>OZ025300.1:208473980-210920327 GCA_964019185.1 Maratus speculifer | reverse complement strand
AACAGCTGGACTTCGGACAAAAACAGTTTATTATTATTTTTTATTTTTTTATTGACGTTAGGGAATTCCTCGGGCTTTTATATTTTTTAATTTTTAGCACTTTTCAACAAAGTTGAAAAGTGCTTATGCATTCGGTTTCTCTGTCCGTCTGTCCGTCTGTCCGTCTGGCCGGATGGCCGTCTGTCCGTCTGTCCGTCTGTCCGTCTGTCCGCGCTCTAACTCCCGTAAATATACTCGGATTTCTATGAAATTTTTATACGTTATTGAGGTTTACCCTAGAACGAACCCTACTGAAAATGAAGTATCTACCATGATTAGTTTATCTACAGGGCGAATCAAAAGTTTCCCATTACATTACGGCCTATGGGGAAAAATCGTTAATATACTCGGATTGCCATGAAATTTTAGGAAGCTATTGAGGCTTACCCTAGCACGAACCCTACTGAAAATGAAGTATCTACCATGATTAGTTTATCTACAGGGCGAATCAAAAGTTTCCCATTACATTACGGCCTATGGGGAAAAATCGTTAATATACTCGGATTGCCATGAAATTTTAGGACGTTATTGACGCTTACCCTAGCACGAACCCTATTGAAAATGAAGTTTCTATTATGATTAGTTTATCTACAGGGCGAATCAAAAGTTTTCCATTACATTACGGCCCATGGGGAAAAATCGTTAATATACTCGGATTGCCATGAAATTTTAGGACGTTATTGACGTTTACCCTAGTACAAGTCCTATCGAAAATGAAGTTTCTACCATGATTAGTTTATCTACAGGGCGAATCAAAAGTTTCCTATTACATTACAGCCTATGGGGAAAAATCATTTCAAAGAAATTTTAAAGATGTTATACCCTGCCAAACATATTAAAATATGCATCCTATAAAATATAAGGTGAAAATGTAGCTATTATTCATTTACAGGGTCACACAAAAGAATTCCATTAGATAATGGTAAAAGGGGGAATTATGTGTGACATATTTTAAATATATTAAGCTTTTTCATGTATAATAAAATTGATATATGTCACTGAAGCTTAGTATAAATTATACGCTACTGTCTTTCATAATATGAAGTACATAGCATTTACAGGGCCATACAAAAGATTTCAAATAGTATATTCTTTTCGAAGTACCGTATATGTCTATGGTATATGTCTACCGTATATGGCTGATGGAGGGATGAAATTCATTTTAATTATGATATTCGCGTTTATATTTCGCTAAATATATGCACATTATATGGTGTGTATAAATGTTATAGTTGATATACAGGGCTACCCAAAAGAGCTCACCTGAATAATTATATGAAATTTTATTCAGGATATGAGCGTAAATTATTTAAACGTGGTTCTTAAATAAGCTATGCATTTTTACGCTGAGCTGCATTCAATTTACTGAGAAATGTTTGCAGAATATAGGTAAAGGGATATACAGGGCCACGCAAAGAATTCGGTACATGGACGCCTATGAATGATGATTTATGAGAATGTGATTTCAGTTGTTTTAAAAGTGTTTCAGTTTACAATAAATTTTAGCCTAATGCTGATGTGTAATAAAGGCACAATGTAAACTACAGGGCTGAACAAAAGTAGTCAAGTATGTTTCCATCTAATAGTATGAATTGCTGAAAAAGAAATTTCAAGCTACTGGGTATTTTCTTGCTAAGCTAATGTATATACTAACATATGAAATACAGGGCTGTTCTAATGTACTGGAATACATATTTGGGTATATTTGGCTATACACTATTATTTCCTTAAATAACAAAGTTTTGTTAAAGATTTCATTAAGTGTTGGAAAGTGCTTCATAATCTATGCTTAACGCATGATTTTTCTTACCTGTTTTAATTTTGTTTTTAGAACACATCACAGTGGATGGACAAGCAGTGTCGGAGGTGGTTGAAGCTTCTTACTATGCCGTAATGCTCAACTTGCTGAACCATTGATGACATTCGTTGTGCTTGAAATGCGTATGTTTCGGGGATTCTATTGCGGGCCATGGTTACAGCTGATGTTGTGCGACTACCGCACACTGCTAGAGGACATAAGGCAAGCACATACAGTTTTAAATTATTTATTTGATGATAGGCTTAAATCCTATGCTTCTTTTTTCTTAAACATAAAACATTTAACACACAACATATAATAACATATAGTATTATGTTCCTGCTGGGTTATAAAAATGAAAGGGCCTTCTGTTTTATGTGATTGTTTGCTTTAATGTTATGATATTGTCGCAGTTTTCTTGGAGCCACCTGATTACTGTTTTTGCTTTATTTTGTACGTGTTTGTTTTTACTTAGTTGTCCGTGCCACAGGTTATTATTTGCAAATATGTTTACCGGGTGGTAGTGTTGGGTGAGTGGACAGTGGAGTAGATAATGTTTAGGCGTTCCCTCCAAGACGCATTCTCATTCCGGAGTGTCTGCTTTGTCGAATCTATGGAGGTACGCTGGAAATGCTCCATGTGCTGTGTAGAGTTATGAGAGTAAGAAGTCACTTACGAGTCTGTTTTTACCTACTGATGGAAAATACTGATATTTTTCCCTGCCTGTATCCCCGTAATCCCACTCGAACTGCCACTGCTTCATTGTTAGCTCTTTAAGTGCCCGCGTCAATTTTGAGATCGGCTTTTTCATATAGTATTTGATTTTACTATTTGTGTTTCGCGCTGCGGTTTTATCTAATTCGTCTGCATTCTCGTTTCCTTGGATGCCCACGTACGCCTTGACTCAGCTGATTTTAAACTTATTGTTGGATTCTTTAATTAAGTTTTGTATTTATCTACTGTTTTATTGACATTAAATGGCTTTTTAGTGATTCTATGGCTGATCTGCAGTTCGAGTGCATATTGTATGGCTCATCCATTGTGTTGTTTTATTCCGCTGCTTTTTATATTGCCAGTAGTTCGGCCGGGAAAAAGCTGTTGCATTACCATATGGGCACTGACCATGTCATTATTTTTTGGCTATTTTTGTATGCTACAAAGACTGAACCAGTAGCGCATGATTCCAATTTGTATCCATCTGTGTAGGTGACCACCTCGTGGGTGTTGTATCCAACCATTATTTCAATCATTTAGGCTGAGTGATTTGTCCATATATTGATTTTCTTTTCATATTCATGTTGATGTGGGACCTTGTTGTATATTTTTGTGCTTTTACAGACTCTTGTGATTATTCCATAGGCTGCCGCGTAATCGAATTTGAGTTGGATTGGAATCAGGCCTGAGAGTACCAGATGTGTGGAAGTGGGGGCCATGCTATAAGCCCTGACTATGGAAAACTATTTTTTAAATTTCTCACTGTTTCCGTTCTAACCATACATTTTACAACGAAATTTACCCGTATAGCTGTGTTCTATCATCCCGTAAAGTTTTGCCCATATTTTCAGATACATTTTATATGTGTGTAATCTCCCTTGCTTCATTATTTTAGTGTACATTTTTTATGATTATATAAAAACAACATATAAACCTACCTAGAATTTTAAATAATTATATAATAAATAACGCAGCACTTTTTGTCAAATTAAAGTACTGTCGAACTCGGTTAAGACGTTCACAGTTGATACGTAATCCCGATTAACACTTTCCGGCGCGGACAAATTCTGTTAGTAAAATGAGAAATTATCGACTGACACCTTAATTTACAAACGACTTTTTAAGAAATTAAGAGTCCCTTACTTTTAGCTTTTATCGTAAAAGCAAGATTTTATTAAAATATTATTGGTGCCAAATGCAAGTTTGGAATTAAAATTAGGTGCGTCCAGATCGAACACACTGCGCCGGAAAGGGTTAATACGTAAATATTTGCCTAAAAAAAGAAATATAGATATTATGGGGCCTGTGCTTCAAAAATTGCGTGCTCTTTTTTGTGAACAGTGTTCGCTATAGAATTAATACGAAACAAATATTATGTGATCCACTTAAAATGCATACAAGACATGCATTCTGACATGCATTCCTGAACAACTTTTAGAACAAATCACGCTAAAGATGGGAATTCATTGATTACGATACAAATAAATTCGGTCATTTCGTTTCATTCCAATATAGCAGATATTTCTTATTCAGATAAAAACTAATGTTTCCTAATAATAATATTTGTTTTATTTAATGAAAAATTAATTTTCATTAATAATTGTTCATATTAGAACAAATCTAAAACCCGTTAAATTAGTGAGACATCATAGCAAAACAATTCTTCTTTGTCCAGTCGCCTAAAATTATTTGGCCTTTACTTCAAGTATGTTTTTACTGCAGTAGAGATATATAGACGAATCAGATTATACAGATATGTCATAAAATTTATTATGACTGTGAGATGACCATACCAGTTGCTAGTGAGGTTTTAACCCTTTTACGGCACAGACAAATTATGTTCGTAAAATGACAAACTATTGATGCCAGAGATTTTTTAGAAATTATGAATTGAATAATTTAAGTTTTTATTGTATTAAAAAAAAACTAAAATATCATTGGTGACGATTGCAATTTTTGAATTAAAAGTTGGTGTACTTGATGTTGTACAACTGCGCTAGAAAGGGTTAAAAGGAAAAACCATCGTTATTGTGTTTACAAAATATGTTATTATGTAGAGGTGTATAATCTTTGAGAGTATTAATCCTAACTTAATTTTTCAAAAGTGGGTTTTATTTGTAGAATTATGTTAATTTAAATATTGCTTATGCTGCAGTGAAACCTGCAGGTTAGTGTGCGAAAAAATCAGCCAGCGGCAGTCAGGATGTTAACAACAACATATGAATCTGGTAAAAACTAAACAAATGCAACAGCGGTTGGATAATTCCTTCATACGTTGCATGAGTTATTTACTTTCTGCAATGCTAACATTTTTTTACATCAAGATTAATAAGCATAGTTTTTCTTACATTAAACTGAAGCCCATTATGATGAAATTCCAGCTCGCCCTTTAAAAATAAATATTGCGTTCATGTTAAATACATTTAAATTTCAAGGTTCGTACGGATCCTGGAATTTCCGGAGTAAGAAAATCATTGGTATCAGTATTTTCTTACAGATATAGTCTCTTCTTTTATACCTTTTCGGCACATTGTGCCCGATTTGGGGTGCCTAATTTTAATTCCAAACTTGCAAATGGCAATAGTAATATTTTAGTAAAATTTTGCTTTTACAATAAAAGCAGAAATTAAGGGTTCCAAAATATCAAACGAAATTCGTTTGTGAATTAAGGTATCAGTCGATAATTTCTCATTTTGCTGACAGATTTTGCCCGTGCCAGAAAGGTTTAAATAAGGTTGAATTTCGTATTTTCAGCTAGGTATATTTTTTATAAAAAATGCTGATATTTTTTCCTGGGAAATACCGGTACTGTGACGACTCCATGTGATTAAGTTTCCACTTTAACTCCCGCCTAAAATTTCACAAGAGGCTATCGCAACTGTTATCCTGAATGCGGAATGCTTCTTTTGGTTTTGCCAGACGGCGCTAATGTTGAATTGAGTGATGGAGGCGATGGGAGACGAAGGAGTGTGTGGGAGGAATGGGACGTTGACTTGAAGGGACACTGGTGATTTTAATGTTTTTAATTTTCAGTTTTTTTGATGTGTGTGAGGTTTATTTGTATTTTTAGAAAGTAAATGTTGATGTAGAGTATTGTAATAAAGTGCTGTTGGACATTATAATGAGGAATTATTGTGCTACCCCTTCACAAGTGAACCAGACTGGAGACAGATTCGTTACAGTCTTAAACTGGAGGTTTCACCAGATTGGACTTCGAGTTGCAATGAGAATGAACGTAGAGTCACAGGTATGTTTTGATTTCATTGCAGCATGTTATATGATTTAAGCTTAAGGTATTGGGAATGTTCATTTGATTAAAATTTGCTGGTTTTCTTTTTTAATATAATAATTGTTTTATAATATTATAATTGTATAATAATTGTTGTAAAAATTGTTTTTTTTTAATATATATAGCGGCCGCAATATCAGATTTTTATTTTCTGGTTTTTATAAAAGGTGTGAATGTGAAAAGGATTATTTAAAACTAAGCTGGTTTATCGATTAAATTAAGTCAAGCTGACTTTAAGTTAATATGTTTTGTCTCGAAGAGTGTATTTTAAAACCAATCTGGTTTGAGTAAATGAAATCAAACTGATTTATTGTATTTTGTATCGAGATACTTCATGTTTAAAATCAAATTGGTTTGATTGAGGTCAAACTGATCTTATGTTTATTATATTTTGAAAAATAGTGTTTTAGACCAGGCTGAGTGGTGGAAATGTGACTTTTCAAAGGTTCTAAAAATTTATTAAAGTTGTGTATTATTTTTGTTAAACAGAAGGTATGCAAGTATTGATGTTTTGAACCGGTATATAGATACATATTTTTTTTTTTGAATAATTAATTATAGTTATTTGTATAATGTATATTTATCTATTGCTTTGATATAGTGAATATATAGATTATTGGTGTATTGATTAAATTTGGTCAGTTGGTTGGGTGCCGGTCGCTCTTATAAAGTGTTTACCCGGCGACTTACCCGTCGGTGAACGTATTTGGAAATGGCTTTCCTGGGGAAAGGCCGAAGAGCAGATTTGAAAATCGTTGCTCTGGAATTGGGGGAGGAAGTCGATGATAGTATGAGAATAATTGATTTACGTAATTTAATTACAAAGAGTGTTAATTATGAAGAGGAATTTGTTAGAGAGATTCTTACAACTGTGATAAATGAAAGAATAGGTCGAGAGGAAGTGGCCGAGAGAGAGAGGGTGGAGAGACAAAAAATAGAGTTACAGTTGAATGAGGGAAAGAACTTAGACTCTGTTCAATCTAGTATAGGTTTTGAATCGAGAGTGGATATTCAGAGATTGATGCCCAGATTCAATGTGAAAGAGGATGATATTAGTTTATTTCTGGAATTGTTTGAGAGGCAGGCTAAGGTTCTTGGGATTCCCCCCCAAAAATGGGTTACTCAGTTAATTGGTGTTTTACCAACTGAAATTTCTCAATTAATAGCTCGTGAGCCTGAACAGCAGGCTAGTGAATATCAGTATGTCAAAACAATGTTGCTGAAGCGGTTTAAATTGAGTCCAGAGAGGTTTCGTCAGAACTTTGTGAAAATTCAGAAAGCATCTGATAGTACGTGGTATGATTTTTATTATGAGATAAAAAATTATTTAGAAGGTTGGTTGAATGGGTTGAAGATAGAAACTTATGATCAGTTGAAAGACTTGATGATAGTTGATCAAATAAAAAAAAGAGCGCCGCCTGATTTTAGGGAGAGTTTTCTGGATCGGTGGATAACTATAGTTTCACCCACTGAGCTTGTTACTAAAATGGATGAATTTGAAGATGTAAGAAATTGCATTCAGCGTAAAGCTTCGATAAGTAATAGGGATCGAGGTGATAGGAATCAATGGCAAATGAGATCATGGAAGGGAAATAACTTAAGAAGTGAATTTATTGTAGAGGATAGGGGAAATTATTTTAGGGATAGAAAGCCTGATCCCAGTTTTGAGAGGAGGAAACAGTTCCGTTGTTTTGAATGTGGGGATTCAACGCACTTTAGGCCCGATTGCCCTAAGCTTAAAAATAAGAGCGGTTTAGACAGCGTAAATCACGTTAAAAATAAGGTTGACGAGGATTTGTTGGCACCATATACAATTTTTGGGAAGATTAATGGAACTAGTATTCCTATTTTAAGAGATACTGGAGCAACTATCGATGTGGTGTGTCAAAAGTATGTTCCACCTGAAAATATGATAGGAGAATATGTGTGGGTGCAGCATTTGTTGGACCAGCGGATGTCATGTTTGCCTATGGCCGAAATTGAGATTGAGTGTGAATTGGGCCATGTTATCACTAAAGCAGCAGTCCTGGGAAATGAATTAGATCAGGGGAGGTATATCCTTAGAAATAAAACTGCCTCTCTATTAAAGGAGATAGAAGCTGATGGTGATAAGAGAAAAGAAATTGTGAATGTGGTATTGACACGATCTCAGAAGCGGTTACAGCTTGCTGAGAAGGAGGCGATAGAGGGTCAGGAAGAAGAATTAATATTAACTGAGAAGTCGCGGGAGGAGGAAAATGATTGTTCCGGTGCAGACTGCAAAATTTTGCCGGAGGTTGAAGAGACTGAAACTATTTTTGACTTGGTGAAAGTGGATTCGGATACATTTGCAGAAGAGCAGCGGAGGAGTAAAGAATTGGCTCCCTTATTTACTTTGGCTAAGGGGACAGAAACAGAATCTAAGGATTTTAGAATAGTTAAGGAAAAAATATTGGTTAAGAGGAAAATTAATAAGATGGGAGAGGAAATGGACTTACTTGTGGTTCCTGAATGTTTCAGGGACCAAATTAAAAGAATGTGTCATGAGGAGACCTCGGGACATTTAGGTGTCGCCAAGACAAAAGATCGCTTGGTGAAGCATTTTTTCTGGCCAAATTGTTTTAAGCAAATTGAGGAGTTTGTGAAAACTTGTGATGCTTGTCAGAGAGCTGGGAAATCTAATGACAAAAAGAAAGCCCCATTAACTTTGGTGCCCATTGTATCTGAGATATTTAGTAGAATAAATGTTGATGCTTGTGGACCATTGCCTATTACACCAAATGGAAATCGGTATTTGATTACAGCTATGTGTATGTCATCTAGATATCCTGATGCGGTGCCGACGAGGAATGTTGAATCGACATCAGTAATTGATGCATTATTACAGATATTTAGCCGCATGGGTTTTCCAAAGGAAATACAGACTGATCAGGGACCTTCATTTATGAGCAATTTGACTGTAGAGTTTTTCCAGAGGTTTGGAATCAAAACGGTTAGAAGCTCTGTATACCATCCTCAGAGTAATCCTGTGGAAAGATTTCATAGAACTATTAAAAGAATTTTAAGTGTGTTGTGCATTGAATCTGCTTCAGAATGGGAAAGACATGTTTCATCTGCTTTGTTTGCCTTAAGGACAGTGACCCATGAGAGTATTGGATTCAGTCCAGCCGAATTAGTGTATGGAAGAAATCTTAGATCACCGATTACCTTGCTATATGAACAATGGTTGGAACCGCCTGAGGAAGAAAACAATGTAGTTGAATACATATTCAGACTTATAAATCGAATGAAGAGAAGTCATGAATTAGCGGTAGAGAAGATGGAAGAAACGAGAGATAACCGAAAGAAATGGTATGACCGAAATGCTGTTAAGAGAGTGTTTCAGGAGGGGGACTTGGTGTTGATTTTGTCCACTTGCAGGCAGAATAAGCTGGCTGTACAATGGAAAGGACCGGGCAAGATTGTAAAAAAATTGTCAGAGACAAATTATGTTGTTAGTTTTGAGGGAAAGAGAGAGAAGAATCAAGTTTATCATATTAATATGTTGAAGCCATATTATAAACGTCCAGAATTTGTCAATATCTTATGGACTTTGGAGGAAAGTGAACCGGCAGAAATTGAAGATGATTTCCCAGGGATTGAATCTGATCCCAACGTATTTGATTTTAATGAAATAAGAGAGAGTAGTGCGCTGGATAAAAGATTAACTGAAAATCAGCGGGAGCAGTTGCAGAGAATATTGGTGCAGTACTCTGGATTATTTTCTAATATTCCAGGTAAAACTAATGTAATTGAGCATGAGATAGAGTTGTCGAGTGAACCCGTTCTTTATGCCCCAAATTACCAGAAAGAGTTTCTGTTGCAAACTGATGCGTCGGATACTGGCCTAGGTATAGTTTTGGCTCGGGTTAGCGACCAAGGGGAGGAACATCCTATTTTATACATTAGTAGGAAACTTAAGAGGTCAGAACAGCAGTATTGTACCATTGAGAAGGAGTGTGCCGCTATAGTGTATGCAGTGAAGAAGTTAAGGTGCTATTTGGATGGTCATTTACCGTTTATAATACAAACTGACCACAACCCTTTAGTATGGCTTAAGACTCATGCAGGGTCTAATCAGAGACTGTTGAGATGGGCCCTTGCATTGCAGCAGTTCAATTATAGAATTGAGCATAAGAAGGGAAGAGATCATTGTAATGCAGACACTTTGAGCCGGCACCCATCCTTTCATTAGTAGTCTTAATATATTGTCTTTGTTTTAGATTTATAATTGTGAAAGAAGTCCATTTTAGTTTATTTGAAAGCAGAAAGAGATATGTTATTTAATATTTAACGAATTTATATTGTAACTGGTATTGCGGGGTGCTATATTGCCGCGTATTCCAAATTTGTAAAAAAAAAAAAAAAAAAAAAAAAAAAAAAAAAAAAAAAAAATTAATAGAATTAGGACAGTTGGTCAGGGCAGTACCATGCTGTGATGGATTTTCGGGAAATATGCCTGTGGCACATTGCAACTACTCGTGGACACTGTGCTTTGAAAAGACTTTCTAGCGTTCTTTGGAACTGGCACATTATTGCTCCTTTAGTTGGGACTTTGATTGGACATGTCCAAAATTTGGAGGGGGGAGGAGTCTGTGACGACTCCATGTGATTAAGTTTCCACTTTAACTCCCGCCTAAAATTTCACAAGAGGCTATCGCAACTGTTATCCTGAATGCGGAATGCTTCTTTTGGTTTTGCCAGACGGCGCTAATGTTGAATTGAGTGATGGAGGCGAAGGGAGACGAAGGAGTGTGTGGGAGGAATGGGACGTTGACTTGAAGGGACACTGGTGATTTTAATGTTTTTAATTTTCAGTTTTTTTGATGTGTGTGAGGTTTATTTGTATTTTTAGAAAGTAAATGTTGATGTAGAGTATTGTAATAAAGTGCTGTTGGACATTATAATGAGGAATTATTGTGCTACCCCTTCACAAGTGAACCAGACTGGAGACAGATTCGTTACAGTACCCGCACAAACTCTGATATGTTAGCCACACTGTTAAAAATTTGCACATTTGTTGCATAGTCCTTCTCCCGCTTTTATAGAATATATATATATTGACCCATGAGAATGCTTCATAATATCGTCAAGTAATTCTTTTCTATAAAAGAGCTGGAGTGACTATTCAGCAATTTATTCAAATTTTTAATAATGTAAATACGAAGTGTTTCATAAAAAGGTGGACAAAACTTTAAGGGATAATACTACACATCCAAAAAAAAAAAAAAAACTTTTATTACATCATGCATGATTCCAAATAAAACGTTAACTGCTTAACTAATTTGCCCATGAGCCGTTCGGGCAAGAATAATTTGCTTAATTCATCATTTAACCCTTTAACGATCAAAGCATTTTCATTGCTAAGATGTCGATATAAATGAATGACACCGGTAATAAAGAACAAATATATTTCTAAATAAGAAAACGTAATTTTTCACATACATAATAAAACGGATATTTTTAGATAAAAATACCGGTGTCATTGTTGCATATCGGAATTAAAATTTTGTGGTTTCGTGGCGAAACCAATGAACGTTAAAGGGTTAAAGCTGTTTGACATAATTTCATATTTATTTAAAGGGGCGGAAATGTTTAGACTGGATGTTAGAGAATATTTTATTTAAAAAATTGTGGTGAGAATCCGTTATTTTCAATTTATTGAACGGGAAAATGTGCCAGTTAACCCTTTCCGGCACGGGCAAAATCTGTACTAAAATGAGAAATTATCGACTGACACCGGAATTCGCAAACGAATTTTTTAAATATTTTGAATTCCTTAATTTAAGCTTTTATAGTAAAAGCAAAATTTTACTAAAACATTACTGGTGCCGTTTGCAAGTTTGGAATAAAAATTAGGTATCCCAGACCGGGCACAGTGTGCTGGAAAGGGTTGGCACAGTGTGCTGGAAAAGGTTAAGGGGTTAACCCTTTCCGGCACACTGTGCCCAGTCCGGGATACCTAATTTTAATTCCAAACTTGCAAATGGTACGAATAAAATTGTAATAAAATTTTGCTTTTACAGTGAAAGCTTAAATTAGGGAATTTTTAATTTCTAAAAAAGTCGTTTGTATATTTCGGTGAGAGTCGATAATTTCTCATTTATTAACAGAATCTGCCCTTACCGGAAAGGGTTGAGGAGCTAACACATTTGTAAACTTAGTTCATGCAATGATTAAAGGGAATCTTCATTCAATTGAAAACCCCCGCTCCGTAATGTTAAGCCTTTCGAATACTCGATTAAATGTGAGTATTTTTTTCTTTTTTCATTAGGAGCTTAAACTTGATCAATAGTATGGGTATTTGTTACTTTTTCCGATTTTGGTAACATATTTTTTAAAAATGCACGTTCACTTTCGGAACTGAAACTAAAAGTACCTTTAAAAAAAAATCTGCAACCAAACTCGCAAAAGAAAAAACAGTCATACTAACGATCGAGCTCAGCCATTCTATGCAAAAAGAAAAAAAGACGTTTAATACTATTCAAATTTAAACGAGAAATTCCAAAGTTTTAACATTACGGAGCGGGAGTTTTCAAGTGAGTGAAGACTTTCCTTAACCCTGTAACCCTTTCCGGCGCTGATAAGTTCTGTTCGTAAAAATGAGAAATTGTTGACTGACACCGGAATTTACAAAAGACTTTTTTAGAAATTAAGAACTCCCTGATTTAACCCTTTCAGGGGTGGTGTTTGCAGTCTGCAAACACTTAATATTACTGTTCCAATTGCGAACTGGCACCAGTAAAATTTTAGCACAATTTCGATTTTATAATATACGCGAAAAACAGCTCTTGATTATTTTCAAATAAGTCTGTTCTTAAATTGTGGTGTGAATCAATTATTTGAACAATTTTGGAGCAGAAATACCTTGCCCCTGAAAGGGTTAAGCTGTCATTCTAAAAGTAAAATTTTACTAAAATATTATTGCTGCCGTTTGTATGTTTGGAATTAAAATTAGGTGTTGCCGGAGTGGTAACACTGCGCCGGAAAGGGTTAACATTTATTGGTTTCGCTACGAAACCAAAAAAAAAAAAAAATAATAATAATAATAATAATAATTTCGATACGCAAGAACGACACCGGCGTTTTATTTTTTAAAAAAACCATTTTATTATGTATGTGAAAAATCACTTTCTTTTATTTAAAAAATATTTCTTCGCAATTACCGGTGTCATTCATTTATTTCAACATCCTAACGATGAGAATGCTTTGCACGTTAAAGCGTTAAAGTTCCATTCCTATTGCGGGTTATCCGGAGAAGAACGAAACTGATAGCATGCAAATGTGATACCGGAAAGAGGAAGAATGGACATGGAAAATTTGGTATCGACTAATATATAAAAGCCGCTGATACGAGAGTTCATCTGTCAATCGCAATAGGGATGTATCGGAAGATGTTATTCTTCACTAACTGGGCCGCATGTGCATCTTATAAACGGAACTGCAAATGGAAACAGCTCAGAGGCTCAATCATTCTATTGCTTATTGCAATTACACGCTTTTAAAGTTGCTTTTCTCACTTAATCATTCTTTGTATGTTTTTGATTCATGAAATAACTTCCCTTTTGGCAACTTTAACCCCTTAACTGGTTTGACCGAACGGTGTTCGGGCAAGATGAATTTACTTATTGCATCATTTAAAGCTTTTTGACACCACTGTTATTTTAAAGAAAATTTTCACACTATTGAAAAACCGAAATGTTCCGACTAAATTTTACAAATAATTGTATTTAAATAATAGTGGTGTGAATCCGCTATTTTCAATTTATTGAACGAAAAAGAATTAACCGGTTAAGGGGTTAAGGACCTTTGTATTTTAATTCTCATCTTATTCGATGAAATTTGTTTGTTTGGATGTGTATTACCACCTCTCAGCCCCTTGGAAACGAGTGACGTGTATGTGTGGCGCAAAAAGACTCAAAAATACTTCTTTATCTCCACCAGTAAAATTTTACTGTAAAATGTTTCTTATTCAATTAGAGTATTCTTTAATTTAACACTAGAACGCCGTGAAGGTGTCAATTCGACACCGATCACTGGACTAATTGTCGATTTAAACCAGAAAAATCTTCAAGAAATAAGTTATATTTTAGTTCAAACGAAATGAGCTAAACCAGCAGCTGTTCCCAAACTTTCCCAAATGCGACCCACCTTTTAGTAAAAAAATATTTTGAGACCCACCCAAGATAAAGTTGTGTGTATTGCAATTTTTGTAGGATGCCTATACGCTCAGCTATCCTATCCTAAAAAAAACGCAAATTTTCTGTACTGAAGATACATTATAAATAAAAGCAAGAATTGATAATCCGAAAGTGTGTAAGTGGAATTTGATATTCGGATTATCATCGGAAGATCACCGGAATTTGAAAACAACTTTATCAATAAATAAGAAAACTATATTTCACGCATTTAATAAACATTAATTTTTTTAAACACTGCACAAACTACAAAGGTAGCTAAAAATACATTTAACCTTCCGTCTACCAGACGGGTCCATTGGACCCGACAGCAATATTTCTGGTGTCAATGGTAAAATGAGAAATTGTCGATTGACACCGGAATTTATAAAGGACTTGTCTAGATATTACGAATTCCTTATTTTAAGCTTTCATTGTAAAAGCAAAATTATATTAAAATATCACTGGTGCCGTTTGCAAGTTTGGAATTAAAATTAGGTGTTGCCGTAGATAAATGGGTGTTTTGTCTGGTAGACGGAAGGTTAATTATTATGAAAACATAACTTTATAATCAATGAGATTTCTAGTACTGGTGTTTACCAATGTGGGAACATATATTAACCCTTTCCGGCGCAGACAAAATCTCTTCGCAAAATGAGAAATTTTTGACTGACACCGGAATTTACAAAAGACGTTTTTAGAAATTAAGAATTCCCTGATTTACG
The DNA here is from genome assembly GCA_964019185.1 of Maratus speculifer. Classification (NCBI taxonomy): domain Eukaryota; kingdom Metazoa; phylum Arthropoda; class Arachnida; order Araneae; family Salticidae; genus Maratus; species Maratus speculifer. The sequence continues at coordinate 210,905,567 of OZ025300.1, read as the reverse complement.
CTGTCATTGTAAAAGTAAAATTTTACTAAAATATTATTGGTGCCGTTTGCAAGTTTCGAATTAAAATTAGGTGTTGGCGAAGTGGTGACACTGCTCCGGAAAGTGTTAACACGCAGTTGGTTTTAGTACTTGTCTTTTCAAAACAGCAAAGTAGAAAAATAATGTTCCCATAAGCACAAAGAGTTGAATTTCACCAAGGACCTCAAGGATGATTTAAATATTTCTGGATATTCTGTTCGTATATTAAGGTAATTCGTAAATTAAGGTTTTTTCCCTTGAAATATTATTTCCAGTTGCAATTGTCATATCTTTTTAAACAGATGAAATAAAAGATTAAGTGTTTTGATGACAAACCTCGATTGTTCCGCGACCCACCAAAAGAGCTGCGGCGGCACACCAGTGGGTCGCGACCCATAGATTGGAAACCGCTGAGCTAAACAAATAAACTAAATAATTTCAAATTACTTTTCTGGTTTTAAATATATTTTATAAAGCTTGCGTAAAATTTCCCGGCGTTTTAGAGTTATTAAGGCACAAATTTCATTTTTTTAAAACCGGTGACAAGACATTAAAAATTTCGTAGAAGGCTCCCATCGCGAAGAGCCTCAAGCTTTGCCCATTTTTTAAGAACCATCCTGTTTACCTAAAAGAAAACAGTCTTCGACCTTAACACTAGAACTACTGGAAATTTAAGTCAAGATTTATAAAAATATTTCACAACATAATTTTAGATTTAAACAGCTTAAATTTATTATTTAGAGATTTTCTTCTTTGTATCTTTGAAACCCTCGCGACGAAAGTCTTATGCTTAACCCTTAACCTTCCGTCTACCAGACAAAACACCCATTTATTTACGGCAACACCTAATTTTAATTCCAAACTTGCAAACGGCACCAGTAATATTTTAATATAATTTTGCTTTTACAATGAAAGCTTAAATTAAGGAATTCGTAATATCTAGACAAGTCCTTTATAAATTCCGGTGTCAATCGACAATTTCTCATTTTACCATTGACATCAGAAATATTGCTGTCGGGTCCAATGGACCCGTCTGGTAGACGGAAGGTTAAATGCATATTGTATAATTTTCGATACCGTAAGTGTTCCAGATTTATTGGGGGTTTTATTCACATATTCCGTATTCTCACCAGAAATTTAAAAGGGCAATTTTCATTTTACTTTATGACAGACTATTCGTAATTAAATAAAGAAAAATTTACTATTTAGATTTTTCTGGTATGAATTCTGATTCTTTGATTTGCGCCTTTTTTGAAACGCGTTCTATCCTATGCATTTAAGGCATAGCTGCCAACTCTTCTGATTTTTTTAACCCGGAAAAATTTAACAGAAATTTTTGGTTTATTTAATCAGCAGATTACAGCGATTTGAAATAGTAAAATTTACTGTAAAATTTTTCCGGGCCGAAAAAGCGGAAGATGTTGGCAGCTATGCATTTAAGGGTTAATTTTTTAATTTTGTAATTTGCAGTTTTCCAAAACAAAAACTTTTCTGTAATGTTTTCGCGAAAATGCTCTGATTAAATAAAGTAAATGTTACATTAAAAAATAACTGGTGAGAATAATGAAAGATTCTGAGCACCTTAAGAGCCCATGCTACTGATTGAAAAAGACCCGGATGATAATGTAATGTCTATGGGAACGTTCTTTTGAAATATCTCGCTAATATTTTAATATTTTGACGTGATTTGTTTGCACAGGATAGCTAAGGACGATCCACAACCGGCCTAGTTTTTACTTTTTTTGATTTTGGTTATATTCTATTTATATCAGGATAGTTTCAGTTTCATCACCGGTTCAAACCGGTTCTGGAAGTTAAAGTATTTTTTTACACCAAAATCGAAAAAGTTAAAACTAGGCCGGTTGTCGATCGCCCTCAGCTATCCTATGCAAAAAAATCACGTCAAAATATTAAAATTTGAGCGAGATATTTGAAAAAAACTCCCCATAGACTTTACATTATCATCCGAGTCTTTTCCAGTCAGTAGTGTGGTATGTTAACCCCTTGCGGCGCAGTGGTATATCTATGAAACCCCTTAATTTTGATTCTATAACGCCATGCTGGACCAGAATTTCGGTAAAAAAGTTTACGGTTTATTGAATGCGTGAGATATAGCGTTTTCTTATTTACAAATAAAGTTGTTTTCAAATTTCGGTGTCAGTCATCGGTTTCAACACTTAAGAGGCTACTTCGCTTAAATAAAAAGACCCGTTCGCTAATGCTAATCTTATGGTAGAAATTTATAAAGATATCTCGGTTACATTTTAATATTTTTAAATGATTTTTTTTTTTTTTTTTTTTTTTTTTTTTTTGCATTGGATAGTTGAGACCGATCTGTATGCATGGCGTTTTTTACTTTTTTGATTTTCTTTACAACTATTTTTTATAAGAACGCTTTCATTTTCGGAACCGGTCTGGAAAGCGAAAGCGTTACCATAAAAAATATCTGCAGCCAAAATCGAAAAAGTTAAAAACGGTCTGCATTCAGACATATCGCAGCTATCCAATCAAAAAAAAATCATTTAAAAATATTAAAATGCAACCGAGATATCTTTATAAATTTCTTCCATAGGATTAGCATTAGCGAACGGGTCTTTTCATTTGACTGAAGACTATGTAGACCCTTAAGTAATGAATTTACCCTGCGCCGCAAAGGATTAAGTGGCAGGTATATTGGTCGATCGTCTCATATGTGTTATAACTATTTCAGAATCAAATTTCAGGTTTGAACCGAAACATGTTGATACGGTAGCTGTCAAAATGACGACTCACCGTAGTTTTAGAGTGAAATATATAAGTGAAATTTCTAAAACTCATTTATATTACTAAATTGTAAATAAGTCTAGTTTTTGTAATATTATACATATCATGTTTAATACATGATACCGCTTAGTACGCAAACATCTTATAACTCAGGTTGATTTTATTTCATTTTGCTTTTTTTCGTTTAACACTTTGTAATTAAACCCTAAAGTAAACATCTTGGTACAATCTTTTTATATCCCACTCTAACAGAATATTTGATTGTATTGCAGCTTGATTTCTTAAATATCATACTTATTTCTTGTTTCTTTAATGCAAATGCATCAGATTATTTTATGAATAAGAACATACATTTTATTTTCTTTTTTGAACTAATGGGAATTTTTTATTAGCCACTCAGCAGAAAATGAAATTTAATAAATCAAATTTGAGAGAAAGAAATGGTATAAATTTCTTTCATTTAAAAATATAAACCGGAAATCATTAGTATATTTTATTTGGAATCAATGTTTAAATGAATCAGAGTTCGTTGATTAAATTTCAGTCATTTAGTTGCGCTGTTGTTACTTTCTGCATGTGTCATTCGAAAATTTTTTTAAGATTAAAACTTATTCTAATTCTCTTTTAAGATGGATTCGATAAATGAAATCGATATCCAATTTTTGAATTAATTATTTCTTAATAATACAATTATATAAGGAAATAGGGCGGTTTGTATATAGCAGTAATTTAATGGGTTTTAAAAACTTTTCATATTTTTTATTACGTTTTTAATAAATTTAAATAATTTTTTGGAAAGATGCATATATAAAAACAGGCTTAGTTAGAAAATGTAATCATGTCGAGAAATGTGTAACACTAAAACATAGAACCATCGCCTCTACATCCTAGATACCATAAGCCTGTGCATAGCTCTCCAAAAACTTTAATGACCCTGAATAAATGCAAGAACATTAATCAAAAACTAATTTTTATATAGGTGAATAGGGAGGCCCACCACCTTTATAAATAGCAACAGTATGTACTGGAAAAGTATAATAAGCAAGAGCAGATTAACGGCAGAAATTTGAAAAGTTAAAAATAGTCCCCTCTTACAACCAATGTTCTTTTTCTATGTTGTAAAATGAAATTTGTACCAGAAAAATTAGAAAGAGAAATTGCTAAATATTAACCCCGTTCCAGCACACTGCACCCGGTCTGGGATGAATAATTTTAATTCCAAGCTTGCAAACGGCACCGGTAATATTTTGCTAAAATTTTGCTTTTGTAATAAAAGCTTAAATTAAGGATTTCAAAATATCAAAAAAATTCGTTTGCGAATTCCGGTGTCAGTCGATAATTTCTCCTTTTATTAGAGATTTTGTCTATCGAACTATTACTAAATAAATTAGTGATGTAACTTGAAAAAAATTATCTTCGTTTGACAGGAAGATTGAACTCTGTGGGGAGGAAAAGGCATTTTTATGATTTTGTAGAAAATTTAGGCATTTTTGAGAATTTTATCTGTTTTTTTCCCAAATAAGGGACGTAGCATTTGTGCTGGCGCAATGTCTGTTAATTCCTAGTTCAGAGTAGACGATTTAAATTACTTAAGTATAAATGACTTACATAAACGTTCTCAAACACCATAGTATTGCATGAGAAAGTTGAGCCTTGTTCCGTGCCGTCCGCTTCGAAGTCAGAAAAATGTACTTTTATTTACAGTATGAAGACTGGTAATTCTTCCAGCCGTGTAAAAAGTCGGAACTGGCTAATTGCATTATATTGCTGAGTGCTGTTTTACTCTAGGAAGACACAATAAATATATGGTTTAATCGTATTAACTGTTGCTCGCCTCTATTAACTATTAACTGACAAATAGTTCTTTTAATACAGAATCCGATCTTTTAAGAAAGCAGAGAGATGAAGGATGAAAAATCAAAATATTTTCTTTATTATTCTACATCTTTTTTTGTGGAAAAACCATAGATTTATTTTAAAACTGATTAGAAAAAGAAGGCTATTGCATTATTTACGCAGTTATATTATACATTGTAAACTAGCTTATCGCTGCTCAATCATCGCTCATCATCAATCGCTGCTCATCTTATGTCAATATTTCCTTGAACATAAATTTTAAAGTTTAATTTCAAAAAATACCGATAGAGGGCGCCTTAAACTTTAGAGTAACCAACAACTATTTTTAAGCGTTATTTTTTGTATCTAATTAAATGCTTGCAAATGCTTAGATTTAAATTTTAATCTCAAATTCTAAATCGATGGAGGGGTTAAGAAGCGGAAACTGAACAGTGTTCAGGAGTTAAAATGTTACCCTCCCCACCCCTCGAACACATTTCAAAGTTCCGCACTTAATTACTCAAAACGATGCAGATTTTGAGCTCAAAATTTAAGTTTGAACTTTTACAAGCATTTAATTAGATGCAAAAAATAACGGTGAAAAATAGTTGTTGGTTACTCCAAAGTTTAAGGCGCCCTCTAACGGTATTTTTTAAAATTAATCTTTAAAATTTATTTTCAAGGAAATATTGACATAAAGAATAGTTTTAGCGAAAACGGCAAACGAATCGAACAATTTTTCCGTTTTTTATAATCATTTGAAATTTGAACCTCCCCACCCACATTGAACACAGTTCAGTTTGCGCTACTTAACCATTCCCAACGATTCAGATTTTGATCTCGAAATTTAAGTTTATGTCTAAGCTTGCAAAAAAATTTTATGAGATGCGAAAAATAATGGTAAAATATAGTTGTACGTTACTCCAAAGTCTAAAGCGCCCTCTATCGGCATTTTTTGAAATTTATCTTTATAATTCATTTTCAATAAAATACCGACATATAAAATACCGAATAGTTTTAGTGAAAATCGCAAATCAATCGACCAATTTTTCCGTTTTTTATAATCATTTGAATTTAAAACCCTCTGAACACAGTTAAGTTTGAGCTATTTAACTGCTTCCAACTATTCAGATTTTGAGCTCAAAATTTAAGTTTAAGTCTAAGCTTACGAAACCTTTAATGAGATGCAAAAAAAACGGCAAAAAGTAGTTGTTCGTTACTCTAAATTCTAAAGCGCCCTCTATCGTCATTTTTTGAAATTTATCTTTATAATTTATTTTCAAGACAATACTGACATAAAGAATAATTTTAGTGAAAACCGCAAACGAATCGACCAATTTTTCTGTTTTTCATAATCATTTGAATTTTTGGACCCTGAACTTTAATGGCGCCTATCTCCTTCCGAAGACTTTGGGACCCTTGGTTTCCTATTTAAATATTGTTTGTGTTGATGTGTACTATCACCCCTTAAAGTTTGGACCATGAATTTAGAAACACCCTGTATTCTACACTATATCTAAAATTATGAAAAACTGAATAAAACATTACTTTTATTTTAAAATTAACAATTAAATTAAGTTCTCAGAAAGTAAAATTACGATAAATAATTAAATTAATATGTAAACCCTCACGTAATTTTAGAAGACTGTTCCAGAAGTTTCGTCTTTGTCATAATTGATTTATAATTTTTAAAATATTCACTAGCATCGATTTGCTCATTCTAAAATTTACATTTTATCATTATAATCACATTAGATTTAAAACATATATCATTAGTGTTTTTCCTTAGAATATTTTGGGGCAATCTTAATTATTTAAGATGCTTTTATCGTATATTTTTCATAACTAAGTTGAAATTTTCAGTAACTTTAGACGTAGTTTTTAAATAATTAAGACAATTAACTTAAATCCGATAAAAGTGAACTCAACAAATTAAAAAATGTTTATTAAATTGTTATGGAAATTGATAAATTTTTAGAAACTCATGCTTCCAATTTTAACCTTTTGCGGCGCAGGGCAAATTCATTGCTTAAGTGTTGAAATTAGTGACTGACACCGGAATTTGAAAACAACTTTATTTGTAAATAAGAAAACGCTGTATTTCACGCATTCATTAAACTCTAATTTTTTTAAACAAAATTCCGGTGCCAATGTAGCGTTTGGGACTTAAAATTAAGTGGTATATCTATGAAACCACTGCGCCGCAAGGGGTTAAAGTCCCTAAGCTTCTAACAGCGGTTCACACACTGGAGTACGCATAACCACGGGGTTACATGACGGGGTTTTTCAGTCTACATAAAATAGTATAGGTAATGGTGGTTATCATAATAATGATTAGTCAACTCACAAAAATGATAGAAATGGCACTATAATTTGTATCGATATATTATATGACTGCGATAATTTTTTAATAAGTAAAAGCATGTTTGCGTATTCTAGTTCAGCGAAAGAGGGGAAATGGGCGTGTTTATGAGTAACAGGGTTATTGCAAAATGATAAACCTAAAAAGAGGTACGTAAGGAAGGGTTGCTCTAAAACAATAGCATAAAAGTTTGGTTTTTTTTTGCCAAATGTAAAGAATAAGCCAAATGTAAAGCCTAATGTCTTTGTGTTCAATGATGTCATTTCATTATTCTTTTTGATTCAGATTTCGTCATTTTCACTTTTTAAAAAAATAATAAAATTTGCCTCGTTAAATTGGTAGTTAACCTTCTTACCCTGTTCAAATTTCACTCAATCCTGATAAAAACATTTCACACCAGAATTATTATTTAGATCATTTCAATAGATTTAATTGACTTATTTACCTGAATATGTTATTCAACTTTCTTTATAAAAAAAGTTCTGGTTCGAATCGTATAAAACAAATTAACCCGCGAGTAGTCGCTACTTTTTCCACAACGGCATTAGTCGCGCTCGGTCTTTTCGCCGATGGCCTCCCGCATACCAAATATGTAAAACTAGCAGGCTATGCCCACTGCGCTGGTCCATTTTTCCAAACAAATCTTGACTCAAACAAAATAGTGATTTGAAATTTCTTTTAAAGCAGTGTAGACTATCACCTGGAATGTCCTTCCGCAATGCTGAAAACGAAGCCAGTGCCAATGTCATTGCGATATTGCACTATTGTATGCCTTGGACAAAATTTGGGTAGTTAAGTACCATCTCTCTTATTTGATCATTTGTAGTAGAGTTTGATATGAAAATGAGACCGTTGTGACAGCAGGAATCAAAATGTTCTCTACTCATCACATTATTTTGTCAGAAAGCATTGCAATGATTATCAAACGCTATTAATTTTCAAATAGCACATTATCATTTGTTAATTCTTAAACTCTCGAATCTGAACTTGCAAGATGTGCAGATCTGGTAGCCTAAATACAATCTCATTACATGTTGCATTACATTTTTTAATAACTGTCCTCTTCTGGCAACTCTACTACAGTTTTCTATCTACCTTGGTCTGTTCCAACAAAATACATAGCAAAAAAATGTAAAAAAGAGTGTTTAACTTATATATTTATTAGAACAATGAAGCATAAAAGGTGTGTTTTAAAGCTGAATTATTTGGGTAAAATTAAAATTACATCAGTTTCACTGCCTCTTCATTTTTTTAAACCAGTTGCAGGGCTGCCACAGGCGACTATTTTTATATTCCGTTTGCACCACTATTTTTCTAATATAAATTTCAAAATATATTTTTCTTGCAAGTGTTGTCAAAGTGTATGTTAAGGATTTCTGTTTAAAGAAAGTGGTGCCAGTTAGAGTTTAAAAATAGTCGCCTGTGGCAGCCCTGCAGTTGCAAACATGTAGCTGTTAAATCGGGAATAATCTTGATGCTAAATTTTGTAGAAAAATAAACCTTCATCTCGTAATAAATTCCATTATGATTTTTGGCGTCAAACATTAGTATTGCTTATAACGATTTGTTACAAATGTATCAGACTTATTTCGCGTTTATTGTCAAATGAAAGTGGAGTTTACAATCATCTATTATTGGCATTTAATCTTATATCTTGGCGATTTTTTTTTTTTTTTTTTTTTTTTTTTGGTTTGACGGGGTAATGAAGCAGTATTTAATAGTTAATTTTTGATAAAATTCTGTTGATAGGGCTTAATGTTAATTAAACCTGCAACATAAACATCATAAACAAAATTTTCTACTGTCGGTACTTAATGTATATTTTTTTCTTAGCCAATTTTAAAGTATTTTTTTAACCTCTGAATGATTAATAAATTAATTGCAAATATTTTTTTTAATTCTATATCATCGATATTCCGAATATTTTTCCTGCACATTGCAAATATTGCTTTTTTAGGGATAGTAAAATAACTACAGATGAAAAATACATAATAAGGCTAAAACACAGAATTAACGACAACTTGGCGAATGTCTCTACGGAGACTTGAAAATTACGCCAGTTCTGTAAACTTAAATATCCAGATAGAATTTAAATAAATAATAGGTACTACTTTATTATTCCATAGATCAGTTTCGTCAAATTATACATATTGCAAAATGATTCACCATATTATACAAACGAATATAACTTTTATTTTAAATAACCAAAGAATCAATAAATTACGAAAATATTAATTGAAATACAAATAAAACGTCGAATTAAAAAGTAGTTAATGACGTAACAAACGCATGTAACATGTTTAATTTCAAATGAATGTGGCATTTACGATCTAACATTATTGACATTTAATCTTTTATTTTGGCGGCAGTTTTTTGGTCAAAGGGATAATCAAGTAGTACCAAATAATATAAAAAAATATAAATAATAATATAGCCAATAATATTTTGGTCAGCTGTCATGTATGGATCACGTTGGTGCGATTGCAACAAAATTGTGATTTTATGGATTGCGTGTTAATCTGGTTGTTGTTGTTTATTTACTAATAAACTTTGTTTCTTTACTTTTCTTTATTTTCTCTTTCTTTATTGTTTTGTTCTATAATTATCAATTAAACTTCACTTATTTATTATTGTTTCCTTTTTAAAATAATGGAAAATAATTAAAAATAATATAACATGTAACTGGAATTTGAAAACGCAGTGTTTGCCAAACTGATGTCAGATTTAAAAAAAAAAACGCGCCAAGGTGATGCGTATATAAAAATGGAAAAATGTTTATAATAATGTAAACAAAAAAGTAAACAAATAATTAAAAAATCGCCTTTTCGATTTTTTTTAAAAATAATGCCAAGCAGTCATTAATTCTGTAGTTGCATCAATAGTAAATTTTCTTTTCTTCGTTTGTTTCATAATGAAAAACCATAAATTTAATAATCTCAAATAAAATAATCTGACAAATTTTCTATTATCTCGTTGATGATCTAGAAATCTCCTTAATACATAAACAAAAAGGCAAAGATGTCATATGCGCTGTGTTTGGCGCGATAACTTTTTATGCTAATTTGGCGGAAAAATTGTTTTCGAATACCAGTTACATGCGTATATTTAAATTATTTTCTATTATTTAAAAAGTAATAAAAATTTATGAAAAAAGTTTAATTAATAAGTATATAACAAAACAATTTATACAATTTATAAAGTAAATAAGCATTTTATTTATAAATAAATATTAATAGTCGGGTTAATATATCTCAGACAAAATAATGCCAATTTAAAGTCTATTAGTTACCTCGGTGATACATAATATCTGTGCCAATAAAATTTCAATAATATAGCAAATATGCCATTTGGTGGTGCTCAATTATTGAAAATTAGTCCAATATCATTTTAAACATTATCTAACACGGAAAAAATATGAAGAAAATTGAAGAAGAAATGGCTAATTAAAAAAACTTGTAAAATATTTTGGCACAAATGCCTTTTGTGCACCACATTTGTGCATATTTTTTCCTTTTTTAAGTCAATTTGGCGAAAACTTCATTATAAAATATCAGTTACATATATATTTTTTAATTGTTTTCTATTATTTTAAAAAAGAAATAAAAATAAATAAATAATGTTTTGTTAATAATTATAAAATAAAACAATTTACATCATTAAAAAAAAATAAATAAGAGTAAATAGTTTATTAATAAATATACAATAGCCGAGCTACCATATGAACATGAAATCGACGTTTTGTTGCAATCGCGCCAATGTGGTGCGTATGACATTTGTGCCATTTTTTTCAGCAGGCAATTTTTACTTCAAAATGTTGAATTTATCGATAGCGCGAAATTGCATAAATTTCATTTAAATTGCATAGATTTCTTTGTTCAGTTTGTAAATTTTAAAACTAATTTTCCCTGGAAGAGAATTTGACAAAATGGCGCAAAAAAAAGTATGTTTGTTGATTACAATTTTCAAAATTGCGGTGAAAAACTTTTGAAAAAGAATGACATTATTTTACAATATATATATGTGTGTGGCAGAATTTCACACTAAAGCTAAAATTTAAATATTTGATTACAATTTTTAAAATATTAACTTATGTTTATTGAATTTACAATAGAATAATAAAATATACTCCAAAAATTATCTTCTTTTGGAAAAAACAACATTATTCCGACCTAATGTTAGACGTATGCATTTTTGCCTTAATTCTTTGCCGACAAAAGTAAAAAAAAATCTCAAAGAAACAAATATATAACTCTCAATTACTTTTATAATTAGATCTGTCTTTTTCTGGAGTAAGTTATATACTATCGAAATTCGATAAAAAAGGGAAAGAAAATAATAGAAAGGAAAATAAATATCGTTCAAAATTCATTTAATCAAATTTTCAAGTTATTTTTTTTATTCTAACGCAAGCATAAGTCGCCAAATATTGCATCAAATGTAATATTTCATGTTATTTTTTAAGCGTTACAAATATTTCTTTTATTTTTAAGATAAATATATTTTTTATAATATCATGCCTTATTAAATGGTTTTTCTTTATTATTATTATTATCAATAGTTATTTTCTGCTTTTATTTGCAAGATGTTTGCAATATTTCTAACAGATATGTCATTTTTAATTTGTTTAGTAATGATAATTTTCGCCAAAAAAATAACTACTGGCAACCCTTTCATCAAAAATAACCGAAAAATACAAAATTTACTACGAAAAATCAGAGGTATCCCTGTAAATTAGAATCATAAACCTTCGGAAAATTATTTCCTATCGAATGATACAATCGGCAAAAAAATCCATCGGGTAGTTTTTGAAAACACCCGTTTGGAAGTTTCAGAATTTCTGCTTTATAATATATATGATAAGAAATATTTTTCACCTATATATGAAAATAACATTTCAATGAATATATAAATTTTCAGTTTTCTTAAAGTATGCATTTTATTCATGAGATATGGAATAATTAGAAAAAGTAAAAATGAACTGACATTAGTGGTTGTCACGTAGACTTTTTCGTCAATTTCAACTTTGTTTCTAAAAATGTACCTGAAAGAAAAACAGAGGTGTCTTGTTACTTCATTTAGGTGGTCGAGAAACCTTCAAAGTCAGCTACATGGTAGATCTCCGTTGTATTTGTAATCTGATACAAGTTAGGAGAAGATAAGTTATACGGGCGGCGAAAAGACCGACACGCGACTACTGACGGGTTAAAGATATGGGTCTATTAGACACATTCAGGGTAGGAAGGTTAAGTCAAACAAAATGTGAGCAATAAAGCCTGTTCATAAAGTGGATTAGGTTGTGACAATATGGCGAAAACACAAGACCCAATAAAGTCGAAATAAACGTCCACCAATAAAAATAAGTATATTTGTTTCTAGCCATAATTGTGACTGAAATTGTGTATTAATGAAGTATTTAAGCTCTTCGGGATGCGCGTTTTTTACAGAATTCTAATCTTTTATCAACGGTTTTCCAAAGCATTAATTTTGCCTAATTGAATCGGGAAAATATTTGGATTAAATAAGGCAAATTTTATGGTAAAAATTTACTGGTGATACTAATACAGGATTCTGAGCACATTAAGAAGCACGAATACCGGTGGCTCATCCCCAATGGATTAAAAAAGAAAAACATTACTCTTTATATTTACTGATGGAAATTTATCCCGGTAGTAATGAATCACAGAGAAATTGGTTAGAGTTGAAACGTTATCATTTTGAAGGTATGTCAATTTCATTTGAACCCTTTCGACTCCCGCATTTTTTACAGAAATATTATTTCGTTCGCACAGTTTCTTTAAAAAGATGTTATAAATAACTATACGATATCAAAATTAATTTAATAAAATGAGAAAAATTTTATGTTCCCTCACTATTAGCCCTTTCGGCCCCACCGGGACATATATGTCCCGCTGATATTTTTAAATCACTCAGTGGGATAAGAACTAGGGGAATTTATTATTGTGCATGTCCCAATGGTTTCCTGTGATTACATTTGTATGTTAGTACAATTTTTTGTCGATAGATGGTATTAGGCGTCCACTAGTTGCCTTTTTTGTTCGAGAGAGAGCACCTGGAATGGATAAAAGTTTCGTTTCTGAGTGCTATTGAGACATCGCTACGCATTCGGAAGCACGTGGTCTCTTTCTTTGTGTTCTTTATGTCTATTTTTACCAAATCAAGCAGTTTATTTCAAGTAAGTAAATCTTTTTTGTTGATTTTGAATGAATAATAATAATACGGGACATATATATCCCAATGGTATGTTTTACTGGGACTTTATTGTCCCAGTGGTTATTGAAAGATACGTACGCCTTGTAATGAAAGCTAGTTTTTTTTTTATACTTTTAGTCATTGAAACATCATGAATCACCGGAAGGGATTGACAGATGAAGAAATAATTAAATTGTTGAATGAAACAGATTCTAGTAATGGATCAGATGACTCATTTGCAGACAAGGAGTATATGCCTAGTTTATCTGAAAATGATTGTTGTGATGAATTTGAACAAAATCCAGGGCCTTCTAGGGTAAGGAAACGAAAGTTATCACATGTTGAATATTCTTCAAAATCATCGACTGACTCGGACTCTGATGATTTCTTATCTGATGAAGTGAAGGATCTAAAACAGGTATCAAATTATAAATGCATGCAAAAAAATAAACGTCTCAAAAAAGACGATACTGATAATGTTATTTGGTCAGAAGTTTCTCCAAATTTCGAGCCACGCCTTCTTATAACGAAAAACCGTCCAACTGCAATACTGGCAAATATCAACAGATCATCTAATGAATTTGAATGTTTCATGTCGGTATTTCCACGCAGTCTTTTGATTTTTATTTCCCAGTGCACCAACCAGCGTTTGGAAATATTGAGACGGGAAAAAAATGTAGATATTCCCGACACAGACCCGTCAGAGATTATGATGGTGTTAGGAATCATGCTCGTAATGTCGTACAATCGTGTACCGAGCTTTACAGATTATTGGTCAAGTAATTCTTCATTAGGAAACGAAGCAATAAAAAATGCAATTTCCCATAATAGATGCCTACTTCTTTTTTCTAAAATGTACTTCAATGAACTAGAAAAAAATGCAAATGCTCCAAAAACGTATTATATGGATGAGGTGGTTAATTGTTTGAAAAAAACGTTTTTGCAAGCTTGAGAAGAAAGCCCTTTTCAAAGCATCGACGAATCAATGGCTAAGTTCAAAGGCCGTTCTAGCCTGAAACAATATTTACCCCTAAAGCCTATAAAACGTGGAATAAAAATCTGGGAAAGATGTGATGCATTTACGGGTTACACCTATGACTTCAATATATATTCTGGCAAGAATATGGATAATACAGATTGTGAAGGTGGAACACTTGGAGAAAGAGTTGTTCTAAAACTTTGTTCAACAATACGTAATCCAGACGTTACACTTACTTTTAATAGATTCTTTACAAGTGTACACTTATTGGAAAACATATCTTTTCCTTCTATTGGTACTTGTATTTCAAGTAGAAAAAACATGCCGCAATTCTCTGGCAGAAAACTTGAAAAAGGTGATGCAGAATTTCTTCAGAACAGCAAAGGGATTCTTGCAGCAAAATGGAAAGATTCTAAGGAAGTCCTGATTATGTCAAATTGCCATGGGCCGGATACGACACAAGTCAAACGTAAGCAGAAAAATGGTGAAAGATTAATGATAAATTGCCCTACTGCTCTTGCAGACTATAACAAATTTATGGGGGGCGTTGATTTGTCTGACCAAAAGATATGCCAGTATGACTTTGATAGAAGATCTACCAAATGGTGGAAAAAGGTATTTTATAAACTTTTGATGACAGCAGTTGTGAATGCACACATATTGTTTCTTGAAATCAAACATAAGAAAATTCCTCTCTTGCAATACATTGTCCCCCTAGCCGAATCTCTCATTGCAAAAGGTAAAGAAAATGCACGGATCAAGAGGAAAAAATCAGGTCGTCTATCGAATGCAACAAAACTGATGTTGAATGTAGGCGATCACTTGCCACTGGAAGGACCTACAAGAAGAAGATGTGCCCGCTGTGCAAAACAAAATAAAGAAACCCGCACGAAAACTGTATGTACTATGTGCAAAGTTGCTCTTTGCAAAAATTGTTTTGCAATGTATCATACATAGATGTGTAATAAAATTGTTTGATCTCAACTTTTCACTGTATTTTATATGGTCATCTCAACCCCAACGGGACACATGTGTCCCATTTAAAAAGACCACTGGGACACATAGGTCCCACCTCCAAAATTATACTTATAGTAATTTTTTTTTGACAGAATATAGCTATTTATACTTTATTTGACCTATTACAGCCCTAAATCATCTTAATTTTGGAAAAGAAAAAACTGGTATTGAAAGGGTTAGAGCCAAAAACAAATTTTCGAAAGAAAAAAAATCTCGCATCAGACGCAACAAAGGTTGGTTGTTTGGGGTTTTATAATGTAAAATCCGTAACAAAGGAGTGCAAGGGATTTATTATAGTTCCATGGTTATAGTCCAAGAGCCGACGGCACAGAACCCTATGTCACCGAGCACAAGGAAAAATCCTTCATTTTATGGAAGAGTAGTAATAGAGAGATCTAATGATCCATGTCTGCCGGAAGTGAAGTAGTGCATCAGCCAAAAATTGACAGCAATAATGGTTGACGTTGTGTAATAATTAACATTATGTTTGTCTTCAAACAAAAGTATGAAAAGAGGGAAAACTGGGTGCAGGAAAACACAATGATAGACCTACGAGTGAGCCACTAGTGGTATTAATTTTTGGCTTATGCACCACTTCGCTTATGGCAGAGATGGATAATAGGATTCCCTTCCCTAATAGCATGAATGGTCACAGTGACGTCACTGTGTGTCACTTTGGTCACATCACATCTGTGACCAAAATGCCACCACTCAGTGACGTCACATTGTGACTGAGATGGTACTTTCTTAAAAACCTTTAGAAATTTATAAATATCCTTCAAAACATGTTATTTACTTTAAAAACATGTTTCTGACAATTTAAATATCGTCGCTTTTGTCACAGTTTTGTCACAATGTTAATGTCAAATTAGTCACAAATGATACATTTTTCACAAATTTGTCACATTGTGACCACTTTGTGAAACGTCACAAAAGAGCTCAAAAATTGTCATAACGACTTCACATTTTAGTCACTGTGACTTCACATCGACGTCACGTGACGTCACATCGACAATCGATGGTTACAAAGTCACAATGTGACTTCACAACGACGTTGCAGTGACGTCACCATGCTTTACGGGTTATTACTACTCTTCCATAAAATAAAGGATTTTTCTTGTGCTCAATGACTTAGGGTTTTGTGCGGTCGGCTCTTGGACTATTATGGCCATGCCGGGTAGCATTTTCAGAAAGAATCACGTTTTGAACACCTTATCACCAGAACAACGATTGGCGCGGAGATAAAGTCAATGCTACGCACCCTTTCTTGTTTGTGACGTCAAACGCCTTGCGAAGAGCAACCCTTCCTTTTGCAAAGAGATCACGCTTGTTGCTCATTTGTTTTTCCGCAAATGTTATCAAGCAAAGACTATAATATGAGGAAATGTTATTCACCGTTGTTTACGATTAAAACATAGTTTAAAACAGAGAGCTTTTTCAGATTAAAATGCTTTAAATTTCACAAAACATCTAAACATAGTTTTTTTTCTCAATTTAAAAATATTATTTCCTTAACTCGCTATGTTCGAAGAAATTGAGAAGTTAATTAAAAACAATAGTAAAGATTATCTTGTAATAAATATAATTTAGATAATCATATGTTTTATGACACATTTGAACTTAGTTTATTTTATGTTTGGCGATGGAGCTAGCTGAAAGTTTTCGATTTCGCCAACTCGCCAAGGCTGGTGCTCAAACGTGATTCTTTCTGAAAATGCTGCCGGGTATTTTGCCATTCACGTACGTATACGTGCCGCAAAAAAGCTTAACACTAGAACGCCCGGAAATTCTACTCAAGTTTAAAAATAATATTTCTCACCAGAATTTTTATTCAAAATTATTTAATTGATTTATTTAACGTAAATTTGCGTGGATTAGATTTAAATTATTTCAAGAAAATTTTTCTGGTTCGAATTGAAATTTAGTTACATGATTGGAGTCGAATCGACTCCATCCGGGCGTTCTAGTGTTAAGCCATTTCAAGTGGTCCAGCACTGGTCGCTCGACTATTTTTAAAAAATCTGAAATTTTTTGTACAACAACCCTAACATGATGGAAGTTCAAAATGACCGTTATTTTAATTCTACTATTTTTTATTTGTGCATGGCGGCCATCTCTGTTTCATCGTGTGCAGCGATTTTCTCAGATACTAGGATACACAAAATTGTAAATATCTCGTCTTCTATTTTCCCAATTGAAATGGGGTTTGCATCATTTTGTTCAGGATAAAATAGGCTAAATATACAATGGAAGAAAAATTTTGAAAAATAAATTTTTACAGGTGAAATTTTAGCACAAAATTTACGATTCTTTCCAAAATCTATCCGTTTGCAAGAGGAAAATTTTCATGCAAGGGAAACTGTCAACCTTACACAATTTTTTCTACAAATAAGTCAAAAATGCGTGTACTCATACACCAAATCCCAGATCTGGGAGTTAATTTCTCTTTGCGAAAAAAAATTCCGAAATTCATTAAAAATTTCAAAAATCGCACTTTTTAGGCTTTGATATCTCTGGTGGGGCACGAGGTAAAAATCTGAAATTTTGGCCCATGATAGAATCGTGTAGTAGTGTTATGTACAAAAAATTTCAAGAAGGAGATTTGACTACAAGCTGAGATATGACATGGAAAATATGTGAAAACAATACTGCCAAACTATTGTAAACCTACTATGTAATTCTTCAACAAGACTGTCAACCTTGCACAATTTTTTCTACAAATAGGTCAAAAGTGCGTGTACTCATACACCAAGTCCCACATCTGGGAAATAATTTCTCTTTGCGAAAAAAATTCCGAAATTCGTCGAAAATTTCAAAAATCGCACTGTTTAGGCTTTGATATCGCTGGTGGAGCACGAGATAAAAATCTGAAATTCTGGCCTTTGATAGTATTGTGTAGTAGTGTTATGTACAAAAAATTCCAAGAAGGAGATTTGACTACAAGCTGAGATATGACATGGACTATATTTGAAAACAATACTGCCAAACTATTGCAACCTACTATGTAATTGTTCATACCTCCAAAATTTTAAATTAATTATTTATGGTATAAAGTTAAATGTTAATTACAAATAGCTTTTTCAAATGATTCTGTGTGATTTAAACAATGCAGAATGTATGCTAAGCTAATACACTTTTGTCCAGATGAACAAATCTACTAGAAATGCTATTGCAACAATTTTACTCGGAACACATTTCAGGAAAATTAAATTACAGACAATGGATTACAACTGATCGAGTTGACATGGCTTCAATTATTAAACCTAGAGAATTTCATTCAAGTTAACAAGGGATGACAACACTTGGGGAGCTTCAAATAAAATTTTTTAGAAAGAACAGCCTGATGGACTGACAACAGTAACTGGTCGAACTCATAACATCTCTCGTAAATATTGTTAAGCTCTTCGTTGAGCATATATAATATTTTGTAAATTAAATGTTTATTATTTAACTGTTTTCAACAAACGATATTTTCTGTATAAATATTGTAATAAAAGAGACTAATCTCATTTCTCCTAATGTACTCGTAATAGCATTTCTTAACATTTTTTAATCACCGTATCTCAGCTTGTAGTCAAATCTCCTTCTTCAAATTTTTTTGTACATAACACTACTACACAATACTATCAAAGGCCAGAATTTCAGATTTTTATCTCGTGCTCCACCAGAGATATCAAAGCCTAAAAAGTACGATTTTTGAAATTTTCGACGAATTTCGAAATTTTTTTCGGAAAGAGAAATCATTTCCCAGATATGGGACTTGGTGTATGAGTACACACACTTCTGACCTATTTGTAGAAAAAATTGTGCAAGGTTGACAGTCTTGTTGAACAATTACAAAGTAAGTTTACAATAGTTTGACAGTATTGTTTTCACATATTTTCCATGTCATATCTCAGCTTGTAGTCAAATCTCCTTCTTGAAATTTTTTGTACATAACGCTACTACACAATACTATCATCGGCCAAAATTTCAGATTTTTATCTCGTGCCCCAATAGAGATATCAAAGCCTAAAAAGTGCGATTTTTGAAATTTTTGACGAATTTCGGAATTTTTTTCGCAAAGAGAAATTAACTCCCAGATCTGGGATTTGGTGAATGAGTACACATACTTTTGCCCTATTTGTAGAAAAAATTGTGTAAGGTTGACAGTTTCCCTTCCATGAAAATTTTCCTCTTGCAAACGGATAGATTTAGGAAAAAATCGTAATTTTTGTGCTAAAATTTCACTTGTAAAAATTCATTTTTCAAAATTATTCTACCACCGTACATTTAGCCGATTTTATTCTGAACAAAATGCTGCAAACCCCACTTCAATTGGGAAAAAAGGAGACGAGATATTTACAATTTTGTGTATCCTAGTATCTGAGAAAATCGCTGCACACGATGAAACAAAGATGGCCGCCATGCACAAACAAAAAATAGTAAAATTAAAAGAACGGTCATTTTGAACTTCCGTCATGTTAGGGTTGTTGTAAAAAAAATTTCAGATTTTTTAAAAATGGTCGAGCGACCAAAAAAATATTTTCTGGACCACTTGAAATGGATTGACCCTTAAGAATCCTCTTTTATCATTTCCAGTAAAATTTTACTCTAAAATTTGCCTTATTTAATCGGCGCACTTTCTGATACGTGATTTTTTGATACGTGACAAATTTCTGTTTTCAAAAACTGGTGATGAACCATTTAAAATTTCGCAAAAGACTCCCGTCGCGAAGGGATTGAAGGTGACAGGAGGAAAACGAAATACAGTAGACTGTCATTTCAATGGGATTCTCGGGAAACGCCTCAGCCCGAATAAGCGAATTTGTGCAAATTTTGATGAAACATTTTAGTAAAAGGTAAGAAATGTGATATTGTTATATAATAGACCATTATTTATTTTTATAATATGAAAAAGTTACAATAAACATAAATATTAATGTTATTTATATTTAAATTAGTGCAATATAAAATAACATTTTCGGGAACTGGAATCCCCTTTTTACAAGCATTGAAAAACATTTCGCATTTCTTTTTTTTATTCCAAAAAATAAAATAAATAAATAACAAAATTCCAATTTATTTGCGACTGTTTGTAAAATGATATTTTCAAATACTAAAATTCTAAATACCTATAAAATATTTTATATTTAAATTAATAATAACAATAAATATCATTTTTAGGATGATCATAACGAGTCATATATTACGCACGCCGTGCATTACACATTAATATTCCTAGAATAATGATAAAAAAAAACAGTATTTTATAAATAGACAGCTTGGACTGTTTAAGATGTGCATTTTTATTTGATGGAATTTGACCGACTTCTGAACACCTCATATTATGTACGACATGGATTAAACATTAATATTACTCAAACCCATCACAAACAAATTTTAAATGAAATTTCAGTTTTACAATTTTTTAACATCGCACAATTTAAATTTTTTTAGCATTGCTTAAAGAAAAAAATGCACTTTTTAATTAAATTTGTTTGAAACCTTTATCACAATTTATTTTCAAAATTTTTTATAATATATATAAGTTTTTATTCCTTTTTTTGCCGTAGTGGCGACAGGAGTATTCCATGTTTAGACATTAAACATGTACCAATCAGAAAACAATAAAATAAAATAAGTTGCGGAATTCAACCAACAAGAAGTTCCAGATATACTTCAGAATTCCCAGTTCTTTACAGAAGACATTAACTATTTTACAAATAGTTAATAAAAAATGAATAACTTCAACATTTGCAGGTTTCTTTTTTTACAAATTTTTTGCTATATATTAGATATTAGATTAGATTACTTTTACACAAGGATAGTAACAGATATACACATTTCTAATACCGAGTAACTAAATGTTCCATGCTTTGCTAAAGCATATTTGCGTTTAATGACTCATGCGTTCCTCACGACGCATAAATGCTCACTCTCCCCTTTTTTTTGCATAAAAAAGTTTAAAGAGATTTTTGCCTTATTTAATAAGCCGATTATGGTAATTTAGTAAAGTAAAATTTACTATAAAATTTTGGCTATGCAAAAAAGCATACGATGTTTTTTTTTTTTTTTTTTTTTTTTTTTTTTTTTTGTTTGCTTCTTTTCCAGAATTACGTTACAAAAAACAATGTTTCAAACCGGACAAATGTTAGAGGAAAGTTGAATTAAAATGCCAAACCTGTTTAGATCCTCTGCATATAGAACAAATAGTAGTATGACTTCAAAAACGCAAACAGCCTTATACGTATGTTTGCGAGGTTTAGAAAATAGGGTATGTGTATGAAACAATATCCAAAAATGGCAATTCGGGGCTATTGTTTTTCTCTAAGTCAATTTTTTAATCTTTATCGTCATTTTTAATGTGAAAGTTTACATTCATACTGAAAACTGGGAACGAATATTTCTTACTGTACACCATAGGTTCCCAACGGGGGCGGTACCGCTCCCCAGTGGGCGCTGGAGCCTTCCAGGGGGGCGGTAGCGAGTCTAGAGAAAAATGGGGGGCGTTAGGACTGTCGAGGGGGGCGGTGATGGTATACCTACTTATTTAAAAACTAATATAATGAAAATATTTGATCTCATCTACATTACCCAGTCCGAGTCAAAAACCTTAACTGCACCTTATGTAAATCTATACGGACAAACCTAAATCTGGGAGGGGGGGGGGGTTAAACTGAATTTATTTTACTAATGTCAAAAAATAGTCTTGGAACTCAAACAAGGGCTATGACTCGAATTAAAAATCATTATGTATTCAAAAATTGTGGAGTAAGAAATTCGCGATAATTGGCTGGCAAAAAGTTTTAAACATAATTTTTTTTATTAACCTGTATTTCGAAAAATTCTAAAGTATGACGACAAAGATTTGACCTGAACAAGGACTTTTAAACAAACCCGTGATTTGAATCAGTTCAAGGAATTTGTTTAACCTTAGTGAAAGTGATAAAAATCGTTATATCTATAAATTTGTTCAAAAGTAAATTTATTTAAACTTATATAGGTAAAATTTTTATGTTTCAAAATATCTTAATTGAAGATAAAATGCGAGCAGTATAGTATTGAGTAACTGAAATATGAATCTAGGCACTCTCCCACAAACCATTCGTTATCTATGTGCCTAATTTGTCAAGAAGTATTTTCATATGAAGCCACGAAGCCTTATAGGCTACAATAGCATTTGAAAAAATGCGTGCTGATCGAAAAGACAAAGATATCACCTATTTTTACTTTCTTCTATCTTTACAAGAAGAAAGTATTAGATTCCTGAAAATTTTCGAGTACAGGATTTTGACAGATTTACGCGTTTTAGGGGTCAGAGATTCCTAAATCATGTTTTTACAAAATGCATGTCTGTGAATCTGTCTGTTAGCATATCTTTCTGTATGTGAGATAAATTTTACAGGCGCTCTATCTCAACGACTAATGCACAGAAATTTATGAAAAATCTATATTCAGGTATTCTCTGTTATAAATTGATGCTTATTCGTTTTTGGTGTAAATCACTCAACAGGTGGCGCTAATATGCTGCTTTTTTCACAATTTCCGCAATAGCTTTATCTAAAGAACTACTGCACAGATTGTTACCAAAAATCTGATTTGATTATTCCTTGACATGAATAGATACTGTTTACATTTCGTTGAAAATCACTCCACAGATGGCGCTGTTATGCTGTCTTTTTCACGATTTCTGCAACAGCTGTATCGCAAGAATTAATGCACATATTTTCATCAAACTTCAGATTTAGTTTTACTTTGATAAATATTATTGCTGATTATGTTTTGGTGCAAATCGCATAACAAGGGGAGCTTTTATTCTGCATTTTTTTTTCGATAGTCGCAGTAGTCTTATTTCAAGAACTAATGCACGAAATTTCACACCATTAGAATCTTTACGATTGACCTAGATTGCCATTTAATTTTGATACTGCGATAGCGAATTTTGAAGTATTAACATGTATGAGACATAAGAAAGTTTTGGGGTTGTCGTATTTTACCAATTCAAAGACTGGAAAAGGAAAATTTAAAACAGTCAACTATATCAAACCTTTTTAAGTCATCTTCTAAACAAGAAGATGGCGGAGCCTCATATATCATTATAATTTTAAAAATAAAAGTATTAAAATGGCATACAGTTGGCGAGAAATTAATCTTGCCTGTAGTCAGAAAGATAATAAAAACTGTTCTTCATCATAAGAAACCGTCTGATATCAATAGAAAAAATCCTGAGTAATAATTCGGTACAAAGAGGAATAGATGGCTAAAAGTATTGAAATATTATTACGCTGTTATTTAAAGACCTGAATATTTTCCATTCAACTCCGTAGATCAGCGTTACCAAATAACAAAAACTCATAAAAGAAAAAAAAATCAAGAGTTATTATTTGCTAAAAATTTGGAAATTGATACAAAGGGATAATCGATATTTAATACCATGAAGTCAGTCCAAGAGAAATAAATTCTTTATTATAATATTTTGTCACTTGCTACTGATGTTGCTCAAACAACGACAGTACATCAGGAGGATTTCATTAACACATTAACAAGCAGCACTAAATGTACTCTCTGTACATTCTACATTCCATTACACATCATCAGCAATTGCTTTCGAAAAATTGGAATGAGCGCCTGTAGACGTCGCTTCATTACATTATCAGAGCAGTCAATAAGAATAGTAACAATTCATTGAATGATAGGACATTTTACCAACTTTATATTGAAAATCATTTCACAGCAAAGTGAAAAAAATTGTTTTACTTTGTAGTGCAGTTTTCACTATCACTTTGCATCAGACTTGCAAATGAATTCAATCGGTTGCTGCTGCACACAGAAGTTCGTTGTCTCTGAGAAGGTATTAGCCTGAATCATTTTTCTATATATTTGATTTAGTATTACACTTAACTAAAAACAGAGGTGTAAAAATACGCTAAAACCTGATTGTATTAAAAATGACATCGTTTATGTGACAGACCTGTTTAGAATCTTTAAATAAATAAATTTAAATATTTTAAATATTTATAATAAGCCTTAAGATGATTTCAAGATGATGAGTTGAATTTAATTAAAACAAAAAACCTCATAGCTGCTTCTGTTGGTAAACTTCTTCTGCTCAAAGGAAATCTAAATAGAAGAGAATACAGTCAAATTTCCACATTATTCACAGTCTGTGAAAACAAGAATATTTACTTACTTATTGTCAACACTTCGACGTTCTTTATCTTCATGAAGTTTTCTCAGAGCGATTCCAAGATATTTATAAATGATTATACCGAGTTAGTTTTTAGATTCTTTCGCAAATGCAGCTACGACAGTATCATCATATTTGGAGGAGGAAATCGTGGAACTCACGACAAACAAGAACTATAAATAAAATTCAGAAATGGTCACAAAGAATTTAACTTTAAAAACCTACAGCTCTCTAATCGGGATTGTGAGGGAGAGTACATACAATTTTAATTGCTTTCCTTTCATCAGATTTTGCTGAAAGTGGGTTCCGTGCAGTGGCTAATTTACTGTCTAAGAAAAGAAACATGCATCTTTGAAACTGACAATTTGTGACTGATGTTGAAGAAATTGGAATCTGACATGAAAAAATTGTTAAAGCTCCAATAGTCCCAACTATTTTCTTATTTTTTTAAAAAATCTTATTGATTTTGTGTTTATTTTTAAATTTTTACTAAACAATTGTTTACTTCATTTTATGGTTGTTTTAATTAACTTCTACTTTGATTAATAGATTGACAGACAGGTAAAATATAGATAATATGCAATAATATTTAAACTTTTTGTATAATTAACTATTATGCAAGAGGGGGCGTTGGAATTTTTTTTCTCTTGTAAAGGGGGCGGTGGACCAGAAAAGGTTGGGAACCTATGCTGTACACGTTTGCAAATTGTCTCTTGTTAACCCCTTGTGGACGGGCGACACGTATACGTGAAGCACAAAGGCTTAAGAATCTTGTATATCCCCACCTGTAAAATTTGCGTTATTTAATTGGAGCATTTTCTCGATTTAATAATTATTTTTTTTAAGTAAATATTACTGTTTTTGTCATTGTGGCAACAGAAGTATTCCCTTTTTTGGACATTAAGGATGGACCAATCAGAAAACAAATAAAATAAAAAACAGAAGTATTTCATTTCTAGACATTAAACTTGGACCAATCAGAAAACTAATAAAATAATATAAGTGGCGGATTTCAACCAATAAAATGATTCAGAAATACTTCAGATTTCCTAATTCTCTACCGAGAATGAAAACTATTTTCCCAATAGTTAAAACGAGAAAAACGGTTTACTTCGCTGATTTGTGATGAATGAAATGATAAAGGTCTGTTTTCGATTTTCATTAAATCTAACTAATTTTTCTACTCAAATTTCTATACATTATGTTTGCAGTAAGTTTTCTTTCAAAATTTTGCCCTTCTTTCTTGCAATTAAGTAACGCTTGAGTATATACCAATGCATCACCGGATGAGTTACAAGATTTTCTCCAAGATTTTCAGGTCATTTTTCAAATTCTTTGTTATTTTGAACCACATGCGATATGCGACACAATATCATCTTCATTTAAAACTTCATAATATTAAACTTTAGAAAAATTATTAATCTATTGATGCACTGCGTCTTCGTACACATTTTCAGAATAGTTTAAATTTTACAAATCTTGTATGATTTTTCTCTGCACACGAACACTATCGTCGGCTTCTCTAGGGATTTCATTTTGTTTATTGGATAAAATTGCAATTCTTTATTTCTTAATCAAGGTGCTTTTTACTAATTTACATGCTGTATCATGAAAATAAATTGTACACAAAACTGATATTTTATCGTCCCGGATTATCCTAACCTGATTTGAGAAACTGTAGTTGTTAGAATGAGTTACATCAAACAATTTTTCTATTTTTACCTAATTCATTAAATCAGGCAAAAATATAGGATGTGCAACTTCACGATGGGTGTTTATTTTCGTAAATAACCTTCAAATATGAAACATAATTTCCTCAAATTTGAAACATAAAGAAATTACACGCACAATTACGCGGAATAAATTTAGTTTGTGTTGAAATTTTCTGATATCGCAAGCAGTACTGGACAATTGGTGTAATTTAGTCAGAGACACTAACTTTGTTATGAAAGTCTTGTGATTAATTACTGTGTCTATTTTTTAATCCTTTCCGGTACACTGTGCCCGGTCTGTGATACCTAATTTTAATTCCAAACTTGTAAACGGCGCCAGTAATATTTTAGTAAAATTTTGCTTTTACAACAAAAGATGAAATTAAGCGCTTCAAAATATATAAAAAATTCGTTTGCGAATTCCGGTGTCAGTCGATAATATCTCATTTTACTACAGATTTTACCCGTGCCGGAAAGGGTTAAATCTTACAAATTTGCATTAAAGCAAATAATAAATATGACGTAAACATGGCTTGTTTAACAAGATTACAATTGATACTGGTTTCCCATAAACAGAACTGCCACATGCCATTATTTTTTAATTTTCTTCCACCAATTTTTTAAAGCAGAGAAATTCCACATCTACTTCGACAATATCTACCAGAAAAATAAACTAAAAAATATTTTTTCTAAAACATTAATTCGAAAATAATTTAAAAATGGTTACCTGTGACAACTCAACATGAAATAGTTATCTTTTATACAATTTTCTAAATAATTAAAAAATCACTGTATAAAAAAATAGAGTCTGGCACTTCTGGGATAAACCTATTGATCTTACCAGTCTCCGATGAGATGGACTCACGTGAGGCTTATATTTGAGATGTGTATGAGATAACACATCTGTGTTAATAAACATCTTTTTTTTTTTTTTTTTTTTTTTTAACCTGAAATCCTTTTTTGTTCAACGTAATTTTCTATAAAAGTTTCAAAATTAACAACACTAGTCGTATGAAAAGTATTTCAAATGATTGTCTATGGCAGCTCAGTGTAAGTGAAATTATATTTTTTGCAATTTTCTTAATAATTAAAAAAAGTCATCTAATTTATACGAGTTCATACTGTCTGCTATCCCGAAACACTGAAAAGCAAGATGAAAAAAATAAATTTATATATACTTTGAATGTCAATTTAACGATGTATACTATATTTCCATCAGTATATTTCAAATAAATAAGCAAACAAACAAAATTTCAATATGCTTCCAATTTCAAATTTTAATTCTCCTGAAATTTCTTCTTTCAAAACATCAAGCAACAGTTATTCTATTAAAAGAATATCAGTGCAGTGATGATATTCATCTTTGATATCTTCATTCTAAGTGAAATCATTTAATATATTCACATCATTTATTCATTGCATGTGACACACCCAACTTTGATATCACAGAATACTTTTAAAAGTCAGCTTCAATTTCTGCTCTAATTAATATTTTCTTGCAGTAAAATATTTCTTAAAAAGGTTTTTTTTTCTCAATCATCTTAAGTATATCTATTTTTTCCCAGGATTCTTGAAGCCCATCTTAAATAATTGAGAAAGATGTCTTTTAGAAAGCGTACTATTTAAAAATACGCTTGTTATTTTGGAATATGTCGAAAATGGGGAAGAATTTATAAAAATGTATATTAAAAAATAATAGGGAAAAGGCTGGAAATTCTATTATTGTTTTATTAAAATGTTTGTCACCAGAATTATTATTTAAAATTGTTCATATGATTATACTTTTTTTTACTTTAACATTTGTATCATATTAATTCATTTTATAAAAAAAATTCAGATTCTGTCAGAAATACATTCATTTAATAGAGGACTGACTTATAACGGTCTTTCCGATGTTAACCCATACAGGGAAAAATGACTTTTATTAAGTCTGTGGAATAAACCAATGATATCGACATAATTGATGCCGAGATCAGTGATAAAGGGTTAACACTTTCCGGCGCGGATTTAATCTGTTTGAAATAATTAACTTCCACCGGAACTAATAAACGAGTTTATTTGAAAATATGAACTTGTTTACTTTCAAACATATTATAAAAAGGAAATTTTTATTAACTGTCCTTTGAAAAAAAGTAGGTGTCTCTTTTTAGGGACATCGAGTTTGAAAGGGTTAACCCTTTAACGTTCATTGGTTTCGCCACGAAACCACAAAATTTTAATTCCGATACGCAACACTGACACCGGTATTTTTATCCAAAAATAGCCCTTTTATTTTGTATGTTAAAAAATCACGTTTACTTATTTAGAAATATGTTTGTTCTTAATTACCGGTGTCAATCATTTATTTCGACATCTTAGCAATGAAAATGCTATGATCGTTAAAGGGTTAAATGATAGATATAGTGATGCACAACCTTTTTGCCGTATAATTGTTTGCCCCCAGAATATTTGAAAAGTAACGTTTGTTATCTTTAATGACAATATTTCAATCATTATTATAAGCAAAATTATTCTGCATAAAAATAGTGGTATCATTATGGCCCGCGAGCTACAGGTTGTGCATCCCTATGATGGAGTATTTGTGAAAAAGCAATATTTTAAATAATGCATACTCACTCAAAAAAAGATAAAAGGAGAAAGAAAAGGTCATCGCAGTCTAATTAACCCTTTAACCCTTTCCGGCACACTGTGCCCGGTCTGGGATACCTAATTTTAATTCCAAACTAGCAAATGGCACCAGTAATATTTTAGTACAATTTTGCTTTTACCATAAAAGCGTAAATTAAGGAATCCAAAATATCTAAAAAATTCGTTTGTGAATTCCGGTGTCAGTCGATAATTGTTCATTTTACAAACAGATTTTCCCCGTGCCGTAAAGGGTTAACCCTTTCCGGCACACTGTGCCCGGTCTGGGATGCCTAATTTTAATTCCAAACTTTTAAACGGTACCAATAATATTTTAATAAAATTTTGCTTTTACAATAAGCGCTTAAATTAAGGAATTCAAAGTATCTAAAAAATTCGTTTGTGAATTCCGGTGTCAGTTGATAATTTCTTATTTTACTAGAAGATTTTGCCAGTGCCGGAAAAAGTTAACGCTCATGATCCCACAATAGACCAAACCTCACAGTACTCGGAATCCCGTAATAGCAGAGTCTACCTGAGACTCTACAGCTCATATTCAAAATATTAGAATAATTGAGAAAAAGTAATAAGAAAAAATTATTTGTCATTTATTTATTTTTTATACTAAATGCAATTAAATTTCTTATAAATTAAATCTGGAATGTTTAGATAAGATTTTAACATTTATAAAATATAAAATACAGCACAATAAATTAGGTATACAGCTTCCTTAAACACACCAGAATATTAGAATAAAATTTAGATTGGTTCAAAATATTAGAATATTTTATTTTACGCAACAATATTACCTTATGAATATGAAGTAAATGGTAGTTAATATTTTGTAGCATCCCCTTTAGCTTTCATAACAGCGTACAATCGATCTTGCATACTATATACAAGGTGTTTACAAACATTTCTATCAATATTAGCCCAAATAGACTTTATACGTGCCACTAACTCAGTTTTATTTGAAGGAGGATTTTCTTGAAGTTTTTTCTTCATTATACACCATAAGTTTTCGATGGGATTAAGATCTGGTGAATTTGGTGGCCAAGGAAGTACCTTAATGTTGCGTTGGCGGAACCAATTCTTAGTTGACACCGAGGTATGCGGATACGCTAAATCTTGTTGAAAGATGAAATCATCTTCAAATAAATCTTCTGATGATGGAATCATGTAATATTCTAAAATTTCTTGATATATCAGAGAGTTAACCTTTTCTTAGACGATGCATAACTTTCCAGGTCCTTCTGCACTCATACAACCCCAAACCATGACACTAGAAGCAAATTTTACGGAACGTTTAAGGCATTCTTTATCAAATGCTTCTTGCTTCATTCTCCAAACTCGAATACCTTGATTGCCATATGAAACACAAAACATACTTTCATCACTAAATAATATATTTTTCCAATCTTCATTGCTCCATAAACGTCTTGATTTACACCAATTCAATCTTATACGCTTTTGTCTTGCAGTCATGAGAGGTTTTGTTTTCGGTACACGAGATTCAAATTTAAATTTATGGAGACGTCTTAATGTTGTCGATGTAGAAACTTCAACTCCTTCTTCTTTCCATTTTCGGAGCAAGAATCGCACACTTTTAAAACGGTTTTTCTTAACTATACGCTTCAGTTTCCTGTCATCTCTAGCAGATGTTTTTGGTTTTCGGCCACCATTTCGGCGATTATTTTGAAATTTTCTAATTTTTGAATATTGTGTTAGTATTTTACTAACGCTCGATTGCGAACGTAAATAATTCGCTATAAAACATTGGTTTTTACCGTGCCGATACAAATCAACCATACGAAGTTTAGTAGATTCAGGAATATCACTCACACGGCCCATTTTAAGACAAAAAAGAAACAAACTGCAAAAAAGAATACTAATTTTAAATAAAATAGTCTGAATTTAATCAATGATGCCACCAGTTAAGAATTGGTAATAATTAAAGGAGAATTAATGTGAAATATTCTAATATTTTGAACCACTTGAATAAATATTCTAATATTTTGACTTTTCAAAATAATTTTTTTTGCAATTAATCTTTTCAAAAATGATATTAAATTTAAGATAACAAGTAAGTTTAATCAACAATAAGTTCTTAATAAAAATATCGTTTGCATATTTTCATTAAAAGACATTAAATTACCAAACGATATTTTCAATTTCTAAAAAAAAGGTAATTATTCTAATATTTTGAATATGAGCTGTATTCCTATGTAAGTTGGGTTGCGGAGACAAGGATGATGTGGTTCTCTGATGGATGAGAATGTTATTTTCGGCCAACACAATAAGATATCCAAATTTTTATAATTTTACTACAAAATCCCCATTGCTTCCTCTGTGTTTTTTTAAAAATGTGATACTTATTCATTTGGTTCAATGGAAAACAAAGGATAAACAACGACATTGTATATAAAATTCATAAGAAAGTAAAATAAGTAAGAAATATTCATTTTAAAATATTAAGTAGTTATTAACCCTCTGGATCCGAAACCGCCCGAGATATTTTAATTCGTATATTTCAGTTCCCACCAGAAAATTAAAACAACAATATTTGCTTTAATCAATAACCGAACATTCCGTATTTAAATAAAGCGAAATTAGCCATTGAATTTTTCTGGTGTGAAATGAACTACATAATTTCTAGAACGTGTTCTAGCATGGTAATTAAAGGGTTAACCCGATAAAAGGACGGTGGGGTAAAATATATCCCACTTACTTTTAATTGCGAATAACCACATTGACACCAGAATTTTGAAATGAAAATTTTAATTTCATCAAGTATGTGAATTATCCATTATAAAATAAATGTGTTTTCACATTCTGGTATCAAGCAATGATTTCTGAATTTTAAGAATAGAAGTGCATTGCCTTTCAAAGGGTTGATTAGAAAGTGGTCAATAATAATATAATGTGAAATAATTAGATTTTACATATTTCTGATTTTAATATATAAAACAAATCTTTATTTTGCTATAAAAAGACTATTACAAAGATTAGTTCCCCATTGATGGTTATTAATCATTTTATAGAAAAAAAGATATACTTCCGCATATTTTCCGACTTTACTAGTTATCACATATGAAAAGATATTCACTTGTATTATTGTCTAATGTTGTAAATTATTACAGAAACATATAATGGCAGTTACATTATTACAAAACAAATTAAATCTAATGGAAAGTTAAACACAATTTTTTAAAATATATAAAAAATTCGCAAATAAGATGCATTTTATACTCAAAAAAGAAAAAACAATACGTACGTCTACTGAAATTTATTTTTCATTTATAATTGAAATAGTAACGAGTTGGATATGCCAATCCCAAAACGTCCTTCTACCTAATATATATTAATATTTCAAAAAAGTTGTTGCACGTATTAATACTGTAATAATTTTAGTTCAATACTATACAATCAATGATTTCCATATTAAATTTCTGCTTCAGTTAATTAATCAGAGGAAAAAACGAGTTAGTCTTGAACGTGATATTTATTACAAACAATAGTTTCCCATTATTCTGTTTGCGAATAGCTGGTTTAGCAGAACGGGATTTACCATGAACGCACGAGTTAACGATGGAAAACAAAACTATGAAATTCCGAGAAAATTATTAAAAGATTGCTATCAGAACTCCCTGTTCCGGTAGAATATTTCTAAATTCAAGGTGGATCTGCTGGCGAGTGCCAAAAATTTTCAGAAAAGATTTGCTTACATAATTTTATGCACTTTTCGAAGGTAAAATAAAGGAAATGCAGGGATTGCAAAGCTACCACAGACGACTATTTTTTTTTATTCTAACTGGCACCACTTTCTTTAAACAGAAATCCTTAATACATATACTGACAATATTGTAATAAAAACAAACTTTAAAATTTATATTAGAAAAATACTGGTGCAAACGGAATATAAACATAGTCACCTGTGGCAACCCTGAGATTGCTATTACAACAAATCCTGAACCATTTCCGGCACACTGTGCCCAGTCTGGGATACCTAACTTTAATTACAAACTTGCAACCGGCACCAATATTTGAGTAAAATTTTACCTTTACAATAAAAGCTTAAATTAACGAATTCAAATATCTCAAAAATTCATTTGTGAATTCTCGTGGTAGTTGATAATTTCTCATTTTACTAACAGATTTTGCCCGTACCGGAAACGGTTAAGACAGGATATTTTCAAATTCAAGGAGAGACTCCTGGCCTCACACAAACACGTACAGAAAGAAATTTGTTCAATTTTAACAATAACCTTATACGCTTATTGCTGGTAAAATAATGAAAATGACATAAACACCATTATTACAGTTGCCCTTTCCAGTAGAATATACCCAACCGGCCATAATGAAAAACATGCATAAAAAATTGGTTCAATTCTATGCATAACTTCTTACTCTTTTCGATGGTATAATAACGAAAATGGAACAAAAATCGCTACTGCTGCTCCCTTTCCGGAGCAATATTTTCAAATTCAGAGAGTACCAACTGACCATAGTAAAAAATATACCCAAAAATTTCGTTTAGTTCTATGGATAACTTCATACACGTTCCGATGCTACAATTATGAAAATGACCCAGACAACACTATTACAGCGCTCTCTTCAAATTCAGGGAGGACCAATTGACCATAGCCAAAAACATACACAAAAGATTTCGTTCAGTTGTATGCATAACTTCATACACTTTTCAATAGTAGGGGAAGACGGGGATACTTGAGCCATTTTTTAAATTTTATTTTTTCTTTTAATTTTTATAATTTTTCAGAACAAAATAAAATATTGAAAATGAAAATTTGATTTTTTTTTTCAATTGAAAACCGCTTTCAATGAATTTTGAACTATTTTTCTATGCCTAGCTAAACTTTTACGCTTTTTTAAATGCTAAATTTTTACTTTTTCTTTTACATCGTGGCTCAAGTATCCCCATAGAGGGGATACTTGAGCCAGATGTCACATTCGCACCAGTATTTTGCAAAGAAAAAAATCGATTTACAATATACGCGAAAAAAATGCATTAAACCTTTTTCAAATAAATTTGGTCGAATTTTCTGGTGTCGTTGTGACATTTCAGAATTAAAATTATGTGATAGAAAATTCTACCAGCAGAGCTCAAAGGGTTAATCACCATACTTTCAAAATGGTACCAAGGTATGTTATTTCTTTTTTACATGTTCAGAACTATAAATATGTTACCATGTTGCCAGTTTTAGAAAGAAAAATTGAATAACTGTAGAGATAATATGGGCCTGTAGAGATAATGATGGCTCAAGTATCCCCACTCTCCCCTACAATAATAAAAATGTCATAGAACCATATTACAGCGCCTCCTACGGTCAGAACGTTTGTACCGTAATTTCGGGTGTATAAGCCGCAGCTAAAACAATTCTTTTTCGACCCAGAAATTTTTAAAAAACAAATATAACTAGTCAGATCGCCGTAAATATATCTCTTCAATCACTAAATAAGATTTCTGGGTCTAAAAAGAATTGTTTGAGCTGCGGCTTATACACCCGAAATTACGGTAAACGGAAGGAGAACCTGCTTGCTACAGTGAAATGCATGCATGAAAGTTTTAGTACTATTTTATAAAAGTTTTAGTACTATTTCATGCATAACTTCATGCATTTTTCAATTATACAATAACGGCATACGGACAAACAACACACGGACAGACAGACATTTTGTAAAAACATGTGTTTTGGATTCCTTGACCTTTAAAACGTGTAAAAAAGTCAAAAACAGGAAGTTGAAAAAAGTTTACAGTACTTCTATTGAATACAGAAGGAAGTGTGAATTATTATAAATGACAACTATTCTGTCATAATAGAAGTTCGATTGGAGAAAACGTTGTTTTTCTGATACATAAATTATTATTTCATAGTAACAATCAAAATCAGGTGTTAACCTTTTGAATATAGGCTAGGATGTGTGACTATTTTTATACTTTCTGGTACCACAGTTTGCCAAAGTGTTTGTTTCTTTTATATTTCATTTGGAAACTATCCTAGTTCAAATGAATAGCAGACATTATTTCATTATTTTTGAAAATGTGGTACCGGGCTACCACAGGTGATAGTTATTTAATTCTATTTGACATAATTTTCTTAAAACAGAAATTTATAATAAACAGTTAAACAACATTCGCAAGAAAAAATTTCTTCAAAATTTATATTAGAAAAATGCTGATACTAACAGAAAATAAAAATAGTCAGTTGTAGATGCCCTGGTAGTACTAACCCCTTGGGGGCGAGCAACAGATACACATGCCCCTTAAGGTGTTCATAATCCTTGTTTTTCTCCACTAGTAAAATTTTACTGTAAAATTTGCTTTATATAATTAGAGCCTTTTTACCTTTCAGTAAGGCACTAATTTCAGTTTTTAAAAATCGGAACATAACATAAAACATTTCGTAATACTTTCCATCCAGAAGGGATTAATAAAGTAAAGAAATAGTTTCTGCGTCTACAAATATTTCTACCATGTGATCAAAATAATAATATTGAAAATTTTCATGTCTCCTGATAATTTCTTACTATTGTAATACGTACTATTACTAATACTTTCGCATAGTATTAAATTGTAGATATTTATTCCAATTGATTGTGACCAGTGAACTTATCATACGATGATTTAGGCAGAGATCAATAACAGCAAAACTTTTTTTTTCTACCAAGTGGGCAAAAAGTATATAAAAAATTAAAAAAACATAACTACCGAAAAAACGGTTTGCAAGGTTAGCATTTTTAGGTCACGGGAATTTTTTAAGAAAGAAAAAAATCAAAAACGTCCGATAAATGGCGTTAGAAACTTTCGACTTCTGTGGAAATACGCGAATAAGACAGTTATAAGAATTAAACTAATTGTGGATTGCTAATCCACAATTAGTTCAAGGTTGAGAGCCATGTACTTGATCAAGGATTGGTTGTTGACTCCTGGTTCACTTAACACTAGAACCGCCAGATTTTTACACATTTTTTATAAAATGTGTCTCTCACCAGAAATTTTATTTTAAATTGTTTAACTTATGTAATTAGTCTACTTTTGTACTGCGCACATTTAACATTTCTTATGAAGAAATTTCTGGTTGGAATCTACTATTATTTCTCTAACAGGGGTCATTTTGACCTCAATGGCGGTTTTAGTTTTAAAGTAACTTCCCCAACAAATATTTATCCTTTGTATTCAGTTTCTCTGAATGGCTAACAACCGTGAACTAATAGTGGATTAGAGGCGTAAGTTTTTATAACTGTCTCATTAACACATTTTAAAACCCTTTAACGCTCATTGGTTTCTCTACGAAACCACAAAATCATAATTCCGATATGCAACAAGGACACCAGAATTTCAATTTTAAAAAATTCATTTTATTATGCATTTGAAAAATCGCCTTTTCATATTAAACAATATATTTGTTCGCAATTACCGGTGTCACCCATTTATTTCGACCTTTTATCAATGAAAGTCCGTTAAAGAGTTAAACCGAATTCGAACGTTTCCAGCACCATCTATCGGATTTTTGAGTTATTTTTATTGCCGTCTTAAAAAAATCTTTGACTTGTAGATGCTAACATTATAAACAGTTTCTTATTTCGGTTATTTTCCTGGTTTTTATGAATTTTTTAGTTTTTACAGACTTTTTGCCCATCCAGTACATTAAATTAATATGTTTATGGTACAAAAAAGGTGCCAATACTTTTTTATAGTCGCAAGGCGATTACAACGGCAAGATAGACCATTCGGAAATTTTAAGTTAAACCTGATAAACGACTTGAGTTCGTACTATAGCTTGTTTTATAAATATTCAAATCTTGGTGCGACAGCTGCAGCACTTTTATGAAAAAATGTTTGAATACATAAATTATTACGATTAAATCTTGAGTTCTATAACTTAATCAGCGTTCGAATACTATGTTTATAATTTTCAACTACAACATACGCAGCAACGTTCATCCTGATGTCTGGTTGATTATTTAGATGTACCTATTTCTAACCAGAAAATTTCAGTTTTTATTTTTGACGAAAGACAGTAAGATAAATGATACTAATTCTTCGCAAATAAAATAAAAGATAAAAGACCAATTAAATTTTTGTGATGTAAATTTAAAATTAAATAAAATCTATATTATAAAGGCCAGACGTATGTGTGCGTAACGCATACGTCATTTT
Source organism: Maratus speculifer (assembly GCA_964019185.1). Lineage (NCBI taxonomy): Eukaryota > Metazoa > Arthropoda > Arachnida > Araneae > Salticidae > Maratus > Maratus speculifer. The sequence continues at coordinate 210,868,697 of OZ025300.1, read as the reverse complement.
GCGCATGGCAACACTTTCAAATTTTAAATGAATTTCGGTATTGCGATTTTTGCTACTAAAAGTTTATAAACTTCTTAATGTCGCATATTTTCAATTTTTACACCATCGTGTAGGGAAAAAATGTACTTTTAAATGAAATTTGTTTGAAAGCTGTATCTTAATTTGTTTTTGAAATATTATTATTATTTTTTTAGCTTTTAATATCTCTTTTCTAATTGGGGCAACAGGAGTACTCCATTTCTATTTAAAGCAAAGGAAAAAAGGGAAAAAATTTAGTGTTGTATATTTATTTTCCCATTTTCTCATTAAAAGGGAAAAAATATAAATTTAAATATCTTCTGTTATAAAACCCGGTGAATTTTGACTTCATTTACAAAATTTGATTTACACGTAAAAAAATAGCAATAGTTTAATATCTAAATCAGCTAATAGCATTGAGACTTCAAGTTTGAATCAAAATTATCAATTTAAAATGTCATTTTTTTAAAACGTGAATACCGATGTGAAATGTACATTTGTAAATTTTGATGTGGTGAAAATGATGCCGGGCTTAGATTTCACGGGGAAAAAAAATTCTATGATTGAGTCAAAGTTAAATAAGTTTTGCTTTTTATCATTTTGGAATACTAGCATAAGAACCTTAATTGATAGCTTTATCATAATAACATATCTTTATTATTTTTTACTGCATACATATACGATTAAAGTTTAATTTTAACAATTTCTACAAGTCCGTTTTATAGAAATAGTATTTTGTTGATTTGACGATAATTATCGTTTGTTCAAGAGTTAAATGTACCAATATTAAATGCGTTTTTTACTATAAATAATTTTGTAAGTTTATTATAAGTTAATGTAACAGTTTTTTCTTAAACATTTTCTTTCGTCAAAATTTGACGGGTTCTACCTTGTGTTTATAAAAAGCAAAATAAATAAGTAAGATACAATAAAATAAATAAATTCAAAATAGTATGGTATCAATGTCCATTTCTTCTTATCAGAAATCGAGAACTGAATTATTATTATAATATCAGTAAATTGATAACATGCATCTTGAAATATTCATCGTAAGTGAAATCATTTTTTGCATAAAAATCATATATTCATTACATTTGACACACCCAAGACTGCTTTGATATCACAAAGTACCTTAAAAAAAAGACAACTTCTTTTTTCCCGCTAATTATTCTCATCTTTTACTTTAAAAATTTCAAGAAAATTTTTATCCGTGATAATTCATTTTTAATGAATTTATTACTTTTCTCGAGGCTTTGATGGAGTCCATTGAACGCATTTTAAAATAATAACTTTTATACACCTTGCATTTTTTTCTCCTTTTTATACGTATTGAACGCAGGGAATAATTTGACAAAATAATAGATTCAGATGCACGAAATTATTTTTTTAAGTTTAACTGAAAGTACAATAATTTGGTAGCGAAGTAAGCAAATTAGTTTTGCACGAACACGAACGGTATATAGGCAAGTCTAGCAAGCTGAGAACGCGGTACATAGAGATTAGTTGTACATACCCTAAGAACTATAATAAACGATAATTAAATCTAAAAAACTGAATACCATTTGTCAATACTGATGGCAATTCACAAAAGAAGATTCGGTTCTTAACTGATTTCGATCGTTAAAAATTTTTAAGATAATTATTACGAAAAGCTATGGAAAAGAATTATCTAAGTCAAATTTAAAAACGAATCAATTTTTTTAAAAAGATTTTCTCTGTACTAAAAAAATTTGAAATAAATCTAAAATATATTTGAAGTAAAATATAATATACGAACGTTAAAATCCAAACAGTTTACAGATTTCAGGCATTTCTTCTTATTTTGAAAAATAAAGGATAAATTTCCATTTCCCATTCTCCCACTTTAAAACAATAATGCGATGCCACTAAAATCTACTTCAATATTTAACTTTTTATATACCCCTTTCAAAAGTAAGCTATATTAAAGAAAAAAATGTATTTATAGTACTTGATTCCTGCATGATGCCTGGGCACTTTACATCGAGTTTGTCGTTTTTATTATTTTATTCTTGTGAGATTGAGAATAAAAACTCAAAAGGTGATTTTACCTCTCATGTTGTCAAAAATAGTTGTATATATATATATATATATATATATATAGATATATATATATATATAGATAGATAGATAGATAGATAGATAGATATAGATATAGATATAGATATAGATATAGATAATTTTGGATATACATTTTTTTAACCTTCCTACCCTGAATGGGTCTAATCGACCCAAAACAATAATTTGTTTCATACGATTCAAACCAGAATTTTTTTTCATATAGAAAGTTAAATTAAAGATTCAGCGAAATAAGTCAATTAAATATATTAAGATGTATTAAATAATAATTCTCGTGTGAAATGCTTTTATCAAGATTGAGTTAAATTTGAACAGGGTAGGAAGGTTAAAGACAAAAAAAAATCCTTTCTATTGTTTCTGATTTTGAAACTTTCAGCAGCTATTTTTGCTCGTATTTCTTGAATTAAAATGTTTTAATTATTTTTAAATATATTTTTTAAAAATTAGATATGTCACAAAATAGTCTTAATTAAGATCTGATGTCAAATTGAAACTAGTAAATATTCAGTTTTTTTTTCAGTATTTTCAAATATTATTTGTTTTATTAAATGGGAGATATGTATTATTAACCGTTTCCCTTACCATTATAAAGAAAAACTAACTGCTATAACTTTAGTCTATACTGTTGACTTTAAAACAAAAATATTTGGTTCTTAAACTGTCTTCGATCTTTGGAAATATTACCAAAAAAATACGGAAAAACATTATTAAATTCAAAACCAAAAAGGAATATATATTATTAAAAATGTTTTCTCTGTACTAAAAAATATTGAAATAAATCTAAAATGCAATATACGAACATTAAAATCCACATGCTCTGTAATTTTCAAACATTTCTTCTTACTTAAAAAATAAATAATAAATTTGCCATTTCCCATTCTCCCACTGTAAAACAATAATGCGATGCCACTAAAATCTACTACAATATTTAACTTTTTATATACCCATTTTAAAAATAAGCTTTATTAAAGAAAAAAAAATGTATTTCTCGTTGTACTTGATTCCTCCGGTATGATGTCTGTGTAAGTTGAATCGAATTTGGTGTTTTTATTATTTTATTCTTGTGAGATAGAGAACAAAAACTCAAAAGGTGATTTTATCTCTCATATTGTCAAAACTAGTTGTAGAACTAGTTGTAGTTATTGTTCTGATTTTGAAACATCCAGCAAATATTTTGCTGGTATTTGTAACATTAAATTGTTAAATATTTTTTAAAAATTTCGATCTATTTTAAAATAGTCTTAATTAACATATGATTTGTAGCAGTAAATATTACGATTATTTTTCAGTGTTTTCAAATACTGTAAAACCCCGTTAATTCGGATTAATTGGAACCATATCATGTCCGGATTATCGAAAATCCGGATTATCTGGAGAATGAGAAAAATAATTTAAAGCATACTTACAGAAAATCACCTTTATATTAAACTTACTGAATATTTACAGGCAGTAAAAATGCGTATTTTGCAAATATAAAATCTTCTGCTATGCCACTTGCGGGCCGCACGGTCATGCATCCGCTTGAGCATAGTAAATTTATTGGGTGTAGTCTCCACGTGATGTTTAAAAAAAACATTAATTGTTGTAAATGATTTGTTGCTTCATTGTGGGTAATAACTTTTGATTGATCCTCAATGATAATAGTGTTTTTGTCTAAATCATTTTCATTTTCTACTTGTTCACTTGTACATAAAGTGATTATTTCATCATCGGTAAGTTAGGAATAAACTTCGTTATTTTTTGCTTCATCCAATTGCTAATGTCCGTAACATCAACATCTAAACAACTTTTTTTTTTTAATATTACACAAATTTTTTAGGTGTAATTTTTTTTTTAATTCTCGCCTATATTTTCTCTTGTTTCAAGCTTGCTTGTTATTCAAGAAACTACAATTTGTAGACCATAAATTCTTCTACGACTTCTGCAGTGTTGCCAAATGGGCTACTTTTTTTTAAATCCAGATTCTATATTTTCACCACTATTTTTGCAATGGTAAAATGCTCACATTTAATGGCATATTAATTAAGGCGAGAATAAAGAGAACTTTACAGTTTCAAGAAAGTGGTGCAAGTCAATTAATCTGAATTTTAAAAAAGTAGCCCACTGTCAACACTGGACTTCTGAAGAGTATTCTCAGCAACCTGTTTGCAGACTTTAAGAGATGCATTGCTGCTTCTTTAAAAGATAACATCAAAGAGTTTAAATGAAAAAGATTAGGGTATTCGTCCGAAAATATTTTAGAAAAGACCTTTTTATTCAGAATACGAAAATGAACTGAATTAATGTTATCGAAATTTTGACGATCGTTTTTCAAACTTTGAAAAAAAAAATCTGACCAAACTGATCCGGTATATGCGGAGATCCGGATTAACGTGGTCCGAATTAGTGGGGTTCTACCGTAAAAAAATTTTATTAAATGTAAGAATTACATTATTAACCACAAATCATCAAATTTTTTGTTTCGTGATATTTAAGTACTTACATTTTTTTCAACATCGTATCGACATTTTTTTCAACTTCGTATCGCTTTCTCAAAAAAAAAAAAAAAAAAAAAAAAAAAATCATATGAAGTTTGTCAACAAGAGAAATGTACTACAAAATGTATTTATTTTTAAAAATAATAATACGAGCAGGATAGAAAAAAAGGCTCCCGCATTTCCCAGTTTACTCAGTATAAAATTTATTTGTACTGTATGCTAACTCGAGATAACTCAAGATAATAAGGGAAACGGTTAAACATGGCGCAGATTATTATTTATAAAGATTGCTAGCGAAAAGCTGAATATTTATCAACTATTTTATATATGGATTAACAAATTTCATATAGGTTTCATTTAACGACATTTTAATTTTTAATACAACTTTTTCCGTGAAGGAATTTTCATCTTATTTAATTTTAGAATCAAACTCTTTGACAAAACAAACTTACTAGTAAAATTTTCGTGTGCTTAAAAGTAGCAACCATAGATATCAGTTTTAGGCCTCATGTATGTTTAAAACACAAACATCGTGATTTGAATTTTCTGAAATTTTAATGTTCAAAAACGTTTAAAAGAGACTGTTAGTTTTTTAATTTCTTTTTCTTTTTGAAACTGATTGGCAAGTAGTAAAATTTGCCATGTTTAGGGATGAGATTTCCGCTTTTTTGCACACCAGTAAAATCTTAGAGAAAATGCTATATTATTAAATCGGAACATTTTTGTGATTTAAAATAACAACATTTTCTCTAAGATTTTACTGGTTTCCAATAAAAGCGGAAATCTCATCCCTGCATATTTAATTTCATATTAATAAGCGACAATAATAGGATGTTTAAAAAGAATGCAAAGGTAATAATGTTAAAAGCACCAAATATACTACACAATTAGTTCCATCTCAATAATAAAAGGAAAATTTGCTATTTGAAAAAAAATTGTGCTAATTTAAAAATAATCTAAATTTTAAAAATGAAGTCTTCTGGCAACGGTGTCACAGAAGCGTTTCGGATTCACTTTAAATGGAATTCTCAATTTCGGATCGGAGTGCTTGTCAACAGAAATTATTTTATTTTGTAGTGGTCTGGTTATGGTTTATAAGAATGTTTTTGATCGGATTTAGGTTGAGTTGTGAGTTAATTATTCTGAAAAAGCAAGGGTAATTAGAAAAACAAGTAACATATGCAAGCCAGCCACCTGGGTATTAAACAATAAATATTATAGGCTCTTCCATTTTAGAAACTTTCGAATTTATTTATTTATTGCGTGAGCAAAGGAGTCCATGAAAGCTTAGTAAACGCGGTGATTTACAGACGCAATCTTTTAATATCATGTAACACATTTTTTGTTTCTCAGTAATGAATATATTTGTCCAATTGGCTCCATCATAAAAAAATGAAAAAGCTTTACTTTGCTACGATAATTTGCTTACTTTGCTTTGCTTAAGATATGGCAACAAAAAATTGAAATAAGCATATTGCCACCGAAAATTTTCGAAAAAAGTAATTGGAAATATCTCAATGCATGTGGTTACTGTTAAAAAAGAAATCTTTGTTAGTAATAGGCTTATGACACAGACAGTAATTAGTATTCAAATAAGACTTTTCGACGATTATATAGTAATGAAAATTTTCCGTTAAATATGTGATATCAAAAAAAAAATAAATAAATAAAATTCATAAAAATTAGCAACTATGTAAATACCACTCACACTACAAAAACGTAGTTTTAAGGATATAACTAACCATTTCCACATACTTGCTGCTCAATTAACTACTTTTCTGACTGCCCGCACATCATAGAGACAATACATTTTTCCCAATTACGATTGGCTTGTATCACGAACGGTCATCATATTCCAATCACGATTATTTTCACAAATAATTTTTTATTAAAAGATTTGCATTATTTAATCCGAGCATTTTTCTGGATCAATAAGGTAAAAAGTTCTGTTCTGAAAAATCGATGATAAAAGATTAAAAATTCTGTAAAAGACATGAAAATAATAAGCACGATTTTAAAGTTTTTTTTTTTTTTTTTTTTTTTTTCCAAAAATATTGATCAATTAAAAGGTTAGATCTTTTCGGCACAGGGAATTTTCATCCCGAAAATGTTGAAATGACTACGTGACACCGGAATTTACTTGCGAATGTTTTTAAAAATAAAAAAGTTTATTTTTCCCTTCCATTATAAACAGAAAATGTTTTTACCAGAATTCTATTGTCATTGCGACATTTGAGAATAAAATTGGCTGTTCCATGCAAAGGAACGCTTACATAGAAAGGTTTACACAAAAAACAATTTGTACACGCTGCAATCAGGAATAGAACTTCATTGATAACTTCTCACACATTTTAATGTCTAAATTGCCACTGCAGGCAATTTTTACATGACATGCTTGATTACTTGTGGATGTACCCTTAAAACTTTGTCCTCTTATTATATATATAAAATTACTAGAATAGAGATTCTGGTATTAAATAATTATTCTAATCGTGAAGTATTTATTTAGACAGCACAACCTGTCTTCGCTGGCAGTTTTCCGGTTGACTTTAAATGGAGTTTTCAATTTCGGTTCGGATTGGTTGTTGACAGAAATTATTTTTTCAGGCTCGCTTTTCAAACCAATTCTTTAACTTATATTTTACAAAATGTTTTCTCTAAATTAAAAAAATAAAATAAAAAGAAGATCTAAAATATATTTAAAACTAAAAGGATGGTTCGAAAATTACAAATCACCATTGCAGCTAATTTCTATTTATTTCTCTTTAAAAAATATAAATAAATAAATAAATAATACAGAAATAAATGCATCGCGCACTTTTTTCCATTTTTTGGTCGAAAACATTATTTCTTTGTGACAAAAATTTACTTCAAAAATTTAAATTTTACCTGGCTCTAAAATAAATGACCTGAATTATTTCTGAGCAATGTTACATCGTATTTGGTGTTTTCATTATTTCATTCTTATGAGAGAAGGAACAAATGCACAGAAATTATTTTTATCTTTCGTAATGTCCAAAATCCTCCAAAGAAATATGAGATTGTGTAAAAAAAGAAGAAAAAGAAAGTGTTTTTTAATTTATTTTATTTTATAAAATGAAAAATAAATCCCCACAGGTTAATTTTGCCCATACGTGATATATAATTTATTTTAAAGTCCAACTTCTAAGTAAGTAAAAATGTAGTTATTCAACTGGTAATGTTTAATAATACAACAGCAACTGAATATTCCGGTTTTACAAGAATATTTTTTAGTAATTTTCATCCGAATTTACGTATTAAAAAGGCAAGGTCATATTCACTTCGCCAAGAATGTCACTTAAAATATTAATTACAGCTACCTAAATATTCTTTATTATTACTTTCTTCATTTTGAGGGGAGACAAGATTGGGTGCAATCGTGTTGAAAATATTTTAACTCCAAGCGCTTGCGGTGCTGTGATCCCATGTCGGAATCATCTAATTTTAATGTTAAAATTACAAGCCGCACCAAGAAAATATTCATAAATTTTTTTTTAATGAATTTCTGCCCACATATAGTACGACATCCTTTTTCTGTCTTTTTTTTGTACTAAGTTATATTGCAAATTCTTTATGTATCCTTTTTCCTATACTCTTTTTTCTGTGGCAACCAGCCGCGTTTAAACATCTTTATGGCTCCCATTGCATTGAAAATCACAGTATCCTGATATTCTGGATGTTAAGTTGCTCAGCAACTAGGAAGTCCATGACACTACTAGCTTGTTCGCTTATAGTACGACAAAATATGACAAAATTATATATTTGTGTTGCCTTTTTAAAAAATTGTACGATTTCTATATGTAAAATACGCTGAGAAAATATAATTTTTTCATTAATCAGCGACTGTTATTAGCAATAGATTAGTAGTAGTCAATTTATTATATGATTATATTCGCGAGAGTTTTTATGTGATGGAAAAATTACCTTTTTTTTGAAGAACAGTAAGAGCTGCAGGATGTAATGCATTCCATTTATGTTTTGTTCAAACATTATTCAAATTAACACCAGGATTTTCAAACTGTATTTTTTTTTATTTTATTTTATTATTGCTGATTCACGTAACGAAAATTGTTTATATTTTTCAGATAAATATGTATGCATATCCTCGTCTAAATCAGTGTTTCCAATGTTTAGCAATAAAGGTATTGTGACTTTGAAAGGTTAAACTTTAGTGATCAAAATACACCCCCCCCCCTTTCAATCCTCAGATTTCTCTTAAAGTAATACATAAAAATAATTTTAGATAAACTAGCATACCCAGCCCGCTTCGCCGGGCTTAATTTGAAGGTTTATTTAATAATTTATGTGTATGGTACGCTTCCCGGACCATCGGCACTCCACGTGCGTCGGGTGAGCGTCAGAACAAACTTTCAGCATATACATATGGGTGGTTGTACTTGAATGCACAGACCTGCGCGTTTTTTTCTATCTTGCTTTTATACCTCTGGACCGAGTTGGCGCATTGCCAAGATTTGCTTCCTCTGGACCGAGTTGGCGCATTGCCAAGATTTGCTTTCCCCTGTGCCTCAATTAATTAATTAATTAATTATCCTCGGAATTCCTTTTATTTATAGAGATTAAAAAAGTATTTGCAAGAGCAAAACACATACTTTTAAAATGTAGTGGTGCAAGTAGAATATAAAAATGAAATTTTGTACATAAAGATTGAGAAACTATTCGCTAACAGTCACACACAAAGTGTAAAGAGAACAATATTAGAAAAATTGCCACATTTAAATTCGATAATTTCTTTAAATTCGATCATTTTTCTACATAAACATTTATTTACCCACTCTGAGAAGTTTTCAACTGCGATGACTAATCTTATGAAATTCTAAAATTATCTTAGCGTTATCGTAACCGCAAAATATTTTCATCGTTTTCTTGAATGTTTGTCGAAATTTGAGATATCAATGAGTTTAGCAGAGCAACCCTAAAAGAGTTAGTAATCCCTTCGGTGTTGCTATCCTGAACCCAAGGAATTTAACCCTGGGGGGTGGGGGTAAACCTTGGTTAAACCCAAGGTTACCATTGTTACAGCCTTGGTTTACTCATTTGGGGTTAACAAGGTTAACGTGGGGTAAATTTTTTGAGGGTAGATTTGCTATTAACCCCTCGTGGAGGAGCAACCGGTATACGAGCCTCTTACGGTGCTCATAAACTTTTATTATTCTCTTTGGTTATTTTTTATTGCAAAGTTTATCTTATTAACCCTTTCCGGCACAGTGGTACTGATCCAGATACACCTAATTTTAATTCAAAACTTACAAACGGCAACAATATTATTTTAATAACATTTTGCTTTTATAATGAAGACATGGATTTTTTTTTATAAGAATAATTTTTTTTAATTTCCAAAGAGTCGTTTTTTTTAATTTCGGTATCAATCAATAATTTTTCATTTTACAAACAGAATTTGCCTGTGCTTAAGAGGGTTAGGGTCAATCCATTTCAAGTGGTCCAGCACTGGTCGCTCGACTATTTTTAAAAAATCTGAAATTTTTTGTACAACAACCCTAACATGATGGAAGTTCAAAATGACCGTTATTTTAATTCTACTATTTTTTGTTTGTGCATGGCGGCCATCTTTGTTTCATCGTGTGCAGCGATTTTCTCAGATACTAGGATACACAAAATTGTAAATATCTCGTCTTCTATTTTCCCACTTGAAATGGGGTTTGCAGCATTTTGTTCAGATTAAAAAAGGCTAAATATACAGTGGAAGAAAAATTTTGAAAAATAAATTTTTACAGGTGAAATTTTAGCACAAAGTTTACGAGTTTTTTCCAAAATCTATCCGTTTGTAAGAGGAAAATTTTCATGCAAGGGAAACTGTCAATCTTACACAATTTTTTCTACAAATAAGTCAAAAGTGCGTGTACTCATATACCAAGTCCCAGATCTAGGAGTTAATTTCTCTTTGCGAAAAAAATTCCGAAATTCGTCAAAAATTTCAAAAATCGCACTTTTTAGGCTTTGATATCTCTGGTGGGGCACGAGATAAAAATCTGAAATTTTGGCCTATGATTGTATCGTGTAGTAGCGTTATGTACAAAAAATTTCATAAAGGAGATTTGACTACAAGCTGAGATATGACATGGAAAATATGTGAAAACAATACTGCCAAACTATTGTAAACCTACTATGTAATTGTTCAACAAGACTGTCAACCTTGCACAATTTTTTCTACAAATAGGCCAAAAGTGCGTGTACTCATACACTAAGTCCCAGATCTGGGAAATGATTTCTCTTTGCGAAAAAAATTCCGAAATTCGTCGAAAAATTCAAAAATCGCACTTTTTAGGCTTTGATATCTCTGGTGGAGCACGAGATAAAAATCTGAAATTCTGGCCTTTGATAGTATTGTGTAGTAGTGTTATATACAAAAAATTTCAAGAAGGAGATTTGACTACAAGCTGAGATATGACATGGACAATATGTGAAAACAATACTGCCAAACTATTGTAACCTACTATGTAATTGTTCATACCTCCAAAATTTTAAATTAATTATTTATGGTATAAAGTTAAATGCTAATTACAAATATCTTTTTCAAATGCTTCTGTGTGATTTAAACCAGTGATGCACAACCTTTTTATCAGAAAATCGTTTGCCACCAGAATATTTGAAAAGCGGAGTTTCTTTTCTTTAATCTCAAAGTTTCTGTCATTACTATAAGGAAAATTATTCTGCATAAAAATAGTGGTATCATTTTGGCCCGCGGGCCAGAGATTGTGCACCCGTGATTTAAACAATTCCGAATGTATGCTAAGCCAGTACACTATTTGTCCAGATGAACAAATCTACTAGAAATGCTATTGCAACAATTTTACTCGGAACACATTTCAGGAAAAGTAAATTACACATAATGGATTGCAACTGATCGAGTTGACATGGCTTCAATTATTAAACCTAAAGAATTTCGTTCAAGTTAACAAGGGATGACAAGACTTGGGGAGCTTCAAATAAAATTTTTAGAAAGAACAGCCTGATGGACTGACAACAGTAACTGGTCGAACTCATAACATCTCTCGTAAATATTGTTAAGCTCTTTGTTGAGCGTACATAGTATTTTGTAAATTAAATGTTTATTATTTAACTGTTTTCAACAAACGATATTTTCTGTGTAAATATTGTAATAAAAGAGACTAATCTCATTTCTCCTAATGTACTCGTAATAGCATTTCTTAACATTTTTTAAATCACCGTATCTCAGCTTGTAGTCAACTTTTCCTCCTTGTTGTCTCCTTCTTGAAATTTTTTGTACATAACACTACTACACAATACTATCAAAGGCCAGAATTTCAGATTTTTCTCTCGTGCTCCACCAGAAATATCAAAGCCTAAAAAGTGCGATTTTTGAAATTTTCGACGAATTTCGGAATTTTTTTCGCAAAGAGAAATCCTTTCTCAGATATGGGACTTGGTGTATGAGTACACACACTTCTGACCTATTTGTAGAAAAAATTGTGCAAGGTTGACAGTCTTGTTGAACAATTACATAGTAGGTTTACAATAGTTTGACAGTATTGTTTTCACATATTTTCCATGTCATATCTCAGCTTGTAGTCAAATCTCCTTCTTGAAATTTTTTGTACATAACGCTACTACACGATACAATCATAGGCCAAAATTTCAGATTTTTATCTCGTGCCCCACCAGAGATATCAAAGCCTAAAAAGTGCGATTTTTGAAATTTTTGACGAATTTCGGAAATTTTTTCGCAAAGAGAAATTAACTCTCAGATCTGGGACTTGGTGTATGAGTACACATACTTTTGACCTATTTGTAGAAAAAATTGTGTAAGGTTGACAGTTTCCCTTGCATGAAAATTTTCCTCTTGCAAACGGATAGATTTTGGAAAAAATCGTACATTTTGTGCTAAAATTTCACCTGTAAAAATTTATTTTTCAAAAAATTTCTATTACTGTATATTTAGCCTATTTTATTCTGAACAAAAATGCTGCAAACGCCATTTCAATTGGGAAAATAGAAGATGAGATATTTACAATTTGGTGTATCCTAGTATCTGAGAAAATCGCTGCACACGATGAAACAAAGATGGCCGCCATGCACAAACAAAAAATAGTAAAATTAAAATAACGGTCATTTTTAACTTCCGTCATGTTAGGGTTGTTGTACAAAAAATTTCAGATTTTTTAAAAATGGTCGAGCGACCAAAAAAATATTTTTTGGGCCACTTGAAATGGATTGACCCGTTAAATAAACTCATTTTCACGATTAAGTTACATAAAATATTCTGTTTAAAAAAACTGGTGACGGAGAATTAAAAATTACCATAAAAACTCTCATCAGGAAGAGGCTGAGTACAGCATAAATTTGCCGAAATTTTCCGAATATACGACCCTGTATAGATGAGTAATAAATTCAGGTAAGATATCTAATCATCTGAAGGGCGGCGGATACGCACGAAAATACGGTAATTTAGCCTACACAAATAAGGATCTATAGATTACATTTAGAATTAAACTCTATTAGTCCGGGATGCGACAATCATCTCATCGAGTTCATGGGCTGAAATTTTAGAAGTACAGTAGAACTCCGCAAATTCGGACCCCGTTAACCCGGATCTCCGGATAATCCGGATCAGTTTGATCAATTTTATTTTTCAAGTTTGAGAAGCGATTTGGCTAATTTCCATAACATTAACTTCTTTCATCGTCGTATTCTGAATAAAAAACTTTTTTCTGAAATATTTTAAGAAGAATACCTTAACCCTTTCGTGGTTATAAGCGCGTATACGCGCCCAGAATACCACTTAATTTGAATTGCGAAATACCATACTGACACCGGAATTTTTAAATGAAAATTTTAATTTTACAAAGAACGTAAAAAAAAACATTTATATATTATGAAATAAATTTGTTTTTAAATTCCGGTGTCATTCAATCATTTTAGTATTTTATGAATAGAAGTGCTTTAACCGTCAAAGGGTTAAGCTTTCTTATTTAGACTATACCCAGCGATCTACTTATGCTCAAGCGGATGCATGATCGTACGGCTCGCAAAAAGTACACAAAACTGGCACTGCAAAACATTACAAACGTTTTTATTACAAAGTAAACATTTTTACGGTCTATAAATAATCAATAAGTTAAACATAAAGGTGATTTTCTGTTAGTATGTTTTATTTTTTTTTTTTAATTCTCCGGATAATCCGGATTGGTTCTGGTCCCAATTAATCCGAATTATCGGGGCTCTATTGTAGTTACAAAATTGATTCCTATGTTAAAAAAATATAATCGGTCTGCCGAGTCATATGATGATGGAAAGAAAACCCTGAAAATGCCATTTTAGCTGTTGACTCCTACGCTTGTCATCGTGCTTTCTTAAACCCAGGCCTCCATGTTTATATGCAAGGAAACAGAATGGTAAATTTACGGGTCAACCGCTAAAATTGGGTCTTCAGGTGCTTTCAACCATGCACTTATTAATTAACCCTTTCCAACGCAGACAAATTCTGTTCCTAAAATGAGAAAGTGTTGACTGACACCAGAATTTACAAAAGATTTTTTTAGAAATTAAGAATTCCCTGATTTAAGCTGTCATTGTAAAAGTAAAATTTTACTAAAATATTATTGGTGCCGTTTGTAAGTTTGGAATTAAAATTAGGTGTTTCCGGAGTGGTAACACTGCGCCGGAAAGAGTTAATTATAAGGAAGTAACGTATTCTTAAAGAAGCGAAGCTTCAACTTTAACTGCTTTTGAAGAGGATCTTTGACACCGGGGGACATTTCCACCTGTAAAGTTAATTAGAAAATGTGTCCTAAGTTAAACGTCTTATTAATGCAAAATTTCAGTCCTAAATGATAGCAAAAACATATATTTATATTTACTGGTTGCAGTTTGGTGGTAGTCAGGACCTGCTTTTCTGCCATACTGTGACAACTTATCCATCTTCCTGAAAATGCGAAAAAATATTTCAACTTATAGGAAAATTGCTCCAGTAACATGAAACAGAACTTTTAACAATATTTGTAAGAGAAAGTTTTCATGAAAAAATAAAGGCCCCTTAACCCTTTGCGGCGCAGTGGTTTCGTAGTTAAACCACTTAATTTTAATTCCCAAACGCCACATTCGCACCGGAATTTTGTTTAACCCTTTAACCGTTTGTCCCGGCTTTTTCCGTTTCTGGAAATCATGTTTAAATGGCTGCAGACAAAAATATTTTTAACAGATTGTTATTTTGAATCATACATAGAAAGAAGTGATATTAAAGATATTATAGCATCAAACTGTGATTAATTAATATAAATATTTTGCAATTTATAAGCATTCTTATAAAAATACATGAAAACCCTTGAACGGTGAAAGGGTTAAAAAAATTACGGCTTATTGAATGAGTGAAATATAGCGCTTTCGTATTTACAAATAAAGTTGTATTAAAATTCCGGTGTCAGTCATTAATTTCAACACTTAAGCAATGAATTTGTCCTGCGCCGCAAAGAGTTAAAGAAGGTAAAATTTTCTTGCGAAAATTTACTGGTGGAAATTAACTTCGGCAGTAATCAGAAACTGTTGATCTAATGTAAAAATAGCAGTCGTCTCCTTTTAACAACCCTGTCAGTTATTTCCCTCGCAACTGGTAGACAATACATTATATGTCTCCTTTACTTTATTCATAACTTCCTTTTTTCCGCTCCAGATATAACTTCGCTGCAGTGTTGCCAATTTCGCCTATGCTTTCAATTTAATAACTTCGAATTCACATAAGAGTAGCATAAAGAATTTTTTTCACTTTAAGTAATCGCAAAATGTATGTTATTAACTATAGAATCATCTTAACTAAAGAACCATATCTATTAACCATACAGAACTTCTAGTGTGAATGTAAAATTTGAAACGTCATAATTTCCTCCGTATAATCCGCGGATCAAACAATTTTTTTTGGACTCAGAAATATTATTTAGTGGTTGAAGACAAATATTTATGGCTATCTGATAAGTTACATTTCTCTTTAACCCTTTAACGATGATAGCATTTTCATTGCTAAGATGTCGAAATAAATGAATGACACCGGTAATTAAGAACAAATATATTTCTAAATAAGAGAACGTGATTTTTCACATACAAAATAAAAGGAATATTTTTAGATAAAAATACCGGTGTCAGTGTTGCGTATCGGAATTAAATTTTGTGGTTTCGTGGCGAAACCAATGAATGTTAAAGGGTTAAACAGATTTCTCCGCGCCAGAAAGAGGAGAAAGAGGTAATACACAAAATTAACCAAATACTATGCCCTACATTTACTTCTATATAATGCACAGCCGTTTTTTTCATTCCGAAAAACTCAAATAACGAATTAAAATTTTGTGGTTTCGTGGCGAAACCAATGAACGTTAAAGGGTTAAAAATGTTCTGTGTGTAAAAATAATTGTTTGATCCGCGAATTATACGCAGGAAATTACAATAGTATTTGTTTTTATTTATACAACATAAATAAAAAAAATCAGATTTAAAAAAGAGGCCAAATCTGGCAACCCAGCATTGCATACCGATCGCGTTTTATTGTGTCAATAGAGTTTTAAATAAATATAGAATATCAACCATTACTTAGATGAGGCGATTGTCTGTATTACCATCTTTCGCACTGTTGCTAGATAATAAAAAATTAATTTCCCCAAAATTTCTGAAATTTTTCGCAAATCAGTGCTTTTTCAGAAAAAATCACCAAAGCATTTTCTATTAAAAAAAGCATTATTTCAACTTTCAATTTTCCGTTATAAAAATTTTACAAATAATTTTAACTCATATTTTTACTTAAATCATGCATTTTTGGGAAAATAATCCCGTTTACAAAAAATAAATATTGAAACTCAACAGAAATTATCATATATATTCGCAGCTAATCGACGAGAATATATTTTACAAAAATAAGTTCGTTTTCACTTGTTTTCAAATTGTTGCTAGTGGACTACGCTGGCCTATAATTACATTAGCTCCATCTACAACTTTGTACTAATAACTGTTTTAAGGTTTAGATGTTGATGTTCGCATTATCTGCTTCTACCTTCTTAACCCTTTCGAGCATACTGTGCCCGGTCTGGGATACCTAATTTTTATTCCAAACTTGCAATCTGCACTAGTAATATTTTATTACAATTTTGCCTTTACAATAAAAGCTTAAATTAAGGATTTAAAAATATCTAAAAAAATTGTTTCTGAATTCCGGTGTCAGCCGATAATTTCTCATTCTACAAACCGACTTTGCCCGTGCCGGAAAGTTTTAAATCATAAAACAATTTTTTTATTTTTTTGTCATCCCTATTGAAGCAGCTAGTCTTATCCAAAGCAGCTTTCCTGTATCAATCACTGTGATTACGTCATTGACAAAACAAATATAACTACATTTAACCCCTTGAAGGGCAGTGTTGGCAAAAGACAACACCTAATTTTAATCCCAAATTGCCACACTTACTTCAGAAATTTTCTATGAAAATTTCACTTTTATCAGATGCGAAAAAATATTGCTTTATAAATAAAATTTCGTGTAAATACTGGTGTTATTCAGCTATTTCAATATTTTGCGAATACAAGTATTCGCAAAATATTGACTATGACCCGGAAAGGGTTTAACATCTTAAATCTTTAAAAAAAAATCACAGCAAATGAATGCTTCGGATGCATAATGAAGATTTTATAATGTAAAGGTATAAGTCATTTAACCCCTTAGCTGGTTTGCCCGAACGCCATTCGGGCAAGACGAATTTGCTTATTGCATTATTTAAAGCTTTTTGACACCACTATTATTTTTAAGAACATTTTCATACTATTGCAAGGCGGAAATGTTTAGACTACATTTTACGAATATTTTATTTAAATAATAGTGGTGTGAATCCGCTATTTTCAATTTATTGAACTGGAAAGAATTAATCAGATAACCCTTTCCGGTACACTGTGACTGGTCTGGGATACCTAATTATAATTCCAAACTTGCAAATGGCACCAATAATATTTTAGTAAAATTTTGTTTTTATAACAAAAGCTTAAATTAACGGAACCATTTTACGAAATTTTTAATGCTTTGTCACCGGTTTTAAAAACAAGAAATTTCTAGCTTGTCAAATCGGGAAAATGCTTCGATTAAATAAGGCAAATTTTATAGTAAGATTTTACTGGTTGGGATAAACACTCATTCTTAAGCCTTTTTGCGGCACGTATACGTGTCGCTCGTCCCCAAAGGGTTAAGGAATTCAAAGTATCTAAAAAAATTGTTTGTAACTTCCGGTGTCAGTCGATAATTTCTCACTTTACTACAGATTTTGTCCGTGCCTCAAAGGGTCAAGGGATTAAGACCGTATAGTTTTTATTCAAATTTCTTATAAAAACAACTAGAAGGGCAGCTTTCTTCATTGAGCAATGTACAATTATACACGTAGCAATGTGATTGTAGTATGCAGTTGAAGGTCTTCCCAATGTCTTTACTGGCATTTTATGAAACACAAATTAAACAGCCTTATGCAAAATAAAAGTTATAAAATTGTTTTTATTTATGTTGTACAAATCTATACCATTTAAACAAATATGTATCTCTGCTTGCGAGTATGTTCGTGATGACTAGACAAATCTGCTGCTCTTACTGATCTGAAAATTCAGGTAGACGTAGTCCGAGACATTTCGTGGTGATGATTGATATGTATGATTTCTAAATTTTATTTTCGTTTTCAAAATCAAAATCAAATTAGAGACAGATCCAGAATTGTCAGATGACAGAGTAAAAATTTAAATTATATATGAAAAAAATCCCCAAGAATTACTTGTCTCTCCAAAATTTTCCCGGAAGTTCAAAATTCCCAAAAAGGGGATAAAATCTCCAATCTGGCAACACTGCCTTCTGATATATGAGGAGCCCAGAAGCCAAGGGGTACAAGTGACAAAATGTTGATTTGGAGTAAATTGAGTCTAAAGATAATTGATGTTAAATTGGAACATCAATAACAATCGACTAAATTGAAATAAAAAACATCTGCTTGTTGCATTCTAATCTTTGAACTCTCATTTCAATAACTGTTAAAAAAATAGAGTACGATTTTCTTTAAATGTATAATTAATCAATATTGTTTTTTTTTTCGAAAAAAGTGGTTTATCTCTATAACTCCCCAAACAATCAGAAAATGACCTACATTTCTTTACCTGAAATGAAAAAAGCATATTCCCAGATATCCTCTGCACTTATCTCAATTTTTTCAATTTTGTCTCTTATACCAGTGTTGCCAGATGGGCTACTTTTTTAATTCAAATTCTTGTGTGGCACCACTTTTCTGAAACAGAAAAATACGCCTTACTTAATGCTACATTATTCAAGGCGAGAACAAAGAGAATTTCACCGTTTCAAAAAAGTGGTGCCAGTCAAGAAATTTAAATTTAAAAAAAATTGCCCACTGGGAACACTGATTTATACCCCTTGGCTTCTGGGATGCTCATATAATTTAGCATTAACAAGGTACCTATCGAAAGATACCATGCTTGACTAGGAGAAGGTAGCGGTGACATAGAAAATTTGTTTTTAATTTTATGTAAGATTTTCTAATTTTTCTGGTCAAAAACTTTAAATAAGATGCATGTATTTACTTAAAATTGTTACTAAACGCTCATTAATACAATCGTTACAATAAACAAAATTTAAAATACGTATATATACACTGCTCAAAACAATTAAAGGATATTGCAGTTTTAAGTGGATTTTGTATCTGGAAAACTTTTTAGCTGATTGATACATGGTCGACAGACATAGTAGGTTATATGAGAATAAATTACACATGTTTGGCAGAAAAAAATGCATTTTATTGCGCATTTGTGTACAAAAGGAAAAAAACACAATTTGTGCATATGAGAAAAAAAGAATAAGAAAAGGTGTTTTCTTCAAAGAAAATCATTTTCAGTAGGGGGTATGGTTTCCACGAGCGGCCAGCAACGTTGAACACCTTTGAGGCATGGACTCAATGAGGCTATTAATGACGAGTTGTGGTATTCTGCCCCACTCTTCCAGAAAATCTCTTTCCAGTTCTTGGAGAGTGTGTGGGGGTTGTTGGCGGCCAGAAACTCGTCTTCCTAGAGCGTCCCAAACGTGCTCGATTGGATTCATGTCTGGAGAACACGCTGGCCATTCCATTCGAACGATCCCTTCCTCGAAAAGGAAATCCTCCACCAGGTTTGCACGATGTGGCCTGCAGTTATCGTCCATTAAAATGAAGTTATCTCCGATTGCTGCAGCGTAAGGGACTACAATAGGTCTGAGGATCTCATCCCTATATCGGCGACCAGTCAGAGCTCCATCTCGAATGATGTAGAGGTCAGTGCGCTCGTCAATGGAGATGCCACCATACACCAACACTCGTCCACCGCCAAATCTGACACTTACGTGCACGAACGCAGGATTATTACTACTTTTACGGTCCCTCCAGATGAAAATACGCCTATTATCCGGATGCACAGAAAAACGGGACTTGTCAGAAAACAGAATGTTGCTCCATTCATTTCTCCTCCAGTTGACATGCTCGGTTGCCCACTCCCTGCGGTCGCGACGATGCCTTGATGTTAATCTAACACATACCATCGGTCGGCGAGCATACAGACCTACAGCATGGAGCCGGTTTCGGACAGTCTGAGTTGAAATCATGGTGCCTGTAGCCGAGCGAATGTGTTGTTGGAGAAGAGTATCATTCATGTTTCGGTGTCTCCGAGCTGTTAATGCTAAATACCGATGTTCATTGGGTGTTGTTGCCGGTCTACGACCTTACCCTGGTCTTCGGCCTGCACATCCACTCTCAAAAAAACGGTTCCAGATCCTGGAAATGACACTTTGTGACACTCCGATGGCTTGCGCTACTTCGGCTTGAGTTTGGCCCCCTTCTAATCTACCAACAATTCTCCAAGCTTCTGAATCTGTCAAATGACTTCGCTGAGACATCGTACTCATCGAAACAAAGCAATCACTGAATGCCGATCATCCTTGTCTTCATTCTCTTTTATCCAGTTGAAAGTCAAATTTCATTCGCTGCCGCTGAAGCGACGTTTTTGAGGTCGAACTCAAAATTTGCATGCTCCACAGTTTGAAAACCAGAAAAATTTGCATTTGTGATTCTCTTCTTCTATTTTCGGCAAAAAAAATTTCGTTTATATCTTTATTTTATATAAAACTTCAAATATCCTTTAATTGTTTTGAGCAGTGTATTTTATTAAAAATAAAAATTTATTCACTATATATTTTATACTTTGCGGAGCTATTTTATTAAGATAATAATTGCCAAACCATAGGTGCTTTAATATGCGAATAGATTTTTGATTATTTCTGGATTTCCAGCCCTGAACTCGCAGAGGTCATTGTCTGTGTTGCCACTTATCGGTCTATTTCTTATCATTCTGCTAAATAATATACACATTTCACAGTCTTTGCAAACGCGATAAAAAATAAAGTTTTTAATTTGTCAATAATACAAAAAAAAATTATATTTTACCGTATTTTTTTAAGGATAGCAATTAAAGTTATGTGCTGCGCATGATTAGAACGTAGCCTTATGTAATCAAGTGTGTACGTAAGGCATATGTCTGAGTTTGCGAATGAGACTCGCCATGCATTTCGTCTCTAATGACTATATTTGAGAGCTAGTCACACTTTTTTTTGGTGCGTTCGTAATTATGTAAGTCTATAGTGGTCGTTCAGTCCGTCCGTCTGTCTGTCCGCATATAACAACGCAAAAACTACCCAACCGAATCGTTTGAAATTTAAAATACATAATTATTACATAATATTGTCAAGTCATTTCAAATTTTATGAAAATCGGATGCATAGATCAATTACAGGGGCAATCAAAAGTATTCTTTTACATTACGGTCGATGGGGAAAAAAGTTTCAAATGCATTTTAATCGTTTGAAATTTAAAATACATAATTATTAAATAATTTTGTCGAGTTATTTCAAATTTTTTGATAATCGGGTGCATAGATCAATTAGAGGGGCAATCGAAAATATTCAATTACATTATGGTCAATGGGGAAAAAGTTTCAAATGTATTTTATACGTTTGAAATTTAAAATGCATAATTATTACATAATTTTTTCGAGTTATTTCAAATTTTATGAAAATCGGATAGATCAATTACAGGGACAATCAAAAGTATTCCGTTACATTACGGTCAATGGGGAAAAATGTTTAAATGCATTTTAATGGTGTTACACTCATCCGAACACAATAAAATTGTTATGCATATACATTTTACATAATTTGTGGTGCAAAGAACATTTGTTATTGATTTACAAGGCCACACAAAAGTATTCCATTACATAATGGTATAGGGAGAACATTGTTTGATGAGCGTTTTAATTGTAATTCACTATTTACAATTTTATGAGATTGATATATAAGAGTAATATTTTTAAAACTTCGTTATTGTACGAACGCACCTCATTTGCTACGCTTCACGTGCAATTTCCAACTTGTTTCTTTTTTTATAAGAAAAAAAGTAGTATAGTTCTTTTGCACATGTGATCAAAGGGCACATGATTTTTGTTTGGAGAAAGTAGAGCGAAATGGAATTGAAAAAGATGGCTAGTAACAACCATGAAATAAATGGTGACAAAGGAGTTAAACATACTTTTTAACCCCCGACTTAACCCTTTTAGGGTCCTAACCGGGTTTTTACGTCACAAAATCTTTGAAACCAAGGGCTGGTTAATTACAAAACTGATATTAATGTTATTTTTTGCAGCGCATAAGATAAATAAATGTGTAAGACCATCATATACAAATTCCCATGCAAATATTTTTCATAGGTATTATGTTAGAAATCGTTAAACATAAAGGAAAAGATAGGCCAGACGCTTAAAGGGTTAACTTACCTGTCGACTTAAATACGAAGATACTGGAAATTAACAACACTTTGGGGACAAGCGGCCGGTGTACGTGCCGCATGAAGCGCTCAGAATTCTTAGTTATATACCCCAGTAAAATTTTACAGTAATATTTCTATTATTTAATCGCAGCATATTCTCAATTACTTAAGACACAAATTTTCAATTTTAACCCTTTCAGGTTCTATTTTTCCCCGTTTTGCACGAAAAATTACTGTTTACTTTAGTAATGTTAATGCTAATAATCCAGATAGATTTATTGGAGTTTAACAAATATGTCATTGAGTGAAATCTAACGAATGTAGTTATTTTACGTTCTATTGAATTCAATTCATTTTCATATGAATATAGACAAAGGAAGAGTTTTTGGAAACGTCTTGAAAGTATCAAATTGCAACAAAATTTAACAGATATATAACTTTATAATATTTTTTGCGTTTTATCACATGTTATCCCTTGAAAAAAACTAAGCTTAATTTTAAATTTAACCCTTTCCGGCACGGGCAAAATCGGCAGTAAAATGAGAAATTATCGACTGACACCGGAATTCACAAGCGATTTTTTTAGATAGTTTGAATTCCTGAATGTAAGCTTTTATTGTGAAAGCAAAGTTTTACTAAAATATTATTGGTGCCGTTTGAAAGTTTGGAATTAAAATTAGGTATCCCAGACCGGGCACAGTGTGCCGGAAAGGGTTAAAGAATGAAATACCGGGTGATCCAGAAATTCCGGGAGTTTTGAAATGTTAATAATTAGCAAACTATCAACAATGGAAGTATGCGGTTTTCACAGAAATGCTTAGAAACTCATGGGATTTGTTTTTTCGATGAAACAAACATATTATGTTAGTTACATTTTTTGCCAACAGGTGGCGCTAAAATTGATAGTATTATTTTTATGGTATGATACAGCTCACTAAAAAGAAAGAATTAGTGTCCAAAGGTTACAAATTTTCATTATAACGCCCATAGCTAATAAGTACCGTCGTGAGCCGGTGCAAAACAGCGTGTACAGCATCTTCAGAGCAGAAAGAAATTTCAGTTCATCGTGATTTTACAATTGTACTGCATCCGCACTCACCATGAGCTGATGATTTCCATTGAGTATTGGCAATGAATTCTACCTCATTTACGATTGCAACTGACATTTGGGTACTCCTGCTTCGATTACGATCTTCCAATGAGTCCTTTTCTCAAACTTTGCTTACCATAGCGTTTCAGATTTGTAATCGACATCAAATCTTTTGCAGTTCTAACTTCACATATTGTACGATAAGAAAACAACTCGACATGCAAAGAAAGCATGTCTAAACATAGCAGTTACTCATCAAATTTTGTATCAAAATTTCCTTTCAATACAATTTCAACAACTTAAAAAAGCGTTTGAACATAAACCACCCTTACAACAAAATCTCATCAATATCCTAGAAAAGATGCTTAGCAATGAACTCATGTGTCTATATAACGCATGGTATAGGTACATTCAGTCTTGTACAGCAGCGCCACCTGCTGCTAAAAATTGTAACTATATATATATTTTTAAAAAAATCATTCTAAACAAAAATCCCATGTGTTTCTGAGCATATATCTGAAAACCGGTCCTTTATATTATGCATAGTTTCCTAATTATTAACATTTCAAAACTCCCGAAACTTCTGGATCACCCGGTATGTATTTAAAATAAAAGAATCGCCAATTGTGCAAAGATAATTAAGCAAATATTTATTATTATTATTATTACTAAATGCCTAAAAATTAATGAAGTCATATCGTAAATATATACACAAATATTAACATTACTACATGTAACCAGTAACAAAAATATTTGTTAAAACAAAATAATACTAAATTAAAGGGTATGTACTTTTAATAGTACAACAGACCCGAAAGGAATACAAAACTAGCAACGTTAAAAAGCACCAAATATTGTGTATAAATAGCAGACCGGGTTTTGGTAGCATTTAGCGTACCGTCATCAGTGCTATGGGAGGATTTCTACCTCCGATAGTACTGATGACGGTACGCTAAATACTACCAAAACCAGTCTGCTATTTATGCACAATATTTGGTGCTTTTTAACGTTGCTAGTTTTTTATTCCATTGCATAGCACCAAGCTCTGTCTGAATACTAATAGACCCGATAGGGTTAAAAATCGGCGACAAAAGATTTAAAATTTCATAAAAGGCTTCTGTCGTGAAGGAGTTAAGGAGCAAATTATACATCTGGAATATTTTCCGGTTAGAAACCTGTTTAACCTGATAAAAATTTACTCGCAATTTACCGAAATTAAATCGGAAATAGACAAGAGGCTATATATATGTAACCTTATCATTTTTTTTTATTTGGACTTCTCCTCCCTTACGATATCATACGTTAATATTCCTCAAACTTCCTTTCTCCATAAATATACCGGCCGCACTAGTGGCTAAGAGGTTCTAACTCCGAAACTGGTAGACGGCAGGTGCTGTGTTCGAACAAAATCGCGGCCGTAGGCCTAACCGTTCAGAGTTTTCCAGTGTTTTCTTCTACCCCCCGCCCCCCACGGAGGGCATACATGCCCTTTAAGGGCCTATATCCCATGTGTAGATAATTCACCGACATAAATACAAACTGAACCATAAAGATATCGCTTACAATGATTAAAAAATCAAAATTTCATCTTCTGGACATTTTCTTTTATTTTGAGTGATGTACACAGAGCTTCCACTGGTCCGTTTTATTGAAACAATAATTTTTTGAAAAAAAAATTTCATGGTAGCTTTTGACAACTATTGCAAGAAATATAGGGGAAGATGGGGATACTTGAGCCATTTTTTAAATTTTAATTTTTTTTAATTTTTTATAATTTCTTAGAACAAAATAAAATATTGAAAATGAAAATTTGATATTTTTTCTTCAATTGAAAATCACTTTCAATTAATTTTGAACTATTTTTCTATGTCTAATAAATATTTACTTTTTCTTTTACATCGTGGCTCAAGTAGCCCCATGGAGGGGGATATTTGAGCCAGATGTCACATTCGCACCAGTATTTTGCAAAGAAAAAAAACCGATTTACAATATACGCGAAAAAATGCATTAAACCTTTTTCAAATAAATTTGGTCGAATTTTCTGGTGTCGTTGTGACATTTCAGAATTAAAATTATGTGGTAGAAAATTCTACCCGCAGAGCTCAAAGGGTTAATCACCATACTTTCAAAATGGTACCAAGGTATGTGATTTCTTTTTTATATATTCAGAACTATAAATATGTTACCATGTTGCCAGTATTAGAAAGAAAAATTGACTAACTGTAGAGATAATAGGGGTGGCTCAAGTATCCCCACTCTCCCCTATGCGTAATGGTAAGTTTATATGACCTATCTTCTCTTACGATATCAAAAGTTATTTCTCGTACCCCCTTCGTCTCTAAAGATATCGTTTACGGTGTCTGAAAACCAAAATTTCCATTTCTGAATATTTTCTTTTAACTAGAGTGATGTACAAAGGGCTCTCTCTGGTCTGTTTTTCGAAAAACCATAATTTCTTAGAAAAAAAATCATGATAGGTTTTGAAAACTATTGCAAGAAAAATCCGCATTATGGTAAATTTCCACGACATTTGTAAAGAAAATTTTTTCTTCAAAAAATATGATGTTCAAACAGAGAACCGAGTAATCCTGTACACAGATAGGAATATTGTTTAAAATCTAGGTGCCAGCAGGCAGTCACTCAACACTAAATTTTTTCCGTTATTTTTCTTCTAATATTTCGTTATTAAATTTTTGATCTCCCTGGCGTCTAGATTTTTGCATCAATGTTATTGTACGATTATTATTTATAGACTTTATTGATTCAAATGAACAAAATATTATAAAATATCACTTTGTATATAAAATAACTAGACATCAAATATCACAGTTACTATTTAAAAATATTTAATAATCGCTTTCTGTAACATAATGCATTCAAAATAATAATGTCTTTGCATTTCCCACCCATGTGTGAGGATTGTGGGGCAGACAGAACTTTTTAGCAACTGAACATGGGGACAACATTCTTTCTCATTTATTAACCAGTACTTGAGACATGTATGATTTCAAGCATACTTCATAGTTGGTTTTTCTAGGAACAAATAATAGATTCATACACATATACAGAAGCACAGGGGATGCCACATCTTGTGTTATTCCTTATTTTGGATTTCAGTAAATTTTATGATTATTTAATGATTTAATATTTTAATAAAAACTTTGTATTTCCATAACATTAGATAACAGATTAATAAAGCAACAAACTATTTTGACAGATTACAAATAAAAAGAGAAAATTATGTTGGAGCAAAAATGATAATGATATCAAAAGACAACATCCACTTCCCCCAAGAGATACACTTAGATATCATTCACAGGGCCCACTCACCTTCTCCTTAAGATGATAATGTTATAGAGCATAGGTTCCCAACCTTTTCTGAACCACCGCCCCTTTTGCAAGAGAAAAAAATGTCAACGCCCCCTCCCCTCTTCCATGATAGTTAATTATAAAAATTGTTAAAATATTTGTTGCATATTATCCACATTTTATCTGTTTATCTATCTATTAAGAATCACAAAGTAGAAGTTAATTAAAATGACCATCAAATGTAGTAAAAAATTGTTTATTAAAAACTGAAAAATAAACGCAAAACTAATAAGATTTTTTTTTTTTTTTTTAAATACCGAAATGGTTGAGGCTGATGGAGTTTTAACAATTTGTTCATGTCTGATTCCAATTTCTTTAACATGAGTCACAAATTGCCAGGTTAAAAGATTTCTGTTCCCTTTTTTATACAGTAAATTAGCTACAGCACGGAACCCACTCTCAGCAAATCTGATGAAAGAAAAGCAATTAAAATTTTATATAATAGCGCTCACAATCCGTGTTAGAGAAACTTATTGGTTTTTTAAGTTAGAACTCTTGGTATCCATTTCTGAATTTTATTTTTAGTTCTCGTTAGCTGTGAGTTCCACTCCTCGTATAAAAATTATAATAGTTTGTATCTGCATTTGCGAAGCAAATATTCCTGCTTTTACAAACTGCGAATAATGTGGCGAAGTGGCTGTATTCTTATTTATTTAGGTTTCGTTTGAACAAAAAAAGTTTACCCACAGAAGCAGCAATGAGGTTTTTTCTTTTAATTAAATTCAACTCATCATCTTGCAATCATCTGATGCCTTATTAAACTATTTAGAATTTTTAAATTGATTTACTTTAAGATTCTAAACAGCTCTGTCAAATAATCGATGTCATTTTTTAATGTAATCAGGTTTTAGCGTATTTTTACACCTCTGTTTTCAATTAAGTATAATACTGAATCAAATACATTGAAAAATAATTCAGACAAATACCTTTTGTAAGACAAGGAACTTCTGTATGCAGCAGCAAACAATTATAATCATTTGCAAGTCGGACACAAAGTGATAGTGGCAACTGCGCTACAAAGTGAAACAATTGTTTTACTTAGTTTTGAAATGATTTTTACTATAAAGTTGGCTAAATATCCTGTCATTCAATAAATTGCTTCTATTCATATTGACTGCTCAAATACTGTAATGAAGCGACGTATACTGGTATTCATTCAACAATTTTGAAACCAAATCTGATGATGCGTGAAAGAATGCACAGAGAGTACATTTATTACTGCTTGTTTCAAATGTGTTAGTGAAACCCTGATGATGTCCCGTCGTTGCTGGAGCAACATCAGTAGCAAGATATTATGAAAAGGAATTTCTCTTGGACTAACTTCATGGTATTAAATATCGATTCTCTCTTCGTATTAGTTTACAAATTTTTAGCAAATAACAACTCTTGAATTTTTTTTTTCTTTTATGAGTTTTTGTTATTTGGTAACTCTGATCCATCGAGTTGAATGGAAAATTTGTAGGTCTTTAAGTAATAGTATGATAATATTTCAACGCCTTTAGCCATCTATTCTTCTTTGTACCGAATATTATTACTCAGTATTTTTTCTGATGATATCTGGCGGTTTCTTATGATGAAGAACATTTTTTATTATCTCTCTGACTGCCAGCAATTAATCTGACTGCCAGATTAATTTCTCGCCGCTTGTTTACGGTTTTCATACTTTTGCAGTTAACAATATATTATTATATGAGGCTCGTAGTCCGTCATTTTGTTTAGAAGACGACAGAAAAGATTTGATATAGTTTCGTGTTTCTAATCTTTTAAAAAAATAGGACATATCTTTCCCAGAGCTACCAAGTCTCCGGCTTTTTCGATACCAATATTTTAATACGGAAAATGTTTCTTTATTTAATTTTAACATTTGGGCGATTTAAAATAATCTTATTTTTACAAAGATAATAGTGGTGTACTAAAAGCCGGAGACTTGACAGCTCTGCTTTTTTATCAGCACGCATTTATTCAAATGCTTTTGTAGCCTAGAAGGCTTCATTGCTTCATTTGAAAAAAAAAAAAAAAAAAAAAAAACTTTTTGACAAATTAAGCACACAGGCAACGAGTGATTTGTAGGATAATGCGTAGATCCATGTTTCAAATACTCAATATTGTACTACCGCCATTTTTTCTTTGATTAAGATATCTCGAAATATATTTTTCCCTGTTTAAGTTTAAATAAATTTAAACTTGAACAAACTTATAGATATAATGATTTTTATCACTTCCACTAAGAAAAAACAAATTTCTTGAATTGATACAAATTATGGGTTCGTTTTAAAATCTCTGGTCAGACATATGTAATCATATTTTAGAATTTTTTTTAAATACAGGTTAATAAAAAAAACTTCTATTTAAAACATTCAGACAACAAATTTTTGCAAATTTTGTACTTTACAATTTTTGAATTCATAATGATTTTTAATGTGAGTCATAGTGATTTTTCGTGTTCCGCTGTGATATTTTGTCATTCATGAAAGAACTGCAGCTACAATGTTTTTAGCCTGATATAATAAAATTTTGTTCTCCGCTTGTTTCTCTGATTTTAGCCCTTTTTCGTCTTCCATTTTGATTTTTTTTATACTAGTACAATAAATTTAACACACAGATCTAGGTTCGTCTGCATAGATTTTCATTTAAAGGTGCAGTTAAAATTTTCGTCACGGACTAGGCAATATAGAGGAGACCATCTATTTTCATTATATAATTCCTATATACGCAAATAAGCCATGACCGCCCCTCTTGACTGTCCTAACGCCCCCCATTTTTCTCCAGACCCGCTACCGTCCCCCTGGAAGGCTCCAGCGCCCAATGGGGGGCGGTACCGCCCCCGTTGGGAACCTATGTTATAGAGGGTGTCCCTAAACAAATTGTATATACGCTAGAGGGTGATAGAACACATCAAGACGAGTAATAGTAAATAGGAAACCAAGGGTCCCAAACGTTTTCCAAAGCAGATAGCCGCCATTAAAGTTTGGGGTCCAAA
The DNA here is from genome assembly GCA_964019185.1 of Maratus speculifer. Classification (NCBI taxonomy): domain Eukaryota; kingdom Metazoa; phylum Arthropoda; class Arachnida; order Araneae; family Salticidae; genus Maratus; species Maratus speculifer. The sequence continues at coordinate 210,838,793 of OZ025300.1, read as the reverse complement.
ATTTCAAATACACATAATAAACGGAAAAATTGGTCGATTGATTTGCGGTTTTCACTAAAATTATTCTTTATGTTGGTATTTTCTTGAAAAACTATTTTTTGCCGTAAATTTTTGCATCTTATTAAATAGTTTCGTAAGCTTAGACTTAAACTTAAATTTTAAGCTCAAAATCTGAATAGTTGGAAGCGGTTAAGTAGCACAAACTTAACTGTGTTCAGAGGGTTTAAATTTCAAATGATTATAACAAACGGAAAAATTGGTTGATTGATTTGCTATTTTCACAAAAACTATTCTTTTTGTCGGTATTTTATTGAAAAGGAATTATAAAGATAAATTTCAAAAAATGCCGATAGAGGGCGCTTTAGACTTTGGATTAACAAAATAATCCATCCTAATAATATTTTTCACCGTTATTTTTTGCATCTCATTAAATGGTTTCGTAGGCTTAGATTTAAACTTAAATTTTGAGCTCAAAATCTGAATAGTTGAGAGTGGTTAAGTAGCACAAACTGAACTGTGTTCATAGGGTTTAAATTTCAAATGAAACGAAAAACTATACAAAAACGGAAAAATTAGTTGATTTGTTTGCGGTTTTAGCTAAAACTACTCTTTAAATCAGTGTTTTCTTGTAAATAAATTTTAAAAATAAATTTCACAAAATGCCGATAGAGGGCGCATTAGACATTGGAGTAGCGTACAACTATTTTTAACTGTCATTTTTTTAAAATCTCATTAAATGCTTTCAAATGATTAGATTTAAATTTTGAGATCAAATTCTAAGTCTTTGCGAGTATTTATGTAGCGAAAAAGTGAAATGTGTTCTGTGGAGGGGGGGGGGGGTAAATTTAAACTCTTGAACACACTTCAGTTTGCGCTTCTTAATCCCTCCCAACGATTCAGAATTTGAGTTCAAAATTTAAGTTTAAATCTAAGATTTCGAAAACATTTAACAAGTTTTGGAAAGCATTTAATTGGATAAAAAAAATAACGGTTACAATTTATTGTTAGTTACTCTGAAGTTTAAGGCGCCCTCTTATGGAATTTTTTGAAATTTATCTGTAAAATTCATTTTCAAGAAGATACTGACTTAAAGAATAGTTTTATTTTAAAACGCAAACGAATCGACCAATTTTTCCGTTTTTTATTATCATTTGAAATTTGAACCCTCTGAACACAGTTCAGTTTGAGCTACTTAACCACTCCCAACTATTCAGATTTTGAGTTCAAAATTTAAGTTTAAGCCTAAGTTTACGAAAACATTTAATCAGATGCAAAAAATAACGTAAAAAGTAGTTGTTCGTTACTCCAAAGTTTAAAGCGCCCTCTATCGGCATTTTATGAAATTTATCTTTATAATTCATTTTCAATAAAATACCGACATAAAGAATAGTTTTAGTGAAAATCGCAAATCAATCGACCAATTTTTCCGTTTTTTATAACCATTTGAAATTTAAACCCTTTGAACACAGTTAAGTTTGTGCTACTTAACCGCTTCACCCTATTAAGATTTTGAGCTCAAAATTTAAGTCTAAGCATACGAAACCATTTAATGAGATGCAAAAAATCACGGCAAAAAATAGTTTTTCATTACCTTAAAGTCTAAAACCCCCCTCTATCGGCATTTTTCGAAATTTATCTTTATAATTTATTTTCAAGAAAATACCAACATAAAGAATAATTTTAGTGAAAACCGCAAATCAATCGACCAATTTTTCCGTTTTTTATTGTATTTGACATTTTGGACCCCAAAGTTTAATGGCGGTTATCTCCTTTGGAAAACGTTTGGGACCCTTGGTTTCCCATTTACAATTACTCGTCGTGATGTCTTCTATCACCCCTTAGCGTATATACCATTTGTTTAGGGACACCCTGTATATGCTCTCTCCAAAGCATGCTTAACCTATTGTGACGCAAAGCAATTCCATTGCTAAATTGTAGAAATTAATGATTTACACCGGAATTAATAAACAAATGTATCTGTAAATATGAAAAAAAAATATTTTACGCATTTAACACTAGAACGCCCGGATGGAGTCGATTCGACTCCAATCATGTAACTAAATTTCAATTCGAACCAGAAAAATTTCCTTGAAATAATTTAAATCTAATCCACGCAAATTTACGTTAAATAAATCAATTAAATAATTTTGAATAAAAATTCTGGTGAGAAATATTATTTTTAAACTTGAGTAGAATTTCCGGGCGTTCTAGTGTTAATAAACTGAAATTTTTTTAAACAAATATTGTGTTCTTAATGCGGTTTTCGGAAATTAAAATTAAGTAGTTTCGTAGGTGCTTCCCAGGGGTTAAATATGTTGGAAATCTAAAGTCCGAACAATCTTTTGATTTTACACGAATGATTCAGAATATAATTACTAACAATGAAATATAACGAATTATACCAACTTCTTTATTGAAACCACTAGCTGTTCTGCCCGGCGTTGCCCGGGTTCATCAAAAAAAAATAGCATGAATTGCGAAAAAACTTTAAAAATCATAGTAAAAACCTCGAAAAATTAAAAAAAAATGCTGCACGAATTTCGTCTAAACTTCGTTGAAAAGAGATGGGCTAGAAAATTGAAGCTGGATTATTTTTACTAATGTGGAAAAATCTTACAAATCGCCAAAAACATTAAAAATCTCATAAAAATATAAAACAAAATTCAAAAATTGTGTTTCAAAATTCGAATAAACTTTGAAGAAAAGAGATCAGAATTTAATAAATTCGGCCAAAAATTCAACCTCTAAAAAATCGAAGCGGGTCGTGAAGAAACGTAAACATCGCTTTAAAAATGGCAAAATTTTCAAAAATCACGGAACTCAAAATTTACTCTACTTGGATAAATGTTTTGAATCTAATTAATTTGATAATGTAAAAAGCATTGAAATACGAAAAAAACTGCTAAAAAATTGCAATAAAAATCTTTAATCGCACAGGAGAAAATTTATCATATTAGCAAAGAAATTAAAAACCGAATTCCTTTTCCATATCTGAAAAAAATCGCCGTAGACTCAAAAAAAAAAAGCATACTGCATTAAAAATTACTGTAGATCAAAATAAGAGAGCAAAACAATTACCGTAAAGGATAAAAGTTTGAAACCAAACTCTTATTAGTCTAGAAATTTAAAATCAAATTTCTTTGAAAAATGTTAAAATTAAAAAAAGACTGAGAAAGCTCAAAAATTGCATTGAAAATTGCAATGAAAGTCGTAAAACATTTAAAAATCCCTAGGGTAAAAATTCACTGTTATAATATAAAATATTGTAATCAAGAAATTAACCATATTAACAAAAAAGTTTGAAATCGAAATCGATTTCCGGATGTAAAAAAATCGCCACGGAACTTGAATAATGGCTAAAAATGACATTGAAAATTGCATTAAAAATAGCTAAATATTTGGAAGTCAATGCTTAAAAAAATAATATTAAAGCAGGGCGAAGGGGGGGGGGGGTTATGATCGAAATCATTCATAAATTACAAAATGTAGGCATGGAACGCCAAAATCATATTAAGAGATAAAACATTGCATTCGAAACATATCTACATTAAACAAAATGTTTGATATAAAAATTGGTTTCTGAATGGCAGAAAATCGCCAAGGAACTTAAAAAAATAGCTAAAAATCGTATCGAAAAGTATATTAAAAATCGCTGAATATTTAAAAGTCATGGCTGTAAAAATTTAATATTCAGTCGAAAATATTGTAATCGGAAATCGTTCATGAATAAGGAAAAGTCAACACGGAACACCTAAAATTCCCCAAACTAACTAAAAATTACATTGAATATCGCATTAGAAATTGGTAAACTTCATAAAAGCGTGGAGAACAAATTATACTATTTATGCTAAAAGTTAGAAACCGAAATTCTTTTACCGATGTCAACAACTGTCACAGAACTTGAAAAATCACTATAAAACAGATTAAAAATCAGTAAAATTAAAAAATCCGGACAAAATTTGCCATAGTAAGATAAACATTTATATTAAATTCCTGCGGACATAATTTACCATAATGGGACAAAACATTGAAATCTGAACTCTTTCATTAGTTAAAAAATACCGACACAAAACTTACTAAACATTTTATGAATATACACAAAAAATCTGAATCATTGATGTTAAAATTTACTACATTGAGCTACAAATTATTTAAAAATTTCTTTTCCAACTGTGAAAAAATCGCCGTGGACTCGAAAACATCTAAAAATTGTATTCAAAAAATCATTACAAATCGTTTCAAATTTAAAAATAGCGGGGGACAACATTTACATTAATAGAGTAAAATAGTGTAATCTGAATTATTTCTTAAATACGAGTGAAAAAATCGGCGCAAAGCGTGAGAAATAATGAAAACATTGCTAAAAATTGCATTAAAAAATCACTAAATTTCAAAATTCGTAAATGAAGTGTAAATGTTTGAAATTAATTTCCTTTTCGAAATTTCAAAAAATAGCCGTGAGATTAAAAAAACCAATACAAAATCATTGAAAAATTCATTAAAAATCGCTAAATGTAAATACATCCCGTGAATAAAAAAATATTCTAGTCATGTAAAACGTAGCAACCATTCTTTTTTACGTGAATTACAAAAAAATCGACGCAGAACACAAAATATATCAAAAATCACATTGAAAATCGACAAAATTAAAAAAAAAGGTAAATGGTGAAATTTACTATATTAGGCTAAAAGTTTGAAACCAAAATAATTTTTTTATTGTTAAAACACCACTGTGGTGGGGATCGAAAAAAATAGTACTAAATCGCATTAAAAAGTTCATTAAAAACGCATTGAAAAATGCACTAAATATCGCTAGTTATTTTTTAAATCGCAGTAATCAGAATTTCATCAAACGGATAAAACATTCTAATCGGAAATCTGAACTATTTGATTATCCGGTTGACCAAGAAACTATTTGGGTCAAACCATAAGATTAAACTACAATAATGGCGGATCGTAAATTCCATATTCACTTGACATTAAACATGTTACATATATTTGTTACGTCATCAAGTGGTTTTTACTTCTTATTTTTTTATGTATTTGTATTAATGTTTTTCTAAATTATCTCTTCTTTCATTATTTAACATAAAAATTATATTTATTTGCATAATTTGGCTTGTTTCACGATTGAAATAATTTGGCAAAATTGGTCGACAGGATAATCACGTAGTAAAAGGAAATCCTTTATAGATAATAAAAAATCGACACGAAACACAACAATTCTTGAAAAATCGCGTTAAAAATCTCTAAAATTATATTAGATTAAAAGTTTGAAATCAATTTTTACTTCCAAATATCAAAAAACACCATAAAACTCGAAAAATTTCTAAAAATTGCATTGAAAAGTGCATTAAAAATCAATATTAAAAAATTACAGGGGTCAAAATTTACTCTAATAGGGTAAAACGTTGTAATTGGAAATATCTCATGAATGACAAAAATCCGACATCAAACGCAAAAAATCTCGAAAAATCGCATTAAAATTAGCTGAAATTCATAAAACTTAACAGCTAAAATTTAATACATTAGCCTGAAAGTTTTAAGCAAAATTCCTTTTACTAATGTCGAATAATAGCGGCAAAATTTACATTAAATAATTCATTAAAAATCCAAACATCGTTGCACGAAATCCAAATAAATTATATTGAAAAGAGAACAAAATTCACTAATTTAGGTCGAAAGAATGAAACCGCTTTCCTTTTCGCTAATGTCGAAAAATCGCCTCGAAACCCACTAAAATTCGCATAAGAATTAAATTAAAAAAACTGAAAATCGGCCTTCAAGGTGTAAAATTTCATACATAACTTCGTGCAGCGGTCTCTCCATAGCATCGCTAATACTTTAAAAATTTTAACATGCGTTATAAACTACCTTAAAGTGTAAAACAGATCTCCTTATTACATTTCCTAATTTTGTTCGCGCCCCTCCTTTCATGCACCCTGAAATGTGTCACCATTCTTTGTTTACATTTTTTTATCATGTATTGTAAACCATTTTAAAATTTAAAATAAATCACATTGTTATATTTCCAAATTTTAACAAAATCGCGTTCTGTTAGTTCCATTTTTCACCACCAGCTAGCGCACTCTATTCTTCAAAAAATTTATCAAAACGATACTCTGTTAAACAACCTATCAGGTGATATATTACTCAAGGGGGTAGCGGTCTTAAGCAAGAATTTAAGATATTTTATGAAATTGCTATTCGAAAATAGTGGTAACTAATTTTTTGACATTTTAGATAAATTTCGCAAAAAAAAAAAAAATACTACTTATTGCATTCTCAACAGCTCAAGATTATGATAGAACAACTATGAAAAAAATAGATGCTAAACGCAAAAAATCTTGAAAAAGCGTTAAAATTCACATTGAAAATCGCATTAAAAATCATTTAGGGCTAAAAGTTTGAAAAGGTTTTCTTTTTATCAATCTCAAAAAAAAAAAAAAAAAAAAAAAAACGGAAAATTAGAAAAAAAACACTAAGAAACGCATTAAAAGTTCGTTAAAAAATCAAAAATCGCTGTACAAATTCCGAATAAACTTTGCTGAAAATAGAAAAAAATTGCTGTATTGGGTTAAAAGAATGAAACCGTATTTCTTTCACTAATGGGATTTAAAAAAAAAAAAAAAAAAAAAAAAAAAAAAAAAAAAAAACCGCTAAAAATCGCCTAAAAAATTATCAAAAAAATCTAATCAAAAAGTTGAAAATCGGGCTTCGAGGTGCAAAACTACATGCATAAAAATACCTTCCCTCCACATTTTGTAACTCTACGTACAGCAGACTCTTCAGAACAGCGTTGACACACACACAAGCTTGTCTCTTTATTATTATAGATTTTAAAAAATAGCGTTCTATTAGTTCCATTTTCCACCACCAGGTAGAGCACTTTATTCTTCAAAAACTTTATCAAAACCATACTCTGTTAAATAACCTATCAGGTGATATATAACTCGAGGGGGTAGCGGTCTTAAGCAAGAATTTAAGATAGTTTATGAAATTGCTATTCGAAAATAGTGGTATCTAAATTTTTGACATTTTAGATAGATTTCACAAAAAAATACTACTTATTGCATTCTCAACAGCTCAAGTTTTTGATAGAACAACTATGAAAAAAATTAGATGCTAAACGCAAAAATCTTTAAAAAACGTTAAAAATCGCATTGAAAATCGCATTAAAAATCGTTAAAATCTAAAAATCGTAACAAACACAAAATTTAGGGCATTAGGCTAAAAATTTAAAACGATTTTCGTTTTATTTATCTCAAAAAATAGCCGCAAAATGAGAAAAAAACACTAAAAATCGCATTAAAAATTCTTAAAAAATTCAAAAATCGCTGTACAAATTCCAAATAAACTTTGTTGAAAAGAGAAAAAAAAAATTGCTATTTTGGGTTAAAAGAATGAAACCGTATTCCTTTCACTAATGGGATAAAACCGCAAAAATAACGCTAAAAATCGCCTAAAAAAATTATTAAAAAAAATCTAAATAAAAAATCGAAAATCGGGCTTCGAGGTGTAAAACTACATGTAAAAAAGTACCTTCCCTCCAAATTTTGTAACTCTACGTACAGCAGTCTCTTCAGAACAGCGCTGACAGACAAACATCCTTCTCTCTTTATTATTATATATAAGAAGATTAAAAAATGCTTTACTTTTTAATTTCGCTAGTATTTTTGTTTCAAATACATTGCTCAATATTTTTTAGGCTGTGAATGTTATTTATTCATTGAAAACACAGAAAAAAAATTCAGTTTTCTTTAAAATGATTGTTTTTATTTTCTATGTAAATATCACAATTTGTCTTTTTTTATAACGAAATTTTAAACTTTTATTGATCGATAATACACGGGAAAATATAAAAATATAATTACATTTTAATATGTTGATATAAAACAAGAAGAAAAAAGAAATATCAGCAAATAAAACCTTAAATACAAAGAAATATATTTATCTTTTTCTTTACAGGCATTTATTTAAAAAAAAAGATAAAATAAAGAGCGTTTATAAATTTCATTTTTAAGCTACAATTGTACTAATTATTATAAAACTTTTTACATTACTTAGGGATTAGTTTACTCATTAATTTTATTATAGTAGCTTAATTTCTCTAATCTATACTCGTCAATTAAAAATTATTAGCAAATTAATTTCTATGCAAATTGAACGTTTTTTTTTTTTTTTTTTTTTTTTTTTTTTTTTTTTTTATCTTGTTACATAACAATATGTAGTTATTTAAAGATGATTTAAAATTGTATTTTTTTTTTTTTTTTTTTTTTTTTTACAAATTTTATATTCCACGCGAAATTTGAAGTAATGGAATTAAATAATGAAAGGTCTTTTATATGTACTTATAATTAGGTTGAAAGAAAAATGTAATAGGAATATAAAAATTGAAAGATTAATTTTAAAATATAGAAAAAAATAACATGCGCATGCTGTTTGGAATTTTCAAAGAGTCTCAGATCGAAATATTGCTTCAATATTTAAAAAAAGAATCTATTTATCATTTAAATTCTATGCTTTGTAAATGTACTGTTTTGTTACAAACTTTTCATTTGGTGATTAAATTAGATTAAGTTTTCTTTATATATCCAAAAGTAACGATTTGGAAATAGACCAATGAAAATATGCATAGATGCTGATGGACGAATGAAAATTTGCGTAGGTAACTACATGTTGTGGACTAATATCGGGGTGTGAAATGCAGTACCGTTTTTGTCATCAAATATCTCCAAATTTGGCAAGTAAAATAACTCGGTAAAAGTGACCTAACTTGGTGCTATTTTCATTTTTTCTCCAAATTCCTCTAGACTCCCATTGTAATTCAATAATCTGTATTTTTGATACAATTTTTTATTTATATTTATTGTTATTATTGTTTTCGCAGTAAGAATTCTTCCCATCAAATACTTTTCAGGATAAAAGTTGCAGATAATATTAAGAAGATTTATAATAAATTTAATTATATTTGATATCTTAAGAACTGACGTATTTAGGATTTTTATCTTCTTTAAAACCCTGCATTTTTTCGTCCTTAGAGCCAATTTTTAGGTGTTTTCATAATTATGTAAATTCGTAGCACCTATAGATGTCGCGCAGCGTTTGAGGCGATTTTTAATTATACTAAACTATTTAATATTTTATGAAATTGATATTATGATTGATTTGATTGATATTATGAAATTGATAATTCAGCATCTTAACAATGAAAATGCTTTGTCCGTTAAAGGGTTAACCGCTTGATGAGCGGTTAGAGGTCTGCACGGGCCCGGGCCTGGCCCGTGGCCCGTACCCGGCCCGGCAAAATCGTTTCGAGTTTTTTAACGGGCCGGGCCGGGCCGACAAACAACATAAACGGGCCGGGCCGGGCCGGCAAAAAAATTGAACGGGCCAGACGGGACGGGCCGGACCGATAAAAAAAATTTTCGGGCCTGACGGCCCGTTCTGAAGATTTCAGCAGAAACGATAGAATATGAGCTATTTTCAACGAAAATGGTTTTAACGAGAATAAGTATAAATGTGGCCACACTAGTTTGCCAGCATCAATATAAAAATGCACAGTGTATCGGAGAATTACATTATAAGTAACCCGTTTTAATATTTTTTTAGCTGACTCATACTGGTCCGAGATCACGCTTGCATTATTTTTCTACATACAGACTGGCCGGACCGGTACTAAACTTAATTATTGGCAGAAAACATGATTTGTAAAATTATTAACAGCGATAAAGAACTTATGTTAGCTTAGTCATCGGATATATACTTCTTGATGGTTTTTAAATTAATTTCTCACTAATGCGAAAGTTTGACACATTTTCTGTTTAATTTTTAATTGTAAAAGTATAAAAGTGATAAGCCTAACTATTGAAGGGATTTGGAATCGAATAGCGTTTTTCATTTTTGGTAAAATACTTGTATAACTTTGTTGAGATATAATAGTTTTTCAAATGATTGCAGGTTTTTCTCCCTTCCCTTGCTATTGCTTCCGGAAATTCTATTCAAAACGCTAATTATGACAGTATTTTATTTGTTTGCAGTATTCTTAAATTGCTTGTATCAAAAAATGGATTTCGCCATTCGATTATATAGTTTCTGAATAAAGATATCTGCTAATCTTATGCGTTTCTGAAAAAAAAAATGAATTTAGAAATGTACCAGAAAGGAGCTTCTTTGAATTTAAGAATGAATTTGGATTTGAAATCTATAATAAAATGATATAGAAATATATTTATAAATCTTCTTTTATGAAACAGCTTCAAAATTAACGATGTTTTTAGCTTTCTTTCTTTTTTCTTTTATTCTAAGCCATATTAATTTTTTAATGAATCTTTATTCGAATGTTGAAAGCCGAAGAAAAGTAAGCATTAATATTGTTAATGTGTATTTGCTGTAAAATATACTGTAAAATCATTCCATAGATATGTATGCAGTATTCTTTAAAAGAATCTTAGTTAATTGATAAAAATCTGAATTTTTTAGAAATCGTAGAAATTGTAACGGGCCAAAACGGGCCGGGCCTGTTTTCGCTGATTTTTGTACGGGCCGGGCCGGGCCGGGCCTAAAACATAAAAATTTAAACGGGCAGGCCGGGCCCGGGCCGAACTTTTGAGTTTTACAACGGGCCGGGCCGGGCCGGGCCGAAATAACTTTCCTACGGGCCGGGCCGGGCCTGGAAATTCCGGCCCGTGCAGACCTCTATGAGCGGTAGGATAAAGAATCACTGTTTCCACCAGAAATGTTTTATTAAAGTTTATGTTATTTGTAGAGTGAGGAAATATTTAAAATTGTTAATTCTTATTTAAGAAAAGAATCAAATTTTTCCGGTGTGAATTCAACATTACAAAACCACAATTATTTGCACTTCAAAAACCTTAATCGTTTCAGAGGCAAAGTACTGAAAAATGCTGAAAAGAGTAATTGACACTGCAATTGAAGAACAAATTTATTTTGAATTAATCCAAAGCTTTTATTCACATGCTTAACAAAAGGGAAATTTTCGTTCCAATATTCTGGTGTCAATGTAAAATTTAGGAATTAAAATTATCGATACAAAAATGAACCACCGCATTTGAAGGGGTTAATAGTACGCTTAATGACTAGAAGAAAGGAAAACGTTAACTCATTGGGGCGAGCGACTCTTATAGGTGCCGCAAGAAAGATTAAGAATTCTCGTTTATCCCCATCAGCAAAATTTGCCTTATTTAATCGGAGCATTTTCTCGATTTGAAAAGGTCCAAATTTCTTTTTTAAAAATCGGTGACAAAACATTAAAAATCGTGTAAAAGACTCCCGTTGCAAAGCGGTTAATGGGTATAGATATGGGAGCGTTTTTTTCAAATTTGTTAGTTTCATTTCAATATTTTTTAATGTTTTTATTTGTATAAGATAGCTGAGAATGATCTTTAATCTGACTACTTTTTTACTTTTTCTATTTGGATTTCTTATTTTAAAAACTAAATTACTTTCAATATTAGAATAGTTTTTGAAATTAAAATTATCCTAATAAAATAAACTATAATAAAAATCGTAAAAGTAAAGACCATGCCGATTGTAGGTCGTCCTCAAATATCTTAGGTTAAAAGAAATAAAAATATTCAAAATTTTTAAAATAAAACCAAGAATTTTGCAAATAACGGAGCCACAGTTTACCTTTTATACGTGATTTAAATAGGTTCTTTAAAGCTCAGTCTGATAAGGGGCTATGCAAGTATAACATTATCAACTTTTAAGTAAGTTTGAACGCCCCTAATCCCTTTCGATATCATACTTTATCATCTTCTGAACTGTCCCCCTTCACGTAATGATAAAGTTATCAAAGTGTAAAAATTTTTTGATATTCATATTTTATTTATTTTTTCATTTGGAGTGATATACAAAACTGGTTACATTTAACACATGGGATTTTTTTTTCTCCAAATATAAACTTGTTTATAAATCTGTCATTTAAACGTTTCAACTCATTAGAAGTATTATTTCCTTGCAAAGAACCCAATATCAAACAAAGGAATTTGAATAATATCATATCGAAAATCGATTGTCTTCCATATTTCATCGCGGTATCTTCAGAATGTTTTTTTTTTATATAATTGAAGACAAGATCAATTTCCCAATTACATAAAACAACGTTAAAAGAAATTGTTCTATCGTGGCTTTTAAAACTAGAATATTTTTTTACTTTCCTGTGATCTTTTCTACGCATCCATAATTTTTTTTTTTTTTATGTTTTCCTCACTACAATTTAAAGTTCAGAAAATTATACAACTGAAAGTACTTCAATATTGAAATTATCTATTCTTCGAATGTTGTTAGTCTGAGTTTTGGGTATTCAGTGATTCCATTGTGTTTATCTTAAGAAGCTTTGTCTAAAATATAAATTATGTGTTTATTCGGTTAACTGATTCTTTTTTTACATACAATGAATTAAAAATATGGATAATTACCAAGCTAAAATTTTTAAGCTAAAATTTTACTGATATTTAGTCTACACATATTTTCCGTGAGTAGTATAAAATTAGTTAGTATAAAATTGCAACTTAAAAAAAATAGTGGTGTCAAAAAACTTTAATCGATAACCATGTAAACACTTCTTTTCCGAACTACTTACAGCAAATAAGCATTAAAAATTAATGCTTCGTGATTTAAATAATGAAAGAGCTGTTATTATTAAGATTAATATGATATACATGCCTTCAGACATTTTAGTTAATGATTTTTGTAAATTTATGCACTATGCTTATTATGATACATTTTCAAACAGCTATTTTAATCAGCTTTACTACTTGTTTAAACACGAAATACAAATAAAGCTGAGCTAATTACAAAAGTAATCTTCCACTTATTTCATGGCAGAACTTTTAAAAACTGATTCCGACTAAATAAGGTGACGTTTATTATTTGTATTTATTGGAAACAAAGTAAAAAAACATTTATACCATGTATATTAAGGATATTAAGGAGTTCTAACAAGTTAATTAAACAAAATAGATTAATATTTTTAACCACTCGAAATCCTGGTGATACATTTACACTAAACCTACTAAAATTTTACCCAACCTTAATGAAAACTTTTTAAAACCAGAATTGTTATTTAAAACAATTTGACTTATCTATTTAACCAAAATTTGCCTAGATATTTGCATAACTTTTTCTTTCTTAACCCATTAACGCCCGAATTATTTTCTTCGCCAAAATTTAAATTTTGTATTTCCCACCACTTTTAAAATCAAATTAACTTTTATCTAAATTTATCAAGGATTCTGTCTCGTGAAATAAGGTATACATTTTTCTTCCGCTTTACTGGTGGGAAAACCGCTTTCTTGCTGTTTTTGTAACCGTCCTCAAACGAGGACGCTGGGCGTTAATGGGTTAATTCCTTTTTGACGGGAGCCTTTTAGGAAATTTTTAATGTTTTGTCACAATGTTTTTTAAAAATCGGAAATGTGTTGCTTATTCAATCGAGAAAATGCTCCGATTAAATGAGTAAAATTTTACTGGTGGGAATAAACACGGATTCTTAAGCCTTTTTGCGGCACGTATACGTGTCGCTCGTCCCCAAGGGGTTAAAAACATTTACAGATTTTTAATCTTTATTAAATATTATTTTTTGACTTACGCAGTATTTACCAGAGCTTTACCTTCGCTTCCAATAGTTCCATACTTTGCGAGATATCTCACTTTTACACAGGGCTTAAAGTTGTCTACCACTAGGAAGCCGCCGAAATGATGATCACCTGTTCCCACCTGTCTAGCTACATTTTAACTAAGTTTCTGAAAAAAATTCTGTTTCGAGTTTTAATTTTGTCATTTGATCGGTGTCGAATCGACATCACCTGGATGTTTTAATTTTAAATATGCCACTTAATATTATTCCACCAAAAGAGATATAAAAATCAGAAATTTGTATGATTTTATTTTATTTTATTTTATTTTATTTATTTTTTTTTTTTTGTTGTATAAAGTATCTAAATAAAAACTATTACTTTTTTTCCAAATGAACTTGTTTGTGAATCCCTCTATCATACAAAAAAAAAATCAACCCATTAGAGTTATTTTCCCCTTCAAAGATAAAAGAATTAACCCCTTAAGTGCCACAGACGTATATATCCGTCGCGCATAGTCGATGCGTTAAGTGCCACTGACATATATATACGTCAGTCCAAAATACTGTCCTTTATACTGCGCTGTACCAGTAAAACCACGTCCACGGCTTTGGAATAAAAAAAAAAAGAAAAAGAAAAAGAAAAAACACTTTGAAGGCGTTTTTGAAAGACTGACCTATTTCAGAGGAGAAGGTTTAGAAGGACTACCTTCATAAAGGCTATCGCACTGAGCTAGTGACGTGAAAATACAAGCGAATTTTTTTCCATATTTGACAAGACTCCGCCCTTTTTGTACACCACTATTATTTTAGAGAAAATATTGTTCGGTTTGCCGTTCACTTTTCGCCTTTCTATCTGGCATGATTTTTTACAGAGTTCGCCCGCTCTTAAACCACGTCCCGTTTTGTAAGGCCACAAAGTTCTAACTGTGGCTCTGGGGAGTGAATCTCGTAAGTTTTTCTCGGCACTTAAGGGGTTAAAAAAAAGGAATTTGAATCATATGACTTATCGTAATTGGATTGCCTTTATATTTCATCACGATATCGTCCTAAGAAATTTTTTAAAATTTGAAAACAAAATCAATGTCTTGATTATACAAAGTAACATTAAGATGTATTGTTCTATACTGGCTTTTAAACCTAGGATTTTTTTTTTTTTTTTTACATTTCTGTGATCATTTGTGCGCATTTATAATAAACATTTTAAAGTTTTTCACATTTACATTTGAAGTTCAAAAAATTCTACAACTAAAAATACTTCAATATTGAAATTATCAACTCTTCTTTTGTTGTTATTTTGAGTTTAGAATATTAAGTGTTTCCACTGCCTTAATTATAAGCGAAATAGTGTTTAAAATATAAAAAGTTTGTTTAAAAATTAATGCTTCATGATTTAAATAATGAAACAGATCTTATTGTTATCATTATTATAAAATATTTTTCTTGAGTAATTTTAGCTAATAATTTTTTTAATTTATCTGCCATATTTATTATGAAATATTTTCAAACAATTTTAATCAGCTTTACAATTTGACCATGGCTGTGACATAGCTGCCAACTCTTCTGATTTTTTGGCCCGGAAAAATTTAACAGAAATTTTTGGTTTATTTAATCAGCAGATTACAGTGATTTGAAATACTGAAATTTTCTATAAAATTTTTCCGGGCTGAAAAAGCGGAAGATGTTGGCAGCTATGCTATGACCATGGCTATTTAATACAAAATACAACATAAAACTGAATTAATTACAAAAGTAATAATATTATACTTATTTTAATGTAGAACTTTTAAAAACTCTATTTTATCAAATAAGTTGACGATTATTATTTATATTTATTGGTGAAAAAGTAAAAACATTCATATCATGGGTATGCGGGGGTTCTCTCAGGTTAATTGAACAAAATATGTTAATCTTTTTAACAGCTTGAAATTGTTGTGATACGTTAACAGTAGAACTTATGGAAATTTTACCCAACGTTAACCTTCCTACCCTGAATGGGTCTAATCGACCCAGTCCTATAATGCATTTCATTTGATTCAAACGAGAAAATTTTTCATAAAGTAAATTAAATAAATAACGCAAATATTTAAGTTAAATAAGTATGTTAAATGGATTTAAATAAAAATTCTGGTGTGAAATATTTTAATCAAGTTTGAGTAAAATTTCAACAGGGTAGGAAGGTTAAAGTAAACATTTTAAAATCACAATTGATATTTAAAAAAAATTCACTTAATTATGTAACCTAACTTGATCTAGTTACATTTTAAATAAGCTCATGAAAAAAAATGCGCTTAGAACTGACAATTTGCCGTTTAATCTGTGTAGAATCGAAACCAGCTGAGTGTTTTAATGTTTAACGCCTCGAGGGGCAGCGGTGTATATTATATACCACCTACGACTAATGGAGATTTACACCAGAAAATTTTTATTAATTTCACTTAGCTAACTTTGGTGGGAAAAATGATAGTGGTGAAATCGCTTATATATAAATTTTTACCCATATTTCCAGTGGGAGGTCAAAATTACCACGAATACAATTGCTAGCCCTTCAAAGGGTTAATATGCCACTTAGCTTTAACCAGTTAATTGTCGCGACCGAGACATTGTACTTGTCATTAAATAAGATGATTTTTCTTCAAAAAAGTGGTGGTAATAATAAATTTGAATTTTTAAACCGTTATTTAATTCGACCATTAAACCTTTTCGGCATGGGCAAAATCCGCAATAAAATGAGAAATTATCGACTGACACCGGAATCCACAAACGAATATTTTAGATATTTTGAAATCCTTAATTTAAGCTTTAATTGTAAAAGCAAAATTTTAGTAAAATATTACTGGTGTCGTTTGCAAGTTTGGAATTAAAATTAGGTATCCCGTACCGGGCACAGTGTGCCGGAAAGGGTTAAGGGGTTAATTCACCAAAAGCGATATTAGAATCAGAAGTTTGTAAGAGCTTCTTTACTTTTTCTTATAAAATATGTAAATAAAAACTGTTAATTTATTTTCAAATAAATTTGTTTGGCTCATTAGAAGTATTATTCTCTTGCAAAGATAAAATCAATACGAATAAAAGGAATTTGAATAATATGATTATCGGAAATCGATTGCTTTGCATATATCTTCCAAGGGAACTTTTATTTCTTTTTTTTTTTTAATTTGTAAGGAAAAACAATTCTCTAATTACATAAGGCAACATTAAGATAAATTGTTCTATACAGTAAAACACCGGTTATCCGAAAAGCATGGGACCGAAGCATTTTCGGTTAACCGGGGTTCTATAGCAGGGTTCGCACAGTTGTACCACTAAATTTTAAGAATATTTTCAAAGTGTTTCACTGCAGAAAAATACCGTAAAATCTGTGAATGAAGGTGGGGGTTTCGAATGATGTGGTTTAAAAACTAAATGTAAATTTTCTTATTTTTAATAGTGGTGTCAGAGTCCTTGGAAATTCCAAGGAGTGTCCGAACATTGTATAGGAATATTCGGATAACCGGGTTTCCATAGGAATATTTGAATAACCGGAAGGTTTACGGTGAAAACTTGTTTGCGGAAAGCTGTGATCGTAATTTAGAACATAGTTGCAATAAAAAATGTGGTGATATCGTATTCAAAGCACACTGGCATTGAAAAAAAAGAGCATCCCAACATATTCTGTGACTAAGAAAAAGAATAGGAGTGTTATATATGTAAATCTAATAAAGTGCCCAAAATTACGCAATGGATCAAACAAGTAAGCTGATTTTGTTTATTTCATAAAGAACATTATTTTTAATACTATTTCCACTAGTGTACAATAATATTCTTAAAAGTTTTCATTTTTACTTATTTTACTTTTACCGTAATTTTGGGTGTATAGGCTGCGGATCAAATAATTCTTTTTGGACCCAGAAACCTTATTTAGTGATTAAAGACAAATATTTACGGCGATCTAAATAGTTATATTCGTTTCTTAAAAAATTCTGAGTCGAAAAAAAATTCTTTGATCTGTGTCTTATACACCCGAAATTACGGTAATTTTTGAACTAAGTATATAATAAGACATTCATCAATGTATTAGAAATGATTCAGAATATTTTTGGATCTAAATTTACAAAGAAAATATTAATCGTGAATCAAAATATCGTGAGAGGTATCATTTAACCCTTTCTTGCGCAGTATTGCCGGGCCGGCAACACCTAATTTTAATTCCAAACTTGCAAACGGATCCAGTAATATTTTAATATTATTTTGCTTTTACAATGAAAGCTTTAATTAAGGTTGCTTTAATTAGCTTTAATTAAGGCTTTAATTAATATCTAGATATTACGAATTAAGGAATTCATAATATCTAGCCAAGTCCTTTATAAATTCCGGTGTCAATCGACAATTTCTCATTTTAGTAATAGAATTTGCTTGCGCCGGAAAGGGTTAACTTGGTAAAAGTAGTGTTGACAATAATTTTTCTCACATTTAAGATAGACTTTTAGAAATTATATTTTCGGTTAATCCGATTTTTGGATAACCAAGATTCGGATAACCTGGGTTCAACTGAATTAGCATTTTAAACTAGGACCGTTATTTACATGCAGGTGATCATTTCTAGGCATTCATAAAAAAGAAAAACATTTTTATGTTTACGACTGTTATTTGTATTTTTTTAACAAAGTAAAAAGCATTCATACCATGTGTATGCGGACGTTCTCTCAGGTCAATGAAACAAAACAAGGTAATTTCTTTAAAACACTTGAAGTTGTGGTGATACATTAACACAAGAATGTACAGAAATTTTACCCAACCTTAATGAAAACTTTTTAAAACCAGAATTGTTACACAACCCCTTGCGGCGCGGTGGTTCCATAGATATACAGGACTCCCAAATGGTCCGCGAACTAAACATCAGAATTTTCTTAGAGAATTTTTACTTTTAGATTTGTCTTGCAAATTGTCAAGAATCCACGTTTGGAAGTTGATTTAACCTTCCGTCTACCAGACAAAACACCCATTTATCTACGGCAACACCTAATTTTAATTCCAAACTTGCAAACGGCACCAGTAATATTTTAATATAATTTTGGTTTTACAATGAAAGCTTAAAATAAGGAATTCGTAATATCTAGACAAGTCCTTTATAAATTCCGGTGTCAATCGACAATTTCTCATTTTACCATTGACACCAGAAATATTGCTGTCGGGTCCAATGGACCCGTCTGGTAGACGGAAGGTTAAGCGCAAACGTATCATGAAATTTGCTGTTAATATTTACTGATGTTCAGTTCGCGGAGCATTTGGGAGCCCTGGATATACCACTTAATTTTAATTCCCAAACGCCACACTGGCATTGGAATTTTGTTTTAAAAAATATGGTTTATTGAATGCGTGCAATAAAGCGTTTTTTTATTTACAAATAAAGTTTTTATCAAATTCCGGTGTCAGTCATTAATTTCAACACTTAAGCAATGAATATGTTCTGCGCCGCAAAGGGTTAAAACAATTTCACTTGTTTATTTAACTGAATATTGTTACGATTTTAAATAATTTTAGGAAAAAAAATTATGTTTCTATACAACACTAGCGCAGTGTAGCCAAATGTAGTATTTTCAATACTATGGCAGAATTTTTTCGGCTAAAACTAAGAGTATAGTATTTTTGTAGTATTTCAATTTAAATTGGTATTTTAGTGGTATTTTTGAAAAAAAAACATCAAAGGAATCGCAAAAAATTAAATAAATAGAGGAATTTAATAAGAGCCGAACTCATTATTGGACAATTTTTCATCTCCGTAACTACTCAGCATAGTTTTTTAACTATGTTTACTAAATTGTTTTTTTACAATGTTTTAATTGGTTTTAATAATACTAATACATTCCAGTAAATGACGCTAAAGTCAACTTCTCATTGTAGTATTTTGCAGTATTTTTTCAGAGGTAGCTGTAATATTTTTCGTTTTAAAAATCTGGCAACACTGCACCAGCGGGACCTTCTAGTAGTAAATATGCCACTTAACATTAATCCACAAAAAAGCAAGATTAACATCAGCAGTTTTTAAGAGTTATTTTTCTTTTTCATATTAACCCATTAGTGCCTAGCGTCCCTTTTTAGGGACACTTCAAAAGGTGCATTCAGCACTGTTTTTGACACCGGTAAAAAAGAGAAGCAATAATTATTTTATTTAAATGATGCATTTTCGTGATTAATGAACTAAACTTAAATCTTCTAAAAATAGTGGTTCCAACCAAATAAAATTTACGCAAAAGATGCTGGGCACGAATGGGTTAAGTATATAAATAAAAATATTGTTACATTTTTTATCAAATAAACTTGTTTGTAAATCCCGATGCCACTTAAATATTTCAATTCATTAGAAGTATCCCCTGCAAAGATAAAAGCAATGACTAAACAAAGGAATCTGTATCGGAAATCGATTGCCTTGCATATTTCATCACGATGTCTTCCAAAGGAACTTTTTTTAAATTTGAAAACAAAATCAATGGCCTACTTACATACGGCAACATTAAGAGAAATTGTTATATATGGCTTAAAAAGGAGGACCTTTTTTAACATTCCTCTGATAGTTTTTAGACATTCATAAAAAACATTTTTCTTTGATTTATGTTTTTCACATTTCCATTTAAAGTTCAGAAAATTCTGCAACTGAAAATACTTGAATATTGAAATTATCGCTTCTTCTAGTGTGGTTATTTTGAGTATAGGGTATCCAGTGTTTCCATTGTGATTATTTTAAGTGAAGTATTGTCTAAAAAATAAGCAGAGTGTTTAAAAATTAATGCTTCATGATTTAAAGAATGAAAGATTTGTAATTATTATGATTATTATGAAATATCTTTCTTAAGACATTTTAGATAAAATATTTTTTAACTGTATCTGCTATGTTTATTAGAAATATTTTCAAACTGTTTGAATCAGCTTTATTTTTTGTTTTTATACAAAATACAAATAAAGCTGACTAAATAACAAAAGTTTTTATTTTATTATTTTGTGTCGACCAATTATCTACACGAGGGATATAAGCCCTGGGGGGCGGGTCTTTCTAAGGGAACCTAACCCGTATTTATGCAAGGTTCGAAGAAAACCAGGAAAATTCCGAAAGGTTAGGCCGACGACCGCGATTGGATTCGAAACCAGCATCTGCCGTCCTCCAGTTAGGAGGTCAGAACCTCTCAGCCACTTGTGGGGAAAATTACAAAAGTAACCTTTCTTTTATTTTATCGTAGAATATTTAGAAACTTTTTTCTACTAAATAAGGTGAAGATTATTATTTGTATTTATTGATGACAAGGTAAAAAACAACTATACCACGCACGCATTTTCTCAGATTAATTAAACAAACCACTTGAATTTGTGAACTTGAATTTTTGTAACCTTGAGCTTGTGATGATGCAACCAGGGATGAGATTTCCGCTTTTTTGAACACCAGTAAAATTTTAGAAAAAATGCTATTATATTTAATCGGAACATTTTTGCGATTTAAGAGATCAGCATTTTCTCTAAGATTATACTGGTGTGCAAAAAAGCGGAAATCTCATCCCTAGATGCAACTAAGTTTTTATATAACTTCAATCGACCAAAAGCTACATTACACCAAGAGTTTTGAATGTTATTTATTTTTTAAATAAATTTATTTGTAAATCTCGCTGCCATTTAAGAATTTCATTCATTCAGCTCTTTATAAGTATTGTGCCTCTGAAACGATTAAAGTATACCTAAACAAAAGGAATTTAAATAATACGACTGCATAATTAATTGCATTTAAATAAATCGATGCATATTTTATCACGATATCTTCCAAAGAACCTTTTTTGATTTGAAAACAAAGTCAATGCTCTAATTGCATAAAACAAAATTAAGACGCATCGTTCCATATTTGATTTTAAAACTAGGATTTTTTTTTTTAATTTTTCTGTTTTTTTTTTTTTTTTTTTTTTTTTTTTTTTTTTACGCATTTATAAAAAAGCATTTTTCTGTTAGGTCACACAAGTGGCTGAGAAGTTCTGACCTTCAAGCTTGTGGACGGTAGGTGCTGGGTTTGAACCCAATCGCGACCATTGGCCTAACCGTTCGGAGTTTTCCGTGGTTTTCTTCGAACTATGGATTTCCTTGCGTAAATACTGGTTAGGTTCTATTAGAAAGATCCCCACGGAGGGCACCCCACCCCTTAGGGCCTATACCCCACAGTGTATGTAATTGGCTGACATAAATACAAACAAACTATTTTTCTGTTATTTATTTTTTTTCACATTTCCATTTAAACCTTGGCCGCCAAGCAAAAGGATAAAAATTTTAAAGTTATTTTCTATGTTATATTTTTAAAATGGTAAAAAAAGACACTTTTCTCAACTTGATAGTAAAAAAATATATATGTATAGGCATATAAGCCTTGAAAGTATTACTAATAAATTAACTTTTTAAAACTGATTTATATGTGTGCAATTATATTAATATAAAAATGCTTCTATTGCAGTGAAACTTATAGTTTAATGAACAAATGTATTAAAGTAAGGCGGCGAGAAGGTTAAAGTTCAGAAAATTATACAAATAAAAAGTGATTCGGTATTGAAAATACCTATAATTCTATTGTTGTTATTTTGAGTGGTTAAAATCCAGTGTTTCTAAGGTGTTTATTTTGAGTGAATCATTGCCCCTAAAATATAAGCAGTGTACTTAAAAATAATTTTCTCTGATTTAAAAAATAAAAGAGCTATTATCATTATGATTATTGTTAAATATTTTTATTGGGACTTTCAGTTAATATTTTTTTAATATGTCTGTTATGATTAATATATTTTTCAAACAGTTGAAATATCTTTACTATTTGTTTTGATATTAAATTGTAATAAAGATGAACTAAATACAAAGAAATCCCTTTAAGATGTTTCCCAAGCAAACGAAAGGGAAAAATATCTTAATCGAAAACATTAGCAATTTTTGAAAAACAAAATTAATAGTTTTAGTACTGATATTCAGGCGAGGCGTTTCCTTTAATCTTAGTAAAGTAATACAAAGAGTAATTTCTAAAAAATTCCATTTTTGATTAGAAATTTAAATGTATTACCACACTAAAATAAGAACTAATAACGTAAAATTACATATTTACCTTAGAAATTGTTTATGGGTAATTTCATGAGCACATGTTGTGTAAGTCACATGCCACGACTTTGGATACCAGTATTTTAGAACAGAAAAATGTGACTTTTATTATCAGTGATATTTCATTAATTGAGTAAGGCCATCCAAACCTTGCAAAAATAACAGTGGCCAACAATTTAGCAGTTACTAGAAATGTGACTTACACGACAAGTGCTCATGGAAATACCCTTATTTAATCCAAGACAAGAAAATTTTCTTTAAGCGTTATTTGAAACCCTTCGAAAAAATATACAGGGTGTATCTAAACTACTGAGCAAAACTTTAAGGGGTGATAGTACACACAAAAACAAACAATATTAAATAGGAAACTAAGGGTCCCAAACGTCTTCCCAAGGAGATAGAAGCCATTAAAGTTTAGGGGTTCAAAATTTCAAATAAACATAAAAGACGGAAAAATTGGTCTATTGATTTGCGGTTTTTACTAAAACTATTCTTTATGTTATTATTTTCTTGAAAATAAATTATAAAGATAAATTTTACAAAATACCGATAGAGGGCGCTTTAGACTTTAGAGTAACGAACAACTATTTTTTACTGTTATTTTCCCATCTCATTAAATGTTTTCGGAAGCTTAGATTTAAACTTAAATTTTGAGCTCGAAATGTGAATAGTTGTGAGTGGTTAAGTAGCGCAAACTGAACTGTGTTCAGAGGTTCAAATTTCAATTGGTTATAAAAAACGGAAAAATTTATCGATTCGTTTGCGGTTTTTGCTGAAACTAGTCTTTAAATCACTATTTTCTTGAAAATAAATTTTAAAGATAAATCTCAAAAAATGCCAATAGAGGGCACCTTAGACTTTGGAGAAACGTACAACTATTTTTGCCGTTATTTTTTGCATCTAATTAAATGTTTTCGCAAACTTAGACTTAAACTTAAATTTTGAGCTCAAAATCTGAATAGTTGGGAGTGGTTAAGTAGCGCAAACTCAACTGTGTTCAGAGATTCAAATTTCAATTGATTATAAAAAACGGAAAAATTGGTCGATTCGTCACTACAACTCTTCTTTAAATCAATGTTTTGTTAAAAATAAATTTTTAAGATAAATTTCAAAAATTGCCGATAGAGGGCGCCTTACACTTTGGAGTAACGTACAGCTATTTTTAACCGTTATTTTTTTAATCTCATTAAATGCTTGCAAAAGCTTAGACTTAAATTTTGAGCTGAAAATCTGAATAGTTGGGAGTAATTAAGTAGCGCAAAATTGAACTGTGGTCGAGGAGGGGGGGTTATGTTTCAACTCCTGAACACAGTTCAATTTGCGCTTCTTAACCCCTCTCAACGATTCAGAATTTGAGCTCAAAATTTAAGTCTAAGTTTTTGCAAGCATTTAATTAGATACAAAAAACAACGGTTAAAAATAGTTGCTGGTTACAATTAAGTTTAAAGAACTTACTAAAGAAATTTGTAATTTTTTATAAAATTTATTTTTAAGAAAATACTGACATAAAGAATAGATTTAGCGAAAACCACAAAGGAATCGACCATTTTTTTCCGTTTTTTATAATCATTTGAAATGTTAACCTCCCCCCCCCCCTCTTGAACAAAGTTCAGTTAGCGGTTCTTAACCACTTCCAATGATTCAGATTTTTAGCTCAAAATTTAAGTTTATGTCTAAGCTTTTAAAAAAATTAATGAGATGCAAAAAATAACCGTAAAAAATAGTTGTTCGTCACTCAAAAGTCTAAAGCGCCCTCAATCGGCATTTTTTGAAATTTATCTTTAAAATTTATTTTTAAAAAAATAATGATTTAAAGAGTAGTTTTAGCAAAAACCGCAAACGAATCGACAAATTTTTCCGTTTTTTATAATCATTTGAAATTTAAACCTCTGAAAACAGTTGAGTTTGCGTTATTTTACTAAGAATGTTAAATTAAACGCGAAAAAAAAAATCACTTTTAAGCAAACTAAATATTTAATTTTACTAAGAATGTTAATTTATCGTACAAAATTATGACGTGTTTCTGGCTTATTCAAAATCTCTCATTCTGATTAGATTAAAATAACACTTAATATTTTAATTGCGTCAACAATTTCACCGGGGAAAATAAATATTAATAGGAATATTAAAAATTGTATTTTATGCTTCGCTTCATTAGCAACAGCATATAATAAACAACAACCGATATTAAAAATTCTGAAATCTTCCATGTCTTAAAATAGCATAAGCAGTTTCCAGTATGAATTAACTTTTAACTCTATAAATTATTTTTTAACTGAATTTCGAACCTTGAATTTAGACAGTTTTATTTTCAAACAGTTATTTTTTTTTTCTTTATTTATTCAATTTCAGAAAAAAAGTATAAAAAACTTCTAAAAATTATTGGTATTCAAATTCAAGAGACAGTACAAACTTTAAAATAATCAGTCTATGACAGATGCCAATTTCGTGAAAGCACTTAGGCCTAGTATTAGGAGACCGCACAGTGCTACATTTCAATAATATATGTGAAGAAAATTCATTTTTCCGATTATCTGGAAAAACTTGATCGAAATAAATTTCACATTCATTTCTTCAATGGTACCTAAATCGTCAAAAGGTCCCATTGTCAGCATGTGCAAAGTGGTTATTTTTCCCCTTTGAATTGAATCCTTATATAAACATCTATTTCTTCAATTGTGAATCAGTATCTAATTTCATATCTAGACTAAAACTATCTAGACTAGATTGTAACTAGAATCTTCCACTGAATGTGTTACGATATATAAATAAAACATTTATTTTTTAAGCGTGTTTAAATTTTAAAATACATTCAGTATTCATCAACTATCATTTGTTTAAAATGCTATGCCACTTTTATATTTAATTCAATTTATTAATAATTTAAAAAATCTTTAAAGTATCTTTGTAAAAAAAAGGATCAAGTTATCTCTAAAAAAATCCTGCATATCGCTGCAAATGGAAGAAGTTGATCCTTAACTTGAATCTTAAGTCAGTTTCTAAAAGGAAAGTGTATATATACTTTTAAAGTAAAGTACAAGTAAAGCTATATATATTTTTAAAAGCTATGCTTTTTCGAATACTTGTTTTTTTTATATATATATTTACCTAAGTGCAAATCCCGTCTTTTTTTATTTACACATTTTCATTTTTTGAACAATAAAGATGTTATAACCATACCTTACTTTATATTTTTCGTTTTAGATATTGTACTTATTTTAAGAAGAATATTATCAAAAAAGGGGAAAGCATTTTCTTCCATTTGAAAGTTTGATAAGTATTGAATAGTGAGAAGTAGTCTTTATATTATTTTGCTTCTTAGATACTACTCAAACAGTTTGATCAACATTTTTAGCTCACAGGTTATCATAGCCTGAGAGCTTATATGCCCGCCCGTTCTGTATGTATGTATGTTGGTTCGTTCGTTCGTGAGTACGTGCGTAACGCCATAACTCATGATAAAAATATCCTATCCACTTGAAATTTTGTATATAGGTATATCCTGATAAGGGGCTTTCCTGATTAGTTTTTGGAGTTCATTCGATATGTAGAAGAGGGGGAACTGGGGGACTCATTCCCCTCCCCTTAACCCTTTAACGATCATAGCATTTTCATTGCTACGATGTCGAAATAAATGAATGACACCGGTAATAAAGAACAAATATATTTCTGAATACAAAACGTGATTTTTCACATACAAAATAAAAAGGATATTTTTAGATAAAAATACCGTTGTCAGTGTTGCCTATCGGAATTAAAATTTTGTGGTTTCGTGGCGAAACCAATGAACGTTAAAGGGTTAATTGATATAAATGAGTTCATACAGAATTATCACTTTTCGTTCAAAATTTAAGTATAAGATCATTCTAATGAGGCGCCTCCGTCTTTGGTGTTAGGTGTTCATTGTATAAGTATAAACTGGGGGAACGGGGGTTCTAAAGACCCTGCCCTTAATTGATATAAATGGGGTTTTCATGCAGTATAATCAGATTTAGTTCGAATCCCTGAATAGTTTTGGAAGTTTAATAGTTAAGTATAAAATTGGGGGAGATAACTTCTCTTAAATTATATTAATGGGTTTTTATTAAGAATTTTCCGATTTGCTCTGAATTTTGGATATAGATTTTTTAAATGATGTCCCTGATTAGTTTAGGGGGTTCAATGATTAAATATAAAAGGGGCAAGGGTGAGCTGTTTCCCCTCCTTTTTTCGATTGGAATTAGCCCTTAAAAATGTAAGGCTGTAATGTGGAATTAATATGCGTAGCCTGTGAGCTCAATGCCATCAAATTAACTGGGCAATATTCTTTTTATTTTTTTATTATTAATATTTAATTTACACATATAATACCGGACAATTTATTTACACTCTCGAACAAAATCTATTGCTTAACTGCCAACTCTTCTGTTTTTTCGCCCGGAAAAATTTTATATTAACATTTGATTTATTTAATCGGCAGATTACGGCGATTTGAAATAGTAAAATTTTCATAAATTTTTTCCGGGCCAAAAAAGCGGAAGATGTTGGTAGCTATGATATTGCTTCAATTTTTAACTTTCTGTCTGCCTGAGATAATATGTTTTGTACACTTCTTTAAAAATTTTGAAAGTCAGATAAGGATTAAAGTTAGTAAAATATGTAAAAGTAGAGATTTCTAAAAGACTAAATTTTTTATGCAGCTAAATAACTCCTTATAACCCATGAGCCGACAGCACAAACACCTAAGGTATCAAGCATAAGGAAAACCTTTTATTTTATGGAAGGGTAGAAATAAGGTAATCTGATGATCACTGTCTGCCGGAAGTGAATTACCCTAATAGCATGCATGGTCACAGTGACGTCTCTGTGAGTCACTTTGGTCACATCACATCTGTAACCAAAATGCCGCCACTCAGTGACGTCACATTGTGACTGAGATGTGACTTTCTTAAAAATCTTAAGAAATTTATAAATATCCTTCAAAACATGTTATTTACTTTAAAAAACTTTTTTTTGGCAATTTAAATATCGTCGCTTTTGCTATAGTTTCGTCACAATGTTAATGTCAAATTAGTCACAAATGACGCATTTTTCACAAATTGGTCACAGTGTGACCACTTTGTGAAACGTCACAAAAGAGGTCTAAAATGGCCATAACAACTTCACATTTTAGTCACTGTGACTTCACATCGATGTCACGTGACGTCACATCGATGGTCACAAAGTCACAATGTGACTTCACAACAACGTTGCAGTGACGTCACCATGCTTTACGGGTAGTGCATAAGTCAAAAACTAATACCACTAGTGGTTCATTCATGTGTTTGTCCTACAATCAAAAATATTAAAACATGGAGGACTGGAAGCTCGAAAACAGAATGATAAACCTACGAGTCAAACACTAGTGGTGTTAATTTTTGACTTATGCAGTATTTCACTTCCAGCAGACATGAATCACTAGATTTTTCTATTTCTACAGTTATAAAAAATTAAAAGAAAATCTTTGTGCTTTTTATCTTAGGCTTTGTGCTGCCGGCTTTTGGAGTATTATTAGACATATAGAAAGCATAACAAACGATTCTGAATGATTGGATTTTAAATTAAATGGGTCAAAAGTGATAAATTTATTACTTTTATTTACATCAAGAATAATAATGATCTTAACCTCAAGATCAAGGAAAAGTAAAATATTTTTCTATTACACTTTGTTTAAACATATTGTTACGAATTTTGTAAATAATTAGTATTTGTACTAAAAATAATGTAAATAATTTTATTAAACTCCTTTCCTTTGCTAATATTTCTTTTTGTTACATTCTCTCTATTTGTTATCAGGTAAACCTGTCTATTATTTTTCAATGAATGTCTATGGCAATTTGGCGAAATATTATCAGAGCTGCCAACTTCTACGCCTATTTAAATCATATAAACATGTATGGAACCACAAAAATAATTTAGTAAAATGCATGTCAAATACATTCAATGTTATACATTGCAGCACATCATGTTAATCATTTCCAATAATTTCTGTTCTTAACATGTTTATTTGACTTTAAATAGGCGTAGTAGTTGGCAGCCATGTATTATAGTTATCACCAAGTTGGCGTCACTTTTGACTACTAATTTTGGTCGGCAAATTTGGCGATATATCGCCAAGTTGGCGACAAACTTGACGATTGTTGGCGATTGTACCCCTTCACTATCTATGGTAAACTTCCCTATCGATATATAGATGTATTGAATGCTAATCCGGAGTTTTCTGGATTTTTCAAGAAACTTGTAGAATTTCCCAGTGCATGCCGCGAGGCATATATAGGAGACCGATGCGAGCTAGTTGTTGTTATTTGTCAGTCAGTCATTGAGTGAGCTACTTGACGATTATTTTAGCAGGTTTGCTTGAGTATTGTGATTTATCTTACGCTGTTTTGAATTTGATATAGTGTTGAGACGTTGTGTAAAGAGTCTCTGTGACATATATCTGTACTTGTATGTCGGATTTACACAGTTATTTCTGAAAATGTGGAAATTTTGTGAGTTTCGAAGACTCTGTAGCTGTGAACTTTTGTAAATAAATTAGTTTCTATTTTTTTTTTTTTAAGAGACTGGATTTTGGAACTTGTCAAACAATAAGATCCGAAGAATCCTATATGCCCTACAATATTATTCACGTCTAAAACATTTATCTTCATTATTTTTTCTTCTAATTTTATTGTTATACTATTTGTATTTTATTATATCTTCAATATAATTTTATTAGTCGGTTCTTAGTTTTATTAGTCGGTTTTTTTCTTTCTGTGTACAAACCGCGTTTAAACATCGCTTTTTAAGGCTCCTTATTTCTCTTGCATTCTATATTAACTCTACAATGTATGTAAAGTTACCACTCAACTAAAAACATCAAGACATTTACATTTTCTCATTGTACCATTGTTCTGTTATTCATTTTTACAATAAAATAAAATAAAAACAAACTCCGTCATAAAATTGTTAAATAGAATAATTAATATGCGAAATAGTTTAAATAAAGAAGAACGTACGTGAATTGTAACGCGCAACATAAAAAATAACATTTAATGGCATCATTTTAATGATCTCATTACAAACATGACTCATATTTAATTAATTTTTAATTATGTTTACTACCTTCCTTACTTTTATTTAAGCTACAATAACAACATGTTTTAAGACATTTTACATTTTACTAGGATTAGCTTTAACATTTTCCTTATGCCTGTGTAGATTAAAAATGATTATAATATTAAATTCACTGCCAATTTAATAGTTCTCTTTGCCATGAAAATTAATACAATGTAAACAACTTAAGTGGATTTAGTTTTTTTTTTTCTTTTGTTAGACATTCCCTGGAAATTCAGACTTAATTGCATAATCATATAAAAATCCCTGAAAGCCTTTTTAATTATAATTATTTAATTAAGCTGAATAGATTTCAGATTTTTAGAAATGATTACGGTAAACAAACATGGTAAATTGTTTAATAAGATTGTTTACAAAACAAATGTTAGTTATATGAAACAAATGTCTTCGAGAAATAAAGTTAAAGCGTTTCTTCTTTTTTTTATATGACATTATTAACCTTTTACAGTCCAAATTCAGATCTAAATTTATTTATTTATTTATTGCACATCATGTCTTCGAATGCTTTTTGAACCCTAGAATATGATTTTTGAATAGAGAGAATATTGAAAAAAAAGGCAATCTCTGTCAGTTAAAAAATACGTAAACTTATTGGAGTTTTCAAGCAGTGAAGCAGAAATATTTCTGATTATACAATTTCCATTTAATTTTTGAACTCTAGAATTTGTACTTTCGAACAAAGAATATTGGGGGAGGGGGGGATAATGTTATTTCTTTTAGATAAAAGGTAAGTAAACTTAATGGAGTTTTCAAGGAGGCTGATAATAATGATTCTGATTACGAAATTTCTATTAAATACTTGGACCGCAGAATATTTTTAAAACAAAGAGATCATTGAAAAAAATGCAACCACTGTTAAGCAAAGGATTCTTAATGTTATTGGAGATTTCAAGGAGTCTAGTTGCAATAATTCTGATTATAAATGGGTATTTTACAATAGAGGGATTATTGAAAATAGTTTATTAACTATTTTGAAAATATTTGTTGTCCTCGGTAGAGAATTGGGAAATCAGAAGGATATCTGAATCTTTTTAATGGTTGAATTCCGCAACTTATTTTATTTTATTTCTTTTCCTGATAAGTCCAAGTTTAATGCCCAAAATGGAAAAAATATGTTTTTTATTTTATTCGTTTTCTGATTACTTTAAGTTTATTGTTTAAAAATGGAATACTTCTGTTGCCACAATGACAAAAAGAGTAATAAAAACTTTAAAAAAATTAATAATTTAAAAACAAATTGTGATAGAGATTTCAAACAAATTTCAATAAAGGCGTTTTTTTCTCTACGCAACGCAACGGTTCAAAAATTTGCAAACAAGTTCAAAAATTTGCAGTTTTAAAAATTGTAAAACTGAAATTTCATTTAAAAGTTTTTTGTGATGGGTGGAGGAATATTAATGTTTAATCCATGTCGTATCTAATATGAGACGTTCAGATGTCAGTCTGATTAATTCCATCGAATAAAAATGCACATTTTAAACACATAAAGTTTTCTATACATAAAACTACTGTTTTTTTTTATCATTGGTTTAAGAATATTAATGTTTAATGCATGGCGTATGTAATATATGACTCATTATGATGATCATAAAGATGATGTTTATTATTATTATTAATTTAAATATAGAATTTATTTATAGGTATTTAAAATTTAGTCTTTGAAAATATAATTTTTCAAATAGTGGTTGTAATTTGCTAAATTACAATTTTGTAATTATTTTTTTTGTAACCTTTATTAAACTGACTGCCTTCATTTATATTTTTGATCCGGATTCATTTATATTTACGATTAAAAATTTTCTATTATTTTTTTAAACCCCATAATTTGTAATAACACGGTTTGATAGCAGAATTTGTAATTTTTCACGAGATTACACATGGAAAAAACTTTATGTAACAGAAGTTGGATCATCATTGTACACTCTAAAGATGTAACATCTTTTAAAAACAGACAGTACGCTGGCGACCACAGCATTCCTCACTGGCCGTGGACACTTTAACCCATTCGCGACGGGAGGCTCTTACGAATTTTTTTATGTTTTGTCACCGATTCTTAAAAACAGAAAATTGTGCCTTATTGAATCGAAAAACATGCTCCGATTAAGTAAGGCAAATATTACATTAAAATTTTAATGATGGGAATAAACACAGATTCTTAAGCGTTTTCGCGGCATGTGTACGTGTCGCTAGTCCACAAGGCGTTAAACAATGTGTTAAAAAATTCCACTGCGCCTCATCTTAACTCTGTGACTGTGACGAGGAGGGTACATCAGAACACACCTACTATCGATATTCCTTGACGTTAGATACCTGGCATGTTAGATATCTCCTCTCTCCACTCAATCCTTCTACAAGGGATATTATCTTGGCCAGCGTTGTTGGCCAAAATAAAATAAGATTTATAACTATCTAAAGGATGTTTTCATCCTAACATCTTAGCTGTCTAAGTTTCTGTGGTATAGCAGGATGTCGAGAGAGCTCCGCATTTTTCTATGAACTCTATTCCACTCGCTGTCTGTCATAAGTTGGTAAGCGCTCAAGGGGCAACTCAACAAGCATTTTAACATATCATCTTTCTCATCCGCTCTCTATTGCGAGAGGACAGTCAGTACCTCAGCGGCCAGAGCTCGCCATGTAATTTTTTTCTTACAGTTAAAAATAGTAATTTTTTATTTAACCCTTTCCGGCACACTGTGCCCGGTCTGGGACACCTAATTTTAATTCCGAACTTGCAAACGACACCAGTAATATTTTACTAAAATTTCGCTTTTACAATAAATTCTAAAGTTAAGGATTTCAAAATATTTAAAAAATTAGTTTGTGAATTCCGGTATCAGTCGATAATTTCTCTTTTTATTGCAGATTTTGACCGTGCCGGAAAGGGTTAATAAAGGCGACCGGGGGGGGGACACAATGCTCTACAGACATGGCTTCTATGTCTGAGCAGTCCTTATTAGGCATATGAATACTTCATCAAGTACCGAGGACAAATTATGATATAGGGCAAGTTTATAAACAATAGAAGAAAGAGTGCCTGCTTTTCCTCGTCATATCTTGATTTCACAGAAGTATCGCAATCATTCGCATTCTCGACATTTTGGAGATGCAATTACAACATCGAATTCCTTGATAAAGTTGGTAATAAATCAAAGCCTTAACCTTCAAATACATTATACATCTCGTACACTCTATTCACTACTCCATTCTTTGACAAAGCCGTTTTCATTGCAAGCTAAACCCTTTCGATTCCGGCATCTTTTACTCAAATTTTATTTGGTTCGCACAACTTTTTCAAAATAAGTTACAGTTATTCTTTTGCGATGGGACTCGGAAGTTACCGAGAGATTCTGCTCTCTCAGCTGGTGGATGGGAGGTGCTGGGTTCGAACCCAATCGCGTTCGTCGGCCAAACTTCTCGCAGTTTTCCGTGATTTTCTGCCAACCTTGGATTTTCTTGCGCAAATACGGATTAGGTTCAATTAGAAAGACACCCACGGAGGTCACATCACCCGCTTAACGTGCCTTTTACGAAATTTTTAATGTTCTGTCACCGGTTTTTAAAAACAGAAATTTGTGCCTTATTAACTCATTAGTGCCTCGCATCTCTTTTTAGGGACGTTTATAAAAAATGCACTTTTCACACCAGTAAATAGAAATATAAATAAGCTTTAATTTTCACAAGACTAATTGCTCAGTAAATTAACCTTTAGATTACGGGTAATACTGGGGACTATTTATGTATTCACTCGCACCACAATTTACAAAAGAATTTCTTTATAGTAGAAATCGTTTGAAAGTTTTCTACTGTATGTGTATCTCAGAGAACTTCTTCCAAAAAGCGGTTCGAATATAATTAATTAATTGTCGTTGGGACGACATAAGTCCCAACCCCGTAATCAAAGGGTTAAGATAAAAGTTATTCGTTTTTTATAGTCGTGGGAAACACAAAATTTCATTTTTAATGAAGAAAATAATTTGGGTATTAATGGGTTAATTCGTGAAAATGCTCTGATTAAATAAGGTAAATTTTATAGTAAAATTTTGCTGTTGGGAAACCCAAAATTTCATTTTTAATGAAGATAATAACTTGGGTATTAATGGATTAAATCGTGCAAATGCTCCGATTAAATAAGGCAAATTTTATTGTAAAATTTTGCTGGCGTGGATAAACAAGGATTCTTAAACCTCTTTTGAGGCACGTTTACCGTGTCGCTCATCCCCAAGGGGTTAAGGCCCATATCCGTCTTGTTGATAATTGGCACCGTCATAAACACAACCAGCCAACCAACCCTTCACGACGGGGCCCAATTTACTTCATTTTTAATCTTTTATTCTTTAATTTCTTCATCGATTATTCAAAACAAAAATATTTTGTAATCGCATCACTAAAATTCTCTTATTAAATAAGATAAGCATTACAAAAAAAAAAAAAAAAAAAAAGAAAAAGAAAAACGAAGGATTTTAAACAATTTAATTGATACGTTACCGGTGATTCGTTCCCATACGGGTTAATAGTACGTCATAAATGCTGAAATTAAATAAGACATATTTTATTTTCCTTAATTATGGTGACAAACACAATCTTTTCAAAAAAAGATGACGTCCAATCAAACTAGACATACGAATGCGAAAGCTTAACCCTTTTCAATACAGAAAAATTCTGTTTGTAAAATGATTGAATGGCACCTGAATTTACAAATGAATTTTATAGTAATTGAAAACTTGTTACTTTAAATCCACATTGTACAGTGAAATTTTATCACAATATTCTTGATGCCGTTTGTACATTTGGAATTGGCGGCCCCGACGTCGGACTACCGGGCCGGAGAAGGTTTACCCTCGAATATTTATTGTAGAATACGTTTTAGAAATACCACAATTTAATAAACTTGTACACATGCTAAAAATTTAGACATTAATCACACAATCTATCTTACTGAATAGAGCAAACATATTTGCTCTATTCTGATAAAATTCTGGTGCGAATGTGTCATCTGAATAATAAAGCCCAGTAAATTTGAAACACTGGTGGTACTATATAACTTACTGTGAGAATTGATTGAGGATAAGAGCGGTGACACAAAAAGAATTCCAGAGCTGCCAACTTCTACGCCTATTTAAATCATATAAACATGTTTGGAACCACAAATATGTTTTAGTAAAATGTATGTCAAATATATTCAATGTTATGCATTACAGCACATATTGTGAATCATTTACTAAAATTTCTGTTTCTAACATGTTTATTTGACTCTAAATAGGCGTAGTAGTTGGCAGCCATGGAATTCATATTTCACTCACCAGCCTGCTTTTTTTCCTTTTGCTCACGTTCGCCTTACAGTCGACCGTGTTTCATGAACTACAAAATTCATAATAAATTTATACAGCAAGCAATCTATGTTTGAAATAGCTTTTATTCTCAAGTGTCAATTTTTTCTGGTATTAATAAAATTATCATCAGAGTTGTTCGGTTTATACCGTGGTTTGAACCAAGTGGATTACAAAAAAACTTACTTTTTTTTACTCTTTTTCCCTAATGTTTTCATTTATTTTACACATTATTAAAAAATGAAGTCCAAGTTATGCAGAAACTACAAATAAAGCTATAGATAAATGGTAAATAATTAGATTTCTGAAATAACAAAATATTTTTAATCAGTGTGTCTCTCTATTTTGCTGCATTTTTATTTTTTTAAATCTGGCAGTTTCAGAGAAGTGTCAAATAGCAATACACAATACTTCTTGAAGTGTGTATAGACTTTAATACTAATTTCAAAGCATCTGAAGAATTCCTTATAAAAAGCTTTATTTTCAATAAAAGATAAATTTTCACGTTGTCTTCTAACAGTAAAATCAGACATCTCATATAACAAGTATTTCAAAGACATTATTTTGAAAAGCCGTGCGAAAGTAAATTTTATTTAGAAAATTACATCATATATTTATTTATATCACTAATAATCAAAAGATTGTCTATTAAGATTTCAAGGCGTCAGTGTTTCATTATTTAAAACATTTTATTTATAAAACATAAGACATAGCTTTTACTAAAAAGGTTTAAATTTTAAATAATTTCAGTTATTTACATAACTGATTGTATATTGAATTATTACATTAATTAAAATTACTTATAAATTAAGTTATATTACTTATATATTTGAATATATTTAATTTTATTGATAAATATTCATGTATATATAATAGCAAAATATGTTTTTAAAAAAAATTTGGTTTAACCCAAAAACATGTTTTAAATAAAAAAAAGGGTTTTTTTGGTTTTTAAAAGAAAACCCAATTTTTTACGAACCCTGATTATCATAGATAATATTTTGAAAATTTTATTTACTCTATATAACGATCTCAGAAGCAAAGGCGTATAAGTGACGAAATTTCGATTTGGAGTAAATTGAGTTTAAAGATAATTGACGTTAAATTTGCACATTAATAATAATTGACTGAATCGAAAAAGAAAACTACCGCCTGTTTCACTGTGGTCTTTGAACTCTTGTTTCAATAACTGTTAAAAAGTAGAATACAATTTTCTTTAAATATGTAATTAATATTGATTATTATTCGGCAAAATTGGCTTATTTCTAGAACACAGTGCATAATTAGAATATCAATTATATTTCTTTACCTAAAAATAAAAAAGCATATTTACAGATCTTCCATGCACTTAGCTACTTATTTCAATTTTTATTACTTATATACCTTGTCTTCTGAGTTCATTGTAGTTTTCGGAAAATAATTGTTTTTACCCCTTCGGGACGGGAGCCTTTTACGAAATTTTTAATGTTTTGTCACCGGTTTAAAAAGGCAGAAATTTGTTCCCTTTTAAATCGAAAAAATGCTCCGATTAGATAAGGCAAATTTTACAGTATAATTTTATTGGTGGAAATAAGCAAGGATTCTTAAGCCTTTTTGCGGCACGTATACGTGTCGCTCGTCCCCAAGGGGTTAAGAAATTGGTTTAGGCATAGTACTCAAAAGCTGTGTAATGAGTCAATTAGAACTTCCAAAACTTTCATCAATATTGCTCAATATTAAGCTGACATTAAAAAACATATTAAAAAAAATCGTTTTTTGTGAAAAAAGAATTCCAAAATGTTTATTATCATTCAGTGAAAATGTTATATAATGGGTCAGTTACAGCCTACAAAAAATTACATCAATTTATATCAATATTTAACCGTTCCACCATGATATCAAAAATTGGAGAAAAATGAAAAATATATTGTATTTGCTAAAAAAATAAAAACTGTATTGCGAAATATTGTTTTCGAAATAGGTATTGACATTAATATTTTTCATATTAATTTTAATTAAGCATATTTTATTGAATTCACACAGATCAGAACAAAATGTATCAATTTGAAGTGCCTTTATTAATAACGTGGACACGCTCTCAAAAAAAAAAAATATGTATTTAAATAAATACAGATTACAAGAAAGATTAATAGAAAAGTTAATAGAAAAATGTGTCATCTTTTTATTGTATCCTGACGACGTTCGCAGAAGCGAATGAAACGTTGATAAATTTTTAAGTGTATTTTAAATATATTCTTTTTTACAAATGAACCATTTAGTACCTGTATTTATTTTAGTACACATTTTTAGTATAATTTATGTTACAATTGTCCAATTCATAACTGTAAAACTTTTCCTATTTAACCTTTTCCGGCAAGTGCATAACCTGTTAGCAAAATGAGAAAATATCGTCTGCACCGGAATTCACGAACGAAATTTTTGTGTATTTTGAAATCCTTAATTTAAGATTTTTTGTAAAACCAAAATTTTACTAAAATATTATTGGTGCCGTTTTCAAGTTTGTAATTAAAATTAGGTATCGAACGGACAAAGTGTATGGTAAAGTGTTAATTGGTACTTGAAGTTGAGCATTGGCCAAAATTAATACAGCATTGACCAAAATTAATACAGCAATACTGGCTGATTTCGATTTAATTTCATCTGAGAAACAAACTTATATATTCTAGTTTGTAAAAACTAAGTGAGGAAGGAACTAGAAAAAAAAAATGAACTACGTTAAAATTATTTAACATTTAACCCCTTGCGGCGCGGTTTTGTAATTATAATACCGAAATGCTACATTAACACCGGAAGTTAGGTTAAAAAAATCGGTTTATTGAATTTCTACCAAATAGCTTTTTCTTAATTACCAATAAAGTTGTTTTCAAATTCCGGTGTCAGTAATCAATTTCAACACTTAAGCAACGAATTTGCTTTGCACCGCAAAGGGTTAAGACGCCACTCCACAGACTGAAACAGACCGGATGGTAATGTAAAGTCTATGGGGGCGTTCTTTTCAAATATTTTTCAAATTTTCAAATTTTAATATTTTGACGCAATTTTTTTTTTTCATAGGGTAGCTGAGGACGATCCACAACTGGCCTATTTTTTACTTTTTCGATTTTGCTGTCAGATTAACAACAACAAAAAAATCTTTAACATTCAGAAACGGTTTGAACCGGTTGTGAAACTGAAACTATCCTAATATAAAAAGAATATAACCAAAATCAAAAAAGTAAAAACTAGGCCGACTGTGTTCGTCCTTCGCTATCCTATACAAAACAAATTTCGTCAAAATATTAAAATTTGAGCGAGATATTTGAAAAGAACGCCCCCTAGACTTTCGATTGTAATCCGGGTCTTTTCCAATTAGTAGTGTGGGTTCTTAATGGACAAAGAATTTGCATTCCTAAGATGTTGAAATAAATGAATCGGTAATCGCGAATAAATATGTTTGTAAATAAGAAAAAGTGATTTTTCACATACATGACAAAATGAATTTTTTTAAATTAAAATTCCGGCTTCTTTGTTGAATATCGGAATTAAATTTTTGTGGTTTCGTAGAGAAACCAATGGACGTTAAAGGGATAAGAGCATTTCAATTGACATAGATTAACCTCTTGATTGGGCGGTGGGATACATTTTATCCCCCTACGATTAATAAAGTTTTGAACACAAAAATTTTATTAAATTTTACTTTTCTAACTTTAATGGAAAATAATTACGGAACCGCTTTTTAATTCAAGTAAAATTAAAGTAAAATGAAAGTCAAGTACAAATTTTCAAATTTTCGGTGTGAGTTATAAAATACATAAACGCACTTGCTTTCTCCTCAAAGAGTTAAGCTTTTATATTTTGATGGGCTCAAAAGCGATACCTTACAAAAAATATCTGACCATAGAAAATTAACATGTAGCATTAATAGAGGAATCAAATAGCAAGTAAATAAGTCATATATAACTGCTGGCGAAAGTGCAAAAGTAATACCGCATTTAGTCTTGTATACCGCGCACGCATGTATAACGATCATCCCTTATTTTAACAGGAAAAATGCTGAATTTCTTTTATCTGATATATAAAGCGCATAATATATTTCACATGCACTTGAAAATCATCTACTATATATGAGAGGCTATGTAATGCTTGGAATTCCATCTCAGAGATGATAATAAAGAACTACAAAGTGACTGGGATTTTGAATAATATGGATAGAACTGAAAACGGTATGATTTATGAGGATATTGATTATACCACTGATGATGAGGACAATAGCAGTTGTGGCAATAAGGATTGCTAAATAATGTTTAACGCTAGAACCAACGTAAACCGTCATTTTGTCGGCTACCATATAAATATGTTTCGGTTCAAACCAGAAATTTGATTATGAAATATGTTTAACTCTCTGGATCCCAAACCGCCCGAGTAATTTTGAGATATTTTAATTCCTATATCTTAATTCCCACCAGAAAATTAAAACAGGAATATTGGGTTTAATTAGTAAGAGAAGATTCCATATTTTATAAAAAGGAAATTAGCCATTGAATTTTTCTGGTCTGAAGTCAGATTTTCTGAATTACATAATTTCTAGAACGTGTTATTTCATGGAATTTAACCCCTTGAGGGGCGGCGGTATATATTATATACCACCTACGACTGATGAAGATTTACACCAGAAAAATGTCATTAAATTTCCCTTTTCTAACTTTGGTGGAAAACAGTCGTGAAATTGCTTTTCCTCTTTTTGATATAACTTTTTTACAAATTTCCGGGGGGAGTTCAGAATTACACGAACGTAATTGCTTGCCCCTCAAAAGGTTAACCCTTTCCGGCGCAGTGTTACCACTCAGGCAACACCTAATTTTAATTCAAAACTTACAAACGGCACCAATAATATTTTAGTAAAATTTTACTTCTGTGAATGAGAGCTTAAACCAGGGGATTCTTAATTTCTAAAAAAGTCTTATGTAAATTCCGGTGTCAGTCAACAATTTCTCAAAAACATCAGACAACAATTTTACGAACAGAATTTGTCTGCGCCGGAAAGGGTTAAAGGGTTAAAAGATAAAAGAAGAAGTTAGGTAAGAAAAGTTACAAAGTTTCAAAGAAGAAAAATGTTAAATAATAAAGTCAAGCTGTTTTAAATCAAATTCTGGTGTGACATATGTTTATAAAACTTGACCCAAATTTCCGGTAGTCCTAGTGTTAAATAATGTTACTAACGTTTTTGTATAAAACGTCCAAGCAGTGAAATAAAGATGCAGCAATACTTCTATCTATACTAATAAAATAACAAATCGCTCTGTCTGCGTGTGTGTGTGTGTGTGTGTGTGTGTGTGTGTGTGTGTGTGTCTGCGATGGCTAGCAAAATCTATGGGACGTACGAAGCTCAAAATTTTTATGAGAGTAGCCCAATATCTCTCCTGATGCACCTGAGCTTCAGAATTTCGAAATTCTATTTATTAACTGAGTAATTAATTAAATTCCAAAGATCACTCTCATAAAAAATCGCCTTTTTTCTTCTTTTTTTCTCTTCATTCAGTTATGGTTGGTTGGTTGCATAAAATTTTCGCATAAATAATTAAAAAAGCTGGGAATAGACCTTTAAAATTCATAGACTGGCAAACTGTCAGTTTAAATGATGATTTTTTATCACAGCGGTTGTAAACCATGGAGGAAAAAGATAGGTGGTGGTGAAGTGAACCGAAAAAAGGGTTGCAATATTAAATCATTTATCGCTCAAATTTTAATGTCCCAAACAAAAGCATGTGGAAGTGATTTTGTATTAATAAGACGAATTGAAAGAAATGAATTACAGCCGAAGCGTATTTTATGAAGAAATAGTAATTTTTTAAAATGGTCTTTTTTCTATTATATTATTTATTTTTAAAAAAATGTTTGCTTTTAAAATAATTGAAATTGATAAATTCGAAATAATTAAATGTCAAAATAAAATAAAATAAAATATTGAAAACATTTGATTTGAACTAAAAATTGTATTACTAAAAGGTTTCTTTTTTTTTCAGAACTTTTTAATACTTTATAACGTAGATGAAAATATGGTTTTAATATAACAACATATTAATAACTCTATATCAATATATAAAATATATTTATGAAAACATTCTTTTAAAATCATGCGCGAAAACTTAAATAACAAATATTAGTCTAAAATCTAGATTTCAGAGTGCAGACGATTTTAAGACATTAACGAAAGAATGCTAACTTTTCAAGCAAAATCTTAAATGATGCTTCTATATTGATATTTCAAAGTGACCCCTAGGTTACATTTATGTTATATTTAAGTTACGGTAGGGTAATGTTAAGTCGCAGTTAGGTTACAGACAGATTATGGTTATGGTACAAAAGTTTACGGTTAGGAATTTGTCCACAGAGTCAACATTACGCATGCTTTGATTAAAAATATACACTTTTGTTAAATGGCTCTGAAATTATAATACTATATACCAATCTTTTATCATCGCGTATCGATTCATTCAAGGTATAGTCGGATTTAAGAATGATATAATTAGTTTGAAATTCAAAATATTTCACTTGGGATTTCTATGTGAAAAAAATAATTAGTTACGTGATTTAACAGTGATT
This sequence comes from Maratus speculifer, assembly GCA_964019185.1. Lineage (NCBI taxonomy): Eukaryota > Metazoa > Arthropoda > Arachnida > Araneae > Salticidae > Maratus > Maratus speculifer. Next base: position 210,797,063 of record OZ025300.1, on the reverse strand, counting down.
TTTACGGGTAAATATCAACACTTTAACACGAAACTAACGCAATCGTTGGATACATGTTCCCTCCCGTGTTTCTCATTGCTCATTTTAAGTATTTTTAGAGCTTAATATTAGTTGTTGTTTTTAAAACCGATTTTTCACAAAGTCAGCTGCAACGTATTTCAGACAATGCATTTCTGCATGCTTCCAGTTATTGATAAAATCATACAAATTTCAAGTTCGTTTAATATTGTTAATACGGACCCGGGCAACGCCGGGCGGGTCAGCTAGTTTAGTAATATTTCTCTAAATTTTAATTTTACTATTAATACTTTTCTTGATTCATAGTGCGATTACCTAAATCAGTAAAAATTATTCCTTGTATAACGCGCACCTACAGGTTTTAACCCGGATTTTTGAAAAAAATGCGCGTTATACACGAGCAAATACAGTAGCCCAAAGTGTTATAATATTTACAAAATCGTATAACATGAGTTTGCAGACCCTATCAGTTATCGGATGCAACGGAACAAATGTGAATACGGGAAGGGAAGGTGGAATAATACGTTTGCTTGTGAAATACATCCTCTAAGAATAAAGTTTGGTGAATAGTCCTGTAACATTAAGGCAGATGAGATATTAACGAAAGTTACCCTACCATCTTTCGAAATGATCACCTCGCATAACTATGCACCGCTGAGTTCTGCTATACATGTCCTGGGAAATTCGCAAGAAGTCTTCTTTTGGGATAAAGTTCAAAACTTCCTTACGTTTCGTTGGATGTCTTCGATAGGGTCAAATCTCTTTCAAAGAGTGTTTGAGTCGTGGAAATAGGAAGAAGTTTGGTAGATTGAGATCTGGCGAGTATGGTGGATGTTCAATTTGCACCACCCGCCATGAATTTCTTTCAGTGTCTTGCAAAGCTTAAAATCAAATTTTAAACTGATCTTTTGTTCGTTCTTTTTCCTGTTCTCAGTTAAGAACCAACACACTAAACATGCACGTCTTACACTGAAGATAAACGACGCTCAACTTAACAACAGCGGGGAAAGACGGTCAACACTTGCCTCTATGCAGGTGCAGCGTTTTGTTTCCCCAGTGTTGTCAGATCGGCCGTTTTGAATTCACTCACCGAACTTTTTTGTCAGAGATTGTAGATTGAAAGACCATTATAATGGGATATACGTATGTTACATACTAAGCAGTTACCACTAATGCAGTTTATTACGGAAATGGACAGTTGCACAAAAGGACTGTATTGATATTCTGGATCTTTTGGATTGCCTCTAAAAAAATGCGAAAAAAAAAACAGTTGTCAAATTCATTAGAGTTCACTGTTCTCTTCAGTTCTCTACAGATCTGAAATTTCGTAACATACTAATATATATTCCTAATACACTGCTCAAAACAATTAAAGGATATTGCAGTTTTAGGTGGATTTTGTATCTGGGAAACTTTTTAGCTGATTGATACATGGTCGACAGACATAGTAGGTTATATGAGAATAAATTACACATGTTTGGCAGAAAAAAAATGCATTTTATTGCGCATTTGTGTACAAAAGGAAAAAACACAATTTGTGCATATGAGAAAAAAAGAATAAAAAAGGTGTTTTCTTCAAAGAAAATCATTTTCAGTAGGGGGTATGGTTTCCACGGGCGGCCAGCAACGTTGAACAGCTTTGAGGCATGGACTCAATGAGGCTATTAATGACGAGTTGGGATATTCTGCCCCACTCTTCCTGAAGAGATCTTTCCAGTTTTTGGAGAGTTTGTGGGGGTTGTTGGCGGCCAGAAACTCGTCTTCCTAGAGCGTCCCAAACGTGCTCGATTGGATTCATGTCTGGAGAACACATTGGCCATTCCATTTGAACGATTCCTTCCTCGAAAAGGAAATCCTCCACCAGGTTTGCACGATGTGGCTTGCAGTTATCGTCCATTAAAATGAAGTTATCTCCGATTGCTGCAGCGTAAGGGACTACAATAGGTCTGAGGATCTCATCCCTATATCGGCGACCAGTCAGAGCTCCATCTCGAATGATGTAGAGGTCAGTGCGCCCGTCAATGGAGATGCCACCATACACCAACACTCCTCCACCGCCAAATCTGACACTTTCGTGCACGAACGCAGGATTATTCCTACTGCCACGGTCCCTCCAGATGAAAATACGCCTATTATCCGGATGCACAGAAAAACGGGATTCGTCAGAAAACAGAATATTGCTCCATTTATTTCTCCTCCAGTTGACATGCTCGGTTGCCCACTCCCTGCGGTCGCGACGATGCCTTGATGTTAATCTAACACATACCATCGGTCGGCGAGCATACAGACCTACAGCATGGAGTCGGTTTCGGACAGTCTGAGTTGAAATCGTGGTGCCTGTAGCCGAGCGAAGGTGTTGTTGGAGAAGAGTAGCGTTCATGTTTCGGTGTCTCCGAGCTGTTAACGCTAAATACCGATCTTCATTGGGCGTTGTTGCTCGTCTACGACCTTACCCTGGTCTTCGGCCTGCACATCCACTCTCCAAAAAATGGTTCCAGTTCCTGGAAATGACACTTTGTGACACTCCAATGGCTTGCGCTACTTCGGCTTGAGTTTGGCCCCCTTCTAACCTACCAACAATTCTCCAAGCTTCTGAATATGTCAAATGACTTCGCTGAGACATCGTACTCATCGAAACAAAGCAATCACTGAATGCCGATCATCCTTGTCTTCATTATCTTTTATCCAGTTGAAAGTCAAATTTCATTCGCTGCCGCTGAAGCGACGTTTTTGACGTCGAACTCAAAATTTGCATAACACCACAGTTTGAAAAACAGAAAAATTTGCATTTGTGATTCTCTTCTTCTATTTTCGGCCAAAAATATTTCGTTTATATCTTTATTTTATATAAAACTTCAAATATCCTTTAATTGTTTTGAGCAGTGTATATATTCGTCGTTGCATCTAAAGACAGCTTTTATTTTTTATTTTTGTTCGTAAATGAGGCAAATGTTACCTTACAAAAATTCTGGGAAAATGTCCTCGAAAGGCCTCGAAGCATAAGAATTCTTGTTACATACTAGTAATATAATTTTTTAAACAAAAATTTGTTAGACACTTATACTGTGTGTTGTTGTTATAACTGTCAACTGTTAGGAATTTTCATCATTAATGATGCCGAAAAAATGTTTCCAGCCTTATAAAATTGCTGAAATTTACGATGGAATTGATTTATGACATCTCTATGAAATTGCTAGTGACGAAAAATCATACCTGTAAGCAACTGTGGTAGTTTCTAATATAGGTAAAAATAAAACAATGTTCAAGTATTTCCTAAGACATGACACTAATAAAATACTAATACATATTAACCCATTCGTGCCCAACATCTTTTGTTTAAATTTTATTTGGTTGGCACCACTATTTTTAGAAGATTTAAGTTTAGTTCAATAATCGCGAAAATGCATTATTTAAATAAAATTATTATTGCTTTTCTTTTTTACCGGTGTAAAAAACAGTGCTGAATGCACCTTTTGAAGCGTCTCTAAAAAAGGACGCTAGGCACTAATGGGTTAAGAATCTTAGAAGTTTCTAGAAATGAAAATTATATACATGTGTACAAGTAGTTTTATTTTAATATTAACAAGAACTTCTTCGGCATTCTTTATTTAAATTTAAAATCTATATAATAAAGGCCAAACGTATCTGTGCGTAACGCATACGTCATGTTTTGAATGGCAACACTTTCCGATGAAATTTCGGTTTTGCAATTTTCGCTATTGTAAATTTTTAAACTTCTAGACATTGCACGTTTTCAATCTTTATACCATCGTTTAGAGAAAAAAATGCACTTTTAAAAGCCGTTTGTTAGAAAACTGTATCTCAATTTGTTTTTGAGATATTAATTTTTTTGTAGTTTTTGGTTCAATTTCTCTAATGGTGGCAACTTGAGTATCGCATTTATGTGGAAAAAAGAAAAAAAATAGCCATTGAGTAAAAAAGAAAAAATAATAAAGATGCAGTTTAGTGGCTGGAGGTGACGCCAAAAATTTAACTCTAAAATTCGCTGCATTGCATCAAACACAACGGCGTGCTTTCACAAAAAAGAAAAACTTTTAGCGATGCAATTTTAATTCATAATGCAATGAAATGCTATTTTATAATGCTAAAATATATTCAGATCTTTTTCATTTAGAGAAAAATGATGTTAAAAAATCGGTCTCTGTTCCATGTGATTGTTTTGTTTGGGTCGAATGAGAGACTTATTTTGGAAGAATAACGCCCATCAAACCGTTTTAATCGCCTACTGCACCTCCATCTATCACTTTTCTCCATGGAAAATAACAGATCACTGTATATTTTAGTTGTCATTTTTTCATAGCAACTGAAAAAAATAGTAATTAAAAACCTGTTATGTCAATATATCGTCGGCTATAAAATCCGGTGAATGTTGTTGGTTTTATTTCGTTTTTATCTATGAATTTAGAGACTTTTAGTTCGTTAGTAAACTTACTTTACAAAAGATACATCAATTAACCTTTACAAAAATGTATTTTAAAGAATATCTGGGTGTCATATTTTCTTAGTTGTTTTTAAAAACTGAGAATGCAATTTTATTCTTTGGCGAAATCTTTGGCTAATAACTGATATCTTGCGTATAATACGCAGGGCCGTAGTGAACAATAGGGAGGGCCCAAGAGAATGTAGGGGGGCTCATAGTTTTTTTCTCTTTCTCTCTGACGCAGAAAGATAAATTAGTGCATATTCATATTGTAGGTTCTCTGTTTCTTATTAAACTGTTAAAATAACTTCATTTTATGCTTAGAAAAGTATGATGACGAAATTTTGAGTGTATAACTGGTGCAAAATAGCCCATCATGTTAGTTTCATATGTACAAATAGGATGAGGGAGTGTTGAAACATTTATTTTAGATACAATTTAGTAACTCTGCAAAACTGTGAAAAGGTTTCAAAACTAAATTAGATTTTTAAACAATATTTCATTTGAATTTTCGGAACAGAAATTCATTGAGTGACCTTGGAATCTTTTCCAGGGGGGGGGAGGCTCAAAATATTTTAGGGGGGGGCTGAGCCGCCCATAGCGCCCTTTTAGCTACGGCCCTGCTAATACGGAAGTACCGATAATTTTTAAAGCTGTATATGATTACATAAATAATATGTTTCATATAAAATTGCTATTTGGAATTAGTTGGCAGTTTAAAAAGCCTATTAAGCAGAAAAAATTTATTAGACTTTCCAATTAAAAATTTTAAAAAAGTTTTTCACCTTTACTTTGTGACCCGGGAACCCCGGGTTCGGTGTACTAGTAATTTATAAAAGCAAAAATTTTTAGTTAATTTATCTATTAATTCAATTACCAGTATTAAAGATATTTTTTACTTGTTTCAGTTTTACTTGCAATCCACATTTTTATTATCTCTATTTAAATAACAATGCATTTTACAATTTGTGGACAACAATTGAAAAATTTTTGATAAACTTTATAGTTCATGAGAGTATTTGTGACAGAACGTAAGATAAAAGCTGTTTTGGGGTTTTATCTTTTGTTCTCTATTTCCCAAAAAATGAAATCATGAAAACTTAAAGCTCCGTGTAACATGTTCAAGACTCATACAGGACCACAAATGCAAAAAGAAATGCATGCAATAAAAGATTCTTTAACCCATTAGTGCCTAGCGTCCCTTTTTAGGGATGGACATAACCCGAATGGGTTAATTGAAAAATACTCATAAAATGTTAAATATTGAAGTAGATTTTAGTGGCAAAGCACTATTGTTTTTAAACGGAAGAATGCAATATACAATATATATGTTTTTAATCATAAATGAGGAAACAAGAAGTTTTGGGGTTTTATCTCTTGTTCTCTATTTCTCAAAAATGAAATCATGAAAACTTCAAGCTCCGTGTATCATGTTCAAGACTCATACAGGACCAGAAGTGCGAAAAGAAATGCATGCAATAAAAGATTCTTCAACCCATTAGTGCCTAGCGTCCCTTTTTAGGGACGCCTCAAAAGGTGCATGTAGCACTGTTTTTGACACCGGTAAAAAAGAACAGTAATCTTTATTTTATTTAATTGAAACATTTTCGTAATTAATGAACTAAATTTAATTCTTTTAAAAATAGTGGTGCCAGCCGAATAAAATTTGCGCAAAATGTGATGGACACGAATGGGTTAATTGAAAAATGCTCATAAAATGTTAAATATTAAAGTAAGTTTTAGTGGCAAAATACTATTGTTTTTAAACGGAAGAATACATTAAGCAATAAATATGTTTTTAATCATAAATGAGGGAATAGGAACAGGGTTCACACTTTTCCTAAAATTTTCGTACTCTCCTGCCACAGTTTTTTAAACGGTAATATTTATTGTATAATTCTATTGTAGATGTTAAATGGACCTTCCATGAAGATTTTGATTTAAAATACTGGTAGCAAAGTGTGGAAAAGTTAGGAAAGGTGCGAGCACTGCAAGAAAGACGGATAAACGCTGTTAATTTAATCCTCTTCATGGTCGCATTAAATTACGGTTTAAAAATTCAAATTCATTATTGCCACCACTTTTTTGAAAAAAAATATTCTTCTTACTTTTAACCCGTTGAGGGGCGGTGGGATAAAATATATCCCACTTAATTTTAATTGAAAAACGTCACATTGACACCAGAATTTTGGAATGATAATTTTAATTTCATCAAGTACGTGAAAAACAGTGTTGCCAGATGGGCTACTTTTTTAAATCGAAATTCTTGATTGGCACCACTTTTTTAAATTGTAAAATGCACCTTTTTTAATGACATATTAAATAAGACAAAAATAAAGAGAAATTTACCGTTTGAATAAAGTGGTGCCAATAAGCAAATGTGAATTAAATAAAAGTAGCCACTGGCAACACTGGTGAAGAAAAGCTTTTATCTATGTTGAAATAACAGTTTATAAATTCTGGTGCCAATCAATGATTTCAGCATATTAAGAAAAGAAGTGCCTTGCCCCATCTAAGGTTAAGCAGAGTTTAAAAAAATGCAACTTTGCAAAAAAAAAAAAAAAAAAAAAAAAAAAAATTAAAAAGTCGTATTTTATCCTTGTAGTTGTAAAGCACATTAAGATAGCACCATATATGATTAAAAAAACAAGTTCATTGGTAAAATACTGGGAATGCGCCACACATCTTTTGACCCATTCTCAGCTCCCTTTACGCACTCTGCGATGATGACATATCTAACTTCTTATTTATAAGTAAATTCTGTTTATCCGGCTACTCTTTTAGAAAAATAGAATAACAAAAGCATATGCATTGTATACAAATAATGTTTTAAATCTTGTGCAATGAAATACACATTACAAGTTGAAAAATATGTAAAAATAATTAAAATAAAACAATTTAGACATTCTGAGATTCGGCATTACTAGTCAGTTATGGCCAGGATCCGACAAACCCCAGGCGACTAAGCATTTTAGTTGGGGACTATCTTTTTTAACTTATCAATTTTTTAAAACCAAAATAATTGTATGTGGGAAAATGTTTTTAATAGTGCGATTATTTGAAACGGGAAAAAATACAGCATACGGGCGGCGCTTCAAATACAAAAGAATAATTGACTTGCTCCTGAAACATCAATTGACAATGGTATTTAAATTAAAATCTCAAAATGTATTATTAATTTATGTATAAAATTTCTTTTTCGGAAATAAAGCTATGGATAACAATTCGTATATCGTTTTAATATTAATTTCACAGTTAATTTGTATTAAATTTTTATGCAACGCAAAAGTGGTATTATCTTAAAGTTTTTGCTCAGTTTCATTTTTTATTCAATAGTTAACTTATTCGCTTTTAAATGACACATATCACTCAAAAATAGCCGAATAAATTACAGTGCTACTGCAGGCTACTACAGGGCTCGCAGCGTCCCTAAAATTTTCGCACTTTCCTACCTCGATATTTGAACGATAATATTTATTCTAAGATTTCATTGTATATCTTAACCTTTTAACGTTCATTGGTTTCGCCACGAAACCACAAAATTTTAATTCCGATACGCAACACTGACACCGGTATTTTTATCTAAAAATATCCCTTTTATTTTGTATGTGAAAAATCACGTTTTCTTATTTAGAAATATATTTGTTCTTAATTACCGGTGTCATTCATTTATTTCGAAATCTTAGTAATGAAAATGCTTTGATCGTTAAAGGGTTAAAGTAATATGAATGGAAGATATCTGATTTAAAATGCTGGTAGAAAAGAGCGAAGATTTTAGGGGCGCTGCGACCCCAGCTACTATATTTTTAATTCTGCCTCGCACCACTTTTAAAAAACATATATTCTAAAATTTAATCTCTTAAAATGGTGTTTCGAATGAAATATAAAAATAGTTGCCTGTGGCAACCCTGGATTATGAGTAGCCAGTGTTTTATTTTGTAATGAATGAGTTATTGTCAGGGAAATTGTTCTTCAAGCTGACTCCTTTTAACCGTTTGAGTTCTGATGGTAGAATTTTCTACCACATAATTTTAATTCCGAAATGTCACAACGGCACCAGAAAATTCGACCAAATTTATTTGAAAAGGGTTTAATTCATTTTTTCATGTATATAGGAAACCAGTTTTTTCCTTTGAAAAATTCAGGTGCCAATGTGACATTTGGAATTTCGAAGAAATTTACCCATCAGAGCTCAAAGGGTTAACCCTTTAACGTTCATTGGTTTCTCTACGAAACCACAAAGTTTTAATTCGGATATGCAACATTGACACCGGAATTTTTAACTAAAAATATCCATTTTATTATCTATGCGAAAAATCACTTTTTCATCTTTTCAAATATATTTGTTCGTCATTACCGGTGTCATTTATTTATTTCAACATCTTAGCAATGAAAAAGCTTTGATCGTTAAAGGATTAATCTTTCCTTCCGCCTAAGAATTTGCAACTTCTGTCAATCTCCGGTTAATGCATGTCTTCATAATCTTCTACATACAAAAGAAGAGTTTTTTTTCAATCTAGCTTGTTCTACAAATTTTAATAATACAAATTGAAAATCTAAAGCAATATCCATGATTTGTTGTGTTAAATTTATTATGAAATACAACTTTATATTTTAAGTTTAATAAAATTCAAATTAATCAGATTTCAATACAATTCGTTGAAGAAAAATAAATTTTAATTTTAATTAGCAATTTAGAACTGAAATAATATGAAAAATAAAAAGTTGTTAAATACCAAAAATATGCTTCGATTAATTTTTTTATCCGCGTTCTTTGTTTAGCTACATATTAAACAAACATTTTCTATAGAAATCACCTAATTCCCTATAGAAACGATGATTTATTTTTCAATTCATATCTTAAACTAATGTTTACAAAGGGCTTCAAATATCTCATTTCTTTATATGATAAACGAATATTTGCATGGGTATTAACAGATTTAACATGAGTATAGTTTTTGCAACGCGGTTTTTTTTACATTCAAATAATTATCTGTCATTAAAGATGCTTATTTTTCTTATTTATTTAGCGAAGCAAACAATATTTTGTTGGTTATTTGTTGTGGAATGTTAATCAAAAACCAGAAAAAATATTTTCATTCTATGCATATTACCATCTTAATTGGATTGAAAACGGTAGAAAAAAAAGTTACATGTCTAACTGAAATTTTAATCTAGAAAATTCTTTATTATGACGCAATTAGCGAGAATTTCTTTAGTCCCTCCGGGACAGGCGTCTATTACAATTTTTTTAATCTTTTATCACCGGCTTTTTAAAACAAAAATTTTCGTCTAATTGAATCGGGAAAATATCCAGATTAAATAAGGCAAAAGTATCAATAATAATTTACTGATAAAAATTAAAAAGAATTCTGATTACCTTTAGCAACACATATACCGGCCTATGGTGTTAATTTTAAAGCAAATTATTTCGCATTGAATTGGAATATATTTTGTTCTTTAGAATGAAATTGTAAAAATTAACCATTTTAAGGCGTCATATTTTTTAAACGCGACTCAAATAAAGAAAAAAAGATTAAAAAATTGAATTGTTGTACCTGGAAAACTTTTTTTATGAATGAATATGGAAGTTTTATTATTACCGTAATTTCGCGCGTAAACGCCGCACCTTGAATAACTCGATTTCCTACCAGAATTACTTTCTAGAAATATAATATTACTTGCTTGCGCTAGCACGCATTTGATTTCTTTTTTTTCAATAAATTATCTGGTTTGAAAAAGACTTTACTAAGCCGTAGCGTATACGAGGGAAATTACGGTAAACAGATTGAGCTTTTTAAGCCTTTAACGTTCATTGGTTCCGCCACGAAACCACAAAATATTAATTCCGATACGCAACACTGACACCGGTATTTTTATCTAAAAATATCCCTTTTTTTTGTACGTGAAAAATCGCGTTTTCTTATTGAGAAATATATTTGTTCTTTATTACCGATGTCAGTCATTTATTTCGACATCTTAGCAATGAAAATGCTATGATCGTTAAAGGGTTAATACAGGTTGATTCTAATTTCATGGAACAAACTTAATGGGTGGTTCATGACAAGGTAACTATTATTTATTTGTATAGGAATGTATGGGCCCAGGTGGCACGTCGACAACCAGGGGAATATTTTGGCCCTTTTTTTATTTCAAAATTTCTTATTTACACCAAATAATTCCCGTACTTCTCTTTCCTTCATTATAGACAGACGTTCCATGATTAGACAAATGAAAAATTCTCTGAGGAAGAGTCTGATTGAAGCTTGGAAGTACTAAGACGTTTTAAATAAATTTAACTATTAACATCTCTGTTTGATTATTTTAACCCTTTGAGCTCTGGTGGGTAAATTTCTTCAAAATTCCAAATGTCACATTGGCACCTGTATTTTGCAAAGAAAAAACCTGTTGACGATACACACGAAAAAAAATGCATTAAACCTTTCTTGCGCAGTGTTGCCGGGCCGGCAACACCTAATTTTAATTCCAAATTTGCAAACGGCGCCAGTAATATTTTAATATAATTTTGCTTTTACAATGAAAGCTTAAATTAAGGCATTCCTAATATCTAGACAAGTCCTTTATAAATTCCGGTGTCAATCGACAGTTTCTCATTTTACTAATAGAATTCGCTTGCGCCGGAAAGGGTTAAAGCTTTTTCAAATAAATTTGGTCGAATTTTCTGCTGCCGTTGTGATATTTCGGAATTAAAATTATGTGGTAGAAAAGTCTACCATCAGAGCTCAAAGGGTTAATGACAAGTAAAATGATACCAGAATAAAAACACATACACTATTTTATAAAACTGATGGGAATCAAAAAAGGTCTGAATAAAAGCCGTGAAGCTTGCAGCCCATAAATGTCTCGGTCGCGACGATTAAGCGGTTAAAACTTTTAACGTATGTTCTAGTAGGTATTATAGAAATCTTATAAAGTAACTTTACCTTTATACAATTAACCTTCCTACCCTGTTCAAAATGACTCAAACTTGATTAAAAACATTTGACACCAGAATTTTTATTTAAAGCTATTTTAACTGTTTATTTAACTCAGTTCTCTGAATCTTTTATTTAACTTAGTGTATAAAGAAATTTCTGGTTAAAATTAAATAAAATGTATGATAGAAACGGGTCGACCCATTCAGGGTAGGAAGGTTAATATATCATTAAATATCGTTAATTACGCATTATTCATAGTTCCATGATAGGTAAAGATACAACACTGTTATAAGTATTTTCAAAGATATGGCATTTACAAAATATTAATACTTGATTAAAAACATTTGACACCAGAATTTTTATTTAAAGCTATTTTACCAGTTTATTTTAAATAATTAGAAACCTAGAAATAGACCTAGAAATTTCTGGTTCAAATCAAATAAAATGTATGATAGAAACGGGTCGATTCGACCCATTCAGGGTAGGAAGGTTAATATATCATTAAATATCGTTAATTACGCATTATTCATAGTTCCATAATAGGTAAAGATACAACACTGTTATCAAGTATTTTGTAAGATATGGCATTAACAAAATATTAATACACTTTATGAATCTTAGAAAAGAAATTGCAAGGCGCTCTAGACAGGAAAATTATGTATCTAAGTACAATTGATTTTATGCTAATTATACTATTAACAAACTTTTATTCGTTTGCATTTAAAATGATTTATAAAAACAGAAATTTCCAGTTAGCTGTTTATTTTAATAATTTTTTAATAATTTTAATAATTATTTTAATAATTTTTTTTGCTATTAACAGTAATAAAGATAGTTTTTACTTAATTAAATTTGTTTTTACTTAGTTCAATCTACATTTTTGCTACGTACATTAAATTAACAATTTTACAGTTTGTTGACAATAAATAAAAATGATTATAGGAGTAGAATGCTTCAAATACAAGTAAACAAAATATCCCAAAAGATTTAAAAATCAGAAACAAGAAAAGACTTTGAAAAATCTTATATTCCTTGAGAGCATTTGTGACAGAACGAAAGATAAAAGCTGTTTTGGAGTTTTATCTTTTGTTCTCCATTTCACAAAAATGAAATCATGAAAATTTCAAACTCAGTGCAACATGTTCGAGACTCATAGAGGACTCAAGTGCAAAAAAGAATGCATACAATAAAACATTCTTTACTTTAAAAATAGTCATAAAACGTTAAATATTGAAGTAGTTTTTAGTGGCATCGCACCATTTTTCTCTGAAAGGAAGAAACAGAAAAAGTAGTAAATATATTTTTAATAATAGAAGAGGAAACCGGAAAGACGGATAAACGCTGCCAATTGCTGCTTATTTTTAATCATGTAAGATATTTTCTAGAAGGTATTTTAGAAATCCTAAAGAATAACTTTAGTAGTTTTTAATTAATATATCGTTAAATAGCAGGAATTAAGCATAACATCTCTATAAATAAAGAAAAAATACCACACAGTACAAATTTTGTGATTTGAAATAAGTTAAATTAAAAAAAATTAAAAATTGAAATAACTTAATAAAAAAATCCGCTAAATAATTTTAAAAAATCCCAAATTTAACTAACAATGCATTTTACAATTTCTTGTAAACAATTACAAAATGATTGTAAGCGTAGAAAACTTCAAATACAAGCAAACAAAAAATACTAAAAGATTTAAAAATCAGAAACACGAAAGTACTTTGAAAAACTTTATAGTTCTTAAGAGCTTAAGAGACAGAAAGAAAGATAAAAGCTACTTCCGGGCTTTATCTTTTGTTCTCCGTTTCACAAAAATGAAATCATGAAAATTTCAGACTCAGTGTAACATGTTCAAGACTCATAGAGGACTCAAGTGCAAAAGGAAATCCATACAATAAAACATTCTTTACTTTAAAAAATACTCATAAAAGGTTAAATATTGAAGTGGTTTTTAGTGGCATCCCACCATTTTTTTTTAAACAAAGAAACACAAAAGTAATAAATACATTTTTAGTAATAGAAGAGGAAACCAGAAAGACGGATAAACGTTGCTAATTTTCAGACTGGTAATGTGTTTTAATATGTGTTCTAGAAATATTAAATAGTAACTTTAGCTTTATTCAATTAAAAATTCAATAATCGATTATCACCAGTAAACTTTTAGTGTACATTTTACATTATTTAATCCAAGCATGGTTATGATCAGCATATTTATGATTCAATACTCATGTAGTAATTACTACAGCAACCTTTCTTTATCATAGGTTCCATATATTGCAAGACGCTTCACTTTTACAGTGGGTGTAAAGTTGTTTTCAACTAGGAAGAAGTTGTTTTCAACTAGAAGTTGTTTTCAACTGAAACGACACTCACCTGTTCACTCCTGTTTTATGATTCATTGAAGCAAAAATTTCTGTTAAAAAAAAAGAAAAAAAACAGTGAAATTCTGCAAAAGACGCTGGTCTCAAAAGGGTTGAACGCGAAACAAAGAAATTTATATTCTCATATGTAATCTAATTTTATTTGTAAATATTTTTTAATGTATTTTATTTTAAAATGAGATGGAAATGTGATTTTTGAAATAAAAAAAAATAAGCATTATTTAAAAGGTTTTTTTTCATAAATATTGACCAGTTAAGTGTTTAAATATCATTAAATCAAGCATATCACGTTTTAAATAAATAAAAAAATACCACGTGGCACATTTACAACTTTTGATATAAATTTAAAATAACTTAAAAAAAATCGATTGAATTAAAAAAAAGTTAATGATAGCATATATAATACTATAAGTATCAGAGTATTAAATATATTAGTCTTACTTTTCATAGAAATATATGTCTTTCGTCTAATAAAATCTCCTTAGAAATATTTTTGTGTAGAAAATGGGGAGAATATTTATATTTAACCTCTCAAGCATCGTGCCCAATAAGTTGTATATACTATCTCAAAGTATTCAATATCAAAACAGTGTTGCAAGCGAGATACTTTTTTATTTCTAGATTTCATGATTGGAACCACTTTTTGAAGCAGCAAAATTCATCTTATTTAATGACTTATTAACCCCTTGGGGGCGAGCGACACGTAAACTTGCCGCAAAAAGGCTTTAAAATCCTTATTTATCCTTACCGGTAACTATGTCACAGTAACTATGTACTATGCCACTTTTACTGTAAAATTTACATTATTAAATTGACGCATTTTCTCGATTTAAAAAGTCACAAATTTCTGTTTTTAAAAACTGGTGACAAAACATTAAAAAAATTGTAAAAGGTTCCCGTCAAGAAGAGGTTAATTAATTAAAAAATTAGTTTACTGACAACTCTGTTTTCATACTGGATACTTTAATGTGGAACTTAAAAAAAAATTAGATTGTTTGATTGTTACCATTTATTAAGTAGTTAATTAAAAAAAAAAAAAAAAAAAAAAAAAATCCAGCCTTTTCAGTTACTGAATGGCCGATGAAATTATGATATAAATAAGGCAATTATACTATTTCAAAAAATTGTTTGAGTCAAACAATCTGAATTCAAATATATATATATATATATATAATTGAGTATAAAGGCAGAATACTTTAAATACAAACAAACAAAAAAGATTTAAAACTCAGAAACAAGATAGATCTTTGAAAAACCTTATAGTTCATGAGAGCAGTTATGACAGAACGCAAAATAAAATCTGCTTCCGGGTTTTATCTTTTGTTCTCTATTTCAAAAGAATAAAATCGTGAAAATTTCAATCTCAATCTAACATGTTCACGATTTATATAGGACTCAAATGCAAAGAGAAATGCATACAAAAAAAAAATACCCGTAAGACATGGTGACGTCACTGCAACGTCGTTGTGAAGTCACATTGTGACTTTTTGACCATCGATTGTCGATGTGACGTCACGTAACGTCGACGTGAAGTCATAGTGACTAAAATGTGAAGTCGTTATGGCCGTTTTAGAGCTTTTTTGTGACGTCACATTGTGACCACTTTGTGACGTCACAATGTGACCAATTTGTGAAAAGTGTGTCGTTTGTGACTACTTTGACATTAACATTGTGACGAACTGTGAAATTTTTTTTAGAAAGTCACATCTTAGTCACAATGTGACGTCACTGAATGGTGCCATTTTCGTCACAGATGTGATGTGACCAAAGTGACTCACAGTGACGTCATTTTGACGTCACTGTGACCATGCATGCTATGAGGGTATTCTTTACTTGAAAAATATTCCAAAATGTTAAATACAAAAATAGGTTTTAGTGGCACGGCACTATTGTTTTTGAACAGAAGAATGCAAAAAGCAATAAATATGTTTTTAATAAGCGAAGAGGAAACCAGAAAGACCAATAAAAGCAGTTAATTTTTAAATTTATAACATATCTTCTAGTACGTTTTCCAGAAATCAAAAATAACAAATTATGCTTTAATTAATTAACATGTCAATAACACTAGAAAGGCCAGAATTTTTAGACAAGTTTAAAAATAAAATATCTCACACCAGAATTTTGATTTAGACCAGTTTAGCTTTTTTATTCGTTATTTTTTTTTATTTGTATTTTTTCCACTTACTTTATAATGAAATATATCGTTTGAACTGAAATGTATTCCTATGATAGCGGTCAAAATGACCATTCATGTCGTTTCTAGTATAAAATCAAGCATATCATGAACAAACGAATTGATTAATCAATTGAATAATCAATTCGTATGATAACTTTACCAATCAGTTTGATTGTGTTAAAAATAATAGTATATCATGAACAATTTAACGGATTTGCCTGTATGTTGTACGGTCAAGAAGAGTTTGCTTGATACATCACATAAAGCTTTCTGATACCACTATTTTATTGTTACAATTTCATACTACTTACAGGCAAAGATGATTAGACTAATATAGCGAATATTTTAGCTTATAAATGGGGTTTATCCCATGAAAAAAAAGAAGGAAAAAGAATCAGTTAACAGGTTATATTCAGTAAAATATATCACACTGCATATTTAGTTTGTTTATATTTATGTCGACCAGTTGTCTACACTGTGGGATATAGGCCCTAAGGGGTGGGGTGCCCTCCGTGGGGGTCTTTCTAGAGATATCTAACCCGTATTTACGCAAGGAAATCTAAATTACACATTTAAATCTTTTGGTATAAATATGAAATAATTTAATAAAAAAGGATCTATTGAATATTAAAAACTTTAATAATAGCACATACCAGGTGTTCCAAAAATGACTGGTGGATTTTAAAATTAAATAACTTGCAAAAGGTGACAGCTATTTAAAAAAAAATTTGCAGGAGGGTTACGTATAATGTCAGGATTTTTTTTTTTTTTTTTTTTTTTTTTTTACCGTGATTTTTTATTTTAGTTCGAATTTCAAACAATAGGTGGCACTGACGGCGCTTGAAGTCCAGGTCGACGCTTCACTGAGCACTGATCACCTGGCCTTCAATCGTCGTCAGCGCCACCTATTGTTTGAACATCGAACTAAAATCAAAAGTTGTGGTAACAAAACTCCTGACATTATACATAACCCTCCTGCAATTTTTTTTAAATAGCTGTCACCGTTTGTAAGTTATTGAACTTTTAAATCCACCAGTCATTTTTGGGACACCCGGTATGACACTATAAATATTACAATGTTAAATATAACAATCCTATTTTTTATTGAAATATCTTATGACTTTCGTCTAAGAAAAATTTCTTAGAGTTTTTTTTTTTGTAATGAATATGTGGAAAATATTATAACCACTCAAGATTTGTACACAAGTCGTCGGTACATGTCAAACTTTCCAATATGGAAAGAATGTTGCCTGAGGGATACTTTTTTAAACTAGATAAATTTATGACACGATTTTTCAATTAATTATAATAGGTGTAAATTTTTCAATTGGGTGAAAAAAGTCCGGGCCAGGATTCGAACCAGTGATGTATTGACTGAAGCCGCCAATGTTCTTTCAACTGAGCCCTCCTGGACATGAAAACTGGATGACTATTTCACCCAAATAACCTCAACGATCATATTGACCTCCGATTTATGCTGTTGAGAAGATCCATAATATCCAGGAATGATAGCGCTCCGACCAAAATGACCGATTACTAATATTAAATTTATTAAAAATTCTGGCATTGTTTAATAATAGAATTTAGGAGAAGTTATAAACCAAAGAATACTTTTAAAATTTATCAGTAGTAATCGGTCATTTGGGTCGGAATACTATCATGCCTGAATATCAGAACAGGTTTTATGATCGTGATAAAAAAGTAATAGTGTAGTAATAGAACAATCTAATGATCCATATCTACCGGAAACGAAGTGGTGCATAAGCCAAAAATTAATTCCCCTAGTGGTTGACTCGTAGGAATAGCATTGTATTTTCCTGCACACAGTTTTATGTGTATTCATACTTTTGATTGTACGGCAAACACAATGCTAAACCAACGAGTCAACCACAAGCGGTATTAATTTTTGTCTTATGCACCACTTCGCTTCCGGTAGACGTGGATCATTAGATTCCTTTATTACTACTCTTCCATAAAATAAAGGCTTTTTTCTTGTACTCGATGGCTTAGGGTTTTATGCGGTCGGCTCTTAGCCTATAATCATTATCCAACGTAATGTATGTGACTACACAAACAAACGAACGGTCTTAGTTTTATTTAACCCTTTCTTGCGCAGTGTTGCCGTGCCGGCAACACCTAATTTTAATTCCAAACTTGCAAACGGCACCAGTAATATTTTAATATAATTTTGCTTTTACAATCAAAGCTTAAATTAAGAAATTCGTAATATCCAGACAAGTCCTTTATAAATTCCGGTGCAATCGACAATTTTTCGACTTGCGCCGGAAAGGGTTAGTATATATTTAGAAGAAACAACAGTGTACTAAATCAGGCGTGCACAACCTATGGCTCGCGGGCCACAATATTACCACTATTTATGTGCAGAATAATTTTCCTTATAGTAATGGCAGAAACTTTGCTATTAAAGAAAAGAAAGTACACTTTTAAAATATTCTGGTGGCAAACGATTTTCTGGTAAAAAGGATGTGCACCACTGTACTAAATAATAGCAATTTTATAATAATAGCTCTTAAATGATCAAATTTAATAAAATTTCTTTAAAGTGGTTCATACAATTTTTATAATGTGAATAAAATGTAGGTTTCATAGCCTAATATAAAATTTCTTTACTTTATAATTTAATTAAAATTGTACCGTTGAAAGTTTCAACATTTTCTCTAATAATCATCATAATTCACTGTAGATTTTTTTAAACTCTTTTAATTTGTTAAGTGCACTTTAATGCATTTACTTTGAATATTTTATTTCATTAA
Source organism: Maratus speculifer (assembly GCA_964019185.1). Classification (NCBI taxonomy): domain Eukaryota; kingdom Metazoa; phylum Arthropoda; class Arachnida; order Araneae; family Salticidae; genus Maratus; species Maratus speculifer. The sequence goes on along the minus strand of OZ025300.1, from coordinate 210,778,335 downwards.
AAAAAAACTTAATGTAAAATACCTGGAAATTCTAATCTTATAATGAAACCTACACGTTAAATGCATTTTAAAATAATTAAGATTTGAAATAAAACACTCATGTTTTATTAAAATTATATTTTATTAAAATCGAATGTAATAATGACGATTTTAAGTCATGTAAACAAATTTTAGAAAACTCAAAATTTATGCTGCCGATTTTTTTTTTCCAATTATAAATTAATTATTTTTGGTAAAAAGAAGATTCTCAAAAATGTTCTGGAACATTTGTGTATCAAATTACGCATTAATATAAATTATGATTTTTCTTTTTTTGCGTTAGTTTATTTATTAATATTTAACTGGATATGTTTTATTTAGTGTTTAATTAATATACTAGATACTTGCATAATTGAATAAGTAAAATTACGTTGCATAGCTCAAAAATGAACTTTCAGAAGAATTCTATCTGCCTTCTAATTTAAATATCTATACTATAAAGCAAAACCTATAGATAAAAAGAAATTGATATATACTAAAAATGCTTAAATTTTAACCATTATACTTTCCACAGTGTATTGACTAATGAAGGGGCAAACTTCCACCAATTAATTTGAATAGAAATGTTCTTCATACGTTAATATCTTTAAAAAAATCAATAGACTAACCGATTCCCTGTTTTGCCCGTACGTCATTTGAGCAATGCGTTTTAGCCAATGATGATTTACCCATACCACATAAAAGACAAGTTGGACATTGCACGTAAAGCGTAGCAAATGAGGTGCGTTCGTACGATAACGAAGTTTTAAAAATATCACTCTCATATATCAATCTCATAAAACTGTAAATAATTACAATTAGAATGCGCACCAAACAGTGTTCTTCCTATACCATTATGCAATGGAATACTTTCGTGTGGCCTTCTAAATCAATAACAAATATTCTTTGCACCACAGATTATGCAAAATGTATGTTATAATATCTACTTTATAGATGCATATCAATTTTATTACGTTCGAATGAGTGTAACACCATTAAAATGCATTTGAAACATTTTTTTTCCATTAACCATAATGTAACGGAATAATTTTGATTGTCCCTGTAATTGAATCCGATTTTGATAAAATTTGAAATAACTCGACAAAATTATGTAACAATTATGTATTTTAAATTTCAAACGATTAAAATGTATTTGAAACTTTTTCCCCATTGACCGTAATGTAACGGAATCCTTTTGATTGTCCCTGTAATTGATCTCTGCATCCGATTTTCTTAAAATTTGAAATGACTCGACAAAATTTTATAATAATAATATATTTTAAATTTCAAATGATTCGATTGGGGAGTTTTTGCGTTGTTATATGCGGACGGACTGAACTTTAACAATAGGTGCTACGTATTTACCTAATTACGAACGCACTTAAAAATGATTTCCACGCATGATTTAATATTCTCATCAGTAATTTTTCATAGTAAATTTTGGATTATTTAATCCGAGTTTTCTTCTGATTCAATTAGGCAAAAATTTCTGTTCTGAAAAGACGGAAAATAAAAGATTGAAATTTCTATAAAAAATGCAAAAATATAGGCGTTATTTGAAATTTTTTTTCTAAACTATTGATCAGTTAATTGGTTAAATATCAATAAACTTATCATAAGAAGCCATTTTATTGACATTTCAGAACTGTCATAGGTGATTTTTTTAACTCTAGAATCACGGCGAGAGGCCAATTTGGCCCCTACTAGGAAACATATTTCATTTCCAACCGTAAATTTCTTTCAGAAATATGTTTAGAAGAAACATAGGAAAAACTGGTTAATTAAGGGAGACCCAAACCCCAGTTTCGGCCAAAAATCATCAAAAGTTCAAAAATTTTTTTATCTCAGAAAACGATAAAATACATATTTGCGAATATCCATTCAAAATTTCAGAACTCGGAGACACTTGGAACAGGTAGCAAATGAGCTTTTTTAATTGTAGTCACTATAGAGTTTAAAGGACTAGCGGCCATTTAAAATGTGTTTTCCTGAAAATGACTTTTTCCAAATTTTGCCTAAGTTCAAAGTTTTAAGGCTCAGTGGTAAAATGGTTTAGAAACAAAGTGTTTATGTTTTTAGAATCTTAAAACAATTTGCAACAAAAGTAAGAAGAGATATTTTTTTTAACTATTTCTGAAAATTTTACATAAATTGGTAAACATGAAAATTATAACGAATTTAAGGAAATTTACCATGCGTAATTTCTTTCTTTTTTTTAGTTGATTAAAATAGAAAATTAAAAACATCTCTCCCTAGGTCGTTTCCATATACTATAGTACTATTTAAGAAATTTTAGTAATACCAAAATATTGAAAATTGCATGAGGAGTAGTAATTTTAAAAGGTGTATTTTTCCACAAAAAAAAAAATCATAAAAATCGACATAAAAAATATACTTTTTCATAAAAAGTGAATTTTTTTGCTAATTATTCCTTACAAAAAGATTCTTAAATAGTACACCGAAATTCATTACTTTAAAATCAATAATAAAAATTTGGGGTTTTTTCTTACGGGTCTCCCTTGAATAATTTAACAGTTTTAAATACAAATTATGTTGTTGAATATTTTTTAAATAAAAGTTGTGTGAAAACTCCCGTCTTTCCAGTGTTAAATTCCATTACCACTTCTTCGAAACCTGGATTACATTACCTGTATTAACTAACAGCAGTGAAAACAAAGAATAATTTAAGCCTATTTGAAGAACCAAAAGACGCATAAAAATCCGTTTATATATGAGAAAATTTTCTATTCGAAATTTACTGGTAGAAATCTGCTCTGACGGTAGTCAGAAACCGTTTATCCGAAGTAAAACATCACCCGCCATTTTGTGACATTATCCTTAGTATTTCACTAGCAACTCGTAGAAAATATTTCTCACTTCCTCTCTATTCATAACTCCATTGGCTCATATGGGTTAACACATAGCTGACAAATTTTAATGCATTTTTCCTACCACAAAAATTTTATAGTAAATATTCGCTTATTTAATCGTCGAAATATTACATTAAAGAAATGGAAAATCTCTGTAAAATTTTAGTGGTAGCAAAAATGCGTAAAAGTTAGCAACTATGGTTAACATCAAGTGTGAACATCAGTGAAAGCTATTATCAGAGCTGCCAACTTTTACAAACTTTTGCTACCACTAAAATTGTACAGAGATTTTCCATTTCTCTAATCATAAGATTTCGAAGATTAAATAAGGGAATATTTACTAAAAAATTTTGTGGTAGGAAAAATGCGTAAAAGGAAGCAGCTATGCTATTTTGACATCCGGTCCATCTTACATCGTGAGAATGATTATAACTGTTTATTTTTTGTCGTCCGTTGAAAAACACTCCATCAGGCTTACAGTTTGGAGCTACGGTTCGGATTTCCCTTCATATCACTTATAACTTTTTACCATACTTATGCGAAAAATTCTGAAATAATAAGCTACTAAAATGAGGCAAAATTATCTCCTAAAAATTTATTGGCGGAAGTTTGCTCCGGCATTCATCATAAATTCAGCAACATTCATGTGACAATAACCTTAGTTATATTATTGTATCTGGTCGACTGTACAGTATACGTCTTTCCCTCTTTATTCATAAGTTCATTGATTTTACCTGGTATTGTTGCAGCTCTAAATCCTGCAATAATTTGATAAAATGTGTTTAACCTCTTAATGATCGCATAAAATTACGGTTTAAAAAATTAAATTCATTTTTGTCACCACTTTTTTGAAAAAAAAATATTCATTTTATTACCGTAATTTCGGGTGTATAAGCCGCAGATCAAACAATTCTTTTTCGACCCAGATTTTTTAAAGAAACAAATATAACTAGTTAGATCGCCGTAAATATTTGTCTCCAATCACTAAATAAGATTTCTGGGTCCAAAAAGAATTGTTTGATCCGCGGCTTATACACCCGAAATTACGGTAAATGGCAAGTAAAATGATTCCAATTACACTATTTTACCAATTACACTATTCTGAATAAAAGCCGTGAAGCTTGCAGCCCGTGAATGTCTCGGGTGTGACGATTAAGTGATTAAAAAATTGTGATGGTCGAAACAGAGCTAATTCCGAGGGCTGGTTTATCATTACAAAAAGACTGATGCATTATTAACTCTTTCCAATGAAGTGAAAAAGTGTCTATAATTTCAATTAGTCTGGCCCTCTGTCTGCGTTATAACTCTCGTAAATATACTCGGATTGCCCTGAAAGTTTTGAAAGTTATTGACTTTTACCCTAGCATAAACCCTATCTAAAATGGTGCTTCTAACATGTTTCTAGCATGTTTATCCCATTAACGCCCAGCGTCCTTTTTTGAAGACGGTTACAAAAACAGCAAGAAAGCGGTTTTCCCACCAGTAAAGCGGAAGATAAATATATACCTTATTTCACGAGACAGAATCCTCGATAAATTTAGATAAAAGTTAATTTGCTTTTAAAAGTGGTGGGAAATACAAAATTTAAATTTTAGCGGAGAAAATAATTCGGCTGTTAATTGGTTAATTTATGTACAGAGACTGTTAAAAGCAGTCGTTACATTCCAGCCACTGAGAAAAAATCGTTTCAAAAGATTTTTTGAAGATGTTAATTCCTTTCAAACATGATAAAGTTACAGTTACACGTGTATTAAAAATAATATTAAAAGACATATTTATACACACAAGAGGTACGCACATTTAAAACATTTAAACTAATCCGAAACCGAAACTTGTCGGTTTTAGATTTTATTTAATGTCTTTAACCAAATTGATATACGTGTTTGAGGCTAAATGTAAGTTATATTATGTATAATACGAAGTGCACAGCTTTTCAAGGATACGTAAAAATTTTCAAATAGTATGTTCTATCCGGATTGTTGTATATAAGTCTTGATGGCAGAAAATGCATTTTTAATTATGATATGCGCTTTATATTACACAAATTTTATTCATATTGCATGATGTGTATAAATGCTATAATTAATATACAGCGCTACACAAAAGAGTTCGAAAGGTTACTGCGTATGAACTTAAAATACTTAAAGATGTTTTTATATAAATTATGCATTTTTACGCTGAACTGCATTCAGTTTACAAATATACATTTTGTAGAGTATATATAAAATGATACACAGGGCCCCTCAAAGAATTGTATACATGTTTGTACATGGATAATAATTTCTGGAAATGTGATTTCAGTACTTTTAAGAGTGTTTTATTTTGTATTGATTGTTAGCTAAATACTCAAGGGAAATAAACGTACTAGGTAAACTACAGATCTTTACAAAAGTATTCAAGATTGATTCTGTTTAGTAGTATAAACTGCTGAATGAGAAATTTCAAAATGTTTCTTGTCAAATTAAAATTTTCCTTTACATAATATCTAATACAGCCTACAGATAAAATACAAAGTTGTTCCGGAATACATATTTTGCTATGGACAATAACACCTTAGATTAATTTTAAACACGATTATTCAATCGGTAAATTAATTATGGCAAAAATTTCTGTAATAACACTTTATTTCTTTAAATAACGAAGTAGTGTATGTAGACAACATCTATTTCTAAAATTACCTTTCTATTTTAATAGATGACAGTATTCCGTGTATAAAAACACCTTTGATGAGATTTCGTCGTAAATGACTGCGAATAATGGTAGATATACAGGGCTAGATATACAAGACAATGGTAGATATAAATATAGGGCTCGAAAAATCTACATGCCCGACATCAGTGTTGTTAGACGGCGACTTTTTAAAAATTCAGATTGGCACCACTTCTTTGGATTGGTAAAATTACGTTTAGTCTAATGACATATTAATCAAGACGAATTTTATCCTTTAATAAAAGTGGTGCCAATCAAATTTTTAAAAAGTCGCCGTCTAACAACACTGATGTCGGGCATGTAGATTTTTCGAGCCCTGGTAGATATGTCATTTTATTTTATACTGAATGTACACTCATATAATGGCCTAGGATGTTGCACCGGTAGAAATGAGAATGATTTAAATTCTTTTCGAAGTTCAATAAAATAAGATATCGTATACTGGTGTGAAACAAAGGTATTAGTTAAACTACAGAGCTTTACAAAAGTATTACAGAATGTCTCCATCTATTAGTATTTATTGCTGAAACAGTAGTATAAACTGCTGAATGAGAAAAATTTCAAAATGTTATGCGTTTTCTTGTAAAATGAAATTTTTATTTTATATAATAGCTATTACAACCTGCAGATCAAAAACAAAGCTGTTCCGGACTAGATATTTTACTAGAGACAGTAATACCTTGTTTCCCTAAATAACGAAGTTTTGTTAAACATATCAGCAAGTGTTGGAAATTGTTTCAAAATCTATGCTTATAACACAAGTTTTTTTTACTTGTTTAATATGTAGACGACTCCTACTTCTTAAATTGCATTTATATTTCAAAAGAAGACAGTATTCCGTGTCTGAAAAACCTTTGATGTGATTTCGCTATAAATGACTGCGAATAACGGTTGGTATAAACTAAATATATTCAATTGAGCGAAAAATTTGCCAGGCCGAGAATCGAACCCATATACTTGGCTTACAACGCCAATGCTTTATCGTTTAAGCTAACTGTGCACGACAACTGGTGAACATTTTTCACTCAGATAAACTTGTTGGTCAAAGCATAGACTAGATCGTTAACCCTTTAACGATCATAGCATTTTCATTGCTAAGATGTCAAAATAAATGAATGGCACCGGTAATAAAGAACAAATATATTTCTAAATAAGAAAATGTTATTTTTCACATACAAAATAAAAGGGATATTTTTAGATAAAAATACCGGTGTCAGTGTTGCGTATCGGAATTAAAATTTTGTGGTTTCGTGGCGAAACCAATGAACGTTAAAGGGTTAAAATGCAACGGTTGGTATGTCATTTTATTTCATACTTGGTTTACACTGATATAATGACATAGGTTGTTGCACCGGCCAAAATGCGAAGAAGTTAAATTCTATAAGAAGAAGTTCAATAAAATAAGTTATCGGATAGTGAAGTGAAATAAAGGTACTAGGTAAACTACAGAGCTTTACAAAAGTATTCTAGAAAATTTCTATCTATTAGTATACATTGCTGAATCAGAAATTTCAAAATGGTTTGCGTTTTCTTGCTAAATTAAATTTTGACATTATATAACAGATATATCAAACTACAGTTCAAATACAAAGCTGTTCAAAAGTATTGGAATAAATATTTGACAATGGACAGTTAGCACCTTATTTCCCTTAATAACGATGTTTCGTTAAAACTTTCAGAAAGTGTTGAAAAGTGTTTCAAAATCTATGCTTAACGCATGATTTTTCTTACTTGTGTAATATGTAGATGATTCCTATATCTAAAATTTACTTTACATTTTAAAAGAAGACAATATTCCGTGTCTAAAATCCCCTTTGATGTGATTTCTTCGTAAACGACTGCGAATTTTATTTTATACTGAATGCAAACTGATAAAATGGCATAGGTTGTTGCACCGGCCGAAATACCAAAAAGTTAAATTCTTTACGGATAAGTTCAATAAAATACGTTATCGGATACTGGTGTGAAATATAGGTACTAGGTAAACTATAGAATTTTACAAAAGTATTCTATTATGTTTCCATCTATTTGTATTATTGCGTATATAGGGTTCTTTTGATCTTATGGTTAAACAACTTCAAACTCTTGTCTCTTAGAAAAGTAAAAAATAATTTATTTACAGATCTTCAGAACAACAGAGTCTTCGAAACTCACAAATATTAGGTTCTAGATATTCAAAAATAACTGCTCAAATCCATCGTACAAGTACAGATATAGGCCCCAGAGACTCTTTACACAACGTCTCAACACTAAATAACATTCAAAACAACGTAGATAAAACTCAAGCAAACTTGCTTAAGAATCGCTTAGTTGTTCACGCAATGACCGACTGATAAATAATAACCACAACAGCTCGTATTGCTCTCCTTATATAGGCTCGCAGTATGCGCTGGAAATTTCCACAGGCTTCTCGAATATTCGAGAAAACCACGGAATAACATTCAATGTATCAGCATATCTAAAGTGGGGTTACCATAGAGAGGGAAGGGTTACCATCGCCAACAATCGCCAAGTTTGTCGCCAACTTGGCAATATATCGCCAAATTTGGCGACCAAAATTAGTCATCAAAAGTGACGCCAACTTGGCGATATCTCCAATATTTCGCCAATCTGCCACAGACATTCACTGAAAAATAATAGACAAGTTTGCTTGATAACAGAGACAATGTAACAAAAACTAATATTAGTAAAGGAATGGAGCTTAATAAGATTATTTACATTATTTTACAGTACAAACACTAACTATTTACAAAATTCTTAACAGTATAGATTGTTGAAACAGAAATTTCGAAACTGTTTGCGTTTTCCCGCTAAATAAAAAACTGCAGATCAAATACAAAGCTGTTCAAAAGTATTGGAATAAATATTTGACTATGGAGAGTAACATCTTATTTTCCTAAGTAACGAAGTTTTGTTAAAGCTTTCATGAAGTGTTGAAAAGTGTTTCAAAATGTATGCTTATCGCATGATTTTTCTTACTTGTGTAATATGAATCCGAGTCCTGTTTCTAAAATTGCCTTTTTATTTTAAAAGAAGACATTATTACGTATCTAAAAACACCATTGATGAGATTCCATCGTAAATTGACTGCGTATAATGGTAGATATGTCATTTTATTTTATACTGAATGTATACCATAGTATTTTATACTATGTCATTATACTATGTCATATAATGACATAGGTTGTTGCGTCGGTAGAAATGCGATGGAGTTAAATTCTTCACGAGGAAGTTCAATAAAATAAGTTATCGGAAATGTAAATATTCTGAAAAATAAGCATTCTACTTATTCTGCAAGTGTGTTTTTATGTTGAAATGGAATCAATGTGACCAAGTCAGATTCTAAAGAAATGCAATCTATTGTATTTTTTTTTCAAATGCTTTATATATTTTTTTAATGTCAATTTTGAGTACCTAGGATTTTTTTGTATTTATGAAAACTCACTTTTTAGCATTTTGTGATCAGAAGAATTGTCCCAGAATCCTTCTAGGACAATTTTTCATTTTTAGATAACTTAATTTTAATTCCGAAAAGCTACATTGGCACCAGAATGTTGAAATGCAAATTTTATTTTTATATTGTATGTGGACCAAAGCTCTTGCATATTTTGTATTAAATTTGTATTTTAATTTCTGATGTAATCTGTCTGTTTCAGCATTTTACAAATATAAGTCCCTTGCCCCTGAAAGGGTTAAAACATTTTCTTTTTGAAAAATTGGAAGTTATTTGATTCTATCTTCTATCTTGCTGCGTTATTTATCGATTTAAATTTTGTATTTATTTTAACCCCTTGAGAGACAAGTAAAAATGCCTCTGTAATATTGAATTCTCCCCAGAAAAATAAAAAATAACTTTTTTAACCCTTTAAATCCCATGATAAAATACGTTCTAGAAATAGAATATTTAGTTTAACACTAGTGTCAATTCGACACCGATCACTGGAATAATTATCTATTCGAACCAGAAAAATTTTCAAGAAATATGTTGTAGTGCTGTTGCAATGAAATGAGCTAATTACTTAAATTTAATAATTTAAAATTTTTTCTGGTTTTAAATATATTCTATAAAACTTGCGTAAAATTTCTCGGCGTTCTAGCGTTAACACCAGAAAAATTCAATGGCTAATTTCCTTCTCGGGCGGTCTCGGGCTGTTTGCGATCCAGACTGTTAAATAAGAAGAGGTAATTATTCAACATTTTACCACCAAAGTTAAAAAATGTACTTTCGTTAAAAGTTTCTGGTGAGAATCTCGTTCAACCCCTTCGCGACGGGAGCCTTTTACGAAATTTTAAATGTTTTGCCACCGGTTTTTAAAAACAACTAGTTGGATGTGCCAATCCCAAAATTTTCTTCTATCTCATACGTACATTTTATTTTTTTTTAAAAATAGTTACTCATTTTAATGCTTTAATAATTTTTAATTCAATACCATACCAACTTTGATTTTCATCTTAAATTTCTGCTTCAGTCAATTAATCGGAGTAAAAACGAATTTCCGTCTCTGCACGAGCCGATGGACAATAGAATGATAGTCAGATTTGCTTTTCAAATTCATGGAGGACCTACATGCCTAACCAAAAAATAATCATATACAAAAAAATTAGTTCAGTTCTAGAACTAACTTCATACACTTGTAGGTGGTGCAATATTGAAAATGGCATAAAATTCGCTATTTCAGCGCCCCCTTCCGGCGGATTCTTTTTGAAATTCAGAGAGGACCAACTAGCCATAGTCATACACTTACACAAAAAATTTGGTTCAATTCCATGCATAACTTCATATACTTTGGTCGGTACAATATTGAAAACGACACAAAAATTGCGATTGCAGCGCCCCTTTCCGGCATATTTTCTTTAAAGTTAGGGAGGACCAACTAGCCATAATCATACACTAGCACAAAAAAACTGGTTCAATTCGAACATAACTTCATATACTTTTGGTCGGTACAATATTGAAAATGGCACAAAAATCGCGATTGCAATGCCCCCTTCCGGCAGATTTTTTTCAAATTGAGGGAGGACCAACTAGCCATAGTCATACACTTACACAAAAAAATTGGTTAAATTCGATGCATAACGTCATATACTTTTGTTTGGTACAATATTGAAAATGGCACAAACCTCACGATTGCAGCGCCCCTTTCCGGCGGAATATTTCAAAACTGAAGGAGGACCTGCTTGCCACAGCCAAAAACATTCACAAAAAATTTGGTTCAATTCTATGAATAACTTCATACAATTTTTGATGGTAGAATGGAGACATACACACAGACACACAGACAAACACACAGACAGACATTTTCTAAAAACATGTTTTTTGGAATCTCTGACCCCCAAAACGTGTAAATCCGTTGAAAACTGGAAGTCGAAAAAGTTTCGATTACAGTACTTTCTTCTATTGAAGATAGAAGAAGAAAAATTTGTGCTACATTGAATCGAGTTAATGTTCCGATTAAACAAGGCAAATTTTACAGTATAATTTTACTGGTGGGGATAAACAAGGATTCTTAAGCCTTTTTGCGGCACGTATACGTGTCGCTCGTCTCCAAGGGGTTAAATTGGGTAGGTTAAAATATACCTCACTGCCCATCAACGGGTTAACCCTTTCTGGCGCTGTGTGTTCACTACGGGAAAACTTAATTTTAATTCCAAACTTACAAACGGCACAAAGAATATTTTAAAGAAATTTCTCGTTTACAATGAAAGCGTGAATTTAGGAATTCATAACCTTCCCAATGCCGCGACCATATATATCCGTTCACTAGGCTGCAGGTTTCATTGCAATTGAAGCTTTTTTTAAATTAATATAATTGTACAAATATAATCCAGTTTTAAGAAATTAAGCTATGATTGATACTTTCAAAGTTTATAAGCATATATGTTACAAAAAAAAAAAAAAAAAAAAAAAATGTACCATGTTAGAATTTTTTTTTTTTTTTTTAATATTAAAAATAAATTACAGAGAAAACAACATTACATTTTTGTCCTTTTGCGCGGCGGTCAGGGGGTTAATTTCTATAAAAGTCGTTTTTAAATTCCGGTGTCAATTATGAGCAAAATTTGCCCGCGTTGGAAAGGGTTAAAAGAATTATTTTTTCTTTTATATGCGAGAGTTGTACTTATTTCTTTGAAATTTCATAAGCTTTAAGCAGGTGTAGTCAACTCTGGCACGCCGGATACCTTTTTTTTTTTTTTTTTTTTTTTTTTTTTTTTAACGGTGGACGTTAAAAATTTATTTCATTCATTTTTATCATAGCAATATGAAATTTTGTGCATATATACATTTCACCAAAAGCATATAGAATACCTTCAAAAAATTTCCAATCTTATTAAAATTTGTAATTTTTTTTATAAAAATTTAAATTTTTAAACGAAATTTTAAAATGCTCCTCGTGTCTTAATTTTTGAAATATTTTCTTGATTTTGCATTTTTATCATTTAAAACTATATTATAAACAAATTTGTGTAAGATTTTTTAAATCTCTTGAATAGTTAATATTTTACAGATTTTTTTCTAAATTCCTTATCGATTTTCATCAAAATTTTGCCTTTTAATAAGTAAAAAATAAAATTTGATTATCTTAATGAAGACGAATTTTAAAAAGCTTACACAATTTCTTTTTAAATAATATCAGGATACTTCCTTATCAATTTTATAAATATTGATCAAAAGTTAAGACGCAAAGAGCAATTCAAAAATCTAAAAACGCTGAAAAATTAGTTTTAATAAAAAGAGATTTAAAAGTATATAAACACATTTATCTTTATTATTTACTCCTTAAAACCTTCATAAATGATATTTTAATCAGAAAAAAACTGTTTAGGTACTATTACACCCCAGAGATAGACCTTTTTTTGACAATTTTGCTCAAATAAAGGTGTACTGTCCCGTTAAGAAACAGCTGAATCGTAGACATTCTGTGACTAGATATTGCAGAGATTGCTATAAAGTTTTAGCGGTGTTCAGCGTGTTGCATTTGGCCACTCTTGTTTTAACCCTTTTGGGAAGAGAGTCTTTTGCAGGCATTTTAATTCTTTGTCATCGATTTTTCAAAAAAGAAATTTTCGCCTGATTTAAGCGAGAAAATACTCGGATTAAACAAGGGAATATTTACAACAAAAATTTGCTGGTGGAAATAATTAAGGATTAGCCCCTCATACCTTTATGCATACTGGTCTCTCGTCCCCAAATTGTTTAAACATTTTGAAACTATGCATTAAAATATTTAATTGCTATAAAAGACGTGAAATACTAATAAAAACATTAAAAGATCTTAATAATTTTTACATGTTTCGATTGAATGTACTCGATCATCATCAGAAAAAAACAAAATACAAATAAACACAAAGATGGAAAATGACAATAAACTATTACAAATGAAATTATTTTTTTTTAAATAAAAATCACGCGCGTTATATTTTAATTATGTATCACATTGCTTAAGTTTTTTAAATTATTTAACAATTCAATCCAAATATTTGGGATTTGAAATGACAAGGAATCAAGAAAACAAAGATATTTTGTTTACTGAAAGTAGATTAATTTATAGGTCAGATTTTTATTTGCAACTTTTTATTAGAGAGAGTATTGAAATTTACGTCAGAAGCTCAATGGTCTGCAATGATTCCTTGTCATTTCAAATCCCAAATATTTGGATTGAATTGTTAAATAATTTAAAAATTAATCAACATGATACATAATTAAAATATAACGCGCGTGATTTTTATTTAAAAAAAAAAAATTAAATTTCATTTGTAATAGTTTATTGTCATTTTCCATCTTTGTATTTATTGTATTTTGTTTTTTTCTAATGATGATTGAGTAAGTTCAATCGAAACATATAAAAATTATTAAGATCTTTTAACCCTTTCCGGCACACTGTGCCCGGTCTGGGATACCTAATTTTAATTCCAAACTTGCGAACGGCACCAGTAATATTTTAGCAAAATTTTGCTTTTACAATAAAAGCTTAAATCAAGGAATTCAAAATATGTAAAAAGTTCCTTTGTGAATTCCGGTGTCAGTCGATAATTTCTCATTTTAGTACAGATTTTGCCCGTGCATGAAAGGGTTAATGTTTTTATTAGTATTTGACGTCTTTTATAGCAAATAAATATTTTACTGCATATTTTTGAAATGTTTTAATGGACATATAAGAAAACTTTTATTTATAATTAATGTATTTTGAAACTATATTTTTTTATCATCTTTCAGAGAGACATTTTGGAAGCCTAATCAGCTAAAATAAGGCAAAATCTTCATTTCAAAATTTACTGCAGAATTCTTCTACAATGGTAACAGAAACTGTTGATCTAATGCGTAAAAGAAAAAAAAAATTATAGCGCAGAATGTTATTTCGGAGTCTCACTTCTATTCCTGGGCTGTTACATGCAATTGTTTTAACTACAGTCGACTCTAGTTAATTCGAAATCGGATAATTCGAATCTTCGCTTAATTCGAACTAGTCATGAATTCCCGAAATTTTCAATGGCAGAATAACGTTAAAAATTTTCATTAATTCGAACTCATTTTCTCTTGACTTCGTTTAGTTCGAACTAACGAGAATTCAGATTTTACATTTTTCTTCATCTTTCTCACGGATTTCAGATCATTTGAATAACTTTGTTTCTTTGATTTTTGTGAAAATTGTTCCGAACGAGTATCTATATAATCCAATGCATTTGATATCCAATTTTTTAGTGCCCCGTCTGTTCATCAGTGATGCTGTAAAATTTTCTTCCATTGTTCTTGTTAATAATCTTTTAATTAGTTTATGTATTTATACATTTTAATTTAATATTAAGTCATATTCTAATGACAACAGACGAAATAAATTAAAAGAGACACTATAAAATTAATTTCTTTGTAATAGTACCATATTAAGCATGTTTTCATTTCATATTTTCCATAATTCGAACTTCGGATAATTCGAACATTTCTTGTGGTCCCGACGAGTTCGAATTAACGAGAGCCGACTGTAATTCTAAATTAATTCTAACTGATCTACTGACTCTAACTGAACACTTTCTCATAGCAGAAATATTCTCCACACACTTTGATAACAGTTTCAAGTGAAAATGTTCAAAATTCATTATGAAAAAAATGAGTGATCAAATGTTGCGATCAGAATATGAACAAATTAGCTTGCGGCAACCCTGGCTTTTGTGTTAAGTTATTTATATTAGCAGCTTGAAGGTAAGATATCCCGTTTTAATTAATATTTATATCAACATTTTTAAAATAAAATTTACTTTAAAAGATAGGTGAAAAAAGAATCTAAATAACATTTCCTTACTTCAAAAAAAAAAAAAAACTTTCAGAAATGTTTATGTTAATTCAATATTACAGAAACAAATTCCTTTTTCGCTGTATGGGTTAACATAATTTTATTTTCCTTACCAGTGAAATCCGGCCAATGCTTTTATACATTTATTTATAAGTTATTTATGCATTTTCTTATTTACACAATTTCATCTTATGTTTGAATAAGATCTAAAATACATTTATTTAGAGTTGTAAAGTCTTCGCCTTTTTCGCACACTACTATTATCTTAGAAAAAACTTTGTTCTTTTAAATCAACCAAATGCCCCAATTAACTAAAATGGAATATTTTTTCTGTTAAAATACGTGCATCCAAAGAGCCGAAGACTTGGCAGTTCTGTTCAATTCTAAAAAATTGATCTCCCACCTAAAATTTTTTAAACGGTATAGTAATTTTATTTCCTTACTTCATTGATAGATATGTGACCTGTAAAAATCAACTATTGTTTTTTAAATTAACGTTTTAGAGCCGACTAGAGTTATTCTATGTTTAATGCGAGTCCTTTCACTTGATTACTTTTAACTCCTTGAAGGGTGGTTCTATGTTTATGAAACCACTTAATTTTAATTCACAAAAGCTACGTAACACCAGAATTTTGAATTTTTTTTATGTATTAGGAATGTCTATGCGAATGATAGCTTTTTTTTTCTTATTTACAAATATATCTGTTTGCAAATTCCGGTGTCAGTCATTATTTTCAATATTTTGGCAGTATCTTCACTTCTTTAACCCCGTAACTTGTTAATTCTTTTCCGTTTAATAAATTGAAAATACCGGACTCACACCACTATTATTTAAATAAAACATTCGTAAAATTTAGTCTCATTTCTGGCTTTCAATAGTATGAAAATTTTCTTAAAAAAAATAGTGGTGCCAAAAAGCTTTAACTTCGGAAATAAGCAAATTCCTCGCAAACCAGTTAAGGGGTTAAACGACACTCAATTACATAGATGCTTCATATTCTGGAATGTAGGTAAAATGCATAGTGTGCCCCTGATGAAGTGGGAAGAAGTAAAGAATTCATGCTTTGTCCTTGAAAGTGTTAAGGGCAGATATATGGTTCCCAGCAGTGTTGTTTTTCTATGCAGCAAATCATTCCACCCGATTAAGTACCATTACTTCCGGCGTATAATCCGCGGATGAAACAATTCTTTTTGGACCCAGAAATATTATGTAGTTATTGAAGAGAAATATTTACGGCAATCTGATAAGTTATATTTCTTTTTAAAAAAATTCTAGGTCTGAAAATAATTGTTTGGTCCGCAGATTATACTCAGGAATTAACGGTAATTTTAAGGTAACTTTAGATAAATTTAACTCTCAACAGACTTATCTTGAATTGTGTCAAGTGTCATGTCATCCTGAAAAGATGTTCACAATAATTCTGACATCGTCACACTATTCAATGTCAGTTACATTCCGAAATATGGCGCATCTAGCTCAGCGTCGATTAGTTACAGTGGTTAAAGAAAGATGAAATGTTGATGTCTAGATGTGTGCTGGAAGGATAGGCTATATAATGGAGATATGAATATAGAGAATGAAACATATGGTGTACTGTAGTAGTTTCGTGAGAAATAACTGTGGAGTAGGGTGGAGCGAAAAAATTTTTTTTTTGAAAATCAAAAACGGGTAGGTGCCAAAAGTTGCCTTTATACTAGTACATCAACTGTGTGAAATTTTACCGCTGAAAAAAAATGGCTTGAGTCTGCGCTTTTGGTCCAAAAATCGAAATTTTGGGTAAAATTTGTCATTTTTTGACATTTTTTCAAAAAAATTAAAAAATTCCTACAGAGCTGGTTAGTATTTAAAAGTGTTGCTTAGACCTTTATATTTATCTGCTTAACATATTTAAACTATAAAACAATATGTTTATTCCCTTAAGCTGGAGCAAAACAGACAACTTTTAGTAAGAAAACAGCATTACCACTCTATTGGGTCATACAACGAATTATTGTTTTTAATACAGCTCTTGTTTTCAAAACTACCTTGGACATGCGTCGTGGAGGTGGCTATATTTCCTATACCACCCGGCCCAACTATTCGATCATCTTAGTACAGTGTTTTTTTTTATACATTGATTTGTGATTTTCTTTATAAAAATTTGGCATGTTTTCGATGCTTCCACCTTGTTCATCTGTTCTTTGCATCCACATGCTGCTGTAACTATCTTCATGTATATTTTTACAGTTTATACAAAAAAATGACAAGCAGAGTAATGCACGGGAATATTATTAAAGGGATCTATTCAGCCATCTATTATATTTATCAAACTTACATTCATTTGATGAATAGTGATTGGAAGTTTTGTTACCACAACATTTTTTCAGTCAATTGTATTTTTTTTACGTAATGATTTGCTTCAAAGATGATTTCAGATATTTCAACTATAAGTATGCCATCATTTATTCTAATTTTGCATATTTTATATGTTGAGAAGCGAGCTGTTTCATGTGATGGTGATCGTCAGAGAGAATTGCAATGAAAATTTGTTCCCCATGTCTAAAGCAACCGCTGCTGTAAATAACTTTTTTTTTTGCATTGGTTTTATGCCGTTTCGTATCTAGGTAATTTCCTATTAACTTTTAGATCCCCTTTTTATGAGCGGACAACATTTGATGGTGAAATGTCCTAGGCATAAACTTATAATGCATAGTACTTTATGAGGGAATGTACGGATTCTAATCGACTATAAGTGCTCATTTAAAATTAGGAGAATTTTATTTGTCACTGTGAACCATTTTGCATGGGGTAAGCTTAGAATTGTGTATAATATTGAATCATTCGCTATTTCAACTCCAGTGAATTTCCTCTGCGTCAATTATTTGAGAAGTCCATATAAAACGTTCTAAGCTACATGGATTCACCGGATCAATAAGGAAAATCTTTGTCTGCGTACTATTAACTTCCTATTGCAATTTTTTTTTATATAAAATGGAGAATTATTTTGAAAAATTATTTTCTCAAATTGAGAAAAGGATACTCAGAACAGACTAGAAATTTCTGTCGGAGATTGCAAAGCTAATTCATAAGGAAAGCTATTTCTCAGAAAGAAAGAATTTAGAAAACATCTCACACAAAAAACAGCTCATACAGTTAATAAAATTTTCCGCTTTATATAAGCACAGATTGTCAATCAGCGTTTATATGTTCACTCACAAAATGTATAATCCAAGTTTATACCGCGGGATGTTTTATATCAAATGTACTACACACCTAAATAATAGATCTAAAATCTTATTAGAAATTACTAGACTACGGAACAACACAGGAAATGACATAAAGCATACTAAAACTTCTTTAGAAATATTGTTGTTTTACAACAAGTAGTCTTTGCAAATTTTGTTTGCAATCCTCTGTGACAATCGTTATAATATTAAACAGCTAGCTAAACAGCAACTTCTCAGCATATATTCAATGTAATAGGTTCAATAAATGATGACATACTAGAAATTAAATTCATACAATCAATTTTTAGGCAAATCATTGCATATAAAATGTAATTGATTGAAAGAATGCTGTGATAACAAAACTTCCAATCATAATGTACTAATTGCATGAAATTTTAATGAAGATAATAGACTGCTGAATAGGTTCAATTAAGAACATACCCAATACATTGCTCAGCTTCTCTTCCGTTATACATGGTATAAAAATATACGTGCAGCAGGTCACACCAGCATGATCCAAATCATCCAAAATCAGTGAATATAAAGAAGAGATAAATTACTTTGATATATAGAAAACTTATACTCGTCTTCGGGGAAAAAATAACAATTCAATACATAAATAAAACACTGGGCCTAGATGATTGGATGGTTGAGACGGGTGGGATAATGCAACTACCTCTATGAGTTATATACACAGTAGTTTTGAAAGCAAATAGGTAAGAAATGCATTCAAAACAATATTTCGTTGTATGCTCCAATAGAGAGGTTTACGCTGATTTTTCACAAAAAGTTGTCAGATTTGCTCCAATTATACAGACTACAGATATTGTTTAATAGTTTAAATATGTTATGCAGATAAATATAAAGATCTAAGCAACACTTTTAAATACTAACCAGCTCTGTAGGATTTTTTAAATTTTTTTGAAAAAATGTCAAAAAATGACAAATTTTACCCAAAATTTCGATTTTTGGAGCAAAAGCGCAGACTCAAGCCGTTTTTTTTCAGCGGTAAAATTTCACACAGTTGATGTACTAGTATAAAGGCAACTTTTGGCACCTACCCGTTTTTGATTTTCAAAAAAAAATTTTTTTCGCTCCACCCTACTGTGGAGGTTATCATAAAATGACGCTTGTTTTTTTTCAATGGGACCGACAAATCCTGATTACGGCCGGTGAAGTTTTCCACCAGTAAATTTGAATTAAAAAAAAATTTTATTTTAACACCTTATTGAGGAAACATTTCTGTCTCAAATATGTTTAACAATCTCTATATCTTTTTTCTGATGCCGGTATATCTATTTATTATTTTCGTTTCGCTGATATTGACAAAATGTTGTCTCAACTGCCACAGTATGGCAATATATATATGACTATATCTGAATAAAACATACACTAGTAAAAACAAATAACAGTTTTTGTTATGATTTTTGATTGAAATTTTCCGTTTATGGGGCGTTTCAATAAGGAGAAATTTCATACAAAAATTTAAAGTTTGCTGCTAAGTGAAAGTTAGGTGAAAGTTTGCTGCAATTATAAATAACTCCTGCAAAAGTGGATCTATTTGAAGCTTTACTATTTTAAGGAAATTCAGGTCCCCTTATTTAATACTTTCATAAACTATATAGAAGAGTCTCTATTGTTTTCCTCCATCTAGAGCTGGGATAGCGACAATTCCTACTACTGCACCGGATAATGTTGCATTCCATGTAGAAGATTGCAGGCATTTATTTCACTATGCCCGTTTCCTTTAGTCATACATTCAGCGTCGTGGGAAAGAGGGGAGCGGTCGCCCCGGACTCGGAAATTTAGGGGGTGCCAAATTTATACTACCAGCGACATTTTTGGGCTGTTACAAGAAAAAGTTGGGCGAGAGGAGTGCCAAATTGACACTTTACCCAGGGCGCAGTTTTTTCTTCGCACGCCTCTACATACTTTGTGCAGAAGAGTTCATTTATTAGTTTTGATTTCTTACTGCTGTATATCATAGCTACCAACTTTTATGCATTTTTGCCACCACTAAAATTGTACAGAAATTTTCCATTTATTTAATCATAAGATTTCATCTGATTTTTATAAATTATTATTTTGAAGGAAAACTAGATAAATAACTAAATATATGTAATTTTATTATTGAAATTAGATATTTAATGTATTACGTTTAACTTAAGATAGTATGATAATAACTCATTTTAATCTAAAATAAAGATCCACATTTTATATTTATTTGGACTGGGATGAAAATAAAATGTTTTAAATTCTAAAGGAAAGCTTTCAGTTTTTTCAAAAGTGATTCTGATTACCTTTAATGCATTTCATTTACGATATTTAAATAAAAGAAATTCTTTCATTTCTATTCTTCGACATTTTTAATTTTGATTCTTGTTTTCAAATTAGTATTTTATAAAAAAAAAATCGTCTAAATGTTAAATGATCAATAGTTAGTTTCAAATAATAAAGAAAACTTCAATTCTTTATACACAAAACGAACGAATGTATTTATTTTCATTTAATATAAGTAAAATAATATGATTTCAACTATTTCAACTATTCATTTCAACTATTTTTATTAGATAATATTTCGAGAGAATATCTCCTCGTAAGGCATGGTGACGTCACTGCGACGTCGTTGTGAAATCATACTGTGACTTTGTGACCATCGATTGTCGATGTGACGCCACGTGACGTCGATGTGAAGTCACTGTGACTAAAATGTGAAGTCGTTATGGCCGTTTTAGAGCTCGTTTGTGACGTCACATTGTGACCACTTTGTGAAGTCACGGTGTGACAAATTTGTGAAAAATGTGTCATTTATGGCTACTTTGACATTAACATTGTGACGAAACTATGACAGAAGCGGCGATATTTAAACTGCCCGAAACATGTGCTTTTTAAAGTAAATAACATGTTTTGAAGAATATTTGTAATTTTCTGATGATTTTTAAGAAAGTCACATCTCAGTCACAATGTGGCGTCACTGAGTGGTGGCATTTTGGTCACAGATGTGATGTGACCAAAGTGACTCAGAGTGACGTTACTGGGACGTCACTGTGACCATGCATACTATGAGGGTTACATTAGCTGCATTGTAATTTTTCGTAAAGAAGATAATTTTAAATGTATTGAAATCTATTTTTGTAGGTTTCGTTTATGATAACCTTGCGCAGTATAGAGTTTATTTGTCTAAGTTCTGCTTCATGCTCTTTTATTATGTCTTGAAATTTTATCCTTATCATACCAATATGATGAAAATATTTATTATCTGTTTAGATAGATATAACGCCTACTCATGATGTATTGGCAGCTTGGCTTTGATAAATTTTCCCTAAACTTCTTGACGGGTGATTAGCTATATATTATCCCACCTAATTTAAACAAGATTCTTACCAGAAATTTTTAACAGAATTTTACATTTTATCTTTTATGGCAAAATGTTGAGTAAACACTCTCTCCAAAAAAAAAAAAAATAAATAAAAATCAAACTTGTTAGAAATAGGGAGACAAACAAGCCTAACAGTTATTATCAAATGTGACTTACAAAACAATAACCCATCGATATATAGATAAATAAAATTTACAATTTTAAAAGACAAATGATTTTATAAATTACAATATAGGGGAGAGTGGGGATACTTGAGCATAGGGGATACTTGAGCCACCTCTATTATCTCTACAGTTGGTCAATTTTTCTTTCTAAAACTGGCAACATGATAACATATTTATAGTTCTGAATATGTAAAAAAGAAATCACATACCTTGGTACCATTTTGAAAGTATGGTGATAAACCCTTTGAGTTCTGCTGGTAGAATTTTCTACCACATAATTTTAATTCTCATATGTCACAACGACACCAGGAAATTCGACCAAATTTATTTGAAAAAGTTTTAATGCACTTTTTCGCGTATATTGTAAATCGGTTTTTTTCTTTGCAATATACTGGTGCGAATGTGACATCTGGCTCAAGTATCCCCTCCATGGGGATATTTGAGCCACGATGTAAAAGAAAAAGTAAAAATTTATTAGACATAGAAAAACAGTTCAAAATTAATTGAAAGTGGTTTTCAATTGAAGAAAAAATATCAAATTTTCATTTTCAATATTTTATTTTGTTCTAACAAATTATAAAAAATTTTAAAAAATTAAAATTTAAAAAATGGCTCAAGTATCCCCATCCCATCTTCCCCTATTTATTTAAAGCTAGATTAATATCTAAAGATGTGTAATTTTATTATTGAAATTCGAAAATTTAACGTTATACTACTTTAAAAAATACGATAATGACCCATTTTAATCTGAAATAAAGATCCATAACTTACATTTATTTGGAGACTGATGAAAATGAAATGATGTAAATTCTAAAGGAAAGCTTTCAGTCTTTTCAAAAGTGATTCCGATTACCACTAATGGATTCCACTTTCTATTTTTAAATAAAAGAAATTCTCCCTTTTCCATTCTTTGAGATTTTTAATTTTGAATCTTGTTTTTAACTAAGTATTTTATGAAAAAGAACTCTTCTAAATGTTAAATGATCAATAGTTAGTTTCAAATAATAAAATAAACTTCAATTCTTTATTCACATAATGAACGAATGTATTTATTTTCATTTAACCCTTTCCGGCACATTGTGTCCGATTTGGGATACCTAATTTTAATTCCAAACTTGCAAACGGCACCAGTAATATTTTAGTAAAATTTTGCTTCTATAATAAAAGCTTAAATTAAGGAATTCAAAATATTTAAAAAGTTCGCTTCTGAATTCCGGTGTCAGTCGATAATTACTTATTTTAGTACAGATTTTACCCGTGCCGGAAAGGGTTAATAAAATAAAAATCACATGATGATAAATCATCACAAACTATTTCTTTATTAGTTATATATTATTTACAGAGATCCTCTTACAAAAGCTACATGGCAATTTTTCATAAGGAAGATAGCCCCACCAGTGTCCGAGAGGTACAGACCTCTCAACTGGTAGACGGCAAGTGCTGGGTTCGAACCCAATCGCGGCTGTCGGCCTAACCGTTCGGAGTTTTCGTGGTTTTCTTCGAACCTTGCGTAAATACGGGTTAGGTTCCCTTAGAAAGACCCCCACGAAGGGCACTCCCCCCCTGGTCCTATATCCCTAGCGCAGATAATCGGACGACAAAAATAAACCAAACCATAAGGAAGATAATTTTGAATACATTAATAACTATTTTTATGCGTTTAATTTCTGATAATCTTAACCGGTACGGAATATCTTTGTCTGAGATCTGGTTCATAATCTTTTTTATATCGAAATTTTGTCCTTATCATGCCAATATAATGAAAATATTTATTATATTTCTTAAAAGATGTAATGCATGCTCGTAATCGATTTATAAATAGCTTGGATTGGATAAATTTTCGTATTTTAATCCCGTAAGGGAAGCCGTGAAACAGAAATCTTCATATTTTCATATAAGAGTTTATTGTATTAAAAAATTGTCTGTTATTCTGTATAAAAAGGCAATCAAATCTTAATTCTATCTTAATTTTAACAGAAAATACTGATTTTTTTTTATTTTTGGTGTGTTTTCAAATCGAGCTTTCAAGCAACGGTTGACATGGAATTTTTTATTTATTCATTTTTATTTATTTTTTATTTATTTATTTATTTATTTTCTGAAAATGCGTTTTTCTATATGATAATTTTTTTCACAATTTCTTATCTATATTAATAAAATAACAAATCTCTCTGTCTGTGTGTGTGTGTGTCTGCGATGGCTAGCAAAATCTACAGCATGTACGATGCTCAAAAATTTTTTGAGAGTAGCCCCAAATCTCTTCTGATTCACCTGAGCTTCAGAATTTCGAAATTCTATTTATTAACTGAGTAATTAAATTCCAAAGACCACTCTCATAAAAATCGTCTTTTTTCTTCTTTTTTTCCCCTTCATTTAGTTATGGTTGGTTGGTTGCCTAAAATTTTCGCATAAATAATTAAAAAAGCTGGAACAGAGCTTTAAAATTCATAGACTGGCAAACTGTCAGTTTAAATGATGATTTTTTATCACAGCGGTTGTAAACCATGGAGGAAAAAGATAGGTGGTGGTGAAGTAAACCGAAAAAAAGGGTTGCAGTATTAAACCATTTATCGCTCAAATTTTAATGTCCCAAACAAAAGCATGTAGAAGGGATTTTGTATTAATAAGACGAATTGAAAGAAATGAATTACAGCTGAAGTATATTTTACGAAGAAACAGTAATTTTTTAAAATGGTCTTTTTTCTATTATATTGTTTATTTAGAAAAAATGTTTGATTTTAAAATAATGGAAATTGATAAATTCGAAATAATTAAATGTCAAAATAAAATTAAATAAAATATTGAAAACATTTGATTTGAACTAAAAATTGTATTACTAAAAGTTTTCTTTTTTTTTCAGAACTTTTTAATTCTTTATAACGTAGATGAAAAATGTTTATGATTTAACAACATATTAATAATTCTATGTCAATATATAAAATATATTTATGAAAACATTCTTTTAAAATCATGCGCGAAAACTTAAATAACACATATTAGTCTAAAATCTAGATTTCAGAGTGCAGACGATTTTAAGGCATCAACGAAAGAATGTTAACTTTTCAAGTAAAATCTTAAATGATGCTTCTAATGTCTGAAAAAATGCCTGAAATTTGAGTGGAACCAAATCTGAACTTGACAAAAATATTCCAAAGAACATTAACCGGATCCAAACAAGACAAAAAATTTCCATGCACATGAACCGAATCTGAACCTAAAAAAATTCTTTGAAAAAAATTTCGAAATCTGAAATGAACTAAATCTGAACTTGACAAAAATATTCCATTGAAGCATGTTCTTATGTTACACGCAAGAGAACCCGAACCCAAAAATTACATTTGAAAAAAAAGCCGACATCTGAAATGAACCAAGTCTGAACTTGACAAAAATATTCCAGTGAAGCATGTCTTTATTCGAATCAGACAGAGAAATTTCCATAGACACGCAGGAAGACCTGAACCCAAAAATTCCATTTGAAAAAAACGCCGAAATCTGAATTGAACCAAATCTGTTCCCGACAAAAATATTTCACAGAACCATAACTGAATCCGAGCAAGGCAAAATAATTTCCATGGACCTGAATCCGACACGAACATTTTAAATCAAATTTCAAAAAATACCTGAAATCTGATTCGAACCAAATCTGAACCCGACTAAAATATTCTAATGAATCATAACCAAGATCCGAACAAGACGAAATGATTTCTATGGACATGAACCCAATATATGGTTAGGTAACATTTGGGTTGCAATTAGGTTGCAATTACATTAAGGTAAGTGTTTGATTTTATTTAATTTCACGTTAGGTTACAGTTAGATCACGGTTAATTTAAAGTTAGGTTAAAGTTAAATTGCATTTATGTTATGGTTAGAATAAGGATAGGTTGCAATAAAGTGAGGACTAGGTTACATTTATGTTATATTTAAGTTACGGTAGGGTACTGTTAAGTCGCAGTTAGGTTACAGACAGGTTATTGTTACGGTACAAAAGTTTACAGTTAGAAATTTGTCCGCAGAGTAAACAATATCCCATGTTCTGATTAAAAATATGCACTCATTTTTGTTAAATGGCTCTGAAATTATAATACTATATACCAGCCTTTTATCATCGAGTATCGATTTCATTCACGGTATGTTAAGTGTGATATAATTAGTTTGAAATTCAAAATATTTCACTTGGGACTTCTATGTAAAAAAATAATTAGTTACGTGACCTAACAGTGATTTTTACGGGTAAATATCAACACTCTAACACGAAAATAACGCAATCCTTGGATACATGTTCTCTCCTGCGTTTCTCATTGCTCATTTTAAGTATTTTTAGAGCTTAATATTAGTTCTTTTTTAAACCGATTTTTCTCTCACTCAGCTGCCACGCATTTCAGACAATGCATTTCTGCATGCTTCGAGTTAATGATAAAATCATACAAATTTCAAGTTCGTTTAATATTGTTAATACGGACCCGAGCAACGCCGGGTGGGTCAGCTAGTATTTAATAAATATTTATATCTAGTAAATTTTAAGTCAAAATCTATTAAAGGTAGATGGAACAAACATGGAACATGTCTTTTTCAATAATTTTACTTTAATTTTGATTCAGTAAATTTAAAATATATATATATAATTACTTTTGAAAATAAGATTTTCTTTTTAAAAAAACCCTTTTTTTAATTTTTACTTTAAATATTTTTTGTTTTTATTTAAATTAATTTTTTAAGAAATGTTGAATCAAAATTTCTGCTAACAGATTTTTTTTTTATTTAGATGAAAAAAAACTTGAATTTTTACTAGTTGTATTTCGAGCTAACATTTTAATTTCCCCCATTTATTTAATAAATTCTAAAATTAAAAAAAATTAACAAAAGTATGAGAAATTTTATCATGTGATTTTGTTTACAAATAATGTGGTTAATCACAAAAATTTAATTAATTAAATAAAAATTATTTTAAAATTTGTCTCGAACCCCTTTAACGGTTGCACTCTTTTTTGACAACATAAGTTAAAAATAGGGCTTAACACCACTTCCCCATACTAAAATATTTGCGATACTTAATAGAAAAATATCTGACAATTAAAAAATATATATTTACAGTTACAAATTAGTGGTATCAAAAAACTTTTAGTAATGAAGCATGAAATATGTCCTTACCCGAACCAAGATCGGGCAGCAAAGTTAACCCTTTCCGGCATGTGCAAAATTTGTTAATAAAATAGAAATAATCGATTGACACCGGAATTCAGAAATGAATTTTTTAAATATCATGAATTCCGTAATTTACGCTTTTAATGTAACAGCAAAATTTCACTAAAATATTACTGGTGCCGTTTGCAAGTTTGGAATTAAAATTGGGTATCACAGACCGGGCACAGTGTGCCGGAAAGCAGGGCTCGAAAAATCTACATGCCCGACATCAGTGTTGTTAGATGGCGACTTTTTAAAAATTTGATTGGCACCACTTTTATTAAAGGATAAAATTCCTCTTGATTAATATGTCATCAAACAAAACGTAAATTTACCAATCCAAAGAAGTGGTGCCAATCTGAATTTTTAAAAAGTCGCCGTCTAACAACACTGATGTCGGGCATGTAGATTTTTCGAGTCCTGCCGGAAAGGGTTAAGGGATGAAAAAATAATAACTTTCAGGGAGGATCTGCGATTGAATTAATACTTAATTTAATGAGCTTACGTATTTCAAAGTTACTTACTACTTTACGTCTCTTACTTCGGAAAAAAAAACCTTGGAATTTAATTAACGTTAAAAATTTCAAAACTTTTACCCGGAGCTGTGTGTTCGAAGTGCCGAAAACTTTCCTGTTTCATAATTTTTCATTTTAAACCTGTTTATGATTTTTTTTTCAACGAAATGGGATGGATTTGTACTTTCTGCTAACTATCTATGTATATCTATTTACTTTCTGAATAAATCTTGTCCGTCTTTCGTAAAATGGCTGCAAGAAACTTCAAATACTCAAGAAGAAGTAGTTTAATCTCAACATGCAAACCCGAAATGGATAATAACTGAGAGTATTTAAGGGAGACCCGTAAGAAAAAACCCAAAATTTTTATTATTGATTTTAAAGTAATGAATTTTGGTGTACTACTTAAGAATCTTTTTGTAAGGAATAATTAGCAAAAAAATTCACTTTTTATTAAAAAGTATATTTTTTATGGGGATTTTTATGATTTTTTTTTGTCGAAAAATACACTTTTTAAAATTACTACTCCTCATTCAATTTTCAATATTTTGGTATTACTAAAATTTCTTAAATAGTGTTATAGTTTATAGAAAAGAACTAAGGAGAGATATTTTTAATTTTCTATTTTAATCGGCTAAAAAAAAAAAAATAAATAAGTACGCATGGTAAATTTTCTTAAATTTGTTATAATTTTCATGTTTACCAATTTATGTAAAATTTTCAGAAATAGTTAAAAAATATATCTCTCCTTACATTTGTTTCAATTTTTTTAAGATTCTAAAAACATTAACACTTTGTTTCTAAATCATTTTACCACTGAGCCTTAGTACTTTGAACTTAGGCAAAATATGAAATAAGTCATTTTCAGGAAAACACGTTTTAAATGGCCGCTAGTCCTTTAAACTCTATAGTGAGTACAATTAAAAAAGCTCATTTGCTACCTGTTCCAAGTGTCCCCGAGTTCTGAAATTTTGCATGGATATTCGCAAATATGTATTTTATCGTTTTCTGAGATAATTTTTTTTTGAACTTTTGATGATTTTTGGCCGAAAATGGGGTTCGGGTCTCCCTTAAGTATAATACGAAAGTACCTTGTTAAAATAAGCATAAGTTTTAAAATGTTATCTTATCATGTTTCTAAAAGTCTATTTCTCTTGAAAAATATATTTGTTAAATTCTGCTTATTTCTTTATTTGATTTGGATATATAGCTGCCAACGTTTACGCATTTTTGCTACCACTAAAATTACACAGAGATTTTCCATTTGTTTAATCTTAAGATTTCGGCGATAAAATAAGACAATGTTTACTATACAAATTTTGTGGTAGGAGAAATGCTTAAAAGTTGACAGCAATGATATATATATTTCAACTAAAATTTCGAAAAAAATGTTTAATTTAACTTTAAATTTTTAAAAATCGAAACCGATTTTTTATATCTGAAAATAAGCAAATCCAAAGATATAACTTTTTTTCAGCCAGCTATTTTTTAAATTAGCGACTATTTAGCGACGCCGTTTGTAGTCTGCAAGTTATAAATTTTAATGCCCAAACTTCCAGTGGATTCAGTAATATTTAACATATTTTACCTTTCATAATATATGCGATGAAAAGCTTTTGTTTATATTAAAAAAATGTTCATAAATTGCAATGTGAATTAATTATTTGGCACTTTTTGAAGCAAAAATACCTTGCCCATGGAAGGGTTAAAAAGTGCAAACATTCTATTTTTTTTTTTTTTAATTATAAAGTTAACATAAGTATTAGAAGTTCAAAATCATAGACCTCCATAATCTTTAAAATAGTATATCGTCGAATTATTTCCTATTTATTATCCGATGATAGAATAAGGAGTAGGGGAGAGTGGGGATACTTGAGCATAGGGGATACTTTAGCCACCCCTATTATCTCTACATTTGGTGATTTTTTCTTTCTAAAACTGGCAACATGGAAACATATTTAATAGTTCTGAACATGTAAAAAAAATCACATACCTTGGTTCCATTTTGAAAGTATGGTGATTAACCCTTTGAGCTCTGCTGGTAGAATTTTCTACCACATAATTTTAATTCTGAAATGTCACAACGATACCAGAAAATTAGACCAAATTTATTTGAGAAAGGTTTAATGCATTTTTTTTTTGTTTTTTCGCGTATATTGTGAATCTTTTTTTTCTTTGCAAAATACTGGTGCGAATGTGACATCTGGCTCAAATATCCCCTCTATGGGGATACTTGAGCCACGATGTAAAAGAAAAAGTAAAAATTTATTAGACATAGAAAAATAGTTCAAAATTAATTGAAAGTGGTTTTCAATTGAAGAAAAAATATCAAATTTTCATTTTCAATATTTTATTTTGTTCTAAGAAATTATAAAATATTAAAAAATAAATAAAAATTTAAAAATAGCTCAAGTATCCCCATCTTCCCCTAAATAAACTATATTCGTATTAAAAATTGTTTGTCACAATTTCTATATGTAGACCAGCTTTTAAGAAAAATGTACAACATAAATAAGTACACTGTCTTACTAATCGGTTGCTATTAATCATATGTTTATAAAATGATAAGGCAAAAGTTTTTTAAATTTCAAAAGAATCAGCTGCATTAAAAGTGAAACATAGCTTAAATCTCATCTGTAACACTACAAATATGAACAAAGACAGTTTGAGAGGAAAATGTTAAAATACAAAAGAAAAGATTTCTATAAAATCACTTCTTCTTCGAGAATTTCAAGAGCAGAAAAGATAAAAACATTTCCCATTCGTTTTATCTCACAAGTATCATAAAAGTATCAAATTCAATATAACATGTCCAAGAATCATACCAGGTCCTATACAAAGAGTATTATGTGCATCTAAAAAACATTTTACTTCAAATAGACACAAAGATAGAAATTTAAACGCTGAAGTAGATTTTTCTGACAGAACATCATTGTTTTAAGTGAATTTCGCAAGAAATGTAAGTGTGACTTTAAATCTTGCATTTTCTATTTTCCATAAAATAATCTTTTTTTCCCTGTAAAATACTTTTGAAATTCAAGATGAACTTAAAGGATAACTAATCTATATGTGATTTACGTTAGTGTCTTCAGGGCTTCCGATGCGACTATTTTCATTTTATTTTCTCATCATTATTTGAAAGGAACGAATTTATTAGCACGTGCCTGTAAAAAAATTGTAGTTTTATAAAAATGGTGCGAGATACAATTAAAAATTAGTCATCTGTGGCAGCCCTGTATTTCGTTAACTTTTATTTAAGTTTAATAATTTAAATAAATGCTTATAATGCTATGTTAATTAAAGAACAAAACTCTTCTTAAAGCATGCAAAAATACCACAAAGCAACGCATTTTAATTAATAACTATTTTTATTTTTTGAAAGAGTTTTGAATCATTAATAAATTCTTGGCCAATAATTTTTCATGATCCAAATACTCTTCGTAGGTATTATTTGGCTAACACTACCAATCAAGAGATATCAAGAGATATTTTTACTTGTTCTTTGACATTTTTGCAAGGAGCTTGGGACCCAGCGGCTCGTAAGGGGACATTGCATCGATTTTCTGACACCGCTATGATAGAATACTAATCTCAGCTTTTCCTAATTCATTAGTCGAATTAATAATATAAAAGATTCTGTTAAAATTTAGTGGTGATCAAAGTCTTATTCAGCACTCCTGATGAACCCAGTATTGCTAGATTGCCGAAAGCCAATTTCCCCAAAATTTCTTAAATTTTCCTCAAATCAGGACTTTTTTCAGAAAAACTCCCCAACGCAATTCTTACTCTAAAAGACAAGTTCTCATTTTCAGTTTTCCATTATAAAATATTCTAACAAATTTAAACTCGACTTTTCCCCCAAATCAAGCATATTTTTTTAATTCCCCATTTATGGAGAAAAAAAATAAACATTAAATCTCAACAGAATTTTACATGTATATTCAAAACTAAAAACTAGTCGTCGGGGGCCACCGTAATTCTTACCCATCATATATAATCATATATAATATATGAAAACAATACATTTGAAAACTATTTATAAAATGGATTGCAATTTCAAAACAAAATTTAAACGTGTATTTATATTTTTATTGTGCATAGTAATGCTGTATTAAAGAGTTGCTGATGAATCTCTTTCGATAAATTATACAACACGCCTAACTACTCAAGTAATACTGAATTGCGAAAAAGAAACATACTTATAACTCCAAAAATAATAATCTTAACAGTTTATTGCGTCGGATTAAGCGTCTCATTTCCAATTGAAATATATCTTTGAATTGAAATTTGAATGAAATATAGGGTCATGAACAATCGAAGAATAGGGAAAACACGATTACAGATATCGACAACTAATAATTCGATCAACTTCGTTTTTTATGCAAAATTTTTGTTATTTTATTGCCTTTTACGATCACTCCGTAAAATAAAAAATTTCAAAATTTTTTATATACCTTTCACCAGAACGAATTTTTCGAGAATCCGAAAAAAATAGTTCCGGATAATCGAGGTTATTAATATTAAATAAGCTTCGCCCCATTCTTACATACTAGGTACATACGAAATTTCAAGTCTCTATGTCAATTCGTTCGGGAGGTAGAGCGTTTACAGACAGACAGACAGACAGACGGACGGCAATTTTTTTCTTCTAAAAATATGTTTTTCGAAATTTCCAGTGTCAAAAACGTGTAAATCCGTCAAAAATTTTTTTTCGATTTTCAAAACGATTGCAAGACTTACCCTATACTACGTATGATGGGTAAGTAACAAAAAATGTTATAAAATAGTTTTATTTTTGTTGTATAAATCTATACTATTAAACGAAATGTATTTCTGAGCTTGTGTTTCTGTCCGCGATGACAGGGAAATCAGAATCACGTATCTGAAAATCCAAATTGGGGATAGCCCAATGCATATCATGATGAATCTGTAGTATATGTAAACTGTGAACACGACTACGATAATGATTTATATCTTTTATTTTTATATTTTAGTTTCGTTTTCCAAACCAAAATCGAATTCGAGACAGATCCAGTATTGGCGAATGACTGAAAGTAAAAATTGAAATCGTGATAACAATATGCAATTTTCTCCCCCAAATATGTCCCAAGATTTACTTGTCTCCAAAAAATCCCCCGAAATGTGGACAATATCCCAATCTGGCTACACTTGGATGGACCCCACATCACCGGCACATAAGAATTTTGTACTACTAATAGGTTGTACTTTAACATGCAGAAAAAAGTTTATTTAACAATATATATATATATTTAATAATGTGGTATTAACAGAATATTAAAAATAAAGTCATTTCCATAAAGATGATAAGGCTATTTGAAGACACTCGACTGCAAATGATTTAAAATGTTGCTTTATGAAAAGGAGTAGTCACATACGCAGCAATCTCAGGCATTCTTCATCAAAAATAATGTTGCTGTTTCACAATCATTTAACCCTTTCCGGCGCAGTGTTTCCACTCCCGGACACACCTAATTTTAATTCCAAACTTGCACACGGCATCAAGAATATTTTAAAGAAATTTCCAGGGTGCGTAGTCATCAAGAAATTCAGAGGATTTTAATTCTTTTAGTATCAGAAATTCTTTAAAGTACTGGTTGTTAGATCTGAAAAAGGATTTCTTTTTCGTTAAATAAAACAAATATGACATTATAAAAATTCTGGTAAAAGGTCCTTACAAGGTGCTTCCAAACAAAGCGTGAATTTAGTAATTCCTAATTTCTATAAAAGTCGTTTTAAAATTCCGGTGTCTTTCAATAATTCCTTGTTTTATAAACAGAATTTGCCTGGGCCGGAAAGAATTAAACAAGGAAGAACCCGACTAACTCTTACACAAATAATATTTAACCTAAAGTAAACAAATTACTATTTTTATAAAACTCAGCTGCAGAAATTATTAAAATTGAACATTAATCGACATCTAAATAATTAAATATAATAAAGATCTTTTATTATTATAAATGTATCAATTAAGGGTATACACGGTATTCCAAAATGAAAAATAGCAAAAATTCTGAAACAATCTGCATGCAATATATAGGATGGTAGTATATTACTCTGATGTCAGAGTGCAAAAAAGTGTTGTATTAAGTTTAAAGAAATTTTTTTATAAACTAAAAATCCTTTCATTGATAAATAAAAACGAATTAAAACCAAAATTCACAGATTTTTATAAATATGTTAAGAATGAAAATTTTTCAAATAACATGCATTTTAAATTCGATATTTTTTTCACTTTTAATGAAAAAATGGTAACAAAAATATAACGTAATTTGCTTTTCCTCCTTAACTTTTAGTAGAAATTAGGGATGAGATTTCCGCTTTTTTGGCCACCAGTAAAATTTTAGAGAAAATGTTGTTCTCTTAAATCGCAAAAATGTTATGATTGCATAATATAGCATTTTCTCAAAAATTTTACTGGTGCGAAAAAAAAGCGGAAATCTCATCCCTGAGAAATAGAGTACGCCTGTTGCTACAATTCAAAAACGGTATAAAAAATTACAAAAAAAAAAAAATAATAATAATAATAATAATAATAATAACTCAAAAATAAATAAAGATATAGTTTTCAAACAAATTGCATTTAATTTTTTTTTCCTATACGATTGCGTAAAAATTTAAAATGTGCGATATTTAGAAGTTTAAAAATTTGCAGATTTAAAAAATTGCAAAATTGAAGTTTCATTTCAAATTGTTGTCATTTACAAAAATGACGTATGCGTTACGCACAGATACGTTTGGCCTTTATAATATAGAAAGCTCATATTGCTATATTGGAATATTTTTTTATGTCGTATTAGCCTTGCTTCCAAAATATTTAATCTTTCAATAACGATTCGCCCTCTGGCATTGTTAGCGGACGTATTTTTGCGGCAGATTTTTTTTCATTTTATATACATTTTATTTTGTTAGAAATTTTCAATTCACACTACTCTAATTATTCATTTTTTTTTCTTTATTTGTAGATGGAGTGGGGAAGAGAGAAATCGCCTTGTGAAGTAAAAATAAAAGTTTAAACTTTCTGGTGATAATTCGGAATAACTAATTTAAAAAATCAACAATACACCATGACATACACTTTGTGCGTTATTATCGTAAATGATCAAAATACCATGACACATGTGTTGCGTAAAGCTGTTTTCAGATTCACAAACATCACGCGCGACAAACTTTTCAGCCTATTTTAACCCCAACTTTTTCCCGTTCAAAGAGAGAAAAAGGTTACATTTGTCTTTAAAAAAGTAGGAGGAAAAACATGAAAACCAGTATAGCTAGTCCCAGCCGTTAATATTTATAGCCCAAACTTATCAATCGCTTATTTCTGATTCGTTCAAATGTTCGATGTTGCATGAAAAGTCTCGATTGGGAGAAACTTTTTTGGAACTGCAGAAAAAATTTGGGGGACATTGCTGTTTGCTATCGCACTGGGTGTTGTGAGGATATTTCGCGAAAAGTTGGAGGAAACCAAGTGTTGATTTAAAAGTCTCTCGGAATGTTGGTGAATCTGATAGCAGTTAAAGTCTCAGAATGTCAGAAGTTAAATAATTTAAATTTTAATATTTAAAAAAATATATGAGATAATCGTGAAATTTGAATAAATAAAATACCAAGCTGGTGACAATGACAAAATGCGTATCAAATTCAATTAAACATATCCCAGAATCGTACTACCTATACAAAGTATACGAATTTTATGTCATCGGATACAAAGAGTGATGAACGTATCTAAAAAACGTCGCCACAAAGATAGAAATTTTAATACTGAAGTAGATTTTTCTGGCACCATATCATTGTTTCCAAGTGAGTTTCGAAAGAGCTGTAACTGTGACTTTAACCCTTTCCGGCACACTGTGCCCGGTCTGGGATACCTAATTTTAATTCCAAACTTGTAAATGGCACCAGTAATATTTTAGTAGAAGTTTGCTTTTACAATAAAACCTTAAATTAAGAAATTTTAAATATCTAAAAAATGCGTCTGTGAATTCCGGTGTCAATCAATAATTTCTCATTTTATTAACAGATTTTGCCCGTTCCGAAAAGGGTTAAATCTCGTACATTCTATTTTCTATCAAAATATATTTTTTGTTTTGCAGTAAAGTGCTTTTGAAATTGAAGATAACTTATAAAAAATAAACTAAGATATATGTTGCTTATATTACTAATGTTGTTAATATTTATTTATATTAAATAATTTAAATAAATGTTTAAAATGTTACGTTAATTACCCTTTAATTCCCATGCTAGAACACGTTCTAGAAATTATGTAGTTCATTTCACACCAGAAAAATTCAATGGCTAATTCCGTTTTATTTAAATACGGAATGTTCTGTTATTGATTAAAGCAAATATTGTCGTTTTAATTTTCTAGTGGGAACTGAAATATACGAATTAAAATATCTCGGGCGGTTTGGGATCCAGAGGGTTAAAGAGCAAAATTCATTTTAACACTAGAACCGCCGGGTATTTTACTCAAGTTTCATTAAAAGGTTTTCTCACCAGAATTTTAATTTTAAACTATTTAACTTTTCTAATTAGTCTATTTTTCTACTGCACACATTCAACATTTATAATGAAGAAAATTCTGGTTCGAATGGATTATTATCAATCTGGCAGGGGTCATTTTGACCCCTAATGGCGGTTTTAGTGTTAAAACATCACAAAATACAAAGAAGCAACGCATTTTAAGTGATAAGTATTTTTATTTTTTAAAAGCGTTACAAAGTACAGTAGAAACCCGCAAATCCGGACCCCGATAATCCGGATCTCCGGATAATCCGGATCGATTTGGCCATTTTTTTTCCAAGCTTGAGAAACATTTTTGCTGATTTTTATAACACTAACTTATTTCATCGTCATATTTTGAATTAAAAAAGAACTTTTTCTGAAATCTTTTCGACTTTTTTACTACAAAGTAAACATTTTTCTGTCTGTAAATATTCAATAAGTTTAACATAAAAGTGATTTTACGTAAGTATGCTTAATTTTATTTATTTTTTTTCTAAGTCTCCGGATAATCCGGATTTTCGATAATCCGGATTGGGTCTGGTCCCAATTAATCCGAATTATCGGGGTTTTACTGTACTAACTCATACCTGGCAATTCACCTTTTGCAGGCGAAATGCTCCTCGCAGGCAGATGTGTCTTAAACACGAATTTACTTGGTTGTTGCCACTTTTAAATTAGATACTTTTTACGCGTGCTTTAACATATACAAGAGTGACTTATTAAAAAACGTACATTTAAAATATAATGGTGCAAATTTTATATCTAAATAAAGGCGTGTATATAAAGTTTTTACGGCTATTTGACCAAACGTTCAACCGTAAAGGAATAAAAATGTAGCTTTATGGAGAGAAATAGTGAGAAATACTCTGTGCTTCATCAGTGAATTTTCAGTGATTACACAAGGCGAAACAAAGTTACAAATTTGAAGTACCCAGCAAACTCCAGTTTTACTAATTTCTTGTTTCATTAAATATTAATCGTTTTTTAAATTAATTAATATTACTCTGTATCTTTCTGAGACTGCTTACAATTAAATAAATTATAGATAACTGTTTTTACTGTTTTAAATTTACGCCAAAACTTTTTAGAAATCGCAGCTTTATTATGCCAATTACACGATAAAACCTTTAAAAAATAATTGAGGTATCGTAAAAATACTCGATTCTAAAAAATCTAATGGTATCTGTTTTAAGTCTCATCACATTATAATGGTCTTAAATTGTTTTAAACAAGTTTGCCAAAGTTGGGTAAATTGATACTAATGAACTATTTTTTTTTTAATTTATAAATCAATTATGATAATGAAGACTTCTAGATAAATACTTTAAACTTAAGTGTGCGTCATCTATCAATTCATCTATGAGTCATTAACAAGATACTAGATTTTAAGTCCTTGATTTAATTGTTAAATTTGAAATAAAGAGGATTCATCAAATTATTAATAAAGAAACATTTCTACGCGCACTTTAAAAAAAAAATTAAGGGAATAAATACAAGAAAATTATTCTTTAAAAATGTACATTTAATATATAGCGGCGCAAATACAATGTAAATTCATGTATATAAAGTTTTTACGGCTATTTGACAAAGCGTTCAACCTTTCTGAGACGGCTTTTAACGAATACACTTAAATAAATTAAAGATGGCTGTTTTTAATGTTTTAAATTTTCGCCAAAAATTGTTAGAAATCACAGTTTTATTATACCAATTACACGATAAAACCATTATAGAATAACTGAGGTTTACTTAAAAATACTCGATTTAAAAGTATCTAATGACATGTGTTTTAAGTCTGATCACATTATAATGGTCTTAAATTGTTTTAACTCTTTGCGACGCGGTGGTTTCATAGATATACCACTTAATTTTAATTCCCAAACGCCACATTGGCACCGGAATTTTGTGTAAAAATATTACGACTTATTGAATACGTGTAATATAGCGTTTTCTTATTTATAGATAAAGTTGTTTTCAAATTCCGGTGTCAGTCATTTATTTCAACACTTAAGCAATGAATTTGTCCTGCGCCGCAAAGGGTTAAACAAGTTTGCGAAAGTTAGGTAAATTGATACTGACAGCGGCACCAACTTGGCCCGTGGGTCCGAACACATCCAATAATTTTGAATCATAGCGTACCACTTTTCATTGTTCTAATTATTTATTTCACTATTATTTTATTATTCATTTTTCTTTTGATAATGAAACTTATTTTGCTAATGACCATGTGTTTAAATTATTTAAAATACACCAATAAATTACAAATGACTGAAATGTTTTGTTTCCACGTTTAACTTTTTTCTAATTCAATTTATAGTAATGTTCATGATGTCATGACATTACAAAAAATATAAGTGCTTTTATAGGGAAAGGTGCAATAGAAAATAATTTAATAAAATTTCAATTTTATTAAAACATGATTCATCTATGAGTCATTAACAAGATACAAGATTTTAAGTCTTTAATTTAATTGTTAATTTTGAAATGAATAGGATTCATCAAATTAGTAACTAAGAAACATTTCTACGCGTACTTTCAAAAAATCAAGAAGATAAATACAAGAAAATTATTTATTAAAAATGTACATTTACAATATAGTGGCGCAAATACAAAATATAATCATGTATATAAAATTTTTACGGCTATTTGACAAAACGTTCAACCGTAAAGGGTTAAAAATGTAGCTTTATTGAGAGAAATAGTGGGAAATACTCGGCGCTTCATAAGTGAATTTTCAATGATTAGACAAGGCGAAAATAATTTTACGAATTTGAAGTACCAAGAAAAATTCTAGTGTTACTACTTTTTAGCTCACAGGCTAGCATAGCCTGAGAGCTTATGTGCCGTCCGTTCTGTATGTATGTTCGTTCGTGCGTAACGCGATAACTCATGATAAAAATATCCGATCCACTTGAAATTTTGTATATATGTATATCCTGATAAGGCGCTTCCCTGATTAGTTTTGGGAGTTCATTCGATATGTATAAGAGGGGGAACGGGGGACTTATGCCACTCCCCTTAATTGATATAAATGGGTTTTTCATGCAGAATTAACAGTTTTTGTTTAAAATTTAGGCATAGGATCATTCTGAGAGGCGATTCCGTGACTGTTATTAGGTGTTCATTGAATAAGTATAATCAAGGGAAACGGGGGTTCTAATGCCCCTCCCCTTAATTTATATAAATGGGTTTTTCAAGCAGAATTGTCATATTTCGTTCAAATCTCTGAATAGTTTTGGAAGTTTAATGGTTAAGTATAAAACAGGGGGATAACTCCTCTGAAATTATATAAATGCTAAATGGGTTTTTATTAAAAATTACCCGATTTGTTCTGAATTTTAGCTATAGATTTTTGATAAAGTATGATAAAGCATGTCCTTGATAGTTTAGGAGGTTCAATGATTAAGTATAAAAAAGGTAAAAGGGGAGTTTTTCCCCTTCTTAATCTTTTACGAACGGAATTAACCCTTGAAAATATAAGGTTGTAATATACAATTAGTATGCGTAGCCTGTGAGCTCAATGCCATCAGTTTAACTGGGCGGTACTCTTTTTATTTGTTCCATTAATCACTTAATTGGTTTGCCCGAAACACCAGTATAATTTTTTTTTAATTTATCGACTATTAAAAGGCACAAATGTTTAGACTAAATTTTAAGAATATTTTATTTAAATAATAGTGGTGTGAGTCCGCTATTTTCAATTTATTGAATGGAAAAGAATGAAGCAGTTAAGAGGTTAATTATTTATCATTTTCTAAGTTAATTATTAATACTCTGCATTTTTCTGAGACTGCATTTAACGAGTGTATTTAAATAAATTAAAAATGGCTGTTTTTACTGTTTAAAATTTACGCCGAAAATTTTTAGAAATCTCAGCTTTATTATGCCAATTACACGATAAACCTTTAAAAAATAATTGAAGTTTACGTAAAAATACTGGAATTAAAAAAATCCAATTGTATCTGTTTTAAGTCTGATCACATTATAATGATCTTAAACTGTTTTAAACAACTTTGCGAAAGTTGGGTAAATTGATGCTGATGAACTCTTTTTTATAATTATAAATCAATTATGATAATGGAGACTTCTAGATAAATGTTTTAAACTTAAGTATGGGCCATCTGTCAATTTCATTGCCAAGATACTAGATTTTAAGTCCTTAATTTAAATGTTAAATTTGAAAGAAAAGGATTCATCAAATTATTTCAAAGTTCAGAATTTTAAAATTGAAATGGGTAAAACTATGTTACGTTGTTTCCGTAAGAATGCTTTATAAATATATAAGGTGTTCGTTTTCTTTTTTCAACGCAAATAACTTATAAGAAATAAAAATAAAAATAGTTTTAAAAACACTGTTTTTTAATTATTCAATATTTTTTCTTAAACTTCAAGCATAATTTAATTACAAAGACTCATACACTGTAAAAAATGTCAATTGTTTCTGAATATATAAAAATGTACTGCAATCGAAAACAAAAATGTACAGTGCCCTCTTCTAACTCACCTAAGGTTTCGAAAAGCATTCTTTTACCTTTAAAAATCCCAGAAAACCATTTGTTTTCGAAATTTAAAGAAGAATTTATAAAAATTAATTTTCATTAGCTGCCCGACCTTTTCGAAACGTTTCTAAGTGGTTTTTACAGTACAATAATCACTTTTCTCAAATCAAGATATCCCTTTTTCGGATTCTATCAATTCTCAAGTAAACATTTTCAGCTGCATAACTGATTTTGTACATGCAATTGCAGTAAAATATTGTTAATTTTCATATTAATGTTAATACTGTTAATATTGTATGTTTGTCTATTAAACATGTTCTCCGAATATCAAAATATTTTCGTATGAATGGGTAGCATCCGACAAAGTGATATTTTGATTTGAGAAAAGTGATTATTGTGCAGTAAAAGCTACTTGGAAACGTTTCCGAAAAGGTCCGGCAGCTAATAAAAATTAATTTTTATAAATTCTTCTTTAAATTTAGAAAACAAATAGTTTTCTGGGATTTTTAAAGGTAAAGGAACGCTTTTCGAAACCTTAGGTGAGTTAGAAAAGGTCACTGTACATTTTCGTTTTCGATTACAGTACATTTTTATATATTCAGAAACATTTGACATTTTTTACAGTGCATAATTCAAAAAGTTTTCGTCACAACATATTAATTTGACTTGATCCGCGATTATGGAAACGCATTTATTTCCATGATTTCGTTTAGTTCCTCTTTTAATCTATTTTAACATTCTATCAATATAAGACGACAGTTAACCCTTTCCGGCACGCGCAAAATCTGCTATTAAAATGATAAATTATCGACTGACACCGGAATTCACAAACGAATTTTTTAGATAGTTTGAATTCCTTAATTTAAGCTTTTATTAGAAAAGCAAAATTTTATTAAAATATTATTGGTACCGTTTGCAAGTTTGGAATTAAAATAAGGTATCCCAGACCGGGCACAGTGTGCCGGAAAGGATTAAGTAAGAATGTCTTAATATTCTTTATATCAGGGTAATACAGTCTGGAACTGTCCTTTTTTATTTACGTTTTTAATAATGTGGAGTGTATATTAAATGGTATATTCCATGAATGGTGATTTCATTCATACAAATGAGCACTAAGTTTTGAAGAATAACTTTTTATAATCTTGAATACACATGGAGCTGACATAACAAGCTCCTTTCTTTTTCTTTACATTTTTCAAATTGCTAAATAAATAAATAATAATAATAAAACGTTATTAGAAATATGAAACGAATAAAAATAAAGAGTACTTCGTTTATAAGATAAAACCCCAGTAGCCAAACAATATTGGGCCATTATTGGCTATATCTTGGAGCAATATTGGCACATTGGCGCATTACTGGCATGAAATATTGCTCCAATATTGGGATGTTTGCATTTTGCCCTTATTTAGCCAATATTCGCATGTTGGCATGTTGGCATATTATGCCAACATTGGGGTTTCATTGGAAATACTGCCAATAAAACGCCAATATTGGATAAATATTGGAATTTCATTGGAAATATTTCCAATGTAACGCCAATATTGGCATAATATTGGCTGCAAATATTGGTTAAATTAAGGCAAAATGTAAAAATCCCAATATTGGAGCAATATTGACGTTTTATTGGCAATATTTCCAATTAATAAAATATTGGCGCAACGTTGGGCCAATATTGGTTTGCTACT
Organism: Maratus speculifer; assembly: GCA_964019185.1. Taxonomy (NCBI): domain Eukaryota; kingdom Metazoa; phylum Arthropoda; class Arachnida; order Araneae; family Salticidae; genus Maratus; species Maratus speculifer. The sequence continues at coordinate 210,736,295 of OZ025300.1, read as the reverse complement.
AGGGAAGATACAATTAAAACATTATAATAGTCATATAATGCTTATAAATTGTAGTTTCACCAGAAAAAATAATAGCCCTCTATATTGTAATATTATATATATATTTCGTTGATTATTTTGGTTGAATATTTGTCCCTTTCTATTTTACTTCATATAATTGCTATTGAAATTTATGATTTTCAAATTATATGTTTCTTGTTTAGAATCATAAGTTCTTTCGTAACTGCTTTTTAAGAATTATGTTGACAGATGAAAGTAATTTGTTAGCATGATTAATTTTATCATATTCATTTGGAGAATATATCTGTTCACAACCCTTGTCCCCCCCTCCCCCTAAGCTCCTAATGGAGATAGTTCTGTAGTTTTACTTTAATTCTGTTTTCTAGAAATTTAGATTTCGTTCTGTTTTTGTAAGAATATCTTATATCGCGGATTTTTTAAACAATATCACTGTTAAATAATTCCGTTTTCTTTCAGCTATATAATTACATGATACTTAATATTTATATGCTTGGTTTTGTTACAGTATTTTTCTGATTCATTCATTTTTATACATGAATTATTGCCCCCGTAAATTGTTATAGGCAAACTTTATCTCCTAGAAGGGCGGTGGTATAAACCGCGGGGTACCACTTAATTTTAATTGAAAAATGCCGCATTGACACCAGAATGTTGAAACGAAAGTTTTTATTTTATGAAGTACGTGAAAAAAAGATTATATCTATTTTCAAATAAATTTGTTTTTAAATTCTGGTACTAATGAACCATTTCAGCATTTTAAGAACAGAAGTGCTTTACCCCTCAAAGAGTTAAGGTATGTTGAGATCTTCTAATAATTTTAGTCACAAAATTAATTCGTGAGTGGCATCGGCTGCTGCTACAAATTCAGCTTCTGCAGATGATTGTGCTATGCATGTGTGTCTCTTCGTGATCCACATTATCGATTTTTTTTCTAAAAGGAATAAATTGCCTGTTGTTGAGCTTCTTATTTTCAAGTCACCAACCCAATTAACAATTATGTATATTATTATAATTTGTCATTCTTCTGAGTTAATTACTATATTAATTTCTTTTTAAAGTATAGATAACTTATCAACACTTTAACACATTTTTGTGGAACGTTTCTTTTTTCCTACTAAAAATATTGATCTTAATAAAATATCTGGTCTTGCTGTTATAGCAACATGCAATAAAGCACTTAATGCTTGTCGGTATTTAATATTGTTTGGCATTTGTGCATCTTCATTATCTGATCACTGAAAACCCCCATTCCATTGGAGTGTTGTATGGTTAAAATCATTGTTATTGTATTGTGTGTAATCATTGTATTGTGTGCCAGTTAAGGGGTTAGTGAGTAATACATTTTTTATACATATAATACACAAATATATTTACGTATGACCGTAAAAATATTGGTATAAATATTAAAATTCACAATTTTATAGAAAAAAAAATATGATGGCTGCAGCTTACTATTTCATGTATTAATTTTGTTGACCAATTGACACATTCTCTGACAACACTGATTTTGAATAAATATCTTTCAAAAACCTTTTTATGAATGTTTTTTATTCTATCAAAGCCTTACGAATCCGTTTTAAACAAAAAGACTAATTTTAGTTAATACAGCGTCTGAAAAGCATTCTTATCAATTATTTATAATTGGCTTCATCGAAGGCGGAAGAAAAAAACAAAGAAAAAAAAAGATTTATAAGTTATGGAACATCTTAAGAAATTTTTTATTACGATAAAGATTTATTAGAACAAAAATTGAAGATGACTTTAGAAGCGTTCTCGGATATCAAAACAATCTTGGGTATGTCGCATACAATGAATAAAACACTTGTCTGCAGTATATCATTCAACTTACGATAAAGATTTCAAAATGTAAATAATAAGCATACTAATATTCCGATAGTAATCTAACTCTTGATCTCTTACAAGAAGAAATTTAAGATTAAATATAGCTTGACGTTTTGAGCAATATTTTTTATTGTTGTTATTGGTTAAAGAAATCATTATATAAAATTCATTTGCTATACTTTGATATTATTCAAAGATAAAACAGAAATAAAAACTCGATTTTATGAGTACGGAGTAATACCTCAGGGACAAACGACTGGTGTACGTGTTGCATAAAGTGCTCAAGTTGTTTTTCCCCGTAAATGTTTATTCTAAATATTGCCTTATATTATCTGAATGTTTTCCCGATTTAATTAGGTAAAAATTTTCTGATTTGAAAAACCGGTTACATAAGATTAAAAATTTGTAGAAGATGCTTTCCCAAAAGCTTTAACCCTTTCCGGCACAGAAAAATTATGTGCGTAGAATGAGAAATTAGTGACTGACACCGGAATTTACAAGAAACTTCTTTGGAAATTAAGAACTTCTTAATTTTTACCCTCTCATTGTGAAGTCAAAACTTTATTAAAATATTAATGGCGTCGATGAAAGTTTGGAATTACTATTAGGTACGCCCAAAGCGGAACCACTTTGCCGGAAAGGGTTTCGGACGATTTCTTTAATCCCTTGCGGCGCGGTGGTAAATCAATGAAAACTGATTTGAAAAACCGGTTACATAAGATTAAAAATTTGTAGAAGATGCTTTCCCAAAAGCTTTAACCCTTTCCGGCACAGAAAAATTATGTGCGTAGAATGAGAAATTAGTGACTGACACCGGAATTTACAAGAAACTTCGTACTTACAAGAACTTACTTACTTAATTTTAATTCCGAAACGCCACATTGGCACCGGAATCTAGGTTAAAAAATTTAGATCGGGCGGCGGCGACACAAAAGAATACGTCATCGAGTTACGGGATGAAATCATGATGTAGGACAAGATTATTAGGTGTAGATTAAGGAATGACTGGTCTGCCACGTCATTTCTTGGTACGATATGAGTAACAGCGGGCGCCAATTCGCCATTTTGGCATCACTTTCACGTCATCGAGTTACGGGATGAAATTGCTGCCAAATTAAAGTTTAAATAAAGTATTTTAAGAATATTTCGGTCTGCCTGCGCATATCCTGGTACAAACCCTTGGCAGACTGAAATTTATAACAAAAAAAAGATGTTATTATATACAATACAATTCATGATATGCGAAATCGGTCGTTTTCTCGCTTACTAATAAAAATCTTTTCCTAAACCATCAAATTAGCGTGAAAGTCGATTGCGAAGTTAAGTTATGTAAAATACGTCTTTAGATTTTTATTGTACTTTATGAAGCATAATTTGTTATAAATTTCTGTCCAACGAAGGTTTGTTCCAGGATGTGCGTGGGCAGACCGAAATATTCTTAAAAAACTTTATTTTACCTTTAATTTGACACCAATTTCATCCCGTAACTCGATGACGTGAAAGTGACACCAAAATGGCGAGTTGGCGCCCGCTGTTACTCATATCGTACAAAGAAATGACGAGGCAGACCAGTCATTCCTTAATCTACACATAATAATCTTGTCCTACATCATGATTTCATCCCGTAACTCGATGACGTAGTCATTCGTGTCGCCGCCACCCGGTCTAATTTACTGTTTATTGAACGCTTGAAATGTACCTTTTTTCTTATTTTCAAATAAAGTAGTTTTCAAATTCCGGTGTCACTCATTAATTTCAACACTTAAATAATGAATTTACCCTGCGCCGCAAAGGGTTAAACACGTGATATTTTTTATATTGAATGGACGCCAGTATACTTTAAATGTGAATGTTTCAGTAAATTTTTCTTGCACATGACTGCAATGTTTAAGAAAAAGTATTTCCTTCAAAAAGTGGTGATAAACAAATAAATTTAATTTATGTGTGGTTTAGTTTTCAACGAAAGGATAGTTTGAGAATAGGTATTTTTTTTTACTTTATGAGTGCAAATTTTAAAAGTTGATAATGTACATTTTATAATTTCTTCACTGTTGTGTTCTATTATTTTAAAAGACCTGTAGAAGGGATACTTTTTTTTATTGAAAATTTAATGGTCTTATTGAAAATAGAAGCGTATTTTTAAACATATCGGCGTTTAAAATGTTATTAAGTATATAAACTAGAAGAAAAATCAGAAAGGAAACCAAAAAGATTTTTAAATGTTTATAATTCGTTGTGAATATTCATTTCGCATGATGACTTTACCTATCAGTTCGATTGTGTTAAAATAATAGTAAATAAACAATGACTTTCGCAGTATGCTTGTTAACCCTTTCCGGCACACTGTGCCCGGTCCCTGGGATACCTAATTTTAATGCCAAACTTGCAAACGGCAGCAGTAATATTTTAGTAAAGTTTTACTGTTACAATAAAAGCTTAAATTAAGGAATTCGAAATATTAAAAAAAATTCGTTTGTGAATTTCGGAGTCAGTCGATAATTTCTCATTTTACTAACAGAATTTGCTCGTGCCGGAAAGGGTAAATGGAGATCGGGGGGAAAAAGTGACCAAATGTACAAAATATTGGCTTTCAAATATATTTAAGCAGATGATATTGATCTTTCTTCTAGCTCCTCTTCCACATAAACTCTTTGTCCATAGACTTAAATCTATAAACACCAGAAATCTATAAATGCCAGATTTTTTGTTCAAGCTTGTTCCATAGTGTATGTCTTATTCGCAAGCACATACTGCATATTGTTTACACATAAATACACTTGATTATAAAATATTACATTTTATAGGAACTAGTTTGTCAATAATATAACTCGAAATTTGAATCATTATTGAAATTGGATTTATCATTTATTATATTCGTTTCGGAAGTACATGAAAATAATTAATCGGAAATGGAAACTCTTTATTTATATCCATTTATAGGATAATAGAAAATTAAAAGAGAGAAACTCAAAAGACAAGCTCTGAATCTTTTTCAGAATTGATTCTAAATATTACTAATGGGTTTCGCCTTCTATTTTTAACTGAAAGACATTTTTCAATTTCATTCTTTGATATGTTTAATTTAGAAACTCGCTTTGAATTAAACAGTGTATGAAAAAACAAAATTAAATGTGAGGTATGCGATCATTAGTTATACAGAATAAACTAAATGTCAAATCATTATTCATGAATTGCTGGAATCTATTTTAATTCAAAAAAAGGGAAAAAAATATGGTATTTAATAAGAAATTCAACTTTTGTGTAATCAAACAGCTTGTTTGAGTTGGATGAAAACAGACCGATTAAATTAAGATACTAATTTTCATTTTTACTCCAAAAATTCTTTGAAAAATTTGAGGTAAAAGTAAATAATTGTATGAGGTGTCAATAAGTATATAGAATGTAAATGTTTATTTTGTCATATCATCGATTATTCACAGTTTAACACGTTCACTTGCCGATCACGTGCCAGCAAGTGATATAGTGCCAACGTTATGGGGCCACTCATGCGCCAGCGCGTGATGTGGGGTGATGCCCAATAGCCAGTCATGCGCTGGCGCGGGAAAATCTTTTACTGATTCTTTCTTATAAAAAATAAGTCGGCTGCTGGGAAAAACCCACTTCTACAGTGCGGCATTAACAATCATCACATCTTTACGTAAGCGGCAGCGAAAGTGTTAAGTATGTAAAGAACCCTAATAAAATGTCAAAATATTTTTTTTCTAAACATGCTCTTTTCTTATTCCAATGTAAAATTGATTCTTAACCTAAAAATAACCTACCTTTATTAAATTAAATCAAACTGCGTGATTTATTGGAACAGTTATGTTTTACTTGAGCTCGCGATTGTAATTTTCTAGTGTTGTAAATTTTATTGTGCTATCTCGTCCCTGTATATTTACGATAACTTATAAGGGATTAGCCGGTGTCAAACACACAAGTCAGATGTGCATATTCAATGCAATGTTTAAAAATCAACTGATATTCTACTTGTTTTTCCACTAAAATTTCGAGGCGTCTTATTATAAAGTACATAATGCATGTTGTTTATACATAATTATACTTGATTATAAAATATTACATTTTTGAACAAATTTGTTAATAAAATATCTCGAAATTTGAATCATTATTGAAATTGGATTTTTCATTTATTACATTCGTTTCGGAAGTACATGAAAATAAATTATCGGACATGGTGTCTCATTATTCATAATCATTTAGAGCATAATAGAAAATTAAATGAGAGAAATTCAAACAACAATCTCTGGATCTTTTTCAGAATTGATTATAATTATTACTAATGGGTTCCGCCTTCTATTTTTAACTGAAAGACATTTTTTTCAATTCCATTCTTTGATATGTTTAATTTAGAAACTCGCTTTCGACCAAGCATTGTATAGTAAAAAACAAATTTAAAGAATAGAATAAAAGTCTCAAAGAATAAAATAAACTGCAAACCATTATACATGAAAAGCCGTAATCTATTTTATTTCAAGAAAGAGAGCAAGATATAGTATTTAATAAGAAATTCAATTGCTGTGTAATCAAATGGCTTGTTTCAGTTGGATGCTGACTGATTGATTAAATTGAGATATTTATTTACATCTTTACTTCAAAAAGTATAAGAAAAAATTGAAATAAAACAAAAGAATGTATGTGGTGTCAATAAGTATATTGAATGTATATGTTTATTTATTTTGTTAATTTGTGAATTTTTTAAAGTTTACGTATGTGAAGGAACTGTGATGTAATATCAAAATATTTTTTTCTAAAATGCTCTTTTTTATTCCCATGAAAAAAAATTATTCTTAATATGAAAATTATCTATAAAAACAAATTGAGAAATTTATTTAAATATTTATGTTTTATTTGAGCTCGCGGTTGTAATTCTCCAGTGTTGTAAATTTCTTTGTGCTCTCTTGCGAGTATATTTACGATAACTTATAAGCGGGCACCCGGTGTCAAAAACACAAGTCTGATGTATGTATTCAATATAATGTTTAATTATGTACGGATATTCCATTTGTTTTTCCTTTGAAATTTGGAGGCGGCGTATTGTTAATTACATATTTTATACTGCCTAAACATAATTATGAATGGACAGTGCTTTGTGGTCTATAGCTACAACGGCTGTCGCCTCGATTGATCCAGAATACACAGAAACAAATACAGAGCACTTTATTATTACAGAAAATCCATTACATACATTTATTACACATCAAAGGGACAACACAGACACCCATGCCGCTAGCCGGACTCGAACCGGGAACCAGCGGTGTGGGAGCAGCTGCCGCTACCAACCACGCCACTGGTTGGGCTCGTGATTCGTTATGTGACAATGAAGTCATTCACGGCTGCAAAAAATAAATAAATAAATAAAAAATAAAGCAATACGAATATAAAAATCCTAATAATATTATATTTAAAACGCACCTTCGCTTTTCTTAAATAAAAAGCTTTAATTAAACACTGCTAAAAATTTGACTGTTTTTCCGCATTGTCATTACACAGCTTTTATAGAAAATGATTACTTTACCGTATTACACTGCTAAAAATATTTTTAACAGTGTGAATATTGTGTTTGAAATAGGGAAAAGATTTCAAAGCACAGTAAAATGTAGTGACGTCATTTACAGCTCAAACTGTAAATCTGACAAATGAGAACGCTCCATTACGACTCTGGACCGTTTGCATTAGACAAAAAATTGATAGCCTTTAAAATCGAAGGTAACTTTTCACAATGGAATTTGTCATTCGTCACAATAAGTGTTTCTTCTCGTGGATGGGTTGACCCCGGAATCGTTATACACGGAGGGATTTTATATATATACTCGGTTCCGCTTTCTATTTTTAACTGAAAGACTTTTTTCATTCCATTCTTTGACATGATTAATTTATAAACTCGCTTTCAACGAAGAATTGTATGAAAAAACAAATTTAACTGTGATATATGCGATAGTTAGTCTTAAAGAATAAAACAAACTTCCAGCCATGAAATGCAGAAATCTATTCTAGTTCAAGAAAGGGAGAAAAATGTAGTATTTAATGAGAAATTCAACTGCAGGGAAATGAAATAGCTTGTTTGAGTTGGATACAAACTGATTGATTAAATTAAGATATTAATTTTCATCTTTACTTCAAAAGCTCTTTGAAAAATTATAAATAAAACAAATTAATATATGAGGTGTCTGTAAGTATACTGAATTTAAATGTTTATTTATTTTGTTATATTATGGATTATTCAAAGTTTATGTATGTGAAGAATCTGTAATAAAATGTCAACACATATTTTTTCTAAACATATTCTCTTATTGATCCAATATAAAATTGATTATTAATGTAAAAAATGTGTATTGTATAAAATAAAATTGTTTAAATAATTATCTTTTATTGGAGTTTGCTGTTGTAATTCTCTAGTGCTTTAAATTTCTTTGTGCCATCCCATTTTTGTATATTAAAGATGAGTTATAAGCTGGTAGTCGGTGTCAAGCGCATAAGCCAGATGTATGTATTCATTACAATGTTTAACCCCTTAATTAGTTAATTCTTTTCTGTTAAATAAATTGAAAATAGCGGATTCACACACCCCTATTATTTAAATAAAATATTCGAAAAATTTAGTCTAAACATTTCTGCCTTTCAACAGTATGAAAATTTTCTTAAAAATCATAGTGGTATCAAAGATCTTTAAATGATGCAATAAGCAAATTCGTCTTACCAGAACGGCGTTCGGGCAAACCAGTTAAGGGGTTAAAAATCTATTGATATTCTACTTGTATTTCCAGTAAAATTTGGAGCCGTCTTATTCTGAAGTAGGGGAGAGTGGGGATACTTGAGCCACCCCTATTATCTCTACAGTTGGTCAATTTTTCTTTCGAAAACAGGCAACATGGTGACATATTTATAGTTCTGAACATGTAAAAAAGAAATCACATACCTTGGTACCATTTTGAAAGTATGGTGATTAACCCTTTGAGCTGTGCTGGTAGAATTTTCTACCACATAATTTTAATTCTGAAATCTCACAACGACACCAGGAAATTCGACTAAATTTATTTGAAAAAGGTTTAATGCATTTTTTCGCGTATATTGTAAATCGATTTTTTTCTTTGCAAAATACTAGTGCGAATGTAACATCTGGCTCAAGTATCCCCTCTATGGGGATACTTGAGCCACGATGTAAAAGAAAAAGTAAAAATTTATTAGATATAGAAAAATAGTTTAAAATTAATTGAAAGAGGTTTTCAATTGAAGAAAAAATATCAAATTTTCATTTTCAATATTTTATTTTCTTCTAAAAAATTATAAAAAAATTAAAAAAATTAAAATTAAAAAAATGGCTTAAGTATCCCCATTTTTCTCTACATATGGCATATTGTTTATACATAATAATACATAATAAAAAAATATTACGTTTTATGAACTAAATTGTCATAAAATAACTCGCAATTTGATTCATTATTGAAATTGGACTTTTCATTTATTGCATTCATTTCGGAAGTACATGAAAATAAATTATCGGAAATGGGATTCATTATTTATGCCCATTTTGAGGATAATAGAAAATTAAATGAGAGAAATTCAAAAGACAAGCTATGTAGCTTTTTCAGAATTGATTCTAAATATTACTAATGTGTTACTCCTTCTATTTTTAACTGAATGACATTTTTTCAGTTTCTTTCTTTGATGTGTTTAGTTTAGAAACTCGTTTTCGACTAAGTATTAACTGAAAAAATAAATTTAAATGTGAAATATGCGATAATTAGACTTTAAAATAAAATAAACTTCAAAACATGAAATAGAGAAATCTGTTCTAATTTAAGAAAGGAAGTAAAATATAGTATTTAATGAGAGATTCAACCGCTGAATAACAAACAGCTTGTTTGAGTTGGATGCAAATTGAATGATTAAATTAAGACATTTATTTTCATCTTTACTTCAAAAATTCTTTGAAATATTTGATATGAAACAAATGAATGTATGAGGTGTCACTAAGTATATTGCATTTAAATGTTTATTTAATTTGTTATATCATCAATTATTCACAGTTTACGTATGTGAAAAGACACTGTAATAGAATGTCAAAATATTTTTTTCCTAAACATGCTCTTTTATTGTACCAGTGTTTTATTGTTCCAGTGACCCTTTCACGACCTGAGCATTTTACGAAAAATTTAATGTTTTGTCACCTGTTTTACAAAACAGAAATTTGTGCCTTTTTAAATCGAGAAAATACTCCGATTAAATAAGACAAAATTTTCCGTATAATTTTACTGGTGGCGATAAACAAGGATTCTTAAGCCTGTTTGCGGCACGTATACGTGTCGCTCGTCCCCAAGGGGTTAATGTAAAAAATGTGCATTGTATAAAATCAAATTATTTAAATAATTATTTTTTATTTAGTTTACGGTTGTAATGCTCTAGTGTTTTAAATTTCTTTGTGCCATCCCATTCTTGTATATTAACCCCTTAAGTGATTTGCCCGTACGCAGTTCGGGCAAGACGAATTTGCTTAATTCATCATATAAAGCTTTTTGACACCACAATTTTTTTTAAAAATAATTTCATACTATTTAAAGGCAGAAATGTTACGAATATTTTATTTAGAAAATTGTGATGAGAATCCGTTATTTTCAATTTATTGAACTGAAAAGAAAGTGCCAGTTAACCCTTTCCGGCACACTGTGCCAGGTCTGGGATACCTAATTTTAATTCGAAACTTGCTGCGGCACCAATAATATTTTAGTAAAATTTTCCTTTTGCAATAAAAGCTTAAATTAAGGATTTCACAATATCTAAAAAATTCGTTTGTCCATTGCGGTGTCAGTCGATAATTTCTCATTTTATTAACATTTTTGCCCGTGCCGGAAAGGGTTGAGGGATTAAAGACTTACTAGCAGGGGTGACAGAGCTTAGCTCGGTCAAAATTAACTTTGTGTTCAACTCGATATAGTGTTTGCCCTGTATCATTCTCTCTGTATTATTACTGTAAAACATGTTTTTAATAATAGTATTATTTACGAAAACAGTCAATAAGAAAACTATGTTTGTATGCACATGTTCATAAATTTTACTTTATTTTAAAATTTACAATGAAAGGACATCGATCCAAATCACTTTTTTAGCTCGACTCTGATTAGTTTAACTATGTATCTTGAATACTATTAAGAATGTATAAGAAATTTCTTCACATTCTGAAAGACAATATTTTTTGCCAGATATAGCCAAATTTGGACACAATTTTTCATTTGGTGCCAAATACGTGTTTTAGTTTCGTAATCTTAATAGTCGATTTTTCGGTCAAATTTCGCCAGTATTTTGTCAAATATCGCCAACTTATCGGCTTTTGTCATAGTCTCGTGATCCTGACCCTTATTACCCAAATGATCCACTAATCAAATGTGATCAAACATGTGACTTAGCTCAATGGTCTTCAGGTAATCAAAAACAGTAGAGTATAAAATGAATCAAAATCGTTTAAGCCATTTCTTAAGTAAAATTAGCTTAACAGCATTCAACAATGAAGCGAAATGTCCCATTAATATAATTTTGTTTAATATGCAACTCAGCTCAATAGTCTTCTCGTGACAAAAGACGTTCCGTTGCAAAATTTAGGTAAAATTGACTGAGTCGTTCTTATACATAATTAGAATGACCCGAACCCATTAAGACCTAAAACGACCCACTAATTGAATTGTTACATGCATGTGCCCTATCTCAATGGTTTTCTTTTGCCCGAAAACGATATAATAGAAAAGATACTCAAAATGCTGAGAACAATTTTCTAGATAAAATTAGCATGACCCACAAATGACCGTTATATCGAAATCTCTCGAAAATGTGACTGTAGTTCATTAATTTTTGCGTGCCGAAAAACGTTAAATACAAAATTTAGATAAAATCGATTGAGCCAATTTTTAGGTATAAATAGTTTGACCTTGACCCATTATGACCCAAAATGACTCATTAATCGAGTTTTCTCAAACATCTGACCTAACCCAATGATTTTCTTGTGTCCGAAAACGATAGAATATAAAATTTAGTCAAATTTGCGCGAGACATTGACTAGATAAAATTAGAATAACCCGAAAGTGACCCACTGATCGAAATTTCTCGAACATGTGACATAGCCCAATGATTTTCTCGTGCCAAAAACATGCTTTATACAATATTTCGTTAAAATCGATTCACCCGTTCTTTAGATATAGCTTGACCACGACCCATCATGACCCACAAATGACCCTTATAATCGAAATCTCTCGAACATGTGACTTAGCCCATTAGTTTTCTCGTGTACAAATATTGTTAAACTCAAAATTTCGTTAAACTCGATCCTGCCGTTCTTTAAATATAAATAACTTGACCCAGACCCTTTATGACCCAAAATGACCCATTAATCGAAATTTCTCGATCATGTCACCTAGCCCAATGATTTTCTCGCGCCAAAAAATGTTGTATATAAAATTTCGTTAAAATTGATCCACATGTTCTTTAGAAATAGCTTGACATGACCCGTCATGACCCATAAATGACTCTTATAATCGAAATCTCTCAAACATGTGAGATAGCCCATTAATTTTCTCGTGTCAAAAAACTTACATACAAAATTTCATTAAATTTGATACTGTCGTACTTTATATATAAATAGCTTGACCCAGACATTTTATGACCCAAAATGACCCAGTAATCGAAATTTCTCGAACTGAGACCTAGCCCAATAGTTTTCTCGTGCCAAAGAAATGTTGTATACAAAATTTCGTTAAAATCGATCCACCTGTTCTTTAGCTATAGCTTGACCATGACCCATTATGACCCATCATGACCCACAAATGACTCTTATAATCGGAATCTCTCGATCGTGTGACTTAGCCCATTAGCTTTCTCGTGTCAAAAAACTATTATAGGCAAAATTTCGATGAAATTGAATCTGCGGTTCTTTAAATATAAATAGCTTGACCCAGACACTTAATGACACAATATGACCCATTAAAATTTTTTTTCGAACATGTAACCTAGCCCAAAGTTTTTCTCGTGCCCGAAAACCATAGAATGCAATTTTTAGTCAAAATTGCGAGAGAAAATATCTAGATAAAAATAGCATGACCCACAATGACCCCAAAAATGACCCACTAACCGAATTTTCTCGAACATGTTACCTAATCCAATGGTCTTCTTGTAATCCAAAACGATAAAATATAAAATTTGGTCAAAATCGTTAGAGCCGTTTTTTAAATAAAAATGGCTTGACCCACAATGACCCAAAAATGACCCATTAATCAAAATTTTTCGAACATGTGACCCAGCTCAATTGTTTTCTCGTGCCAAAAAACGATTGGATACAAAATTTCCTTAAAATCGATCCAGCCGTTCTCTAGATATAAATAGCTTGATCCTGACCCATTATGACCCAAAATGACCCAATAATCGAATTTTCTCGAACATGTGACCTAGCCCAATGGTCTTCTCGTGCCCGAAAATGGTAAAATCCAAATTTTTGCGAGTTAGAGCCGTTTTTGAGATAAAATTTACCCACACACACACACACACACAATTTTTGCTCGCATTATAGTATAAGACTAGCAGGGGAGACCGAGCTTAGCTCGATCAAAATTAACTTTATGTTCAACTCGATATAGTATTTTCACTGTATCATTAACTCTGTATTATTACTGTAAAACATGTTTATAATAGTATTATTTAGAAAAATAATCAATAAGAAAACTATGTTTTTATGCGCATATTTATAAATTTTATTTTATTTTAAATTTTACAACGAAAGGACATCGATCTAAATCACTTTATTAGCTCGACTCTGATTGGTTTAACCATGCATCTCGAATCCTCTTAAGAATGTATAAAAAAATTCTTTACATTCTGAAAGACAATATTTTTTGCTAGATATAGCCAAATTTGGAGGCATTCTTTCATTTGGCTCCAAATACGTGTTTTGGTTTTCGTAATTTTTATAGTCGATTTTTTGGCCATATGTCGCCAATATTTTGTCAAATATCACCAAGTTATTGGCTTTTGCCATATTCTCGTAACCCTGACCCGTATTACCCAAAATGAGCCACTAATCAAATTTGATCAAGCATGTGACATAGCTCAGTCGTCTTCAGGTAATCAAAAACAGTAGAATTTAAAATTGAATCAAAATCGTTTAAGCCATTTTTTAGGTAAAATTAGCTTGGCAGAATTCCGCAATGAAGCGAAATGACCCACTAATATAATTTTGTTTAACATGCGACTCAGCCAAATAGTCTTCTCGTGACAAAAAACGTTTTGTTTCAAAATTTAGGTAAAATTGATTGAGTCGTTGTTATATATAATTAGAATGACCCTAGCTCATTAAGACCCAAAATGACCCACTAATAGAATTTTCGCGAGTATGTGTCCAAGCCAAATGGTTTTCTCTTGCTCAAAAACGATATAATACAAAGTATAGTCGAAATGGTGAGTACCATTTTCTATATAAAATTAGCATGACCCATCATGACCAACAAATGACCCTTATAATCGAAATCTCTCGAACGTGTGGCCTAGCTCTTTAGTTTTAGCATGCCGGAAAACATTAGATACAAAATTTAGATAAAATCGATTGAGCCGTTTTTTAGATATAGTTAGTTTGACCCTGACTCCTTATAATCCAAAATGACCCATTAATCGAATTTTCTCAAAAATCTGTCCTAACCCAATGATTTTCTTGTGACCGAAAACGATAAAATACAAAATTTAATCAAAATTGCGCGAAACGTTGTCTAGATAAAATTAGAATGACCCAAAAGTGGCCCACTAATCGAAATTTCTCGAACATGTGACCTACCCCAATGATTTTCTCATGCCAAAAATATGTTGTATACAAAATTTCGTTAAAATCGACCCACCCATTCTTTAGATATAGCTTGATCTTGACCCATTAAGACCCACAAATGACCCTTATAATCGAAAGCTCTCGAATATGACTTAGTCCATTAGTTTTCTCGTTTCTAAAAATTGTTACATACAGAATTTCGTTAAAATTGATCCTGCCGTACTTTAATTATACATAGCTTGACCCAGACCCTTTATGATCCAAAATGACCCCAGGGGCCTCGCTAAGGGGGGGGACAGGGGGGGAGCCTCCCCCCCAAACATTCGCAAATGTTGTTACACTTGGCAAATTTAATGAAAATTTTAATAAAAATTGTAGTACATTTTCTATTTTTGATAGAATTTGCAAAAGTTACAACTCTAATTGGAAATATTATTAAACTTTTTACAAATAAGAACTGTATTACATTTTCTAAGTGTGGTAACTTGGCAAAATTATAAAACGAGTTGGCAAATATGAAAATTTGACTTGGCAATTTAAGGTCTTCTCCCCCACCAATAAAAAGTCTTAGCGATGGCCCTGAATGACCCATCAATCGAAATTTTTCGAACATGTAACCTAGTCCAATGATTTTATCGTGCCAAAAAAATGTTGCATACAAAATTTCATTAAAATCGATCCACCTGTTCTTTAGATATAGTTTGACCATGACCCATTATGACCCATCATGACCCACAAATGACCCTCATAGTCGAAATCTCTCAAACATGTGATTTAGCCCATTAGTTTTCTCATGTCAAAAAACTGTCACATACAAAATTTCGTTATAATCCATCACGCCGTTCTTTAAATATAAATAGCTTGACCCAGACTCTTAATGACCCAATATGACCCATTGAAATTTTTTCTCGAACATGTAACCTAGCCCAATGTTTTTCTCGTGCCCGAAAACCATAGAGTGCAATTTTTAGTCAAAATTGCGTGAGAAAATCTCTAGATAAAAATAGCATGACCCACAATGACTCCAAAAATGACCCACTAACCGAATTTTCTCGAACATGTTACCAAACCCAATGGTCTTCTTGTAATCCAAAACGATACAATATAAAATTTGGTCAAAATCGTTAGAGCCGTTTTTTAGATAAAAATGGCTTGACCCATAATGACCCAAAATTGACCCACTAATCGAAATTTTTCGAACATGTGACCCAGCCCAATAGTTTTGTTGTGCCAAAAAACGATTGGATAGAAAATTTCCTTAAAATCGATCCAGCCGTTCTCTAGATATAAATAGCTTGATCTTGACCCATTATGACCCAAAACGACCCAATAATCGAATTTTCTCGAACATGTGACCTAGCCCAATGGTCTTCTCGTGCCCGAAAATGTTAAAATCCAAACTCTTGCGAAAATCGTTAGAGCCGATTTTGAGATAAAATTTACCCAGACAGACACACACACATACACACACACACACACAATTTTTGCTCGCATTATAGTATAAGATAAGCTGGCAGTCGGTGTCAAGCAAATAAGCCAGATGTATGTATTCATTACAATATTTAAAAATTTACTGATCTTCTACATTTATTTCCAGTAAAATTTGGAGCCGTCTTATTCTCAAGTACATATGGCATATTCTTTATACAGAATTACACTTGATAATAAAATATTACATTTTATGAACTAATTTGTCAATAAAATATCTTGAAATCTGAATTATTATTGAAATTGGATTTTTCGTTTATTACATTCATTTCGGAAGTACATGAAAATAAATTATCGGAAATGGAGACTCATTACTTTTACCCATTTATTTGATAATAGAAAATTAAATGAGAGAAATTCAAAACACTAGCGCTGTATCTTTTTCAGAATAGATTCTAAATATTAATAATAGGTTCCGCCTTCTGTTTTGAACTGAAAGACATTTTTTTCAATTTTATTCTTTGATGTGTTTAATTTAGAAACACGTTTTCGACCAAGCATTGTATATATATATATTTAATTAAATGTGAGATATGCGATAGTTAGTCACAAAGAATAAAATAAACTGCAAATCATTATCCATTAAATGCAGAAATCTATTAGCTATTTTAATTCAAGAAAAGGAAGGAAAATATAGAATTTAATAAGAAATTCAATTGCTTGTGTAATCAAACGGCTTGTTTAAGTTGGATGCTATCTGATTGATTAAATTAAGATATTTATTTTCATCATTATTTCAAAAATAATATGAAAAATTTAAATAAAAGCCAATGAAAGTTCGTAGAATATTCACAGTTTACGTATGTAACGGTTGGTTGTGTTTGTGATGGCCAGTTATTAGCACGTGAGATATATATAACTGAGGGGTTGGGGTATGTGACAGAACTTTAGTATAAAGTCAAAATATTTTTTTAAGCATCGTTATTTTATTCCGGTGTAAAATTGATTCTTAATGCGAAAAATATTTATTGTATAAAATCAAATTGCGAAATTTGTTTAATCCCTTCAGGGATGGTGCGATATATTTTATCCTACCTACTTATCACTAGAACCCCGGATGGAATCGATTCGACTCCAATCATGTAACTAAATTTCAATTCAAACCAGAAAATTTTTCTTGAGATAATTTAAATTTAATCAACGCAAATTTACGTTAAATAAATCAATTAAATAATTTTGAATAAAAACTCTGGTGAGAAATATTATTTTCAACCTTGAGTAGAATTTCCGGGCGTTCTAGTGTTAAACAAGATTTTCACCAGAAACTTGTAACAAAATTTTCTAATTTCAACTTTGCGACAAATTATTGGCGAATTTGCCTTTTCTTATCTTTAAGCCAGTCTTCTTTTTAATTTTCCCGGTGAAAATTCAATAATATAGAGATATTATTGCTTGCCCCATTAAGGGGTTAACCCCCTAACAGATTCGCCCGTTCACCGTTCGGGCAAGACGAATTTGCTTAATTCATCATTTAAAGCTTTTTGACACCACTATTTTTTAAAAGATATATTCATACTATTTAAAGGCGGAAATGTTTAGACTGAATGTTACGAATATTCTATTTAAAAAATAATGCTGTGAATCCGTTATTTCAGTTTATTGAATCGAAAAAAGAACCAGTTAAGGGGTTACACAATGTTTTATTTTATTTATGCATGTCAGAGATCTTAATATATATATATATATAATATTACTATATTTGGAACTGCTTAGATTTATTATTATTTTTTAGAGATTGTGAATTTTTACAGAGTTAAATGTCCAAAACTCGCGCTTTTTTCTTTTTTCTTATTTTGATGCTATTGCGGTTTGCATACTTGACTCTTGGCATAATTTTAAACATTTTCAGTATTAACTTTCACAAAGGTTGACAGAGAAGTAGTAAAAGAACCTTCTCTTCTAACGTTAATTTTATAGTCAGACCTATGAAAATCGGTTATAGTTTGCCTGAATATAAGATTTTTAGCATTTTTTGTCACCACTATTAGACTATATCTATAGAGGAGCTGTATAAAAAGCTCAGAATACCGCTATTTAAATTAAATATTTTTAGCCATAAGTAATCTCATATTTTTTACTTAATTTCTTACGTTGAAGAAGGTAAAAGTTGCTTCACAGAATTAGTTATTAGAGATTCTGGCTGCATGCGCCAAATCTAGCTCCCCTGCCGGAAAAAATCAGTCTCCTCCTGGCAACCCTTGCGGACGAGGCAATCGCTCTCAATAGCGTAGTCGAACTTCACTTTGCTCGGAGCGATTACCCGTATAACACGTATCTCAGTCAGCTGTGCTCTCTTACTCTCCGAGCGTGTTATGTAACAATTTAATTTGTAAATATTAAATAAATGTTTTTGTTTATATATAATTGAGTCACGTTCTAACTAATTATTATATTGTTGACCTCGGGAGCTTCGCGCACATATCTGATGTTTTAACGTCAAAGATGTTCTTCAACGGCAGGACAACGTGCTACTCCGGGATGTAAGAAGGTAAGATGCATGTTTCATTTCTCCTCTGGTTTGGTTAGAAATTGTACCCAATGCTGAATTAATATCTTTTATTCAAAAATTATTTGTTTAACTAATAATTTGTATTTTATATAATTTAACATTTTGGGTGACAGAATGCCGGACGACATAAGCAATAACGCGAATAACGTCCAAGTTGCCAAATTAGGTGTTATATTACCGCCTCTGTGGAAAACAAATATCAAATTATGGTTTGCTCAAGCCGAAATTAATTTCGGTCTATCAGGAATTACTGTCGATGCGACAACATATAATAATATCGTTGCAGCGATCGATCCAGAAACATTGTCTGCAGTGTCCGACATTTTATTAGATCCTCCATCAAATGATAAATACAAAACGCTAAAGGATAGGCTAATTCAAGAATTTTCCGAATCTGAAAACAAACAAATTAAAAAATTGCTTTCGGAACTACAGTTAGGCGAGGAAAAGCCCTCCCACTTACTAGGAAAGATGCAACAGCTTGCCAAAAGTTCGATTACTGACGATTTTTTAAAAAAAATTATGGTTTCAAAGGCTTCCAGCTGATATGCAAAGTATTTTGGCAGTAAGTTCTGAATCGTGTACGCGATCGGCAAAAGCTCGCACGGTAAATCGGCGCTTGCTTCCGACTCGCCGCTTAACGAAATATCCGCCCTCCGCGCGGAGATGGCGGCGTTGAGTCATAAAGTAGAAAGATTGTCTCGGTAGCATTCACATTCGAGAAGTCAATCACGTGGGCGATATTTCAAATCGCCGCATCGGCAATCCAATTCTGACGAATTTTGTTATTATCATCAAACCTACGGAAAAAAGCGCGCAAATGTCAGGAGCCCTGTAAATATATAAAAGAACAATCGGAAAACTAAAGTCGGCTATCGACATACAAATTTCGGCGTCTTCAACGTCGATAGACCTTAAATCGTGTCGCCTATATGTTTTTGATAAGAAATCACATTTAAAATTCCTCGTCGATTCTGGATCTGATGTTCCGTGTATCCCTCCACCTAAAAATGCTCAAAACTTACAGCCAGATTCATTACGACTATTTGCCGCAAATAATACTAAAATATCATCATTCGGCACAAAATTACTCAATGTGGACTTAGGGTTAAGGCGTAGATTCGATTGGAAATTCTTAATAGCAAATGTACCAATGCCGATTATTGGAACTGATTTCCTGGAAAATTTGGCCTTCTAATTGACCTTAAACGTCGTATGCTCATTGATAGTGTAAAAAAACTTTCACAAATTGGGACATTTGCACAACAGTCTGAAAGCTCTGTCAAACTTATCTCCGGCAATTCAGAATACCATAATATCCCAATCCGGAATATCCCAATCTTTCTAAAATTTATTCTAAACGTGAACTAGTGCCACATAATACTGTGCACTATATCGAAACCACTGGCCCACCAGTTCATAGTAAGCCGAGGAGATTGATTCCCAAACTATACGAATCGGTTAAAAAAAGAATTTCAATACATGATTGATCAGGGCATAAGTAAACCCTCTAAATCGTCATGGTCTTCGCCAATACATGTGGTTACTAAAAGTTGTAGTGGCATCCGCCCTGTGGGAGATTATAGAAAATTAAATACATGCACTACACCAGTCAGGTATTCGATTCCCCATATTCAGGATTTTTCAAATGCTCTCCATGGAAAACGAATATTTTCTAAAATTGATATTGTTAGAGCTTATTTTCATATCCCTGTACATCCTGACCACATACCAAAAACAGCCGTCATTACACCGTCTGGTCTTTTTGAATTCCCTTTTTAAAATTTTTTATTATGTAAAGTTGCACAAACGTTCCAAAGATTCATGGATGAAATTCTGGGAGATTTACCCTTTTGTTTTGTCTATTTATATGATGTACTTACTTTTTGCCAAGATCAGGCCGAACATAAAGACCATTTACGTATACTATTTGAAAGACTAAATGCATATGGAATTACAATTAATGCCTCAAAATGCTTATTTGGTGTTACAGAAATTTCCTATTTAGGCCACCTTGTTTCACAGCATTGCACAAAACCCCTCCCTGATAAGGGTGCACCCATATTAAATTATCCACAACTTCAAACTATCAAAGATCTCCAACGATTCCTTGGATTTTTGAATTTTTTCGTCTCTTTTTGCCAAACGTTGCTAAACATCAAACTGTCCTTAGTAACTATTTAAAAAGTGCTAAAGAAAAGGACAAAACGAAAAGTGAGTGGTCCGTTGAGGCTGACAGAGAATTTTAAAAATGTAAAGAATTAATTGTAAATGCAACCCTTTTGGCTCATCCAAAACCAGATGCTAACCTAGTTTTGCCAGTAGATGCTTCAGATTTTGCAATTGGTGGAGCTTTATCACAATTAGCTGAAAACAAACTGCAACCCCTTGGATTTTTTTCCGCAAACTTTCCCCAGGTGAACGTGCTTACAGTGCATACGATAGAGCAGCTACTTGCACCATATGCTGGTATTAGTCATTTTCGCCGCATGCTCGAAGCGAGATATTTCACACTTTTTAGTGATCACAAGCCCTTAACATTTGTTTTCCAGCAGCGCACTGATAAACATTTGCCAAGGCAGTCTAGACAACTCGACTTTATATCTCAGTTCACAACCGATGATTGCAGACCTTCTTTCTAGAATAGCTTCAATCGTTATGCCAAATCCTATTGACGTTGATGAAATTTCACAACTATAAATAAATAATCCTGAATTGCAAAATTTACTTGATAAACCGCAAAGTTTGGAACTAAAAAAGTAACCTTACCTGGTCATTCAACTCCTATATATTGTGATTTTTCTACTGACATTGCCAGACCATACATTCCTATCTCTCTACGAAAACAACTTTTTCTCAATTACATAATTTGTCTCATCCTGGAATCAGGAGTACAACTCGGTTGGTAACAACTAGATTTATTTGGCTCTTGATTAACAAATACTGTGCAACTTGAGCAAGACAATGTATTCCTTGCCAGAAAGCTAAGGTGAACAGGCATAATAAATCCCCATTGGGTTCATTCCCTAACCATTCTAAGAGATTTCATCATGTTAATCTTGACCTCGTTGGCCCTCTTCCACCTTCCCAGGATAACTCCTAGTGTCTCACCATGATAGACAGATTCACAAGATGGCCAGGAGCTGCGGCTATTCCACACATTAGTGCTCAGACAGTAGCTACAGTTTTCTACAACCAGTGGATTACCCGGTTCGGTTGTCCTTCCCATATCACAACAGACCAAGGAAGGTATTTCGAAAGTCTACTTTTCCAAAATCTGTCCCATTTCTTAGGAATAAAACGCATTAGATCTTCCCCTTACCACCCTCAAGCGAATGGCTTGATCGAAGAATTTCACCGCCCACTGAAAGCCGCCTTGAAAGCACATAGCACTGACCAGTGGACTGCAGCATTGCCAACCATCTTACTTGGTTTCCGCTCTGTGTTCAAAGAGGACATCCAGGCGACAGCATCACACCTTGTCTATGGCACAACTCTTCGGTTTCTAGGAGATTTTTTTTGCTCCTACTGAAACAGATGCATCACCGCGGCAGTTGGTTGAAGATCTAAAACAGCATTTTAAGGACATTCGTCCAACAGCTGCATCTAGACATGGAACTAAATCTATTTTTATTCATCCACATCTAAAAGACTGTTCTCATGTGTTTGTCAGATATGACGGATTAAAAAAACCCTTACAAAATCCTGATGATGGCTCATTCAAGGTGATAGAGAAACGTGAAAAAACTTTCATAATAGACTTCAATGGACATAAAACCACCATTTCCATCGACAGGATTAAGCAAGTGTCTTTAGCATCTGACATTCCCACTCCTAGTGTACTAGACTCTGTGGCAACACCAACAAAGCCCAACGTTACTCGGTCGAGACGACCTGTGCGAATCCCGGCCCGGTTAAAAGAATGATGTGTAATATTGCGGGGGGAGTGTGTGGTTGCACGCGCCAAATCTAGCTCCCCTGCCGGCAAAATCAGTCTCCTCCTGCCGACGAGGCAAACGCTCTCAGTAGTGTAGTCGGACTTTACTTCACTCTGAGCAATTACCCGTTAAACACTTATCTCAGTCAGCTGTGCTCTCTTACTCTCCGAGCGTGTCATGTAACAATTTATTTTCTAAATATAAAATAAATGTTTTTGTTTATGTATAACTGAGTCATATTCTAACTAGTTATAATAAAATCATCTGAACCACCAAACTGGCTAAATTATTATTTCATAACTAAAATCTCCAGACTTAAAAAAACTCTAAAGTTACTAAACTTTTTCTAGAAAACTGGGATTCTTGGAAACTTATGTAACGTTAACAACAAAAATTCATAGAAGCAATTCTGTTACATAGATTTTTACTGTTACCGTGGGATAAAAATTTCTAAGAATCCCACGCTTCTACAAAAGGTTTAGTACTTTTACAGATTTTTTCACAGTACATAAGGTGTGCACTTCAGCATTATTTAAGAGAACCAACTCTATTTTTAAATATCGCTATAAACTAAAGAAAACCTGTTAAAGACTTTCTTTTAAGACTTATGTGAAAAGTAGAAAGCAACAAAAAGTCGTAGTATTTTTGCGGAAATATTAATGAGGAGAAATGCATTTAGAGATAATTTTATTCGAAGACAAATGCCAAATTTCCCAATTTTTATTTAATAAATAGAAAATAAATCGGTGTTCCCAGCTTTATACAGGATGTATCATAATTGACATTCAATTTTGCTCGAGATGTAGAAAATAGCAAACGAAGATGATTTCACACAGGAATGCACGGAAGCAAATATTGTGTAATAAAACAAATTTTTAGCTGCTTTTGAGGAAAATGAAACATTACAAGTAAATCAGCACACAGTTATTTCTGTATCGTTTGTACACTGTTACAGAAAATGCTTGAAAACCCCCAAAATTGGCTCATTAAATACATGACAACAGGTTTGCATGAAAACACTGATGATCTGGACAGTTCCTGGCATTTCCTGAACGTTGCTAGCAGCAAATTATATGAGTGTTACAATCTCCATGTAACTATATACAGGAGATCCGTACATCATGTTTTACAATCAACAGTAGCGAAACAAAAATCAATTGGGGATAAATCCAATGAACGAGGTGACAAGATAATGGTCCATCTAAAGATAGATAGTTTCTTTCATTAAACCCTTAACTGATTTGCCCGCATGCAGTTCAGACAACATAAATTTGCTTAACCCATTCGTGCCCAGCATCTTTTGCGTAAATTTTATTTGGTTGGCACCACTATTTTTAGAAGATTTAAGTTTAGTTCATTAATCACGAAAATGCAAGATTTAAATAAAATAATTATTGCTTTTCTTTTTTACCGGTGTCAAAAACAGTGCTGAATGCACCTTTTGAAGCGTCCCTAAAAAGGGACGCTAGGTACTAATGGGTTAATTCATCATTTAAAGCTTTCTGACACCTTAATTTAAAAAAAAATAATTTCATCCTATTTAAAGGCGGAAATGTTTAGACTATACGTTACGAATATTTTATTTAAAAAATTGTGGTGAGAATGCGTTATTTTAAATTTATTGAACGGAAAAGAAACTGCCAGTTAAAGGGTTAATAAAGCAACGCTTAGTTTACGAAAATTCTGGTAAAATGTTCCTGAAGTATACAAACTCTGTACTAACCCCTTTCCTGATTCGGCCGCTCGTCATACAGCAACGTGTTTTTGCTAATCATCGATGGTGGATCGTTTAATGGTTTACTCGTTTCACATATGGGCACCCATATTCAAATTACGATTTTTTTTCTCACCAGTAAATTTTCATTGTAAATTTTTCCTTATTTATTCCGAACATTTTTCTGATTTAATTAGGCAAAAATGTCTGTTTTGAAAAATCGGTGACAATAGAAAAAAAAAAATGCAAATAGCATGAAAAAAAATCATTGTTTGAATTTTTTTTTCTAAAATATTGATTAGTTAAATCAGCGGTTCCCAAACTTTTCGGCTCACGGAGCCCTTTTTGGGAAAACTTTCTAAGGCGGAGCCTCTGAACCCAACGATATTTTGTTATTTATAAATTAATGTTTTCCTATGCCTAAGGAGCAGAGAAAAATCAGCAGAAAAAAATCTGAGCCAGTAATTTCCAATATTAGACAAAGTTTCTCACTTTGGCCCTTTGATGACACAGAAATTCTGAGTTCATACGAGAAATTTTAAAAATCAAATTTTCTATTATATAACTCTTTACCAGTTCTATTTAATATTGCTGTTATTGGATACAATAAAAGGAGGATTAAAATATTCTTTTTTTTTTGTATTAACCTTTTCAATCCTGATGTAGCCTCGGGGAGACACTAGATAATAGTCTTTAAGTTAATTTAAATGCTTCTAGAATCGTTGAAATTACTTCGAGACGTTTTTATTAAATTACGTGCATATCATAATAATCCATATATAGACTGATACGTCATTAAAGATGAAGATGCTGTAAAGTAATTTTAAATTGGTTTTTGAGGTCATTCGTAATATTTGTCTCAGGACTCAGGAAAATTAGTGATTTCTGAAGGCTTTTAATAACGAGGAAACCAAATTCTTTTTTTACCCGAGCGATTTTGTTAAAGGGATAATGGCATCCATTTAAAATATATATATATATATATTCTTTTGGGATTTCCAGTATGAACTCGGAATTAAAGATTAAATGCTAACCATGTTTGAATTATGCATTGCATTGGAAGTTACGTAAAACTATTATTATTTATGGCGAAAACCACACACAGAAAAAAAGGTAAGTTATACAGTTTTCGCTTGCAGAGAGATATTTCTGCATAATTCCAATAGACTACTCGCGAAAAAAATAAAAGAAAATGTTTAGTTCCAGTCACCCATGAGTAATTATGTAACACGTTTTCGCAAGTCCCGCCTACCCGTATTAGAATCATGCGGTTATGGAATACGTTTTCGTTCTTTAAGTTTCTAGTACTTCTAAACATTCAACGAAAGTGAATCGCCTCTGAGCTTCTTTTTTAGAAAATACATTCAGAAGCAGGTCATTGTTTTAGTGTTTAAGTGGGCGGGGCAAAATTTATAAACTCTATTGTTAGGTGCAGTATATTGTTCTTTTTTTTTATATTTAAAGTATTTCATTATAGTTTTGACAGAAACTTTCTTTCGTCATTGTTTTTGCCTCAAAACAGATATTCAGTTAATAACAACACATGTTAAACGAACTGCAACTAGTGGAAAATCTTTACTAACAAAATAGGATATATGGGTGGAATTAAATTTATATCATAGTCAGAGCCTGATTACTAACGGGGCACTCTCTCCCCAGTAAAATTACATAGAAATTTTCGCCTTGTTTAAACGCCCTTTTCAATCAAAATTACTATCACGAATAAGGAAAAAATTTCTATTTATTTTTTCTGGTGAGAGAGTGCCCCGTTGATAATCAGGCCCTGATCATAGTGGGTGCTCATTGACAAAAAGTCTAAGCAAGGGGTGGAGCTGAGCAAATTCTAAATTTTGTAATGACAAATGTAGTGAACAATTACGTATATTTTGAATTGCTACATACTTATTTCTGATTGAAAAAAGTGGCAGAGACCAATTAAAAGAAATTTAAAGAGGGGTTGCAAAGGAGTACAAGATGCTAATAGAAATGCGTTTTCAGCAATATACATTGGTTATAAAATTAAGTACATTTATGTAAAACAGCATAAAAAATTTAAATAACAAAGTCATTATAAGAATAAAATAAATATATTAAAGCAATTAAATTTACGTAAAGAAAAAAAACTATATACACAACGTATATAAATATTAAATGAATCTAATTGAAGGGATTATTAAATGATACAAGATATTACAAAAAATGGGCGTTATAATCGGCAAATATTGTTGTACAATAAAAAATAGTATAACAAATTTAAATATACAAATAACATAAATAGATTAAAGAATTAAAATTCATATATAAAAAAGAAATATAGTTACACAAATGCAATATAAATCTAATGAGAGGCTTTAAAGGGTTGAAGATGCAATAAAAAATGTGTTTTCAGTGACAGATAATATTTTACAATGAAAAACAGTATAAAAATTTTTAAATAACTCAAAATTAATTACAAACAGCATAAACACATAAAAAAATCAAAGATATGAAAATAAAAATAATATATACCTACATTAAACACAAATGAATCTAGTGAGGGATTTTAAATGATATAAGATCTTATAAAAAAGACGTTTTAAGCGACAGACTTTTTTTTAAAAATTAAATACAATTGAAAATTAGGGTAGAAGATTTAAATAAGTAAAATAAACAGTTATAGGGAATCTGAAATTGCAAAAATAAAAATAATACAATGGGCAATATATACAAATATTAAATGCCGACAGTTATTTTTTTTCTATTCTGCATAAAGTTTGATGAACAATAATATATAAACGTTTAGTGTGAAAAATGCTTTGTTTTGTACTGTTTTTAGAAATTTAGAGCAATTTTCGGCAATTGTAAGCGAATCTCAGGTTCTACATTTAAACGGTTTCTATATTTTGTTTTGATACTTGTGTAAGTGGAGAATTTAGCTTCACGCATGTATGTAGTTGAAAATGGGAGTAAAATTAATTTTGCTCTGTCTGACAAGATTTTACTCATCTGTCAAATGACTACGAAATTCAGTGATACGATTGATTTGAAAAAAGATTACTAGATCACTTTGAGATGTTAAATCAATGAGAGTTTCGTACTCTTCAGAGCTTAAGCTGTGTGATTTTGTTTTTATACTGAAGAGGGATTTAGTACTCATTTAAAATCGTCCAGCATCTTTTTTTGAGCAGCTGGAAAGTAATGCTCAAATGAATCTATCAGAGTTTCGAGATGATCTTGAATACTTTTCTGATTTTTTTAAAACTTTATGTTATGATCATTTAAGAACAATATAGTAAGAGGAAAGCAACTTATATCAGCTTTTTCTACATATTCAGACCAGAAGGTAAGTTTCCTCTTAAATGCCGACACTTTGTAGTTTGCATCAAAAACAGTAACACTTTCTCCAACAATAAATTCATTTCGTTCATTTTACTAAAAATGTTCGCCAAATATGCTAATTTACATGACCAGTCTTCATAATTTAAAATTCTTGCTAATTCAGGGTTGTGATCTGAAAAGGCTTCAAACTCTGCACTCAGCTCCAGCAAACGTATCAACGCTTTTTCACGGGATAATCATCTTCAGTATACAGCAGCAGCAACTGATGCAGGCTCCCCCATATCTTCGCAAATTAGTTTGAAAAATCTCCTTTTAAGTCGTCTTGATTTTATAAAGTTCATTATATTTATGACATCATTCAGAACTGTCAATAAGTTAAAGAGGAATTTTTTAGGCTTGCGCGCGTCTGTGAAGAACACCAAGGCTACTGTTACATTCCTTTGATTTATCCTTAATTTTAGCAATAGGTACAACATTATGACCTACCATTGCTTTTGCACAATCAGTGCATTTATCTTCGCAGTTTTCCCATGATATTTCGCAAATGGTCTTTCATGTGTTTTAATTCTTAAAACACGTTAAATGCAGAAACATAAAATAAAGCAATTTAAACCAGAAATATTACACAGAAAATAAATATATGTTTACTGCAAATACATTAACGGGTTTGGAGTGCATTATTGTGCTTTTCAACTCAGTTATAGATATATTTATTTTTTGGCGCGCACGCACACGCACAAAAAATTGTTAAATAATTTTGAAAACCTTTCATTTGCAATATGCTAATTTCTTTTTTGTTTTGTTTATTTTTCGGGAAGGTCGCGGAGCCCCTGGAAAGTTCAGGCGGAGCCCCAAGGGCTCCGCGGAGCACACTTTGGGAACCTCTGAGTTAAATAATTAAGTTGATTTAAAATGGTAAAATGAGTAATAACATTTTTTTCCAGAAAACATCTTATGGTGTTAGCAGCTTTGGTTTTAATAAAAGTATTGTTTCAGGGCATACAGAATTTTTGAATAATACGTCATCAATTTAACCCTTTCCGGTGCAGTCAAATTCTTCTAATAAAATAAAAAAAAATTATTGATTGACACCGGAATTTAAAAACGACTTTTATAGAAATTAAGAAGTCCTAAATTTACGTTTTCATTTTAAAAGCGGAATTTCTTTAAAATATTCTCGGTGTCGTTTGCAAATTTGAAATTAAAATTAGGTGTGCCCGGAGTGGGCACACTGTGCCGGAAAGGGTTTAAAAAATGGTCGTTTACGTTTAATCGAAATATACATACATATATATATATATATATATATATACGTAATTCTTTGTGAAGTCATATAACATCTAAAAAATCACTAAACTCATAGCTTAAAATGTGAGATACGAAAATGTGCACCACCCAAAGGTTCAAAAAACGTGAAACCTATGCTTCAAACCTGACATAAGTTACCTTATTATAATGCTCCGTAATACACTTTTTGCCATTTTTAATGTATGATATATAAGACAGGGCTGCCACAGGCGACTATTTAAGAGCGTTCGTAATTATGTAAATACGTAGCACCTATAGTTGTCGTTTAGACCGTGCGTCTGTCCGTCCGTCCGCATGTAACAACGCAAAAACTACCCAACCGAATCTTTTGAAATTTAAAATATTTAATTATTACATAATTTTGTCGAGTTATTTGAAATTTTATCAAAATCGGATGCATAGTTCAATTACAGGGACAATCAAAAATATTCCGTTACATTATGGTGAATGGGGAAAATGTTTCAAATGCATTTTTATGGTGTTACACTCATTCGAACACAATAAAATTGATATGCAAATATAAAGTACTTATTATGATATGCATTTTGCATAATCTGTGGTTCAAGGAACATTTGTTATTGATTTACAAGGCCACACAAAAGTATTCCATTACATAATGGTATAGGGAAAACATTATTTCGTGCGCATTTTAATTGTAATTAACTATCTACAATTTTTTGAGGTTGATATATAAGAGTAATATTTTTAAAACTTCGTTATCGTACGAACACACCTCATTTGCTACGCTTCGCCTGCTCCAACTTGTTTTTAATTCTTACTGGTGCCACTTTTTCAAAACAGAAATCATTAATAAACACTTTGACAAACTTTCCAAAAGAAACATATTTCAGTATTTATGTTAGAAAAATACTGGTGAGAACAGAATATAAAACTAAAGACCTGAAAACACTCGCCTGTGGCAGCCCTGGAAAGGCAAATCAGAATGTCTGTTACACAGTTTGACTAAAAATGCAGGCTAAACTTGTATCATTATATATATAAAACCCCTCCGTGTATGACTATTCCGGGGTCAGCCCATCCACGAGAAAAAAAAACTTATTGCAATTGCGTCCACGTTAGGCTTAACTATTCCGAGCCGTTCACAAATATTCTAATTGTTCAACTTATGAAAATATACATGTAAAAGATTTATTCATTACGCATTTTCTTTAAAACCTACAAAAACTATTTAATTATAGTGTTTAAGTTCTAAATAAAACAACCAGCAATTACGAAAAAGAACAAACAATGTAAACAAGTTAAAACTGTTGCCATTTAAGAATGACAAATTCCGTGAATGAGTCTTTAGAATGACTCCATTGTAACATCACGACTCAGGAATGATTGGGTGCGTTCGGGAGCTATGCGCGCTGAGCGCGCGTATTCAGGAGACAGGTACATGGAGTGAATATTACAGCGGATTTAGTACTCGGAAGCCAAAATCCCTGAGCTCGCGCGCGCAGCGCGTGTGTTTCTCGAACACGCGCTGTTTACTCTTTATTGTTTACATTTGTTTCCGATCTTATAGAGTGTTTTTTTTTAAGTATTAGCTAAAAAATAGTCCAAAATAGGAATTTTTTTAATACATTTTAGCTATTTTTATTATTTTCTCTCAGTATTTTTATATATTTTTTGGCTGTAGTTTCACAATATAATCTTTTATAATTGATTTTTTGCGTTACTTTATTTTTTTAAAATTTATGTATTTACGATTTGTTCATTCCAATCCCCCCCCATCCACCAGACAGTTTTGTTATAGTTTTAAATGCAAATTTCTGTTAAAATTTCCCTTTTTTATATAGATTTTTTTCCGCGTGTTTAATCGCAGTATTTTTAAAAATTGTTTAAGCCTAAAGTGACTGACTGACCACAGTTATAATTTTTTTATCATCCTTTTAAAAATGCAAACACGTCATTTTGACGGGCTGTCTTCTAGTTTAAGAATATTAATTGAGACACAAAGATACTAATGTGCGTAATAGTTACACTACTTTACAAATTTCAACTTTTTTTTGTAAACCCCGAAAGAAATGTATGTAAATGTATTAGTCCTTCTTTAAACCTAAAAGTGTCAGCAGAAATATTCTATCACGTCACAATTTTCTTTCTACAATCAATTGGTTTTTTTAACTACCCAACGTGGTGACGACAGTTTAATGTTCATTTGTTCGCTTCAAACAACAAATATTTTGTTTCGGATTGAATTAAAATGTCGAGCAGAAAGTGTAAACAAGGTTCTGATCGTTTTTGCTATCTTGTGGACAGTTTACATTTTCAAAAAAAGAAGACCCACTGTAGATTCGTTAAAAAGTGCATATCTTAATTACTTTGGATTTCCTGTTGCAAACCAAGATAAAAAGTAGGTTCCTCATGTGTTTAGCTCAGTTTTGCTATTTTTTAACTCGCTGAGTTTTGCACTGATGACGAATCTCGATAGTAGATTCGAAATAGCTATTTGCTACCTTCTCATACTTTATTTGTGCATTTATAATCGTTGGTTTTCTATCTTTAAACATGAAAATTATTGTTACTTTTGTGTTACGAAGACAGTGGGATATAATAGCAAATGTAAGGCGAGTATTATATATAACGAAGTTCCGTCTGTTACTAAGCCCAATTTACATTCGAAAGATCTACCACGTCCAGTTTGTCCCGGTAATTAGAATGTAAATATACTAGGAGATGACAATGAAAGTGATATTGAATTCAAATCGATTTCTAGTGATTCTGACGGGTTCTCTCTTCAAGAAAAGACTCCACATTTAATTAACGAAGGCGAATTAACTCGCCTACAATAATAGAACTTATTAACACTAAAACACAAAAGTTACATTGTCTAGAAACAGAAGCAAAGTTTACTCAGAAGTTTTCAAAAAAGAAGGTGAATATTGTTATTGAATGTACAGATGGAATTAAATATGTCATTAAAAATTCATTTCCTGCATTCGCATCTGAGTTTTTTTTCCTGAAAACTTGGGAAGTATGAGTGACGAACAAGGGGAATGTTTCACCAAGATTTAAAGGTTTTTGAAGCGGATTCATCAGGGATAAAAACATATTAGGGGATTACTGTTGGTCTATTATAAGAGATACTGATCCAAATAACTGTAAAAAAAAAGGGCAAAAATTAGCCATTTTTGATTGTTTTTATATTAATTCCAAAATTATGTAATCCAGTTATGTAAATAAATATTTATTAAACCAGACGTGACTGATTTTTTTATTTTTTTTCTGGATAACTGTATCTAAATAAACAACAAATTAACAACTTTCAGCTGGGGTATAAAAACCATGTAAACTAGTGTTATTTTTTTAACGAGCAGTGTTAACCGCTACCTTGTTTAGGACGTAGGTCGTACAAGCAATGTGTTATTACCAATCATAATCCCCATACCAAGTACGGGCATCCATACTCCATTCATAATTTATCATTACCAGTAGTAAAACTTTATTGTGAATTTTGCATTGTTTAATCGAGATATTTTTCTGACTCAGTTAGTAAAAATTTCTGCTTTGGAAAAACGGTGATAAAAATAAAAAAATTCTGTAAAGAACATGAAAAAATGACATTATTAGAAAGTTTTTTCAAAAATATTGATCAGTTAAGTTTTGAAATGTCAAAATAATGTGTATAGTTCCAAACAAAAAAAAGAACTTTAACAAATTATACTGACTAATAATAAGAAAAATACTCTTTTTCATTTAAAAATCTAAATAACTTCGATAATATTGCTGCTTTCATTATTTGTCTAAATGGCAAGCACTTATTTCATTAAATATTTATGGTTTCATGTTTCCGTATTTTATTAAATTATCATTAATACTCCACATCTTTTTGCGACTTTTTATAATTCGTTGAGTGCAATTCAGGGGATTAAAATTGAATGTTTTTATTAGTTTGAAGTTGCATTTAAAAATGCTGGAAATGTCAACTTAATAACGTGAATTATAAATTAAAAGCATTCTAAAATAATTGAGGTTTGCATTCAAGTATACGAAGAAAAAAGGAAAACCCTTGTGGTAACTGTTTTACGTCTAATCAGATTATAATGATTTAAAATTGTTTTAAACAAGCTTGTGAAAATTGAGTAAACATATGCAACGGAAATGTTTTATTATTATTTAAAATCAATTATGGTAATAAAGACTTCTGGAAAGTATTTTAAAATTATGTTTAAATCATATAACAGTCTTATTATCATGACATTACATTTGAGCACTTAATTTAATTATTAATAGGAAAATGAAATGTATGTTGTATTCAATATTTATTTCATAGTTGCAAATTTGAAATTTAAATGGATGAAAAAATTTTGCGGAACCTTAAAAAGTAATTTCTTTGGTAAATTATTTAATAGTTAATACTTATGAAACAAGTAAGAAAAATCATGCGTTAAGCATAGATTATGAAGCACTTTCCAACACTTAATGAAATCTTTAACAAAACTTTGTTATTTAGAGAAATAATAGTGTATAGCCAAATATACCCAAATATGTATTCCAGTACATTAGAACAGCCCTGTATTTCATATGTCAGTTCATATATTGGGAAAATTTAGCTTAGCAAGAAAATACCCAGTAGCTTGAAATTTCTTTTTCAGCAATTCATACTATTAGTTGGAAACATACTTGAATACTTTTGTTCAGCCCTGTAGTTTACATTGTACCTTTATTAGACGTCAGCATTAGGCTAAAATTTATTGTAAACTAAAACACTTTTAAAACAACTGAAATCACATTCTCATAAATCATCATTCATAGGCGTCCATGTACCGAATTCTTTGCGTGGCCCTGTATTTACCTTTATCTTTATTCTGCAAACATTTCTCAGTAAATTGAATGCAGCTCAGAGTAAAAATGCATAGCTTATTTAAGAACCACGTTTCAATAATTTACGCTCATATTCAGTAACGTTGATGAGCTCTTTTGGGTGGCCCTGTATATCAACTATAACATTTATACACATCATATAATGTGCATATATTTAGCGAAATATAAACGCGAATATCATAAGTAAAATGTATTTCATCCCTCCATCAGCCATCATCGGACATATATACGGTACTTCGGAAAGAATATACTATTTGAAATCTTTTGTATGGCCCTGTAAATGCTATGTACATCATATTATGCAAGACAGTAGCGTATAATTTATATTAAGCTTCAGTGACATATATCAATTTTATTATACATGAAAAAGCTTAATATATTTAAAATATGTCACACACAATTCCCCCTTTTACCATTATCTAATGGAATTATTTTGTGTGGCCCTGTAAATGAATAATAGCTACATTTTCACCTTATATTTAATAGAATGCATATTTTAATATGTTTGACAGGGTATAACATCTTTAAAATTCCTTTGAAACGATTTTTCCCCATAGGCCGTAATGTAATAGGAAATTTTCGATTCGTCCTGTAGATAAACTAATCATGGTAGAAACTTCATTTTCGATAGGACTTCTGCTAGGGTAAACGTCAATAACGTCCTAAAATTTCATGGCAATCCGAGTATATTAACGATTTTTCTCCATGGGCCGTAATGTAATGGAAAACTTTTGATTCGCCTTGTAGATAAACTAATCATAATAGAGACTTCATTTTCAATAGGGTTCGTGCTAGGGTAAACGTCAATAAAGTCCTAAAATTGCATGGTAATCCGAGTATATTAACGATTTTTCCCCATAGGCCGTAATGTAATGGGAAACTTTTGATTCTCTCTGTAGATAAACTAATCATGGTAGATACTTCATTTTCAGTATGGTTCGTGCTAGGGTAAACCTCAATAATGTCCTATAATTTCATTGCAATCCGAGTATATTAACAATTTTTCCCCATAGGCCGTAATGTAATGGGAAACTTTTGATTCGCCCTGTAGATAAACTAATCATGGTAGAAATTTCATTTTCAATAGGACTTGTGCTAAGGTAAACGTCAATAACGTCCTAAAATTTCATGGCGATCCGAGTATATTAACGATTTTTCCCCATAGGCCGTAATGTAATAGAAAAATTTGATTCTCTCTGAAGATAAATTAATCATGGTAGATACTTCATTTTCAATAGGATTCGTGCTAGGGTAAACCTCAATAACGTATAAAAATTTCATAGCAATCCGAGTATATTTACGGGAGTTAGAGCGCGGACAGACGGACAGACGGACAGACGACCAGACAAACCGAATGCATAAGCACTTTTCAACTTTGTTGGAAAGTGCTAAAAATGAACTTAATGGATGAAAATGTGAAAGAAGTCATTTGAAAAATTGAGCTTTTCCGGACCAAATTATGGCCTGAATAGATAAGTAAAAAAACCTTTTTATTATTTCTTTAAGATCTGATTTCTCAAATTCCACGAAAGGTGGTAACATTTGCACCTTATTTCGCAACTAAAAAGTAACATACTAAATGCAACTAGATAATAACATTTATAGATAAACGAAAAAAATGCATTAAGTTAGCTGTTAAATTATTGGTTGAATATTCCGGTGTTATTGTGAAATTTTTATTTGTTAGTGTTAAAATTAAGTAAGGAGAAATTTACTGACAGCTTTCGAGAATTATAGATAGGTTTTAAAAATATGTAAAAAATGGCAGTTTTTTTTATACAAAAATTCTGAATTTACACCAGAAAATATTTAATGCAAATTTTAATTTGACTTAACCCTTTCCGGCCCACTGTGTGCAGTCTGGGATGTATAATTTTAATTCCGTCACCAATAATATTTTAATAAAATGTTACTTTTACAGTGAAAACTTAAGAGGACTAAGAGGTTAACTTAACTAAGGTACTTAAGGTACTTAACTACTGGTTACTTAACTAAGAGGTTCTTAATTTCTCAAAAAGTTGTTTCTAAATTCGAATGTCAGTGAATAACTTCTCATTTTAGTAACAGAATTTAACCGTGCTGGAAAATTTAAATCACGTAGTAAGTCTTGCTGTTATCAAATGTAATTGATTGCTTTTTCTGGAGAGTATTTAGCATTTTTTAACACTTTGCACGCAACAGATATTATCACTGACCACTGTTATTCCGCGAAAATGGACGCTCAAGTTCTCTGGACACAAAAATTCCTCAGCCCGCGCGCTTGAACTAAAATTTGGACATAACTCCGCTACGGATGTGGTACAAACGAAAATCTATCGGTACTTTCCGATTCTAACGGAGTACTAACGTATGACATTATTGAATTTCCTTAACTCCATAATCTAACACTGATATCACCATCCTGGTGAAATGCACCTCCCGTTTCACTGACCTCTGCATCTGGAATGTTGAATAACTTGATACCGGAGCCAGTACAAACGAAAACCTCTCGTAATTACCGGTACAAACAAAGTACAAGCGAATGGCATTTGCGAAATTTCCAGGTCCGGTGGTAGAGGGACCTGTGAAATGGTTCCCTAAACTTTAAAATTTAATAACGCAGTACCGTACCCGGTACAAACGAAAATCTCTCGGTACGTACCGGTAAAAACAAAGTAAAAACAATTCACAAAATTTCATCAAAATCGGAAAATAATTTAATTTTTTACAATGGGAAATCCCCGTTTCACTACCCCATCCATCTTGCATCTTGAATAACTCGGTACCGCAGCGGGTACAGACGAAAATTTCTCGGTACTTATCGGTACAAACGAAGTACAAACGAATGACATTTGCGCCATTTCCAGGTCCTGTGGTAGAGGGGCCTGTGAAATGGGCCACCAAACTTTAAAATTTAATAAGTCAGTACCAGAGCCGGTACAAACGAAAATCTTTTGGTACGTACCGGTAAAAACAAAGCAAAAACAATTCACAAAATTTCATCAAAATCGGAAAAACTTTATTTTTTTACTATGGGAAATCACCGTTTCACTGGCCCATCCATCTTGAATCTTGAATAACTCGGCACCGGAGCGGGTACAAACGAAAATTTCTCGGTACTTACCGGTACAAGCGAAGTACAAACGAATGGCATTTGCGAAATTTCCAGGTCCGGTGGTACAGGGGCGTGTGAAATGGTCCCAAAACTTTAAAATTTAATATCTCTGTACCGGAGCCGGTACAAACGAAAATCTCTCGTTACGTACCTATAAAAACAAAGTAAAAAGAATTCACAAATTTTCATCAAAATCGGAAAAACTTTATTTTTTTACTATGGGAAATCCCCGTTTCACTGGCCTATCCATCTTGAATCTTGAATAACTCGGTACCGGAGCGGGTACAAACGAAAATTTCTCGGTACTTACCGGTATAAACGAAGTACAAACGAATGCATATGAGAAATTTCGAGGGCCAGTGGTGGAGGGGCCAGTGAAATGGTCCCCCAAATTAAAAAATTTAATAACTCTTTACAGGAGCCGGTAGAAACGAAAATCTCTCGGTATTTACCGATACAAACGAAGTACAAACGAATGGCATATACGAAATTTCCTGGCACATTGTTAGAGGGGCCAGTAAAATGGTCCACCTAACTTTAAAATTTAATAACTCGGTACCGGGGCCGGTAAAAACGAAAATCTCACGGTACTTACGGGTACAAACAAAGTACAAACAATTCACAAATTTTCATCAAAATCGGAAAAACTTTTTTTTTACTATGGGAATTCCCCGTTTCACTGGCCACGCCATCTTGTCTCTTGAATAACTCGGTACCGGAGCCGGTACAAACGAAAATCTCTCGGTACTTACCTGTACAAAAAAGTACAAACGATGGCATATGTGAAATTTCCAGGTCCGGTGGTGGAGGGGCCAGTGAAATGGTCACCCCATCTTTAAAATTTAATAACTCGGTACCGCAGCAGGTACAAACGAAAATCTCTCGCACTTGCCTGTACAAACGAAGTACAAACAAATGGCATGTGCTAAATTTCCAGGTCCGGTGGTGGTGGGGCCAGTGATATGGTCCCCCCAATTTTAAAATTTAATATCTTTGTACCGGAGCCGGTACAAACGAAAATCTCTCGTTACGTACCTATAAAAACAAAGTAAAAACAATTCACAAATTTTCATCAAAATCGGAAAAACTTTATTTTTTTACTATGGGAAATCCCCGTTTCACTGGCCCATACATCTTGAATCTTGAATAACTCGGTACCGGAGCGGGTACAAACGAAAATTTCTCCGTACGTACCGATACAAACGAAGTACAAACGAATGGTATATGCGAAATTTCGAGGGCCAGTGATGGAGGGGCCAGGGAAATGGTCCCCCAAATTTTAAAATTTAATAACTCGGTACAGGAGCCGGTACAAACGAAAATCTCTCGGTACTAACGGGTACAAATGAAGTACAAACAATTCACAAATTTTCATCAAAATCGGAAAAACTTTTTCTTACTATGGGCAGGGGTGCAAAAATCTAGGCGCCAGAGGACAGTTTCTCACCACTAAAATATAAAAGTTTTCATCGTATAAAATTTAATGGCATTCTTGTAAGAATTTTACGTGAAACATTAAACGAAAAACATCAAAATAAATTTTGTGGTGAGAAACTGCCTCCTGGCGCCTAGATTTTTGCACCCCTGCTATGGGAATTCCCCGTTTCACTGGCCACGCCATCTTGTCTCTTGAATAACTCGGTACCGGAGCCGATACAAACGAAAATCTCTCGCTAATTACTGGTACAAACAAAGTACAAACGAATGGCATATGCGAAATTTCCAGGTCCGGTGGTGGAGGGGCCAGTGAAATGTTCACCCCAAATTTAAAATTTAATAACTCGGTACCGGAGCAGGTACAAACGAAAATCTCTCGGTACTTGCCTGTACAAACGAAGTACAAACAAATGGCATGTGCTAAATTTCCAGGTCCGGTGGTGGTGGGTCCATGGATATGGTCTCCCCAATTTTAAAATTTAATAACTCGGTACCGGAGCCGGTACAAACGAAAATG
The DNA here is from genome assembly GCA_964019185.1 of Maratus speculifer. Lineage (NCBI taxonomy): Eukaryota > Metazoa > Arthropoda > Arachnida > Araneae > Salticidae > Maratus > Maratus speculifer. The sequence continues at coordinate 210,697,468 of OZ025300.1, read as the reverse complement.
TCTCGGTACGTACCGGTAAAAACAGAGTAAAAACAATTCACAAATTTTCATCAAAATCGGAAAAACTTTATTTTTTTACTATGGGAAATCCCCGTTTCACTGGCCCATACATCTTGAATCTTAAATAACTCGGTACCGGAGCGGGTACAAACGAAAATTTCTCGGTACTTACCGGTACTAACGAAGTACAAACGAATGGTATATGTGAAATTTCGAGGGCCAGTGATGGAGGGGCCAGGGAAATGGTTCCCCAAATTTTAAAATTTAATAACTCGGTACCGGAGCAGGTACAAACGAAAATATCTCGGTACTTGCAGGTACAAACGAAGTACAAACAAATGGCATGTGCGAAATTTCCAGGTCCGGTGGTGGAGGGTCCAGTGAAATGGTCACCCGAACTTTAAAATTTAATAACTCGGTACCGGAGCCGGTACAAACGAAAATCTCTGGGTACTTATCGGTACAAACAAAGTACAAACGATTCACAAATATTCATCAAAATCGGAAAAACTTAATTTTTTTACTATGGGAAATCCCCGTTTCAGTGGCCTTGAATCTTGAATATCTCGGCGAAAATCTCTCGGTACTTACCGGTACAAACGAAGTACAAACGAATGGCATATGCGAAATTTCCAGGTCCGGTGGTGGAGGGGCCAGTGAAATGGTCCCCAAAAAATTGTGCGAAACGGATAAAATTTGGGTTAAAGATTTTGGTCCCAAATGAAGTGAGATAGAAAGGAATTTTTAAATAAAGGAAAATAAAACTACAATTGAAAATTTTCAGGTGAAAAATCAAATTATCTGAATAAAAAGCTCCACTCCTCAGGATGCCGCAACAATGGCAATAGCATGCTATATTTCAAAGAATCGGAAGCATTAAAAATGAAATATAGCTTATACCTCATCTGTAACACTACAAATATGAACAAAGACAGTTTCAGAGGAAAATAATAAATATAAAGGAAAATATTCCAATAAAATTATTTCTTCTTCTTCGAGAATTTCAAGAGTAAGAAAGATAAAAAAATATTTCCTATACATATCTCATACGAGTATCATAAAAGTATCAAATACAATAAGACATCTCCAAGAATCATACCAGATCATATACAAAGAGTAGTGCATACATCTAAAAAACATTTTACTTCAAATAGACACAGAGATAGAAATTTAAATGTTGAAGTAGATTTTTTTGACAGCGTATGTTTGTTTCCAAGTGAATTTCGCAAGACTTGTAACTGTGGCATTAAATCTTGAGTTTTCTATTTTCCATTAAAAAAACTTTTTTTCTATTTTACTTTAAAATGCTTTTGAAAGTCAAGTTGATTTTAACAGGATAACTAAACTATATGTGTTATATATTAGTGTTTCCAGTATTGCTGATGCGATTATTTTTTATTTTGTTTTCGCCCCTCTATTTTGTAAGAATGAATTTTATAGTATTTTTTCTCTTGCAGATCTTGTCAGTGAATGTGAAAAGTTTCTGTTTTATAATAGTGGTGCAAGATATAATAGGAAATTAGTCGCTTGTGGCAACAATGTTTTATCGTTGAAATTTATTTATGTTTAATAATTTAAATAAATGCTTATAATGTAATGTTGATTAAAGAGCGAAATTATTTTTAAACGATACAAAAATACCCCAAAGCAAAACACATTTTAATTCATAAATATGTTTATTTTTGAAAAAGTTTCAAATTACAATCAAATTCTTCGCCAATAATCCTTTGCAATCCAAATAATTCTCACTGGCACTATTTGGCGGGAGTATAAGTTTTTGTCAAGAAAAATTAAAATTATTATTTGTTCAAGAAAAATTAACCCATTAATGCCTATTGTCCCTTTTTAGGGATGCTTCAAAAGGTGCATTCAGCACTGTTTTTGACACCGGTAAAAAAGAAAAGCAATAATTATTTTATTTAAATGATGCATTTTCGTGATTAATGAACTAAACTTAAATCTTCTAAAAATAGTGGTGCCAACCAAATAAAATTTACGCAAAACGTGCTGTGCACGAATGGGTTAATTTAACCCTTTAACTATCAAAGCATTTTCATTGCTAAGATGTGGAAATAAATGAATGACACCGGTAATTAAGAAAGTGACTTGTAAGAAAACGTGATTTTTCACATACATAATAAAAGGGATATTTTTAGATAAAAATACCGGTGTCAGTTTTGCATATCGGAATTAAAATACTGTGGTTTCGTGGCGAAACCAATGAACGTTAAAGGGTTAACAATATATTTTTTTCATGTTTGCCAAATTGAATAAAATATATATATATATATGTGCATAAAAATTAGAATGCTGTTTGAAGACACTTGGCCGCAAAAGATTAAAAATATCGCTTTACGAAGAGAAATAGTCAATGCGCAAAAATTCTTCCATAAAATTAGTGTTGCTGTTTCACTACTTTTTTTTTCAAAAAAAAAAAAAAAAAATCATATCGGTATATGGACATATTTTTTTAAGTGTCGTATTCGCCTTGTTTCTGAAATATCCCATTCGTGCCCAGCATCTTTTGCGTAAATTTTATTTGGTTGGCACCACTAATTTTAGAAGATTTAAGTTTAGTTTATTAATCACGAAAATGCATCATTTAAATAAAATAATTATTGCTTTCCTTTTTTACCGGTGTCAAAAACACTGCTGAATTTACCTTTTGAAGCGTCCGTAAAAAAGGGACGCTAGGCAGTAATGGGTTAATATGTCATTAACGTCTTCCGCTATGGAGTTGTTAGCGGACGTATGTTTACCGCTTGTATATATATATCGGGTGTCCCAAAAATGACTGATGGATTTTAAAATTCAGTAACTTGCAAACGGTGACAGCTATTTAAAAAAAAAATTGCAGGAGGGTTATGTGTAATGTCAGGAGTTTTTTTTTTCTTTTTTTTTTACCGTAATTTTTTATTTTAGTTCGCATCTCAAACAATAGGTGGAGCTTACGGCGATTGAAGGTCAGGTGATCAATGCTGAGTGAAGCGTCGACCTTGACTTCAATCGCCGTCAGCACCACCTATTGTTTGTCATGCGAACTAAAATAAAAAATTACGATAAAAAAACGCCTAACATTATACATAACCCTCCTGCTAAAATAGCTGTCACCGTTTGCAAGTTATTGAATTTTAAAATCCATCAGTCATTTTTGGGACACCCGGTATATATATATATATATATATATATATATATGTATATGTATATAATACCATTAAAAGTAGACAAGATTCACCAATGGATTTTATCAATAAAACAATAAACCAAAACGAAGAATTAGAATTGAATTGAATTATAATAAAATAAAAAAATAGTGTAACGAGTAAATCTGAAAAGATAAATAAATAAAATGAATGCAAATATAATTTGTAGCTCCAAAAGCAGAATCATCTGGCCCCAAATGATCTGGAACTACAAATGAAGTGTGCGGTTTCATTCCACGTATTAGCCATGAAATAGCAAAATAATACGTATTTGGGGCTACCAACACACAAAAACCAAATTATTAAACAAGGAACAAAGATATTTTACAAAAAGGAGTTGAAAGTAAGTAAAAATAATAGTTATCCATAACAAACAAAAAAGATAAAGCTGAATGGAAATATAATTGAACCAGAGAAAATAATTAATAATCGATATTAACATAAAATTAAATTAATAAAATAATTAAAATTTGAATTAAGAGACAACATTCATATTAACATATCACTTAAAATACCATTTTGTTACTTTAATCAGTAACATTTATTGTGACTTTACATGGTAAAAACTCATTATCTTAATATAGGATAATAAAAATTAAAAAATAAAATTAAAAAAAATAAAAATTAAAAAAAAATAAATAAAATAAAATAAAATAAAATAATAATAATAATAATAATAATAATACAAAATTATATCAATAACATTAAAATAAATTTGATAATAAAATATAGCTATTTAACTATAGATATAACTAGACAAATATCCATATATTGGTGTCAATTAAACAGTTTAAAAATATGTTAAAATAAATAACCCTCTCTCAAATTTTTTTTAATAATTAACCTTTGCGTTTTTATCCAGACAACACCACCCTCGTCCGTACTCTAACATCTACCCATATATATATATATATATATACATGTAATAATAAAAAAAATTGCGCTATTTTACCCGCCCTGAGTTTTTAACAGCTAAAGTTCTTTTATTTTATTTTATTTAACTTAGTAATAATCTATTGATTGTTTTCTTAAAAAGAGCGGGAATGATTGTGAAATCTTTCTTTCAGTGTAGATTCATTTTCCCTTTTTGGAATATTTATCGAGACTTTAAATTTGTTTCGTTCTTTAATTGAATCGTCTGCTAGAATGTTTCTGCGCTTACGCGTGAGCAGGTTGGGTTATTACGCGCTTAGTTAGTAGTTCTTACAAGAAGACACGCCCCAACTACCAATAGGAGATGGTGATGTGGGTGGTCTTAGCATTGAAATTAATCCTAATGGGTCTTTAAATTGCTTACGCAGACAAAAGAGAGTTTAGTTTTTGCGTAGATTCTGGAAAGCTCATTCTAGAATACGAGAGCATCAGAAAGCAACTAATCTTTCAATTGTTGAGATGCTCGTCTCATTTTTTTCTGATAATTTAGAACATCAAGATATGCAGCTTTGAGAGCGAATGGTTTAATGTTAATTGTGTGGGATGGTGACCGGTGGAATAACTTTATTTTCTGCTCTAAATAAATAATGATTAGAAACCGATTGACTTGTTTTTGACTGAAAGAAACACCTAAGCGAACAAATCCATTTCTTACCATGACGACTGCTAACCCTGTTATTGGTTCTTAAGTGAATAGACATATTATATAGCAAGATGTTATTCTACGAGAACTGATACATTTAAATAGAAAATCGCCATATCGTTTCATATATATGTATATAACTTTATCTTGTTAGAATGTTTCAATTCACACCACAAAAATTTAATTGTTATTGTTTTTTAGTTTGTGTAAAATACTTAGGTACCTTATGGAATTTCAATGAAATACCATTTTTCTTGCTGAATTTGTATGCATTAGGATGCATCGACTCATGGACTTCGACTGAAGGTAAACTGAAGCAAAACGACTTCAGTAGGCACTTCAAACATACAGCAATGGTTCTATAAGTAAAAAAAAAAGTTGGAACCTTCAAGTGAGACGTCGGAATAGCTATTTAAATAAATAAAAAAACCCCATTCAAACATCATGCATACTTGCCAAGTCTCCGGCTGTTGCGCACCATTATTTTACAGAAAACATTCTCATAAATCGCCTAAATGTACAAATTAGAAATAGCATTTTCTGTGTTAAAATACCGGTGTCCAAAAAGCCGAAGACGTGGCAGCTATGCATCATGACCCACATTTTGTGTGTTAATCCTTAAATGCATAGTGATGCAAGTTTGCATCACTTTGTATTTAACTTTTAATAAATAAATTAAGTTCTTAGCAACCACTGTATTTATATAAAAAAGTAATATTATAAAAAATTACAAAAGTATGCTACTAAATAAAGACAAAAATCTATCTTAAAATTTCTGGTGTCTAATCTTTAATATGCGAATAAAAACCACAATTTCTGAAGAATAATTCATGCATTTAAAAATTAATGTCGCAAATTACAAAATACCATTAAGTATGTTGCTTAGGTTATAGAGCGCGAGAAGTTAAATAATGTGAATTTTACACGAATTGATATATATATATATATATATATATATATATATATATATATATATATATATATATATATATATATATATATATATATATATATATATATGTATGAAATTTTCCTGAAATCTGAATTTTAAAAAAAACAGTTGGTAACACTGACAAAATGTGTATAAAATGCATTTCAACATATCCAAGAATCATCCCACCTGTTCAAAGTATACGGATCGTATATCATCAGATACAAAGTGTAATGAATGTATCTAAAAAACGTAGACACAATGATATAAATACTGAAATAAATTTTTCTGACAGCGTATCATTGTTTCCAAGTGAATTTCTTATGAACTGTAACTGTGACTTTAAATCTCGTAATTTCTGTTTTCCATCAAAATATGTTTTCTTGTTTTCCTGTAAAATGCTTTTGAAATTTATGGTAACTTTTAAAAGGATAAAATAAAATATTTGTGTTTTATATTAATATTTCCGTTATCATTTATTTATGTTTAATAATTTAAATAAATGTTTAGAATGTTACAATAATTAAAGAGCAAAACTCTTTTTTAAACAACACAAAATACCATGAAGCAAAACATCTTAAATGAAAAATATTTTTATTTTTTTAAAGTGTTACGAATTACTAACACATACTTGGCCATTAATCCTTTGCCGTCGAAGTACTCCTTGCAAGCAGATGTATCTCTTACATGGGATTTTTTGGCTGGCACCACTTTCAATTAAGAAACATTTCTACGCGTACTTTAACATATGCAAGATTAATTTATTAAAAAACGTACATTAAAAATATAATGGCGAAAATATTATGTATAGATAAAGGCGTGTGTATAAAGTTTTTACGGCTATTTGATCAGACGTTCAACCGTAAATGGTTTAAAATGTAGCTTTATGGAGATAAATAGTAAGAAATTCTCAGCTCTTTATCTAATCGCTGAAATTTCAGTAATTACAAGATTGTAATATATATATATATATATATATTACAAAAATGGTGGGAATAATGGATTTGAATTTTTAAACCGTAATTTTATGCGGCCATCAAGTGGTTAACCCTTTCCGGCACGGCCAAAATCTGTTAGTAAATTGAGAAATTATCGACTGACACCGGAATTCAAAAACGAATTTTTTAGATATTTTGAATTCCTTAATTTAAGCTTTTATTGTAAGAGCAAAATTTTATTAAAATATTATTGGTGCCGTTTGCAAGTTTGGAATTAAAATTAGGTATACCAGACCGGGCACAGTGTGCCCGAAAGGGTTAAACAATTTTGCCAAAGTTGGGTAAATTGATGCTAATGAACCATATTTCTTAATTATAAATCAATTATGTTAATGGAGACTTCTAGATAAATGCTTTAAACTTAAGTGTGCGTCATCTATCAATTCATCTATGAATCATTAACAAAATACTGGATTTTAAGTCCTTAATTTAACTGTTAATTTTGAAATAAAGAGGATTCAACAAATTATTAATTAAGAAACATTTCTACGCGTACTTTAAGAAAATCAAGAGGATAAATACAAGAAAATTATTTATTAAAAATGTACATTTAAAATAAAGTGGCGCAAATACAATATAAAGTCATGTATATAAAATTTTTACGGCTTTTTGACGAAACGTTCAACCGTAGAGGGTTAAAAATGTAGCTTTATGGAGAGAAATAGTGAGAAATACTCGTCGCTTCATCAGTGAAATTTCAGTGATTACACAAGGAAAAAAAAGGTTAAGAACTTGAAGTACATAGCAAACTCTAGTTTTACTATTTTCTTGTTTTATTAGATATTTACAGTTTTCTAAATTAATTATTATTATTATGCATCTTTCTGAGACTGTTTTTAACGAGTGTACTTAAATAAATTAAAGATGGCTGTTTTTACAGTTTTAAATTTACGCCAAAAATTGTTAGAAATCGCAGCGTTATTATGCCAATTACACGATAAATCCTTTAAAGAATAATTGAGGTTTAAGTAAAAATTCTCGATTTAAAAAAATCTAATGGTATCTGTTTTAAGTCTGATCACATTATAATGATTTTAAAATGTTTTTAAGAAGCTTGCCAAAGTTGGGTAAATTGATGCTGATGAACTATTTTTTTTATTTTTAAATCAATTATGGTAATGGAGACTTCAAGATAAATGCTTTAAACTTAAATTTGGGTCATTTATCAATTTCATTACCAAGATACTAGATTTTAAGTCGTATTTTATTTGCTAAATTTAGAATAAAAACGATTCATCAAATTATTTCAAAGTTCAAAATTTTCAAATTGAAATGGGTAAAATACGTTATTTTAGTACGAATGCTTTATAATTATAAAAAAATGATCGTATTGCAAGGAAAACTCGCCGCTTTCATTTACGCTGTCACCACTTTTAATTAAGAAGCATTTCTACGCGTATTTTAATGTATGCAAGAGGAATTTATTAAAAAATTTACGTTTAAAGTATTGTGGCGCAATTGAAATATAAAAATAAAGTCATGTGTATAAAGTTTTTACGGCTACTTGCCTAAACGTTGAGCCGTAAAAGGTTAAAAATATAAATTTAAGGAGAAACTAGTAAGAAATACTCTGCGCTTTATCTAATCGCTGAAATTTCAGTGATTACACAATTCTAGTTTTACTACTTTCTTGTTTCATTAAATATTTATCGTTTTCTAAATGAATCATTATTAGGCCACATCTTTCTGGAACACTTTTTTCATCAAGTGCACTTAAATAAATTAAATTTGGCATTTTTTACTTTTTTAATTTTACTCCAAAAATTGTTAGAAATCGCAGTTTTATTATGCCAATTACACGATAAAACCTTTAAAGAACAGTTGAGATTTACGTAAAAACACTCGATTTAAAAAAATATAATGGTATCTGTTTAAAGGCTGATCACGTTATAATAATCTTAAATTGTTTTAACCCTTTAACGATCAAAGGATTTTCATTGCTAAGATGTAGAAATAAATGATTGACACCGGTAATTGTGAACAGATATATTTGTAAATACGAAAAAAGCGATTTTTCGTATGTTCAATAAAATGGATTTTTTAAAATTAAAATTCCGGTGCCATTGTTGCATATCGGAATTAAAATTGTGTGCTTTCCTAGAGAAACCAATGAACGTTAAAGGGTTAAACAAGTTTTCCAAAGTTGGGTAAATTGATGCTGATGAGCTATTTTTTTTAATTTTTAAATCAATTATGATAATGTAGACTTCTAGATAAACGCTTTAAACTTAGGTGAGGGTCATCTAGTAATTTCATTACCAAGATACTAGATTCTAAAAACTTTATTTAATTGTTAATTTTGAAATAATCAAATTATTTCAAAGTTCAAAATTTTCAAATTGAAATGGGTAAAATTATGTTATGTTATTTAAATACGAATGCTTAATAAATATAAAAAATGCTCACATTTTTTTCAACAACAACAAAAAATATAATAACGAATATAAAAATATAGAAAAACAAAATTATAAAAATTAAAAGTAAAAATAGTTAATTTTTTAATCATTATTGTATTTCTTAAACTTCAAGTATAATTTAGGCGCAGCATGTCCCTAAAGAGACTTTGCTCCATAAAATTTCATACAACCAACGAACCAATCAAGCATAATTTAATTACAGCAATTCATGTAGTGCAGAAACAATTGCTTTACATCATATTAATTTGACTTTAGCTACGATTATGGGAAACTCGCCGCTTTCATTTACGCTGGACAAAAAAAAAAGGCAACTGTTAGAAATATTCTATTTTTTAACATGCTGAGTTGCATAATTTGTTTAGTTTTCTTTAAATATATTTTATGTATTTTATCAATGTAAACAGATAATTAAGTAAAAATGACTAACTTTATATTCTTTATATCAGGATAATGTAGTCTGGATCTGTTCTTTTCATATTCATGGTTTATAGAGTGCAGAATGTATGTTTAATGATATTTTCTATAACTGCTATATTCACTCACATAAATAAAATCTCAACTTTGAAAAAAACATTTCTATTGTCTTTAATATTCATGGTGTTGACATAACAAGCTTCTTTCTTTTTCTTTACATTTTTCAATCGGCTAAAGTATACAAAAATATCATGAACATTAAATATATAAAAATTAAGACTTATTGGATTATAAAATCAAACAAATTAATTAAGACATATAATTAGTCATATAGATTTGTAAATTGTAATTTCACCAGGAAATAAAGTAGCCATCATTATTATAATTTTTTTAAATATTTGGTTGATTATACTATCTATATTGCTTCACATAATTACAGTTAAATATTAAGATTCTAAGATTATAATTTCTTGAACTTATGATGATTTGTTTATATTAAAATATATAACTTATGATAGTAAATTCCTTTGTTTAAAATCACGTGCTCTTTTGTAATTGCTTTTTATGAATTATATTGGCATATGTAAGGAATCTGTTAGCCTAACATCTTTTCGAGGTTACATCTGTTAACAAATTTTCTTTTAAGCTCCTAATGGTATGTAATGTCATGTAGTTTTAGACCATTTATATTTTCTACAAAATCAAAATTAGGTTCTGGTTGCGTAAGTGTATCAGCTATCATGGATTTGGTTGGACAATAATACAATTAAATAATTTCATTTTCTTTCAGCTGTTTAATTACATGATAATATGTATTTACTTAGTTTTGTTAAAATATTTTTTCGATTCATCCATTTTTATAAATGACATATTACCTTAGTAAATTTTATTGTCAAATTTTGAAATATTCTGAGGTCTTCTAATAATTTTAACCTTCCTACCCTGAATGGGTCTAATCAACCCATAACTATAATTTGTTTTATACGATTCGAACCAGATTTTTTTTCATAAAGAAAGTTAAAGAAAGATTTAATTATTAGTCAATTAAATATATCAAAATCTTTTAAAAAACAATTCTGGTTCGAAATGTTTTTATCGAAATTGAGTAACATATGAACAGGGTAGGAAGGTTAAGAAACAATTTAGTTCTTCAGTGGCACAGGCCGCTGCTACAAATTCAGATTCTACAGATGATTGTTAAATGCATGTATGACTCTTTGTGATACACATTCTTGGATTTTTACCTAATAAGAATAAAGTGTCTGTTGTTTATCTTCTTGTTTTCAATTTACCTTTCCAGTCAGCATTTTTGAATATTACTTAAATTGGTGGATCTTCTATGATGATTACTCTTATAAGTCCTTTTGTTGAATTTAGATACTTTATAAATTTTTTAATTCCGTTCCAGTTCCTTTCGGAAGGCGTTTCATTTTCCCTACTCAAAATATTTTACCGATACTAATATGTCTGTACTTATTACTGTAGGCTAATTTCATGGATTCTGTAGTGTAAATCACATAACTTATTAATTGCTATGCTTGTTAGCCACCGTTATTTTCGAAAAGTCTGCTTGGCCTTATTCAATTAATGAGAATGTGCCAATAAAATTAATCACATTTTTTTTTTTTTTGTTCTATAATACTGGTAGCCAAAAATCGTAGCCTGTGACTTACATTACAAGTAGTCATGGAAATAGCCTGTAGCGACATACAATAATGCACCTTTTTTTCGCCTGTCAGTATTTCAATATTATTTAACATTTTTGGATCTTTATTATCAAATTGCTGAAAATCTGTTTCCATTGTAGTGCTGTATGTTTAAAAACCATCTAATGTGAATTATTTCTTCTATTTTTGCTGCTTGATTTTTTTTCTTTTTTTTTAAGGTAATAGTTGATTTTACTTTCATCTTCTAGTGTGTATTGTGTTTACAATTTATTTATGATGTTTTTCATCTATCGTCAGGTCCTACTACGAGAATATCATACTTGTATATAATTATATAAATAAAATTTTCCCTTTGTGTTCGTGTAAATAGAAAAGTATTTGCTGTGCTTTGCCTAAAAATTAACAGTTTAAGAGATTGACTAATTTTAATATACCTGTTTCGCGCTGCTTGTTTTAAGCCGTAAATGTATTTTTTTTTATTGTAGACTTTATTAGGTTTTTTTTTTGTTTGTTTTGTATTTAGGTACCCTCCAGGCTAAGATACATACACTTCTGCTTCAAATTCTTGGTGTAAGAGAGCAGTTTTTATATCAATGCGGTTTGCTTTTAGTTTATGATACGCTGTAGCTGTTAAATGCATGCGATACTACTGGAGGATATATTTCATCATTATCTATTTTGTATGTTTGTTGGAATTGGCTTTAAATGTCCATCCGATTACTTTTTCTCTTTGTGGTGGATGCACTAATGTCCAAATTTCATTTTCTAAAACCCCTTGAGAGGCGGTGAGATATATTTTATCCCGCCTAATTAAAACGAGATTCGTTCTCAGAACTTTTAAAGAAATTTCTAATTTTTAGCTTTTGCAGCATAATGGAAAAAATTGATTTTTTGATGATTTTGTGATGATTTGTTTATATTAAAATGCTTCACATAGGATCGTAAATTCCTTTATTTAGAATCATGAGCTCTTTTGTAATGGCTTTTTATGAATTATGATGACAGATGAAAGTATATTGTTAGCATGATTGATTTTATCTTCTTTTGACGATTCCGTTTCGTAACATCCATTAACATGAAATGAATTATTATATAAAACATGTATATTCATTTTAAAGATTTAACAGTAGGAAAGGAAATAAATAGCATTATTTAAATTACACACAATTTTTTTCTGGGTAATCAATATTCTTTTCTAATTTGTTCTATCATAAGAACATAAAAAAATAATGCCCTACTATAAATTTGTTTTTGAGGCCAAAACAACGAAAATTTTAAATTTGAGGAGAGTATTTCTCAGAATTTTTATTCTTTCGTCACCAGTTTTTTAAAACAGAAATTTTTGCCTAATTGAACCGTGGAAATGCTAGGATTAAATAAAGTAAAATTTATAATAAAAATTTACTGGTGAAAATAATCAAAGATTCTCATCACCTTATGTGGCACGTATACCGATCACTCGTCACCGAAACGTTAATGGAGTTGAACACTGTTAGTGAAGTAGAAATTGATATTTCACAAAAAAAGATTATGGTTAATTATAACAAAGAAAAATATAGTTATAAGTATTACGAAATTCAATTAAAAATGACACAAGTAAAGCCCATATATGCAAAAGCATCAGTGTGACTTTTAACCCTTTCAGGGGCGGTGTTTGCAGTCTGCAAACACATAATATTACTGTTCCAATTTCGAACTGGCACCAGTAAAATTTTAGTACAATTTGGATTTTATAATATTCACGAAAAACAGCTCTTGATTATTTTCAAATAAATCTGTTTTTAAATTGTGGTGTGAATCAATTATTTGAACATTTTCGGAGCAGAAATACCTTGCCCCTGAAAGGGTTAAAAAATATGCCTAGAAAACCACCAGACAATAACCTGTGTATAAACAGTTTTACTCTGTGACAATTTAAACTTGAATTTTTACTTGCATTAAAAAAAGTCAATTTCAGAAGAAAGAAAGAAAATAACTTTAAATTTCTACCGGAATACTTCTCAAGAAATATTTAAAGATGATTTCGATATTAAATATTGCGTTAGTGTACATGTGAATCTTCTTTCACCTTTCCAGTACGAGGTTGTCAAGTTGGCATCCTTTTAGATAAGAAATTTCATTAGACCAGCGGTTTCCAAACTTTTGGCCTCGCGGAGCCCTTCTTGGGAAAAATTTTTAAGGCGGAGCCCCTGAACCCAACTATAATCTGTGGTTTACAAATTAATGTTTTTTATGCTTATGGAGCAAATATGGAGCAAGCCTATGTTGAATAAAAATCTGAGCCAGTAATTACTAACTTTGGACCAAAGTTCTCAGTTTCGCTTTTTGCTGATACAGAAATTCTGAATTTAGCATGGATATCCAGTATGAATTCGGAATTAAAGATCAAAATGGTAACCATTTTGTTTGGTTTATACATTGCATTGGGGCTTACGTAAAACTATTACTCCCTCTGTCCCATATTAGTTGCGACATTTGATTACTTTTTTACTGATTATTGATATTTATGACTTTATAGTTTTGTTTGAACATTTTTCAGAGAGCTATACTATCAATCAACAATATTTACGTACCTAACATTCTCTCCATAACTCCATAAATAAGCAATTAATTATTTTAAAAAATCCCGGTTCACACGCAGTTAGGCCACGCCCTATTAAGATTCTTTTAACAGTAATCATATAAAACTGCCTTCAACCTAATCAATCGTGAATACATTTAAGAACATTTTATTCCAACAGTTGCTTCTTTTTTTCGTTTTTAGTATAAATTCAAGATTCTAGTATAATTTTACTGGTGTCGATCTACTAAACTGCATCAGAAATTATTTATGACTCCACCTATTTGAAATGTACAGCTAATTTGGAACACAATTTTCAACCTAAATGTTGCAACTAATGTTGGACAGAGGGAGTATTATTTATGGCGAAAACCACACAAACACAGAAAAAAAAGTTAAGTTGTACCGTTTTCGTTAGCAGAGAAATGTTTCTATGAAATTCCCATAGGCTACTCGCGAAAAAAAATGCTTAGTTTCAATCACCCATCAGTAATTATGTAACACGTTTTCGCTAGTCCCGCCTGCCCGTAATAGAATCAAGCGATTATGGAGTATTTTTTTTCGTTCATTCGCAAGTTTTTAATACTTCTAAACATGCAATAAAAATGAATCGTCTCCCACCTTTTCTTTTTTATTATTAAAAAAAATAATTAAAATTAAAAAGAATTCATTTAGAATTAAGTCATCGTTTTAGTGTTTAAGTGGGCGGGGCAAAAACTATAAGCTGTATTGTTTGGTGCAGCATTGTTCACTTTTTTGGACATTTTATTTAAAGTATTTGGCTATTAATAACAGTTTTAAAAGAAAATTTTTTTCGTCATTGTTTTTTTTCCCTCAAAACAGACATGCAGTTAAAAGCACACAAGTTAATCCCTTGAGGGGCAAGCAATAAAGTCCCTGTAACTATGAATTCTTACCGAAAAAATCGTAAAGTTTTGTTTTAAAATAAGAAAAGGCATTTTTTTAACAATTTACTGCCAAAGTTAAAAATGTAAAATTTCGTTAAAAGTTTGTGGTGAGAATCTCGTTTAAATTAGGTAGGATAAAATATGTTTCACAGCCCTTCAAAGGGTTAAACGAACTGCAATCTTGATGATCTTGAACAGTTTCTGATATTTTATTTTTCAAGCTTAATGTTATGGTCATTTAAAAATATTTTAGTAAGAGTTAGGTATTTAACAAGAATTAAGAATAAACGTATAAATAGGCTGAGCTCCAAAGAATTAATCTGTTCTCTCTTTTGTTCGGCAAGCAGAGTTAACAGCACTGGCGAGCCTTCTCTGTTTCGATTCACATTGTGCATTCAATTCAGAATGCTATTTCTTGTAGCTTATTTTAAATCGAATTTTTACAAAACATTTAGAGTAGAAGTATAAAATAAAGCAATTTAAACCAAAAATATTATACAAAAAGTAGATACATTCACAATGCCAATAATCAATTGGCTTTGAAATATATCATTATATTTTTCAACCCAGTTGTAGATATACTTATTTTTGACACACATACTCACACACCTACTTTTTGAAAATCTTTTAATTGCGATATGCTAATTTCTTTCATGTTTTGTTTACTTTCCTGGAATACCGCGGAGCCCCAGGAAAGTTCAGGCGGAGCCCCAAGGGCTCCGCGGAGCACACTTTGGGAACCTCTGCAATAGACGAACCTATGTACTGTGTTTCTTCAAAATACCTTTCTAAAAAAAGAGAAAAATCGGATTCGGAATCTGCATATGGGAATATGGAGTCTCTAAATGGAAACAAATAACCGACCTGACGTCCTTAGTTTAGTTATTCTGGACGGGGTATTTTTTTATGGGGGGGTCATATCGTCGATACCATGCGAAACTATCCACTATGAAAACAGTGTTACCAGTGAGTTACTTTTATAGATTGAGGTTTCATGATTTTTAATACTTTTTTGAAACAGTAGAATTCTCCTCATTTAACCCAATTAAATGTTAATTAAGGCCAAAACAAGACTTAATTTACTATTTTTGAAAGGTTTTGCAAAAAAGTATATCTAATTGTTTTAAAAAAGTAGTCCTCTGGGAACACTGTTTCCAAATACCGGAATAATTTGATTGACTATCCCTTAAATTCCTTTGGAACCAGCCACCGGTATGCATTCCGTACAAGATGTAGGAATCTTTGGTTATTCTTGCCGGTAAATTCATATTGTAAATTTCGTAACTTATTATAATTTTTTTTCATTTAATCCCAACATTTTTTCGATTCAATGAAACAAAATTTACTGTTTTGAACATCCAGTGACAAAAAACTTGAAAAGTCTATAACAGACCCTCCTCCCGAACGGGTTAATGCTAATTGTATAAAATTCGAATAAACAATCGATTCCAAATCGAATTGAAATGGCTCTACAAACTTCTTTAACGATTACTTGCATTAAATTTCAAATTATTCAATAGGGTAGATTTTGCGCTGATATTTACTTTCTTTCATTCTAACCGATGACCAGGCCTTTACCTGCCGAGTTACATCAGCTTAACGGGTTAGAAACCTAGTATTGGAGAGGGGGACCGCCTAAATGCCACGTAGCGGCAATAAATCTGATTTGTTCGCATCGCATTTTTGCATGTTGGCATTTTTGCATACTGTCATCATATCTGCAGTACTTGCTTCTCGTTTAACCCTTTAACGTTCATTGGTTTCGCCACGAAACCACAAAATTTTAATTCCTATATGCAACACTGACACCGGTATTTTTATCTAAAAATATCCCTTTTATTATGTATGTGAAAAATAACGTTTTCTTATTTAGAAATATATTTATTCGCAATTTCCGGTGTCATTCATTTATTTCGACATCTTAGCAATGAAAATGCTTTGATCGTTAAAGGGTTAAGCATACTTTGTTTTGTCGGTTGCTTAACGTTACATACTGTGTTGTACCGCAAATGACTACTCAAGTTGGTCGTAATTTAGAACCTCGATTAGATGACGAGACCTTCACCTGAAAAGGCACCTCCAGAGGTATACCGTATTTACTTGTGTATAAGACGCACTTTTTTTCAAAAAAAAAAAAAAAAAAAATAGGGCAAAACTCCTAGGTGCTCCTTCTACACCGAATAATTTTTTACTGTTGGATGCGATATACATATGAAACAAGAAATTATTCAAAGGAGAGATTAAAACTAGAAAAATCTTACTTAACAGAAGTATTGCTGTAGCATCTTTATTTTAATTCTTGCACATTTTTTGTACAACAGCGCTGTTAACATTCAACACTAATTATCCATTATCATTGCCGCTATTGGTAATGTCTTCGTCATCACTGGTACAGTCAATATCCCCATAAATCAGTTCGTCTTCGGTTTCATCCATCTGATTGGAAATTCCAGTGTCTTTGAAGCTCTTTATTATCATCTCGGCTGAGATGGAATTCGAAGCTTCACTTATCCACTCACATACAGTTGGGAGTGTCGCACGCTTCCTTATCCCGTTTGGAGTGAAGTTGTGAACTGTTGTCGTCATTAACCGATTGTAAGCATGCCGAAATGCAACTTTAAATGGTCGGTTGATGACAACATCTAAGGACTGTAGCACTTTCGTCATCCCACCTGGCATCACAACCAAATCACTTGAGCGACGAATTTTCACTTTTACTCCAGGAGTTGTGTGTCCAAGGAAGCTGTACAGGACCAGCATCGACGGCTGACGTAAAGAACCTTGCCGACGTTCCCATACAACGTTAATCCAATCTTTCATGAGTCATCCGTCATCCACCCATTTTCCTGTGCCCTTACACGTATGCCAACTGGAAAAGATTCTTTTGGGATAGTTTTGCGTTTAAAAATCACATACGGTGTCAACTTGCGACCGTCTGCCGTAATGGCCAGCATAACGGTGCATCGTTGATTCTTTGCTCCTATTGTGCGCACTTGAACGCTTCGATCTCTAATGGGATGAACGGTTGTGGCTTCTGGCATATCAAACCACAACGGAGTGTGATCTGCATTGTCAATTTGAGACATCTGATATTCCTTTTGTTTTAGCAGCCTAATAACGTACTGGAAGAACTTGATACGCTTTTCTTCGTATTCTTCAGGCAGCTTTTGCGGTAGCGTTGTTCTCCTGATAGAGAGACTGTTACGGATCATAAAGTGTCGCACCCAGCCATAACTCAACTTCAAATCTTCTCTTGGAATATTCATTTTTCTAGCTATTTTACAAGCCTCGAACATCAACATTTCCGTTGAGACTGAATACCCCGAGCGTCGCAAATCTATTGCATAAGTTAAAAGCTGCTTGTGGATATCTGCACGATTTACCTCGAAAAGCACGCTTTTGGATGGTGTTTTTTAAAAATTTTCTTCCATTTTTCGCCATTTTCGCACACTTGACTCACCAACGCCGAACTTCCTACTTGAAGCACGATTACCATTTTCTTTTGCATACTGAACTATTTTCAACTTAAATGTCGCAGTATAACTACATCGATTCTCCATCTTACTCAGAAGTTTTCAAATGATGCTCTTAATTATCTCGTTAAGTGTGCGACGTCACCACAGCATTATATGTCAAGCAATATTATCTCCATCACTCATTCCCTCCTAAAGCAGGGTTGCCAGTTTGGCATTTTTTCCGTTTCAAAATTTCGTATTTACACCAGAAATTACATATTACAGTAGAACGCCAATTATGCGAGTAAGTTGGGACCGATCCGGCATAAGCAAAAACTCGGGTAAATGGATAGACAATTTAAGGGATATTTCTAATCTAAAACCTTCATACATTACTCAGACTTAGGATTAACAGCGCCAGATAGTGTTGGCATGTTTAAAAATTGCTTATATTTTTTTTACCATTTATAATTCTTTTTTTCTCTTTATCCTTTTCTGAACGCCAGAAATTATAATTTAAGCAAAAATAAATTAAAAGTTCGGTTAGAAAAATCAATAGAAATAGCCTGTTTGGATAACTGGAAGTTCGGTTAATTGGAGTTCCAATAAACGACGCTCTAATGTATTTCTACTCTTTATTTAATAATAGGCACTTCATTAAAAAAAAGTAAAAATTCTTTTTTGAGAATCAGCTTTGTGAATTCGAAGTTCTTTTCATTAAAATAGAAGCACAACTGGCAACCCTATCTCATACTCACTACCCACCCGAAGTCTAAAAATAGATTTTTCCTCTTTTTCACTCGCTTCCCGAAGTCTAAAAATAGATTTCCGCGTTCTTGTCTGGCCTGTTGTAATATTTGTTTCCTCTTTTATTATTGAAAGTCATTTGACCATTCATTCATTTGTATTTTAAATTCAGGGTGCGCATTATACACGGGATAAAAAAAAAATTCCCAGTTTTTTTTGTAAAGTAAGAGGTGCTCCTTATACACGAGTAAATAAGGTAATTCCCAGGACTTGGAGGACTTTGCACCCATGACGGATTTTACATACACGCCCTGAAGACAGACAGATTAAACAGGATGATGGATGGTCAGGCAACGACTATAGATTCTATGTATCTATATATTTGTAATCACTCTAAACATAAAACACCTGTGAGGGAGTGTCCCTTTGTTATAAAGGCACTCTAGTATTTTTAAGGAGATCGTGACGTCAATGTTCTAACATGTGTGGCGCAAAAGCGACATCTATCCTTTATTCAACTTTAACTTTCCAGAGCGTATGTGGCGCCCTCGGGTCTACAGTTAGCTGCGGTTAGGAGTATTATGCAAATTTATAGCCCCGTCTTTAAGCTGTGAGTTGGATTGTGTGGTGTAGTGGTGAAGCGGCAGGAGTCCGCAAGGGGAAATAGATATGGTGGTGAGGTGGCGGAAGCCAGCCAAGCGAGATAGGTTGTAATCTACAGTGAGATAGCTAGCATTTTGAGCCGAGTTAGCATGTGGTGAGCTGAGTTACCTGAAGGGAAAGCCTGCGGGTAAGATTTATTTAATACTTTGAATATTTCTGAGAATAAAGAGTGTTTGCAGCCACGTGCTGTTATATTATGGTTTTAAACTAGCTTTTAGCCGCAATATGAATGTAGAGCCGGAGTGAGTGCCCCGAACTGAACTTAAGCCGTGGACGTGAGTATAGTTTGCAATTTAATCTTTTAGTATTGTGCTTAGTGACTGAAATTTCGAACTTACAAGGAAGGTCTCCATTGGGGGCATACTCAGATTTTTTTGAAAAAAATATGAATCAAACTACTCATGTAGGTAATAAAGGACCAATGAAAATTAGCGGCGGAAATACATTATTAGATATGTAAAAAAATAAAATAGTTTGGAATAATTGGCGTGAAAAGCTGAAAGCGACGCGGGATTTGGCGAGCAATGCATTTCCTCGCCAAAAGCAGACGATTTTAACGAATCTGAAAATTGATTTTATTTGACTTCACTGTTAAAAATCTGCAGCATTTACTGCAACGTCACTCCACTACTTTTATAGAATATCTCTCTTCTGACCCAATGAGAATGCTCCATAGCACGGTGAATTGATCATGTCATACACTGTTAAAAATCTGCTGCTTTTTGTTGCAACGCACTCCACTGCTTGTATATAATATCTCTATTCCAACCAATGAGAAAGCTCCATTTCACGGCCAAGTAACCGTTTTCTATACAAGCAATGGAGTGCGTTGCAACAAAATGCAGCAGATTTTTAACAGTGTATTTTTCAATTTGGAACAATTTTAATCAATTTAAATTGGGTTTTAAATGATAAAATATCTTAATTTCATTTTGTTATATGTACATATAAACGTATATGACAAAATTACACTTAAAGTAAAGTGAAAATGCAAAACTAAAATTATTTAAACTAAACTTATTTAAATAAATTGAACATAGAAAGTTTTTTCTTTAAAAAGTATTCGAAGCGTAAAAGCATATTTTTCAAAATTTCATTTTTTCGCCAACCGGAGATAAATCGCCAAATAAACGAAATTTTTATTATTTTTTTACGGACGTTATAAGGAGGTTCCGCCGAAATTCTTTTTATAAACATATATAACTATATGAGAAGAACATTCTGTAATTTTTTCAGATTTTTCTGAGTATGCCCGTATGGAGACCTTCCTTGTTAGCTGCACTTTCCCATGTTCCAGAGGTTTAAATAAACTGTTTGATTTTATCTTATGCTTAAAATTATGTCTTCATTCAGAGAACATATTCCCAGACACGTCACAAATGGCGCCCAACAAAAAGTCGAACAGGGTGAGATTGTCCCGCGAGTTTATTTTACTGGTGAAGGAGACATTAACGAATTCTTAGTGAAATTGGAGGATTATATTTTATTTAATAATATACCAGAGAAGAATAAGTATATAGTGCTTAAATGCTCGCTAAAGGACGAAGCACTTTTGTGGTTAGATAATATAGGGAAATTCCTAGTGAATGATGAGATTAAACGATTTGAACAGACAATTACTGAATTAAAGAAAGCGTTTTTTCCTGTCAAAGATAAAAGTATTTTACGTAGAGAATTTTATTGTAATAAGCAGAATATATATGAACCGGCCTCAAAGTTTTATCTAAGTAAACTTGAATTAAAAAATAAATTAGATTTGGGTGTTACATTTGAGGAATTATTGGACATAATTCTTCCTCTTTTTAATACGAATGTACAGGACTATATTGAACTTAGAGCACCGAAAAATTCTTCGGAAATGCACCAAATTTTGTTGAAGTATGAGGCTCGGCATACCTCGGATCAGTTGGAGTCGCGTAGCTCTCGACAGAGACCTATCACGGAAAACAATTTGAGAAATGAGAGGGACAGGAATTTGAGAGGGGGGACGACGATTAATGATTATTAATTTGAGTAATGGTAATTATGGATTTAGTCGAAATGTGTCGAATACTGGTAAAGGTGATAAGAATTTCGGTGGTGTTAGTAATTTTAGAGGCTATGACAGAAATATTGATGGAAATAGGCGGAGTAGTGACTATGGTCCGAGAGGGGTTGTACGTGAAAGGAATGTTCCTTCTTCACGAGTAAGGAGATTGACTTTGGATGAGAATTCTAAGGTCAGGTCAGTACAAAGGAGATGTGGTAAGAGGTCGGAGCAGTTAAACTGTTAGGTGGCTGTATTTCAGAAGGTATGCAGTCACAGGTTAAAATGGAAAAGCCTTCTGTAAATTTGAATAGGGTGACTATTAATCCGGTGGCGTTACCTGAGTTGTTAATTGTTTTGGATGGTATTGTTTTTAAAAGTGTCTTCGATACAGGGGCAGATAAGTCTTTCATTTCGTATGATTGTTATCGTAGATATTTTTCGTATAAAATGTTGAAGAGGTCAAACCTGGTGGTTCAGTCGTTCCAAGGCATAGCATGTGATAATAAAGGTTCAGTGGATTTGGAAGTTGAAATTCGTTCGGTTAAGACATGTTGGAAGTTTTGTGTGCTAGATGGTTTAACGGTACATTGTTTAGTCGGCGTAGATTACATGAAATATTGAGGAATTATTCTGGATTTCTTTAAAAAATCTCTGATCGTAAATAATGATGAGAATGTGAGCAAGGAATGTGAGCAAGTCTGTTTCGGTGTCGGTTGATTTGGGGGAGCCTGGTTTAAGTGAAAAGAGGCATTTAATAAATTTTTGGTTGATTTTGGCAAACCTTTTTCAGATAAACCGGGTTTAACGCATGTTGCCTGGCACGAAATTGATACTGGTTTGTCAGCACCTGTTGCTAGTAAACTATATCGTTATGACTAGTTAAAACAAGGTATAATTGATTATCATATTCAAAAAATGCTTGTGGACTATATTATTGTGCCGATTAAGTCTCCTTTTGCATCGCCAGTGGTATTATGTCGTAAAAATATGGGAAAAAGTTTAGATGATCAAGAGGCATGGAGGTTTGCAGTAGATTATAGGAAGTTAAATGCAATAACGCAATACTCTCAGTATCCAATTCCAGTAATTGATGAAATTTTGGCCAATATCACGAACACGAATTATATGCCAACGTTAGATCTTACGTCAGGTTATTTTCAAATTGCAATGAAGCCGCTGTATATAGATAAAACTGCGTTTATTACTCGGGACGGTTGTTTTGCTTTTAAAAGAATGAGTTTTAGGCTATCGGGAGCGCCGGCAACGTTCCAGAAGGCCATGAATAACATCCTAAAACCTTTGCTTGATAAGGGTGTCTTGGTCTACCTGTATGGTATATTTTTAATAGCAGTTACGTTTGAGGAACACTTAAGACTATTGAGGGAAGTATTTACGTTTTTGAGAGATGCTGGGTTAACAGTTAAGTTGGAAAAGTGTAAGTTTTTGCGAAAAGAAATAAACTATTTGGGAGTAAAAATAACGCGTGAGGGTATTAAGATAGATAATGAGAAAATCGAGGCAATTACGGCAATGAATTCACCCCAAAATAGTAAGAAGTGGCTACATTTTTAGGAATGGTTGCTTGGTTTTCCAAGTTCATTCCACACTTTTCAGAGTTATATGAACCACTGTATAATTTAAGAAAGAAAAGGGTAAAATTTACTTGGTCATCAGCGGCTCAGAGGTCTTTTGAGTTATTAAAAGAGGCGGTGGTGTCACCTCCTGTTTTGGCTCATCCTGATTATTCGTCTGAGTTTGAAGTTTATTGTGATGCGAGTGCAGTGAAGGTTGGAGCGATGTTAGCACAGAAAGGTCGACCGATAGCGTTTGCTTCGAGAATTTTAAATGTGGCTGAAAGGAATTATTCGATTACAGAAAGGGAGTGTTTTGCAGTAATCTCGGCTTTGAATAAATTTCATTGTTTTTTCACAAATATTCCGGTTAAAGTCATTACGGATCATTCAGCTCTGACACAGTTAACTAATGGAAAGGGTTTGTCTTCTCGTATGGTCAGATGGTGTTTGAAGCTGGCAGAGTATAATGTTGTTATAGAACATAGGGCAGGCAAGGAAAATGCGGTAGCTGACGCTTTGTCTCGTAACCCACATGGTGGTTTAGAGGTCACGGAGTAAGTTAAGTGTTGTGCCTTGTCTTCGTTGGTATTAAGGTCACGGAAACAGTTAATAAGGGAACAAACGCAAGATGAGGGGTTTGGTAGTTTATATTGTTATTTGGAAAATCCTGATGATGTCCCTAGCGCAAATGTGCCTATGTTAGAGAAATGATCCCTATCTTTTAAGCTTATCGATGGTCTAATTTTTTATTCTAAAATTGTAAATTCACGTGGTGAATTAAGATTTTTTATTCCGGCTAGTCTTCGTAAAGCCATCTTGAAGGAATTTCATGATAATCCATTAGCAGGTCATTTGGGTATTAGGAAAACTTATGCTCGAATTTGTGAATCCTGCTACTTCCCTAAAATGCGGGAAGCAGTGCGCGCTTAAGTCTCCAGCTGTAGCACATGCCAACGTTATAATTATAAAAACGTAAGTCCAGCTGGCAAATTAATTTTCATTAAAGTAAATTTTCCTAATGAATATGTAGCTGTAGATTTGATTGCCCCTTGTCTATTGTCTAATCCTAAAAGATATAGATTTGTATTAGTAATAGTTGATTATTTTAGTAAGTGGGTGGAGTTATCTCGGTTTTTTGCAGTAATCTCGGCTTTGAATAAATTTCATTGTTTTTTCACAAATATTCCGGTTAAAGTCATTATGGATCATTCAGCTCTGACACAGTTAACTAATGGAAAGGGTTTGTCTTCTCGTATGGTCAGATGGTGTTTGAAGCTGGCAGAGTATAATGTTGTTATAGAACATAGGGCAGGCAAGGAAAATGCGGTAGCTGACGCTTTGTCTCGTAACCCACATGGTGGTTTAGAGGTCACGGAGGAAGTTAAGGGTTGTGCCTTGTCTTCGTTGGTATTAAGGTCACGGAAACAGTTAATAAGGGAACAAACGCAAGATGAGGGGTTTGGTAGTTTATATTGTTATTTGGAAAATCCTGATGATGTCCCTAGCGCAAATGTGCCTATGTTAGAGAAATGATCCCTATCTTTTAAGCTTATCGATGGTCTAATTTTTTATTCTAAAATTGTAAATTCACGTGGTGAATTAAGATTTTTTATTCCGGCTAGTCTTCGTAAAGCCATCTTGAAAGAAATTTCATGATAATCCATTAGCAGGTCATTTGGGTATTAGGAAAACTTATGCTCGAATTTGTGAATCCTGCTACTTCCCTAAAATGCGGGAAGCAGTGCGCGCTTAAGTCTCCAGCTGTAGCACATGCCAACGTTATAATTATAAAAACGTAAGTCCAGCTGGCAAATTAATTTTCATTAAAGTAAATTTTCCTAATGAATATGTAGCTGTAGATTTGATTGCCCCTTGTCTATTGTCTAATCCTAAAAGATATAGATTTGTATTAGTAATAGTTGATTATTTTAGTAAGTGGGTGGAGTTAGTCCCCCACATGAAGGCTTCTGCGCCTGCAGTTGCCGATGCCTTTTTTGATAATTATAGGGATGAGATTTCCGCTTTTTTGGATACCAGTAAAATCTTAAAGAAAATGTTGTTATTTGAAATCACGAAAATGTTCCGATTTAATAATATATCATTTTCTCTAAGATTTTACTGGTGTGCAAAAAAGCGGAAATCTCATCCCTGTAATTATATTTCTAAATATGGTGCTCCAATTAGGGTAGTTAGTGATCATTGGCCTTGTTTTATATCAGATATATTTAAGGCTTTGTGTGAGAAGCTGGAGATTGATCATTCTTTTAATGTTCCTAACCGTCCTCAATCTAATATGGCGGTACGTGTAAATCGTTCGTTAATTCAAATGATATCTTCTTATGTGGGTTCACATCATTCAAATTGGGACCAGTGTCCTCAGCATTTTGCGTATGCACTTCGTACGGCAGTGCATGAGTCGACGGGGAAAACCCCTGCTAAGTTATTTTTGGGTAGAAAAATCATTACTCCATTTCAAACGTTAGTTATGGTATCGGAGGCAGAAAGTCAATTTATGTGTCAGGATATTGAAAAGTTGGTTAACCTTTACGGAGGGGCTGTGACAGCATCTGTCCGGGCTTACATGTATTCTCAGGTAGACACTGAGCGAGCCCCTGCGTAAAGGTTAAGGAAACACAAGTTCAGATGGGAAAAGCACAGGAGAAACAGGCTCAGTATTATAATATGCATAGAAGTGAGTTAGAAGTTGAAGTTGGAGATTTTGTTTTAGTAGAAAAGCATTAGTTAAGTTCAAGTCGTCAGAAGAGGGTAGCTAAGTTTGGTCCAATGTTTGTTGGTCCTTTTGAAGTTCTAGAATTTCGTAAATGTAATCTTTTTGTAAATGTAAATGGTGAATGGATGACGGTTAATCTGGATCAGGTTCGAATTTATAAGTTTAGAAAGAATGGTAGTGAATGTTTTCATGTGTCGAGTGGTGTTTCACAAAATTCCCGATCCAATGAGTTTCCCGAGTCTAGCTCATCTTCATCTAATTCTTATCATCAATGTTCGCAACGAAAATCTAGACACACAGCGCCAAAAAGTAGTGCTGAATGTAAAAATTCTGTTCAACCTAGAGCAAAGTATGAGAATAAAAGTAAGAGAACAATTTCAAATACGTCAGACTCAGTATGTCCTAAAAAGCAGAAGATCGTAAACCGATCCGTTCCTCCACTAATAAGACAGCATCCCCAGAAGCATTAATTGTCAAATAGTTCGACGTCATCAGAGCCTGATTACTAACGGGGCACTCTCCCCCCAGTAAAATTACATAAAAATTTTCGCCTTGTTTAAACGCCCTTTTCAGTCAAAATTACTATCGCGAATAAGGAAAAAATTTCTATTTATTTTTTCTGGTGGGAGAGTGCCCCGTTGATAATCAGGCCCTGGACGTCATCGGTATATAATCCTCGATAAAAGATTTTTACGGACACTCGTCGAGATGTTAAAAGAACTCTCAATTCTGATTATGTTTTTCCCAATAAAAGACAGCGTAGGTTTCGGCAAAAACGTGGCCTAGCTTCTACGGTAACTTCAAGTGCGTCCAGAAAGAGGAGTCAGTGTTGTTCATAGTATCAGCGTCAGCAGGTTGGAAACCAACAGGAGTCTCACCAAGGAGTGACCCCAGCGAACCAATCCGAGCGGAGTCGTCGAGGGGAATCTACAAGTGTCCCACGGCATCCATTCAAGACCAGGCTACAAGCACAGCAGTCAACGGTTGCTTCCCCGTACAATTCTGATGACGAAAGATTGTTTGTGCAAGGATTCTGGGACAAGAGGAGAAAGCCTTCCTGTAGTATGAAGCCGGATAGTAGTAAATCTTCTTTATAAATGGGAGATGATGTTCTTTATTAATTTTCTATTAAAGTGCATTTATGTTGTAGCAATGGGAAGGAATGAAAGCAGGTGGACTGTTTTAGATTGTATTTTTGGCATTTTTGGAATTTTTTACGGACTCACTAGTGGTGCTTAATTAAGTTCAAAATTTGTTTGCAAAATTGTTACTTTGATGTATGTTTGAAATTTTTGTCCCAACTGCTTTGAGAAATCCTGGATCTATTGTTAATTGTTATGTTAGTTGCTAAAAATGTTGTTATATTGTTAATGTCTTATATTATGTATGTTTTCAGATATTGATAGATAATACTTTAAGTTATTTTGTACACGCGCCGCGGTTAGGCGTGCACGTGTTTTGCTGTCAAGAAGTCCTTGACACGCGTTTCTGTCTCTTGTACTAATGTTTAATTGATTAACTTCCTTCTTATCGTTTCGGGTTTAATGCGTTGCGTTCTTACTTTGGTTGGGAGTAGTTTCCGCAAGTTGCGAGTTTTATGTTATGGAATTGTTGTTTTGAAATTGAATGTTAATGAAATTTTCTTGCAGGGAAGTATACCTGTGTTATGTTTTGATGCTGCTTTTTTTTAGTTCATACAGATGAAGATTTATTTTTGGCGTCATTTTGTCTTGTAAATTTTATTTTCTAGATTGTTGCATAAGCACAGCAATATGAAGCTGTACGTATGTTTCCCAAATATTGTTTAGTCGAGCTACTTCTATCGAATTTTTGGGTGGTAGTTTATGGGACTTATGGGAATTTAGGTACATGGTGAGGTAGCATGGAATAGATTTTATTTTGGAAAAGTTATAAGTCTTGGTGAGGAAAATTTTGCGCATGGGGTTTTTGGACTTTGTGCGAATTCTGGAGATAAGAAAGTTTTACTTATAGATTTTTAGCAAAGTTGCGGTTATTTTCACGTGTTGAGGAAAATTTCGTAAGTTTAATGTATTGATAAATTTTAGCACTCCCAGTGGAATGTTTTTTAAAGAGTAGTTAGTTTTGAAAGTTTTGTGAGTTTTTTTTTAAGTCAGGAGGATGACAGAGATTGAGTATGTGGTTCTGTATGCAAACTGATGATTTTTTATGATGGGTTACAGTTTAATATTTTGAAAGTTATTATTCGGCACCAAATTTCACCCATCACCTTCGTTTCTTGTGCAGTTCAAAATTTATTTCAAGAAAAAGTCCAGGGCATGCATTTTGCCCAGTCCTTTTTCTCTGTAGATTCCGAGGGGGGGGGGTTGTGACGGAGTATCCCTTTGTGATAAAGGCACTCTAGTATTTTTAGTGAGATCGTGACGTCAATGTTCTAACATGTGTGGCGCAAAAGCGACATCTATCCTTTATTCAACTTTAACGTTCCAGAGTGTATGTGGCACCTTCGGGTCTAAAGTTAGCTGCGATTAGGAGTTTTATGCAAATTTATAGCTCCGACTTCAGTTTGCAACGTATAAAAGCTGTGAGTTGGATTGTGTGGTGTAGTGGTGAAGCGGCAGGAGTCCGCAAGGTGAAATTGATGTTGTGGTGAGGCGGCGGAAGCCAGCCAAGCGAGATAGGTTGTGTTCTACAGTGAGATAGCTAGCACTGTGAGCCGAGTTAGCTTGTGGTGAGCTGAGTTACCTGAAGGGAAAGCCTGCGGGTAAGATTTACTTAATACGTTGAATATTTCTGAGAATAAAGAGTGATTAGAGCCACGGGCTGTTCTATTATGGATTTAAACTAGCTTTTAGCCGCAATTTGAACGTAGAGCCGCAGTGAGTGCCCCGAACTGAGCTTAAGCTGTGGACGTGAGTATAGTTTGCAATTTAATCTCCTAGTATTGTGCTTAGTGACTGAAATTTCGAACTTAGTTCCACTTTTTTATGTTCCAGAGGTTTAAACAAACTGTTTGATTTTATCTTATACTTAAAATTATGTCTTCATTTAACGAACATATTCCCAGACACGTCACATACCTTCTTCCAAATAACAATAAATTAAGGTCATTTATACGGAGGTTACTTTGATCCGTAACTGATGGCTTGAAAGCCTCATAGATAAAGTCGCCACTTCTGTTAATTACTCTAATTAAGGATGGAATGGATCATTAGCTTCAAATGCTAAATGTATTCTGCTGCACTTTCTTGCCAAATTTTAGTTCAAATTAAAAAGTAGCGACTTCTTATAAAATGGCCATAACTGGTATCATTCACTTATGCAAAGACAAGGCTGGGTAATATCCTATAAGAAATATTAGAAACTTTAACCAATTAACTGAACTATATATATATTTAAAAAACTTTCAAATAATCCCACTTTCTTTCATATATATTACAGAACTTTTAATCTTTTTTCAGACTAAATATATTTTTTACATAAATAATACACATATATATTTATGTATGACCGTAAAAGTATCGGTTTATACATTGAAATTCAACACTGCATAGAAAAATAAATTATAATGGCCGCAGTTTACTATTTTATTTGTTAATTTTGTTGACCAATCGTACATTGTCTGACAACATTGTCTGATTTTGAATAAATATCTCCCAAAAACGTTTTTTTAATGCTATATTCTATCAAAGCCTTACCAATCTATCTTAAAAGAAAAGACTAATTTTCGTTAATACAGAGTCTGAAAAGCGTTCTTATCAATTATTTATAATGGACTTCATCGGAGTCGGACGAAAAAAAGACATAGAAAATAAGAGAAGACTTAAAAGATATGTAACATCTTAAGAAATTTTTTATTACGATAAAGATTAATTAGAACAAAAATTGAAGACGACTTTAATTACATTCTCAGATATAAAAAAAAATTCGGCTGTGTAGCATGCAATGAATAAAATACGTGTCTGTATATCATTTAATTTACTATAAGATTTCAAAACGTACATAATAAACATAATATTCCGATAGTAATCTAACTCTTGATCTCTTAGAAGTTGAAATGTAAGAATAAATATATCGACGTTTTGAGCAATATTTTTCATTTTTGTTGTTGTTTTAAGAAATCATTATATAAAAATTTCTTTATCATATCTTTATATTTTATTCAAAGATAAAAAAGATATTAAAATTGGATTTTATAATTACAGAGTAAAAACTTTTACGATTTTGTTCAAAATATAAACATTTCATTAGAAGACTTATTTTTTCTGTTTTTAAGTTCTAACCCTTAATTATTTAGGTACGAACGACCGGTATACGCGCCGCTTAAGGTGCTCAAATTATTCTCCCCAGCAAATTTTTATTGTACTAATTGCCTTATTTGATTGTTTTACTTTCTCGATTGATTTAGTAAAGACTTCTGTTCAGAAAAACCGGTGATACAAGATTAAAAATTTGTAAAAGAAGCTTTTCCAAAGGTTTTAACCAGAGTTGCCAAGTCTCCGGCTTTTTGCACACCGCTATAAACTTAAAGAAAATGTTGTTGCTTTAAATCACATAAATGCTTCAATTAAATAAAAGAACATTTTCTGTATTAAAATGACTGAGACTCGGCAGTTCTGCTTTAACCTTTTTCGGCACAGAAAAATTATGTACGTTGAATGAGAAATTACTGACAGACACCGGAATTTACAAGAAGCTTTTTTAGAAATTAAGAACTCCCCTAAATTTAAGCTTTCATTGTGAACATAAAACTTTATTAAATTACTTTATTAAAAACTTTATTAAACTTTATTATATTTGTCGCTGAAGTTTGGAATTAATATTAGGAAAGTGGAACCACTAAGCCGGAAATTGTTTCGAACGATTTCTTTAAACACGTGATTTTTTATATATATATATTGAATCGACACCACTATACTTTAAATATGAATGTTTTAGTAAATTTTTCTTGCACAATATACAATGTGTTAGAAAAAGTATTTCCTTAAAAAAAAGCGGTACTAAACAAATAAATTTAATTTATGAGTGATTAGTTTTCAACGAAAGGATAGTTTGAGAATAGGTCAAAATTTACTTTATGTGTGCATATTTTAAAAGTTGATAATGTACATTTTGTAATTCCTTCACTCTTATGTGGGAGAAATGTTCTATTATTTAAAGTGGTTAAAGGGCTCGTACGTATCGTGGGATTCAGATG
Organism: Maratus speculifer; assembly: GCA_964019185.1. Lineage (NCBI taxonomy): Eukaryota > Metazoa > Arthropoda > Arachnida > Araneae > Salticidae > Maratus > Maratus speculifer. The sequence continues at coordinate 210,666,419 of OZ025300.1, read as the reverse complement.
ATTTTAAGTATTTTAGTACTAGAAAGAACAGATAATATTCCTCGCTATATATAGAGATATATATTTGTTGTTGTAGTTATATAAAGCAAATATTACTATACAAAAAAGCAAGAGCTTAAAAGTCTTGAAGTTTCCAAATCCCAAACTCTTAACCTCTTCAGACCTGAGGTACACAAATGTGTACCTCATTCCTTTACTCATAAAAACTAAACTGTTCGAATTCTTTGCATTTTTACTTTACTTCTATACAGCTGAATGTTTTTTACTTTAAAACAAAACCAATAAATGTCAGCACTGATGGATAATACTTCATAAAATAAATATTATTTCCATCCGAGTTTCGAAAATGCCTTCATGACATTGTGGCTAAGAAAGTAAGAAATATTCATGATTATTTAACTTAAATGCTTTACAATAAAAATTATGGGGAATTTGCTGATCATTTACTTGTTTAAAGACCTTAATTCTCTTATTGCGTAAATTTATATTACTGATCGTTACTCTGATGCTTGAAGGGGATTAGTACTTTTATATACATTTTTCTAAACTTAAATTATCAGTCTCCTAAAGTACTGATTTCATAAAAGGACTCTTTTCGTCATCTATGGTGTCATTTCGATTATGCAAAAGCAATAAATATATATTTGTAGAGTTATTTTATGCTCAGGTCTGAAGAGGTTAATATCTAAGCTTTTTGTTCACAATATTTATAAATATTATCCTTGTTAGTCCACTGTTATTTATTTTGTTTGCTTTACCTTATTCAATTGAAGAGACATTTGTAATAAACATAAGCCATATTTTTCTGTTTTAAAATACTTGCGTACAATCTCTTTTGACAAAAAGTGCAACCATTTCTTCATGTAAAATTTAAAAGTGAAAATTTAATTTTAAAATACTGATGTTGTGGCATTTATGAATTTAAAATGTGGGACGGAATTTGACCCACTCTGACAGAATTAGTTAAATAAGGCATTCATTTATTTAAATGGAATATTTGTATTAGTCATTTAACTAATCAATATTTTTCAAAAAAAACTTTCAAATAATGGCTATTTTTTCACGTATTTTACAAAATTTTTAATCATCTATCACCGGTTTTTCGAAACAGACTTTTTTGCCTAACTGAATGAGAAAAATTTTCGGATTGATTAATGCAAAATTTACGATAATTATTTACTAATGAGAATAATAAATCATGATTGGCAAAAACACGCAGCCCGTATGCCATACGGACAAATCATGGAAGCTGTTAAAGGACTCGTACGTATCATGGGATTCAGAGAATTTTAAGTATTTTAGTACTAGAGAGATCAGATATTATTTCCCGCTATATTTAGAGATAGATATTTGTTGTTGTTGTTCTTAAATAAAGCTAATATTACTATAAAAAAAAGCAAGAGCTTAACACTACAATGGCAAGGAGCCAATTTGGCCCCTACTAAGTGAATATATTTCGGTTTGTGCCATAAATTTCTTTCTAAAATATGTTTAATAGAAGCAAATTAAAAATGATTATTTAAGCAACTTAAACAGTTTGAAATAAAAATTCTGGTGTTATATATTTTTTATAAGATTTGTATAAAACTTCCCGCCTTTCTAGTGTTAAAAGGCCTCGAAGTTTCCGAATCGCAAACTATTAACCCATTAGTGCCTAGCGTCCCTTTTTAGGGACGCTTCAAAAGGTGCATTCAGCACTGTTTTTGACACCGGTAAAAAAGAAAAGCAATAATTATTTTATTTAAATGATGCATTTTCGTAATTAATCAACTAAACTTAAGTCCTCTAAAAATAGTGGTGCCAACCAAATAAAATTTACGCAAAAGGTGCTGGGCACGAATGGGTTAATATCGACGCTTTCTTTTCCAATATTTCAGCTATATGAGTACAGCTCTCTTTTCATTTCTCATTGAATATGATTAAGCTTTAGTTTTACTCGCTTTCTTAGCTTATTGTATATACTAATTGTTGATTGTATTGTTATGTAATAATATCTCTTAATTTCATCATAAAAATTACAATGCGCGTGAAACTAACATTTTGTCGGGTAATTCAAAATAATTTCATGTAGGTTATCTTTATCGATTGGCCATGCTCTCAGATATGGTATGTGTTTTTGGTTTGCAATAGGTAGTTATTGTTTAATGTAATCTATCGCCTCAACTGCGAGCGCAGATTAAAAACTTCGACAAAATCTGAAACAAGCGAAGTTTTTACTTTCTTTGAAATGTATAATTTAAATTTATTACTTTTTAAAACAGTAGTTGTAGATGTATTATAGCTAACCGGTACCCCCGACAAACTTACCACAATTTTTTTATAGAAAGTTTTATCTTTTTAAGTTGCCTTTATTTGTCGAATAAGAGACATAAAATTTTCTATTAAACTTTGGTGTTACAAAAAAAAAAGAATAAAAAGAAAAATTGACAACTTGAGTTAAGCAAATTGTTTATACATAATTATACTTGATTACAATATACTACATTTTATGAATTAATTTATCAATTAAATAATTCAAAATTTGAATCATTATTGAAATTGCATTTTTCATTTATTACATTCGTTTCGGAAGTACATGAAAATAAATTATCAAAAATGGAGATTCATTATTTATATCCATTTAGAGGCTAATAGAAAATTAAATGAGATAAATTCAAAAGACTAGCTCTGAATATTTTTACAGAATTGATCCTAAATATTACTAATGGGTTCCGCCTTCTATTTTTAACTGAAAGACATTTTTCAATTCCATTCTTTGAAATGTTTAATTTAGAAACTCGCTTTCAACAAAGCATTGTATGAAAAAGCAAATTTAAATGTGATATATGCGATAGTTAGTCTTAAAAAATAAAAAAAAAAACTTCAAACCATGAAATGCAGAAATCTATTCTAATTCAAGAAAGGGAGAAAAATATAGTATTTAATGAGAAATTCAACTGCTGGGTAATCAAATAGCTTGTTTGAGTTAGATACAAACTGATTGATTAAATTAACCCATTAGTGCCTAGCGTCCCTTTTTAGGGACGCTTATAAAAAAGGCAATAAAGCACTTTTCACACCAGTAAACAGAAAGATAAATAAAAACAATTTTTATCGTGACAAACTCCTCAATAAATTAAGATAAAGTTATCCGTCTTTTGAAAGTGGTGGGAAACCCAAAATTTCATTTTAATGAAGAAAATGATTTGGGCATTAATGGGTTAACCCTTTAACGTTCATTGGTTTCGCTACGAAACTACAAAATTTTAATTCCGATACGCAACACTGACACCAGTATTTTTATCTAAAAATATCCCTTTTATTTTGTATGTGAAAAATCAAGTTTTCTTATTTAGAAATATATTTCTTCTTAATTACCGGTGTCATTCATTTATTTCGACATCTTAGCAATGAAAATGCTATGATCGTTATAGGGTTTAGATATTTATTTTCATCTTTACTTCAAAATCTGTTTAAAAAATTTCAAATAAAATAAATGTATATATGAGATGTCACTAAGAATATTTAGTTTAAATGTTTGTGTATTTTATTATGTAATGGATTATTCTATGTTTACGTATGAAGAACTGCAATAAAATGTCAAAATATTTTTTTACTAAACATACTCTTTTATTATTCCAATGTAAAATTGATTCTTGATATAAAAAATGTCTATTGTATAAAATGATTTCTTTAAATAATTATGTTTTATTTGAGTTCGCGGTTCAAATTCTCTTGTGTTTGACATTTATTTGTGCTATCTCTTCTTTTACTATTTACGATAACTTATAAGCGGGCACCCGCTGTCAAGAACACAAGTGAGATGTATGTATGCAATATAATGTTTAAAAATGTACCGATATTCTACATGTTTTTCCACTTAAATTTAAAGGTGTCTTATTCGCAAGTACATACATCATATTGTTTATACATAATTATTATTGATTATAAAGTATTACGTTTTATGACCTAATTTTCAATAAAATATATCTCAATTTAAATAATTTTGAAATAGGCTTTTTCATTATTACTTTCATTTCGGAAGTACATGAAAATAAATTACCGGAAATGGAGATTCATTATTTATGCCCATTTAGAGGGTAATAAGAAATTAAATGAAAAAAAAATTCAAAAGACAAGCTCTGGATCTTTTTCAGAATTGATTCTAAATATTACTAATGGGTTCCGCCTTCTGTTTTTAACTGAAAGACATTTTTTTTCAATTTCATTCTTTGATGCGTTTAATTTAGAAACTCGCTTTCGACCAAACATTGTATAGTAAAAAACAAATTTAAATGTGAGATATGCGATTGTCAGTCGCAAAGAATGAAATAAACTGCAAATCGTTATCTACGACATGCAGAAATCTATTTAAATTCAAGAAGATATAAAAATGTAGTATTTAATAAGAAATTCAATTGCTGTGTAACAAAACGGCTTTGTTTGAGTTGGATGCATACTGATTGATTAAATTGAGATTTATTTTCATCTTTACTTCAAAAATTATATGAAAAATTTCAAAGAAAAGCAAATGAATCTATGAGGTGTCAGTAAGTATATATAACGTAAATGTTTATTTTGTTATATTTTCCATTATTCACAGCTTACTTATGTAAAGAAACTGTAATAAAATGTCAAAATATGTTTTTTCTAAACATACTCTTTTATTGTTCCAATGTAAAATTGATTCTTAATGTAAAAAATGCCTAATGTATAAAATCAAATTGCGAAATTTGTTTAAATAATTATGTTTTATTGGAGCTCGCGGTTGTAATTCTCTAGTGTTGTAAATTTCTTTCTACTATCTCGTTCTTGTGCATTTACCATAACTTAAAAACGGGCACCCAGTGTCAAGAACACAAGTCAGATGTATGTATGCAATATAATGTTAAAAAATCTACTAGTATTCTACTTGTATTTCCAGTAAAATTTGGAGCCGTCCTGTTCTTAACACTAAAACAGCCGGGTATTTTTCTATAAATAGGGTTTCGCAGCAGAATTTTTATTTTAAACAATTTAACCTTTATTTATTATTATTATTATTATTATTATTATTATTATTTTGTGCTGCATATATTTAACATATCTTATAAAGAAAATTCTGGTTCGAATCGACTACTATCATTCTGGCAGGGGTCATTTTAACCCCTAATGGCGGTTCTAGTGTTAAGTACATATGGCATATTGTTTATACATAATTATACCTTGTTATAAAATATTACGTTTTATGAACTAATTTATCAATAAAATAAGTCGCAATTTGAATCATTAATAAAATTGGAATTTTCATTTATTCAATTTGTACATGAAATAAAACATGACATAAAAAGTACATGAAAATAGATGATCGAAAATGGAGGTTCATTATTTATACCCATTTAGTTGATAATAGAAAATTTAACGAGAGAAATTCAAAAGACAAGCTCTGGACCTTTTTCAGAATTGATTCTAAATATTACTAATGGGTTTCGCCTTCTATTTTTAATTGAAAGACATTCTTTTCAGTTTCATTCTTTGATGTGTTTAATTTAGAAACTCGTTTTCGACCAAGCATTGTATAATAAAAAACAAATTTAAATGTGAGATATGCGATTGTTAGTCTCAAAAAATGAAATAAACTGCAAATCGATATCTACGACATGCAGAAATCTATTTAAATATAAGAGATAAAAATATAGTTTTTAATAAGAAATGAAACTGATGTGTAATCAAACAGATTAAGTTGGGTGCAAATTCATTGATTAAATTAAGATATTTATTTCTATCTTTACTTCAAAAATGATATAAAAAAAAAATAGAAGCAAATGAATGCATGAGGTCACACTAAGTATATTGAATGTAATTTTTTATTTATTTTGTTTTATCATAGTGTATTTATAGTTTACGTAAGTAAAGGAACTTTAATAAAATATCAAATTTTTTTTCTAAACATTTTATTTTATTATTAAGGTGTAAAAGTGATTCTCAATGCAAAAAATGTCGTCTATAAAATCGAATTACGGAATTTATATAATCGCTACTCTGATTTGTCCGTACGTCTTACGTAACATGTTTTTGCCAATAATGATTTGCCCTTACCACGTATGAGCATTCATATTTCTATCAGAATTTATCATTAACACCAGTACATTTTTATTGTAAATTTTTGATTGTTTAATTCGAACATTTTTCTGATTGATTTAGGAAGAAAAAATCTGTTTTATGTAAAACCGGTAATAAAAGATAAAAATATTTTTAAAACCACGAAAAAAATAGGTATTTTTTTTAACTTTTTTGAAAAATTTCGATTAGTTAAGTGATTACACAATAATATTTCAATTTATTTACGCATGTCAGGCAACTTATCCCTTTCCGGCGCAGGCAAATTCTGCTCATAAAATAAGAAATTATTGATTGACACCGGGATTTAAAAACGACTTTTGTAGAAATTATAAATTCCTAAATTCGCGCTGTCATTGTAAGAGCGAAATATCTTTAAAATATTCTTGGTGCCGATTGCAAGTTTGGAATTAAAATTAGGTGTTGACGGACTGGTAACACTGAGCCGGAGAGTGTTAATCTACATATAATAATATTTATTTGGAATTTCCTTACTTAACTTTCCTTTTTTTATGATTGAGAGTTTTTACCGAGCTACTTCCCAAAATTCGCTTTTCAATTCTATCGCTTTTTGTTTCTTATGTTGAATGCTGTTGCGGTTTGCGATTTGAACTATTCGTATAACTTTAAACATTTTCAGTATTACTTACACTAACTTTGATAACGAGATGGTAAAAGAAACTCCTCTTCTAACGTTGATAAAAGGAAGTCATAGTTTTTAACCAGTTTGAACTGACTTTTCGGATGCCAGAATATAAGAATTTTGACATAGTTTTGTCGATACCACATGAGTATATCTATGGCATAGTTAGGGGTGGGGATCAAAAGCCCGTAATACCACTATTGAAAAGAAATAATTTTAGCTTTCAATAAATTCAAATTTTTTACTTAATTTCTTACGTTAAAGAAGGCAAGAGGTGCTTCACATAATTAGTAATTACAAATAATCTGGACTACCAAACAGGCTACTCACTTTTTACAGCACTATTTCATGATTAAAATTTCCACAGTTAAAAAAAAAATCTAAATTACTAAACTGGGATTCTTGGAATTTTTTTATATAATGGTAACAATAGAAACTCATATAACCGATTCTGTTACACGAATTTGTGCCGTTACTGTTGCATAAAATGTTTGAAATCCCAGGTTTCTACAAAAAAATTAGTAACTTAATAGATTTTTTTGCAATGCATGAGGTACATTACACTGCACTTTATCATTTAATTAATAGAAGCAACTCTATTTTTAAATCTCATTATAAATTAAAGAATATTTCTTGAAGACATTCTTTCAAAATCTATTACTTAAAAAATAGAAAGTAACAAAAAGTCGTATAAGATTTGAGAAATTAATAATGAGAAGAACTGCATTCAAAAATACTTTTCTAGTTGATGACAAGTGTAAAATGTCCCAATTGTTATTTAATAAAGTAGAAAATAATTCAATGTTTCCAACTTCATAAAGGGTGTATCATAACTGATATTCAATTTTGATAGAGATGTAGAAAATTGCAAACGAATAAATATGATTTCACACAGGAATGCACGGATGTAAACTTTGTGTAGTAAAGCAAAATTTGTCTGCTTATGATAAAAATTAAATATAACAAGTCAGTCAGCACGCAGTTATTTCTGTAAAGTTTGTACACTGTTATAGAAAGTGCTCGAAAATCCAACCATTTGCCTCAATAAGTACATAAGAACCGATTTGCATAAAGAAACAGACATTGTGGATAATTTATGGCATTTTCGTACGTTGCTGTCAACAAATTATATGAGTGTTACAATATCCATATCACTTTCTACAGGTGATTCACGCACCATGTTTTACACGGAACCGTAGAGAAAGAGATCAATTGGATATCAACCCAGTGAACGTGGGAAAAAACCCCAAAGAATGTAACAAGATAGTGGTCCATCTGGACTAATATAGGGGAAGATGAGCCAATACTTGAGCCATTTTTTAAATTTTATTTTTTTTTAAATATTTTATAATTTCTTAGAACAAAATAAAATATTGACATTGAAAATTTGATAATTTTACCATTTTCAATTAATTTTGAACTATTTTTCAATGTCTAATAAATTTTTACTTTTTCTTTTACATCGTGGCTCAAGTATCCCCATGGAGGGGATACTTGAGCCAGATGTCACATTCGCAACAGTATTTTGCAAAGAAAAAAACCGATTTACAATATACGCGAAAAAATGCATTAAACCTTTTTTAAATAAATTTGGTCGAATTTTCTGGTGTCGTTGTGACATTTCAGAATTAAAATTATGTGGTAGAAATTTCTACCAGCAGAGTTCAAAGAGTTAGTCACCATACTTTCAAAATGGTACCAAGGTATGTGATTTCTTTTTTACATGTTCAGAACTATAAATATGTTACCATGTTGCCAGTTTTAGAAAGGAAAATTGACCAACTGTAGAGATAATAGGGGTGGCTCAAGTATCCCCTATGCTCAAGTATCCCCACTCTCCCCTATTCAACTCCAGATTTATTATAAAGTAATAATGCACAACATATGCATAATGTGGAAGAGCGTCGTCATACTGAGATTACATCTATTAACTAATAAAAGCAGGATCCTCTCTCGAAAAACACGGCAGTACAATCTAAAGAAAAGTGGGGTATTTCGCACTATCCAAACTGAGTAATAATAAATACGTTCCCAGCAAACAGTCACAGATTGTCTTAAACCACACAATGACAGCAAAACGGCGCTGTGCTTGTCTATCTCTCATACTTTGAAGGTTGTCAAAAGTTCAAAGATTGTTTGGCATCGTTAAAAAAGACATTCTGGAAAATTAGGATCGCTGGAGCCATTGGAAAAAAATCCACTCGATTTAAGTAATCGTTTGCTTCAATTAACGGTACGCATTACAATAAAAAATGCAAAAATTCCTCGTTTAGTATCTCGTTTATCGGTCAAATTTCAAATCGGTCAGTAACACTGCATGTTTTCGAGCTTGGTTTTTTCTTCGACAGACTTCATGATAGTTGTCAAGACTGAAACTGTCCGTATCGATTGGGTTACTCCTCTATTATAACAGGTACTCGTAATCAAACTAGTTTCTCACATTCGGTGAAGAATACAAAGAAACATTTGGTACTGAATATTGCGACATTCGGATTATCATTTTTCCGCAGATTTGAGGTGCTTTTAGAAAGCTTTCCTTGCGACACGGTCACTTAGATACATGGCTGCATATTCATTAAACATAGACATTTTTTCAAACCATGACAGTAAAAATATTCAGCTAATAAAATTGGAAAATCTAGCCTGGAGCAATTGCCTTGTCCATACTGCCTCTTGCCTGCCGGCCGCGAGTGCATGAGGCACATGCATGGTAAGGTCTTTTTAGTAACATTCTGAAACATATCATAGAAAAATTGAGTCATCTCTATGCAAATATTTATCACATGGATGTTGAAGGTTTTTAACCGTTTCCGACACAGAACTGTTCTGTCCTTAAGTTGATAAAAACATTGACTGACATCTGAATGTACAGTTTTTTTTTAATTAGAAATTCATTACTTTAAACTTTCATTACAAAATCAAATTTTTATTAAAATATTTTTGGTATTGTTTGTGAAGTCGAAATTTAAATTACCCCTTGGCACTCTGTTTTCTCCGCTGCGGAGACATCACCTTTCCTTCTAAAATTTGTTTTTGGTACCAGTAATAAAGGAAAATAAAATTTTCCTTAATTAATCAGAGAGTTTTTGGAAATTGTTTACTTCAAGGAAAGCTCTTTTAAAAAAGTTGAGCTAATCGAATAAAATTTGTGAAAGAATCACCGGAGTCCGAAGGGATTGTTTTAATCGTAGCTACCAACTTCTCCCTTTTTTGTACCATAAATATTTAGCAGAATTTTTTTTACTATTTAATCGGTGTATAACACGGTTCGCACGGATCAAGGGATTCAGGGTATTTTTGGTATTAGTGCCAGACATTTCGTAAAGTGTATGATCGAATTATTAGGATAGAATTTTTTTTTTCATTAAATATGGCAAATATTACTTTTATTTGTGCAAATTTTTGAAAAATAACTTTTAATATACCTGAACCGGACGAAATCTGTATTAACCCTTTCCGGTACACTGTGCCCGGTCTGGGATACCTCATTTTAATTCCAAACTTGCAAACGGCACCAGTAATATTTCACTAAAATTTTGCTTTTACAATAAAAGAATAGTTAAGGATTTCAAAATATCTAAAAAAAAAAATGTTTGTGAATTCCGGTGTCAGTCGATAATTTCTCATTTTTCTAACAGATTTTGCCTTTGCCGGAAAGGGTTAAGGCGAATAAAAAAAAATCGAAATTATCTATAACTGTTTTGTGGCAGAAAAAATCGTTTGATTTTGGCAGCTACGGTTTCAATAAAAATATTATTGCTTGGCATATAGGATTTTTTATGGTATTTATACAGTTTAAAAAATATTATTATTATTTTATCGAAGTCATTTTGTTGTTTAAATAACTTCATTTTAAAGTGATATAACAAATTAAAAATCACTAAACTTACACTGTTAGATCTGAAGCAGTGTACCCGCACCCAAACATCTTATAATTGAGAAATTTATGCTTTAAAGTTTATAATGATACATAATGCACTTTTTACCAATTTTAATGCGTGATATATAATATTAACTGGAAATTCTGTTACACAGTTTAACTAAAAATACAGGTTAAACTTGTTTCACTGCAGGATAATATAAATTTAGAAGCAGAGATCCTCATGTGTTTAATTATTTTTTTAATAAATACTATTAAATGTCAAAATTAATGCATGTAGTTTAGAAAGAAAAAAATGCTGTAACGATTTATACTGACTAATAATGAGAAAAATAATCTTATTTAATTTAAAATCTAAGTAACTTCGAAAATATTTCTACCATCATTACTTCTCTAAATGGCATATTCTTATTTCATTAAATATTAATGGTTGCATGTTTTCGTATTTTCATAAATAGTCAGTAATACTCCGCATCTTTTTGCGACTTCTTTTAATTTATTGAGTGCAATTAAGGGGATTAAAATTAAATGTTTTTATTTGAAATTACATTTAAATATGCTGGAAATGCCAATTTAATAACGTGAATTATAAATTAAAAGTATTTTTAAATAATTGAGGTTTCCGTTAAAGTATCCGAAGAAAAAAAACCCTTAATGGTATCTGTTTTGTGTCTGATCAGATTATAATGATTTAAAATTGTTTTAAACAAGCTTTTGAAAATTAAGTAAACATATACCACAGAAAAGTTTTTTTTTATTATTATTTAAAATAAATTATGGTAATAGAGACTTCCAGAAAGTATTTTAAAATTAAGTATGGATCATGTATCAGTTTTATTAGCATGATATTACATTTTGAGCACATAGAAAATTTGTTTTAACAATTTATACTCAATAATGATAAGAAAAAAATCTTATTAACCTTTTAACCCTTTGATTACGGGCTTGGGACATATGTCGTCCCAATGATCATTTATTTATTGTATTCGTACCATTTTTTGAAAAAAAAAACTCTACCATAAATTTACATTAGAATACTTTCAAGAAATTTCTACCTTAAAGAAATTCGTTTGTGAATTGTGGTGCGAGTGAATACTTGAATAGTCCCCAGTGCAAGTCCGTAATCTAAAGGTTAATCTAAATACTAGAAAATACCATCCTCAGTTTCATTACTTATCTAAATGGCACACTCTTATTTCATTAAATATTTATGGCTTCATGTTTTCGTATTTTCTTAAATAATGATTAATACTCCACATATTTTTGCGACTTCTTTTAGTTCGTTGAGTGCAATTCAGGGGATTAAAATTGGATGTTTTTATTAGTTTGAGGTTACATTTAAAAATGCTAGAAATGCCAACTTAATGTGAATTATAAATTAAAAGAATTTTAAATTAATGGATGTTTCCGTTAAAGTATCCGAAGAAAAAAGGAAAACCCTTAATGTTATCTGTTTTATGCCCGATTAGATTATAATGGTTTAAAATTGTTTTAAACAAGCTTGTAAGAATTGGGTAAACATATGCAAAGGATTTATTATTATTATTATTTAAAATCAATTATGGTAATAGAGATTCCCAGAAAGTACTTTAAAATTAATATGGATCATACATCAGTTTTATAATCATGATATTACATTTGAGCACTTAATTTAATTATTAGTTGGAAAAAGAAATGTATGTTGTATTCAATATTTATTTCATAGTTGCAAATTTTAAATTTAAATGAGTGAAAGAATGTTGCGGAACCTTGAGAAGAAATTTCTTTGGTAAATTACCTAATAATTAATAATTATGAAAAAAAGAAGTTAATGTATAAACATGTCAAGGGAGTCATTTGAAAAATTGAGCTTTTCGTGACCATATTATTGTCTAAATAGATACGTAAAAAACCCCTTTTATTAACTATTTAAGATCTGTTTTTTCAAATTCTACGAAACCGACAAAGAAGGTAACATTTGCACCGTATTTTGCAACTAAAAAAGTTCGATTTATACATAAACGGAAAAATGAATTAAGTCATTTGTTAAAAGATTTCGGTCGAATATTCCGGTGTTATTGTGAAATTTATATTTCTTAGTGTTAAAATTAAGTAAGGAGAAATTTACTCACAGCTTTCGAGAATTATGGACAAGTTTAAAAAATATAAAAAAAAATTGGCAATTTTTTATTTAAAAATTTAGATTTCACACCAGAAAATGTTTAATACAAATTGTAATTTATTTTAACCTTTCTAGCACACCATGTGCAACCTAAGCAGTGATGGTAACCTCGTTAGCAAATTTTACCACATCGGTCTAGTTTTCCCTTACACATTAAATTTCCGATGCTGCCCTCTGTCGGGAAAAGTTTTAACCACAATATTTCCCACATTATCTCCTACTCTCCACCTCTTTTAAACTTTTGAACTTTTAAAAAATATAGAGAAAATATTTTTCAAGGGAAATATACAGTAAAAGTAAACAACCAAAAGCTTATGATCGATGTTTCTTATTTCCTTAAAAAATAAAGCATGTAATTGAGGATTAACAGGATAAAAAAGCAAAAATATAAGTAACTTGTTTCATTAAAACTAACCATATGTTTTTGACGATTAGTAATTAATTGAAATTTTTAGTTTTTAAACAATTTAAATATATCAGCAAGGGAAATCTAAAAATAAAAAAATCGAAATCCTCTATTATTATATGAGCTTTACAAACTAAAGAAATTACACATGTCAACGAAAAGTTTTATTAATGTATTTAACTAACGATACGTTCTGTGATTTTAGGGAAGGTGTATTCCCTCTCTTAACATAACAGTTTTAAAATGTTATATAATTTTTATTTCCATTTGGAAAAGGATGTTTTTTTTTTTTGAGTGTTCACTCTTGAGCATCGAAAACCAATTTTACACTTTATGTTATAAGTGTATAGGTAGTGGAATTATTTTTCACTTTCACATTTAGCCCGATTCTATGATTTTCCCAGAAAATTTGCTTATTTCGTTTAAAAAATAGCTGAGGTAGAATTTTCTCAAAAATGTCTGAAATTTCCCACAAAATGACAAAAATTCCCTATTTCGAACAAACCTCTGCTTCTCCCTCAAATGAGGGACATTTCCCACGAGTTACTATCACTGAGTCCGAGATACATAATTTTAACCCCGACACCAATAATATTTTAATAAAAATACACTTTTATAGTGAAAGCTTAACCCCTTGCGGGCGGTGGTTTCATAGATGTACAACTTAATTATATTTCCCAAACGCCACATTCGCCCCGGAATTTTATTAAAGAAAATTAGGGTTTATTGAATGCGTGAAATATAGCGTTTTCTTATTTGCAAATAAAGTTGTTTTCAAATTCCGGTGTCAGTCATTAATTTCATTACTTAAGCAATGAATTTGCCCTGCCCCGCAAAGGGTAAAACTATGAGATTCTTAATTTCTAAAAAAAGTTGTTTCTAAATTCCAGTGTCAGTCCATAACTTCTCATTTTAGCAACAGAATCTACCCATGTCGGAAAATTTAAATCCCGAAGTTCTAAGTCCTGCTGTAACCAAAAGGAATTGATTGCTTTTTCTGAAGAGTATTTAGTATTTCTTAACCCCTTGCACGCAAGAGATAATATCACTGACCACTGGTGCCCTGCGTAAATGGATGCTAAGTTCTCTGGACACAAGAATTTTAAAATAATTTTCTCCGCCTTATCTAATGGCGAATAATCTGTTATAAAACTTGAAGAAATAAACTGCAAAATATTAGTGGTGTTCAAGCAATCGGCGTCCCGCTTTACGAGAGACACGAAAATTCTAGAAAAAGGTTTTTGAAAGCATTTGAAGCACACGAAGCCTGTATTAACCCCTTGCGGTGCAGTGGTTTCATAGATATACCACTTAATTTTAATTCCCAAACGCCACATTGGCACCGGAATTTTATTTAAAAAAATTACTGTTTATTGAGTGCGTGAAATATAGCGTTTTCTTATTCATTAATAAAGTTGTTTTCAAATTCTGGTGTCAGTCATTAATTTCAACACTTAAGCAATGAATTTGCCCTGCGCCGTAAAGGGTTAAGAGCCGACACTACTGATTGAAAAAGACCCGGGTGATAATATAAAGTCTATGGGGGCGTTCTTTTCAAATATCTCGCTCAAATTTTAATATTTTGGCGGTTTTTTTTTCACTTAAGATAGCTGAGGACGATCCACAACCGGCCTAGATTTTTTTTTTTTTTTTTTTTTACTTTTTTGATTATGGTTATATTCATTTTATATTAAGATGGTTTCAGTTTCAAAACCGTTTGAACCCGGCTCTGAAAGTTTAAGTATTTTTTTTAAATAATCTGAGATCAAAATTGAAAAAGTAAAAACTAGGCCGGTTGTGGATCGTTTTCACCTATCCTAAGCAAAAAGATTCACGTAAAAATATTAAATTTTGAGCAAGATATTTGAAAAAAAGCGCCCCCATAGACATTACATTATGATCCGGGTCTTTTTCAGTCAGTAGTGTGGCGTCATAAGGGGAATTAAAATGTAAAATTAACTAAAATATTTTGTGGGAGAAAAAAAATTAATGTTATTGGCACCTACGGTTATAATAAAAGTATTATTTCTGGGCATACTGATTTTTTTCTATAATATGTTTTCCCTTTTAAAAAATTGTCATTTCTATTTAATCGAAGTCATTATGTTTTTTCAAAAACTATTTTTTAAAGTAAAAGCTGCAAAATCATTATATTCAGTTTGTGAGATCTAAAGGATTGCCCCAAATACTTAAAATTGGGAAATTTATGTATCACACTTGTCCAAAAATTACCTTATTATAATGCTACTTAATGACCTTCATACCAATTTTAATATATGACATATAATATTAAATAGAAATTCTGTTATAAAAGCTTCCAAATGGTCCGCCAGCTGAAAACCAATAATTTTAACGAAAAATTACATGGTAGGTTTTTACAACATTTGCACAAGAATAAATCAAGAAAGGCTGTGCCGCGCAATTTACAAGGAAAATCTAAAAAGAAAATTGTTCTAAGAAAATATTGGTGTACAGTTGGCGGACTATTTAGGAGCAATGTGTTATACAATTTGACTAAAAATCCAGGGCTCGAAAAATCTACATGCCCGACATCAGTGTTGTTAGACGGCGACTTTTTAAAAATTCAGATTGGCACCACTTCTTTGGATTGGTAAAATTACGTTTAGTTTAATGACATATTAATCAAGAGGAATTTTATCCTTTAATAAAAGTGGTGCCAATCAAATTTTTAAAAAGTCGCCGTCTAACAACACTGATGTCGGGCATGTAGATTTTTCGAGCCCTGAAAAATACAGAATAAACATGTATCGCTGAAGTGTAATATACACTGAGACACATCCCTATGTACATAATTATTATTTTTTTAAATAAAGATTATTAAATATCAAAATTAATGTGCGCAGTTTAAAAATAAAAAATTGTTTTAATGATTTAAAATGAATAATGATAAGAAAAAAATCTTATTTAATCTATATTCTAAATAACTTCGAAAATATCACCCCAGTTTTATTACTTGTCTAAATGGCACACTCTTATTTCATTAAATATTTGTGGCTTCATGGTTTTGCATTTTCTTAAATAATCATTATTACTCCGCATGTTTTTGCGACTTCTTTTAATTCATTGAGTGCAATTCAGGGGATTAAAATTGAATGTTTTTATTAGTTTCAAATAACATTTAAAAATGCTGGAAATGCCAACTTAATAACGTGAATTATGAATTAAAAGCATTTTAAAATAATTGTGGTTTCCATTAAAGTATCCGAAAAAAAAAGGAAAACCCTTAATGGTATCTGTTTTATGTCTGATCAGATTATAATGATTTAAAATTGTTTTAAACAAGCTTGTGAAAATTGAGTAAACATATGCAACGGAAAAGCTTTTTATTACATTTTAAAATCAATTATATTAGTAGAGACTTCCAGAAAGTATTTTAAAATTAAGTATGGATCATGTATCAGTTTGATTGTCATGATACTTTATTTTGATCACTTGAGTTAATTTTTAATTGGAAAATGGGATGGATGTTGCAATTAATATTTATTTCATCGCTGCAAATTTACAAATTTAAATGAATGAAAGAATGTTGCGGAATCTTAGGAAGTAATTTCTTTAGTAAGTTATTTAATAATTAATAAATATGAAATAAAGTAGTTACAAGATGAACACGTCAAGCGATTTATTGGGGAAAAAATGAGCTTTTTGGGTAAAAGATTATATTCTTGTCTAAATAGAAACGAAGAATATCTCTTGATTATAACTTTAAGCTTGTCTACTCGATTCTATGAAATAGACAAATATCATACTGGCACCAATATTTTGAACCCAAAAAAATTAAATTAAATATAAACTAAAGCATTCATTAATTTACTTTTTAAGAATTTGGTCGAGTATTCTGGTTTTACTGTGACATTTGGAAATTTAAATCAAGTAGGCAGAAATTCACCAACCAGAGCTTTCGTGGATTATATACAGGTTTCAAAAACTGTTGCCAAATTTAGCAATTTTTGTTATTCAGAAATTTTGAATTCTCACCAGAAAATGTTTAATTCTAATTTTAATTTCATTAAAATCACATAAGAATTTATACGTAAGAGTAATTTATATCTCTGGGGATTATTTAAAATTTCTTAAGCACTTGATCTCGAGTAGTAATTATCACTGATCACTTGTGATAGCGTAAACGCATGCTCCAATTTCTCTGTACATAAATATTTTAAACTAATTTTATCCGAGTTATCTAATGACCGAATAATCTGTGATAAAAATGACGACATAAAATGTAACATATGAGTGGTGTCAAACAAATGCCCCGCTGCGTCCCGATTTACGAGAAACACGAAAATTCTAGAAAAAGGTCTTTGAAATCACTTGAAGCAATCGAAGCATGTATTAAGGTAAATTAAAACGATTATTTTTATTATTTTTGGTGGCTGAAAAGAGGAATGATATAGGCAGCTATAGTTTTAATAAAAGTATTATTTCTGGAAATTTTAGAATGTTTTTTATGTAATGCGTAATCCTTTTAAAAAATTGTCATGTATTTAATCGAAATAATATATATATATATTTTTAACTTTAAAAAAATTTTTAAGATCTGCGATATTATCATATTAAATTTCTGAGATCTGGAGAATTGCAAAATTTGTGTTTCAAACTTGTCAAAGGCTAATTTATTGTAATGCTATTTAATGCACTTTTTACCAATTTTAATCTATAATTCATCATATTAATTAGAAATTCTATTACAGTTTCACTAAAAATATAGACTTAATTTGTATTGCTGAAGTATAATATAAACTGAGACACATCCCTATGTAAATTATAATTTTTTTAAAGATAAATATTATTAAATGTCAAAATTAATGCGTGTAGTTTAAACAGAAAAAAATGTTTTAACGCATTATACTGACTAATAATACGAAAAATACTCTTATTCATTTAAAAATCTAAACAACTTCGTAAATATTACTATTGTCATTGCTTGTCTAAATGGCAATCTCTTATTTCATTAAATATTTATGGTTTCATCTTTCCGTATTTTCTTAAATAATCATTATTACTCTGCATTTTTTAATTCGTTGAGTGCAATTCAGGGGATTAAAATTGAACGTTTTTTTTTTTAATTTGAAGTTACATTTAAAAATGCTGGAAATGCCAACCTAATAACGTGAGTTATAAATTAAAAGCATTTTAAAATAATTGAGGTTTGTATTAAAGTATCCGAAGAGAAAAGGAAAACACTTAATGGTATCTGTTTTATGTCTGATCAGATTATAATGATGGTAAAATTTTTTAACAAGCTTGCAAAATTTGAATGAACATATGTAACGGAATTTTTTTTTTATTATTATTTAAAATTAATTATGGTAATAGAGACTTCCAGAAAGTATTTTAAAATAATTATGGATCATGTATGAGTTTTAGTATCGTGATATTATATTTTGAACACTTAATTTAATTTTCAATTGGAAAATGAAATGGATGTTGTATTCAATATTTATTTCATCGCTGCAAATTTATAAATTTAAATCGATGAAAGTATGTTGCGGAATCTTAGAAACTAATGTCTTTGGTAAATTACTTAAAAATTCATAAATAGTAAAAATAAATTAATGGTTAAAGCTGTCAAGGGAGTTACTTTAAAAATGAGCTTTTCGAGTAAAAGATCACATTATGGTCTAAATAGATACGTAGAACACCTCTTTGTGAGCTTTTTAACCCCTTGAGGGGCACCTACGATTGATGAAGATTTACACCAGAAAAATTTTATTAAATTTCACTTTTCTAACTTTGGTCGAAAACAGTCGAGAATTTGCTTTTCCTCTTTTTGATATAACTTTTTTACAAATTTCCGGTGGGAGTTCAGAATTACACGAACGCAATTGCTTGCCCCTCAAAGGGTTAAGCTCTTTTTCTCAATTTCTACGAAATAGACAAATGTGGCAGCATTGGCACGACTATTTTGTGATTAAAAAATATATACGATTTCTATATAAACGAAACAAATTTATTACTTATTTTTATATTAAAAAAAATGGTCAAATATTCCGGTGTCACTGTAATATTTGGAAATTAAAATTAAGTAATTAGGAATTCCCCACCAGAACTTTTGAGCATTTAACGCAAGTAAAAAAAAATACTGACAATTTGGGCAATTGTTTATTCAGATATTTCGAATTCATACCAGAAAATGTTTAATGCAAAATTTTATTTCACGTAAATCAAGAAATTGCTTTCCTGATAATAACTAAATGTAATTCATTAATATTTCTGGGAAGTACTTAAAATTTCGAAACTTTGTACACTCGCGAGATTACTGTCACTGACGACTGGTAGCCTACGAAACGGCTACGAATGGATGCTCTAAGTTTGCTATACACAAGTACTTTAAACTAATTTTCTTCGCCTTATCTAATGGCCGAATAATCTGTTATAAAAATAACGAAATAAACTGTATGACATTAGTGGTGTCCAAAGCATTCGTCGTACTGGGCACGAAATTTCTAGAAAAATGTTATTGAAAGTTCTTGAAGCATACGGACCTTGTATTAAGGCGAATTAAAATTATAAAATTAACTATAATTTTTTTTGTGGGAGAAAAAAAAATTAATGCTGTTGGCACCTATGATTAAATAAAAGTTTTATTTCTAGTTTTTTTAAATAATAATTAATCCTTCAAAAATGTCATTTTATATTTAATAAAAATCATTTTGTTTTTTCAATAGGTTTTTTTTATAGGTTATATAAGAGTTGCAAAATCATCATATTCAATTTGTGAGATCTGAAGTTGTGCCCAAAATTTTATAATTGTGAAATATATGTTTCATACCTGTCAAAAGTTACCTTGTTGTAATGCTACTTAATTCACTTTACCAAATTTAATATATGATAAATATTCTTTATTAGAAATTCTCTTACACAGTTTGATTAAAAATACGAGGTAAACTCGTATTCTTGAAGCATAATATAAATTGAGACACATTCCTATGTATATAATTATTATTTAAAAAAAAGATTATTATATGTGAAAATTAATGTGTGTAGTTTTACAAGAAAAAATATTTTAACAATTTATATTCAATAATGACAAGAAAAGAAATCGTATTCATTTTTTAATCTAAATAACTTCAGTTCCATTACTTATCTAAATGGCACACTCTTATTTCATTAAATACTTATGGTTTCGTGTTTTCTTGAATAATTATTAATACCCCGCAACTTTTTGCGACTTCTTTTAATTCGTTGAGTGCAATTCAGGGGATTAAAATTGAATGTTTTTATTAGTTGAAGTTACATTTTAAAATGCTGGAAATGCCAACTTAATAACATGAATTATAAATTAAAAGCATTTTAAAGTAATTGAGGCTTAAAGTATCCCCAAAAAAGGAAAAGCTTTAATGGTATCTGTTTTATGTCTGATCACATTATAATGATTTAAAATTATTTTGTACGAGCTTTTGAAAATTGAGTAAACATATGCTACGAAAAAAGCTGATCAATTATGATAATAGAGACCTCCAGAAAGTATTTCAAAATTAAGTATGGATCGTATATCAGTTTTATTATCATAATATTACGTTTGAGCACTTAATTTAATTTTTAATTGGAAAAATAAAATGTATGTTGCATAGAATGTTTATTTCAACGCTACACATTTATAAATTTAAATAGATCAAAGTATATTGCGGAATCTTAAGAAGTTATTTTTTTCTTAAATTACTTAATAATTAATTTTAAAAAGTAATTACAGGATGAACATGCCAAGCAAGTTATTGGAAAATTTCAGCTTATTTTAGTAAAAGAACATATTATGTTTTAAACAGATTCGTAGAACACATGTTTATTAATTCTTTTAGCTCTAGTTTCTCAATTTAACCACTTCCACTTATCTGATCAATATTTTTGAAAAAACTTTAAAAAAAGGCCTAGTTTTTTCATTATTCTACATTTTTTTTATCAACGGTTTTTCAAAACAAACTTTTCTATTAATCGAATCAGAAAAATCCTCGGATTAAATAATGCAAAGTTTACAATATTATATGTTTATTTTTCCTTTTTAACCACCTGATTCATTTGCCGTACGCAGTACATTGAAGAAAAAATTTCTTGATCTATCACTTAAAGCTTTTAAACGCTACTAACTTTTTTAAACACATTTCCATATTGTTTAATGGCTGTAATGTAAACCGAATATTACGATTATTTTCCTTTTAAATTGGTATTAATCCCATATTTTCAATTTATTGTACGTAAAAAATAATATTAAATAATTACAACTTTCCTCCGACGTATTTCGCGAATAATAACTTAAAAAGACGAAAGCCAAGTTCTTAATCAATTTAAACGTGACTCAAAATTTTACTAATGGATTCGCTTAAGAAAAATCGGCTTGGTAATATTTAAATTGAAACTGCACTTCCAGTTAAATACTCAGTAGTACTTATTTATTTATTTATTTTAATTTGCATGTTTTAGTAGTGGGTATTATGAAACATTAAACAATCAGCAAATCTTTATCCGTAAATTGAAGGAATGTAATTTCAATTTAGAAAAATTGCTACAATTTCTTAAGCCATTTACTGTGAAATAAGATAGTGTGTTTAATTTGAATACATGCAATGTAATAATGTTTAATTTCTTGGTTTTTTATGTATTACTTATTTTATTCCTTCATATATTAAGTATTTTATACTTCTATTGATTGTACTTTTTACTGTCTTCTTTTTCTGAAGAAAAAGAAAGGAATGTTAGAATATGCAAAAGGTTTAAATAAAGAAGTGGGCAGTAATTCATCTGTATAGTTATTTTTTATGTGTCGAGATAATTTTAATGTTTTCTTCATGTATTTAAATAATTATTATTTATTAGAAATATTTGTTATAAATATTTTTAAAAATATTTTGGTATCTTTTTATTGTATTTTTCATTTTTTTTTTTATTTTGATTAATGCTTAACTACTACATGTCCCCAGTAGCCAAACAATATTGGACCAATATTGGCTACATCTTGGTGCAATATTGGCACATGGGCGAAATACTGGCATTAAATGTTGCTCCAATATTGGGGTGTTTACATTTTGCCCTTATTTAGCTTATATTTGTAGCCAATATTATGCCAATATTGGTGTTTCATTAGAAATATTGCCAATAAAACACTTAATACACACAATACTAAAATAATATTGGTTTAATATTGGTATTTCATTGGAAATATTTCCAATGTAAAGCCAACATTTGTATAATATCGGCGTTTTATTGACTTTTTTCCAACGATACCCCAATAATGGCATAATATTGGCTGCAAATATTGGCCAAATAAGGGCAAAATGTAAACATTCCAATATTGGAGCAATATTGATATTTTATTGTCAATATTTACAATTAATGAAATATTGGCGCAACTTTGGACCAATATTTGTTTGCTACTAGGGGTACTTTTAAGTACAGTGAAATTTCATTTAACCCTTTCCAACACGGGCAAATTCAATTCACAAAATGGGAAATTATTGACTGATATAGGACCGATACAGGACTAATAAACGAGTTTTTTAGAAGTTAAGAACTCCTTAATCTCTTTTAATATAGCAGCACGAATTTCATAAATCATCATTTACATAGTTAACGAGATATGTAGTATTGGGATCCAAACAAATTTGAGAACATAAAATTTGTAATTTAATCCTTTCGGTGCAATGATCCCACACCAGGCATATTTAATTTTAATTCCAAAGTTTCAATCTGCACTAAAAATATTTCAATAAAATTTTAAATTATTTCAATGCAAGCTTAAATTAAATAATAATAATTATAATTATAATAAACTCATTTGTAAAATTCAGGGTAACGAACAGTTTATAATTTTACAAACTTAATTTGCTTGTGCCGGAAAGGGCTAAAAAATGTGTTTTTAAATAATTTAACCATTTGAGGGGCAAACAATTGTGTTTCTATAATTTTGAATTTGAATTTCTATTCAAAATATGGATATTAAATTTATAGCGGTTTTTCATCAAAGTTATTAAAAAATAATAATTAAAAATTTCTGGTACAAATTATAATTAAATTAGATGGGATATACTCCATCACTTCTCAATGTCTGCAAAGGTACAAGGGTAATTTATGAATAAAATTGATTCATCTACCCACATGAATTTTGTATTTATTAATTGCAATACATGACTTCGGGTAAACTGAGTTTTAACCCACTTCTTGGCAGCGTTTTTTCTGCGCGCGATAACTACGCCACGCCTTGCTTTCCTTTACTTTTCGATGTCGCTCTTCTCGGCAACCCTCGGAGTGAAGAAACGATTTCTCCCTCGTTTGCGAGAGCTTGCGGCGCATGCTCTGTTCGTTCTTTCTTTTATAGCTTTGTTATTGGACCAGGGAGGAGAAACTGTAGAATTTTAATTCTGGCGCCTTGAAGTTAATTAAATTTCTTGTGTGTTATTAGACCGTTGGATTACGATGAGAGTTTGTCGAATAATTACATATTAAATATAAATGAAAATGACCATTTGCATTCAAAACTTAACATATTTCTTTAAAAAATCTATTATTGATTTCTTTTTTTATTTAAAAAAAGACTGGTTTTGTTTTTAAAAAAGGTATGTGTACAATTTCTTTGTTTCTTGAACAGAACTGTTTTGAATATTTAAATATTATACATGTTTTAAAGAAAAATGTGACCGGGGGGTTCAGGGGGGGGCAGAGCCCCCTGAGAAAAGATTTTTTTCTTCTAAATGCTCTGTAAATTAAATTTTTGGTTATGGTCATCCGATTTTGGAATCTTAAATTTTATGAAATAATTTTGTATGTAAATGAGATATTTGTTTTAATTTTTCGCAATATGCATGCTTTTTACATCCTAATTTTTGCGATATTTTAAGATTCTGCGTTAGTATATGTATTTTTGCTCTATTTTTATTGTCGCGATCTCTCAAACTCCTTTAAAAACCTAGTTTGTCGGTAAGTGGATTATTTGTTTTTATATGCGTGATATTTCAAATTCTTTTAAATTTCCATGTTTTAAAACATGTATTTTTGATTTATTTTCATTATCGCCAATTTAAATTGCGCTCTTTTGAATGGTGTCTTCTGGAGTGAAACTCCGGAAGACAAAACGCAAAAGCGTGCCAATGTGGCGATATTTTGAAAACGCGCCAAGAAGGGGGTTAAAACTCAGTCGCGCCATGACTTCTATTTACAATACTTTAGAAAATAAACTGAGCATACATGCAATTTTGGTGTTGCAGACCTGAAAAGTGCACGCATATATGAACCTATATTGGACGTGGGTTATATAATCTATATATTAAATATGAATTACACTTTTTTTTAAGCTAAGAATATACATCTTCAATGACTATATATTTCTCTTATAATTAGAGAATTATGTAAAAAGACAAAAGCAAGCTCTAAATCTTTCCAAAATTGATTTTACCAATACAAATGGATTCTGCTCCTATTTATCAAACAAATGAAATCAGTTGCATAAACTTAATTTGAAACCACATTTTCTTTCAGTTAAATATTTCATTCAAGAAAACATATTTTTAAATTGGGCATTTCAATAATGGATTCCAAAGAAGTTCAACAATCAGCAAATCTTTATTTTTATAACGCAGCAATGTATTTTCATTTTAGAAGAATGTTTTCAATTTAAGTAATCGATTACAGTTGAATGAGGTTTCAGTGTGTTTTATTTGGATGTATGCAGTTTTAAAAGATATTTATTTTCGACTTATACACACTTTTAACTCGGTATGTACAATGTGTATATGCTTTGTAGATCTTTATAAGTGGAATAAAGGAGAATACCGTATTTACTCGTGTATAAGGCGCACTTTTTTTCTAAAAAATTTGGGCAAAACTACTAGGTGCGCCTTATACACAGAATAATCTTTTACTGTTGGACGCAGTCGAACGATATACATATGAAACAAGAAATTATTCAAGGAAGATATTAAAACTCGAAAAATGTTACTTAATTGAAGTATTACAACATATTTATTTTATTCCTTGCAGTTTTTTATACAACAGAGCTAATGACATTATCTAAACGCTAATTAGCAATTCTCTTTACCATCATTCATTCCTATTTCCCGTCATTCTCTTACAACCCGAAGTCTAAAAATGCATTTTCCTCTTGTTTTCTGGTCTGGTGTAATGTTTGTTTCGACCTTTTTTTTTCTTTACTGAAATTCATTTCAACATTCTTCATTAGCGTGTCAAATTTATGGCGCGCGTTATATACGAGATTTTAAGAAATCGCCATTTTTACTTGTAAAGTAGGGGTGCGCCTTATACACGCGTGCGCCCTATACACGAGTAAATACGGTAGTTTAAATTTTGCAATTTATTCAATTTGAATTATATGCTGTTTTTTAATCTGTTCGCGACGGGAGCCTTTTACGAAATTTTGAATGTTTTGCCACCGGTTTTTAAAAACAGAAAATTTTTTCTTTTTAAATCGAGAAAAGGCTTCGATTACATAAAGCAAATTTTGCAGTAAAAATTTTACTGGTGGGGATAAACAAGGATTCTTACGCCTTTTTTGCGGCATGTATATGTGCCGCTCCTCCCCAAGGAGTTAAGTGAAAAAAGATACCAGCTAGTGATAAATAATTTTCTCTATAATAACTTGGAATGGAATGCAAATAGACAAAGAAAAATCTTTAATCTTTGCAAAATTGATTTAAAATTTGACAACAATTCAATATTTTTTTAATATTTAGCGAATAATATCATTAAAATTTGTGATGGCAAATGTTTTTCATCAAAAATATTGACGATTCCTACCTTAAACTTTTACCAGTTAGTGGGTTACATAATGTAACTTATTGAATTTGCATTATATATTTATTGTAAAAGCAATGAAAAAGCACATCCTCATGGTAATACATTTCATTTATAATCATTCTGAGCAAAACGGAAAAAGACAAAGGACAAGATTCAAAACTTTTGGAAATTGATTTAAGCATTCAAAGGGATTTCGTTGCAATTTTTCGAACAAATACAACCAGCTGCTTGTACTTTATCTGAAATCACATTTTTTCAATTACACATTTTAACCAAGAAAAGATGTTTGAACAACTGGATATTTCAATTATGGTTTTCAAAAAGTTTAAACAAACTGGAAAACTTTATTCGTGAACCTGAGTAATGTGTTTTAATTGGGAAAAATGTTTACTATTCAGGAAATCTAATGCACTTTAATCAAATAGCACATTTATTTGCTTGTATGTAATTAAAAAATATACTTGCTTTTATCTTTTGTAAAGAAGGTCTCTGTGTTTGTATGTGTATGATGATGTAATGATACGTAACTTATTGATTTTGTATTACATGTTTATTTAAAAAAAAAAAAAAAAATAGAAATCCCCATACTAGAATAATTCATTTATAATCATTCTGAGAAAATAGAAAAAAAAATCAAAGCATAAGAGTGAAAATTTTCGAAAATGATTAAAGCATTACAAACGGATTTCGTTTCAATTTTTCAAACAAATGAAGTCAGCTGCATGTACTTTATCTGAAATCACATTTTTTTTCAATTAGATATTTTAACCAAGAAAATATGTTTGAACAATTGGATATTTCAATTATGGTTTTCAAAAAGTTTAAACAAACTGGAAATCTTTATTCGTGAAACTGAGTAATGTGTTTTAATTGGGAAAAATGTTTAATATTCAGGAAATCGATTGCACTTTTATCAAATAGCATATTTATTTGCTTGTATGTAATTTTAAAATATTCTTGCTTTTATCTTTTGTAAAGAAGTTCTTTATGTTTGTATGTGTATGATGATGTAATAAGTAACTTCAATGATTAACTTATTAATTTTGTATTACCTATTTATTTAAAAAGGAAACAAAAATAGAAATCCCCATAGTAGAATATTTGATTTATAATCATTCTGAGAAAAAAGAAAAAAAAAAAAAAACAAAGCATAAGAGTCAAAATTTTCGAAAATGATTTAATCATTACAAATGGATTTCGTTTCAATTAAACAAACAAATGAAGCCAGCTGCATGTACATAATTTGAAACCACATTTTTCAGTTAGACATTTTAACGAAGAAAACGTGTTTGAACAATTGGATATTTCAATAATGGTATACAAAAAGGTTAAACAAACAGAAATGCTTCATTCGTAAAACCAAGTTATGTATTTTGAATTGAGAAAAGTGCTTACTGTTTAGGAAATCGATTGTACTTTAATCAAATAGTATATTTTATTTGATGTCTGATATAGTGATGGGCGATTTCGATTTTTTAAATCGATTTAATCGATACTACGGCCAACTCGATTTAATCGATACTTTAAAATTTTTAATCGATTTCTCTGAAGGTAATATAATTTTCATTTTCCTTCAAAAGTCGAAGATAAAATAGACGGATGTGCCAATTCCAAAATTTCAATGTATTAGTTTCTAAGATAGAAGAATTAAAGAAACCTCAGAACCCGCCCCCCCTCCCCTTGCAAAATAGCGTTTTTTTTTTTTTAGTGATGTACACCAAAAATTGATCGGGATCAATTTTTATTAAGTACCAGGTGAATCTGAATTTTGATGAAAATCCATGAAAGCGCGAGATACAGCTATTGCGAAATCATAATAAAAAGAATATTGCCCAGTTAAACTGATGGCATTGAGCTCACAGGCTACGCATACTAATTGTACATTACAGCCTTGTATTTTCGTTAATTCCATTCGAAAAAAAAAATTAAGAAGGGGAAACAGCTCTCCCCTTTCTCCTTTTTTATACTTAATCATTGAACTTCTAAACTATCAAGTACATGCTTTATCATATTAAAAAATCTATATCCAAAATTCAGAGCAAATCGGATAATTCTTAATAAAAACCCATTTAGCATTTATATAATTTAAGAGGAGTTATTCCTCTCTTTTATACTTAACCATTAAACTTCCAAAACTATTCAGAGATTTGAACGAAATCTGACAATTCTGATTGAAAAATCCATTTATGCAAGTTAAGGGGAGGGGCATTAGAACCCCCGTTCCCCCTGTTTATACTTATTCAATGAACACCTAATAACAGCCACGGACTCGCCTCATCAGAATGATCCTATATCTAAATTTTGAACGAAAACTGTTAATTCTGCATGAAAATCCCTTTTATATCAATTAAGGGGAGGGGCATGAGCCCCCCGTTCCCCCTGTTTATACTTATTCAATGAACACCTAATAACAGCCACGGTATCGCCTCATCCGAATGATCCTATATCTAAATTTTGAACGAAAACTGTTAATTCTGCATGAAAATCCCGTTTATATCAATTAAGGGGGGGGGCATGAGCCCCCCGTTCCCCCTATTTATACTTATTCAATGAACACATAATAACAGTCACGGAATCGCCTCATCAGAATGATAATATATCTAAATTTTGGACAAAAACTGTTAATTCTGCATGAAACACCCGTTTATATCAATTAAGGGGAGGGGCGTGAGCCCCCCGTTCCCCCTGTTTATACTTATTCAATGAACACCTAATAACAGCCACGGTATCGCCTCATCCGAATGATCTTATATCTAAATTTTGAACGAAAACTGTTAATTCTGCATGAAAATCCCGTTTATATCAATTAAAGAAGGGGGCATGAGCCCCCCGTTCCCCCTGTTTATACTTATTCAATGAAAACATAATAATAATCACGGAATCGCCTCATCAGAATGATCCTATATCTAAATTTTGGGCAAAATCTGTTAATTCTGCATGAAAAACCCATTTATATCCATTAAGGGGAGGGGCGTGAGCCCCCCGTTCCCCCTTATACATATCGAATGAACTCCAAAAACTAATCAGGGAAGCGCCTTATCAGGATATACCTATATACAAAATTTCAAGTGGATCCGATATTTTTATCATGAGTTATCGCGTTACGCACGAACATACAGAACGGACGGGCACATAAGTTCTCAGGCTATGATAGCCTGTGAGCTAAAAAATGCAGCATATCAGCGTCACCTGCTGGGCAATTTACACCAAGAACTAAATAACACTAATCTATGTCAGAGATTTACTGAATCTGAATTTTGATGAAAATTCGTTCTTGAGATAGCGCTATTGCGTTAATCATGAATAATGCAGTATAGCAGCGCCATCTCTTAAGCGATTTCCACCAAAATGTAATTAGCATCAAATAATATCAAGGACTAATTGAATCTAAATTTTTATGAAAGTCCGTGCATTAGTTCTTGAGATAAAGCTAAAATGGAAACAGGAGCGTGCGAAAAGAGAACTGCGCCCGGTTCAAAGTTCCAATTTAGCCCTCCCCCCCCCCATTAACTTTTTCTTGTGATAGGCTAGAAGTGTTGTTAGTAGTAAAAATTTGGCGCCCCCTAAATTTCCGTGCTCGGAACGACCGCTTCCTTTCGCCTCCCCCCCCCTTTCATATGGCGCTGAGTGGAAATTGTGAAAAATTCAGTATAGCAGCGCCATCTGAGAAGCTATATACATCAAAATGCAGAAAACATCAATTCATGTCAAGGACTAACTGGATCTAAAATGTGATGAAAATCCGTTCATTCGTTTATCAGATATAGCTGTTGCGCAAATCGCAAAAAATGCAGTATAGCAGCGCCACCTGTTAGGCTATATGCACCAAAAATTAATTAGATTCAGTTTATATCAAGGTCAAACTAAATCTAAAGTTTTGTGGAATTCCGTGCATTTGTTCTTCAGATAGAACGGTCAGAAATTTTTGTCGTATACAGACGCACAGAGTGACAGACACACACAGACAGATATTTCTTAAAAAACATGAAATCGTGTTAAAAACCTTCTAAAATATATAAATCCATCAAAAACGGGAAGTCAAAATTTTAAACGAATCTAATACTCTCTTCTTGTAAAGTTACAAAAGAAAGTAAAACTGTAAAATCGATTCTGCCCGTAAGATCGGTCTTTAGATTCGATGTCGATCTTTAGATTCGATGTCGATCTTTAGATTCGATGTCGATCTTAGATTCGATGTCGATCTTTAGATTCGATTTCGATCTTTAGATTCGATGTCGATCTTTAGATTCGATTTCGATTTTTTTTTTCTTTCTAGGCTAAATCAGTGTTGAATGCAAGTATTTTTCTGCGACTCCGGAGAAAGGCATCATGTTTTAGAGCTCTGTAAGAGAGGGGGAATCGCAATTTGTGCACGGGTGCCCAGAGAGGGGTTTGGTGACGCAAGATGCGTCATACAATTTAGTTTTTTTTTTTGGGGGGGGGGAATTTGAGAAAAAGTACTTTTTTTTGGGGGGGGGAGATTTTTAATTTTTTAATATTTCAAAATTTAATTCCAGAAATGTTCCTATGTTTTCTTTCTTTAAATTCTAGATAAGGGCAATATTAGCTCATTCTGCTATTCTCATTTCGCTATCTCTTGAATGTGCAGTAGATTATAGGTAGAATATAATTTACAATTTGTATTATGTTTTTGGGGGGGGGGAAATGTTAAAGTATGAAGGGTTTTTTTGCGGCGGGGGGGGGATTTGCGTCATTAGGTTTGGAGGGGGATGGTCACCACTGGGGAATCGCAATTTGTGCATTAAAAAGCATAAAATCTCATAACTTCTGGGGGGGGGATAATCCCCTGCGGGCCACCCCATTAATTCGACACTAGGTTAAATCGTTATATTTATTTTTAGATGTCCAGTTATTTGAAGTATTAGTTTATTATGTTTTATTTTTTACGTTAGTCTCTTCTAATCCCCCCTTTCACGTCAGTTTTAACTTACAGGGCCGTTCGAAATATGCATAGTTTTAAAAATGTCCAATTCTCGGTCTATTTTATTTTAGATCCACATTTTAAATCCTTGACAAAAGATAAATAAAAAGTCGCCCTTCCGCCCGTTTGGGGTTTATCTGCGCCCCGCCGGAGGGCATATTTTTTTGTTTCTTCAAAAGAAACAAAAAAAATTTGAGGGGGGTGGGCTTGCACCCTCCCCCAATATACACCTTAAAATTTCGCTCATTTAATTTTCTACCATTTTTAACTTAAAAGTTTAAGCTACATGGCACCCCCAGAGCTGTGGATTCTCTCTCCCCCCCCTTGTCGATCACTCACCTAATTTTGCTTATTTCTTCACTTCATTTCAATCTTTAAAAGGCTATAACTTTGCTTCTATAGGAATTACAGTGATGAGAAAAATTCTAGTATAGCTAACCACTTCTCGCCGTTCTTTTTGCTTTTCCATTTTCCCGGTTTTTCCCTATAGGACCTTTTTTTTTTGGGGGGGGGGGGCAGAGGGGTTTTTTGTTGATACAATATGTCCATTGAAAGCTTATGCTTCATACATTACAAATCTTGCAAAAGAAATTTTCTCCCATCATTTCAGGTCACATTACGGACCCATAATGTATTAAAATTTTAATTTTTCAAACTTCTTCTTCTTCTTCAAAAAAAAACATTGATACATATCAGCGAAACTGGGGTACGAACCCGCAATCGTTTGATTGCACACATAATCCCTAAGCTTTTTGGCCACCGAGTACTCAGCAGCGCTATTATTTCTTTAGATTGTCATCTTTAAATTCGTAATATCTTTTGAATGGAATGTCCGATTTGAATAATTCAAAAAGTAATCTGCAGATATTGTAACAGGCATTAAAACAAAATGATTTATTTGGATAAGGATTGAGGTATCGATAGTATGGTCTAAATTTGGTTGGTGTATTTATCGCGTTTTAAAATGTAGGAAAGTAGTTATAGTGAGTTAACTACAATAGCTGGACATATGGTATCGCGTTTTTTTTTTTTTTTTTTTTTTTTTTTTTTTTTTTTTTTTTTTTGACACTAATATTTTTTTTAATATTATAGAACCTTTTTTTATTCATTTAAAAGTATTTCCTGGCGATTCAAAATTATACATCCTAACGATTCAAAAATGCACACGTAATTGTTCAAGGTTTCACTTCTATCGGCACTGTCAGAGTGCCACTATTTTTTTTTTTCATGTTCGCCCGTTCTACTCCCCCCCCCCTTCCTCACCAATGTTAACTTACAGGTTCGTTCAAATAATGACTGCGATTTAAAAAAAGTCTAATCCTCGTTCTATTTTGTTATAAATCCATATTTTGAAACCTCAACAAAAGATACATTTGGGCCGGGGTCGCCCTTCTGTCCGTTTGGGATTCACCTTGCCCCCCTGGGTGGGGGGCATATTTTTTGTTTCTTCCACACCATCTCATGTAACATATCTTTATAAAGCTTTTATCTCCTCGTTTTTTTCTGTTACTACCCCTCTCTCCACCTAGTTACATGCTCTTGGCACTTTTTATAGTTTCAAAGAGTGCATGTTCCCCGCGGGCCACCCCAAGAATTCAACACTAAGTTAAACACTATATTTTTGTTTAGAAGCTCAGTTATTTGGGTTATTAGTTAATTATTTTTTTTTCAAGTTCGTTCGTTCTAATCCCTCGCCCCCCTCCCCTTCCTCGCTAATCTTTACTACATGGGCCGTTCAAAGTATGCATGCAATTTTTAAAATGTACAATTCTCGTTCTGTTTTATTGTAAATCCTAATTTTGAAAATTCGACAAAAGATACATTTGGGCTATGGTCGCCTTTCCGTCAAGAGTGGGGGTTACCTGACACCTTGGGAATGGGGCATATTTTATGTTCTTCCAAACTATCTCGTGTAACATTTGGTTGGCATTAGAAAAAAAAAAAGTTTTTTTTTTTTTTCTATTCTCTTTGTTCCCCATCCTAGTTACACGCTCTTGGCACTCTTTATGCTCGGTTTAATGCCAAGTTACTCAGTGTTGTTATTAGTTGAGTTATGTCTCTTAAATTTGTCAAAGTTTTTGCGTAACTGAAAACCATAAGTGACAATCATTTTAAATTTTGGGCTAAAATTCTTTTAAAATTCTTATTATCCGACTCTAAAATCTGCAATAGCTTAATTCTATGCCTCCCTAAATGGGGATGGGGGGGTGGGAGGCGGTAATTACGGTCCTGCTGATTGTCTAAGTTTTGGAATTAGTAATTTGGATCTTCTCTGTGTGAACCTAAATATCGAAATATCGATTCTAGTATCGATTCTAGAACTGAGAAATCGATTCTTATTATGATCGATGTTGTTTTATACGATATCGATTTTAATCGATTCTCAAAATTTCCAGAATCGCCCATCACTAGTCTGATATTTTGAATGTACTTGCTTTCAACATTCGTAAAGACGTTTTGTGCGTCTGTACTTGTATTAATGATAATTAACTTATGGGAGTCATGGGCACAAAAATCCACAAATTTTCTAAAAAAAATCATTGATCTAAAATTTTCTCTGTTTTTTTATGTTTATAATGATTTTTAAATCATGTTTCTATCTTAACTAGAAGAGAAAATATTATGTTTTTTAGTTTTGGTTTGTTTTAAAAATCTAGCTTCCAAGTAATGATTGTCATGGAAATTACTTCTTGTAAAATTGCGTTTGTCTTCATGATGGGTTTTTCACCATTTCTCAGATTTAAATTGTTATAACACAAGAACCGTTAAAGCAAAATACTTCAGACTTGGAACATGTCTTCTATTTATTGTTTTACTTCAATTTTGATTCAGGACATTTGAAATGAATATTTACTTTTGAAAATAATATTTATAAAAAGTTACATGTTTTTTTTTTTTCATTTTTTAAATTATTTTTATATTTTAATTAATATTTTTAAAAATCCTGAATTATAATTGAAAAATAGGTATTTCTGTTTATTTAAATGAAAAAAAATATCGATTATATCGATTATATCGATTTTAAAATACCCCACTTAAAAAAAAAAAAAAAAAAAAAAAAAAAAAAAAATACATTTAATTTTTTGTTTAAATCACGAGAAGTTTTATCATGCGATTTTGTTTAAAAATAATATGGTCAATCATCACAAAAAAAAAAAAAAAAAAAAAAAAAAAAAAAAAAAAAAAATCCAAAATTTTTACTTAAGAAATAAAAGTTAATTTAAAATGTATCCCGGGCTTTCCTAAATGTAGCAATTTATTGAATGTGCATTATATATATTTTTCCAAGCGAAAACAAAATACATCCTCATGGTGATATATTTCATTTATAATCATTCAGAGCAAAAGAGAAAAAACAAAGGACGAGTTTCAAAACTTTTTGAAATTAATTTAAGTATTTCAAATGGATTCCGTTTAAAATTTTCAAATAAATAAAGCCAGTTAGTTGCATGTACTTAATTTGAAACCACATTTCATTTCAGTTAAATACTTAAACCGTGTTTTAACAATTGGATATTTCAGTTTTGGGTATCAAAAAAGGTTAAACAAACAGGACAGCTTCATTCTTAGAATCGAGTAATGTATTTGGAATTGAGAAAAGTGTTTAGTATTTATGAAATTAATTATAGTTTATTATATCAGTTTCTTATATTTGCATACACGTAATTTTAATTGCTTTCAACTTTCGTATATTAATGATATCTAACTTAAATGATTAACTTATTGAATTTGTATTATAAATTTATTTTAAAAGCAAAAACAAAAGGCATCCTCATAAACATATATTTCATTTATAATCATTCTGTGCAAAAAGAAAAATGACAAAGGACAAGATTCAAAGCATTTTGAAATTGATTTAAGCACAAATGGATTTTTTTTTTTCAAGCAAATGAAACTAGCTACATTTATTTTATCTGAAACTACTTTTTTTTAGTTAAACATTTTAATAAAAAAACACATTTGATCAATTGGATATTTAAATAATGGCTTTTAAAAGGGGGAAATAAAGAGGAAAACATATTTCGCAAAACCGAGTAAAGTATTTTGAATTGAAAAAAAAAGCGTTTACTATTTAGAAAATCGATTACAGTTTAATCAAATAATATATTTTTTTTTGCATGTATCAATTTAAAAATATACTTGCTTTAAACTTTTGTAAAGACGTTTAACACTGTAAGTGTATTAATGATAACTGAAGGGAGTCTGGACATAAAAATTTGCATATTTTCTAAAAGAATTACAATATTTTTTCTTCTTTTTTGTGCTTTTGAGGACGTTTAAATCTTGATTTTATCTTAACTAGAATAGGCAATATTATTTTCTTTTTTTTCATTTTGATTTGTTTTCAAAACCTATCTTTTAAAGCAATTATTGTCTTGTAAATGATGGGGTTTTCATGGATTTTCAGATTTAAATTGTTATAAGAACCGTTAAAACTAAATGTTTCAAACTTGGAACATGTCTTTTTGCGTAGTTTAATTTTGATTCAGTAAATTTGAAAAGAATACTTACTTTTCAAAATATGATTTTTTAAAATAAGTTACAGCCTTTTTTTTTTTTTTTTTAATTTTTAATTCAAGTATTTTTATTTTTTTATTAATACTTAAAAAGACTTTATCAAAATAAAAATTTAGTTATTTCTGTTTATATAAATGCAAAAAAAAGTTCAACAAATAATATATTGAGTTATAACTATTTTAAATTACTTTAATTTTTTAATAAATTTTAAATTTAAATAAAAAAAAATCATGTTTTTAAAAAAATCATCAAAATCATCAATTTTGTTTACAAAAAATATGGTTCATCATAACGAAAAAAAAATCCTCAAAAAATTAAAGTTATTTAAAAATATGTCTCGGTTTCCTTTAAGTATAGTAACTTATTGAATTTCCATTATATACATTTTTCTAAGCGAAAACAAAATGCATCCTCATGGCGATACATTTCGTTTATAATTATTCTGAGCAAAAGGGAAAAGACAAAAGTCAAGATTCAAAACTTTTCGAAATTGATTTAAGTATTACAAATGTTTTCCATTTAAAATTTTCAAATAAATGAAGCCAGTTGCATGTACTTAATTTGAAACCACATTTCTTTTAAGTTAACCTTATTTAAACCAAGAAAACATGTTTTAACAATTGGATATTTCAATAATGGCTTTCAAAACGGTTAAACAAACAGGAAAGTTTCAATTGCAAAACGGAGTAATGTATCTTCATTTGAGAAAAGTATTTATTATTTAAGAAATCGATTACAGCATTATACTACTGTATGTTTTATTTGGATGCATGTAATTTAGAAGACATCAGTTGTCTTATTTGACTATCGCCCGTCGTGTAAGAAGTTAAAATACATAAAAGTGAATAGTGATAAATTTTCAGCGAATAAAAAAAAAAAAAAAAAAAAAAAAAAAAAAAAAAAAAAAAAAAAAAAATAGCACAGTATTTTTTAATATTTTCTCATTACAAAAAATGTAATTTTGTAATAATTCATAACGCAGGCTGGCGAGTGGTTTGACAAAAAAAAACAATATAGATGATAAATACCACTATTTTGTTAAAGATAAATTCAGTTTATATAATCTCTTTATATTATTTGGAGTATTTTCTGTAAGAAAATACTGGTAGTTTTCTCTTTTCTTGACTGTGTTTTTACCGGTTTTCCCTGACCACTCGCCACTCTGTAACGACTGTATACGTTTTTAACCGCTTCTCTGATATTACCGTATTGTGTACGGGCATTCTTATTCCAATCATGACAAATTATTCTCATCAGTAGATTTTCGGTATAAATTCCTGCATTATTTAATACGTTTACCTTCCTGATTCAATTAGGCAAAAATTTCTATATTGGTGATAAAAAAATTAAAAGTCCTGTAAAAAATATAAAAAGATAGTTATTATTTGAAAGATTTCTTCATAAATAATTAATCTGTTAAATGGTTAAAGCACATGTTTTTTGATTCACGAGATGTGTACACTTTTAATAGAAAGTTGAGCATTTTTACTTAATAAAAACAGAAAAAAAGTCTAAACTGTACGCTTTGGTTACATATTATGTGTTATAAACCTTTAATTAAATTTATAAAATGAATTAAGTAGTAAAGATGATATATTTTGTCCTTTTTATCCACTGTAATAAAGCAAAAAAAAAAAAAAAAAAAAAAAAAAAAAAAAAAAAACGCAGACAGTTTTTGTTTGTTAAATCTAATTCTTTTTGGGTGTAATAAGATAAATAATGTTTCCTATTCCAAATTAGTATTTAGAAAAGCGTAAATGTTGACAGCCATGCATTAGTTATGCCATACTGCAAGGGGATTTTGAAGGATATACATACGTTTTTTTAGGCTTAACAAAATTCATTTAAAGTTTCTGTAATTTCATTCTTAAACTTACACCATAAGATTTTTCCTCTTTGAAATATTCTTTAATACTCATGTTGAGATTTAAATACCCTGAATTTTAATAAGTATTTTTCGCCTTTAGCAAACTGGTACTACATGAAGTAAAAGTATTTATTTTTACAAAATGCTAGTATGAAATAAATTTATTCTTAAAAAAGTCAAATGTTAATCGGGTATTATGTCTTTGACTATGCAGTGTAAGATTAATGTGAAGAATTATTTGTATATAAACTACTGAATTTCCTTAATATGTTGGTTTATACATTAACTCATTAACGCTTAATTTTTTTTATATATGTTATTCCATGTAGGAATTTTTCATTATTTAATCGCCCTAAATTTGAGATTAAATAATGAAATTTTTCATTACTGGAAAAATTTCCATTATTTCATTGCATCCCTTTATTTTAAATACTGGTATTGAAATTTAAAAATTTTGTTCTGTTGTAGGAAGGTGATTTATAAACAGATCACTCGGAGGTAACGGATAATGGATTACTTCAAGTGCATTTATTTATTGTTAATATATGCAGTTTTTTTATGTTTATGGATACTATTTTTAGTTTAGTTTTTTTTTTTTTTAGTAAACTTTAAGTTTTATTTTTAAAAATAAAAATGTTATCAAAATTATCATCATTATCATTTTTTAAAATATTTTTCATGTGTAATAAAAATTTCTTAGAATGATTCATATTTTTTTCGAAAAAGAATTACAAATCAAGCATTTAAGATTTAACATGAGGAGTTCCAAATTTTCAGCTGTAAAACTTCTGAACGATCGTATGACGTACCCGGAAGTTCCACTGATCCGTTTTATGAACAACAGTATTATGGCAAAAATTCGTGGTAGGTTTCTACAACAATGGCAAGAAACAAGTTGTGCTGTGTAATTATCTATGAAATTCCATAAAGATTCTGTTCCTTAGAAAAAAATAGTAGGGTTCCAAAAACGGACAGACTGTAGTCCTGTACGCCGTTTGGGTCAGAAGTTAAACTGTACCGAAGAAAATAAAAAATGATGTCAAAAGTAAATGTTACTATAAATTTATTTTAAAGTTTGATTCAATATTAAAATATAGACGATTGCCGAAACATCTGTGTATTTTGGACATAGAATAAATTAGAAGACTTTTATAACTTATGCGTTTTGCAACTGTCAAATTTTCATATGAATTTCCGCAGCAGGGATAGTAAAGGGTAATCTTTATTTTCCAGCTACTTTATAATAATTCAGAGATGACAAATAGCGATGATGAGGGTAAACTAAATGTGAGTTTCCTTTTTAATGTTTATATCTTAATATTTAGTTCAATTCTAAATTAAGACAAAACTAATTCATAACAAAACTTATCTTAAAGACATAAATATACCAGTAAGCGGCAGCATTGTCAATCACTTCATCGAATTAGTGGATGCAGTTTAAGAATTAATAAAACTCAATTTGAATATTTAAATGTAATTCGTATGTCAAGTCATTTTTTGAGGGAAAGCATCTGTAAATTTGATTTTACCGATTGATTCGTGCGTTTACCATTTTCCAACTGCCTGTCCTCCATGTGTTCAGTTGGGTGCAGGAAAGCATAATGGTAAACTTACGAAGAAAACTACTGAGTTTTCCACAAATATAAGACTTAGCAGATCGGTTACATTTTAATATACTAATGGAGTTCTTCATAGTGTTTCCATAGAATTTCAACTTTCAAATCGATTAAGTTATTGTGTATGCAGCCGTATAAGTGTAAACTAAATATATATACTTGCTTAGTGTCTTCCTTAACTTGATGATAGAGGATATACGAGAACAAATATCAATTAGATTCTCACATTTCAAGTTACCTCGACAAACGCCGTCATTTAATAAACAATAATGTTTATCAGAGTTTGGAACTGCATAAATAAGAAAGGTTTAGAAAATTATATATAACTCTGTTTAAATAATCCGGTGTCAAAATAAACATTTTCTTTCCTCGACTTATAATGCTGGTGTCGTACACATAAAGGCATAGAGGGGGGGGGGGGGAGGTGTTACGTTTTTGTACAAAAAACTTCATAAAGTACAGTCGCTATATTTGAAGATAGGGGAAATAACTGAAAATGTGATTCTAGATGTTTACTTGTACGTTTATCATTTTGTTTTCATTCTCCCAGACTTTCATGTGTTCATATCTTCAGGTGCAGGTAAGCACAATGATGAGTATCTGAGTCCCTGCCTGCGCAATTTTTCGCTCAGTTGGATATATTAAATTCGTATGATAGAAGAAGGGTTGAACTCGAAAGCAATATTGCTTAAAATAAGTGTAAACTAATACATAAAGTGAAATCACCTCCCTGAAAGACCTTTTTCCATGGAACGAAATTTATTCCGATAGGCTCAGTGCTAATTTTACCTCCATTCAGACACCATCGCAGTTGAACTTCCTCCATGAGAGATCAATTTCTTTGAAGAAAATGAAAGAAACTCCGTTTTTTCCTGGTCGCTGGACGAATATTTTATTAGGAAGATAATTCCGGAGAGCACACTTATTATCAAACTTTTAAACTAAGTTTAGATTTTTTTTTTTTTTTAAATTTAGGTTATTTTTAAGGAGTAAACCTCTTTGTTCCAATTAGGCAATAAATTAAACTTTAAAGAAAAATTAAGAATTATGATCAATAAACGCCCTTGCCCTATTTTATCAGGAAACTCTTAAAAAAACAAATAAAGTAATGAAATCGCTATTATTTGTTTTCATCAAAATAATAATAATAATAATAATAATAATAATAAATAAATAAATAAATAAGTAAATAAAATTGCATTTGTTTATTGAATTTCAAAAGGATTAGGAATAAAAAGTATGTATGATAAAACCGTACAACCAATGCAAAAATCAATGTAGTCTTTTTTTTAACTGCAATAATTAACTTATGTAATTAACTTTTGTTTTGGTATTAAAATTTTTAGATAATTTCCTAACGTGAAAAATACTTTTAGTAACATTAATTGTTACCATTTTTTCATCACTTAAAATCTAGATTCAAACATGGCCTCCATTAATATTGACCTCTCGGAACGATAAATTTACATTGGAACGGAGCGCGGTCACTTTAGGGGAGTTTATTGTATATGCGCAATGCCTCCTATCATAGATACAGGGCTGCCACTACCGAATACTTTATATACCGTTTGTACCACTTTTTTCAAAAATACATTTTACAGTGTATTTCTCTTGCTCATATTGTCAAAGTGTTAGTTGAAGATTGTGCGGAACAGATTACAGCTTAAGATTTACTGTTTTGATGATACATCAGTTAATTTTATTCGTAGTTAATATTTCTATGTAAGTTTGACGACATAAATGTAGAACGATGCATCATTCATAACATGATTTATGAGATTTACACAATGACTTTCACCAATTTAATAACATTAAATTCATTTAATACAAAAGGATAATCAATCGCACTGGTAAATTTATTTAGAATAAATCTTATATTGATTATGAAATAAAAGTTGTGTTTATTTATATCCATTTGTATTTTTCCTGTCTTTTTATTAATAATTATTACCACTCAAGAAATAGCGATCGAACCACCAGATACTTCTGAAAGAGATTCACATGACATGATTGAAATTACCTCTTACCTCTTAGGTAGTTTTAACTGCTTCCCTGATTTACGTCATATGGACAACGTATTTTTGCCTATCCTGATTTGCCAAGTACCACGTACGGGCGCACGTTTTTCAATCAACATTTATTGTTCTCACCAGTAATCTTTTATTGTAAATTTTGCATTATTTAATCCGAATCTTTCTCTGATTCAGTTAGGCAAACTTTTCTGTTTTGAAAAACTGATGATAAAATATTAAAAATTCTATAAAAGACTTGAAAAAAAAGACATTATTTGAAAAGTTTTCAAAAATATTAATTAATTAAGTAGTTAAACTGCACTTTTTAGCTCACAGGCTATCATAGCCTGAGAGCTTATGTGCCCGTCCGTTCTGTATGTACATTCGTACGTTCGTGCGTAACGCGATAACTCATGATAAAAATATCCGATCCACTTGAAATTGTGTATGTAGGTATATCCTGATTAGTTTTTGGAGTTCATTCGATATGTATAAGAGGGGGAACAGGGGGCTGATTCCCCTCCCCTTAGTTGATATAAATGGGATTTTCATGCAGAATTAAGTTATCGTTCAAAATTTAGATTAGGATCATTCTGGTGAGGCGATTCCGAGACTGTTATTAGGTGTTCATTGAATAAGTATAAATAGGGGGAACAGGGGTTCTAATGCCCCCCCCTTAATTTATATAAATGGGTTTTTCAAGCAGAATTTTCAGATTTCGTTCAAATCTCTGAATAGTTTTGGATGTTTAATGGTTAAGTATAAAAGAGGGGGATAACTCCTTTTAAATTATACAAATGCTAAATGGGTTTTTATTAAGAATTATCCCATTTGCTCTGAATTTTGGATATAGATGTTTTATATGATAAAGCATGTCTTTGATAGTATAGGAGGTTCAATGATTAAGTATAAAAAAAGAGGAAACGGGAGAGCTGTTTCCCCTTCTTAATTTTTTTTCGAACGGAATTAACCCTTGAAAATATAAGGTTTTAATGTACAATTAGTGTTTGTAGCCTGTGAGCTCAATGCCATCAGTTTAACTGGGCAGTATTCTTTATTTGTTACCCAATGGCTCACAATGTAAGAAGATGAACAGTCAATATACTGAATGTTAACCCTTTGCGTTATTAGCGGATTATGCAATGCAGTTTTGCCAGTAGGATACGTATTTAAATTCATTCAGTTTTCTTGATTCGCACCATTTTTTTAATGTATAAACTCTCTTTATTTTCGCCTTAATTCATATGTCATTAAATAAGGCAATTTACTATTTTAAAATGGTGTAAATTAAGAAATATGAATTTTTAAAAAAGTAGCCCGGTGGTAACAGGGATGTACATCAATCGTCATTAGAATTTTAGAAATTACCATTTGAGCGTTCGATACAAGCTTTCTAGGTTGAGGTAATAGTGAATAAAAGCAAGTAAGATGGTCTCAACTTGAAGGCCTCTCTGTGCTGTTTTACTGTTCAACTGCTCAACACCGCTTTCTTCTGGTAATTTAATTTACAAAATTATATGGAAAAGGAAATGTCTACGCACTTAGATTTGCATCTTTTATTTTATAATACAATAAGAATAGTTTCAGTTATTGGTAACAAACACATAGTAAGGATATTTTTACATTTATAAATGGGATTTACAATTTGTTTCAAGTTAAAAGAATGATACATACATCTCTTTTGCATTATGTACAAACCAGTAGACTTCATTCTTTAAATTCGCTTTCTAGTAAACTTCTCTTGCAATTTTGACATCATCTTCTTCTAGAAAGTATTTCATTGTTGTGGTGTGCCATGTATATTACAGTTAAAAGTAACATTACTAAAATAAGTCTGGAGGAGGGTGTCTGTTTAATACCTGTAATTAAACAAATAAATATTATTTAGTCATAGTCGAATCAGATAAATGTTAAATGAAGTGAATGGCACATGTACCCCCTGCACTGTTAAAAATAAAGGTGTCAAACCAATTGCATTTGGCGCCCAGGGGTGAATCAGTCATAATCGAATCAGATACATGTTAAATGAAGTGGATGATAGATTTAACACCTTAAGGCGCAGTGTTGCAGGATCGGCAACACCTAATGTTCCCCCTGTTTAGAGACACAAAAACCCCGCCAATATTTCAAAAACTACTCTAATGGCTACTTTAAATCTTTCTTATGAGTTCTAGATAGCAGTACCAAAAAGATCAAACTCTACAATTTTTAAATAATACGTAAAAT
Organism: Maratus speculifer; assembly: GCA_964019185.1. Taxonomy (NCBI): domain Eukaryota; kingdom Metazoa; phylum Arthropoda; class Arachnida; order Araneae; family Salticidae; genus Maratus; species Maratus speculifer. The sequence continues at coordinate 210,623,308 of OZ025300.1, read as the reverse complement.
GTTTTACTGTAATACGCGCTTCACAGCAATGCTCTTCTCACTGCGCTTATCAATGCTTTACTTATGGGAGGTTACCACTTCGGCAACAGCTGTATAATTAAAATGGTTAGTGCAATCTTTACAAGACAACACCTGTGTACTCCTCTAGGACTAAATAGATTGCCTAATTTTTTTTTCTTTAAATTCCAACTTTAAAGAGTAGTGCGCCGGAAAGGGTTAAACCCTGTATATGTTGCAAGCAATTAGAATTGTTCATGTTCATAAAGGTAAATGTGGTGAAATATAGATCAACAGAGAACGAAAATGAAGAATTATATAACATAAATTACATTAAAATAATTATAAACTTAAAATCAAAGCCCGACTAAGCACTAGATTGAGCTGAAAAACCTTTTTTTTTAATTTTTGATAATGGGTAGTGCGGAAACTGATAGAAAGCACACAGTTCACAAAAAATTGAGATTTTTTAGACAGTTCCTTACTCTGTCGAAAATTGCTTGAAATTTTTCTCAAGTTCTGACTGTTGAACATTTTTAGCAAAAATTTAAAAAACGTTAAATTAAATCTATTTTAGCTGAATTTATTTGAAATATTATGTTTATAATTAACGTCCCATCTCGCAGTTTCTACCATCCCCTATTTCCTTCTGTATCATTATGAAGATTGCTGTTTTATTGGTTTGTGCTCCACATTCTCTACTCCTTCCAGAATTGGTGTTAAGACAAGATGTGGTCATCTAAATCTGTTACTATAAACACATCGAATAACAGAAGGAAGCTCGAAGAATATAATAAAAACAAAAGAAAGAAATCGACGAACTTACCGAGCATTTCTTAAAATTTTTATTCGATTATACGTGAAAAAAAGCATAAAAATCGCCTAATTCAAAATATACATAACTATTAAATAATACATAATCAGTTTTATTTAAGCATTTCGTTCACTAACCATGATATTTCATTTAATTTTAGCTAAAATCAATACAACGTTATATTTTTTACATTTTTTGTTAAAAATGTTCAAGCATCAGCAATTGAGAAAACTTCAAGCTATTTGCGGCAGGATAAGGATTTTGTTTAAAAAATCTCATTTTTTTATTAACTTAGTGCAACTAGTGGCAACTTTGCCGCATTACCCATCATCAAAAATCCAAAAAAGGTTTTCTTCAGCCTACCCTACTAAGAAAATATATTCATTTTTATTGGGTATTTCCATGAGCACTTGTCGTGTAAGTCACATTATCAGTAACTGCTAAGTTGGTGGCCACCGTTATTTTCGAAAGGTTTGCATGGACTTATTCAATTAATGAAATATCTCTGATAAAATAAGTCACATTTTTCCGTTCTAAAATACTGGTATCCAAAATCGTAGTATGTGACTTACACAACATTTGCTCATGGAAATACCCTATTAGAACATTATTTCTCCATCTGTGATTAGGCCCAGGCTTTCTTAATTAAAAATGATAAGTGGTCTAAAGAAAAGAATTCTATCATTCAGATAATTTAGAATATTATCATTCAAAATGAACTGCATATTTAAAACAGCCGGCTTTTTTAAAAATAAAAAATAATAAATATTTTGAACCTGAAAAAATTTGTAATTATAAGTGTCTGCATCAAAGTGATAGGCATTTGAAATCGTGATAGGCATTTGAATAGATTTGTGTTATTAAGAAAATATGTGGTTCAAAGTATGTTTTTAGTTTCGTTCGTAATTATGTAAATACATAGCATTTATTGTTGTCGCTCAGTCCGTCCGTCTGTTTGTCCGTCTGTCTGTCTGTCCGTCTGTCCGTCTGTCTGTCCGTCCGCATATAACAACGCAAAAACTACCTAACCGTATCGTTTGAAATTTAAAATACATAATTATAACATAATTTTGTCGAGTCATTTCAAATTTTATGAAAATCGGGTGGATAGATCAGTTACAGGGACAATCAAAAGGTCCCGTTACATTACGGTCAATGGGGAAAAAAGTTTCAAATGCATTTTAATCGTTTGAAATTTAAAACATATAATTATTGCGTAATTTGGTCGAGTCCTTTCAAATGTTATGAAAATCGAATGCATAGATCAATTACAGGGATAATCAAAAGGATTCCGTTACATTACGGTCAATGGGGAAAAAAGTTTCAAATGCATTTTAATCGTTTGAAATTTAAAACATATAATTATTACGTAATTTTGTCGAGTCTTTTAAAATGTTATGAAAGTCGGATGCATAGATCATTTACAGGGACAATCAAAAGTATTACATTACATTACGGTCAATGGGAAAAAAGTTTCGAATGCATTTTAATGATGTTACACTCATTCGAACATAATAGAATTGGCATGAATCTATGAAATATATACTAAAATATGCATTCCGTACAATCTGTGATGCAAATAATTTTTATTATTAAATTACAGGGCCACACAAAAGTATTCCACTACATAATGCTATACGGGGAAACATTGTTTGGGGCGTGTTTTAATTATATTCAACTATTTCACAATTTATGAATAAGATATACGTTGCTGAGGTGTAATAAAAATTACTTCCTGCATATTTACAGAAACACAAAGATTTCGACTACTGTACTGTATCCGAAGTACGCTCTACTACATCAGCAAGATCTGAATATTTTTAAAACTTCGTTATCGGACGAACGCACCTCATTATCTACGTTCACGTGCAATTTCCAACTTATTTTATTTTAAAAAAGCAGTGGCTTCGCATGTATATAAGGCTTAAAAAAGGCGATTCTGCTTTAAATCCATGCAATGATTCATTGATGACCACAATTCCCTGCATGAGATACTGCATCGTTTGCGAATGAAAATGCTTGGACCGAGTAAAATTATTTGTTTTTGTTACCTGTGTGAGCACATTCATTTCTCTCGTTGCTTTTGTTTATGTTATGTCGTCTTTAAATATTTGTGTTCCTTCGCACGGAATATCCATCTTGATTTCTATATGCCATAATGACACCAGAATTCTGATACAGATATTTTCCATAAATTATGTATGGAAGAGGGGGGGGGGGAAGCATTATTTTGTCAAATAAATTACCACGTAAATTCCGGTGTCGCTCAGTCATTTTAACAGTTTTGTAATGGAAATGTTCTGCGAATTAAAGGATTAGACATTCATAAATTTTGCTCTGTTGATGTTACTTTATAATACGAAAGGAAATAATTCTGAAAATTTCAAAATTTTGCGATTGTACACTTTTAAAAATCTGCAACTTTTGTTGAATATTTACACCACCGCTTTTATAAAAAACGATTACTCCTTGATATTATGAAGTATTTTCATTGGGCAGAATAGAGATTTTCTATCATTCTACTGATTTTTAATAGTGTAACTCGAATTGCGATAGTTACATTGGTGATCTTTATTTCATTCTCATATCTTAGCCATATAATATCCACATCCAATATGACATACTATGGGCGGTAGGGGTATATATACAAAGTAGCCACTCTGTATTGTTATTTTACTTATATGAATGTATAATCCAAAGTTGGCATTTCTTTCTTATTAGGAAGTTTAGGAAGTTTAGGTTTAATGTTAGGAAGTTTTTATAAATGTCAATATTGTAATACTAAAGTGTTAATAATTCAGCAATAGGAATATTTAGCAATATGAAATCCTTTAAGTAAAATTAAAGTTTTTTTTTTCAGTTTATTTTTCTACACTAATATTTCAAAATTTTCGCAATAAGAATTTTAATAAACATTTTGTAGAGTATGGAAATTTAAGAACGGTCATATGGGTTTATAATTAATTGAAAAAAAGGTATTCAATAAATAATCTAATAAGTAATAAAAAATGTAACATTAAAAAAATTACCCTATTTACTCGTGTATAACGTGCACTTTTTTTTCCCAAAAAATTAGGGCAAAACTCCTAGCTGCGCGTTATACATGGAATAATTTTTTACTGCTAAATGTAATCAGTCGATATCCATATGAATCATGAAATGTACTCAAAAAAGACATAATCACTCGGAAAATCTTACTTAATTGAAGTAACACTGATTTTTTTCCCACCCCTTGCACTTCTTTATACAATAGAGCTAGTAACATTATTTAAACGCTAATTAGCAATTCTCACTGCCGTTATTCAGCCCCTACCCGAAGTTTAAAAATGTATTTTTGTCTTGTTTTCTGTCTGATGTAATATTTGTTTACTTAATGTTTGTTTGATGTTGTAACGATCTCGATTAGTATAAAGCGAGTTACTAACGGAAAGTAACTGGCTTGGCCTTTTGCTTGACGCTAAAGCTCTCGCTTCCTGATCACGAGATCCTCAGATCAAAACCAACCGGCGCCAATCACCTCACTGGTGACCCTGGACACACACGCAACTCTCTCTCATCATCAACATTCAGCGCACAGCAATCAACTCACCTCATCATCAACAGATGGCAGCACCAAACAAAATCTCTCAACGCAAAGCCTGTACTCGCATCACACTATGCGTAAGAAAGCATTCATTCACGAGTGCATATCGCTCGTCAGACGTCAGTAATACGTCTTTCTCACTGGGGGCATACTCTGTAACGATCTCGATCAGTATAAAGCGAGTTACTAGCGGAAAGTAACTGCCTTGGCTTTTTGCTTGACGCTAAAGCTCTCGCTTCCTGATCACGAGATCCTCAGATCAAAACCAACCGGCGCCAACCTCCTCAATGTAATGTTTGTCTTCCTTTACTCAAATTCATTTACTTATTTATTTATTTGCATATGAAATTTATGGGGTGCGTTATATAAGAGATTAAAAAAAAACCGTTTTTTCTTGTAAAGTACGGGGTGCGCGTTATACACGCGTGCGTGGTATACACGAGTGAATACGGTATTTAATAAAAAAGAATATTGCCCAGTTAAACTGATGACATTGAGCTCACAGGCTACGTATACTAATTGTACATTACAGCCTTGAATTTTTGTTAATTCCGTTCGAAAAAAAAAATTAAAAAGGGGAAAGAGCTCTCCCCTTTCTCCTTTTTTATACTTAATCATTGAACCTCCTAAACTATCAAGTACATGCTTTATAATATTAAAAAACCTATATCCAAAATTCAGAGCAAATCGGATAATTCTTAATAAAAACCCATTTAGCATTTATATAATTTAAGAGGAGTTATTCTCCTCTTTTATACTTAACCATTAAACTTTCAAAACTATTCAGAGATTTGAACGAAATCTGACAATTCTGATTGAAAAATCCATTTATACAAGTTAAGGGGAGGGGCATTAGAACCCCCGTTCCCTCTGTTTATACATATTCAATGAACACCTAATAAGAGCCACGGTCTAGCCTCATCAGAATGATCCTATATCTAAATTTTGAACGAAAACTGTTAATTCTGCATGAAAATCCCGTTTATATCAATTAAGGGGAGGGGCATGAGCCCCCCGTTCCCCCTGTTTATACTTATTCTATGAACACCTAATAACAGCCACGGTATCGCCTCATCAGAATGATCCTATATCTGAATTTTGAACGAAAACTGTAAATTCTGCATGAAAATCCCATTTATATCAATTAAGGGGAGGGGCATGAGCCCCCCGCTCTCCCTGTTTATAATTATTCAATGAACACCTAATAACAGTCACGGAATCGCCTCATCAGAATGATCCTATATCTAAATTTTGAACGAAAACTGTTAATTCTGCATGAAAATCCCGTTTATATCAATTAAGGGGAGGGGCATGAGCCCCCCGTTCCCCCTGTTTATACTTATTCTATGAACACCTAATAACAGCCACGGTACCGCCTCATCAGAATGATCCTATATCTAAATTTTGAACGAAAACTGTAAATTCTGCATGAAAATCCCGTTTATATCAATTAAGGGGAGGGGCATGAGCCCCCCGCTCCCCCTGTTTATACTTATTCAATGAACACCTAATAACAGTCACGGAATCGCCTCATCAGAATGATCCTATATCTAAATTTTGAACGAAAACTGTTAATTCTGCATGAAAATCCCGTTTGTATCAATTAAGGGGGGGGGGACATGAGCCCCCCGTTCCCCCTGTTTAAATTCTTTCAATAAACAACTAATGAAAGTCACGGAATCGCCTCATCAGAATGATCCTATATCTAAATTTTGAACAAAAACTCGTTCTGCAACGAATTCTGCATGAAAATCCCGTTTATATCAATTAAGGGGAGGGGCATGAGCCCCCCGTTCCCCCTCTTATACATATCGAATGAACTCGAAAAACTAATCAGGGAAGCGCCTTATCAGGATATACCTATATACAAAATTTCAAGTGAATCCGATATTTTTATCATGAGTTATCGCGTTACGCACGAACATACGAACGTACATACAGAACGGGCGGGCACATAAGCTCTCAGGCTATGATAGCCTGTGAGCTAAAAAGTATACTGAAAAATAGTATTAACTCGTTAAACATTTTAGAGGCAAAGGGTTTTCAATGCAAAAGTAATAAAATAAAGAATACCAACAAATTTAATTATAAATAAGAAAAAAAAGAAGCCTATATTTCTCATGCTCATTAAATAGAAATTATTTTACCAAAATTTTTGCGCTAATGTGACGTTTGGGAATAAAAACAAAATTGTTTCATAAGCACACCACTATCTCTAAAAGGGTTAACCCTTTGAGCTCTGATGGTAAAATTTTCTACCATATGATTTTAATTCCAAAATGTCACATTGGCACCGGAAAATTCGACCCGATTTATTTGAAAAAAGGTTTAATGCATTTTTTTTTTGTTTGAGTATATCGTTAACCGGTTTTTTTCTTTGAAAAATACTGGTGCCAATATGACATTTGGAATTTTGAAGAAATTTACCCACCAGAGCTCAAAGGGTTTACCGCTTAACAATTTCTGGCATGGTGTCCTTAAATTACGGGACACCTAAATTTAATTTTACTGGCATCAGGAATATTTAATTAAAATTTTCCTTTTACCATAAACCTGTAAATAATTAATTTCTAAGAAATTCGTTCACAAATTCTGATGTGAGTTAACTATTTCAAAGAGATTTACTCTTCGTCGGAAATGGTTAACCCTTTCCGGCACACTGTGCCCGGTCTGGGATACGCAATTTTAATTCCAAACTTGCAAACGGCACCAGTAATATTTTAGTAAAATTTCGCACTTACATTAAAAGCGTAATTAAGTAATTCAAGATATTTTAAAAATTCATTTCTGTATTCCGGTGTCAGTCGATTATTTCTATTTTATTAACAGTTTTTGCCCGTGCCGGAAACGGTTAAATGATTAATAATTTAAAAAAAAAAAAACTCTCAAATAATGCCTATTTTCTCATGTATTTTACAGAATGATTTATCTTTTATCATCGGTTTTTCCAAGCAGAAACTTTTGCCTAATTGAATCAGAAAAATTCTCACTTATAATAATGCAAAATTTACAATAAAAATTTACTGGTGAAAATAATAAATTATGGTTGGGGTACGGTTGCCCGTACGTAGTATGGGTAAATCATCATTGGCAAAAGCTCGTTGATCGTACCACCATTATTAGAATATGTTTGCCTGTACTTGGTACAGGGAAATCAGGATTCGCAAAAGCACTTTGTCCGAAAGTCGTAAGAGTAAATCAGGTAAGTAGTTAAACAATTTCAACATTTTTTAAAAAACTCTTTGGCCATACAATTTTAATAGCATTTTATTTGATACTATAATGAAAAAGGAAGTTTATTGCATTTAAAAATGAATTGTCCAGAAGTATCGGGAGAAATGAAAACATATACAGTAGACTCCCTCAAATCCGCAAGCCAGAAATCCGCAACTCTCTAAAATCCACGCATATTTTATGGATGTAAACAATGAAACTTTCAGTTCAGATATTGGGACAAAATTTGATTTTTTTTTTTAGTTTTGTATCAATTCCATATATTTTTTAATTTGTAATTTTCTTAATAATACTCTATTCATGTTTTTTTTTTTTTTTTTTTTTTTCATGAAGGAAGAATAATTTCTTTTTGGAAAAAATTCAAGATTTTGCTGATATCACTGGTAATCACAATCTTTTTTGGTTATTAAGCCTGGCTAAACTGGAAAAAAATCCTTATTTTATGATTTTTATGTTAGTAATGTACTTTTATGAGGCAAGTTTTGCTGAATAATTTTGGAACAATACATTTAATCTTTATAATGAATATTTAATCCTATTCTTTTGATTATTAACTTGACTTTTGCTATTAGTACCTTAATCATTTAAAAAATTACCTAAATTTTTATTATTTTAGTTTATTATTTATTTTAATATTTTATTCTATTGTAAGCATTCACTATAGTCTTAAATGTACTATTAATTGCACTCAAATTACTGTTTAAAAATGTAAACATAGCAATGACCAAAAATCCGCAAAATTCTAAAATCCGCACAACCTCTGGTCCCAAGCTGTGCGGATTAGAGGGAGTCTACTGTATTAATGATTTAGCATTTTAATCGTACCGATATACAGAAAAACCTCAAACTATAAAAAACAAAGTAAAAAACTGAAACTAATTTGTATTAAAACTAAAATAGTTGCTGTAAACTGTAAATTTCTCCTTTTCATTCTATCATTTCTCCTATCATCGGATCGCTATACAATCGAAGTTGACAGAGGGCTGTTGTTTTTAATTCCAGATTGCTTAGTTGACCAAGTTTCTATTCAAAGGGTATAATAAACCATACTTTCGTCGTATTTCATCTCTGATTGAGTAAAATTTTCCTATTTAAAAAAAAAAAAAAAAAATAGTGTCATTCAAGCAATCGCAGTTTAAGCCTTTCCCGCACAGGCAAATTCTGATCGAAAAATGAGATATTATTGACTGACACCGGAATTTAACAAGTTGGAAATTGCACGTGAAGCGTAGCAAATTAGGTGCGTTCGTACGATAACGAAGTTTTAAAAATATTACTTTCATATATCAATCTCATAAAATTGTAAATAGAGAATTGCAATTAAAATGCTCATCAAACAATGTTCTCCCTATACCATCATGTAATAGAATACTTTTGTGTGGCCTTGTAAATCAATATCAAATGTTCTTTGCACCACAAATTATGTAAGATGTATATTATAATATGTACTTTATAGTTGCATATAAATTTTATTAAATTCGCATGAGTGTAACACGATTAAAATGCATTTGAAACATTTTTTCCCATTGACCGTAATGCAACGGAATATTTTTGATAGCCCCTGTAATTGATCTATGCATCCGATTTACATAAAATTTGAAATAGCTAGACAAAATTATGTACTAATTATGTATTTTAAATTTCAAACGTATAGAATATATTTGAAACTTTTTCCCCATTGACCATAATGTAATTGAATACTTTTGATTGTCCCTGTAATTGATCCATGCACACGATTATCAAAAAATTTGAAATGACTCGACAAAATTATGTAATAATTATGTATTTTAAATTTCAAACGATTCGGTTGGGTAGTGTTTGCGTTGTTATATGCGGACGGACAGACGGACGGACTGAACGACAACTATAGGTGCTACGTATTATATAATTACGAACGCACCTAAAAACGACTGTCTTTCATATTAAGACTTCGTTAATTTAAGCTTCCACTGCAAAAGCAACATCATATTAAAATATTATTTTTCCGATTGCGAGATTTGAATTAAAAATATGTGTTCCGGAGTGTGACTACTGTGCCGGGAAAAGGGTTAAACACAGAGTACGGACAGAGCCTCAACTCGGCTTGAAAAGGGCGCCCTCAGTGGATCACTTAAAAACTAAATCATCGCGTTGGCGATTTTTATCCTCGTGATTTCTGTTTAACTGTAACCATATTCTGGCTTGGCACTTCTTGCTGAATGTTGATTTGATTATCTTTGCACACGTGCTTATGCTATTTGATCTTAGATTTCCGCGCTTATATTGATTCGTAATTATTACTGTTATTGTTCTTGAATTTTCAAGTTTAAATTATTAGGTCGTTATGTTAAGAAGAGACACGTGTATTGTTTGCAAGACGAATACGTCAAAGTTATTTCATATTAAAATAATTCTTTCATAAATTTCAAAACAAGAAGCAGCAAGCCGTCGCTGTATTTTTTTTCTTCTTTTTACCCTTATCATTTGTCGCCAAGGAAGCGATGTTTCGCCGAATTAGCAACCTCTCTTATGTTATGATTGTAGTTTCAGAGTGGTCCGCTCGTGTCGCTACTGTCTATGCGTAATCCCATGTTAAACAAGTTGCCATTACAGTGTATGAAAATTGATTCTTTGTTCCGTACTCTGTGGGGTTAAAAAGTAGCCCTCTGGGAATACTACCAAAAACTTACGAGGAATATACGAGGGATGTTTTTTTTAAATTTTTACACGGAGTCTCAGACATCTATCTGCTTTAGCACGTATTCACGGACAGGTGTTGTCCGAGTCTCCATATAAATGTTAAGTAACAGCCGTTTATGAATTAAAGAAAATGAAAGGAAACTTTTTTATTACTTACACTTTAAAAACACATTATGCAGCTCCTTCTCAACTTAATCAGCATATGAATTAAAACATTTCTCATAACGTAGAGCCGCTTGTTAATTACGTCTGCATAAAATTTTGTCGCTGGTCTATTCAAAACTCGGATTTTTTTAATTCGATTTCGCACCCCTCACTCATAACAGAATTTTTTAACATGCATTTTGGTATGGTGTTCAAGAGGAATATACTGCAAACTTATTTTTTTAATAATGGTGCTAGTTAAATATTAAAATAGTCACCATTTGCTGCCACCAATGACTATTTTTATAATCTATTAGCACCATTATTGTAAATAAATACGTTTGCAGTTATTTCTCTTGGACATGTTATCAAAATGTATCTTAAAAAATTCTCTTTTGAGAAAGTGGTGTGAAATAGAAAAAAAAAAACAGATGTTGAATAGGGCTGCGGCAAAATTTTATGCAGACGAAATTAACCCCTTTCAGCGCAGTGGCTAGGCACTTAATATTAATTTTACTGCCACCAAGAATATTTAATTAAAAATTTCGTTTTATGATGTACCTCAGTGCTTTCCAATGCGGCGCCCGCTTCTTAAGTGCCTTACCCTGTTAAAATGATATTTTTATATGTTGTCCTATATTTGTGCTACAGTGTTTATAAATTTCTTATGGCTCAACATTAATCAAACTTTATTCCAAATTAATTTACTCTGCAGTATTTATTTCTATATATGTATTTTTTTGCATTGAGTAAAAAAATGATGCAGGATTAGGGAAAATATATTTTAATTTCCTTTTAGAACTTGTAAATTCTGCATTCTTACATTGAAAAGCTTTATATTTTTTGTATAGGTAAAACTGTATTTTAAAGTTAAATGTTTGATAAAAATTGGGGAAAAATATTTATATTATTTCCAATCAACAAAATTCCCGACCTATTTATGCAACAAATAAGGTAGAATCTACCGCTTACTGTTTAGAAAAAGTGGTGTTAAAAATGTTTGGTAATATTTTTTATGAGACAAACGTTCTACCATACAGATTATATTAACTTTGTTTTACTACTGCTATTCTCTTGCTATTTTTTTACCCTTATTTAAGTGCTTTGCATGATAAACGCATGTTTAATGTTGTAAACCTATGTTTGCGGCCCGAGAAAGAGATTAACCCATTCGTGCCCAGCATCTTTTGTGTAAATTTTATTTGATTGGCACCACTATTTTTAGAAGATTTGAGTTTAGTTCATTAATCACGAAAATGCATCATTTAAATAAAATAATTATTGCTTTTCTTTATTACCGGTGTCAGAAACTGTGCTGAATGCACCTTTTGAAGCGTCTCTAAAAAGGGACACTAGGCACTAATGTGTTAAGGCACATGGCTTCTCAGCAGCCGAATTCCCCTCGGTAATGTTAAGTTGGGCGTTTGATGCATTCTTATATTCAAAATATCTTCTCATGGAATTGATATTTTTAATTTCTTTTTTCAGTATTCTCTTGTTAAAAAGGTCACTATTTTCTTAGTTGGCAAAATATTGCTAAAATGTATGTTCAATTTAATATTTAATAATTTAAAATCTGATGAGTTAGAAGTAAAGTTTTAGCACTTCATATAAAATTATGCATAGAGCATGGTTCGCACACTCCTTGGAATTTCCAAGGACTCTGGCACCACTATTAATGATAAGAAAATTTATATTTGATTTTTAAGAAAAAGAATCCGCAATTACCACATATATTGTCAGATTTTGCAACATTTTTTTGCAATGAAATACTTTGAAAATGCTGTTAAAATTTTCTGGTAAAGTTGTGCGAGCCCTGATAGAGTCTACAAATATTTTGAAAGATAATAATAAATGATGCAACTTTTTAGATGAGAATACTGAAAAAAGAATTTAAAATATTAAATACCCGAGGAGATATTTTGAATAAAAAATGTATCAAAAGCACACAGACATAATATTAATTTGGGGAATTACGCCACCTTCAGCAAGAAATTTTTAAATTTGTAAAATTTATAATTGTGCAATTTGAAGCGAAATCAAAGGTTGAAAAAAAATGTCCAGCTAACTGTCACTAAATAAATCAGATCGTACTCTATATATTTACCTGCCGCTTTAATTTCTTTGATGGTGACTGCTTGGATGTGATTAACTGTGGCAACACATTTCAAAGTCACTTTACCATTGTGCAGTACATCAGGTTTTAACCTAAACCGTAGAGCTAAACTTGAGCTTTCCATCTGATCAGGATAAACTACTGTTTCTTGGTCTGATAACTCTGACTGTGCCTGCAAAGAAAACATTAAACAAATTATGAAAAGTCCATCAATTTTCATGTTTTAAAACGATCTTATATAGATATAAAATGCATATATGTATTCTAAGTAAGCATGCCTAATATTTTGGTATTTCCTCTAACATACAGAGATGAGATTTTCGCGTTTTTGAACACCAGTATTATTGTAGAGAAAAAATTGTTTTGTGGCTATTTCCATGAGTACTTGTAGTGTAAGTCACAGGCTATGATTTTTGGCTACCAGTATTATAGAACAAAAAAATGTGATTAATTTTATTGAAACATTCTCATTAATTAAATAAGGCCAAGCAAACTTTTCGAAAATAACGGTGGCTAACAAGCATAACAATTAATAAGTTATGTGACTTACACTACAGAACCCATGGAATTAGCCTTGTTAAATCGCCAAATTGATAAGATTTAACAAATTAACATTTTCTCTAACAAAATAGTGGCGCGCAGAAATGCGGAAATCTCATCCCTAAACATATCATAGATACTTGGAATTCCCATTATATGGATTTGCGAGTTGAGACAATTTTTTGCCCGAACAAAACTTTTTCAATGCTGATGAGTTTGATGTCGACTTAAGGGCAGATCGGCTATCAGTTGATCAATCATCGGACTTATTCTTAGAACTTATTCTTTAAAAGGAGAAAGTCCAATGAATGATCAGCTAATGACCGATCTGCCGGGACGTCGTAACCCAGCTCGTAGACATTGCTATAGGCCCCGCGGGGCTTATAAGCGTTGCCTTATATGCTTAATATTTATCTAATGTAAATTTTGCGGACTACTTCATCGAACACTGACAGCATACGGTTCATAAAATCTAAAAGTTCTTAAAACTAGACCGCGGGAAAATTCATTCAAATTTTATAAAAATATTTCCCAACAGTATTTTCTTTTAAAGCTGTTTAAGATATTTATTGAAATTATTTTTGTTCTACATATATTTAGCTTCTTTTATAAAGAGTTTTCTGGTTCGAATCGAGATCTCTCTATATGATACGGGTCAAAATGACCCGTTGACATTCGGTTGTGTTCTAGTGTTAATGGTCAATACATGGCTGTTTTAGTGTTCATGGTCACGGCTCTAGTGCTAATGGTCACCCATTAACACTAGAAGGTTCTAGTGTTAATGGTCAATAAATGGCTGCAGACTACCACGCCTATTTAACCCCTTGGCGATGGGACCTTTTACGAAATTTTTAATGTTACGTCACCGGTTTTAAAATACAGAAATTTGTGCCTTATTAAATCGAGAAAATGCTTCGATTAAACATGGTAAATTTTACAGTATAATTTTACTGGTGAGGATAAAGGAGGATTCTTAAGCCTTTTTGTGGCACGTATACGTGTCGCTCGTCCCCAAGGGGTTAAAGAAAAAGAACATATTGGATACAGAATTTTTTACAAATAATTAACAATATGTACTGAAAATACATAGCATTGAATATAAATGCTATACATTTTATTAAGGTATTTTAGTCGCTCCAAGTGTATTTATATGGTTTAAATAAGGATAGAAGTTGGCATCTCTGTTATTACAATTAATAAAATAGTCGAAATAAAAAATAACGCTACCCTATCCTATTTTTTTAAGTAATACACTCAATATTCAATCAAATCTCGTTTTGCAAGTCTCAGGGAAGAGATTTCCGCTTTTTTGGACACCAGTATAATCTTAGAGAAAATGTTGTTCTCTTAACCCTTTCTGGCACACTGTGCCCGGTCTGGGATACCTAATTTTAATTCCAAACTCGCGAATGGCACCAATAATATTTTAGTAAAATTTTGCTTTTACAATAAAAGCTTAAATTAAGGAATTCAAAATATCTAAAAAATTCGTTTGTGAATTCCGGTGTCAGTCGATAATTTCTCATTTTACTACAAAATTTGCCTGTGTTGGAAAGCACAGCCATTGAATATATCAGCCTTTTCACTTCTATGGGAGAAATTTAGCGAGTGACCGTAGCGCCCTCCAGCGGCCGGTGTTCCTAAACTTTGGTGTTTACATTTGGCTAGCCTGCTGAGAGATTGAGAAATGAAGGAATTCATAATGTGTAACGTATGACGTTCTTTCTGCATAGTTAATTGTTTATATTTAGATTATATAATTAAATTTGAAGGAGAAATTAATGTAAAATTTAGCTTTATAACATTATTTTCCAAGGATGTAAACAGGTATTTCATTTTAAATTTATTGTTTTGTGTTTTACATAGTTTTGTGTTTTACATAGCTAGGCCTAAAAGTATTATTTCAGAAGTATAACGTAAATTGTTTTACTGATTTTTCTTAATTGTGTAATTTCTTTTTCTTTTGATGATTTAATGTTTTTATAAAATTGTTCATTTGTGAGGATATTTTCTATTTGTTTCCAGGATTATTTTCATGATTATATTTAAAATCAAAACTACATGAAAGCAGATGAAGAATCTGACATCTGTTTCTATAATATTTATGAAATAAATTCAATTACTATTAATTTATTTCATTGCCACAAGATATTAAAGTGTTAACAATATTTAAGACGCAATAACCGTGTTTATTTAGCACTAGATAATTATAAGTTTTTTCTATTTTTGTTCATTTAATTTTTTATAAAATGCAATGTAAATGGTTATTTTATCAAAGTGAGAAATTATTGTTGTGAGGAACAACTCAATTGTGTAAATTTTGTAATAATAATTTCCAACTGTTATGTTACAATCTGCTAGCTGTTAAAATAAATAATTGTTATATTGGATTTTCTGAAAATTCCCTACGCCTCTATTGAATAGTAGAAGGAGAGATGCAGTGGAGGGTATACGCTGTATACCTTCTGGATCTTTTTAAAAAGCACCATATACCCTTTTTTTATCAAGAAATCTAGTATGAACATACTCTAGGGTATATGTTATGCCTTCAGCATATACCATCTGTTATTTTTGCGACTAAACCAGTAAAATATTCTTCATAATTGAATGGAAATAAATTACCACTCTGCTTTTCAGATAAGCATTTTGATAGGTGTAAATTAAAATATCGAAAGATAGAATAAAAATTCTTATTTATTTATAATATGATTTCTAAACTAGAAAATAGTTTCAAAAGTACATTTAACGGCAGTAATGTTTAGTATATATTTCATGTATCAAAAGTTGATTTCCTGTTTGCTAAAGGAGTTCTTATATTGACATTCCCTCTCCCCCTTTGTGTATACAAATATTTCTTGTGTTTTCTGAGATACTAAAAATATAGTAATATTTAATAAAATATCTAAAATAAAACTATAAATGTGATTAAGATTTAAGAAAAAGAAGAAAATTCTGTAGTAGTAGAAGATTTAGATCATTAAACTTATTGTTATAAATAAGTGATAAAACAACAGAAGATGACAATTTTTTTAGTAAGGAAGGGGCAATTGATTTGATGATTCATTATTTATTTACCCTTAGTACTGTAAAGATAAAGCAGGAAAAATAAAAGAATTTTATATATCTACTTTACATTTTAAATAAAAAATTTAAGTACTACTTGGTTATCCTTTTGACCAATTTCGATGCATTATACAAATCGGCAAACTATTAGCCAAGTTATACAAATTGACCCATTTAAAATAAATAATAAAGAAAGAATAAAAATTTTTCAGTAGAACATCAATAAAAGTCTAATTAAAATAATCATTCGATGATATAACTAACATGTGTATCATGTTTAATGTCAAGTGAATGTGGCATTTGTGATCAACCATTATTGGCATTTAATCTTAGAAGTTGGCGACAGTAATTTGGTCGGCAGAATAACCAAGTAGTACCAAAATTTATTATGCACATCAGTGTCTTGAAAATTTTATGAAATGTATGCCAAACTATAAAAATATTGAAACATATACAGAGTTTGACCCTGAGGGTTTCAGTGTCGTTCGAGGGTCGCTCTGCCCCTCTTGCCCTTCAACCAAAAACTAGCCCCCCCCCCCCTTGTCACTCAAAAAAAAGCCACTCATCTTGCCCTGTATTTGAAAAACCGCAGCCTTTCAGCGATAATGCAGACGCACTATAGCGCGTAAATTACGTAAAAATTTGTTGACTGAACGCAAAAGATAGCTCTTATGCGTCCCATAAGACATGTAATTTTGTCAGAAAATCTCTGAAAACGGCCAATTTCGTCAAAAAAAAAGTGAAATAACGACTAATTTCTGGCAAAATTCGTGAAAAAATGGATAATTTCATCACAAATCCCGAAGAAACGGCAGATTTCTTCAAAAGATCCTGAAAAAACGACAAATTTCATCCAAAAATCGCAAGAAAATGGAATTTCATCAAAGGGACACAAACAGAAGTTAATGCCAGAAGTAAATTTTTGTGTTCTAAAAACTTATTTTCCTGCTTCAAAATTGGATTTTAATGCTTAAAAAGGGGATTTTCATGCTTTGCAATCAGGGGTGTGCAAAGAGAAAATTGCACCCTAGGCTTAATTACAATTTGACCCCCACCCCTGCCAGCTCCCAACTTTTTCTTGTGATAGCCCAAAAATGACGTTTATAGTATAAATCAACACCCCCTTCATCCTCTTCCCCTTTCGCACGGTTCTGTTCACAATTCTCCTTTGACTGTACAAAACTTTCTAAATGTGATTCCTAAAAGCACCCGTTTATTAAACAAAAAGAACCCTTTTTTCAACAAAAGTATTCTTTAAAAAAAAAATAAATAAATCCGCTTTGCTCTTTTTTAAAAGAAATGCGAACAGTAGTGATACTTGTTATTTTCTACACTCAAATAAGCATTATTTCATAATTAAATTTGTATCTTGGCAATTATTTTTTAAAAAGTAAAAAAATTTCTTTTAAAAGTAATAATATATTGGTTTTATCAAAGAATCGCAGGGTAAAGCTTACAGATCTCAACAAAAATGGTAATTTTGACAAAAGATTGAGGAAGTAACCGTTAATTGCACCAAAATGTAGCTTACAAAAACATGAAAAACCTTTTGAAGAGAAGGGCCACTTTCAAATATATCTGAGTGGTCGAGGGCCACATCAATAACATGGAGAGAATTCGAGTTAGAGGAGGTGATCTGTAGCCTACAATCTGATAAAAAAAAAAAATATGTGGTTTCAGAAGAGAGTGTATGTGTGTGATTGGGGGGGGGGGGTACCCATTAAAGTTCACTTACCCAGTCAAAATACCCAATTCAGTTGTTAAGGATATATCAGCAGTTTTTACATTTTTATATGTAACAGATATAGCAAGGATTATTTTCTAGATTTAAAGATATTCCTTGACATAATTCAGGAGATTATGTTTTGTTTTATTAAAAGTGCTAAAAAAAGAGCATAAATGGCTGGTGCCAAAAAATGTGAATTTTATGGACGAAGCAGAGAGAAGGAGCCGATTGACAAGATTTTTTTTATCTACGTTATTTTAAATTTTTCTGCGCCTGATCGATAAAATTTGCGATTTTTACCTTGCCGATCGACAAAATTCGAGATTTTTACAAAGCGATTGATAAAATTCACGATTTTTACAAAGTTGGTTGATGAAATTTGCTCTTTTCCTTCGTATGATCAGCGAAATTCATGATTTTTCTTGCATAATCGACGAGATTTATAATTTTTCCGCACCTGATCAACAAAATTTCCAATTTCAATGCGCCTGGTCAAAGAAATTCACATTTTTTTTAAGCCAATCTACGAAATTTTCGTTTTTACGAATCCGATCAATAAAATTCGGGATTTTTACAAAGTCGATTGATAGAATTCGCTATTTTCTTTCCGACAATCAATGAAATTCACGATATTTCAACGCTTGATAGATGAAATTCACGATTTTTACAAAGTCGATCAATGAAATTCACGATTTTTCCACGTCTGATCTACAAAATTTGCAATTTTTACAAAGACGATAGACAAAATTCACGATGTTCATGAAGCCGATCGACAAAATCCTCGATTTTTACAAAGTCAGCATACACAGTTTGCGATTTTTGCAAAGCTGATAGACGAAATTCACAATTTTCCTTCTCATGATCGATGAAATTGGCGATTCATCCGAACCTGATTGACGAAATACACGATTTTATTGCGACTGAATAACAAAATTCACAATTTTTCTGTGCCTGATCGACGAAATTCATGATTTTTCCAGACCTAATCGACAAAATTCGTGATTTTCCAATTCAGTTCGACAAAATTTGCGATTTTTTCAAAGCTAATCGATAAAAATCGCGAATTTTACGAAGCCAATCAATCAAATTTGTGATTTTTACAAAGCCTATCTGCGAAATTCGTGATCTTTGCAAAGCCAATCGACGAAAATCGCGAAATTACTCCGCACGATCGATGAAATTCTCGATTTTATTCGAGTCTGATCGATGTAGTTAGCAAATTTTCTGCGTGTGACCAACAAAATTTGCAATATTCCCATCTCTGACCAAAGAATTTTGCTATTTTTCGAAATGCGATCAATAAAACTCGCAATTGTTCGGTCTTCGATCGATGAAATGTGCACTTTTTTTCGCTGTAAATTGATAATATACACATTTTTCTTCGACCGAGTATCAATATTCATGATTTTTGTATTAACATTGACGAAATCTGCATTTTTTATGCAGCAAGATAAAACTCGCGATTTTTTTTCTCTTGATAAACTGACAAAAACACGATTTTTCCACAGCTGATCAACGAAATTTGCAATATTTTCACGCATCATCACTTAATTCGCGATTTTTCAGTGTCTTATCAGTGAAATTTGCATTTTTGTTATGTTTTTTTTTTGTCTCTGATCGACAAAGTTTGCAATTTTTTGTGCCTTATTGACGAAATTCGCTTTTTTTTTTCATGTGATAAACCGAGAAAATATGCTATTTTTCCATCCGATGATAATTTGCAATTTTTTCGAGGAACCACAACATTTATGATTTTTTTTCTTGCTTGATCAACGAAATGCGAGTTTTCGCGTCCATCTGACAAAATCAGCGATTTTATCATGCTTGGTCGAAAAAACTCTCAATTTTTTCGTGCCCAATCGGGAAAATTTGCTACTTTTTTTTCTCGAGTTTTCATGAGCAAAATTCCCAATTTTTCCCTCTCTGATGAGCAAAACTAACGGTTTCTGCGATCCTCATCGATAAAATTTGACTTTTTTCGCATTTGATTAATGAAATTCGTGATTTTTCCATGCCGATAAACGAAATTTGTGATTCTTAAATGACAAAATTTTATATTTTCCCGCAGTAAATTGACAAAATTTTGGATTTTTTTGTGCGACATATGTACAAAAATTGCAGTTTTTTCCAGTTGTAAATTGACGAAATTCGCAGGCCACGTTTGGCCCGCGGACCACGGGTTGTGCATCCCTACTTTACTCAATTTGCAAATTCAAAAAATTTTATGCCGACAAGTGATACCTTAATTCTAATTTAACAGTACATTCTCTGCTTTCCTTATATAACATCAATAAAGGGTTTCACTGCGGGGCTGTATGACAAGAAATAATTGAGGATCGTGAAAGATTTCTAGAGTTGGTGCCACGATTTACGGACAAACTTGTTCATGCTGAAGAGATATATTTGATGTAATGTAAGTGAAAAATAAAATTTTTAATTATTTTTAGCATAATTACTGTTTATTTTTTTATGATTTAATTTGATATTTTGAGCAAGCAGATTCTGACTTCGGCATTTTTGTTAGACATATTGAAGTGAAATCAAACCAATTGTATGTAATCTTGAATCCATAAGAGTAGGGATGTACAACCTATGGCCTGCGAATTTCGTCAATTTACAACTGGAAAAAATTTCCTTTTTTGTATATAGGTCGCAGGAAAAATCATCAATTTCATCAGTTTATCATGAGAAAATATAAAATCTTCTCGGTCACTTAAGAATCGCATATTTCGTTGATCAGGCACAAGAAAACTGCAAATTTTGTCGATCAGGTTTGTTGGTTGATCAAGTGTGGAAAGATAATGAATTTTTTCAATCAGCTTTGTAAAAATTATGAATTTTATCAGTTAGTTCGTAAAAAACGCAAATTTGGTCAATCAGATATGTAAATTTTTCAAATTTCATTGTATATTAAATATTTGAAATTGCATGAAATATAAATTTTATATAATTTCTAGATTTACTTATTTATTTCTGTCTATTTTGCTTATTCTCAGATTAAATATCAAGCCTAATTTTTCAATAACAGTCTCTTCTGTATAACGGGAATTTCACAAGCTGTTGGATTGCAGTTATGTTCTCCTGATGTTGTAATGGATGTAATAATTTTTTCTTGGTTTAGATTTTTAAACATCATGTACTCAAAACAAAAATTTTTAATTGAATTCTTATTATAATTTGTGTTTTATTATAAGTAAAGAACATTAAATTGTATGAAAAGATATTGTAAATAAAATAAATTATTACTGTCATAATTATGATAATTTTGAATTATAATTCAGTTTGTCATGTGTCGAAAATTATTATATTTAAATTAAAAAATTATTATACTTAAATTTCATTTGAAAATAGAATTTATTCTATTCATTTGAAATAGATCATTTGAAAGACATTTATTTTTATCATGTAATTGGAAGCTGATTTATTACTAAATAAAAATTATTTTAAGAATAGATCAGAAACTAGTGACTATGGATTTAATAAATAATGACTTTCTGCAAACAAATATTTTGTAAAATGTGGAGGAAAGTACAGGATATAATTAGTTTTTATTTTTATTTTATTTCTTATTTGTGTATTATGATTTCTTTTTAATATATTAAGTTAGCTACATGTTTTAAAAATGAAAAAAAAGCTGTAGAATAAATTTTAATTACAACACTTATATCTAGGCTATTGCATCAAAATCTCTTCAGTTAAAAACATTAATAATTAATGGAAATATGTTTTATATTCACATATCACTGGAGTTAATGTGAAAGAATGCAAAAACGATATTGATATTCTTATTAAAGTTATGAAAGTTCTTATTAATTTAATCCAATTTTTTTAATAGAGTTTGAGTTTTCTTCACACGAAATATAATGTACATTGAGTAAAGTTACATCACACACACTGCCATGTTTGTTGGCCAGAACATTCAAATGCCAAGGAAAAAAGGAAGAAAAATGCTGTAATTTGTGAAATTTTTGCTAATAACTGTAAAAGTAACTCTCACAGTTTTAAAATAAATCATGGATCCTGAAGCTAGATATTCAAACTTCTACCGGTTTGGTTGTTACAACGTTTTGCACCTTTATATTTGAACACCCCTAGTATTTCACATTTAAAGGGCTTCTTCACTTAGGCAGAAAAACCTGCTCACTAATGTTTATCAAATAGCTTTTTTTTTTTTTTTTTTTTTTTTTTTTTTTGAGTATCTCATTTAAATATCAATATTTAAGATTTATTTTTCCATTGGATAACAGAGGTCAATTCTTATAAAGGTTTTTTTATTTCTAGGAATACCTTTTATGATGATACTTTTAATTCCAAGTCTAGTTCTGAAAGTGAAAGCAAAATAAATAAAAATAAAAGACAGCTTTTGTACAGATCGATTTCAACTATGCAGTAAAAAAATACTGAAATTAAATAAGATATCTTTACAAGTTTAAGATTAACTTCAGCATGCTTTCGCCTAAGTGAAGTAGCCTCTTAAGATGATTGCAAATGAGTATTATTTCAAAATTTGCCAATTTTTTGATCAATCTGATTACAGATAATGCCCAAGTTGAATTACTGAAGCAGGATTTGCTGAAAAACAAAATTACTTTATTATGCATAAACAAAACAAATCACACAATTTATTTTAACTTGTAGCTGTTTAGCTATTAATTACAAAGAGATTCTAATATGACTTGTATTTTGCCCTTTATGCTGAATATAAAAAAATAAAATCTTTAAAGGATATTCAAAAAATATTTTTCCACATAACAGATTTCTGACATATTTTCAAACAAAAATAAATTTAAGAATGAAGCAGAAAATAAGAAGTTCAAAGTCTTCATTGAAAAAATAAATTAGAAATTTTCTTGATTTAAATAGTAAACTCATGTTAGGAGAGTCAAAATGCTTCATTCTCAAAACAAGCTTGTCGTCAAAATGACTGTTTCTAAAACTTGCACTTTTTAAAAATAATAATAATAAAGCTCCCCAAAACTAACATAATATTTTATAATACATTAATACTCAAGTGATGAGAGCATCAAAATTGTATATGATAAAATTTGTGCAAACATTCAAAATAAATGCAAAAAATATGTACTGTGACAAAGAAATTAAAATAATGCACAAATGTGAATAGTTGAAAAACTTTCAGAAATATGGCTACATAGGAGAATGAAACAGAAACTTGTGCATTCTGTGAGAATGCTATTCCTACATATGAGTGGGGTAATAGGTTATTGTGTTAATTCAGATTAATTTTTCCATTTGACTGCAGTAAATAATATTTATTCTTTTTTCTTATTATTGCTGAAGTCTATTTTTATTAACTAATTGGCTTATGATGATTGAACCCAAAGAAAGTGCACAATGCAAGATTTTTTAAAGAATCTTCCTATGTTTGATAATAAATTCTCTTGTTTTTTGTCTAAAATTATATATTTAATTCAAATTCTCTTTACATGTAAAGATATATCCTGAACACACCCTTTCCTCAGATTCTGGATGTACACTAGCAGAGTTCTGTCACATTTTCAGCCTTAACTAATAACTATTTTGATATAAAGTTATGAAATTGCCCCATGTAGATGTAGATATTTAATGTTAACAGACAGGTTATTTTTTCTGTCTTTTTTATTTTATGGGTGTTTTCTAACACATTGTTGAAAAGATGAAATCTGTTAAATAGGAAACCTTGCCTATGGGTGCTATATTTGCATTTACATTATTTTATGAAAAGATTTTCACTGTTCATCTTTATAAAATACGTGAAATATACTTAACGGAATAACGCTTAACATAAAAAATCTGTTAACATGGAATGATGCAATAGTCCGGACAGTATACTGTGCAATTTAATGCATTGTTATTCTTTAAATATGAAACAAAAATCGTTTAGCACACACATACACACAAAAAAAATCACTTTTGATGCAGTACACATTTTGTGTTCAACATGGAATTTAGTGAAGCCTCGGACAATTGAAAATTGTTTTTGCCATGTGCAATTCTCGAAGTTGTAAATTCTATGGCACCTCAAGAATCAACTGATATTGCGACTAAGCCGACATTTAATGAAATGTTTGGGGAAGTCTCAACATTATTAGACTGTCTTACAAAATCATTAAATGAATATTTTGCAGTCGATGATGTGTCTATAGAATCAATTTTGGCAGACAGAGATTTTGAAGATTGTTTATAATTCAAGTGATACCACCTATGTAGATTCAGATAATGTAACAACCGAGTCAGCGATGCAGTTCCTGTTTCCTCTACTTTAGAAATGCAGAAAAGGACTCAAACTATGAGTTATTTACGTGCACACTGGAATGGAAAAATGTGTAAAACACTAGATGATCTTGAACAATTCGTGGACAGTATGGCATTGAAAAAGACCCTTCAAAAAAGGATACCTGATTTTTTCTTTCTTAAAATCAATATTTTTTCAATTTTTTTATACTAATGGGTGCAAACTACTAGTAGTTTAACAGGAAATCAAGATAAAATTTGACGACATCAAAAATATTGGTGGATTTTGTTCTTTTTTTACGAATCTTTTAATACAGTAGACTCCCTCAAATCCGCACAGCTTGGGACCAGAGATTTTGCAGATTTTAGAATTTTGTGGATTTCTGGTCATTACTTTGTTTACATTTTTTTAAAGTAACTTGATTGTAATTAATAATGGAATCATAAGTATAATGAGTGCTTACAATATGTTAAAATATTAAAATAAGTGATAAACTAAAATAATAAAAATTTAGATAATTTTTAAATATTAAAAGCAATATATATTTAAATATTAAAAGTAAAGGTCAAATTATAATCAATAATGTACAATTAAATATTCATTATAAAGATGAAATGTGTTTTTCCTAAATTATTCAATGAAACTTGCCTCATAAAGGTACATTACTAACTTACATCAAGATCATAAATTATTGAAGCTTTATTTCAGGTTTAGCCAGACTTAATAACTAAAAAAGCTTGATTAATATATAAATATATTTGATAAGATTGTGATTACCAATAATATCAGCAATATCTTTATTTTTTTCAGAAATAAATTATTCTTTCTTCATGAAAAATCATAAATTCAATAACCTTAACAAAAATTATAAATAAAAAATATATGGAATTGATATAAAACTAAGAAAGACAAATTTTGCACCTGCATCTGAACTGAATGTTTCATTGTTTACATCCGTAAAATATGTGCGGATTTTAGGAGTGCGAATTTGAAGGAGTCTACTATAATAAATTCTTTTAATGCGAAAAATATCTTTGGTCTGATAAGTTTCGTGTTAAACATATTTCATTGTAAATAATTATACAGGTAATAATAATGTCAAATTGTAATATGATATTCACTTTAATATTTTTATTATAGTGCTTTAATTGTGAAAAAACATTTTGAGAATGTTTTTTTTAAGAAATAATGACCAAAATAATAGTACCATTACTTGTCATCAGAATTGAATATATCTAATAGGCATGCCTTCATGTTTGCTATACTCAATGTATTAATGATTATAAAATTATTAAGAAATACAACCTTAAAAGGAAATCAGTGCTATAGGTATAACTTACAGATAGTACTACAATTAATGGTAACAAAATACACATAAAAATAAAAAACTAATGCAGTTAAAAAAAAAAAAAATGTATACTACATGTTATAAGAAATCAGAAAAAAAAATGTTAATTTATGTGACCCATGCATTAAATATTAACATACTAATTCTGTGTTGGATTCTACTTTGGAAAAAAAGGAAGAAAAGAAAAGAAAGAGATAAATATATAATTTCATAATATTTCAATATTTTGACTTCAAGTATTTGAAACTGATCTCTAAATTTATTGGATATAAACACTTAAAAATCAATGGTAAGATTCTTCTTTTTTATATTTTTCAGAAAAATAAAAATGTATTTGCTGTCAGAGTAGCAAAAAATAAATTACAATTAATATCCAATAAATAATAAAATGAGCAAAAAAACATGCATACTTTCTAAACTCTCTGAACTATGAACAAAATAACTTGATATGACCTTGAAATATGGCCTGTAAAAGAAATTCTGTTACGAAAATTAGACTTCATCCTATTCTTCCTTGTAATATATGCATTTTCTTAATTTGAGTAAGAAGCATAGTGATAGCAGCTTAATCTATATTATAATGAAAGCTTTCTTACTTGTCTTAATTAAATATAATTGTTCTTTTACTATAATGAAGCTGTATAATGAGTGTTGAATTTAGGTACACTTTTTTGAAGGGTGGGGGTGATTGCACTGTTATAGCAAGAATAGTTACTAACTTCAAATGTAAAAGATATAATTAAACATTATTGTATAAACTACATAAGCATAAACTCGCCAATTCTTCAGTGTGTGTCCATTGGGCAAAACCCTTAAATTCATTTTTTGTATGATGTGTAATGAAGCGGTAGCTTGAAAAATCCCCATATTTGTTACATATAATTTTCTTTAAAAATATTTGCAAGAGAAAAGTTAATGTAAACAACGATTTTGAATTGCATTTTTTCAGTTCTATGTTGATAATATTGTTTCCAACTAATTTGCATTAATTGCAATGCATTAAAATGATATTTTGATCTATATCTACTGATATTCTCTAAATCTGGTTAAATATTTAAACATCCGCTGATTAGTCATATCAATTTAGCTTCATTAAAGGTTTCAGGTCATAGTTTTTAAAATATTGAATTTTAGTTAGAGTTTCCCCCTAAATGTCCCTCCATGCTAAAATTAAAGTTTATAACAAAAATTCTTGCTATTCTGTATTTAGGGGGGGGGGGGAAGAAATGAAAATGTGTGATTTTTAAGTGTGTGTGGGGTGGGGGGAGGGGGTCAATAATATTGTTTTCTGAAATATATTAATAAAGAGTTTCTAATCACTGATAACCAAAGCTGAAACTAAAAAGTATATTTGTAGACATTTTTAAACCTGATATTTTAACAAGAATATATTATAACAATATTTCATTATGTTAAATGTTTTTGTGAAATAATTATTAATCTTATGAAAATTTTCAGTTTTTTGAGACAAGTTTATAGAATTTCGAAATAAATTTCATATTTTTTGTAGCAATTTAATACTTTGAAATATTTGCTTGGTATGAATTAAAATCACTTAAATTTTTTTTATGCATAAAGGCTAATAAAAGGGGGAAAACTGTAGATAATTTTATATTTTATTGGGTTTTTAATATCTGTACATTTAAAAATTTTATAATATTTTTTTAACTAATTCAGCCATATAATCTTAAATAATTTTTATTGAACATATTTTTAGCACATTGATTTAATTACAAGCATTTATACTTCGAAAAATGTATATGAATCAAATTTTTTACTAATTATACACTTTTTTTTTGTCATATCAAATTTATGCTCACTAAAAATTTCCTTGAGATTCTATGGCTGATTTATGTGAAGAAAATATTGTAAAATTTAAATGTATAGTTCTTAAAAATCCAATAAATTATTTAAAAAAATCTACAGTTTCTTTTTCCCTTTTTGTTATCCCTTTAAAGTGAATTTAATTCATACTAAGCAAATATTTCAAAGTAAAAGAAATCTAAAATTAAATTTATTTCGAAATTCTATAAATGAATGTGTCTCAAAAAACTGAAATTTTTCATAAGATTAATAATTATTCCATAAAAACATTTAACATAATGAAATAATGTTATAAGATATTCTTGTTAAATTATCAGGTTGAAAAGAAAACGAAACGATGGCAACGGCAAAAATCGTATAGAACACTGGTGGGTGGTTTCCCTGCAGCGCAATCTGTTTCGCCCACCAGCCGCTGTGGCGCTGAAGTGCGCTAAGAAATTTAACACGTAGTGACTGAGCTTAAGTATTCAATAGCTTTGTTGGAAAGGGTTAAATCACTAAAATGTTCCAAATAAATAATATAGCATTTTCTCTAAGATTTTACTGGTGTACAAAAAAGCGAAAATCTCATCCCTGAAGTCTGTTTAATTATATTCTTAATTGTCTTAATTTATTAATTATAGTGTATTTTAAATTATTCACAATTTCGCTTTTCTGCGTAAAAATAGTTTGTAAATGTAGAAAATTAAAAATTTTCCGAAACTTTTTTCAATCATCAGAATGAAGCAATACTATTTCTTTTCAAACTTTTACGACTTATTAGTATACCGTAATTACTTCGAAATAATTTTTTTTTTTTCAAAAAGATTTTTTCTTCACAATTTTTTTTATTACAAAAAGCTATGTTATTAAAAGAATACGTCAGAACTAGTTGATTATGAATGACAAACTTTCTTTTTATGAGTCTTTTTCTCACTTCCTGTTCATTTGATTTTGGGATCAGGTTAAGTTTAATGAAAAAAAATATGCTGATAATTTTCGGCTGCTTTATAAATGTAAAAAAAGTAGAAATTTGTCTTAGCAAGGAATTAAAATCAGAAAGAAAATATGGGCTTCTGTCTTTCTTAGTATTTTTTATATATTTAATATTTAAACAAATCATGGTACGTAAGTGTATTTAGCTATGTTTAATTAAGCATAAATTTCTTTTTATATGCATGAAGAGTTTATAAAAGTAGATAATTAAAATTTCTAGGGAAGAGTATTTCTGTTATAAGAATGAAGTCAATAATTCTTTTTCTCTGGAATTGTCGTAGTAAATATATTTCCATCCCGATGTAATTTCTTCGCAGACCCTTTTTTCATCGTTTTTGCTAACAAAAATTTACGATTATTGTAGAACAGCAATGGATCAAGCTGATTATGAATATAAATTTTTCTTTTCATAAGTTAATATTTTTTTCTCTTTTTTTTCACCCGTTATGAGGATTCCATAAAAATTCTCTAATATAATTTTTGTCAATAAATTTTCTAATAATAATAAAAATGGTGATAACAACAACTCGCAACATAAGGAACAAAATAATATGGGAATATTTGGAGGACATTATTCTTCGGCGCATACGAAATTATATAAATACGTAACGCCTATACTCGTAATCGGATCTGTTCGTCGTCTATCTTCCTCATATAAAAGAAAAAACTACACAAGCGAATGTTCGAAATTTTATATGTATAGGGGAAGATGGGGATACTTGAGCCATTTTTTAAATTTAAATTTTTTTAAATTTTTTATAATTTCTTAGAACAAAATAAAATATTGAAAATGAAAATTTGATAATTTTTCTTCAATTGAAAACCACTTTCAATTAATTTTGAACTATTTTTCTATGTCTGATTAATTTTTACTTTTTCTTTTACATCGTGGCTCAAATATCCCCATGGAGGGGATACTTGAGCCAGATGTCACATTCGCACCAGTATTTTGCAAAGAAAAAAACCGATTTACAATATACGCGAAAAAATGCATTAAACCTTTTTCAAATAAATTTGGTCGAATTTTCTGGTGTCGTTGTGACATTTCAGAATTAAAATTATGTGGTAGAAAATTCTACCGGCAGAGCTCAAAGGGTTAGTCACCATACTTTCAAATTGGTACAAAGGTATGTGATTTCTTCTTTACATGTTCAGAACTATAAATATTTTACCATGTTGCCAGTTTTAGAAAGAAAAATTGACCAACTGTAGAGATAATAGGGGTGGCTCAAGTATCCCCTATGCTCAAGTATCCCCACTCTCCCCTACTTGTTGCAGAATTTTGTTAAGTCATTCCCAGTTTTATTGTAATCTAATATAAATTTAAAAATATATTAACAAAGGTATTCATTGTATTAAATCCTATCAAACGTAATTAATAAAATGGGATCCTGTGATAGGAAAGATCTTCCATAAGTAGAAAATTAAAACTTCTGTCAAACAGACTTCAGAATGAAGCACACTATTTCTTTTCCAATTCTTTCTAACTTATTAGTAAACCGTAATTATTTCGGCATAACTTTTTCAAAAAAACATTTTTCTTCAAAGAAAGTTTATTTTATCACAATAAACTAAGTTATTAAAGAATTGTTACAGCATATGTTAATTATGAATTGCGATTTTTCATTTCATGAGGCATTCTTCATTACATCACGTTCATCAATTTTTGGAGATCTGCTAAAATTTAATGAAAAGGAAATTGTTAACATTTTTTACCTGGCTCTAAGATGTAAAAAATGGTAGAAATGTGTTTTAGTAATATAATAATGTCACATTGGTTGGTTGTGTCTATGCCGGCCAATTATCAACACGAGGGCTTTAATCCCTCCGTCTTTCTAAGGGAACCTAATCCGTATTTACATAAGGAAATAGTCACATTGAAAATAAATATGTCTTTCTTAGTACTTTTTATGTACATAATATTTAAACAAATGAAGTTATCTAAATGTATTTAGGTATGTATAATTGCTGATAAATTTTCTTTTACATAAGAAAATAATCTGTAAAAGTAGAAAATGGAAATTTAAAGAAATGTGTACTTCTGTTAAAAGCATAAAATACAATATTTTTTTCTGGAACTGTTGTAGTGAACGTAACTACATATAATATAATACTTTTTTCTAAGAAAAATACGATTATTTTGGAATATCGCGATATCAAGTTGACTTTGAATACTAAGTTTTTCATTCATGAGTTAATATTTATTTTATTTATTTATTTATTTATTTATTTTGCATATTTTTTATTCGTATTTTGGATTCTATAAAAAAAAATTATAATATTTTTTAAATAATTTTTCTAATAATAATCAAATTAAGAATAATAACAACTTGCAAGAGAAGAAACTAAATAATAAGCTAATGTTTGGAAGATTCCATTTAAAAGGGAAAGGTAGATGCTGATTACTGACAAATAAAACTTGGACCAATAAATTTTAAAAGAAATGATTGGTTTATTTAAGACAGAAGTTCTAAACTTATGTAAGAAATCAATTGCTTGAAAGCTGCTGGATGAAGTTTGTGAATGCGATAATCTGACAGCCCAAAGAAACGTTTCTTAGGGGCCTACGAAATTATATAAATATGTAGTGCCTATAGTTGGCGTCCTTTTTTCAGTTTGTCTATTTTTATTGTTATTCCGCATATAAAAACAAAAAACTACCCAACCAAATAGTTTTAAATCTAATATATATAATCGTTGCAGAACTTTGTTGACTAATATCAAATATTATAAAAATCGAATCAAAACTTAAAAAGTTATTAATAAAACTTTTTTCATTCTATTAAACCATATCATACTTAATTAACACTATGGTATCACATGATAGATATTGATTTTAGCTTGTCATGGTTACAATTTTTCTTGATCCTATCACAAGTAATTAATTCAATAACATCGCATGGTAGGTAATAATTCTAGAATGACATGGTTACTCCATGATTATTCCATACTCAATAAGATGGTTTTATATTATTCCCGTTTTGAATTCATGTATTGTTGCTTAAGATTTCTACAGCTATTGCATCAAGATCCAAATTTTTACGTATGCATCTCATTTGCGTTGTTAGACGTAAAACCTCAGACACCTTTTTTTATTTATTTTTACTTTTATTTATTTATTTTTGCTTTTTTTATGATACATTGAGTAATCAAACAAATCATATTTTATTGTTTATAGTCTATTTAATTGTATGCTTACCCCCCCCCCAGAAACGAGCGACACGTATACATAAAACAAAAGCTTAAGGGGCTCAGGGGTTGAAAACTTTTCAAAAAATCGATTTTTTTATGATTTAATTTGATTATTCATTTAATTCTTAACTCAGTGCAAAAAACCGCATAAAAATATTTGCATTTTTAACGGAGTTATAAGCATTTATGTATCAACACTTTCATAGCCGCATCCATATAATTTCAACTTTAAGTCGCGTTTTCACAAAACTTGATTTTTGATGGCTAACACCAAAATTAAAAAAAAACTATTTTATGGAATGGCTTAATTTTTTTGCATGCATATAACATCATTATCTAGATTATGAATTAATATATTTTAGATAGTCTAATATTTTGAGTATTTTTAATGGAAAAAAAGTTGTATTTTTTTAGGGTTTTTTTAAAATTTTCAACTTTAAGAGATTTTTTAATTCTATTTTTATTAAGTGATAGTTATATCCTTAATTCATAATCTAGATTATGATGTTGTATGCATGCAAAAAAAAAAAAAAAAAAAAAAAAAAGTTAATTTATCAAATAGTTTTTTTTTTTTAAATCTTGGTGTTAGTCGTCAAAAATCAAGTTTTGAGAAAACACGACTTAAAGTTGAAATTATATGGATGCGGCTATGTAAGTATTGATATGTAAATACTTATAACTCCGTTAAAAATGCTAATATTTTTATGCGGTTTTTTTGCAATGGGTTAAGAATCAATTGAATAATCAAACTAGATCATAAAAAAATCGAGCTTTTGAAAAGTTTTCAACCACTGAGCCCCCTTAAGAAGGCTTGTTTATACCCACCAGTAAAATTTTACTGTAAAATTTGACTCATTTATTAGGAGCATTTTCTCTATTTATTAAGGCACAAACTTCTGTTTTTAAAAACTAGTGACTAAACTTTAAAAATTTTGCCAAAGCTCCGGTCGCGAAGGTTATTATTTTTTAAATTTTCTTTACACTTTTAACCTCTCAACTGGTTTGCCCGAACGCTGTTCGGGTAAGACGAATTTCCTTATTGCATAATTTAAAGCTTTTTGACACCGCTATTATTTTTAAGAAAATTTTCATACTATTGAAAGGCGTAAATGTTTAGACTAAATTTTACGAATATTTTACTTTAATGATAGTGGTGTGAATCCGCTATTTACAATTTATTGAACGGAAAAGAATCAACCAACGAAGATGTTAATTGTATGCTTAGCCCCTTGGAGAGGAACGACATGTATTACATAACAAAAAAAAAAAAGGTTTAAGTGGGCTCAGGGGTTGAAAACTTTTAATAAAAAATCGATTTTTTATGATCTAGTTTGATTACTCAATTAATTCTAAACTCAATGCAAAAAACCGCATAATAATATTTGCATTTTTAACTGAGTTATAAGCATTTATGTATCAAAACTTTCATAGCCGTACCCATATAATTTCAACTTTAAGTCGCGTTTTCTCAAAACTTGATTTTTGACGCCTAACATCAAGATTTAAAAAAAAAACTATTTGATGGAATGGCTTTTTTTTGCATGTTTATAACATCATTATCTATAGAATGAATTAATATATTTTAGATAGTTTTATATTTTGCGTATATTTAATGAAAAAAAAAAGTTGTGTTTTTTAAAATTTTAAAATTTGAGAGATTTTTTAATAATATTTTAAGTGATAGTTATAGCCTTAATTCATTCCATAGATAATGATGTTATATGCATGCAAAAAAAAATTAAGCCATTCCATCAAATAGTTTTTTTTTAATCTTAGTGTTAGTCGTCAAAAATCAAGTTTTGACAAAACGCGAATTAAAGTTGAAATTATATGAGTGCGGCTTGTGATGTAGAATCACATATAGTTTTCTTAAATTTTACATTTTTCTAAATTACAGTTAAAACTAATTTTTAATTAAATATCTATTTTATCTTTGTGTCTTATTTCAATCCCACAATAACTTTCCGTTAAAAAGTAAAGAAAGAAAACATGTAACATCTGCTGTATCAGTAAAACGATTCTCAGATAAAGAGTTCCTTTAGATGAATTTTCGGCTTCGCTAAAATAATAAAAGAAAGAATAAAGATCGAATGTGTTTGCGGTCAGTAAAATTTCATTTTCTCTCTGCGTAATGTTGAGCCTAACTTCTTTATTACATAAAAACTTTTCATGTACATGCTCTGTATTTTGTCTATTGATAACATTCTCCCAAAACAGACATATAACGTACGATGTTGGCGCGAATTCTTTTTGGCGTATTTTTTTAGGACTGCCCATTTCTGGTTGCCCTGCATTAAATTCAAAATCATCTTAATTGTTTAAAGCGTAACAGAAAATTTCATGGTTATGATATCATTCACTTTTCATATGCTCCTTTCGCCAATTCTAAGATGCCAATGTGTGAATTCTGAATGAGAAAATTCAATTGCCTCTCTCTCCCTTCACGGACTCAGACATGTAAAGAAGGTATCTTAAAAAATGCTTACAGGCACCATCCCTAATTATTTCAGTAAGAAATGATTTAATTTTTATAACTCTACTTTAAATAAACAAAGTTCTCAAAAGGCATTTATTTTATTGATCACAGCCTACAACTCTAGCGAATGCATTTTTTTGAAAAGAACCTGGTCACAATACTTTAAAATACAGATCTACACTACACGGCTATGAAAGTGTTGATAAATAAATGCTTATAACTTGGTTAAAAATGCAAATATTTTTATGCGGTTTTTTGCATTGAATTAAAAATTAATTAAACAATCAAACTAGATCATAAAAAAATCGAGTTTTTGAAAAGTTTTCAACACCTGAGCTCCCTTAAGAATCCTTGTTTTTACCACCAGTAAAATTTTACTGTAAAATTTGCCTCATTTAATAGGGGCATTTTCTCTATTTATTTAGGCACAAATTTCTGTTTTTAAAAACTGGTGACAAAACTTAAAAAAAAAAAAAAACTATGAAAAGCTCCCGTACGCGAAGGTTAATGTTTTTTTTTCTTTGTACTTTCAATTTACTATTGCCAGATTAAGGGCAAAAAGTCCTCGGATTGTTTGATTGTCACCGCTATTTTAAAATAGAAATATTCAGATGAAAAAAAGGATGAAAAATAATGCTAATTTTACTATTTAAAAAAATGGTGGCAGTCAAATAATTTGAATAAAACAATTCTCCCATTTCGCAACACTTTTAATTACACACAAGTTTCTTTTCACGTATAAGAAAAGTTTATGAAAGTAGGAAATTAAAAATGCTCCGAAAGATTTTTCTGCCATCAGAAAGAATCATCGCTATTTCTTTTCCAAAGTTTTCTGACTTAATAGTAAACTATAATTACTATTACATCGACATAATTTTTTCAGAAACTTTTTTCTACAAAGAAAGTTTTTTTTTCTTATTCAGAAAAAAAAATAGCTATTAAAGAATTCTGTTAGAACGATTTGATTATTGAATGACAAACTTTTATGTTAAATATCGTTCTTTTTTACTTCCTTTTAATCCGTTTTTGGAATCAGGTAATGTCTATGAAAAAAAAAAAAAAAAAAAAAAAAAAAAAAAAAAAAGAATTGCTTATAATTTTCTCCTGGCTGTCAACTATTAAAAAAAAAAAAAAAAAAAAAAAAAAAAAAATAGAAATTTGTTTTAGTAAGAAAATAAAGTCGCATTGAAAAATGAATTACGCTCTTGTTTAGTATTTTCCATTATAAGAAGTTTTAATATTTATCATTTAAACTATTCGTGTTACGTAAGCGTATTTAGATATGTTTAATCATGCATAGATTTTTTTACAAGGATAAACAGCTTGTAAATGTAGACTATTAACATTTCTTGGGTATTTTTTTCATAATCTTTTTTCTGGAATGGACATAATAAACAGAATTATATTCGATATAATTTCACGAAATAACTTTTTTTTAACTTTTTGCTAATAAAAAATAAATTCCTCTCTTTATTAGAAAAATGAATTTTTCTCATTATTAGTAATTTTTATACTAAGGAATTTAAATATTTATTATTTAAACTACTCATGTTACGTAAGCGTGTTTTGACATGTTTAATCATACGTAGATTTCTTTTACATGAATAAACAGCTTGTAAAAGTAGACAATTAAAATTTCTCGAGCAGGTTTTTTTTTTTTCATAATCGCTTTTCTGGAACGGTCATAGTAAACGTAATTACATTCGATATAATTTCATCGAAGAACTTTTTCTTTTCTTTTTGGTTAAAAAAAAAAAAAAAAAAATCACGATTATTTTAGAATAGCTATGGATCAAGTTGATTATGAATGTCAAATTTTTCTTTCATGAGTAATTATTATTCACCTTCTTTTCAATAATCTCATAAAATGTCTTAAAATAATTTTAAATAAACTTTTCTAATTATTATTATTAAACTTTTCTATTAATAAAAGTAATTAGGAATAATAAAATTCAGAAGATAAAGAAGAAGACATTATTTGGTCGACATTGATTTCAAGTAAAATGTAACGTCTGATTATTCACTGTGAATACTTGCTCCAGTAACTTTTAAAAGACATTTTCGCCTCATATATAGGGAAAATTATTATATTTATATTAACCCTTTAACGATCATAGCATTTTCATTGCTAAGATGTCGAAATAAATGATTGACACCGGTGATAAAGAACAAATATATTTGTAAATAAGAAAACGTGATTTTTCACATACAAAATAAAAGGGATATTTTTAGATAAAAATACCGATGTCAGTGTTGCATATCAGAATTAAAATTTTGTGGTTTCGTGGCGAAACTAATGAACTTTAAAGGGTTAACCGCTTGTGGATGAGCGACATGTATATTCGCGCTGCGAAAATGCTTAAGAATCCGTATTTATCACTCCTGATGGAAGTTTACTGAAAAATTTGCCTTATTTAAATGGAACATTTTCTCGATTTTATAAGGCACAAATTTCTGTTTTTAAAAATTGGTTAAAAAACATTAAAAATTTCGTAAAACTCTGCCGTCACGAAGGGGTTGAAAAAACGACGATTATTAAAAAATCACTGGTTGAAGTAATGTTCTTGCGATAATCCGATCTTTCGAAAAGGTATTTATGTTTTGAGTATGTTGAGTCATACACAAGGAACTTGCCAAAAGAATCGATAGCGCATAATCTTGATCACAGACCTATATAATCAAGTTAATAATTAAGTCAATGAAATCAAGTTACAAGGTATGCATATCTGTCCAATTTGACCATACACTCTTTTAAAGAACAAAAAATCGCAAGAGGAGACTTAAGCCTTTGTACTTAAGAGATGATTCTTACTAACCACTGGTGCACCGCCCTCTGAAGTCTAGGCCTATGCACTAACACAAAAATGGCGGATGTTGAAGGCGGATTTTTTATTCAGCCTATGTACGGTCCCTTCAATATTCATACCAATAACATTTTAAAGCTTTTTTTTTTTGTGTGTGACTTTAAGAATTTTTTTTTATAAAATACCGGTGTCCAAAATTTAAAGGACCGTACATATGTTAAAAATAAATCCGTCGTCGGACACCGCCTGCTTGTTTTGGAGTACAGGCCTAGTCCTGAGGGGCAGTGAGGAGTGTCTCGCATAAATAGGTGCTCTAAATGCTTTGGACACCATTACATTTCAAGCTAATTTTCTTTGCTTTTTCTAATGGTCAAATAAACTGTTAAAAAATATTTATCAAAATAAACTGTAAGATATTAAGGATATCCAAAGCATTTGGCGTCCCTATTTATCCCTTTGCGGGGCAAGGCAAATTCATTGCTTAAGTATTGAAATAAATGACTGACACCGGAATTTGAAAACAACTTTATTTGTAAATAAGAAAAAGCTATACTTCACGCATTTAATAAACCGTAATTTTCTTTAATAAAATTCTGGTGCCAGTGTGACGTTTGGGAATTAAAATTAAGTGGTATATCTATGAAACCAGCGCCCCGCAAAGGGTTAAGAGGGGTACTGGAAAACACTAGTGGTGAGTGAATGATACCTGTCAAGTGCAAAGGGTTATTTTTTTCCATATTTTTCTAATTTTGTTTAAATATCTATATTTTAAGAATAATTAACTGCCACATATTGTAATTTATGTTAACTACTGTATTTGTGCTAATTTCGAATAATAATTTGTCGTTAAGTATGAGTTATGCTTTATTTTTGTCATTATCCTTTAACCCTTTAACGATCATAGCATTTTCATTGCTAAGATGTCGAAATAAATGAATGACACCGGTAATTAACCCATTAACGCCCAGCGTCCTCGTTTGAGGACGGTTACAAAAACAGCAAGAAAGCGGTTTTCCCACCAGTAAAGAGGAAGAAAAATGTATACCTTATTTCACGAGACAGAATCCTTGATAAATTTATATAAAAGTTAATTTGCTTTTAAAAGTGGTGGGAAATACAAAATTTAAATTTTAGAGAAGAAAATAATTCGGGCGTTAATGGGTTAAGAACAAATAGACTTCTAAATAAGAAAACGTGAATTTTCACATACATAATAAAAGGGATATTTTTAGATAAAAATACCGGTGTCAGTGTTGCATATCGGAATTAAAATTTTGTGGTTTCGTGGCGAAACCAATGAACGTTAAATGATTAATTTTGATGAGCAATGTATTAACCTTCCTATCCTGTTGAAATTTTACTCAAACTTGATTAATATATTTAACACCAGAATTTTTATTTAAATCCATTTAACATACTTAATTAACTTAGATCTTTGTGTTATTTATTTAATTTACTTTATGAAAAATTTTCTAGTTTGAATCGAATGCAACGCATTATAAGTCTGGGTCGATTAGACCCATTCAGAGTAGGAAGGTTCATGAAAATCTTTTTGGTCTTTCTTTTTTGCAATAAATTTCATATTGAAACAAACTAAGTTAGACAATTTGTTTAATTCAGCATAAAATTTGTTTTATACGACAAAAAATTGTAAATGTAGACAATTAAAAATTCTCATAGCTTTTATTCAGACGTAAGAATGAAATACAAGAATTCTTTTCTGAAACTTTAATAGTGTCTGTAATTACATTCGATATAATTTCATGAAAGAAAGTTTTTCATAAATTTAATTTCATGTAAAAAATACTATTAGCAAAGACAGGTTATAGTACAAATTGATTATGAAAAAAATATATATTAAAAATTATGAATAAAAATTATTATACAAAATAAATTATTATTATAAAAATGATTATTAAAATTTTTCATTTCACGAGGGAATATTTTTCTCTTAATTTTTTAAAGTGTTTAAGCATGTATTGAAGTTTCTTAAAAGTATTTTTCTTTATAGCATTTTTTTGTTACAAAATCTAAAAATTCAAATATATTGAATCTTGAAAAATTCACCTTTAGATTTTAATAAATTTAAATATCTTTAATACTTGATTTAAACACTTAACAGTCTTATATTTTAAAACAATAAATTAAAATTAGGGACATAACACCACTTTCATTTTATTTTAATGGGGATAAAATCTATGATCAAGGAAAGTCCTACACTAAAATAAAAACAACCCATATACCATATAAAATACAGACTATCCTAAAGTCACTGAATTAGCACCAATTACAAAGTTTTTATAAGCAAGTAGTGGCGTGTCAAGTAGGTTGATCCAAATTGTTTGGATACTACTAATATTGTACATTTCTGCTCGCCTTTAATAATCAGAGAATTTTCTGCTATTAATCAAGACGAAGACAACTTTAACACTAGAACCGCCATTAGGGGTCAAAATGACCCCTGTCAGATTGTTAATAATCGAATCGAACCAGAATTTTCTTCAAAAGATATGTTAAAAGTATGTAGCACAAAAATAGACTAATTAAATAAGTTAAATAGTTTAAAATTAGAATTCTGGCGAGAAACACTTTTTATAAAACTTGTGTAAAATACCCGGCGGTTCTAGTGTTAAAATAATACTGCTATCAAGGTCATATGGATAACCTCCCTGACTGCGTTACAGTCTGCGAACATTTGATTTTTGTTTCTATATATATATAAATGTCCAGAACTTACTAGTTGGTCGTTAATGTACCATTTAAGCTCCGGCGCTGGTTTGGACTTTCCCGAATTGCATAATATTGAAACATTATCACCTAGTTCATAGTCTGATTTTTCTTCCATGAGAACAGGACCATCTGATGGTGGAACTAAAATAAGAAACGTTAATTTCTATTAATAATTTAGAAAACACAAAATTTAATATTAATAAATATAATAAAAAGTAATTATTTTTTATTGGTCTGTCTCACACATGTAAACCAAGCATCAAGTAAAACCTTCTCTTCAAAATACGCCATTTAGCAATAATCACTGCTATGAACATTTTTTGCTAGTTACGGACAGACGCGATTGTGTAACGATAATTGAACAATCCTATACTATACTCATGAACTATTCTATAGGCATGGGCTAGTTTTTTATGTGAAGCATTTATGATTTTTCTATTGGATCAATTATTGCTGTGGTACCAGGTGAAAAATTAATTGTAAAAATACTTTATATTTCTTTATATAGAAGTTTATCATCTAAAGCATGAATTTTTATCATTATGTTCTAGAAGCAAAATAAGTACGACTTTTCTTCTAGAATCAGGATTTAAATCATTATTTTGTTCTGATCCTTTTGCTTATTTCTAAAATTTAGTAACTCCCGTGATCAGTTATTTTGTCTCGAAAATTTTAAATGATTTATTTACTAATCTGTTTCGTTGCGTTAGAATAATGCAAGTAAAATAATATTCATGATCTGTCCTATTGCAAATGTTGTGGGAATATATATCATGACAGTTATTGTGCGGGTTATTAACACTAGAATTACGGTGAGCAGTTATTATGAGGGTTGCCAAATGAATTTACATTTATTTGGAATCAGAGATTTTTTTTATGAAATTCATTTTAAAGCTATAAAAACTAATGTTAAATACATAAATTAAATTGTTTAAAAAAATAAATAAGTTTCCAACTGCATAAGAAATTAAACAAAATTTAATTACCTCGAATGATGTAACATTGTTTCTGTAATTTCTATACATAAAAACCACTGGAACTGTAACAATTTTCCTTGCTTGGGATAAGTTTTTGTAGTTGAGTATCATCGAAATATATCAATAGGATTAGAGCCATCTTGTCACCAGGGGTGTAGACGTACAAATAACAGAGGATATACGCTGTAAGCAGAAGGTACACGCTCAAAGCAGAGGGTATAACCCTAGAGTGTGTATACTATAAGCTTTCTTGAGGAACAGAGGGTATACGGTGCTCCTTTAACCCTTAAATGCATATTGTATCATTTTCGATACCATAAATGTTCCCGATTTATTGGGGTTTTATTCGCATATTCCGTATTCTAACCAGAAATTTAAAAAGCAATTTTCACTTTACTCAGTGATGGTAACCTCCTCAACCTGATTTTCCCTCAAAAATTCCCACATTGGCCTGATTTTCCCCCACAATTAAGCTTGCCGGTGCTGCTTTCAGTCCTAAAACTTTCGAGCAACATCATTTCCTATATTATCGCTCCTCTTTTGAGCATTAAAAAAGGGTTTTTCAAGGAAATATAGAGTAAAAGTAAACAAGTGAAAACTTTCCAAGATTTTTTTTTATTTTATTAAATAGCAGAATATGCACTTAAGAATCAATTAAAAAAAAAAAAAAAAAAAAAAAAAAAAAAGAAAAAAAAAGAAACTTAGGTTACATAAACTAAGCACAATCTTTCAACGATCAGCAATAAATTCAAATTTTTGGTTTTTAAATAATTTTAATATATTTGCTAGAAATAGGTGTATTACATTTGTTAACATAATATTTTTAAAAGGTCGTATATGTTGTATTATCTCTTTGAAAAAGATAATTTTTTCTTGGAGTATTCACTCTTAAACAGCAAAAAATAATTTTACAATGTATGTTAGACATAGGTAATTCAAGACTTTTTTTTCTTAATCACTTTTAGTTCGATTCTATCACTTTTCTAGAAATTTAAATGCAGCATAACGAGGGAAATACTTTTATGTTTGGTTCTCTGCCTCCGTCTTTTGTAAAAAATCACATTCAGCATCAAAAACAAATTTGAGAGAAGCAGAAGTTAACACTTATGAGGATACAATATATCTATTGCACCCTCCTAGAGTGCAATAGATATTCTCAGTTATATAATTCATCAGTCCTGTTAAGTGTGAGGGGGGACTAACAAATTGCTTTAACTCTGCTTGTCCCAGCTACCTCTGCTGTGGCAAAGATCATCCAACATCTATAACCAATCCTTGTACTATGAAGAATTAAGAATTGTGCACAGTAATCTCATCAGCAAAAATGTTATTCTGTTTATTTCGAGGGAAAAATTGCTGATACAAAAGCTGTGTAAGTAAAATCAGAAATTTCCCACAAAAGTACAAAAATTCCCTTTTTCCCACAGGCCTCTGTTTTCCCCACAAAAAGAGAAATTTCTCACGAGTTACCATCACTGACTTTACTTAATGGCAGATCATTCGTAATTAAAAAAAGAAAAATTTACTATTTAGATTTTTCTGGTATGAATTCTGATTCTTTGAATTGTGCATTTTTTGGAACGCGTTTTATCCTATGCATTTAAGGGTTAAAAAAATCCAGAAGATATACGGCATATACCCCTGTATACCCTCCACTATATTCCTGCTTGTCACAATTGTCAAACCACGTATCTTCATTCGAAACTAATCTGTTCAGGCATTCGTTGCAATCATAATAATATCGCTACAGAAAAATGCAGGGAAGATTGATCAGTGGCGTAACCAGTGTGGATGCCTCAAACTAGTAACATTGTACGACTTTCTTCTTCTTAATGCATAACAGAGATGTTTTTTCTTAGATAAGTGAACAGAATTTTTTAAAATTACCAGTATAAAGAGCACTTGGGCATCCACACTGGTTACGACACGGTTGACGATACATGAAATCGCCTTGAAACACCAGATGTTCCGGAAATTGTGTGCCAGGAGAGTGCCCTACTGAACACAAAACAAAGAGAATGAAATTGATTTTTGTACAGCGATACTAAGATCAAGGCAATGAGTATCTGAACGTGATCATTACAGGTATTGAGATACAGATTGAGAAATGTGACAAGCTGGCTCGACTCCTATGAGGCTGATTTCTATGAATCTGGACTACGAAATTTTAACCCAATCTCAGGCATGTTTTACAGCTCCGGTGTTTCTTTTGTTGAGAAGTAGATGAAAAATTGCTGTATCTTTCCCAATAAACCTATCCATGTGTTTTTTTCTTCTTTCGGTATCCAAAAATTTATTTTCGAGATGCCTGTCGTATAAAAATATTTAATTTAAGAAGTTGAAATTTAAATGCACGATAAGTGTACAGATATTTACTCCCACTGCCATACACATAAATTCGTCAAACTATAGTTCAATTTTTCTCCTCGAATTTTCAGTTTAATTTAAAATGAGTAAACTAGAGAGTTACGTAATCTAAAGTTAATTTTCCAATTACGTTTAAAAATTATATTATTTGAAATAAGCTAATAGTTACTGCGAAGTTAAGGGTGTACTTACCAACTACTTCTAATGGCTTTGTTGTTTGGACACATCTGAAAAAAGGTTTATCTGTAGAGACTTGACAAGTGTAATTACCGTAACTTTCGGAACTTAGGTTTCTTAGAAAAACTGTGCTTTTATCTGAGCGTGACATCTGAAAAAAAGAAGAAGAAATGTGAGATGTTTTAAACTCAAATATATCTAAAAAATATTTTTAGTGAGCCAGTTCAATTAAATATGTATGGAAAACATCGATAAAAATTTAGCCAAACAAAATATTCATGTGTGAAAATAGTTCTGTGTAAATAAATCGCTATAGTTAAAAATGAATGATAATTCCAACATTTTTTTAAGATGACATTTTAACGTCGTACGCTGCAGTTGGAAAAAATTTTTTAAATTCTTACCTCAATATTTCTCCTTCATTGCAGGCATGCCAACCTCCGGCATTTTAAAAATCAAACAATTATACTAACTAGAAATTTATTAAGTCAACTTCTAACCAGAAATTTATTAAGTCAACGAAATTAAGTAAATTTCAAATGACCCTCTGAGTAAATACTAGACACTTCTAATTAATTAAATTCTCTGGTTCAAAGTACGTTTTCATGAATTAACAAAAGCCGGAGGTTGGCAACTCTGTTATTGTATTATTCGGAATTCGAATTTTTTTTTTTTTAAATAAGAAACGCACATATATTTTATATTTTCCCATTTGAATGGATCTGTTTTTCTAAAAAGTAACGCTATTACAGTGCATAGATTTAGCCCTGAGCATACTAACAATGAAATGAAAAAATATGCTTTGTTACTTTCAGCATAGTTGCCAACTTTTACGCATTTTTCCTACCACAAAAATTTTATAGTAAATATTGCTTTATTTAATCGTCGAAATCTTATGATTAAAGGAATGGGAAATCTCTGCACAATTTTAGCGGTAGCAAAAATGCGTAAAATTTGGCAGCTATGCTTTTAGATAAAACATATCAAAAATGCGCAATTATTCGCCATATCTAGGACAAACGAGCAATATCAATTAGTCATATCAATCGAGCAATATAATGAATTTTTGCACAGTTACTTAAGTTCAATTCCTTAAGATAAGATAAAATTTAGTTACATGTAATAAATTAATATAAAATGTTACAATAAGATTAACCCTTAAATGCATATTGTATCGTTTTCGATACCATAAGTGTTCCCGATTTATTGGGGGTTTCATTCACATATTCCGTATTCTCACCAGAAATTTAAAAGAGCAATTTTCACTTTACTTAATTACAGACCATTCCTAATCAAATAAAGAAAAATTTACTATTTAGATTTTTCTGGTATG
Source organism: Maratus speculifer (assembly GCA_964019185.1). Taxonomy (NCBI): domain Eukaryota; kingdom Metazoa; phylum Arthropoda; class Arachnida; order Araneae; family Salticidae; genus Maratus; species Maratus speculifer. The sequence continues at coordinate 210,578,977 of OZ025300.1, read as the reverse complement.
AATTCTGATTCTTTGAATTGCGCATTTTTTGGAACGATTTCTATCCTATGCATTTAAAGGTTAATGTAAATAAACGTGGCGTCGTAGTCGGATAGTCACATAAACCTTTCCGGCACAGTGATCCTACTCCGGGAACACCTAACTTAAATTCAAAAATTGCAAAAGACACCAATAATATTTTAATAAAATTTTGCTTTTACAATGAAAGCCTAATTTAAGGAGTTCATAATTTCTAAAAAAATCGTATGTGAATTCCAGTGTCTATCAAAATTTTCTCATTTTACAAACAGAATTTATTTGTGCCGAAAGGGTTAACCCACTTCTTCGGAACGAGTTTCTTTTAGAGAATATGTAATCTTTTCTCACCAGTTAACTCCTTAACATGTTTCTTTTTCGTTCAATAAATTGAAAATAACGGACTCAAACCACTACTATTTAAACAAAATATTTGTAACATTTAGTCTAAATATAACCGCCTTTTAATAGTATGACATTATCTTTTAACCCTTTAACGATCATTGGTTTCGCTACGAAACCACAAAATTTTAATTCCGATACGCAACACTGACACCGGTATTTTTATCTAAAAATATCCCTTTTATTTTGTATGTGAGAAATCACGTTTTCTTATTTAGAAATATATTTGTTCTTAATTACCGGTGTTAATCATTTATTTCGACATCTTAGCAATGAAAATGCTATGATCGTTAAAGGGTTAAAGAAATAGTCGTGTCAAAAACCTTTAAATGATGAATTAACCCTTAAATGCATATTGTATCATTTTCGATACCATAAGTATTTGCGATTTATTGGGGGTTTTATTCAAATATTCCCCACCAGAAATTTAAAAGAGCAATTTTCACTTTACTTAAAGACAGACCATTCGTAATTAAATAAAGAAAAAATTACTATTTAGATTTTTCTGGTATGAATTATGATTCTTTCAATTGCGCATTTTTTGGAACGCGTTCTATCCTATCCATTTAAGGGTTAAGCAAATTCGCCTTGCCCAACAAACGGCGTACTGGCAAATCAGTTAAGGGGTTAATACAGAAATTTTTATGTTTAATCAGGAATATTCTCGAATGAAATACATCAAAATTCACAACAAATTTTACTGGTGAGAATAATCAAGGATTATGATCACCTTACGCGGTATGTTTACCGATCGATCATTCCCAAGGGTTTAAATGCAATACAAATTTCTGAAAAGAGTAATCGACGCTGCACAAAAACTATATAGATAATATATTTAAAATAGATTTCCTTTCAGTATTCTACAATATTTACAGCTAAAAGTTAAGTACGTTATCGAATTATGTATCAGAAAATGTTTAAACTAAATTTATAGTTAGATTTCATTGATTAAAATATGCGTTTTCTTTTATCGATAGCAAATATGACATGGAAGTATACATCATACTCCGAACACAAAATATTGAATATTTTCTACAACATAATTTACACAAAAACAATTCCTTTTAAATTCTGAATATTGCTATTTTGACCCGTGGGATTTTTCCCTTTATGTCTCAAATAATTTAAAATTTATTGAACAATAAGACCACCCCTAAAAACACCGTTTAATATATATTTCATAATGAAACTTTTCTAAAAGCCTTTACAAAAGCAGAATCGATCTTTTTAAGTTATAGTTGAAGAGGATAAAAAATATATAAAGCTTTGAAATTTTTTTCAATAAATTTATACTTCATTCTTTCGGATATTTTCCAGATGTTTTCGTATATTACATTCATGTTTATTATTAGTAGTACAGTCGGCTCTCGTTAATTCGATCTCGTCGGGACCACCAGAAGTATTCGAATTATCTGAAGTTCGAATTATGGAAAATATGAAATGAAAACATGCTCAATGTGGTACTTTTACAAAGGAATTAATGTTATAGTGTTTTTTTTTAATTTATTTCGTCTGTTATCATTAGAATATGATTTAATATTAATTTAGAATGTATAAATACATAAACTAATTAACCCTTTAACATTCATTGGTTTCTCTACGAAACCACAAAATTTTAATTCGGATATGCAACACTGACACCAGAATTTTTAACTAGAAATATCCATTTTATTATGTATGCGAAAAATCACTTTTTCATATTTTCAAATATATTTGTTCGCCCTTACCGGTGTCAATCACTTATTTCAACATCTTAGCAATGAGAAAGCTTTGATCATTAAAGGGTTAAAAGATTAGAAACAAGCACGATGGAAGAAAAATTTAAAACGTCATAGATGGACAGACGGGGCTCTAAGAAACTGGATATCAATTGCATTGTATTATATGTATACTATTTCGGAATAATTTTCACAAAAATCAAAGAAAGAAAGTTATTCAAATGATCTGAAATCCGTGAGAAAGAAAAGAAATATCGGAATTCTCGTTAGTTCGAATTGAACGAAGTCAAGAGAAAATGAGTTCGAATTAATGAAAATTTTTAACGTTATTCTGCCATTGAAAATTTCGGGACTTATTGTTTAGTTACAATTAAGCGAAGTTTCGAATTATCCGATTTCGAATTAACGAGAGTCGACTGTAATTTAATCTTACAAAATTTGCTGACGTTTAATTTAAGAAATGATTGAAATAATCGAAGAACTTATTTCAATAAATATTTAATTATAATATTTGAGTTAGCATATTAAAAAAAAAAAAATCTCAAATTTTTTTCGGTATGTTTACTTTTTAGCTATTTGTGTGCAGGCGATATTATAAGTACCTCGTTAACTCTTTGGGGCTGAGCATGAAATTGTTGAAATGAATTACTGACACCGGAATTTGAAAAGAAATTAATTTTTTAAATAAGAAAATGTTAGACTTCACACTATTTCTTTAAAATCTATCCAAATTTCCTCTTAATTTTACAACGACGTCGTTCCCGCCTTTGCATTTGGGTTCAAAATTTAAACACATTCCTGTAAAAATATTATTATTCTTAATTTTTACTTAAAATATTTATTTTAGCACTTGTTTCCACTTTCCAGTTGGAAAGAGAAACATAATTCCTCTTAAATGACTGCTTTTCCTTATCGGACGTTCGCTGTTTTCAATGTCTTGTATGAATGAATTTCATTGGTCGCTTCCTCTAATTTGATTGAACGATCAAATTGTTCGTCGGTATCCCCTCGTTTTTTCTCTGCTTTTTTTTTTCGAAATTATCCCTTTTATGCTAATATAATTTTTTTCAGTTCTTTTTTTTCAAAACTACAACATTTTTCCTTTTTTTTTATATTTTTCTTTATTATAAAGCTGCAAACAACGCATATTTTCTACCAAGCACGAAGGACTTCGATGAAGTATAGATTTGTAATTAAGCAGATAAAGAGAAGATCACTTTTGATTTTAAAATTTTGCATGTTATGCCACAACAGTAGACGTATAGTTAATAGTTAATAGTTATAGTTAATCAGTAGACTTAGACGTTATTAGATTTAGAGATATATTTTATGGAATAAAAGTATGGTGGTTCATTGGGAAAAAAAATCCATTGCTTACTTTTACCCGAAAAAAAAAAATCAGCAAAGAAGACCCTCTTTAACCCTTTCCGGCACGGGCAAAATCTGCTTGTAAATTGAGAAATTATCAACTAATACCAGAATTTATAAACGAATTTTTTAGATATTTTCAAATCCTTCATCTAACCTTTTATTGTAAAAGCAAAATGTTACTTAGATATTATTGGTGCCGATTGCAAGTTTGGAATTTTAATTAGGTATCCCAGACTGGGCACACTGCGCGGGAAAAATGTTAACATTTTCCAACAAAGTCGAAAAGTGTTTATGATTTCGGTTTGTCGGGCTATCTGACTGCGTTCTAACACTAGTTAGGATGTACTCCTATTGCCAAGAAATCTCTGGCGATTTTTCAGGCTTTTTTTCTGTTATTCATGTTTACCATAGCAAGAACGCTATTTCAAATAAAGTTTCTAGCATGATTAATTTATTTATAGGGATAGTCAAAATTTGTCCGTTACATTAAGGCCTATGGAAAAAATCTTTCTAATGATTTTAAACGATGTTACATCTTATCAAACGTATTAAAATTTGTATGCATTTACTAAGTGCACTAAAATATGAATTCTGTCCAGTATGCGGGGAAAAGAATAGTTATTATTAATTTAAAGGGCCACACAAAATAATTGCATTACATAATGTATAAGGGGAGAATATTTTGCGACGTATTTTAATTATATTAAACTATTTTATGTGTACTAATATTGATATACGCCACTAAGGCTTAATCTAAGATATTTCACGCATACTACGAAGTGCACGGGTGTTACAAGGACAGACAAAAGATTTTCAATAGTACATTCGAAGTACGGTTTATTATCGGTGATGACTGACGGATAGATGAAATGCATTTTTAATTATGATATCTGCTTTTAAATTTCCCTAAAGTTATGCATACTATATGTCTAGTGTGTATAAATGCTATAGTCCATGTCCAGGTCTACAGGAAAGAGCTCATAAAGATTGCTGAATATGAGTGTAAATTACTTAAAGTGATTTTAAAATAAGGTTTGCATTTTTACGCTAAAATGCATCCCGTTTAATAAAAAATGTTTGTAGAATATAGATAAATAATTACAGGGCCACGTGAAAAATGAGATAAATGGTCGCTTATGGATGAAATGTTCTGGAAATGTGTTTTCAGTAATTTTAAAAGCGTTTTAGTTTGAATTAAATTTTATCTAATCATATGCGTGTAATAAAAGTACTACGTTAGTTACAGGGGCTGAACGAAAACATTCAAGTATTTTTTCCATCTACTAGTATAAAGTGCTGAAAGAGAAATTTCAGTCTTTGAGGCGATCTCTTACTAAACTAAATTTCCCCATTTATATACATCAATAGACAGATCAAATACAGGGCTGTTCAAAAGACTGAAATACATTTCTGGCTATGGAGACGCTCGTTAACTCTCAATAACAAAATTTTGTTAAAGATTTCTAGAAGTGTCCGAGAGTATTTTATATTATTAGCTTCACGCATGATTTTCTAACTTGTTTTATATTGCTTCTAGTTCTTGGAAAATATTATATCCTTTAAAAAATAAAATAGTTTGTACCTTTTATCTTAAAACAGTTCTCACACCTGCTACTGAGTTGCATCGATCTTTTAAGTCGTACGCGTAGGGAAAAAAGTTATTACATATTGTACATTTTTCAATTCCATAGGCACTCTGTGCTGAACTGCGATATTAATGTGTCACATTTATACTTCACTCTATAAAAATTGATTATGTTCCACTCAAGAAAGACATTTGTAACATAATAAAAAGAATTTAATTTCAAATTCACTGACATTCAATTTTCTAGTGTCATTAAATCGTTTTAAAAATAAATTTTAGAGTTTTCATAAGCTGTTTTATAACTATCTCAAAGATTAGTTTTTATTATCAATGTATCTGTATACAAAAGAAAATAAATTCCATTACGTATTATTCTTTGTATTTCCATGTATCTAATACCGAAATTCAGACTTCAAATCAGAAGATTCTGAAAAAGAATTTTTACATTAACCCCTTAACTGGTTTGCCTGAATGGCGTTCGGGAAGACGAATTTACTTATTGCATCATTTAAAGCGTTTTACACCACAATTATTTTTTAAAAAAAGGCGGAAATGTTTTAGACTAAATTTTACGAATAATTTAGTTAAATAATAGTGGTGTGAATCCTCTATTTTCAATTTATTGAATAGAAAAGAATTAACCACTTAACCCTTTCCGGCACACTGTGCCCGGTCTGGAATACCTAATTTTAATTCCAAACTTGCAAATGGCACCAGTAATATTTTAGTAAAATTTTGCTTTTACAATAAAAGCTTAAATTAAGCAATTCAAAATATCTAAAAAGTTCGTTTGCGAATTCCGGTGTCAGTCGATAATTTTTCATTTTACTAACAAATTTTGCCCATGCTGGAAAGGGTTAATCCTTTCCAGCACACTGTGCCCGGTCCGGAATACCTAAGTTTAATTTCAAACTTGCAATTGACATGAATAACATTTTAGTAAAATTTTGCTTTTACAATAAAAGTTTAAATTATGGATTTTAAATGTCTAAAAAATTCGTTTGTGAATTCCGGTATCAGTCGATAATTTCTCTTTTTACTAGCAGAATTTGCCCGTGCGGGAAAGGGTTAAGTGGTTAAGTTACCAGAGAAATTTTGTCATTAAATAACTCTAAAATAAATTTTCATGTATTTTGCTGTGAAACTGAACTCTCTTATTCAAAAAATAGAAGCCAATCTAGCAATGAAAAAAATAAAAAAATTCTTGTGAAGTAATACCGATAACACTGGCGATAATTATTAAATACACTTTGTACACTTAGTAAATACACTTTGTATAGATCACCATTAAACGGAAATAACAAATCAGGAAAAATAAATAAATAATATTTAATTCATTAACACTAGAACGCCCGGAAATTCTACTCAAGTTTAAAAATAATATTTCTCACCAGAATTTTTATTCAAAATTATTTAATTGATTTATTTAACGTAAATTTGCGTGGATTAGATTTAAATTATTTCAAGAAAATTTTTCTGGTTCGAATTGAAATTTAGTTACATGATTGGAGTCGAATCGACTCCATCCGGGCGTTCTAGTGTTAATTAATCTAGTATTACAATATTTAAAAATCCTAATTATGTATATAGGATACAAGCCATAAAATATCAGATTTTAGAGGAAAATTTGAAATTTAATGACTTTATTATTTTACCCGTTATTACACCAACATATAAATTTAAAATAATATTTTCTTAAGCATAGAAAAAATCGTGCAGTGTAGGGTTAACTGTACCGGAAAGGGTTAAATGATACAACCATGATAGTAATTAAAATGCCCTTCAAATTATTTCCGTTTAATGGGGATTTATACCAAATGTATTATTGTATTTAAAGAAATCTTATGTTACATAAATAGATGTACATGTTGAAAATTAGATTTGGAGATACATTTTATAAAATGAAATATGGTGTTACTTAAAAAAAAAAACTTTTTATAAAATACCCATTGGTCGCTTTTGCCCGTAAATGAAGTCCGCAATGAAGGGCGTATTATTATACATTTTCGAACTCAGGGGTCGCATCATCCTTAAAATGTTCGCTGTTTCCTACCACAATTTTAAAACGATAATATTTATTGGAGAATTTCATTGTAAATTTTAAAGGAATCTGACAGAAAGATTTTTGATTAAAAATACTGGTAGGAAACAGCGAAAATTTTAGGGACGCTGCGACCCCTGCGAATTGTTCAAACGATTTGTACCTTTTTTATATAGCAGTTTTAACATCTACTGCTGAACTGTGTCGATCTTTTTAAATCACAGATGTAGATGAAAAAATTATTAAAAATTGTATATAGTACTAAAAATATAGACATAAAATTCATTTTTCAATTTACAGGCACTCTCTGCTGACCTGCGATATTTAGGTGTCACATTTATGTTTCGCAGATTTAATATTGATTGTTTTTTATTCAGTAAGACTTTTGTAAAGGAGTAAAAAGAATCTCAGTCCCAAATTCGCTGACATTCCATTTTCTAGTATCATTAAATTTATTTTCAAAATAAATTTTAAAGTTTTCATATGCTTCCTTTAGGTATCCTAGGTTATTTTTTTATTAATGTATTTTTATACAAAAGAAAATACATTCTATTAGATATTATTCTTTGTATTTCCATAAATCTTTCGATGCAGTAAAACTTTATGGAGTTTGAAACCTTTTGAAAAATGACCTCAGGTAATGGTCATAAATATTCTTTCTATTATTCTATTAATTTCCTCGCATGCCCACTCAGTGTTCTTTCGGCCTATATTTTTTATACCGAAATTCTGACTTCAAACCGGAAGTTTCTAAAGAAAATGTTTTATATTATGAAATAAAGTGAAGCTTGCAATTAAATAACTCAACATTCCACCAACCCAATGCTCCGGAATTTCTCTGAAATTCCATTTTACCTGCTGAACATCTATGCAATACGTTAATCAATTCATCGAATTCGACTGAAGGTAAACTGGAGCACAGCGACTGCAGTAGGCACTTCTTAACACTAGAACCGCGGAGCGGGTCAGTTTGACCCAAATCAATGTTTAATTTCTCGCCGCGCGAAAAGTTTTCATTGAAAAAATATTTCCTTTCCTGACTTTTAATATTTTAAGGTAAACAACAACTTTGCGTATTTAATAGCAAATAACATAAATAATTTTTCAGTTCTAACTACTTATACCTAGAACCGCGAAGCGGGTCAATTTGACCCGTAATATGTTTTTACGCATATATGACAAAATAGAGGTGCATTTCTTCGGAAATAATGAGAAAGTATATCTACCTCACTCCTACTTTCGCTAAAAGGCAGAATTGCAAGGGAGAACAGTGAAAATTTTCAATCAAGATCTTATATTCTTGATGGGAATAATAGAATATTGCAGTGGAAAATCACAACAAATATTTAGAACAAGTATTCAAGTTGTTTTTATTCTGTATTTATTGAAAGTATAGAAAAGATTTCCGATGCCTTAATATTACTGTCAAAGAAGCTTTCTATTGCTAGTAATTATTATTTAAAAATGAGTGAGAATACAAATGATTGAGGATGAATATCTGCTTGTAAATGAAGAAAATTAAATTCTAATAATGAAAATGAAAGTAACAATGTCTCTGTCTGTACTCTTAAACTTGTTGGACTTTTTCATTAGAATATAGTTGAAAATTTATCAGTAATGAAAGAAAGCTTATGATATTTATCGAATAAAATATTGGATATAAAAAAAGAAGAATTAAGAATTTGAATTTATCATATTCATGAAAATCTGAAAAATAAATAAGCAATAACATGCGCATTCACACCTGGAAATAAAGATGACAAGAAAACTGCAAGACTAACTATGTAAAAGGGCCTAACATAATCGTAGGTGATTACTTATTTCCTTCAAAATCTGTGAGTAGGTTTACTCAGTATAACTCTAACAAAAGTAAGTAAATTTAGTATCGTCCGCTAGTTGCTTGATGATGTTGATAAAAAAATGACCTTATAGAATCTGTAAAATGCCTAAGCCGAGAAATACAAGTCTGTGTAAAAATGTCAAAATTGGAATGGCATTCGGTTATTCTTCTAACACATTTACACAGCAGCTCAGCTGTTTACCAAGGAAAAAATTGTAAATATGCTTCGTTACTTAGCAGTTTACATCTATCTGTTGAAATTTTAGATATTTAAAAAAAAAATACTAAATACACTTTTTTAGTACAACGCAACTAAATTCCGCGTGGCTTTATTATTTGACACGATGTCTGCATATGTCAAGCCAACTTCTTATCGGAAGCCGGTGAATGCAATTTATAATATTTGCATTTTTCTACTGTCAATGCTTGGGTTTTATGCAAGGCTAATTCCATGGGTTCTGTAGTGTAAGTCACATAACTTATTAATTGCTATGCTTGTTAGCTACCGTTATTTTCGAAAAGTCTGCTTGGCCTTATTCAATTAATGAGAATGTGCCAATAAAATTAATCAAATTTTTTTTGTTCTATAATACTGGTAGCCAAAAATCGTAGCCTGTGACTTACACTACAAGTACTCATGGAAATAGCCGCAAATCTTTAACCGGAAAATTAGTTAGTATACGTCTTTTTATATAAGTTTATTAACTATTAGTATACGTTAATTTATTTAAGACAGTTCGTAGTTTCACGGCTGAAAAAATGTCATTTGGGCAAGAAGAAATACCAAAAACGATAAAGAACACTAATTAATCATAGAAGAGTTTGTTATCACAATTGAAAAAATTAAAGTAAAACTAAAGATATTTGTTCACAATTATAATGTAATCATGCGTTTCTGATAAATATGCAAAATCTTTAGCCATTTTTTTTTCAAGCATTCACCGGTTTAATAAATTGAGTTAGATAAATCAGTAAAACTAGTAACTTGCTATTTATATATATATATTTTAAATATTCTTAGATTTTATATCTAAACTTAATTAAATGGGATAATCTATTTTTTATTTATGCATATTGTGTCATTTATTTTTTTTAAATGTTTAATATTTCTTTAATATATTTTCATCATACTTAATGAAATGTAATTTTCAATCATAGCATTTTCTGAAATGTAGGTGATTTCTATTGACCTTAAGTATAAAATATATAGTAAATACTAAGAAATATTCATTTTTACAAGAAAATATAGTCTTTTAATTAACCAAATGAAGTATTTGGGCATATTTATTTATCCTTTTCCATACCGGGTCAAATTGACCCGCTCCGCGGTTCTAGTATACCGAAAGTCCCGCGGTTCTAGTGTTAAGGTACTGCATTGGTTCTTTGATTCAAATAACTGTAAAATAACTTTTCATATTTTCTGCTGTAAAACTGAATTTTGTATCTAGATATGGAAGCCAGTCTAGCAATCCTGATTAATAAAATCCTTGTCACTGTTTGACATGAAAAAAAGTTATGCTACGTCAATATATTTACATATTGAGAATTAGGTTTAGAGAAATATTATAAGGAATAAAAGCATTGTAGTTTTTAAAAAATAATAAAGTTATTATAAAATATCCATTGATCGTTTTTGCCCTTAAATAATGTCTGCAATGAAGGCCGTATTCATATATATTTTTAAGCTGTCAAATTCGTTCAGTAGTAAAACGATTTGTACCTTTTATTATAAAGCAGTTTTAACATCTACTACTGAAATGTGTCGATCTTTTTAAATCACAGACGTAGAAAAATAATTTATAAAAAATTGTATGCAGTACTAAATATACAGACATAAAATTCATTTTTCCATTTCATAAACACTCTCTGCTAACCTGCGATATTTATATGTCACGGGTATACTTCGCAGTATTAATATTGATTATTTTCCATTCAAGAAAAACTTTTGTATAGTAATAAAAAGAATTTAATTCCCATATTCCCTGACATTCCATTTTTTAGTATCATTAAACAGTTTTCAAAAAAAATTTAGAGTTTTCATAAGCCTCCTTTACGTACCAAAAAGGTTATTTTTTATTATTAATGTATTTTTATACAAAAGAAAATGCATTACATTAGGTATTATTCTTTGTACTTCTATAAATCTTTCGATGAAGTAAAATTGAAAATTTTTGAAAAATGACCACAGTAATGGTCATAAATATTCTTTCCATTATTCTATTAATTTCCTCAGATTCCCGTTCAGTATAACTTGCGTAAAGTTTAGTAGATAATAACATATTATAAAATATATTTTTAGATTCTAAAAGATTTTCTCTTTGTTAATACGAAATAAATATTGAATATTGAAACCATTTATTATAACCGATTCTTTTTCATACTGTTCAGTTTAGCGAGAAAATGTTTTTATAATACAGTTTTAAATCGTTAATTTTAAATGTAATTAGGTATACAGTTGTATTTAGGCTGTTACTTCTTAAGATTCTGAAGAATTGTTTATTTAAATCTCTATAAATATAGGTTATACCAGTATTTTTTAAATTTAAATAAACAGAGTTATTTTTTAATTCATGTCTTGCTCAAATTGGATTTAATTCATTGAGGGGATGTGGTAGCTCTATGAAATCACTTAATTCTAATTCCTAAAAATCACACTTGTGCCAGAATTTTGATTTTAAAAAATTCGGTTTATTAGATGAGTGCAACATAGCTTTTTTAACCTTTTCCGTCAGTGGCAAATTTTATATTAATATGAGGAATTTTTCACTGCCACTGTTATTTACAAACGACATATTTAGAAATGAAGAATCGCTTAACTTATGTTTTCATTATAAAAGAAAAATTTTATTAAAATTTCGCTTTTATAATGTCCAGTAAAATTTTATTAAAATTTATAATAAAATTTGTAATCACCAGTAAAATTTTCTTAAAATTTTACTGGTGTCATTTGCAAGTTTCGAATTAAAATTAGGTATCCCAGGCCGGGCACATTGTGCCGGAAAGGGTTAAATGTTAGTCATTAATTTGAACACTTAACGTGACGGTTTACTCCAATCCAACAATCGTTGACGTTTGCAAAATGTGCCTAATCTTTTTAGAGAATGTCATTTTTAATAAAAGAATAGAAAGACCAAAATTGCCAAGTCTCGAGCAAATTCTCCACCACCATTAATTTTGAAAAGAGGTTTTCTATTAAATCGCTCAAATGTTTACATTAACAATTTAACGTTTATTGGTTTCTCCAAGAAACCCCGAAGTTTTAATTCCTATATGCAACAAAGACACCAGAATTTTAATTGAAAAATACCATTTTATAAAGTATGTGAAAAATACCTTTTTCTTATTTACAAATTTTATATTTGTTCGGAATTGCCGGTGTCAGTAATTTATACCAACATCTTATCAATGATAATGCTTTGTCCGTTAAAGGGTTAAATAAAACAACATTTTCTATATTAAAATACTGGTATCCAAAAAGCCGGAAACTTGGCAGCTCTGAAAGATGCTTTTTCAGAAATATGTAATGTTGATTAAAACATTCTAATATTGCAACTTTATTTTATTACTCTTTCATTCTCGATATTTATGATGAAATTATTCCATATATTTCTTCTTCCAATTTTTAACAACATTTTACTGAGCTTATAACATTAGATATTGTATATTTTTTAATATCTTTCTCAGTCTATATTTTAAAACTTATTCTCCTGTTATAATAAGAAAGATACTTCATAGTAAATTTTTTTCTCGATTTTTTTTCATCGTTAGTGAAGTAATAAAAGTTTTATTGAACAGTAGGATGTTTCATACAAAATATATTTTCTCTGAAAGAACATATAAAATCTATTGCTAGAGCATCGCACCGAAGGAAATTGAAATTATTTTTGATACATTGCAAGTAATTCCAAGAAAATATAGATATTAATTTTACTTTTCGTTGTTAAATGGACATTTTGCTTCTCTAAGCTATTTGTAAATTACAATTACATGACTGTCAATTACCAGGACTTTTATAAATATAGTTGACATTCTCTATCAGAACACAGTCTTATGTGAACACCCCGATATTATGAACACATTCTGATGATCCTGGCAGACTTAATACAGTAAAACTTCCTTAACGGACACTCCCGAATAGCGGGCACCTCTATTTAACGGACAGTTTTCCGATCCCCACTCCCAAAACTAAAATGTTTGTATGTTTAACCTCTGAATAACGGACATTCCAAATAGCGGACACTATTTTCGGCGATAAAGGATGAAAATTATTTTTTAACAAGAAGAAGACGAAAAAAAAGAATTAAAAGGTCTCTAAATTTATCAGGGCAAAGTGTCACAAATTTTGTGATCACGGATTAATGTAGAGGAAGTTTCTCCTTCGCGTCCATTGTTGAATTCTGGGAGTTGCCTGGGAGGGACATCTCCCAGAGAATTCAAATGTCTATGTCCTCCTGGAAGATTTCATGATTTTATGTTTTTAATGATCAAAAAGTGTAATCCCTATCCCCGCTCGGAACTGTATAATGACCAATAACATCATATTTTTTTTTAATAAGAATGTTATAAACAGCAGTTAAGGGTGTGTAAAATTTTTAAGTTTTATTGCTTAAAAAATAATTTTAATTTCTCATTAGTCATATAATAGAGGTTTTAGAACATATAAATGTCAATTGATGAAATATTAAGCATGTCTTAGCAATTTTTGTATCTCTGAGGTTTTCCCAATAGCGGACACCTCCGAATAGCGGACAATTTTTGCGTTCCCGAGGTGTCCGTTATTTAGAGGTTTTACTGTATATATCCCATTGACTTAGCCCCTTCATGATAGAAGCATTTTACGAAATTTTTAATGATTTGTCACCGGTTATTATAAACAGAAATGTGTGTCCTATTAAATCGAGAAAACACTCCGATTAACTGGTGGGGATAAACATGAATTCTTAACCCATTAGTGCCTGAATTATTTTCTTCGTTATAATTCAAGTTTTGCATTTTCCCACTACTTTTAAAGCAAGAAAAACTTTTATCTTAATTTATCGAGGACTTTGTTTCGAGAAAGAAAGTATTTATTTATACTCCTTTTTTACTGGTGTGAAATGCGTTTACTTGAATTTTTTAAAACTGTCCCAAAAATGGGACGCTACGCGCTAATGGGTTAACCCTTTCCGGCACACTGTGCCCGGTCTAGGATACCTAATTTTAATTCCAAACTTGGAAACGGCACCAATAATATTTTAGTAAAGCTTTGGCTTTACAATAAAAGCTTAAATTAAGGAATTCAAAATATCTGAAAAATTCGTTTGTAAATTCCGGTGTCAGTCGATAATTTCTCATTTTACTACAGATTTTGCCCGTGCCGGAAAGGGTTGAGCCTTTTTACGACACGTATACGTGTCGCTCATCCCCAAGGGGTTAAGCAGTATACTCCCTGTACTCTAAGCACCACACTCTTATGAATCTACTTTTGATTCACATTTCCATTCTACCTCTCTGCAAATTGAACATATGTTTGCAATTGGAATTTGAGAGGTTCCCTCCCCATAGAAGTTCAAAGAAACTGGTGCAAAATAAAAAAATGTTCAGTAAACTCGATTTAAAAATAATAGGCAAAATTAATGATATATCGTAATATTAATAATATACAGTCTAGTCTCTCTACAACAAAACTCCATACATCGAATTTCTCTATATAACGAATTTTTAGCAGGAACGGTCCCCTTTTCGCATGATTACATTAAAAACAGTCTCTATATAGCGAAATATCTATCTCCATATAACGAATTTTTTCATAAATTGGTCATAAAAAACAGTTTTAAAAAGCTTCGATATCATAGGGAATCAATTTTCCATCACTTATTTTTGATTTACCGTCAGTGCTGAGTTTTTTTTTATTATTATTATTACTTCTCTCAATGTTCTTTAAATCCAACGAATTCATCCCACCTCCCACACACACCTTTCCACATCTTTCTCAAAACAGTGTCAGTTGGATTGATGCACATGTAAGAGAGGAATTAATGAGAGGCACATAACAGAGGAATTCAAATGGAGGAAACAGTTAACTACAATTTTTCATTCCTTGGTAAAATTTGAACATTTTTTTGAGAGCGTAACAATTTTAAAATTAAAAAAAAATTACAGATTTCTTCGTCTGAAATTAATGCAAGTCTTCTTTATTTGATTTTCATTAAGCTTTCAAATAAATGTCTATTCTCTTTTTTGAAACAGCTTAAATAATTAAGAAATAAAATGTTAGGTTAATATTTACTTTTAAACACTTCAAATTCTTAATTCAAGAGATCAAAATTAATATTTGTTCAAATTTCACACATTAAATACGATTTTTGACACCATTCTCTATACATCGAATTTCTCTATATAACGAATTTTTTACTAGAACGGTCGATTTCGTTATATAGAGACTCGACTGTATATTCCACAACGAAAAATTAAGAATCTATATTATAAATATTTTGCTTATAAGACATTTTTGTATTAATAAAAACAATTAAAATACATTAAAATTTTTTATTTACACGTTTCAACTCTTTTAATCGAGTTATCTTCAGAATGTAAACAGAAAATAGAAAAAGTCACTGATCACTGTTAAAATCACTGATAGATTTTTAAGCATCCATCCGATATTATAATTTGTTTGAATATTTCAGATAAAATCTCTAGTTAACAAGACGAAAAAAAATAGTAAAAAAAAAAAAAAAAAAAAAAAAAAAAAAAAAAATCAAAGGACAGTTTTTTTAAATAGGTAGGTCATAACTGCATGTTTTCTATATTTCAACTGACTGGAACATTCTTATTGTATTCAATAAACAAAGTACAGATATAAAATAGTTATCGTTGCAAAAAAAAGTAAATCATAATAATTAAATAACTAGAATGACCAAGGCAACCAGTTTTTATGCAAAGAGATACAAGAAAAAATGATGTAAAAACCGTGTCCTCGTCTCCCAAGTTTATATAAAAATTAAATGATTACGCAACAGAAATTAACGCCCTCAATAATAGATAAGAAACAACAGGTATTACAGAGAAAGATAAAAAAGGATTATGATTTCCAAAACAAATGAAATGGTATAGTACAAAAGTGACTATATTTAGTTTAACATTGCACATTGCATAGTTGACAACTTTTACGCATTTTTCCGACCACAAAAATCTTTTAATAAATATTCTCTTATTTAATTGTCGAAATTTTATGGTTAAAGGAATTTAAAATCTCTGTACGATTTTAGTGGTTGCAAAAATGCATAAAAGCTGGCAGCTATGACATTGGCATGAATAACCAGGCTAATTAAACTAAAATATCTGTTAATTTAATACATAAAAGTCGTAGCAATCCAATCTTCCTCTACAATGAACACCGCCATAATCTGAACATTTTTGGTCCTGTGCCATAAGTGTTCAGAATACTGTATATAGAATATCCGCTGTATAATGAAAATATATGGAAAAGAAATTTTATTTCATAAATATTATATAATATAAACAAATTACATTAAATAAGCGTAGCTCACATTTTACAATTTGATCAAAATTTACACAACTCAATTTTAATTAAGATTTACACCAGAATTTATGAACAAAAAAATTTCGTACAAATCTAATAAAAATTAAAGACTATAGATTATCTTATTTTGTAAAAAGCCAGTATGCTATAACACTTGAGGGAAATATTCTCACAACTTTAAAATATATATATTTAGCACCAGAATATTTATTTATAACTATTTAAGTTGTTAAATTACCCCCTCCCTTTTTTTCCTCCTTTTTTTCTTTAAAACATAATTTAGAAAAAAAAATTACGGTTCAAACAGAAATAAATTTCCTTAGTAGGGGGCCAAATTTTCCCGAATACAGAACCCGAATTATATTGATTACTTATTCGGTTACTTATTAATTATTACTTATTTTATTAACTACCCGAATGTAATTAGTTTTACAGAAATAACAATAAATATGTCATTGATTAAAAAAATAATATTTTTTATAAATAGAAATGAAAGTATTTCCAAAATTCGCTGACTTTCAGTTTTCTAATATCATTAAACGATTTTTAAAATAAATTTTCGACCTTTCTTTCGTTTTCATTCAGAAGTCTAAAACGGATTTCTTTTAAAATTATTTACTTACATTCGTACAATTGAACATTCATACTATTATCCTTTATTTTGTGATTTCATAAATCTTTTTATAGAGGCAGAAAACGATGTAACTTTTCAGAAATTGATCATATGAAATGATCATAAATCTTTCAAGTTTTATTCTATTAATTTTTCTGAAGGGTTATCCATTGTAAATCAAGTAAAATGTAGTTGATATTAATATACTTTATAGGAGGAAGGTTATATGCGTCTAATACCTAGAGCTTTTCTTTTTGTTGAATTAATAAAAGTTTAAAAAACATATAATTATTACATATATATGTACAGTGTCCCTAAACTCTTGGTATATACGCTAGCGGGTGATAGAACACACCAAGACGAGTAATAGTAAATAGAAAACCAAGGGTCCCAAATGTTTTCCAAAGGAGATAGCCGCCATTAATGTTTGGGGTCCAAAATTTCAAATACACATAAAAAACGGAAAAATTGGTCGATTTATTTGCGGTTTCAGGGGTCGTAGCGTCCCTAAAATTTTTACACTTTCCTACCACAATTTTAAAACGAGTATACTTATTGTACAATTTCATTGTAGTTTTTAAATGAATCTTACACGAAGTTTTTTTTATCTAAAACACTGGTCGAAAATTGCGAAAATTTTAGGGACGCTGCGTCCTCTGCGGTTTTCACTAAAACTTTTCTTTCTTGTTAGTATTTTCTTGGAAATAAATTATAAAGATAAATTTCGAAAAATGCCGATAGAAGGCGCTTTAAGTAATGAAAAACTATTTTTTGCTGTGATTTTTTGCATCTCATTAAATGGTTTCGTAAGCTTAGACATAAATTTTGAGCTCAAAATCTGAATAGTTGGGAGTGGTTAAGTAGCACAAACTTAACTGTGTTTAGAGGGTTTAAATTTCAAATAATTATAAAAAACGGAAAAATTGGTCGATTGATTTGCGATTTTCACTAAAAATATTCTTTATGTCGGTATTTTATTGAAAATGAATTATTAGGTTAAATTTCAAAAAATGCCGATAGAGGGCGCTTTAGATTTTGGAGTAACGAACAACATTTTATTACGTTATTTTTGCATCTGATTAAATGTTTTCGTAAACTTAGACTTAATCTTAAATTTTGAGCTCAAAATCTGAATAGTTGGGAGTCATTAAATAGCACAAACTGAACTGCGTTCAGAGGTTTTTAATTTCAAACGATTATAAAAAACGGAAAAATTGGTCGATTTTCGTTTGCGGTTTAAAATAAAACCATTCTTTAAGTCAGTAACGAATCGACTAATTTTTCCGTTTTTTATAATGGTTTGAAATTTAAATCCTCTGAACACAGTTCAGTTTGTGCTACTTAACTAGTCCCAACTATTCAGAATTTGAACGCAAAATTTAAGTTTAAATCTAAGTCTAGGAAATCATTTAATGAGATGCAAAAAATAACAGCAAAAAGTAGTTATTCGTTAATCCAAAGTCTAAAGCACCCACTATCGGCATTTTTTGAAATGTATCTTTATAATTTATTTTCAATAAAATACCGACATAAAGAATAGTTTTAGTGAAAACCGAAAATCAATCGACCAATTTTTTAATTTTTTATAATCATTTTAAATTTGAACCATCTGAACACAGTTCAGTTTGTGCTACTTTTTACTACTATTCATATTTAAAGCTCAAAATTTAAGTTTAAGTCTAAGCTCAGTAAACCATTTAATGAGATGCAGAAAATAACGGCAAAAAATAGTTGTTCGTTATTCCAAAGTTTAAAGCGCTCTCTATCGGCATTTTTCGAAATTTATCTTTATAATTTATTTTCAAGAAAATACCGACATAAAGAATAGTTTTAGTCAAAACCGCTAATCAATCGACCAATTTTTCCATTTTTTATGTGTATTTGAAATTTTGGGCCCCAAACTTTAATGGCGGATATTTCCTTTGGAAAACGTTTAGGACCCTTGGTTTCCTATTTACTATTACTCATCTTGATGTGCTCTGTCACCCCCTAGCGTATATACCATGAGTTTAGGGACACCCAATATATATATATATATATATATATATATATATATATATAAATATATTGTTCATTTATGTAGTATTTATGTATTGTATAACCCCTTGAGGGGCAAACCACTTATGTTCTTAAAATGTTCAAATGATTGATTGACACCGGGATTCACAAACAAATTTATATGATATAAAGTAAAAGCTGTTTTTCGCGTACATTGTAAAAAGCAAATCTTAATACTAAAATTCCGGTGCCAATGTGGCATAAAGGAATTAAAATTAAGTGGTATATATTATATACCGGTGCCCTTCAAGGGGTTAATCTTCAAACTTTCCATAACTTTTATTACACGAACAATGTTCATACTTTTTATTTGAAGGGAAAAAACTGTTCCATTGTACCCCGTAGCATCATTGGGTCTTATTTAACTCCACACATTTTTTATTTTGAAATCCTTAATGCAGTAGTTCCCAAACTTTCGGGCGCGCGGAGCCCTTTTTGAAAAGAATTTCTAATGCGGACCCCCTTAACCCATTAGTACCTAGCGTCCCTTTTTAGGGACGCTTCAAAAGGCGCATTCAGCACTGTTTTTGACACCGGTAAAAAAGAAAAGCAATAATTATTTTATTTAAATGATGCACTTTCGTGATTAATGAACTAAACTTAAGTCTTCTAAAAATAGTTGTGCCAACCAAATAAAATTTACGCAAAAGATGCTGGGCACGAATGGGTTAACACTGCAGTACTCTATGGTTTACAAATTAACCCGGGAGATTTCGTGCCGTCTCTTAAAGATCCAGATAGCGTACAGTTTTTACAACTGTCACCACTTTTTTTTTATATATAAAAGTAATGTTCAACTTAGTTTTTTGCAAAAAGTTTATGAATTGTTCCCAACTACAGAGAGTGATGATTAACATCTGTATATATTGGTGAAATGACAAACTAATAACCATATGTCTGTGAAGTTCTCCATCGCTAATGTTTTTGCTATGCCTATTTTTGGTGTTTAACTGGATACAGGAAAATCTATAACCTGTATTGTTAGGTGGAGCATCGTTCACATTTTTTTTGGGATGTTTTAGTTGAAATATTTAATTATTAATTATAGTTTTGAAAAAAATTTCTTTCAACAATATCCTTGCTTCAAAATAGATATAAGGTTAAAAAATACGCATGTTAAAAAATCTGCAACTAGTAGTAAAATTTTACTAACAAATGAATATATGGGTGAGGTTACATTTATATCAGGTCGGGTACTCATTGACGAAAAGTTTATACAAGGGGTTCCAGCTGAGCAAAAGTTTAGATTACCGTAATTTCGGGTGTATAAGCCGCAGATCAAACAATTCTTTTTGGACCCAGAAATCTTATTTAGTGATTGAAGACAAATATTTACGGCGTTCTAAGTAGTTATATTTGTTTCTTAAAAAATTCTGGGTCGAAAAAAGAATTGTTTGATCTGCGGCTTATACACCAGAAATTACGATAATAAAAATAAAATAAACAGATTATAGGAATTAAAGTCACCAAAAATCTATATCAGGGTTCGTACGCTTGAAGGACTATTTACCAAAATATTTGTAAAGTAACATTTGCCTTATTTATGGGAAAATTTTTATTTTAAAATGTAGCAATCAGTACTTTACGAATTTCCTGGTGCAAAACCACCAAAAATCCCAGGAATCCCCTGATGCGTATGAACCCTGTATATACACAACCATACAAATATATGAATCTAGTGAGGAGTTTATTAAATGATACAAGATGTTATAAAAAAAAGGCGTTTTAATCGACAAACATTGTTTCACTGTTAAAAACTGTATAAAACTATGAGTTTCCTGATCCAGAGACGAGAGGCTCCATGCTGTCCAAACAGGGAGGTCACGAGACCCCAAATGAAGAAGAACCAAGTGATGCCCGGCCCCCGCGAGAGCACCGCTGCCGGCCTGGAACAACATGCAGGGGCATCGGGCACACGACCTAAGCGGCCCGGCGGCTCGCCAACCGCAGCCACTGAAACGACACCGCGCGCGTCCAACAAGGCTGATACCGAGGGGAGCAAATGAGCAGGCGACGTACCAAAAGCTGCCTGAGCACACTGCTGATCAGTGGACCCAGCCTTCAAGGAGGACTTCCGGGAAAGCTACTGTAATTCTCGTTACGTACAAGGAAAACCCTGAAAAACCTTGTATAGTCGCTTCGTCCGAATCGCGCCCACAGGTGGCCTCGGATTCCTCTAATAGAGTGTTGTGTTCGAGCGATTTGGAAAGCATCATGCGTTCGAGAATTCTTCGGTACATGACGGCCGAGAGCTCAATTGGCCCGGCGACCCACCCGATCTAGAATCTTTGTCAAGAGATCACTGACGATATCAACGATTTCCTTCCTGCTGTAATGATCAAAGCAAATGTCGGTTAGCGTTCGAGTGTGGAAGTTAGGTGGGAAACTCTTTTCCCTAATGGATTCCACAGGGGGTTCCACAAGTTCCAATGGGTTCCACATGTGCTGATCCCGTTCCCGCAAAAGCACGCAGGGTTGCCTTTGAAAAAGCGGGCTTGATGGTGACCGAAGGCACCATGTCCGTTTAGAACCTGGTTTAGAAAGAAATCGCCTTGGATTCTCCGAGTGGAGACTCTCTGGAAGATCTCATATGTCAGCTGGCCGTCCTCAGATCGCTCCCACCATTCCTGTCAATCTACAAGCGCCCGGTCAAGGAGCTTCATCTTGACTTGACGTCCTGAGAGAGGAACAAGGATGTCGACCGTTTGTCAACACGCAGCCTCCTCAGCCAGAGCATCGGCATGTTCGTTAAAGGCGCGTCCGACATGAGCCTTAATTCAGTGCATATGGACCCTGATTCCCGTATTATGAACCAGGTTTCTAATCTCGGCTACTGCTTTGTGCCGAGGCACAAAGGAGTAAAGCGCTTGAAGCGCCGATCTCGAATCCGAGTAGATGTCAAGTTCACCGAGACCTCTACGAAGGGCGTCAGAAATCGTTTCGTTGATCGCATGGACATCGGCCGCGAAAACAGTCGACCCATCGGTGAGGCGGAACCTTCCGTCCGCAACAACGCCGTCCCTAGTGGTGAGGTGATAGGCACAGCCCACCCTCTCACCAACCAGCATAGAACCGTCCGTATAGTAAGTATACGGAGACTTCCGGATGATTTCCGGCGTCCAAGGTATACGAACCGGATAGCGTCGTAGAGGCTGGTACTTCCAAACCTCCACCATTTCTGGTGAAAGGTTCGGTCTATCAATGCTCTCACTCCATCTCGTGAGGGCCTTGAAGTCGCGTTCGATACCAGCACGGAGGTCCAGGGGAATCTCCCCAGACAGGACATTCAACGCATCGGTCGACACCGTGCTGTAACACTTGGTGACACACAGCAGGAGACCTCTCTGAATACTCAGTAACCTCCTACGAAGAGCCACTTTGTTGGAGTACCAGATAGGGCCCGTGTACAAGACTATACGCTCGGCCACCACCGCCTTACGAACATTAGGCTTAAGTCACCAGGTGGCTGTAGCCAATCTAGTTAACTTGTACTGGACCTTGGTTGCCTTCTCTTGGACGAGATCCAAGTGAGGCATCCAACTGAAGTCCCTGTCTATGATACTTGATTTGTTTGCAAAACTTGACCCTGTGACCACCCATTCGGATATGTAGAGAGGGGTCATAATTCATCTTTCCCTTCGCCGGTATGACAGTGTACAAACACTTATCGAAGCTAAACTCCAGGCTGCATCCTATCGCCCACGCGAGAATCTCTGCGAGAACCCGCTGGACAATGTCAGTGAACCTACTGAATGCCGTACAACGTGTAAGGATGAGTATATTGAAATGAATGAAAAACGGTATGAATGAGTGAAAAACGATATAGAAAAATTATATATACAAATAACGTAAACAGTTTTGAGGAATTTAAATTATATATAAAAATAAAAGAAATATGTATAATATTTATATATGTGCTTTATCAATTGACATTGAGCATTTGATTCAGAATAATTTCCTGTAGTTTATTTTGATTCGAATTTATAAAACGTATTAAATGCAGAAACCTAAAATAAAGTAACTCAAACCAAAAATATCATATACAAAAGCGGTACATGTATAATGCAAATTATCATATGATTTAGAAATATACGTAAATTATAGTACTTTTCAACTTAATGACAGATGTATATATTGTTCACACACACACAAAAATTCCAACATACTTTCGAAAAATTTTCCCTTGCAATATGCTAATTTCTTTCATGGTTTGTTTATTTTCCTGGTACGCCTCGGAGCCCTTGAAAAGTATAGGCGGAGCGCGAATTGGGAACCTCTGCTTTAATGTTTGAAATCAGAAAAGATAAATAATTTATATTAAATATATAAAATTATTTGGCAAAAAATCTGTTTTTGAAGAAATTTTGC
Source organism: Maratus speculifer (assembly GCA_964019185.1). NCBI lineage: Eukaryota > Metazoa > Arthropoda > Arachnida > Araneae > Salticidae > Maratus > Maratus speculifer. The sequence continues at coordinate 210,555,441 of OZ025300.1, read as the reverse complement.
GAAATTAAGAAACGTACCAACAGAAAAAATATATTCCAAACGTTTTATTGAAGGTTAACATTTAAGGATGTCAGTTAATCATTTTCTTCAGTCGATTTTTAGAAATGCATTTTTGACATGTTTTTAAATTTTAAAAATTAGTTACTCACTACAGATATACAGGGTGTTTATAAAGTCTCGGACCCATTTTGATGTTTAATATTTCATAAAATAATAAAGCTAGATTAAAATTAATAACATAAATGGTTCGATAGACTCAAAAAGTTTCATGATCCTTGTCAATGAACTTCCACGCGTGCCCCCTTCGTCGCATGGGGAATATCAAGCCGATAGTCAATTTCACGCCAGGAAGCGGCAAGTATTCCTTAATTAAGAAATTTGAACTTTGTATGCATACAGTCTTAATTTTTTCTTATTAAAAAGTTTTTAACCTCCTGACTGTCGCTGGCTGATTTTTTCGCACACTAACCTGCAGGTTTCACTGCAGCATAAGCAATATTTAAATTAATGTAATTCTACAAATAAAACCCAGTTTTGAAAAATTAAGTCAGGATTAATACTCTCAAAGATTATACACCTATACATAATAACATATTTTGCATCAGGTTGGAAAAAAAATATTTTTTTAATATTTTTAATAAATTACAGAGAAAACAACATTACAATTTTACCCTTTTGCCGGGCAGTCAGGGAGTTAATAATAAAGTTCGAAAATATATGAGTTATTCCATCAATAATGCCATAAGTTCGTTTATATCTTCTTTATTAAACTTATTAAACATTATATTCTTTATTAAGCATTAATTATTTATTAAACATTTAATTATTCTTTATTAAACATTATATTCTTTATTATGAGTTATTAAACATTAAAATGGGTCTGGGGCTTTATAAACACCCTATATGTCCCACTATAGGTATTTTTACGTTTTATAAATTTATAAAAATGAAGGTATTAACCCGTCAGTAGTCGCGTGTCGGTCTTTTCGCCGCCCGTATAACTTATCTTCTCCTAACTTGTATCAGATTACAAATACAACGGAGATCTACCATGTAGCTGACATTGAAGTCTTCTCGAACACCTTAGTAAAATAACAGGACACCTCTGTTTTTCTTTCAGGTACATTTTTAGAAAGAAAGTTGAAATTGGCGAAAAAGTCTACGTAACAATCACTAATGTCAGTTCATTTTAACTTTTTCGAATTCTCCATATCTCATGAATAAAATGCATAATTTAAGAAAACTGCAAATTTATATATTCATTGAAATGTTATCTTCATATATTAGGGAAAAAATATTTCTTATTTTACATATTTGGTATGTGGGGGGATAGCGACGAAAAGACCGAGCGCGACTAATGACGTTGTGTAAAAAGTCGCGACTACTCGCGGGTTAAATGTATGTTACATGTTCACAGTAATTTTTGTTTACTACAAAATATTTGGTTTTATAAAAATAATATTACATTTATTAAGATTGAAATTTTTTTTACGAATAGAAATAAATGTAATTCCTAAATTTGTTGACTTTCAGTTTACTAATACCATTAAACAGGGTTTGCACAACTCTACCACTAAATTTTTACAGTTTTTTCAATGTATTTCACTGCAAAAAAAAAAAGTTTCGAAAATTGCGAATCGAGGAGGCGGTTGCGATTTCCGTTTCTTAAAAATTAAATTTAAATTTTCTTATCATTAATAGTGGTGCCAGAGTCCTTACAAATTATAAGGAATGTGCGAACCCTGTTAAACGATTTTTAAAACAAATTTTAGACTATTCTTTCACTTTTATTCAGAAGTTTAAAACGGAATTCTTTTACAGTTATGAACTTACGGATTGAACATTCATTATATTATCCTTTATTTTGTGCTTTCATGAATCATTTTATAGGGAGAAAATGATGAAACTTTTTAAAAATTGATCACATAAAATGATCATTAATCTTTCACGTTTTATTCTATTAATTTTTCTGAACGTCTATCCTTTGTAAATCGCGTAAAATTCAGTTGATATTAATATATTTTTAAGGACAAAATTATATTTGTTTAAACCCTGTTTTATTTTTTTTGAATTAATAAAAGTTTAAAAAACATAGAATTATGATTTAGATATATGTATATATTATATTGTATTTATGTATTGTATAATATTCGAACTTTACTTAACCCTTTGAGAGGCAAAGTACTTCTATTCTTAAAATGCTGAAATGATTGATTGACAACATAATTTTAAACCAAATTTATTTCAAAAATCAATAAAAGCTTTTCTTTGCATACTTAATAAAATTAAAAATTTCATTTAAAAATTCTGGTGTCAATATGGCTTTTCGCAATTAAAATTAAGTAGGATATATTTTTCCCTAGCCCCTTTAAAAGGGTTAGTGTTATTATAAAAAAATTTCATACTTTTATGACTTAGTTTAAGGGGGGGGGAGTGTACCATTCTACCTTATAGTATCACTGCTGTCTTATTTGACCACAGATATTTTATATTTTGAAATCCATAATGTTTAATATCAGAAAAAAATTAAAAAAAATTATATTTAATATATAAAATTAAACAGACATATCTTACCAAGACTTTACATATAACAAAAATTAAATTTCTGTTTCAAAACATATAAAATTAATAGTCCTCAGAAAATATTTAAAGCTCTTAAGTGGAGGGTTAACCCTTACTGCACACTGTGCCCGGTCTGGGATACCAAATTTTAATTCCAAACTTGCGAATGACACCAATAATATTTTAGAAAAAATTTGCCTTTACAATAAAAGCTCAAAATAAAGAATTCAAAGTATCTAAAAAAATTCGTTTGTGAATTCCAGTGTCAGTCGATAATTTCACATTTTACTACAAAATTTGCCCGTGCCGGAAAGGGTTAAACACTCTTTGTAGAATTACAAAAATAAAGCTATTAAATATATATATATATATATCCATATATGTATTTACTTACAGAAAATTTCCTTATTTATACATAAAATATTTTACAACAATAACGTTGTATCTTTTAAATATAAAACAGCTTCGTTTGTGAATAGAAATTAATTCAATTCCTAATTTAGCCGATTTCCATATTCTTAATATTATTTACCTTTTATGTGGTTTGCACGAACACCGTTAGAACAAGACGAATTTCCTTATTGCATCATTTAAAACTTTTTGACACCACTATTATTTTTAAAAAAATTTTCATACCATTGTAATATTGAGAAATTTTTTTACAAATATTTTATTTAAATAATAGTGGTGTGAGTCCGCTATTTTCAATTTATTGAACAGAAAAGGATCAACCAGTTAAGGGGTTAAAAAATTCTTAAATAATATATATTTCTATAATTTACACTCCAAAGTGTAAATCTAATTTCCTTCAAATGTAACCTCTTCAGTTCCGAAGCTGAAATAGCAATACAAATGCTTAATAATTGGTTTTTATTTCCATTCAAAATGACATTGTAAATGACAGAAAAAGTATCTTTCCTGAAATTCAGCCTTTAGGAGCTTAGTAACTTGGGATAAAAAATATGGATCTAAAACTACAAATCTCCTTAAAACATCGATTTAATAACCACTAACCAAAATTAAAGCAATCAAAGAGTTGCGAGCTTGAAACAAGTAAATAAAGTTCAAATCCTCAACAAAATTATTGAAAAAGATTTAAGTTAAATACTTAAGAAAACTTATCACTTTCTTGGTCAAACTGTCTTTTGAACAGTTTTACTCATTTTGCAAACTCAGATAAAAATAACATTTAATTTTGTGAGGGATTCCGCTTAGATGCAGGCAATTATTCGTTTGCTTTCGTTGCCATCTATTCATCCATCTATTAAGAAATGATGTAAAAATGTGAAAAAGTCAGAAATTTTATTTTTTATAATTAAAAGAACCGTATTCTTCGAATGGGAACCCAGTGACCGAAGAGGTTAACCCGTTAACTGGTTAATTCTTTACCGTTCAATAAATTGAAAATAACGGATTCACATAACTATTAATTAAATAAAATGCTCGTATAGTTTAGTCTAAAAAAGTCTGCTTTTCAATAGTATGAAAATTTTCTTTAAAATAATAGTGGTGTCAAAAATCTTTAAATGATGCAATAAGCAAATCCGTTTTGCCCGAACGGCAATCGGTCAAACCAGTTAAGGGTTAACGTACGTTAATGGAATTAAACAGCCGTTTTATTAGCCGTTATTTCTATCTCTCTTCTATCTCTTTCTACCATTCATCTGTCTATAGAGATAAACTATGATTTTTACTAAAACATTATCATTAAATGAAATGCTAAAAAATATGGCTGGTTTTATTGTATCAATTTTCCCGAGCTTTTGTACATTAAAAATTGTATTAGTTGCAGTTTATGTTTGTATATTTTATAGTGACAGGCTATATTTTTCTAGTACCTCGAGTTTTCTTTTTTTGTTTAAGTAATGAATGCTCAAAAAATAGATTACGAAATTTTTTTTATATCGTCTTTTGTAGTAGAAACACTTGCTTCAGTTTATTACAAGATATTTGAAACCGTAAAATGTGATTATATTAATTAATAACTGTTCAAATCATCCATCACAAATATCATTAACTGTAAAATGTATTATTATCTAAGTTGTCAGCAAATTTTTACCCTTACAAAAGATATCTTTATTTAGAAACAATATTTCATGTTGTCTTGATGTTGTTATACATATATACTGTTTAACAAAACAAACATTTGCTATTTTTCAAATATCCTTTATTAAAACATCTAAAATTTTCGTGTAATCATTAAAGATTTTTTTTGTGTTAAAATTTTACATCCATTAAACTTTTGTACATTAAGATGCTTTATTTAAAGCTTCCAAGAAATATAGCAGTTTTTTCTCTTTAATAAATAATCTTAATAAACCTAAAAAAAGTTCATACAAATTCTCTAAATAAGTTCTGGAATTTTCTTTAATTTATGTGAAGCAAATTCACTTAAGATTGATAAATAGACACAAACTTTGTCACTAATTAAACCTGAAATATCATTTTTTAAGAAACAAAACAAGCATTTCATTATTATTTTACTTTTAATGTAATTAAGGTTATAATAAATCATACTTGTTTCCTTTTCATATGTAGTACATGTATATTATAATATCTTCTAATATAACACATTATTAGAATATAATAATGTTCGATATCATATCCAAAATAATATCTAAATATCTTTCTCACACATACAAATCATTGAATATTTTTTCATTTATTTACACTTTCTTTTTTACTTTTAGTTTATTTTTTCCTCCTTTTCTATTTATTTACTGAATAATTTAATGAATTAATTAATTGAATTATTTAGTTTGATAAAATACATACATATTTGATATAATATGTATTTTTACTTTTATATACCCCCCCCCCCCCAAAAAAAAAAAAATCATGCATCAAATATAGATTATGAAGCACTTTCCACCATATACTGAATATTGCAAGAAAATTTCCCCGTTTAAAAAACTAAAATATTTCGTCTCATTTCATGATATGGAAATATATAACGCATTTCAAAAGCGAATTTCGGCTGTTTCTAACTACAATCGGAAGATTATCCGATTTCTTTAGCAGCTCTACATATGATAATAGAGATTTATGTCTATTAACAACATGCATTCCAAATTGCAGTTCATTTAAGTGATACATATATTTCAGTTGATAATTACGCTTCTGAAATTTCGTCTAATAAGAAGAATGGTATGCGAATAATTTTGTGAACCTCTGCATATGACGTGTAGAATGTATATACCGTATTTACTCGTGTATAGGGCGCACGCGTGTATAAGGCGCACCCTTACTTTACAAGTAAAAATGGCGATTTATTAAAATCTCGTATATAAGGCTCACCATAAATTTGATACGCTAATGAAGAATGACTAAATGAATTTCAGTAAAAAAAAGTCGAAACAAACATTACACCAGACCAGAAAACAAGACGAAAATGCATTTTTAGACTTCGGGTTGTAAGAGAATGACGGGAAATAGGAATGAGTGACGATAAAGAGAATTGTTAATTAGCGTTCAGATAATGTCTTTAGCTCTGTTGTATAAAAAATGGCAAGGGATGAAATAAATATGCAGTAATACTTCAATTAAGTAACATTTTCCGAGTTTTAATATCTTTGAATATTTTTTTGTTTCATATGTATACCGTTCGACTGCATCCAACAGTAAAAAAATATTCCGTGTATAAGGCGCACCTAGGTGTTTTGCACTAATTTTTAGGGAAAAAGGTGCGCCTTATACACGAGTAAATACGGTATAAAGCGTTATATGCCAAGGTTCACACACTCCTTGGAATTTCCAAGGACTATGGCACCACTATTAAAAATTAAGAAAATTTACATTTTATTTTTAAAGCATGACATTCGTAATCCCCACCCTCATTCACAGACTTTCCTATGCTTTTCTGCAGTGAAATACTTTGAAAATATTCTTAAAATTTAGTGGTAGAAAATTCAGTGGTACTCCGATGGAATGAGCGCTTGTGATCCAAATTATGTTATTTATATATGTATATATATATGTGTGATTATTAGTATGCAAAATAACAATTAAATTATATATATATATACACGTTAAAAAACACATAAGTTAAAAAGTATATAAATAGAATAATTTCGAAGAAAATAGAAATATTAGAGCATATATATATATATATATATATATATGTATATATTAACTTGCCTCACGTTATTTATAAACCAGAATTAAATAATTACTATTTATGGAATTTTTCCTTTAATCTTTTGCAGGTTGAAAAGCATTCAATAATAACGTAAAGAATAAAATGTAATTTATCAGTAGCTGAGAGAAGCAAAATATGTCTATGGCATTGAAAAAATTAATTTAATATCTGTATTTTCATGAAAATCATGCAATATATCAAAAATGATTTCACTTTCCTTATAATTTTAAAATATCGATGCCGATGCTTTAGTAATATCTTTCAGAAAATCTTTATGAGGCAATTTTAGTAAGAAATGGCTTACTGTTCAATAAATGTTTTATTACTTAAGAAACAATGCAGAAAAAGTCCGAGAATGATGTTTATGGGAAAATAACATTCATGTGTTGCATGAAGCATAAAAATATGTTTAATAAATTGATTTTATATATATATATATATATATATATATATATATATATATATATATATATAATTCACATTTGACATTTTCCCCTCTCGAATACACTGTAATAGGGCAACATTTTTGACGAATTCTTACAACTTTTTTTAAAAATTATTTTATTCTTTTTCTAGTGTATACGCAATGAAAAAAATACTTATTTTATATATGCACCTATGTATGTGTGCTTATATCATTTATATATTCTCACACACACACTCACACGCATATATATATTGAATTGCGAAATAATAATTAAATATATTTATGCTCTTTCAAACAATACACGTAAGTAAAATAATAACCGAATAATTTCGAAGAAAATATAAGAATTAGAATTTTTCAACCCCTTTCCGGCACGGGCAAAATTTGTAGTAAAATGAGAAATTATCGACTGACACCGGAATTGACAAACGATTTTTTTAGATATTTTGAAAGGCTCGGTCAAAATGTATTCGAAGTCAAGTTTATTGCAAAAGAAAAATTTTATTAAAACATCACTGGTGCCGTTTGCAGGTTTGGTATCCCAGGACCGGGCACAGTGTGCCGGAAAGGCTTAATTACATCATCAAATTGTTTATAAACCAGAATTGAATAATTGCTCTTTTATGGAATTTTTTTTTAATCTTTTGCGGGTTAAAAAGCATTTAATGATAATGTAATTTTTCAGCATTCGAAAGAAGCAAGTTTTATCTATAACAAAATAATAATAATATTTATATTTTCATGAAACACATGCGATACAACAAAAATTATTTTCTCTTTTCTTATAACTTTAAAATATTGATGCTAGTGCTGTAGTAATAGCTTTTAGAATTTCTTTATGAGACACTTTTAGTAGGAAATAGCTTACTGTTCAATAATTTTTTTATTTTTTAAGAAACAATGCTGAAAAAGCCATCCTTTTTTATCATCCTTTAAAAATGCAAACACGTCATTTTGACGGGCTGTCTTCTAGTATATAAAGAGTTATATGCCAAGGTTCACACACTCCTTGGAATTTTCAAGAACTATGGCACCACTATTAAAAATTAACAAAATTTATAGTTTATTTTTAAAGCATGATATTCGTAAGCCCCACCCTCATTCACAGATTTTCCTATTCTTTTCTGCAGTGAAATACTTTGAAAATATTCCTAAAATTTAGTGGTAGAAAATTTAGTGGTACTCCGATGGAATGAGCGCTTGTCATCCAAATTATGTTATTTATATATGTATACATATGTGTTTATTAGTATGCAAAATAACAATTAAATTATATATATATACACGTTAAAAAAACACATAAGTTAAAAAGTATATAAATAGAATAATTTCGAAGAAAATAGAAATATTAGAGCATATATATATATATATATATATATATATATATATATATATATATGTGTGTGTGTGTGTGTGTGTGTATGTAATAAAATAAAAAAAAATTTTGCGCCATTTTTTTGTTCTCTCTTAGCTTCAATTCTAAATATGTGGAACATATTTCAATCTTAGTTTCGTAACTTGTAACACCTAAAATTCTTTTTCTTACTTTAGTTATTAATAAATTATTGCTTGCTTCTCAAAAAGGCGGGAAGTATTTCGTAAGCTTTTTACTTTCTGGCATATTCCTGCGATTTAAATTTTATTTTTTATTTTAACATCGCGTGACAGGTGTTACTACGCGTTGCTAAAGGGCTTTGTCTTCCGAGGAAAAAATATATTTCTTGCCAAGGACCGCCTATTACGACCAATTAGAATTGATCATTTTGTCCGTTTGAGGCTCGAGTCCATCCTGATTGGATTTTTAAAATGACTGACGCGGAGTAGGAGGGCGCTAGTTTTGTCGTGAAAATGATTTTTTTCATTTGGCTTTTCAGGAGAACAGAATGCATCTTTTCTTTAAACTACCAAGCCGCGTTTTTCATTGCTCCGCTGAATTAGAATATTTGATGATGTGGACGAGATAATGAAATTTGTAGTGTCGATGTGGACTAAGGTGATTGCGGGGAAGAGTTTATCTATTTTTAAGCTCATCAATAAAGAACTTGAAGACTGATGTTGTCTGTTTTTGTAATGGGGAAATACCCCAATGAAAGTCTTCTATTGCTTGCCAACTGTCGGAGCGACTACTCTGCCCGTGCTGCTAAGAATACGTAGAATTTATGCAACATAGTTATTTTAGTCGAGTTCAGATTATATTTATTACATTTTTAGCCGGTAGGATTTATGAGCCGGCGTGCATCTCTGGGACAATATTAAACTAGTATGGTTTGCCAACTACAGACTGTTCCTGTCAGAGAAACCTACAGCGATGAGTGTGTGCTCGCCATGTTCTAGGAAGAAATGTGTTTGTCTTACACTTCCCGTTCCAACTACATCAAGAGAACTGCACGCGCCATTTTCGCCGAATACGCCGATTCTTCATGTGCATAAATGATAAACCCTCCAGCTGGGAAAACGGATCGTCTTATGAAGTTTTGTGTGACTATGTCTAGCATCTGCAAATTTTTAAGTGTGAGATATGCCTGCAGTATTTTTTTTTCTTGACAGCGACGAAAAACGTGTGCTGATGATTATCAAGATAAAGAACAACTGCACGACAAAATTCAACATCATTTTCTTTTATTTATTTATTTATGTATTTTCTAGATAACAGTACTGAAATATTTTGATAAACTTTCATTTCATAATAAATGAACACCTGCAGCATGATTGCAAAACTACGATTGATTCCATCGGTAATATAGACTAATTGAAATTTGCACCTGTGAGTCGTATCTACGAAGTGCTTTATTTTTGTTTATTTTAATAAAAATTAGGTATTTGAACAAGGCCACATCGAGCATGTCTGTAAGTTATTATTTATTATTTTATTTGTTTATTGATTAAGAAATTTTAATAATAATTTCTTTGTTTAAATTCTTGATTTTTTTTCTCTTTTATTACAGATATTAAAAAATAAATTTGTTCTTAATTTATAATTAATTAAAATTTTCTGCTCATAGAAATTTTATTTAGTTTTAAAGGTGTTTTTTTTTTTTAATCGAAAGATGGATTAATTTGCTGTTAAAAAATACTCTGTTGCTAAATTTATTTTCCATACGTAAAAAAAGTATTTTTGTTCTTAAAATTATTTGTTATTTCCCATGTATGGAAAACCGATATTTATTATTTTATTACCGTAATTTCGGGTGTATAAGCCGCGGGTCAAACAATTCTTTTTTGACCCAGAATTTTTTAAGAAATAAGTGTAACTACTTTATATCCACATATTTACCAATTATATCAGGTATTATCGTAAGTTCAAAATGGGGGAGTTTTCCACGTCCAACTACCAAAAAATTCAAAATTCTTTTTCAAAAGATAGCATATAAATATATACACATATAAGCACATACTCTATGTATATTTCAACATGTTTATTTATATTATATCAGTTATTAATATAGTATTCTGTACAATTTATTACATACAATAAATCCAATTCACAAATCCTTTTTTTTAAAAAGTAAGCATATTGCATCGAGTCTTTTAAAGTGTTTAAAAATGATGATAATGATAGTTCGAAGTTCAAGTTAAAAAAATAGATTTGTCCACAAAGTATTCTGTACAATTTATTACATACAATAAATCCAATTCACAAATCCTTTTTTAAAAAGTAAGCATATTGCATCGAGTCTTTTAAAATGTTTAAAAATGATGATAATGATAGTTCGAAGTTCAAGTTAAAAAACCTAGATTTGTCCACAAAAATTGGTCCAGAGAGTCCCAGTATTTAAATACATAAGTTCATAGTTTTCTTAATCCATCTTAAGTGTAACTACTTAGATCGCCGTAAATATTTGTTTTCAATCACTAAATAAGATTTCTGGGTCCAAAAAGAATTGTTTGATCCGCGGCTTATACACCCGAAATTACGGTACTTATTTATTTATTATTTATTTATTTCACATGAATTCAAACAGAATTGATTTATTTATTATTTATTATTTTTATTGTTATTTATTGAAGTATTTGAAGTATAGTAATTGAATTTTAATAATTGAAGTATAGCATTTAAATATTTTCCATATGAATTATCCTCTTTCATGTTATTAAGGTCAGGATTAGTAAAAGAAGAAAAAATCCTTCTATAGTAAAAAAAACTAGCCTTAAAAGGATTGACTCCTGGAATGATGCTGATGTGGAAGATTTCCGGAACTAACGAATCCGGTTTGTTCACTCCTTCCATGAGTTGAATACCAATCAGGAAAGGACTCCGTCTATGCATCGCCGTTTGGGTTACCATAAAGAGAGGAAAGGTTACCATCGCCAACAATCGCCAAGTTTGTCGCCAACTTGGCGATATATCGCCAAATTTGGCGACCAAAATTAGTTGTCAAAAGTGACGCCAACTTGGCGATAACTGTAATATTTCGCCAAATTTTTAATTTCTTTACAACACCAGTCGTTTGATACATCATTTGAGAGGTTTGCAACTGCTTATTCATAAAATGGATGTGTTGTGTGTTATCCCCCATTCTGCTCCCCAGGGGGGACACATTTTTAATTTCTTTACAACACCAGTCGTGTTACACAAGATTTGAAAGGTCTGCAACTGCTTATTCATATTATGGGTGTCTTGTGTGTCACCCCCCCACTCTGCCCCCCAGGGGGGCACATTTTTAATTTCTTTACAACACCAATTGTGTGACACATCATTTGAGAGGTCTGCAACTGCTTATTCATATTATGGATATCTTGTGTGTAACCCCCCTCTGCCCTCAGAGGGGTCTCATTTTGTAATTTCTTTACAACACCAATTGTGTGACACATCATTTGAAAGGTCTGCAACTGTTTATTCATTTTATGGATGTCTTGTGTGTCACCCCCACTCTGCCCCCCAGGGGGGCACATTTTTAATTTCTTTACAACACCAGTCGTGTGATATATCATTTGAGGGGTCTGCAGCTGCTTATTCATATTATGGATGTCTTTTGTGTCGCCTCCCACTCTGCCCCCACAGGGGGGCACATTTTTAATTTCTTTACAACACCAGTCGTGTGACACATCATTTGAAAGGTCTGCAACTGCTTATTCATACCATGGGGTATTGGCGAGCGCAGCAAGCAGGGGTAGCCAATAATTTGGAATCGCGAAGCGATTACGCGGGGGGTTGGCGAGCATAGCGAGCAGGGGGGCGGGGCCCTCCTAGTGTCAGAAAATAAACTTGATATTGTCCCTTTTGAATTTGGGTCGGGCATGGATATTTTTAAATGGTTTAAACATTTTGATCGAGAATGTTCTTTAGAAAAAAAAGATAATGAGTGGAAACACCAAAATATTTCAAAATATTTAAAGGGGGAAGCGCTAAAAACTTATATCAATGATTGTTTGGATTGTGCTACTTATGAGGAAATTGTCGAGATTTTAACTGAAAAATACATTCAGGTTAGAGTTCCAAAATTTTCTGAATTTACTTCCTTAAAGTTAAATGATCTAAGTGATTTGGATTCTTATTTTAGAAAGAAAGTTGAGATTGGAAGGCAACTTCAGCTTGGGGAAAATTTAATTATACAGGGATTAACAGATGGACTTCAGCCGGAGTATCAAAATTGTTTGATGGTTAACCCTCCTTCCAATACTCGTGAATGGTTTCGCATTGCTAAACAATTAGCAGCAATTCCAAATCATACCTCTAATAACAGCAATAGAAATTTTCAACAAACTAGACCTATGCACAATCCCAATCCTCAGCCCAGACATTGGACTCGACCTACTCCAAACAATCCATCCCAAAATTTTAATCCTAGTTTTTTCACTCCTAGAATGCCTGCAACTCATTATCAAAACAACTACCCTAGTCGTCCGTGCAGAATATGTTTAAACAGAGGCATAAAAAATGCATATCATTGGGAGAGGAGTTGTATATTTAACACAAATTCCTTTCAATCTCAAACTCCTGCTCATATTCAACCACCCCCTACTAATAATATTTGACAATTAATCATCCCTGGATATGTGGACAATAACAAAGTGTATTGTGTGGTTGATAGTGGATCAACTGTCTCAATTTTACCCCTCAAATTTGTTCGATATTTAAATGGTAATGTACATAATGTTACCCCTATTACTATTAGACAGGCACAAGGAACTCTTACAATTAATAAATCTTGTCGATTATGTATTAAATTTGGTAATATAAAGAGATATGTTAATTTTTTAGTAAGTAAGCTTGATTTGGACTATGCTATTTTAGGTTTACCTGATTGTGCCAATTTTAAATTGAAAATTGATTGTGCAAAAAGCCAGGTGTTACAAGACAATATTTCGTTAAATCCATATGTCAACATATCCAGTGATAACTTAGAATTGCTTCATTTTGATATTATAAAAAATGATACTACTGTGCAACCCGATTATGGAAATACCATAACTCCTCAATCCTTGCCGCGAACTAATAATGATGATTATAATCTATTGGGGAATCTGATTGCTATTCAAAATAAAAATGTAAGGCAACTTTTAAGGGATTATTTAGATATTTTTGAAAAAAATAAATATGATGTAGGGAGAATTAATATTGAACCTCAGCGTATTTATCTTATATCTGACCTACCAATATCTTTGAGGCCTTATCGTACATCTAATGCTTATGAAAAAGAAATATCTCAGCAAATCCGATCCTTATTAGCTGCTGGGTTAATTAAAGAAAGTTATAGCCCATATTCTTCTCCAGTTACGTTAGTAAATAAACGAGATGAAGGCAAAAAAAACCCGAATGTGTGTTGATAACCGAAAATTAAATTCTATTATGAAAAATGACGTTGAACCTTTGCCCCGAATAGATGAAATTTTAGACAAATTAAGTGGTGCCCAATATTTCTCTACACTAGATTTAGCCTCAGGCTATTGGCACATACCTATTCACCCAGCCGATTCCGAAAAGTTAGCCTTTACTACTAATTGTGGGCTCTGGGAATGGAATACTGAATGTCAAAACTCTTTTCAAAAATTAAAAGATGCCCTCATTGCTAAACCAATTTTAAAGATTTATGACCCAAAATTACCCCTACACATGTTTGTTGACGCTTCTCAGGTAGCGGTAGGTGCAGTTCTTAAACAACCCGACCATAATAACTTTTTACACCCAATTGCTTTTTTTTCTAGAGGATTGAGAAGTTATGAGAAAAATTATTTCATTACCGAACTAGAGTGTCTTGCTATCATTGATACTTTAGATAAATTTTATCATTACTTTCACGGTGTACAATTTACCATCCATACGGATCATGCATCTCTTGTTTGGTTAAAAAATGTCAAACATTTAAGAGGTCGATTATTTAGGTGGTCATTGAAGTTAAGTATGTTCGATTACAAAATAGAGTACTTAAAGGGATCTACAAATGTCGAAGCCGACATGTTGTCCCGAAACCCTATTTCTCATTTTTGTAAACCCCTTACTTTTCTTCTTGACGTTAAAGAGATTATTGAGATGCAAGAAAAAGAAAATGTGTGTGGATCAAATTATATTAATGACAATGGACTGATTATAGTTAAAAGAAAAGGTTTTCGTAAAGTGGTAGTTCCCATGTCCCTAAGAAAAAAATTGCTTAATGTTGCTCATGAACAGTTTGGTCACCCTGGTGTTCAAAAAATGCAAAATTTAATTTCTCCTAACTATTATTGGCCAGATATGACCCAAGACATTACTAACTTTGTTAAATACTGTGATATTTGCCAGAAAAATAAAAAACCTAGACAGAAAAAATTTGGCTTATTACAAGCTATGCCCACTACAGATCAACCTTTTGACTGTCTGTCTGTTGATACTGTAGGAGGGTTCAATTATTATAATTCTACAAAAAAATATCTCCATATTATAATAGACCATGCCACAAGATATGTTTGGGCATTTCCTTCCAAAAGTGTCACTACAGAAACTTATACAAATTGTCTGAAACAAATCTTCAATATCAAAATCCCTCAACAATTATTCTGTTTTAGTAAGATTTCAAGTGTACAGTCCCCTCAAAAAATACTTAGTGACAGGAATGCTGCTTTTACTTCTTCAAGTTTCAAAAAATTCCTGCGAAAACATAATATTAAACAACGTTTGACCACTGTTTATCATCCACAAACGAATGGGAAATGTGAAAGAGTAAATCAGACAATAGTAACTAGATTAAAATGTAAAGTAAATTCCACTACTTCTAAAATTCCCTGGACTAAGCTTTTAACTGAGGTAATTAATGAATATAATAATACACCCCATTCTATTACTAAATTTCCACCTGCTTACTTGCTTTTTGGCCAATTACCCTATGACTCCCCCTTACAACAAAATTATTATCCCCCTGTTCATGAAGCACTTAAAATTGCTAAAGCAAGAACTGATGAATTTCATTTAAAAAATAAAAGATATTATGATAAAGATTATATCGAACCAAAATTTAAAATAGGAGATCTAGTTATCTATGAAGAATTTCAGTACCCTAATACTAGAAAGTTATCACAAGTATTTAGTGGCCCTTATAAAATTCTTAACAAATTATCCGAAGTAAATTTTGAAATTGATAGGCAAAATCAGTTCAAAAATTCAGAGATAGTACATGTATCTAAATTAAGGCCTTATTATTCCCCTGATAAATTTAAATTAAGTCATGAGCAACAACCCCCTAATCAACAACAACAAACTCAAGGAAAAACTGTAGCTTAGACTATATCTCTAGTTTATCATTTTATAATTTTTTTCTCTTAAACAGTAAATTTCTTTCCATATTTTAATTCAGATAATATCTTGTAATTCTTACAGAATGGCAATGATATCTCTTGACTGCAGCGAGAGTGTCACTTGTCTGGAAATTTTTATATTTGTTTGTTTATGCCGGCGTAGACGAACAAAGTGGAAATTTCTTATTCTGTACTGAATTACCCTACTTAGAATAGTTTAATAACAAATAAATATTTAAAAATATACAATTTTTTTTTCAACTGAACCTATTTGTAATATTAAATTTAAGCTATCAATTAATAAATTAATTATTTGCCAAGTAACAAAATTTTTATCATTTTATTTGAATTTTTTTTCTTTCTCTCTTTCTTTGCTTCTGCATTCCAGTCCAGGTACATGTCAGTTATAATATAATTTTGTTTCTTTTTCTCTTTCCTACTTGCATCTTGCAATGTTTTATCACGCCGAGAGAATATTTATTGCGTAATTATTTGACATGAATAGATCTTGTTTTTTATTTTTATCATTTATTAATACTTCTTTTTAAGAATCTTAGTAGTTTAAAGGTCACGTGCATTCTCAAGCATGAATAAAATTTTTATTTATCTTTATTTTATTTTAATTTATCATATTATATTTTAATTTTTTTTTGTACATATTCCTACTTAATCCTGTACTCTAATTACCAGATTAAGTAAATGATTTCATAATTGATTGTATTTTTTTTTATTTCACTTCTCTCTATATTTCATCCCAAAAATATGAGATGAGATAAACGAGATTAAGTATTTAAAGAATGTCTTTTGTGATATTTATTATTACTTATTAAGAGATTTACTTATACCCATTATGAGATTTACTTATACTTATGATATTTATTATTATTGATATTTTTCCTTATTATGTTTCTTACTTATATTGTTTATTATTTACATTGTTAAAGTTTATTATTACTATATTATAAAATGTCTTACTATATTGAATGTGGACAATTAATAATGATATAATTAGACCTCCTTGAAAAGAGGTAATGGACTACACCACTCCAAATATTACTCTTGGACAATTAATAAGATATAATAAGACTTCCTTGAAAAGAGATCATGAATACTCCAAATATGACTCTTAAATGGATTTTTGAAACAAACTTTCAACATTGATTTCAAGAAAGTTCTATTAAATTCCTTCATTTCTAGATTTGACATTGTTAAAAAAGAATTCAACGTTATTGTTTTTCATTTTTATGTTTCATTTTTATGTTATTACTATGGGTAATTGCTTATATTTTCAAATTACTTTATGATGTGTACTTTAAACAAGATTATATCTTGCATTTGTATTGATGCCTATTTTATTGTATTTAAATTTGAAGTTATTCCCCGCATCACCTTAGTGTTCTTAAATTTGAATTCTATATTTATATAAAAAAGAGAAATTAATTTAAATTTTTTTTATTTAGTATCTAATTATTATTACTTATATCAACAACTTCGTGAGCTAAGTCTGCAACATCTCCCTTTCTGTGAAATTGCAGGTCTCAGACCTACTTTTTCACACGTCTTTCTGGGAGGGGGGATTTGTAATAAAATAAAAAAAAAATTTGCGCCATTTTTTTGTTCTCTCTTAGCTTCAATTCTAAATTTGTGGAACATATTTCAATCTTAGTTTCGTAACTTGTAACAGCTAAAATTCTTTTTCTTACTTTAGTTATTAATAAATTATTGCTTGCTTCTCAAAAAGGCGGGAAGTATTTCGTAAGCTTTTTACTTTCTGGCATATTACTGCGATTTTAATTTAATTTTTTATTTTAACATCGCGTGACAGGTGTTACTACGCGTTGCTAAAGGGCTTTGTCTTCGAGGAAAAAATATAGTTCTTGCCAAGGACCGCCTATTACGACCAATTAGAATTGATCATTTTGTCCGTTTGAGGCTCGAGTCCATCCTGATTGGATTTTTAAAATGACTGACGCGGAGTAGGAGGGCGCTAGTTTTGTCGTGAAAATGATTTTTTTCATTTGGCTTTTCAGGAGAACAGAATGCATCTTTTCTTTAAACTACCAAGCCGCGTTTTTCATTGCTCCGCTGAATTAGAATATTTGATGATGTGGACGAGATAATGAAATTTGTAGTGTCGATGTGGACTAAGGTGATTGCGGGGAAGAGTTTATCTATTTTTAAGCTCATCAATAAAGAACTTGAAGACTGATGTTGTCTGTTTTTGTAATGGGGAAATACCCCAATGAAAGTCTTCTATTGCTTGCCAACTGTCGGAGCGACTACTCTGCCCGTGCTGCTAAGAATACGTAGAATTTATGCAACATAGTTATTTTAGTCGAGTTCAGATTATATTTATTACATGTATATATTAACTTGCCTCACGTTATTTATAAACAAGAATTAAATAATTAATATTTATGGAATTTTTACTTTAATCTTTTGTAGGTTGAAAAGCATACAATAATAACGTAAAGAATAAAATGTAAATTATCAGTAGCTGAGAGAGGCAAAATATGTCTATGGCATTGAAAAAATGAATTTAATATCTGTATTTTCATGAAAATCATGCAATATATCAAAAATGATTTCACTTTTCTTATAATTTTAAAATATCGTTGCCGATGCTTTAGTAATATCTTTCAGAAAATCTTTATGAGGCAATTTTAGTAAGAAATAGCTTACTGTTCAATAAATGTATTATTACTTAAGAAACAATTCAGAAGAAGCCCGAGAATGATGTTTATGGGAAAATAACATTCATGTGTTGCATGAAGCATAAAAATATGTTTAATAAATTGATTATATATATATATATATATATATATATATATATATATATATATAATTCACATTTGACATTTTCCCCTCTCGAATACACTGTAATAGGGCAAAATTTTTGACAAATTCTTACAACTTTTTTTTTTAAATTATTTTATTCTTTTTCTAGTGTATACGCAATGAAAAAATTACATATTTTATATATGCATCTATGTATGTGTGCTTATATCATTTATATATTCTCACACATACACTCACACGCATATATATATATTGAATTGCGAAATAATAATTAAATATATTTATGCTCTTTCAAACAGGGGTGCAAAAATCTAGGCGCCAGAAGGTAGTCTCTCACCACTAAAATTTTAAAGTTTTTTTCTCTCAAAATTTAATAGCATTCTAGCAGGAATTTTACACGAAATATTAGACGAAGAAAAACGAAATAAATTTTGTGGTGAGAAACTGCCTGCTGGCGCCTAGATTTTTGCACCCCTGCACATAAGTAAAATAATAACCGAATAATTTCGAAGAAAATATAAGAATTATAATTTTTTAACCCTTTCCGGCACGGGCAAAATTTGTAGTAAAATGAGAAATTATCGACTCAAACCGGAATTGACACACAATTTTTTTAGATATTTTGAATTCCTTACGTTAAGCTTATTGTAAAAGAAAAATTTTATCAAAACACCACTGGTGCCGTTTGCAGGTTTGGTATCCCAGGACCGGGCACAGCGTGCGGGAAAGGGTTAATTACATCATCAAATTGTTTATAAACCAGAAGTGAATAATTGATCTTTTATGGAATTTTTTTAAAAATCTTTTGCGAGTTAAAAAGCATTTAATGATAATGTAATTTTTCAGCATTCGAAAGAAGCAAATTTTATCTATAACAAAATAATAATAATAATAATAATAATAATAATAATAATAATAATAATATCTATATTTTCATGAAGCACATGCGATACAACAAAAATGATTTTCTCTTTTCTTATAACTTTAAAATATTGATGCCGATGCTCTAGTAATAGCTTTTAGAAATTCTTTATGAGACAATTTTAGTAGGAAATAACTTACTGTTCAATAATATTATTATTATTTAAGAAACAATGCTGAAAAAGCCCAAGAAGGATGTTTATGGGAAAATAACATTCATGTGTTGCATACAGCATGAAAATATGTTTAACACTTGAACCGCCATCAGGGGTCAAAATGACCCCTGTCTTATTAATAATAGTCAATTCGAGCCAGAATTTTCTTCATAAGAATTTCCTTCATTTGTTAAATGTACGTAGTGCAAAAATAGACTAATTAAATAAGTTAAATAGTTTAAAATTAAAATTCTGGTGCGAAACATTTTTTATAAAGCATGAGTAAAATATCCGGCGGTTATAGTGTTAAAAAAAATCAGCTGATAAAAAATTATTTTATACATTGCTTTTTCCACTCTTCGATACACTGTAATAAAGATTGACAGTAATTAGGATGGTAATAATTGCTTTATTTCTGAATAAAGTTTATTTAATCTGTTCAGACACCATGATTTATTCTTCATTTATAAATTTATATTAAGGAACTGATAACTAAGAAAGATTTAAAGCGAAAAAAAAAAATCAGTTTTTGCTCATAAAATTTTATTATATACGGGGGCTGAATAAACAAATTTTTTTACATTTTTTATATTTTATTCCTTTTGCATTGTAAAAACAATAAAAATTATGTATTTTGTACATGCTTATATATATGTGTGCATATATCATTTATATATTCACATACAGATATTGAATTGAGAATAATAATTATATATATATATTTATAATCTTTTAAACAAAACACATAAGTAAAAAAATAAATTATCCGAATAATTTCAAGAAAAAAAAGGAACATATATTATTTTTTACAATATGCTAAACGCTATTTAAAAACCAGAATTGAATAATTTCTTTTTTATGGAATTTTTTCTTCAATTTCTTGCAATTTAAAAATCATCCAATAATAATTTACAGAAAAAATGTAATTTTTCAGCATCTGAGAGAAACAATATTATCTATAACAATGAAAAAAGGAATTTAATATCTATATTTTCGATGAAATACATGCAATATATCAAAAATGAATTTCACTTTTCTTATAACTTTAAAATATTGATGCCGATGCTCTAGTAATAGCTTTTAGAAATTCTTTATGAGACACTTTTAGTAGAAAATAGCTTACTGTTCAATAAGTTTTTTATTACTTAAGAAACAATACACAAAAAGCCCAAGAAGGATGTTTATGGGAAAATAACATTCATGTGTTGCATGCAGCATGAAAATATGTTTAATAAAATGAGTTTATAAAAAAATGATTTTATGTATTACATTTTTCCCTCTCGGAAATACTATAATGCAGGGGTGCAAAAATCTAGGCGCCAGCGGGCAGTTTCTCACCACTAAAATATAAAAGTTTTCTTCGGTTAAAATTTAATAGCATTCTTGCAAGAAATTTACGCGCAATATTAAACGAAAAACAACGGAATAAATTTAGTGGTGAGAGACTGCCTGCTGGCGCCTAGATTTTTGCACCCCTGCTATAATGAGAACTTACAGTAATTAAAATGGTAATAATTGTTTTATTTCTAAATAAAATTTATTTAATCTGTTCAGACACTATGATTTATTTTGATAAAAATTTTAACTTCAATAATGAATTTCTATTAAAAATTGATAACTAAAAAAGATTGAAAAGCGAAAAAAATTAAATGTCAGTTTTTACATATAAAATTACCTGCTATACACGGGTTTAATAAGCAAAAGGTTTTTAATTTATTTTATTTATTCCGTTTGCATTGTAAAAACAATAAAAATTATATATTTTATAAATGCTTATACGTATGTGTGCATATATCATTTAAATATTCACATACATATATCGAATTGCGGAATAATAGTTGAATATATTTTTACTCTTTCACATATAAAACACATGAGTAAAAAAATAAAATAACCGAATAATTTCAGTGGAAAAAATGGAAAATTTATTATTTTTTTTTTACAATATGCCAAATGCTATTTATAAACCAGAATTGAATAGTAACTTTTTCATGGAATTTTTTCTTTAATTTTTTCCAGTTTAAAAAAAAAATCATTCAATAATAATTTAAAGAAAAAATGTAATTTTTCAGCATCTCAGAAAGCGAAATTTATCTGTAGCGATAAAAAAAAAAAAAAAAAAGATTTTAATATCTATATTTTCATGAAACACATGCACTTTATCAAAAATAAATTTCAGCATGATTTATTTTTATATAATTTTTAATTTCAATTATAAATTTATATTAAAAACTGATAGTAAGAAAGATTGAAAAGTGAAAAAAATATATAATTTAATTTTTGCGCATAAAGTTTCACGATATACAGGGGCTGAATAAGCAAAAATTTTGACGATTTTTTTATTCCTTTTGCATTGTAAAAACAATATATATTTATATATATATACATATGCTTATGCATATGTGTGCATTTTCATTTATATATTCACATACATATATTGAACTGCGGGATAATAATTAAATATATTTATTCTCTTTCAAACAAAACACATAAGTAGAAAAATAAATTAACCAAATAATTAAAAAAAATTGGAATATTTATAATTTTTTTACAATATTCCAAATGCTGTTTATAAACCAGAATTGAATAATTACATTTTTATGGAATTTCTTCTTTAATCTTTTGCTGTTTAAAAATCATTCAATAATAATTTAAAGAAAAAAATTAATTTTTCAGCATCTGAGAAGAGCAAAATTTATTTATAACAAGGAAAATAGGAATTTAATATCTCTATTTTCATGAAACACATGTGATATATCAAAAATGAATTTCACATTCCTTATAACTTTAAAATATTAGTGCCGATGCTCTGGTAAAAGCTTTTAGTTGGTTGATTGATTGGTTGATTTTTTGTCGTCCGATTATCTGCGCTAGGGATATAGGACCAGGAGGGAATGCCCTTCGTGGGGGGTCTTTCTAAGGGAACCTAATCCGTATTTACGCAAGGTTCGAAGAAAACCACGAAAACTCCGAACGGTTAGGCCGACAGCCGCGATTGGGTTCGAACCCAGCACCTGCCGTGTACCAGTTGAGAGGTCCGAACCTCTCGGCCACTAGTGGGGCGTAAAAGCTTTTAGAAATTCTTTATGAGACACATTTAATGAGAAATAGCTTACTGTTCAATAAATAAATTGTTTATTACATAAGAAACAAGGAATAAAAAGCCCAAATAGTAAGCTCATGAAAAAAAAAAACATTTATGTGTTGCAACATGAAAATATACTTAACCCCTTAATTAATTTGCCCGTACGCCGTTCGGGCAAGACGAATTTGCTTAATTCATCATTTAAAGGTTTTTGAAACCACAATTTTTTAAAATTAATTTCATACTTTTTAAAAGCGGAAATGTTAAGACTAAATGTTACGAATATTTCATTTAAAAAATTGTGGTGAGAATCCGTTATTTTCAATTTATTGAATATAAAAGAAAGTGTCAGTTAACGGGTTAATAAAATGAGTTGATAAAAAAATATTTTATAAATTACATTTTTCTAGTTCGAAAACACTTAAAAGGGAACTTATAATAATTAGGATAGCAATAATTGTTTTATATCTGAATAACGTTTATGTAACCTCTTCGAACACCGGACTTTATTTTTATATATTTTTTAACTTCAATTATGAATTTATATTAACAAACTGATACCTAAGAAAGATTGAAAAGCGAAAAAAATTAAATTTCATTTTTTGCACATAAAATTTGTTTATATATAATAAGATATACATTTCAGAAAACATATTGTCAATGTTTTTAACGAAAAGTAGAAAAGTGTTATCCATTTAACAGATTTTTGAATTCTAGAATGATAATTAAGATAATATGTATTATTACAACCAAAAACTCATTAACAAGGTAAAGAATCGTTGGAAATTTTTTCGAAGTTCTATTGAAAATACTTACATTAATGTTGGAATGCTATTAAGCAGGGGTGCACAACCTTTGGCCCGCGGGCCACAAAAATACCACTATTTTTATGCAGAATAATTTTCCTTATAGTAACGACAGAAACTTGGCTATTAAAGAAAAGAAACTACACTTCTCAAATATTCTGGTGTGAAACAATTTTCTGGTAAAAAAGTTGTGCATCACTGCTATTAAGTATTATCTAAAGTTTAAAGCGACGAAATCTGAGATACATTTTTAGCTCACAAGCTATCAAGGCCTGAGTGTGTAACTATGTAACGCGATAACTCTTCATAGAAATATCTGATTTTCTTAAATTTTTTTCTACGTTAATTCTGATAAGGAGCTTAACTGATAAATTATGGGATTGTATTGGTTAAGTTTAAAGAGAACCCCCCCCCCCCTGTAACTAAGATAAATGGATTTTTCATGTAGTTATATTTCATGTACATCAAATTTAGTATACCGGTTTATTATTTTAAAGAACTTCCTTTATTATATTTGAAAGATCATTGGTTTTATATAAAGGGGTTAACGTAAGTTATTCCCTCACCTTTAATTTAGATAAAGGGTTTTTTTCAGGCAAAATTATCCGATTTGCATTAACTTTGATATACCATTTTGTTCCGAAATTGCTCTGTCCTGAATAGATTTAGAGGTGCATTGGTTAACCCCTTGGGGACGAGCGACACGTATACGTGCCGCAAAAAGGCTTAAGAACCCTTGTTTATTCCCACCGGTAAAATTATACTGTAAAATTTGCCTTAATCAATCGATGAATTTTCTCGATTTAAGAAGGAACAAATTTCTGTTTCTTAAAACCGGTGACAAAATATTAAAAATTTCGTAAAAGGCTCTCGTCGCGAAGGGGTTAAGTATAAAGGGTATAAACATGAGCTAATGCCTTAAATTTTCATTTGAAGAGCATTATTCTTTGAAATAAGATATACAGTTACTAGTTTAAATGGTCTGTAAACTCAATGCCACCAGCTTAACCACTTAATGGTCGCATTAAATTATAATTTTAAAATTCAAGTTCGTTATTGCCACCACTTTTTTGAAAATAAAAATATTCATCTTATTTACGGGTAAGTAAAATAATACCAGACTAAAACCAATTACACTATTTTATAAAACTGGTGGGGATCAAACAATTCTGAATAAAAGCCGGGAAGTTTGTAGTCCGTGAATGTCTCGGGCGCGACAATTAAGGGGTTAACCGGATACACTTATTTGTATTATAAATATCTTTTATGAATGAAATAATCTATCATAATGTCATGAAAAATAAATATAATGTTCTAGTTGTTCCGATAAGCATTATCTATCTATAATAATGGAAAATAGATTTAATATCTACTTTTACGTTAAACTATATACAATATATGAAAGACCATTTTACTTTCCGATAGATTTAAAAGATCTGCAGTGATGGTTTAGTAATAACTTTTAAAAATTATTTATGAGAAAATATATTTTGCATCAAACAAGTTATTGTTCAATAATTTTTCATTGCTTCCGAAATAATGAAAAAAAAGGCTGCAGCTAGAAATTAATGTTTAAGACAGCAACAGATATTTTTTGAAAAATATAGTCCTTGTTACCGTTCGCTTCAAAACCTAAGAAATTTCTAGATATTTATGAGAGTATACTTATAGCAAACATTTATAATTAAATTTGGTTTATTTTACTTTTAAAAGTTACTTAAAATTGATTTCGATTTCAAAGTCTTCTAAAACCGAAAAGTATTCGTTATAAATGATTGATATACCGTTTAATTTCGATATGGCGCTTCCCTGATTAGATATGGAGATTCAATGATTAAGTATAAAAGATGGGGGGAATCGGGGTTAAAACTTGTATTTATATTTGAGATGCATTTACAATTTGTCTAAGTAGCCTGTGAGCAAGTGCCATCTGTTTAACCCTTAAAGGCATAGGATAGAACGAATTCCAAAAAATGCGCAATTCAAAGAAATACCAGAAAAATCTAAATAGTAAATTTTTCTTTATTTGATTTCTTTATTTGATCTGTAATTAAGTCAAGTGAAAATTGCTCTTTTGAATTTCTGGTGAGAATACGGAATATGTGAATAAAACCCCCCAATAAATCGGGAACACTTATGGTATCGAAAATGATACAATATGCATTTAAGGGTTAAACCTTTCGCGACGGGAGCCTTTTATGATAGTTTTAATGATTTGTCACCGGTTCTTAAAAAGAGAAATTTCTTATGCATTAATCCTTTCTTGCTCAGTGTTGCCTAATTTTAATTCCAAACTTGCAAACGGCACCAGTAATATTTTAATATAATTTTGTTTTTACAATGAAAGCTTAAATTAAAGAATTCGTAATATCTAGACAAGTCCTTTATAAATTCCGGTGTCAATCGACAATTTCTCATTTTACTAATAGAATTTGCTTGCGTCGAAAAGGGTTAAATGGGAAAAAAATGTACGATTAAATTATAAAAAATTTAGAGTAATATGCTGGAGCTGGAAAACAAGGTTCTTAAGCCTTTTGGTGGCATGTATACGTGTCACCCATCCCCATGGGGTTAACCAGTACGTTTCTTGTTATTGGGTAATTCCATGAGCACATGTCATGTAAGTTACATACTACAATTTTGGATACCAGTATTTCAGAACGGAAAAATATGAGTAATTTTATCAGAGATATTTCATTAAATGAATAAGGTCATGCAAACCTTTCGAATTTAACGGTGGCCATCTATTTAATTACTAGAAATGTGACTTACACCACAAAAGCTCATCGAAATACCCTATTATAAATACATTATGTGAATGAAATATTCTATAATGTGTTAGACAATTGCTTTCTTTTGTACCAAAATCTGCCGCCAGATGGCAGCACCAGACATTCTTCTGTTTTCACTGGAACAGAACTTTGGAACAATTAGTTTCGGATGTGACTCAGCTGACTGTAGGCAGCAAAATGCTGTCAAGGATTAAGAATCCATCATTATACATTTTCATTCCAAAGGAATAATAACTATTTATCAAGAACTGCTTTAAACTGAAGCTAATATATGTTTTCAAAGTTATCTTTGTTTCTTGTGTTTCTGTAAATATTGTGAAGACTGTGCATCTGTTCTTTAGTTTTGTGAAATATTCCAAGTATTTGTTCATCATTATTCTACTTTATTTCTTCAAATAAATGTGTGTCAACTAAAAGGTAAAGCTTTTAACTCTTTTTTATTATTGAGGAACTCACTTATTCACGCCTTATGGAATAACATTCCAACATAATGCTGTTATGAAAAATAAATATAATGTTCCATTAGTTCAGATAAGCATTATTTATATATAATAATGGAAAATAGATTTAATATCTACTTTTTCGTGAAACTATATACACTAGTAAATCTGCAGATCAGGAGCCTCAACGTCAGCTTTTCACATCTTTTTTTTTAAAAACACACTTTGGGTAATATTCAACTCCCTGGAAACTGTAATTTAAAATTTTCAAATTGCGTAATTATTTATAAGAATAAAATAGGAATTAGAAGTTTTCAGCCATCAATAGCGGTAAATTAAAAATTTAGTTATGTTAGGATATTCTTAAATTTTCATGATCTATTATTTTTGTTTTCTTTATTATAACATAGTAGATTTCTTCAGGGGGGCTCCGCCCCCCTGAACCCCCCGAGCCTCACTTAATTTAAATTTGTCACTTTCTAATAATTGTGCTAATGATTATTGTATATTTTGCATTTCTTTATACATTTTGATTTATAAGAATAAGTAACAGTTTGGGCAAATATTTTTCTGTATCTTCATACTTCTACATGCCTGCCAGCCACAAACACCTAAACCTGATGAATCAGGAACTTTTGTAAGTGTAAACTCAGTAATCTAGAATTTTACAATTTTGTTTCCCCCCCAAAAAAAGTTTTGATTGCATTTTGCTGCAGTTATAGCGGGACAGACAGACATACGGAAGAAGAGACTGACATATGAAAAAAATAAATTTCGTGTCTCCAAAGTAAGCCTTCACTGAAGTTTCGGCAATGACCTCATTATTCATGAATTATTGATATTCATGTTTCTTGTATTTTTAACGACTACTATAAAATACCTGTTTTTTTTTTTCAACTATGACGTCATATTTTACTAAGTGAAATATTTATTAAAAATATCATTCTTTTTTATTTTTTTTACTTCTAATTATGTCCCCATTTTTGTCAGAAAAATTCCTATTAACGAAACGAATATCCGTGTTTAATATTTAACAAAAAGTACTATATCTATAGTTATTTTAATTCTGACGTCATATTTTTTTTTTTCATAGTTTAATTTTTCGAATGGAAATTGCTCAATTGAAACTTATTGCTGTTGAAAAATTATTATTCCAAATTTTGATTTTGTTTTTGGCAACGATAAAGGAAATTGCTTAAATTTTATTTAAAAAATCCCTATTGATTCTGTATGAAAAAGAAGGAAATTTTGAATTATTAAAGAAAATATTTGAATAAAATTAATAAAACATAGCCTATGTTTTTTTTTTTTTGGGGGGGGGGGCTATGCTATATTTATACGCAAAGATACAAAGACATTAATTAATTCATAAGTTTTGATGTTGACTTCATTTAAATTTCGCATACGCTTTCAAATTTATAGCATTATAAGGATAAGCATTAAGATGAATGGTTGCTTAGCAACCATTAAAAGAAAATAAAGAAAATGAAATAAATACATTTCAAACAAGTAAATCTCTAAAACAAATTAGTCTATATTATTGGAACACATTTATAAAAAATCTCCAAAATTTACAGTAATAATTTTAAAAATCTGACAAATGCGTTGACAAAATATCAAAATAATACGAATAATTTAACTGGTAAATTTTAGTATTCATTTATCATTGAATTCCATTAATCAAATGTGTCATTTTCTCTCAGGGGAAAAAAATGAAAATCATTGGATTTGCCATAGAAAAACATTATTGCGCGAAATAAAATATTCTATATCTTCCGAACGAATGAATCAAATCTAACAAAAAACTATACAGCTTAATCCCAGTGTCTCACTAACATACCCACTTAATTTCAAGCTAATCGAATGCTTTTTACGTCAGTTATCGCGGAACACAGACAGACTGACAGACAGACAGAATCCAAAAAATTTCGTGTCTCCAAAGTAAGCCTTCACTGACGTTTCGGCAAATATACCGAAGACCATTTTATTTTTCCTATAGCTTTAAAAGATCAGCAGTGATGCTATAGTAATAGCTTTTAAAAAATATTTATGAGAAAATATAATTTTGTATGAAATATGTTATTGTTCAATAAATTTTTTATTACTTCCGAAACAACGAAAAGTAAGCTCAAGCTAAAAATTAATGCTTAAGACAGTAACACATATTTTAGAAAAATATAGACCTTGTTCGCTTCAACAACAAAGAAAATTCTTGATATTTATGAGAATATACTTATAGCAAATATTTATTTATAAATTTGGTTTATTTTACTTTTAAAAGTAATTTAAATTTGATTTCGAATTCAAGGACTTCTAAAAGCGAAAAGTATTCATTATAAATTATTGATATACCGTTTATCTCCGATATGGTACATCCCTGATTGGATTTGGAGAATCATTGATTAAGAATAAAGGAAGGGGGGGGGGGAGGGAATCGGGGTTAAAACTTTAATTTATATTTGAGGTGCATTATTCTTTGAACTAAGAGTATAATATACAATTTGCTTAAATAGCCTGTGAGTTCAGTGCCATCAGTTTAACCCTTTCCGGCACACTGTGCCCGATCTGGGATACCTAATTTTAATTCCAAACTTAGAAACGGCACCAATAATATTTTAGTAAAATTTTTCTTTTACAATAAAAGATTAAATTAGGGGTTTCAAAATTTCTAAAAAATTCGTTTGTGAATTCCGGTGTCAAACGATAATTTCTCATTTTACAACAAATTTTGCCCGTGCCGGAAAGGGTTAATCTTTTAGCGACAGGAGCCTTTTACGAAATTTTTAATAATTTGTCCCCGGTTCTTAAAAAGAGAAATTTAAGTTGCATTAAATGGAGAAAATGATCCGATTAAATAAGAAACATTTTACAGTACTATTATACTGGTGGTGGAAAACAAGGCTTCTTAAACCTTTTTGCGGCATGTATCAGTATCACTAGTCCCCATGGGGTTAACCGGCACGTTTCTTTTTATTATAAATATCTTTTACGAATGAAATAATCTATAATAATAATAATAATATGAAAAATTAATATAATGTTCCAGTAGTTAAGATAAGCAATATCTATCTATAATAACGGAAAATAGACTTAACATCTACTTTTTCATGAAACTATTTACAATATATCAAAGACCATTTTACTTTTCCCATAGGATTAAAAGATCAGCAGTGATGCTTTAGTAATAGCGTTAAAAATTATTTATGAAAAAATATATTTTGTATGAAACAAGTTATTGTTCAATAATTTTTTTATTACTTCCGAAACAGTGAAAAAAGGGCTGAAGCTAGTAATTAATGTTTAGGACAGCTATTTTTATTTTAGAATAATCTAGTTCTTATTACCGTTTGCATCCAGAATAAAGAAAGTTTTTGAAGTGTTCCACATAATATTTAGTTTTTTTATATACATAAAATTTGGATTTTTTTTGTTTTTACAGTAATTTAAATTAATAAATGCACATATATTTTTAGAACAATTTCGATGTGATTGATTCCGATAATCTTTTCTCTCTTGTTTTTCGAAATTATCCCTTTTAAGCTATTATTATCATTATTTCTGTGATCTTTTATCAAAATTAAAACCTTTTTACCCTTTATTATTATTTTTTCTTGGTAATTTCTATAATTACCTAAATGTTTTAGGATTTTACTTAATTTATATATTTTTAAAAAATTTTATGACTCTAGGCTTTCTTAACTGCTTTACCATCTGGCTCATTCGACCATTTCAGTGGTCACGAATTTCGCTGAAATTCCAAATTTTTCTGCTGAATTTATATATGTTGCGGCCAATACCCGAACTGGCCAAGCTTTTTGGCCAAAACCCGAAATACGTGAAATAAATATCGTATTTCGGGTTTTGGCCGGCCAATTCGCGAACTGGCCGTGAAGTCTTGGCCAATACCCGAACTATGATGCATAGGCGCCAATTTTTTTGTAATTAAGATAATGCAACCTTAAAATGCACAGTAGAAACAATTCCCATTGATTATATTGAAACGAAATATTTTTGTGTATCCAAACTAAATTAACCAAAAATAGTACACAATTCCCTTTCAATATCGAAATTAATTGATAAACAAAATTAGATGAAAATTACAAGTTAACCGGAAACTTTACTCAAGTTAGAGCACGGACAGGCTGACGGCTAGATTATTTGAATTCATAGACACTTTCAACTAAGTTAGAAAGGATTAAGCCAAGAACCTATATCTATTTCGCGAATTAACCAATCGCATCTGGCCAGTTTGCGAATTGGCCAATTGAATCTGGCCAGTTCGCGAATTGGCCAGTCATTTTTTAACGTTGCTGGCCAATTCGGGAATTGGCTGGCCAGTTCTAGAATTGGCCGATTTCGGGTTTTGGCCGCAACATATACAATAAGACATATCGACTGATCAACATCAATTGAAGGTAAACTGAGGCAAAACGACTTCAGTAGGAACTACCAACATTCATCCATTGGTTCATTGGTTCAAAGTAATTTAAAATTAATTTTGATTTTCAGGTTCTCTATGATCCAATAGTCTTTACCAGGGGTGCACAACCTCTGGCCCGTGGGCCAAAATGATACCACTATTTTTATGCAGAATAATTTTCCTTATAGTAATGACACAAATTTTGAGATTAAAGAAAAGAAACTCCGCTTTTCAAATATTCTGGTGACAAACGATTTTCTGGTTTAAAAGGTTGTGCATCACTGGTCTTTACAAAAGATAATTTGAATCAAAATTTGATTTACTTCAAATTTTATATGCGAATATATTCTGATAAAACTATTCACTGATTAGAATATCTTTCCAGATTAGATTCGAATGTTCATTGGTTAAATATAAAGGGGAGATATGAGATCTAATCCAGGGTTCGTACGGGTTCTGGAATTTCAGGACCAACAAATTCTTCAGTACCAGTATTTTCTTATTCAAAGTCTCTCCTTAAATAAATTGAAATTTCGCGCATTTGAACTAGATTTATTTTTATATAAAAATACTCGTATTTGACCTGGAAAATAACGGTACCCATACGAATCCTATAATTCCCTTTATTTATATTTCAGAAGAATTAGTCTTTAAATCAGAGTGTAACATATTATTCGTCTAAATAGCCTATAAACTCAACGCCATTAGTTTAACCGGACGCATTTCTTTTTATTATAAATATCTTTTGTGAATGAAATAATCTATAAGAAGTTATGAAAAATAAATACAGTAAAAGCTCCATAACGGACACTCCCATATAGCGGACACCTCTATTTAACGGACAATTTTCCAATCCCCACTCCCAAAACCTAAATTTTTGTATGTTTAACCTCTGAATAACGGACATTCCGAATAGCGGACACTTTATTCAGCGATAAAGGATGAAAAAGTACATGTTTTAAAGAGAAAAAAAATGAAAAAAAAGCAAAAAAGCCTCTGAATTTATCAGGACAACGTGTCACAAATTTTGTGATCAAAGATAACTGTAGATAAAGAGCTGGATAAAATCCCCCTCCCCCCCCCACGTTCAGTGCTAAATTCAGGTTGTTGCCTGGGAAGAATATCTTCCAGAGCATTGAAATGTCAACCAAGAATATTTTGAGATTTTATGCTTTTAAAGGTCAAAAAGTGCAATCCTTTCCTTCCCGGTCGAAACTGCAATCGCCAATAACGTTACATAGAAAAAGAAATTACATGTAATCGCAAGCAAAAATAAACTTTTGTAACAGATTATTTCGCGGGGATATAATAAAGAGTGGATATAAGTATGCACAAATTTATTTCAATTTTATTGATTAAAAATGATTCTAATTTCTGATTAATTATAGTAATAGAGGTTTTAGGACATGTAAAAGTAAATTAATGAAACATTAAGCATTTCTTAGCGATTTTTGTATCTTTCAGGTTTTTCCAATAGCGGACACCTCCAAATAGCGGACAATTTCTGCATTCCCGAGATGTCCGTTATTTAGAGGTTTTACTGTATAATGTTCCAGTAGTTCATATAAGAACTATCTGTCTATAATAAATGAAAATAAATTTAATATCTATTTTTTCGTGAAACTATATACGATATATCAAAGACAATTTTACTTTTCCTATAGCTTTAAAGGATCAGCAATGATGCCATAGAGATGGCTTTTAAAAAATTATTTATGGGAAAATATAATATTTTGTATGAAACAAGTTATTGTTCAATAATTTTTTTATTACTTTCGAAAGAATGAAAAATAAGCTCAAGCTAACCAATAATGTTTAAGACAGCAGCACTTATTTTAGAATAATATAGTTTTTATCACCGTTCGCATCCACAATAAAGATTTTTTTTTTTTTTTTTTTTTTTTTTTTTTTTTTTTTTTTTTTTTTTACCAGATGGTATTTATAAGATATATTTTTAAAAACATCTGAGTATTTTTTGTTTTTAAAGTAATTTAAAATTGATTTTAATTTTCAGGTTCTTTATAACTCAAAAGTATTCATTACAAAATCTTTTGAATCAAAATTATTCGATTTGCTTCAATTTTATATAGGAGAATATTCTGATAAGCTGATTCACTGATTTGAATGTCAAGTTCATTGTTTAAGTATAAAGGCGGGGGAGAGGGGCTAGGCCCCTTTCATTCAGATGAATGAGTTTTGTATGAAGAATTATTCGGTGTGCTACAAATTTGGTATACCGGCTTATTATGCTAAAAAGTATCCTTGGTTATATTTGGAAGTTCATTGGTTTAGTGTAAGGAATTAGCGGTGGTTAGTATCCCACCATAACTTACAAAAATGGGTTACATATGCAGAATAATTCGATTTGCTTCAATTTGTGATATATTTTTATTCCGTTACGGCCGTTTTTTAAAATTAGAATTGGACTTTCATAGGCTAAATATAAAGGGAGTGAAACCAGGTCCTAAATTCAATACCCTTAATTCATATCTGAGGTGCATTATTCTTTGAAATAAATGTTTATCGAACACTTATTCTAAATTGCCTGTAAGCTCAATACCATTAGTTTAACTGGGCGCATTTCTTTTTATTATAAATATCTTTTGCGAATGAAATAATCTATAAGAAGTTATGAAAAATAAATATAATGTTCCAGTAATTCATATAAGAAATGTCTACGCATAATAAAGAAAAATAAATTTAATATCTATTTTTTCGTGAAACTATGTACAATATATCAAAGAAAATATCTTTAAAAGATCAGCAGTGATGCTATAGTAATAGCTTTTAAAAATTATTTATGAGAAAATATAATTTTGTATGAAGCAAGTTATTGTTCAATAATTTTTTATGGCTTTCGGAACAATGAAAAATAAGCTCAAGCTAAAAAATAATGTTTAAGACAGCAACACATATTTTAGAAAATATAATCCTTATTACCGTTCGTTTCCACAATAAAGAAAGTTTTAGATATGTGCCACACAATGTTTGTAACATATATTATTAATAAAAAATTGATTTTTTTTTGTTTTTAAAGTATTTTAAAATTGATTTCTATTTTCAGGTTCTTTATATCCCAAAAGAACTCATTACAAAAATCATTTGAATTAAAAGGATTTGATTTGCTTCAAAATTTTATATGCGAGTTTATTCTGATAAAACGATTCACTGATTAGAATTTCAGGTTACCTTTTTAAGTATAAAGGGAGAGAGAGGGGCTAGTCCTCCTTAATTTAGATAAATGAGTTTCGCCGTTTTTATAGTTGCATGTTTGCCCGAGTATAATAATCACCCTTACTGACATTGAGAAAAGTTTCTTTAGGTTATCATAATATGGTAGAAACTTGGGAACTGACAATCGCAGAACTAAACATTCAACAGTAGAAAACAAATAATTATTTTTTGGCTGTAACTGTGATTGGTATTCTGGGCTAATAAGGCTTTAGATACACTGAGAAAAAAATATGGTTCTGGCATATAGAATCTAAGTAATGGCTCTAGAAAAAATAGTTCCATGTCATCCTTATAAATTTTGGTTCCATTTCTTAGAGAGTTCCAGAGTCTCTTACTAGAATTCAAGTACGTTTTCCGATAATTTTGTTGTCAAATGTATCTAAAAATCTCTTCAAATAGATGCGAACTCAAGAGATTTGATTTAGTAACTACAATTATAGCTTAAGAAATCATTCCTAAAATCAAGCGATAATTTCTCGCTACTGAAACTGTTCAATGTCGTTTCGTCTCCTAGAAAAGAAGAGGCTAAAAATGTCAAGTCATTTCGCCTATTCAGCTTAGTTATTTACCCTACTCGCATAGTTTGGACATTTATGTTTCTAGTTTAGGTATTTAGAAAGTGACTAACTATTCGTTCTAGTTGAATATTTTTTTTCTCAGTGTATGGATAAAATTTCTATTTAAATTTGCTAGTGGAAGTTTTACTTAGGGGTACTGAGCCTATGTGATATCGGTTACAGTAATGTATTTATGGATAAAGAGAAGGAGAAATATATTAAATTGACTATTAGTTATGACTGAAATAACTGAGGAGATTGTCAGAAGATGGTGACTGTTTTTTAAAGTTCCACAATAGTCATTGAAAAAGATACGGGTGATAATGTAAAGTCTATGGGAGTGCTCTTCTCAAATATCTCGCTAAATTTCAATATTTTTACATGATTTTTTGGGGGATATTGTGATAGTTTCAATTTCAGAACCGTTTTAAATCGGTTTTGAAATTCAATGTATTTTTTTTTAAATCTGAAACCAAAATTGAAAAAGTAAGAACTAGGCCGGTTGTGGATCGTCCTTAGCTAAACTATGAAAAAAAAATGTAAAGGTATTAAAATTTGGGCGAGATATTTGAAAATAACGCTCCCATAGATTTTTCATTAAAATCCGGGTCTTTTTCTGTGACTATTGTTGTGCCTTAAAGAGCAATTTTCATATCAATATACTATTTATTTAATATAAATAATTGCAAAATTAGGCATTGGTTGCAACGTTAACTTGGTGAGAACAATTGTTCTCATTGTCATTTAATTTTGATGTAATAAATTTTAATTTCTGGTTCTAATCATGTAAATTAAAGTATTCTCAGAAAATATTAAAAGTTGGCACTAGAGCAGTGTTGCCAGTGGGCTACTTTTTTTAAATTAAAATTTTTTGACTGGCACCACTTTTTCGAAACGTTAAATCACTTTTTGTTTTCGCCTTAATTATCATGTCATTCAATTAGGCATATTTTATCATTTGTAAAAAGTGGTGCCAATCAAGAATTTGAATTTAAAAAAAGTAGCCCGTCTGGCAACACTGCACTAGAGCGATATTAGTTCCATAGATCCAGTTAAAACGTCACTATTTTTAGGATATATGAATTCCTCTTTATCCATTATTCTGTCTTATATAATAAGAGATTTATTTGCATAAATATGATAAAAATAATTTCGAAATATAATCAGAAAATTGTCTGTATTACCAAATATTACAGTGTATCACATGGTTAGTATTAGTGTAAATTACTCATTTTCACATATAAGAAATTTCCATTTATAAAATTGGCAAAAAGTATAGCATATTTTTTAAATTCTTTGATGGACCAATAATTGTGCTTCTCAAATTCCCAATGAAAATATGGAAAACAATTATGTCTCAATATGGAAAAGCAATTTTTTAAACAATTTTTCGCATACATTTAAAAAGTAAAAGTTAATTAAAAGTTCCTAGTGCCAATCTTGCTTATACTTAGGTAGATTATAATATATCATACCCATCAAGCAATTAAAATTTAAATTAAACTAGTCGTTGGAGGCCACCGTAATACTTACCCATCATTTATATGCATATGAAAATAAAATATGTGAAAACTTTATACAATGTATTTCAATTCCAAAACTAAATTAAAATGTTGTTAATACACATAGTAATACTCTATTAATGAATTGCTGATGAACCAATTTCAACAAATTATATAAAACGCCAACCTACTCAAGAAGTACCAACCTACTTAAAAGAAACATCCTTATAACTCCAAAAATAATAATCATATTAACTAACAGTGTGCTGCGTCGGATTAAGCGTCTTATTTTCAATTAAAACATACCTCTGAATTGAAATTTGAATGAAATGCAGGATCATGAAAAATCGAAGAATGTGGAAAACATGGTTACAAATATCTCGGCAACTAATAATCCGACCGACTTTGTTCCTTATGCAAAATTTGTGTTTCTTTATTGCCTTTTACATGCATTCCTTAAAATAAAAAAAATCGAAAATTTTTATGTACCTTTCATCAGAAAGATTTTTTCGAGAATCCGGAAAAAATAGTTCCGGATAATCGAGGTTGCTGATATTCAATGGACTTCGTCCCATTTTTACATACTAAGTACATACAAAATTTCAAGTCTCTATCTCAATTTGTTCGTGAGATAGAGCGTTTACAGACAGACAGACTGACAGACGGACGGCAATTTTTTTTTCTAAAAATATGTTTTTCGAAATCTCCAGTGTCTAAAACGTGTAAATCCGTCAAAAATTTTTTTTCGATTTTCAAAACGATTGCAATTACCCTATACTACGTATGATGGGTAAGTAAAAAATTGTGTAATTGTTTAAATAAATAATGAATCAGAATTAATGGATTGAATCCTTAAAAATGTTGTCTAAACTATATTATACTTAACCCCGTTAAAGTTTTATTTCAATTATCAGAAAATATTAAATATCAAACAATCCCATTTGTGATTAATGATTTCAAACTGCATTTCTAAAATTTCATATTTATCCTCTCAGTGTGTTATTAAACTAAATATATATTCATCTGACTCATTAAAAATGATATATGAGAAACTTTCTTATATATTTTTTAAATATCTGTAATAAATTAACAAAGGGAAAACCTCTAGCGGCGAAACATTTTTTTCCTTATCTTATCATTCATGTAATCATAATATCCGCTGAAATCTACACAAATTGCGATAAATGAAAATTCGTTTAAATAAATTAATAATAGAGATAAATTACATAAATATTATTTTTAACGAAATTTCGGGCGTTTGTTATTATTGAAAAGATTTATTAAATTGGAGAATAAGACCACATAAAATATGTATATATATTTTTTTATTATAAAAAAAATAAAGTGTGTATTTTAAACATGGGAGGGGTAATAGTTCCATGGGTACATTTGAAACATCACCATTTTTACAATATATTAATTCTTCTTTAAGCATTATTTCATATGTATTGGGATAAGAGCTTTTTTTGCACAAAAATAAGAAAAATTCTTTTGAAATATAATCAGAAATTTATCTATATTACCAAATTTTACAGTAAATCACATGGTTAGTATTAGAGTAAATTATTCATTTTTATATAAAGTTATACATCACATTTATAAAATTGGTGAAAACCATGCTATATTTCTTTAACTCTTTGAAGGGCAATCAATTGTGTTTGAGTAATGTCAAATTTCCAAGTGAAATTAGGAAAAAGTTACTACAAAATTAAAAGAAAAGCATTTTTTTAAAACTATTTTTGAAAAAAGTTTAAAAAATAAAACTTAATTAAAAGATTCCAGTGACAGTTTTGCGTAAAATTTAGTCGGATATAATATATCCTACACCTCCTAAAGGGATTATAATTAAAATTTAAAAACATATGTGACGAGAAATTTGATGTATATAAAAGTGAGTTAATATTTTTTAAACAACAATTAATCAGAATAAATGGATTGAACCCATAAAATTTATGTCCAAACTTTATTATACTTGAACTCTGCAAAATTTTATTTAAAATATCAGAAAATAATAATACTCTGGAATGCTTTATTAGAAACATCAGAAAATAATTAATGGTCAAACCATCCCATTTCTGATTAATGATTTCAAACTGCATTTCTATAATTTCATAATTATTTTCTCAGTGTGTCATTAAACTAAATATATATTCACTTGTCTCATTAAAAATGATATATGAGAAAATTTCTTATATTTTTCAAATATTCATTATAAATTAACAAAGAGAAAACCACTAGCGGCGAGACATTTTTTTTGTCTTATCATTCATGTAATCCTAATAGCCGCTGAACTGTACACAAATTGCGATAAATGAAAATTCTTTGAAATTAATAAATAATGAAGATAAATTACATAAAAAAAAAGCGATGTGATTATTTTAAACAAAATTCCGAGCGTTTGTTAACATTTAAAAAAATTATTAAATTGGAGAATAAGACCAGATAAAATATGTACACTTTTGTAATATAAAAAATAAAATGTGTTTTTAGACGTATAAAATTTTAAAATTCAATAAGACGCATAAAAATAATGTCAATAGTCACCATATTTGTTTTACTAAATAAATAGTTTTATGCAATTGGTATTTAATATCTTTATAACAAGAATCTACACTTAATTTTTCTTTCAATTAATTTTTATTTTTTTTCACCGTTTTTTAAAAACAAAAAATTAGTATACTAATTGCGAAAATATTTTTATTAAATAAGGGAAACTTTATATTAAAAAGTAACTGTTGAAAATAATGAAGGATTATGAGAGCTTAAAATGTCACGTATATTGGTTGCTCGTCCTCAAGGTGTTAACCCTTTCCGTCACAGTACAATTTTTTCCATAAAATTTTAAAATAGTTGACCACGGAATTTGAAACGGCTTTTTTTTTTTTAGAAATTAAAAACTCATTACTTTAAAATTTCACTTAAAATTACAATCTCATTAAAATATTCTTGATGACGATTGTAAGATCATTTATGATTAATGATTTCAAACTGTTTTTCTAAAATTTTACATTCATTCTCTCGGTGTGTCATTAAGCTAAATATATATTCACCTGACTCATTAAAAATGATATATGAGAAAATTTCTTATATTTTTCAAATAACTATTATAAATTAACAAAGAGAAAATTTCAAGTGGCGAGGCATTTGTTTTTCTTATCATTCGTGTAATCCTAATATCCGCTGAACTTTACACAAATTGCGATAAATGAAAATTCCTTGAAATTAATAAATAATGGAGATAAATTGCATAAATAAGCGATGTGATTATTTTTAACGAAATTTCGAGCGTTTGTTAACATTTAAAATATTTTTTAAATTGGAGAATAAGACCAGGCAAAATATATATTTTTTATTTATTTATTTAAATACAAAAATAAAGTCTGTTTTTTAGCCTTAGAAGAATTTAAAATTCAATAAAACGTATAGAAATAATGTTAATATACATGATTAAAATTGGCGAAAAGCATAGTATATTTTTTAAAACTCTT
This sequence comes from Maratus speculifer, assembly GCA_964019185.1. Lineage (NCBI taxonomy): Eukaryota > Metazoa > Arthropoda > Arachnida > Araneae > Salticidae > Maratus > Maratus speculifer. The sequence goes on along the minus strand of OZ025300.1, from coordinate 210,515,406 downwards.
TTAAGGACTACTAATTGTGTTTCTCAAATTCCGAACGTAAATTTGGAAGACAATTATTTCTAAATACGGAAAAACATTTCTTTTTTTTTTTAAATTTTTTATACAAATTTCAAAAGAAAAACTTTGTTTAAAGTTCCTAGTGCCAATCTTACTTACACTTAGTTGGGATATAATGTATCATACCCATCAAGCAATTAAAATTTGGTATTTTTTAAAAATAAACAATGAATAAGAATCAATGGATTGAACCATTAAAATTTTTATGCAAGCTATATTATTACTTAACCTCGGTAAAGTTTTATTTAAATCATCAGAAAATAATAAAAGGTCAAACAATCACATTTGTGATTAATGATTTCAAACTTCCAATTTTACTATTAGTATGGATATAATATATCATACCCACCAAGCAAATAAAATTTAAATTAAAAAAAAAAATGTGTAATATTTTTAAATAAACAATGAATAAGAATTAATGGATTGAATCTTTAAAATTTTTATCTAGACTATATTATACTTAACCTCGGCAAAGTTTTATTTAAAATATCAAAAAATAATAAAAGGTCAAACAATCCCATTTGTGATAAATGATTTCAAACTGCATTTCTAAATTTCATATTTATCCTCTCAGTGTGTCATTAAACTAAATATATATTCATCTGACTCATTAAAAATGATATATGAGAAAATATCTTACATTTTTCAAATATCCATTATAAATTAACAAAAAGAAAACCGCTAGCGGCGAGACTTTTTTTTTTAATTTTATCATTCATGTAATCTTTATAGCTGCTGAACCCTACACAAATTGCGATAAATAAAAATTCTTTGAAACTGATAAATAATGGAGATAAATTAAATAAATAAGCGATGTGATTATTTATAACGAAATTTTTGGCGTTCGTTAACATTTAAAGTATGTATTAAATTGGAGAATAAGATAAAATATGTATAGTTATATCCTGTATATCCTACATTATTATATTATTACATACAAAAATAAAGTGTGTTTGTTAGACGTACAATATTTAAAATTCAATAAAACGCATGGAAATAATGTTAACAGTCATCATATATGTTTTACTAATTAAATAGTTTTATGCTATTAGTATTTAATACCTTTATAACGAGAATCTTTGATCACTTAATTGTTCTTTCACTTAATTTTTAATTATTTATCACCGGTTTAAAAAAAAAAGTTGTATGATAATTGCGAAAATCTTCTTATTAAATAAGGAAAACTTTATATTAAAAATAACTATTGGCTATTTCCATGAGTACTTGTAGTGTAAGTCACAAGCTACGATTTTTGGTTACCAGCATTATATATATATAAAATAAATTTTAAAAAATGTGATTAATTTAATTGGCATATTCTCATTAATTGAATAAGGCCAAACAGACTTTTCGAAAATAACGGTGGCTAACAAGCATAGCAATTAATAAGTTATGTGACACACTACAGAACCCATGGAATTAGCCTATTGAAAATAATAAAAGATTATGAGAGCCTAAAATGTCACGTATATCGATTGCTCATCCCTAAGGTAACAAAAAATAAAACTTTATCAAAAGTTCCTAGTGCCAATTTTACTTACAGTTAGGTTGGATATAATATATCATACCCATCAAGTAAATAAAATTTAAAATTTAAAAAAAATGTAAAAAAATGTGTAATATTTTTAAATAAACAATGAATAAGAATTAATGGATTGAATCCTTTAAACTTTTATCTAGACTATAAAATTATACTTAACCTCGGCAACGTTTTATTTAAAATATCAGAAAATAATAAAAGGTCAAACTATCCCATTTGTGATAAATGATTTTAAACTGCATTTCTAAATTTCATATTTATCCTCTCAGTGTGTCATTAAACTAAATGAATATTCACCTGACTCATTAAAATATGATATATGAGAAAATTTGTTATAGTTTTCAAATATCTATTATAAATTAACAAAGAGAAAACCTCTAGCGGCGAGACATTTTTTTTTAAATCTCATGATTCATGTAATCCTTATATCCGCTGAACTCTACACAAATTGCGATAAATGAAAATTCGTTGAAATTAATAATGGAGATAAATTACATAAATAAGCGATGTGATTATTTTTAACGAAATTTCGGCCGTTTGTTAACATTTAAAGGATTTATTAAATTGGAGAATAAGACCAGATAAAATATGTAGTTTTTTCATTATAAAAAAAATAAAGTGTGTGTGTTAGAAAAATGATTTACAATTCAATAAAATGCAAGGACATAATGTTAATATACATGATACTGGTTTTATTAAATAAATAATTTTATGCTATTAGCTTTTAACCCTTTCAAAACGAGAGTCATTTACTTAATTTTTAACCATTCATCACCGGTATTTTAAATAAACAAGTATGAAAAATCATGCGTTAAGCATAGATTATGAAGCACTTCCCAACACTTAATGAAATCTTTAACAAAACTTTGTTATTTAGGGAAATAATAGTGTATAGCCATATATACCCAAATATGTATTCCAGTACATTAGAACAGCCCTGTATTTCATATGTCAGTTCATATAATGGGAAAATTTAGCTTAGCAATAAAATACCCAGTAGCTTGAGATTTCTTTTTCAGCAATTCATACTATTAGATGGAAACATACTTGAATACTTTTGTTCAGCCCTGTAGTTTACATTGTACCTTTATTACACGTCAGCATTAAACTAAAATTTATTGTAAACTAAAACACTTTTAAAACAACTGAAATCACATTCTCATAAATAATCATTCATACGCGTCCATGTACCGAATTCTTTGCGTGGCCCTGTATATCCTTTTATCTATATTCTGCAAACATTTCTCAGTAAATTGAATGAAGCTCAGCGTAAAAATGCATAGCTTATTTAAGAACCACGTTTAAATAATTTACGCTCATATTCAGTAACGTTGGTGAGCTCTTTATGAGTAGCCCTGTATATCAACTATAACATTTATACACACCATATAATGTGCATATATTTAGCGAAATATAAACGCGCATATCATAATTAAAATTCATTTCATCCCTCCATCAGCCATCATCGGACACATATACGGTACTTCGGAAAAAATATACTATTTGAAATCTTTTGTGTGGCCCTGTAAATGCTATGTACTTCATATTATGCAAGACAGTAGCGTATAATTTATATTAAGCTTCAGAGACATATATCAATTTTATTATACATGAAAAAGCTTAATATATTTAAAATATGTAATGGGAAACTTTTGATTCGCCCTGTAGATAAACTAATCATGGTAGAAACTTCATTTTCGATAGGACTTGTGCTAGGGTAAACGTCAATAACGTCCTAAAATTTCATGGCAATCCGAGTATATTAACGATTTTTCCCCATAGGCCGTAATGTAATGGGAAACTTTTGATTCGCCCTGTAGATAAACTAATCATAGTAGAAACTTCATTTTCAATAGGACTTGTGCTAGGGTAAACGTCAATAACGTCTTAAAATTTCATGGCAATCAAAGCATATTAACGATTTTTCCCCATAGGCCGTAATGTAATGGGAAAATTTTGATTCTCTCTGTAGATAAACTAATCATGGTAGATACTTCATTTTCAATAGGGTTTGTGCTAGGGTAAACCTCAATAACGTCCTAAAATTTCATGGCAATCCGAGTATATTAACGATTTTTCCCCATAGGCCGTAATGTAATGGGAAACTTTTGATTCGCCCTGTAGATAAACTAATCATGGTAGATACCTCATTTTCAATAGGGTTCGTGCTAGGGTAAACATCAATAACGTATAAAAATTTCATAGCAATCCGAGTATATTTACGGGAGTTAGAGCGCGGCCAGACGGACAGACGGACAGACAGACAGACAAACCGAATGCATAAGCACTTTTCAACTTTGTTGGAAAGTGCTAAAAAAGGTTGGCTAAGTGAATCGCGAAAATGCTTTCATTAAATAAGGTAAACTTTAGAATAAGAAAAAACTGGTTGAAATTAAGAAGGATTCTGAGCGCCATCAGTGTCACGTGCATTGGTCGCTTGTCCTCAAGGTATGAATCCTTTCCGGCACAGACCAGTTTTTTTCGTAAAATGATAAAATGATTGTCTGACACCGAAATTTACAAATGGCTTTTTTTTACAAATTAAAAATCGATACTTTCAAGATTCAGTGTAAATTACAATCTTATTAACATATTCTTGGTGATGATTGTAAGTTCGGGTTGACAGGGAAAAACACAGACAATGAAAGGGTGCTTAACACTAGAACCGCCGGCTTTTTTATAAAAATTTTATAAAAAATGTTTGACACCAGAATTTTTTTTTAAAACTGTCTAACTTATTTAATTAACTTAGTTTTGTTTTTCACATATTTAACAAATCTCATGAAAAAAAGTCTGGTTCAAATCGGCCGTTTACAATTTGGCAGGGGGTCAAAATGACCCCTAATGGCGGTTCTAGTGTTAATAACTACATTTTGTTAAAGAGAAATTAATCTTCTTTTATCCATTAATCTTATTCCCATTATTTTCTGTAAGAAAATACTGGTAGTTTTCTGTTTTTTTACTGTGTATTTCTATGACTACTCGCCACTCTGGCTATTAATAAGCTCAAAGAACTCATGTAACATTTACTACTCTTAAATCTATATAAAAACTGTTAATCAAAGCTAATTTCATTCTTAGCATAATTTAAAAACATTAATGAAGATGTTTTAAAAAAATATTACAATGTATATTCATATAAATCTACTTCCAAATGTATGTATGTACTGTTATTGTACGAAACAAATGACTTTTCAATCAATTTTACATTACTTCGGAAAAAATGTATGGTAAGTCAAGCATGTTGATTAAGATTAAAATATCGTTAAAAATTATAATGTAAGAGAAATAACAGGCAGCATTTAAACCATTGATCTTTATTAAATATGGCATGGCTTTCGAGAGGCAGATCAGAGGTATTTGAAAAGCAGAACAGTAGTATATGGCACCTACTATGGGACACTTTTTATACTCCACTAAACACTAATATTTTACGATTTTTGTAAGATTTTGATCAAAAAAGTTGTTTGTTAAAATATCGATTATTGTGACGATTTCCATCAAAAAGTATGACTGATTCGTGAAAATATGTATATTTTTGAACACATTTTATAATCCTACTATTTTACGACTTTTTATCAAAAAATTTGACAGTTGCCTATTGTAACGATTATTGTCCGATTAAATAATCATGATTTGTGAAATGCTAATACTTACCGATCAAATTTTAGACAGATTAAATAATAATGATGCATCAAAGGCTAATATATAGCGACTGATACAGTTTTTGAATAGTCTACGAAATGCTAATAAACAATCTTCCTCTGGGTTAATATGAATCATTATATTGAAGTCTGAAATAAAAGTTAAATGATTTTTATCCTATGTTTTAATAGCTAACCGATTCTTTCTTTTTAGTTACAATTATCAATACTATTCTGGTAGTTCGATAAAATTAAAAAAAGTTTGACGTGTCGAAATGAACACGTCATTGACAGAAAAGAAATTTGTACTTAAAACCGATATATTCAGTAAATATTAATTAGAGAGTTTTAAAATTTCATAGTTCGATAAATGGTCTATCCGATTATTGTAAGATTTAAAACAAATAGCAGGATTAAGCTTTTTCTACTTCATAATCATAATAGCCGTCATTATTTTTTCCTTTAAAATGAAAGATATAACCCCCTTTATCAATATTCATTTCTATTTATGTTCCAGCGATACGTAGGCTGTTATATCTCTAATCAGTCTTTGAATCATTTATCACAGCTCGTAGCGGTAAAGGCCTTGAATATATCGGATTTCGTCGTTCTTGAAAGACGGAAGTATTAAAAAGTAGTTTGACTGTCATGTTCTTAAAACTGCTAATAGATGGTAGCACTATAAAATTTTTTCGATTGTACAAGGAACGAATTTATGGTGTATTCCTTCATTTTTGAAAGAAAAAATGCAGGAATTAATAAGAATTTTTCTGATATTTTATTTAATTTGTATAGGAATTGTATATATAATGTATAATACGATATGTATATTTAATTTAATTTAATTTAATAGAAACAAAAACGGATGAATATTGTTCGCTGTCTAATGGATTCATTCATGGAATGATATGCCCAAAGAATACTAATACATTATTGATTTCTGTTAATATAATATTATAGTAATTCAGTTAATGTAATATTAAATTTCAGTTTTTATTGTTTCTATGTAAAGAAAATTTAAGAATAGGCCAGAGACTTATAATTTTTTAGAAAAAGGTGTTAATTTTTTAATTTTAATAATAAATCCAAACATCTTTTAACTATATTATTGTCACAAAGATGTTATATTGAAATTTATTTATTCTGATACATTTCTAGCAATTAAGAGACCAGAATTGACGAAAAAGAAAAAATAATTATACATTAGCGAATTAATAAAGACTTATAATTTCTTAGAAGAAGATGATAATTTAAATTTTAATAATAAATCGAAAACATCCTTTGAACTATATTACAGTCCAAATCCTTAATATTTTCTTCGCGAAATACTTATTTTACCTAAGTACGGTAGTTTAATAGTTATATATATTAAAAAAGGTTTCCACCCTGAGCTCTCATCTGTATGGTGGTTAAAATACTGCGACTTTAACGGCATTCTTCATCGGATGCGGAGGTTGCAGGTTCGAACCCCAGCAGGCAAAAACCCGATCGACACGCACCAAGCGTGAAGTAGCCCCCTATATTTCTTAGCGCTTGGTGCGTAGTCGATTGGGGGCATTTTGCTAAAATTTGTGGGGATAATGACGTCATTATCGATATTACAGTCGATTAACAGTCGATAAAGTTGCGTATCAGAGATCAGATGAGAGCTCCCCCCTCCATAGCTAAACTCTCTCTAATTATATAGTTTCAGTAATTAGAGTTGATGTAAGAAGAGCTATGGAGGGGGTAAACATAGATAAACTCTCTCTAATTATGTTTAAATAATTATGAGTTGATGTTGGTGATGTTGTTGGTGATGTGAATGTTGTAGAAATGGATCACATTTGTGTTGTCACTGGAGTAGCGGAAACGATTACTATCCTGTTGGTCATCCGATAAAGATTTATAATCCGGAAAAATATGATAAGAATTGGTATGGTTTAATACAATGCAAAGTACTTCCACCTAGAAAGCTCTATCATCCTGTTTTACCTTATAAAGGAGAAAAATTAATATTTAGTTTGTGTAAATTATGTTCAAAACCTATAAAATGCGAAAAGAAACAATGTCGAAATTGTTATGAAATGCGGAATAAAGAATGTAATCATACGGATGACGAAAGAAGTTTTACTGGTACATGGACAACTACCGAAGTTGAACTGGCTATTGAAAAAGGTTATAAGATTTTAAATATCTATGAAGTTTGGCATTTTGAAAAAAAATCTAATACATTATTTAAGGATTATGTTAAAATGTTTTTGAAAATCAAATTAGAAACAGATGATAAATGGTCTGAAAATTTCAAAACCGAAAAAGAATATAAAAGGTGCGTAGAAAAGAAATTGGGTATAAAGTTAGGAGAAATCAAAGAAAACCCAGGAATGAGATTTATATCCAAAATTTGTTTAAACTCTTTATGGGGAAAGTTCGGACAGAGAAAAAACATAAAACAGACAGAAAATGTTATGGAATTATCAGATTTTTATAGAATTATACTGAACGACCGCATTAAAGACTTGAATATGATATTTTTAAATGATGAGTGTGTGCAAATGGATTATAAGATGAAAGATGAATATGTCAAGAATAACTTTAATACGAATATTTATATAGCGGCTTTTACTACCAGTTCGGCTAGAATAAGATTATATAAAATGCTTGATAAATTAGGAGATAATGTAATGTATTACGATACAGATAGTATTGTTTATATCGACGACGGCTCTAATAAAGTAAAAACGGGTTGTATGTTAGGGGAATGGACAGATGAATTAGGAGAAGATAAATATATGAAATCGTGGATATCTGGAGCAAGTAAAGATTATGGTTATATTCTGAACGACGGTTCTGTAAAAGGAAAAATAAAAGGTTTTAAAATGAGTTATGAGAGCGAAACTAAGCTGAATTTTGACGAGAGAATGAAAATAATAACTGGGGAAATTGACCATATAGATGTAGAAATAAATCAATTTCTGATACAAAAAGATAGAAATATTAAAGTGAATAAAATGAATAAAAGATATATGTTTGGATATGATAAAAGAAGAATTTTAGATAATTTTGATACTGTACCTTTTGGATTTTAAGCCGATTTTTTTAGTTTATAAAAATTGTTTTCTAATAAAATGGACGATGTCACCCTTATCATAAATGTTCAAGGTTTTATACTTCCTTTTAAGTCTATAGCGAGAGAAATAAGCTGGGTTCATTTAAAACAGGGAATAGGTGAAACTATTTCTGTGTTTACACCTAACTATGAATTGAGTGATCAAGACCATGGAATAGTTCGTAGATGTACTAACGATGTCCATGGTTTAAAATTTAAAAGATATTCAGATAATACAGGCTTATGGATTAGTAGTGACAATGTAAAAGATTATTTCATACAATTGCACAGATATACGGAGGCACATTTGCTTTTAAAGGAGGAGTTTTTCCGAAAAGTACGTTTGAAGAGTGGGGAATTCCTATAAAAATATTAGAAGTACCGAGATGCGTTCGAATACTAGGACGTGGCTGCTCTATGTACAGATGTCTGTACTATAAAAATTGTCTTTCAAAAAATATACCTTAATAAATGGAAGAATTCAACAGTCTCAGATCGTTCCCTGTAACTCATAAGTTAAAAGATTTAGAACCAGGGAAATACAAATTGATTTCGTTGAAGAAAATTCAAACAAAATTTGGAAATACGACTATTGCAAGATTAGAAGTTAATGATGTAGAAAAAGATTATTTTCTTAAAAAGAGTCATGGAAAAATATCTGAAACAGCAATAACAAAACTGAATAAAGGGGGTTATATCTTTCATTTTAAAGGAAAAAATAATGACGGCTATTATGATTATGAAGTAGAAAAAGCTTAATCCTGCTATTTGTTTTAAATCTTACAATAATCGGATAGACCATTTATCGAACTATGAAATTTTAAAACTCTCTAATTAATATTTACTGAATATATCGGTTTTAAGTACAAATTTCTTTTCTGTCAATGACGTGTTCATTTCGACACGTCAAACTTTTTTTAATTTTATCGAACTACCAGAATAGTATTGATAATTGTAACTAAAAAGAAAGAATCGGTTAGCTATTAAAACATAGGATAAAAATCATTTAACTTTTATTTCAGACTTCAATATAATGATTCATATTAACCCAGAGGAAGATTGTTTATTAGCATTTCGTAGACTATTCAAAAATTGTGTCAGTCGCTATATATTAGCCTTTGATGCATCATTATTATTTAATCTGTCTAAAATTTGATCGGTAAATATTAGCATTTCACAAATCATGATTATTTAATCGGACAATAATCGTTACAATAGGCAACTGTCAAATTTTTTGATAAAAAGTCGTAAAATAGTAGGATTATAAAATGTGTTCAAAAATATACATATTTTCACGAATCAGTCATACTTTTTAATGGAAATCGTCACAATAATCGATATTTTAACAAACAACTTTTTTGATCAAAATTTTACAAAAATCGTAAAATATTAGTGTTTAGTGGAGTATAAAAAGTGTCCCATAGTAGGTGCCATATACTACTCAGAACATATGTATATACTTATGTGTGAAAATATAGGCGCCAGCAGGTAGTCTCTAACCACTAAATTATGTAAGTTTCTATAGCTTAAATTTTATTAGCACGCGTGCAAAAAATATCAGACGAAAAATAACGAATAAAATTTAATGGTGAAGGGCTGCCCGCTGGCGCCTAGATATTTATACCCCTGTTGAAGATTTTTTAAATTATATTGCTGTCTTGGTCTATTTTTACGAACACTTGTAGTTTGACTACTAGCATTTTAGAACCGAAAAATGCGACTTTTTTATGGGAGACATCTTATAAATTGACTAAAACCAAGCAAACCTTAGAATGTACCGGAAGCTAACAAGCATAGCACTTATCAAAAATGTGACATACACAAAAAAACAGTGGAATAACGATTTAAGATGGGGAGACATATAGTGTGTTGATTAACATTTGCGAGTGAAATAACTCAGACGATTGACAGAATAAGACAGCAGTTTTTTTTTTTTTAAGTTGTATCAGCAGTTTCTGATTGCCGCTGCTGAAAACTTCCATCAGATAGCGTCAATAGAAAATTTTGTCTTTTTTAACACTAAAACCACCATTAGGGGTCAAAATGACCCCGGTCAGATTGATAATAATCGATTCGAACCAGAATTTTCTTCATAAGATATGTTAAATCTATACAGAACAAAAATAGACTAATCAAATAAGTCACATAATTTAAAATTAAAATTCTGGTGAGAAACACTTTTTGTAAAACTTGAGTAAAATACCCGGCGGTTCTAGTATTAATGCATTATTGACGGGAAATTTCAATTATAAATATGCTTAAAATTTTCTATTTCTTTTTACTGGTGTCAGTTTGGTTAGGTATTATAAATCTTTTCACAGACACACGGTCTTTCTTTTCTTTGACAGGAGGTTGTGTTCGTTGACGCAATGTAGTGGATCTACTACCCCCAAAATGAGCTTCAACCAGTAAAAATAAATAATAATTTTTGTTATTATTTTTATGGGAATTTTCCCATATATGGAAGCTTCTAAATAAATAGGTCATACCTCATAACATTTTCTACATAATTTTTTTGATGGAAGGTTAACCTTTTCGGGACGGGAGCCTTTTGGAAAATTTTTAATGTTTTGTCACTAGTTTTTAAAAAACAGAAATTCTGACTTATCAAATCGATAAAATGATCGGATTAAATAAAGCAGATTTTACTGTAAAAATTTTACTGATATCGATAAACAAGAATTCTTAAGCCTATTTGCGTCACATATAAGTGTCGCTCGTCCCCAAGGGGTTAAGGTGTTTGTTATGAACGCCATGCGGAAACGGTTACAATTGAAGCTTTACTATTTTATAGATATACCAATTACTCTTTCTTAATAGTTCGATGACAAAAACACATGGACCTAACCCTTAATAACCAAAATTATATTATTGCAATCATAATTGCATTAAATAGCAATAAAATAGTGACCTACATTTGGTTTTCTATTTTGATTAAATTGTGTTATTTGTTATTACCATGTAATTTAATTCTCTAACTAAAACTTTACCTGTTCACTTATATTATACACATAATACATTCAGCTATAAAATCTTTAATGGAAAACTTTTGAAGGTTTCTACAAAAAATAGGATACAAAAAAAAAAAAAGATTAAGAAAAATACTTTACAAACCTTATCCAAATAATTTAATGAGATTTATTTTTATATCGAGCTTGAAAGGGGCGAAAAAGATTTCGTGACTTTCAATAACTGCTGAGTGCATAAAGAATTAAAACATGACTTATTTCAACTTTATTAATTACACTCCGTTAGCGAAAGATGTTCTTGACTTTTTAAACTAATAGTCGGACGAATTTAATCCTCGATTCGAAAACTTCTGTTTAATTGACGTTTCTCGAAACTCGCTTCTTTCTTTCTCTCATACTTTTTAAACGTAGAGCTCTCATGAAAGACACTTTACATTTCCTTGAAAATAATTCGGATCCTTTTACGTACACTTAGATCTTTTTAGTAAATCAAAGGGTATCTGAACAACCAGAAACTTTTAAAATGTTTATATGTAACGAAACATCTTGCGCATCAAAAAAATTGCAATAGAAGTATTCAGAATTTAAGGAGATGAGAAATTTGATATATTTACACCTTCATTGATTTTTGAAACTGCATTGAAAATTATATTAAAATACAAATAAATGAGAAATAAATACACTGAAATATAAATAAGTAGAATTGTTTAAAAACTATTTTTAACTAGTTGGATGTGCCTATTCCAAAACTTTCTCCTATCTCATACGTACATTTTAATATTTTAAAAAAAAATAGCTACTCATATTTATTTTTAACACTAGAACCGCCGGATGTTTTACTCAAGTTTTACAAAAAGTATTTGTCACCAGAATTTTAATTTTAAGCTATTTAACTTATTTAACTAGACTTATTTTGTGCTGCCACGATTTAACATATCTTTCGAAAAAGATTCTGGTTCGAATCGACAATTATCAACCTGATAGGGGTCATTTTGACCCCTAATGGCGGTTCTAGTGTTAAATAATTTTAATTCAATACTATACCAACTTTTATTTTCATCTTAAATTTCTGTCTCAGTCAATTAATCGGAGTAAAAACGAGTTTCCGTCTCTGCATGAGCCGATGGACAATAGAATGATAGGCAGAGTTTTTTTTTCAAATTCAGGGAAAACCTATTTGCCATAAAAAATAATCATACACAAAACTTTAGTTCACTTTTAGGCATAACTTCATAAACTTTTAGGAGGTGCAATACTGAAAATGGCACTAAAATCGCTATTGCAGCACCCCCTTCCGGCGAATGTTTTTGAAATTCAAGGAGGATCAGCTAACAATAGCCAAACATTTACACAAAAATTTGGTTCAATTCGATGCATAACTTCATACACTTTTGGTCGGTACAATATTGAAAATGGCACAGAAATCGCAATTGCAAGTGCCCCCTTCCGGCGGAATATTTCGAAAATGAAGGAGGACCTGCTTGCCACAGCCAAAAACTTTCACAAAAAATTTGGTTTAATTCTATGCATATCTTTATACACTTTCTGATGGTAGAATGGCGACATACGGACACACACACACGGACAGGCAGACATTTTGTAAAAACATGTTTTAATCTCTGACATCTAAAAGTATAAATCCGTTGAAAACCAGAAGTCGAAAAAAATTTCGATTACAATATTTCCTTCTATTGAAGATAGAAGAAAGTAAAAAAAGCGAGAATTAATTCTCCCTTCATGTTATTATTAGAATACCTTTTTTTACATACTTGTATCATGTTCTTATTATTAAGATATAGCGACTCTATACAATAAAAAATTTAGAAGTCTTTTCTTTTTACTACGATTTAAATTTCGAATTAAACTCTTACCATTTTATTCTGAGGTATCTCGAATATACAGGTCTGCCACTAGTGACTATCTTATATTCTGTTGCGTCAGTATTATTAAAATTATATTTTGTAGTATATTTATCTGGAACACGTTGTCAAAGTGCATGTAAAACATTTCTGTTAATCGGAATTTTAAAAAAATGTCGCCAGTGCCAGATGTGATAATAGATATAGATGTTTTTCAAAATAATTATGGCGAGTTATTTCGTAGTCTTCAGTTATGTCGCATCGCTGCGAATTTTTTTAACAAATTAACAAACTGTCACGAAGACTAACGTTTTGAAATTTTAATTCAGGAAAAAAATTTAGTAATGAAGTTGTCAATCGCAACTTGTTACTGTATGTGCAGTATAATTTTTATTTTATTATAGCACAGTGTGTAATGATTAATAATTTTATTGAATTTGATTTTCGATTTCGGTCGCATTGTATTATTTGCTATTATCAGATAATTTAATTCTTACATAAAACTTTGTCTTTTTTTTATTAATCTATAAATCTTAAACATTCACTAATAAAATCTTCATTGTAAAACTTTTGAAGGCTTCTGTGATAAGTAAGGTACAGACAAGATTTAAATAAATAATTTGCATTATATATCCATACAAGTTAATATTAATTATTTTAATATGGAGCTTGAAAGGGCAAAAAAAGAGTTTTCATCAAATTAAATAGCAGCTGAATAGATAAAGAATTAAAACATAACTTAGCCTAACTTCATTGATTGCACTACATTAGCGAAAGTTGTTCGCGATTTTTAAAATAAATAGTTGTTTAAATTTAATCCTAGAGTTGAAAACTTCTCTTTAATTGACATTACTTCGAAACTCGCTTCTTTCATTGTCATACTTTTTAAACGCAGAGCCCATCTAAAAGATACTTTTAATTTCCTTTAAACTAATTCGGATCCTTTTACGTACACCTGGATTTTTTTAATAAATCAAAAGGTACCTTAAATCAGAAGCTTTTAAAATGTTTCTACGAAATGAAACAATTAGCAGAGAAAAAAATTACAATGAGAAGTATTCCAAGTAAAAGAAGATAAGCTGAAATGGATAAGTTTACTCTTTCATTGATACTGAACTTAATTGAAAATTATTCTAAAATTGAAATAAACAGATAAATAGTAAATAAAATGAAATGTAAACAATTTTTTTTAAACTATTTTTAAAATAAGCGAGATTTAATTCTTTCTTTATGTTATGACTTAGAATACTTCTTTTATATTACTTAGATATTCTTCTCGTTATGAAGATCTAAATTTCGAACTCTTACCATTTTATTCCGAGGTAGTTAGGATATACAGGGTTGCCTGTAAGAACTATTTTTTATTAGGTTGCATTACATAAAAAAAATTAATTTCGTAGTACATTTATCTTGCACACGTTGTCGAAGTACATGTAAAATATCACTATTTCTAAAAAAGGTGAACGGGATTGAAATAAAAAAAATGTCTTTAGTGTCAGCAATGGTAATAGATACACAAATTTTTCAAAATAATTATGACAAGTTATTTCGGAGTCTTCTGTTATGTAGCATATCTGCGACATTTTTATAAATAACAACATACTTTTGCTAAAATTGATGTTTTCAAATTTTGGTTGAGACATATTTTTTAATAGTAATAAGTAATATTTTTTAGTAATTTTAGTTATAATTTTTCTCATAACTTTAATGCATGTACAGATTATTATTATTTTCATTATAATAAAGAATAAAGAATAAAAATTGTACGGATTAAAAAATTTTGCTACTTTTGGTTTCCGATTTTTTGTTGCTTTGTACTATTCGTCATTATCAGATAATTTAATTTTTAACTAAACCTTTGTAATTCTTATTAAATTTTAACTCTTATGCAATCAATCTGTATTGCAAAACTTTTGAAAACTTCTATGAGAAATAAGATACATACAAAGATTTAAATACATACTTTGCATTACATAGCTATTCAATTTAATAGGATTTATTTTTATAGGAAGCTTAAAAGGGAGAAAAAGTGTTTTCGTCACTTTTAATAGCTGCTGAATGGATAAAGGAATAAAACATAACTTAGTTAAACTTCATTAATTGCAATACATTAGTGAAAGTTGTTCGCGACTTTTAAAAGAAATAATCCTAAGAATTTAACCCTAAAGTTTAAAACTTCGTTTTAATTGACATTATACTTCTAAACTCCCTTTTTTTCCTGTTATACTTTTTAAACGCAGAGCACTGATGAAAGACAGACATTTTAAATTACCTTGAAAATAATTCGGATCCTTTTACGTACACCTGGATCTTCTTAATAAATCAAAAGGTACCTTAACAACCAGAAACTTTTAAAATGTTTAAAATAATACATATTCTAATTTCAAGACGATAAGGTAAATTTTATAAGTTTAATCTTATATTGATTTTTGAAAATGCATTAAAAATGATACAAAAAACTAATAATAAATAAAATATAAATAAAAAATAACAAAAATGCACTGAATTATAAACAAGTAGAATTGCATAACAGCTATTTCAAAACTAAGCGAGAATTAATATTGTCCTCATGTTTTTCTTATAATAATTATTTTATATAACTTAAAATTTTTCTTGTTATTAAGATAAACTCTTATCATTAACTCGAAGTAAACTCTTATCATTTTATTTTAAAGTAGACATGATATACAGGGATTCCACTAGCGACGATTTTGCATTATAGTGCATAGTTATTTTAAAAAATTATATTTCATTGTATATGTATCTTGTATATGTTGTTAATGCTCATGTAAAAAATTTCTATTTTGAAAAAGTTGTGTGAGTATACAATCATTATTGTCTTAATGATTGTATTGATAAAATAGTTAATTACTTTTGTTTTTTCTAATTTGATTAATTTGTGTTATTTACTATTATCATGTAATTTAATTTCCTAACTAAATCTTTACCTGTTCTCTTATATTATAACTATAATGCATCCATAAATAAAATCTTTAATGTAAAACTTTTGTAAGCTTCTGCAAATAATAACATACAGAAAAGGATTTAAAGAAATACTTTATATACCTTATCCATATATGTTAATCGGATTTATTTTTATATAGAGCTTGAAAGGGAAAGAAATATTTCATCACTTTCAATAAATGTTGAGTGGATAAAGAATTAAAACATGACTCATTTAAACTTCATTATTTGCACTCCTTTAGCGAAAGTGTTCTCGACTTTTTAAACAAATAGTCGGAAGAATTTAATCCTAGAGTTGAAAACGTCTGTTTAATTGACATTACTTCGAAACTTGTTTCTTTCTTTTTGTCATACGTTTTTAATTCAGAGAGCTCCTGAAAGACACTTTAAATTTTCGAAACTAATTCGGATCTTGTTACGTCCACCTGGATCTTTTTAATAAATCTAATGATACCTTAACAACTAGAAGCTTTTAAAATGTTTATAAGAAACGAAACAACTTGCAGATAAAAAATTACAATGAGAAGTACTCAAAGTTATAGAATATAAGATTAATAGGATATGTTTATTCGTTCTTTGATTTCTGAAAGTGCATTAAAAATAATACTTAAAAAAGAAAAAAAGTCACTGAAACAGAAACCAGTAGAATTGTTTAAAACTATTTTTATAATAACCCATAATTTATTATTTCTTTATGTTATTCTTGTTATACAGGGCTCGCACCGTTCCTAAAATTTTCACACGTTGTTACCAGTATTTTAAATCAAAAATCTTCATGGAGAGTCCGTTTAACAACTACAATAGAATTATACAATAAATATTGCCGTTTAAAAATTGTGGTAGGAAAGTACGAAAATTTTAGGAACAGTGCGAACCCGGGTTATACTTCTTTTATGTTATTGATCTTTTCTTCTTGTAATTAAGATATAAATTTCGAATTAATCTCTTAACAACATATTCCGAGGTAATTAGGATATACAGAGCTGCCACTAGAGACTTTTATATTCTGTTGCATCACTATTTATAAAAGTTAAATTTTGTAGTACATTTATTTTGCACACGTTGTCAAAGTGCATGTAAAATATTTCTCTTTTGAAAATATTGTGCGGTATTGGGAAAAAATGTCGCCAGAGGCAGCAGTGATAATATGATATAGATATTTTTCAAAATAATTATGAAGAAGTACTTCATAGTCTTCTGTTATGTCACATCGCTGCGACATTTTTATAAATGATAACAATATATCGCGTAGATAAACGTTTTGAAATTTTGATTGAGAATATATTCTTCAGTAATAAAGTTGATAATCGCTGTTTTACTGTATGGGCAGTATATAATTATTTTCATCATAATAAAGAATAAAGATATTGATTAAAAATCTTATTTCTTTTGCTATCCGATATGGGTTGCATTGTATTGTTTGCTATTATGAGATAATTTATTGTTCAACTAAAACTTTGTCTTTTCTATTAATTTACAACCCTTATGCATCCACCAATAAAATCTTTATTGTAAAACTTTTAAGGGCTTCTGTGATAAATAACATTAGGCAAAGATTTAAGTAAACACTTTTCTTTACTTATGCGTGCAAGTTAATATGATTTATTTATATATTGATCTTGAAAGAGCAGTAAAAAGCAGATTTCACAACTTTACACAGCTGCTGAATGGATAAAAAAATTAAAACATAACTTAGCTCAACTTCATTAATTGCACTACATTAGCGAAAGTTATTCGTGACTTTTCAAACAAATAGTCGGAAGAATTTAATCCTACAGATGCAAACGTCTCATTAATTGACATTACTTCGAAACTCGCTCCTTTATTTTTGTCATACTTTTTAAATGCACAAATCTCCTAAAACTCACTTTAAATTTCCTTTAAATTAATTTGGATATTTTTACATAACCTGGATCTTTTTAATAAATCAAAAGAATATTAACAATCAGAAGCCTTTAAAATGTTTATAAGAATGAAAAAACTTGCAGAGAAAATGATTAATTTGATAACTTTACTCTTTCATTGATTCCTGAAATTTCATTTAAAATTATACTAAAATACAAAATAAATAAATAAATAACCGATGCAATGAAATATAAACATAAAGAATTGTTTAAAAACAATTTTAAAAAAGCGTCAATTCTTTCTTTATGTTATTATAATATTTATTTCATGTGACTTATATGTTATGTTCTTGTTATTAACATATGAATTTCGAATTAAACACTAACCATTTTATCCCGAGGTAATTAGGATATACAGGGCTGCCACTAGAGACTATTTTTAATATGTTGCATAATTACTTTTAAAGATTAAATATTGTTGAATATTTATATTTATGTGTGCATTTTGCACACGTTTAAAAATTCATGTAAAATATTTCTGTTTTGAAAGAGTTGTGCGAGATTGAAATTTGAAAAAACTTGTCGCCAGTGGCAGCAATGGTAATACATATAGATATTTTTCAAAATAATTATGACAAGTTATTTCTTAGTCTTCTGTTATGTAGCATATCTGCGACATTTTTATTATTAATTACATTCTTTTGAAAAGATTGACGTTTTCAAATTTCGGTTGAAAAAATATTTTTTAGTGATAAGTATTATTTTTAGTAATTTTAATTATATTTGCTAATCGCATCTTTACTGTATGGGCAGTATATTATTAATTTTATTATAATAAAGAATAAAGAAGTATTGATTAAACATTATATTATTTTTGTTTTTCTATCTCTGTTGCATTGTACTATTTGCTGTTATGAGATAATTTTATGTTGAACTAAAACTTTGACTTTCATATTAATTTGCAATCCCTGCGCATCCATCAATAAAATCTTTATGGTAAAACTTTTGAAGGATTCTATGATAAATAAGTTATAGACAAAGATTTAAATAAATACTTTGCACTACACATCCATAGAATTAATAGGATTTATTTTTATATCGAGCTTAAAAGAGGATAAAAAGAAATTTCACCACTTTCAACAGCTGCTGAATAGATAAAGAATTAAACCATGACTTAGTTCAACTTCATTAATTGCAAAGCATTAGCGAAAGTTGTTCTTGATTTTTTAACAAATAGTCGGAAGAATTTAATCCCAGAGTTTAGAACTTTTCTTTAAATGACATTACTTCGGAACTCTTTTATTTCTTTCTGTCATACTTTTTCAACGCTGAGCGTTCCTGAAAGACAATTTAAATTTCCTTTAAACAAATTCGGATCCTTTTACGTACACCTGGATCTTCTTAATAAATCAAAAGGTACCTTAACAACCAGAACCTTTTAAAATATTTATAAGAAAAGAAACAACCTGCAGATAAAAGTATTACTATGGAAAGTATTCCATAGCTGCCAACCTCCGGCTTTTCTTTTATTCAGAAAACACATCTTGAACCAGAAATTTTGTTTAAATAAGTTTGTGAGTGTATAAATGAGATAGTCATTTGAAAACTACTTAATTTTCTCAAATTAATAAATTTCTGGTTAGAAGTATAATTATTTGATTTTAAAAAAGCCGGAGATTGGCATGTATGGTATTCAAAGTTAAAGAAAATAAGCTAAATTTGATAAGTTTACTAGTTCATTAATTTCTGACAGTGCATTGAAAATGTTGCTTAAATACAATAAATAAATAAATAATAAAAAATAGTCTGATATATTAACAAGCAGAATTGTCTAAAAACTATTTTTAAAATAAGCGAGAATTATTTTTTTTAAATGTTATTCTGATCAGATTTCATTTGTGTCACTTGCATGTTCTTCTTGTTATAAAGATATAAATTTCTAATAAAACTATTACCAATATATTCCGAGGTAGTTAGGATATACAGGGCTTCCACAAGCGACTATTTTATATTCTGTTGCACCACTGTTTCTAAAAATAAAATTTTGTAGTACATTTGTTTTCCACACGTTGTCTAAGTGCATGTAGAATTTTTTTGTTTTGAAAACGTTATGCGGGATGTTATGGTACCTTAACAACCAGAAGCTTTTAAAATGTTTATAAGAAAGGAAACAACTTGCAGATAAAAAATTACAATGAGAAGTACTCCAAGTTAAAGAATATAAGACTAACATGATATGTTTACTGTTTCTTTGATTTCTGAAAGTGCATTGAAAATAATACTAAAAAAGAAAAAAAACTGAAATATAAACCAGGAGAATTGTTTAAAACTATTTTTAAAATGAGTGAGAATTTATTCTTCCTTTATGTTATCCTTCTTATACTTCTTTTATGTTATTGATATGTTCTTCTTGTTATTATGATATAAATTTCGAATCAATTTCTTAACAACATATTCCGAGGTAGTTAGGATATATAGAGCTGCCACTAGATACTGTTTTATGTTTTGTTGCATTACTATCTATAAAATTTAAATTTTGTAGTACATTTATCTTGCACGCGTTGTCAAAGTACATGTAAAATATTTCTCTTCTGAAAATAAGGTGCGGTATTGAGAAAAAATATCGCCAGAGGCACCAGTGATAATAGATATAAATATTTTTCAAAATAATTATGAAGAGTTATTTTATAGTCTTCTGTTACGTCGCATCGCTGCAATATTTTTATAAATAATAATAATTTATCACATAGATTAACGTTTTGAAATCCTGGTTGAGAATATATTTTTCATTAATAAAGTTGCTAATTGCAGCTCAACTGTATGGGAAGTATATTATTATTTTCAATATAATAAAGATTAAAAATATTGATTAAAATTTTTATTTTTTTGGTATCCGATATGGGTTGCTTTGTTCTATTTGCTATTATAAGATAATTTATTTTTCAACGAAAAGATTGCTTTTCCATTAATTTACAACTCTTAATCATCCACCATTACAATCCTTTTTGAAAAACTTTTGAAGGCTTCTGTGATAAATAACAATAGGCAAATATTTAAATAAATACTTTGCTTTGCTTATCCATGCAAGTTAATAGGATTTATTTATATATCGATCTTGAAAGAGAGCAAAAAAAGAGATTTCGCAACTTTCAACAGCTGCTGAATGGATAAAAATTTAAAATATAACTTAGTCCAACTTCATTAATTGCGCTACATTAGCGAAAGCTACCCGTGACTTTTTAAACAAATAGTCGGAAGAATTAAATCCTACAGATGAAAACGTCTCATTAATTGACATTACTTCTAAACTCGCTTCTTTATTTTTGTCATACTTTTAAATGCACAAATCTCCTAAAACTCACTTTAAATTTCGTTTAAACTAATTTGGATCCTTTTACACACACCTGGATCTTTTTTATAAATCAAAAGAATATTAACAATCAGAAGCTTTTAAAATGTTTATAAGAACGAAAAAACTTGCAGAGAAAATGATTAATTTGATAACTTTACACTTTCATTGATTCCTGAAATTTCATTTAAAATTATACTAAAATACAAAATAAATAAATAAATAACCGATGCAATGAAATATAAACAGAAAGAATTGCTTAAAAACTATTTTTAAAATAAGTGCCAATTAATTCTCTCTTTATGTTATTCTTATAATATTTCTTTAATGCCACTTATATGTTACATTCTTGTTATTAAGATATGAATTTCGAATTAAACACCCACCATTTTATCCCGAAGTAGTTAGGATATACAGGGCTGCCAGTAGAGACTATTTTCATTATGTTGCATAATTCCTTTTAAAAATTAACCCTTTCCAGCTGGGACAAATTCTGTTATTAAAATGAGAAATTATCGATTGACACCGTAATTTACAAACGACATTTTAAGAAATCAAGAGCTCCTTAATATAAGCTTTTATTGGAAAAGAAAGATATTATTAAAATATTGTTGGTACCAATTACAAGTTTAGAATTAAAATTAGGTGTGTCCAAACCGGACCAGAGTCCTTGGAATTTCCAAGGACTCTGGGACCACTATTAAAAATAAGAAAATTTACATTTAATTTTTAAACCACATCATTCGCAATCCCCACCTTCACTCACAGATTTTACGATAGTTTTCTGCAGTAAAACACTTCGAAAATATTCTTAAAATTTAGTGGTAGAACTGTGCGAACCCTGTATTGCTGATTATTTATATTCACGTGTGCAATTTGCACATGTTGTCAAAATGCATGTAAAATATTTCTGTTTTGAAAAAATTGTGCGAGATTGAAATTTAAAAGACTTGTCGCTGGTGGCGGCAATGATAATATATATAGATATTTTTTCAAAATAATTTTGACAAGTTATTTTTTAATCTTCTGTTATGTAGCATATCTGCGACATTTTTATAAATAGTATTCTTTTGAGAGGATTGATGTTTTCAAATTTTGGTTGAGAAAATATTTTTTAGTGATAAGTAATAAAAGATACTACGATAATAATAAATATATAAACTTTTTTAGTAACTTTAATTATATTTGCTGATCGCTGCTTTACTTTATGGGCATCGTATTATTAATTTTATTATTATAATGACTAAATAAGTATTGATTAAACATTATATTATTTTGGGGTTTCTATCTCTGTTACATTGTACTATTTAATATTATGAGATAATTTTATGTTTAACTAAAACTTTGTCTTTCATACTAATTTATAAACCTTATGCATTCTTCAATAAAGTCTTTATTGTAAAACTTTTGAAGGCTTCTGTGATAAATAGGATATAGACAAAGATTTAAATAAATACCTTGTACTACACATCCACAGAGTTAATCGGATTTATTTTTATATCGAGCTTAAAAGTGGAAAAAAGAGATTTCGTCACTTTCAATAGCTACTGAATGGATAAAGAATTAAAACATAACTTAGCTCAACTTCATTAATTGCAGTGCATTAGCGAAAGTTGTTCTTGACTTTTTTTAAACAAATAGTCGGAAGAATTTAATCCCAGAGTTCAAAACTTTTCTTTAAATGACGTTACTTCGGAACTCTTTTATTTCTTTCTGTCATACTTTTTCAACGCAGAACTTTCCTGAAAGACACTTTAAATTTCCTAAACTGATTCGGATCCTTTTACGTACAGATGGATCTTCTTAATAAATCAAAAGATACCTTAACAACCAGAACCTTTTAAAATGTTTATAAGAAAAGAAACAACTTGCAGAGAAAAGAATTACAATGAAAAGTATTCAAAGTTAAAGAAAATGAGCTAAATTTAATAAGTTTACTATTTCATTAATTTCTGAAAGTGCGTTGAAAATTATGCTTAAATTCAATAAATAAATAAACAAATAAATAATAAATAATTGTAGTAGAATTGTTTAAAAACTATTTTTAAAATTAGCGAGAATTAGTTTTTTCTGTATGTTATTCTTATAACATTTCATTTATGTTAATTGTATGTTCTTCTTGTTCTAAAGATATAAATTTGAAATAAAACTATTACTAATTTATTCAAAGATAGTTAGGATATACAGGGCTGCCACAAGTGACTATTTTATATTCCGTTGCATAAGTGTTTCTATAACTTAAATTTTGTACTATATTTATTTTCCATACGATGTCAAAGTGCATGTAGAATAATTCTTTTTTGAAAAAGCTATGCGGGATTAAAATTTAAAAAAATGTCGTCAGCGGTCACAGTGGTAATAGATACAGATAATTTTCGAAATAACTATGTCGAAATATTTCTTAGCTTTCCGTTCTGTCTCATCGCTGCGACATTTTTATAAATAACAACAATCTGTCACGAAGATTAATATTTTGAAATTTTGAGAAAATAATTTTTAGTAATAATAAGTAATTTTTTTAAGTAAATTTAGCTATTGTTCCTAATCGCAGCTTTACTGTATATTCAGTACATTATTATTTACATTTTAATAAAGATTAAAGATTATATATGTTAAAATCTATATTAATTTTGGTTTTCGATTTCTGCTGCATTGTATTATTTACTATTATCATATAATTTAATTTTTAAATAAAACTTTGAACTTTCTATTAATTTGTAATCCTTATGCATTCACATATAAAATACTTATTGTAAAACTCTTAAAAGCTTCTGTGATAAATAAGATACAGGCAAACATTTAAATAAATAATTTTACTTCATTTAGAGATATTAATTTTTATATCGAGCTTGAAAGACGAAACAAAAAAGATTTCGTCACTTTCAATAGTTTCTGAATGAATAAAAAATTAAACATAATTTAGTTGAATTTTATTGATTGCACCACATTAGCAAAAAATAGTTCGCGACTTTTATTCGCGGCTGAATTTAATCCTAGAGTTGAAAACTTCTCTTTAATTGACATTACTTCGAAACTTGCTTCTTTCATTCTGTCATTACTTTTTTAACGCAAATCGCATCTAAGAAATACCTTTAATTTCCTTTAAACTAATTCGTATCCTTTTACGTACACCTGGATCTTCCTAATAAATCAAAAGGTACCTTAACAACCAGAAGCTTTTAAAATGTTTAACCCGCGAGGACGCGCGCAGGGCCTAAAAGACCCTGAGTATGTATGATTTTTACAGTTGTAACCACAAATTTTTTAAAAGTAATCTTTAACTTATTTTATCGCAAAATTTGTAAGAATTGTCTCCATCTTAATAAATTGACTGTTATAGTTTGATTTTATTGGTGGCAAAGATAAAATATTCATATCCTGGGTAAGCGCGCGTTCTCCCGGGTTAAACGAAACGAAACATCTTGGAGAGAAAAAAAATTGTAATGAGAAGTAGTCGAAGTTTGAAAAGATAAGATTAATTTGATAAGTTTACCCTTTCATTGATTTCTTAAAATATATTAGTAATGAAACTAGAAGAAAAAACGCTGAAATATAAACCAGTAGAATTGTTTAAAAACTATTTTAAAATAAGCAAGTTTTTATTCTTGCTTAATATATTCTCATAATATTTTTTTGTTTCTTATATTTCGTTCCTGTTATTAAAATAGAATTTAGAATTAAACACTTACCATCTTTTCGCTTTTTAATTCATATATACAGGATGCCACTAGCCACTATTTTTACGTTCTCTTTCCATTATTATATTTTTTATGTAGTACATTTTTCTGTTAAAATTGTTAAAATTTATGTAAAAAATTCTTTTTTTTTTTTTTTTTTTTTTTTTTTAATGGAGAGGGATAAAAATAAAAACAATCGCCAATGCCTGCACTGAATTTGTATTTATTTTCTTTCTCAAAATAATTATGCTGAATTATTTCGTTAACTTCTGTTACGTCGCGTCACTGCGACGGTTCATTCTTACCATTAAAATTCAATAATAAATTCAATCTTTGTTTAATATCCGAACTATAGATTTAAAAAGTGAAATACTTCAATGAAACGTTACTGGTAATAAAAACAAAAACCCATAAAATTGTATAGCTAGGCTGACAAAATCATGAAATTTATGTGCGATCAATTAGAAATGCAGATTATAAGCAGTGTTGCAATACTGGCTTTTTATTTAAATTAAGGTCCCACAAGTATATTTAAGTAAATGTTTTGGGTTACAGCAAGTTAAAAATTCCTTAAATATATTTGTGAAAATTAGTGTTAAAGTTTTCTGGTGTGAATTTAAAATTTCTAAATGAAATATGTGCCAAATGCGGTAACACTCATCGTTTTACATTCTTTTAAAAACTTAATCATAGTTTCCAACATCTGGACTTTTTTAATACTAATATTTTTATTCAGAATTACTTCTTTTACACAGTCGCATAATTTCTGTACAAAAGTATTCAAGTATGGTTCCATCTATTAATATAAATTACTGAAAGAAAAAATTAAACCTGTGATTCGTTTTGTTGTTAAGCTAAATTTTCCCATTATATAGTATATACAGAATATTTCACTTCAAGACAGACAAACATGCAGGTGATGTAGGGGGCACAGTGACGATTAGGAATCACGCAACAATGCAGGGTCCAACATGCTTTGATTATGAGTTATAGTATAAAGCAATGTTGCTAGTGGGCTACGTTTTTAAATTCAGATTTCTTGATCTGGCACCACTTTTTTGAAATCGTAAAATTTACCTTATTTAATGACATATTAATTAAGCAAAAGTAATAGGAATTTACCATTTCCGTAAAGTAGCGACGATTAAGAAATCTGAAAAAAAAATGGCTAACCTCAACAAACACTATTTTCATATTGGATAATCTGACATGGTACCGACAACACATGCCTGAAACTTGCAGTTTGAAAGTGACATTGCGAAGCATATGCATGCTTTATCGCCACATTTTGTATTGGGTTGTTCGGAAAGTCATGTCCGTTTGGGAAAATCAATTCGTACCGAAAAATTTTGTCCATTAATATCCAAGTATTAGATATCGGAAACAATATCTAATAATTAAATACGAGATTTTTTTCAGGTACGAATTCATTTACCCAAACGGAAAGGACTTTCTGAACAACCCAATACAAAACTTTTTGAGGAATAAGTTAATTAAAAATGAATCTTAATCACTTAACAATGTAGAGTCGGAAACGACAATCAATCTAGTATAAATAAGCTAAAAAACTTTGTAAAATCACCATAAAAAGAAAATTAAACAGGACGCGTTTCGAGCTTCCAAAATACAGCTCGTCATCAGCTGATCCAAACACGTGTCACAAGGAACAGAGTGGAAATGAAAGTCAAGTCTTTTATTTCCACTCTGTCCCTTGTGACACGTGTTTGGATCAGCTGATAACGAGTTGTATTTTTGAAGCTCAAAACGCGTCCTGTTTAATTTTCATTCGGTGCTGCCACTGAGTTATCATTATTTTTTTAAATTCAGATTTTCTGATTGCATCACTAATTTTCAGCTGGTAAAACTAATATTCCTTTCATATTAATTAAATAAATCATTAAATAAGGCGAATTTTACTACATTAACCCCTTGGGGACGAGCGACACGTATACGTGCCACAAAAAGGCTTTAGAATCTGCATTTATCCCCACCAGTTAAATTCTACTGAAAAATTGCCTTTTTTAATAGGCGCATTTTCTCGATTTAATAAAACATAAATTTCTGTTTTTTAAAACCGGTGACAAAACATTAAAAATTTCGTAAAAGGCTCCCGTCGCGAAGGGGTTAAAAACTAATGTCAATCGAGAAATATGAATTTAAATAAAATACTCTACTAATTACAGTTGTCAGAGCCAAGTTATTTTTTGAGATTTTTTAATTACTAGATTTTATGCTGTTATAAGTAACGTAAACACTTTACAAAAATGGTGTATGTGCACTTTATACATCGGACACCGTTATTTGAGTTTTTCGGAATGAAAAAACGGCTGTGCACTATATATAAGTAAATGTAGGACATACTATTTGCTCAATTTTGCGTATTACCTCTTTCTGGCGCGGATAAATCTGTTTAAATTAATTTACACTTATATTTGTAACCGACTTTATTAGAAAGAAGGAATTGAGCTAAATATTCAAATATATTACAAAATGAAATATTTAATTAAATTTTCTTGGTGCCAAAAAAATTAAAATTAGGTCTTCTTTTTCAAGGAAAGGTAAGTAAAAGAAACAAGTATTTATTTTTTACAGTAAGATGATTGATTAAAAAAATGCATCGAATAATCTCTCAACACTTAGTTAACAGAAGCGATCAGGTAAATATTCGCCACTAATTTTAAAATGTTACTTTTATCTTAATTAATCTCAGTCATTCAATGAGACAAAAGACTTTTTAATTGCCCATTCTGAAAAGTAATGCTATTTTTTTTAAATTTCACGTTCGTGGAATTTGCGCCTACAGTAGCGTAACCAGGGTGGGTGTCCAAGTGCTCTGATTACCGGCATTTTTTTTTTTAAGTTTTGTTTATTTTATCTAACAAGAAAATTTTCTGATATGTATGAATGAGAAGAAAACCTTACAATATTACTGGCTTTCTGCACCCACCCGTGTTGCGCTACTGGCCTACATTAACCTTTTGATTACGGGATAGAAATGGCGATTTTTATATATTCATTCGTACCACAATTTACGAAAAAAAAAATTTGACATAGATTTGTCTTGAAATTTTTCTGGTGCAAATGTATGGCACTTATTAGTTGAAAAAAGTGGTGCGAATATAATAAAGCAATCTTCTCTGGGACGACATATATCCCAACCCCGTAAGCAAAGGGTTAATCTTGCAATGATGGCGTTATTCGGTTAAAAATAAATACATAATTTTAGATGAATATTCTTTTAAATATGGATTAATATTGTTATTAAGTTCATTCTAAAAAACATAGTTTGTTTAGTTTGTAAAGTGTACTTGAACTCTTCTTTATAATATTTTCTACTAAAGTGTTTTTAATTTAATTTAAGCCAAAAAATACAGATATTTTGTCCGTATCTACTCCCATTAAGATAAAAATACAACTCAAACTGAAAAAAATAATGTGAAGGGTGAATTTTTTACATCCGTTGCAGGTTTTTTTTTTCAATTTCTTAAAGCTTTAACGAGCATCAGCATCTGGTTCAAGCATCTCTATCTTTTATCTTTTTAGAAAGCAAATACTTATTTTCGACATAATTTTTGACATATTTCACAATAAAAGTACGTTTCGAAACATTTAGTAGGGACTCGTAGCAAAGAGAGGCAACAAGAACAAAAATATAAAAGTATATAAAAAAAAATTACTCTTTGTTCACGAGTTTACTAATTTGTAGGTTATGTTTTCAAAGGGATATCTTAAATTAGTACTAAATGTGAATGTTCTCCTAGTATACAATAAACTAACTACAAGATTATCTTAGTAGATCTGTTTTACTCAAAATACGCGGGTTGTAATTTTTTGTCTTTATTATTATTATTATTATTATTATTATTATTATTATTATTATTATTATTATTATTATTATTATTATTATTATTATTATTATTATTTTGCCAAGTATGAAAAACCATTCAGAAACATAACGAAAGACAACGTAAAATATTTTCTTCCACATACCTTTATTTCAGCTTAGGAAAATGTCTAAACATTTCTGTCAAATTAACGGATATTTCAAAATCGAATTCTTGCCATGTTGTAATGATGGATATTACATGTCTCAAAAAAGGGAAAAATAATATTGAGAATTGTTTTTAAAATTATGAGACATCTGTACGTCATGAAATCATAGTTGTCAACTCCTGCAAATTTTTGAATCAAAAAGACGAACAGAAATTTTTGCCTTGTTATCCAGATTTAGCTCTAAAAATGCCGGAAATTTTAGTCAAGCTTTACAAAAAAGTTTTCACACTAGAATTCTGATTTAACTTTATCATTAAACGTTTTCTTCCTTATATATTTTAACCCCTTGTGGTGCGGTGGTTTCATAGATATACCACTTAATTTTAATTCCCAAACGCCATTCTGGCACCGGAATTTAAGAAAATTAAGGTTTATTGAATGCGTGAAATATTGCGTTTTATTCTTTTGAAATAAAGTTGTTTTCAAATTCTGGTGTCAGTCATTAATTTCAACACTTTAGCAATGAATTTGTCCTGCGCCGAAAAGGGTTAAGTTTATCATAATCAAATTTTTGATAGGTAAATATTCATACTTCTACTAAGCGTAATACCAACTTTAGTGAAAAATGTCCAAGCCGGAGATCGAACCCGGAACCCTTGGAATAGTCGTGTCCACGTCGTGTCGTAATGGTGGCGTCCTCGTAGCTTATATGGTAGAGCACTTGGAGCGCTATTCCAAGGGTTCCGAGTTCGATCCCCGGTTTGGACATTTTTCACTACAGTTGGTATTACGATTAAGTATGAATATTCACGTATCTAGAATTACAGGGATAATTTCACTACTGAAAATTAATTGAGAAATTCATTAATATCATAAATATCTATCAAATTTTTGGTTTGAGCCGAAATATGACCATATGGTAGCGGTCAAAATGACGGCTCACGGTAGTTCTTGTGTTAATAATAAACTTTCGTCATTCAAAAAACTGTAAGAGCAGACAGCTATGTATTAAACCTCTGCTTTGCAGTTTATTTAAAGACATTTATTTATTTATTTGCATATTTAATGCAAAAAATAAATAAGTAAATGAATAAAACCTAGCATAACCCTTTCCAGACGAGCGTCTTTTATGAAATTTTTAAACCTTTTATCACCATTTTTAAAAACAAATTTTCCTTGTAATGAAAATTGGTAAACGCGCGGGGAGTAAGATAAAACAAGGTAAAATTTAGAATAAGAATTTATTGGTGAGAAAATTCAACGATTTTGAGCAATTTACGCAGCACGTATACCAGCCGCTCGTCTCCAAGTGGTTAACCCCTTCGCGACGGGAGCCTTTCGTGAAATTCTTAACCTTTTGCGGCGCAGGACAAATTGCTAAAGTGTTGAAAAAAGCGACTGACACCGGAATTCAAAAACATTTTTATTCTTAAATAAGAAAACGCTGTATTTCACGCATTCAATAAACAGTAATTTTTTTAAACAAAATTCCGGTGCCAATGTGGCGTTTGGGAATTAAAATTATGTGGTATATCTAAGAAACCACCGCGCCGCGAAGGGTTCATGGTTTGTCACTGGTTTTTAAAACAGAAATTAGTTCATTATTAAATGGAGAAATTTTTCCAATTAAATAAAGAAAATTTTCAGTAAGATTTTACTGGTGGGGGCAATCAATGATTCTTAAGGCTTTTTGCGGCACGTATATGAGTTACTCGTATACGATTAACTCCAATTGTTTCAGTTAATCGATTGCAAAAAACCATACGAATAAAATGATCTAGATATGACTATGTTTGACATGACGAAAATATTTTAATTTAAATTAACTATTATTAAAAATAGTAATGTTTTGCCGTAATAACTGATTCTGATTTGCTTCCCTCAGGGCCCTTAGAATCAAAATGATTCGGGGGAATTTTAGGTGTTTTAGTACCAAAAATTTCATAAAGTACTGGTAGTTAAAATTGAAAATAATTTTTTAATAACTAAATAAGGCAAGTAGTATCTTGCAAAAATTCTGGGAAGAAGACTGTGAAAGTCCTTGAAGCATGCGTATTCTTTTATTCCATTTTACAGAAAACTTTGTGCTTTTTCGGAATGATGATATACGTATGATATACAAGTCATATAATTATTTGTCAAGGACAAAGTGTATAGTTTAGTCCAACTGGAAGGCTGGTAGATCTTCTTGTTATAGCATTATTTTTATTGTTACTTTGATAGACACAATCAAAAGTCTAATAAATATACAAGTTTTTTTAAAGTATACAGAAAATAAATATACATAGACAAATTTCCTTTATATAATAATCAAGGTATGCATATTTCATGAAATTTTTTAGGAGTCTACCATCTCTAATAAATATCAGAAGATTCCAGTTTAATATTTAATCTGCACCTTTTATATTTATCATGTATAATTCTGGAAATTGTAATTTTATTCTGGAATGCAAAAATATGAAATGACTGTTTTAACAACATTTCAGGAGGTAATTGATTAACCCTTTCCGGCACAGTGTGTCCGGTCAGGACACACCTAATTTTAATTCCAAACTTGCAATTGGAACCAATAACATTTTAATAAAATCTTGCTTTTGCAATAACAGTTGTAATTGAGGAGTTCTTGAATTCTTAAAAATTCGTTTGTAAATTCCGGTGTCAGACTATAATTTTTATTTTACTAACAGAATTTGTCCTCGCCGGAAAGGGTTAACAGTTATTCGACCATTGGCGACTACGATTTTTCACTTGCAAGAATGACATATTTTAATGGCAAAATCATCCTTATTTCCATCAAAATTCGGATGTAAATCGATTAAAATACAAAATGAAAACAGTGAAAATGTTAATAAAAAATAATTAAGCTGTTACTTACGTCGACGTCTATTCCGATCTGTGGAAATGTCTTTAAAGGAGGATCTGATGCAGGGACGTATCTGAAGAATTCGGCCATGTTCTTGTACCATTTTACAGCGTATAGGGTCTCGTTTCCAAGTTCAAAAGCACACCGTAAAACGACGCTGTCTCCTGTAACAACTGGGGTCGGTATATGGAGCATATTTATTTTGAGTGGAACGTGATGTCTGGAACCTACAGAAAATGACATGTTTTAACACTAAACTTGAGAGAAAGACAATTTAATTTTGTACTCCCTCTGTCCCAAATTATTTGCGACATTTAGGTTGAAAATTTTGTTCCAAATTAGTTGCTACATTTCAAGTAGGCGAAGTCATAAATAACTTCTGATGCAGTTTAGCAGATCGACACCAGTAAAATTATACTAGAATCTTGAATTTATACTAAAAAAGAAAAAAGAAGTAACATTTGGATAAAATGTTCTGAAATGTATTCACGATTCATTAGATTGAAGGCAGTTTTATGTGATTACTGTTAAAAGAATCCTAATGGGGCGTGGCGTAAGAGCGTGTGAACCGGGATTTTTTTTTTATAATTAATTACTTATTTATGGAATTATGGAGGGAATGTTAGGTACGTAAATATTGTTGATTCATAGTATAGCTCTCTGAAAAATGTTCAAACAAAATCATAAAGTCATAAATATCAATAATCAGTAAAAAAGTATTCAAATGTCGCAACTATCTTGGGACAGAGGGAGTATCTCACAAAATCAGGATTAGCAGTTTCAGAATGTTTAATAGTATAATACAGTTTTATAGTTTGGCTTACATATTTATTTTGAAATTTCAAATCCACAGCAGAAAGTTTGCAAGTAGAATCTTTATTTTGGGAAATCCCAAAATTTCTGGCATTAAATAAAGCTAAAACTCATATTTTCAAATTTTGATTCGAGTTCGAATTTTTTTCGACAAATGAAAATCAAATTGGCAACCCTGCAAGCGTATATTCTCGCATATATGCTGATCCCTTATTTGAAGAGAATAACAAACTGAGTAACAGCATTGAAAATTATGTGATATATCTGATAAAAGAGCAAGAATTGCGAATGTTTCCTGTTATTAACATTTTTACAGGCAAACCATTGCGTTCCTGTAATTTTGAATTCATACAGGAATTTTTGAAAAAAAAAATGTTTAAATATTATTAAAGGAAATTTTCAGCTTCTATCTGCTAAAGTTAAAAAGTTAAAATTTAATTAAAAGTTTCAGAAAGAAAATAAGTTGAAATTGGCTTGAATTAAAATAAAGCGATAAGAACATCTCAAGCACAGCGTAAAAAATCTTATATTCGCTGCTAAAATAAGTCGTACCGCTGCTTTCATAGTAGACGCAAGTCTTTACTTTGCCTCATGAAGAAAGACCAGTTCTTCTTTCAAATTTTTTATAATGTGCTTAAGAATTTTTTTTTATCTCTTTATAAAAGTTTCTGATCAACGATTGAAATTACAGTCGACTGTCGTTAATTCGAACACATCGGGACCACAAGAAATGTTCGAATTATCCGAAGTTCGAATTATAGAAAACATGCTTAATATGGTACTATTACAAAGGAATTAAAATTATAGTGTTTTTTAAACTTATTTCGTCTGTGATCATTAGAATATGACTTAATGTTAAATTAGAATGCATAAATACATAAATTAATTAAAAGATTAGAAACAACCACAATCAAAGAAAAATTTGAAGCATCACTAATGGACAGACGGGGCTCTAAGAAAGTGTATATGAAGTGCATGGGATTATATGTATACTCGTTCGGAACAGTTTTCACAAAAATCAAAGAAAGAAAGTTATTCAAACGATCTGAAATCCGTGAGAAAGAAAAGAAAAATGAAAAATCGAAATTCTCGTTAGTTCGAATTAAACGAAGTCAAGAGAAAATGAGTTCGAATTAATGAAAATTTTTAACGTTATTCTGCCATTGAAATTTCGGGACCAATTGTTTAGTTCGAATTAAGCGAAGATTCGAATTATCCGACTTCGAATTAACGAGAGTCGACTGTATCTTGAAATAATACATCAAATGGTGAAATGAAATGAAGATAACTATGCAAAAATTGTAGTATTCAACACTTTTTAATTCAGTATGCAGGAATAGGTTTATAAATTACATACACGAAACTTGTTTGAGATTGACAAATCCGAATTATTATCATTCTATTTAATCTGACAGTTAAGAAGACGAATTTACTTTTTTTTATTTATATCAGTAAAAAGCAAAAAAGTAATCTCAATTCATATAAATATAGCGTATTGGCGATACTGCAGTTAAGTCTACAAACACGTTAACAATTAAGGGTTTTCTTTAAATGTGTTGGATATGAAAAATATATCATAAATGGTGTTCTAAATCTTGCCTCTTTCCTTGTTATCGTCCATATTTGTTACATTAGATAAACGAGTATGAAATGCATGGTTCCATAAGAGAAAGATTGCCGACGGGGCAATCAGCCAAAAGTAAAAATTAATTGAAATTTTTATCTTATACAAACGCCATATTCATGAAAGGTTTTTGTCATGTATAACATAAAATTTCCATTCTGGTTTACCAGTGGAAGTTTGTGCCGTTAATCAGACATTTTTGCAAACATAAGTTTCATACTTGATTACCTAATGCATAGGATTTTCTGGATCCGAATTGTTTCAGTGACACAAAATTGTTACTACTTCCAAATTGCAATCGTCGACATTTTTAATTACAAAAATAAGTGGTAAAAAGGTTTAAAGTGGGAAATTACTCTACAAACTTACTGTTCCTAAAGCACAAGTAAATTTAAGCATATTTCAGTTGTTTAGAACATTGTTCTGTAAACTCAATATTAAAAAATGTGACAAATACGTGACATATAAAATATGGCTATAAAACAATTGATAAATAATAACATAAATACAGAGTTGCCAAATCTCTTTTTGCCCATCACATGCATCACAGAAATTTTTTTAAATCGCCAAAATATTGAAATTCAATAAAAGAGCATTTTCTCTATTGAAATACCGGTATCCAAAAAGTCGGCTACTTTGCAACTCTGTAAATGATACTGAATAAAAAAAGACACGATAGCATTTTTACTTACTAAATACAGGTACCGAAGTGACAAAGATTAAGAGTAAATTTTCAATGATATGTGATGTGAAAGGAGGCTCTTTGATCATTTCTCATTCAGACTGTATTTGTTCAGCAATTCCAAAGGAAGCTCAGCTTTTACCCTGCTTTGAGAAAAAAAAAAAAAAAAAAAAAAAAAAAAAAAAACTATCAGATAAATAGACATTTATCCATTCTAAGAAATACTATATTGCTACATTTTAGAAATACTATATTTAAGAAATACTATATTACGGTGTCTATAAAAGAACTCCGGGTTTTTAAAAATTCATATCTCACTAACTATAAAAGATAGCAAAATTTAGTCGATTTCTCTGAAAAGAGTAGCTCAAAAAGTTTTACTCATACGAATTGGGAATGTTTGCATCAACTGTTGGCGGCGCTGCAGGGCGTTGACCTTGAAATGATGGCGACTCCGCAACAAAAGGCTCAATGTGTTATTTGGCTCATAGAAACGAAGTCTGTAGTTACCGTGCAAAGAAACTTTCGACGTAACTATGGTGTTAACCCGCCTTCTGACAAAACCATTCGTCAATGGTCCAGTGCATTTAAGGAAACAGGAAGTGTTTTGAAGCAAAAGTCGCCAGGTAGGCCGAGTGTGTCTCAAGAGAAAAAGGACAGAATCCGAGCTTCATGCCTTCGAAGCCCTAAGAAATCGTTGACAAGACGTGACACGAAAATTCGTGATGTTCAACATCTCAGGGAATGAATAGGCAATTGTGTGGCAACCGCCCCCCCCCAGACATGCTCGCCAGGACAAGGGAAGAGGTAGAATACCGTTTAGACGTCTGCCGTGCCACCAACGGGGCTCATATAGAACTTTACTAAGTGTTAAAAAAACTTGAAAATGTAAGCTTTTCAGTCATGTATAAAACATGTATGTATGTTTTTTATTTCATTAAAATATTTTGCCTCAAAACCCTGGAGCTCTTTTATAGACACCCTGTATTAGATTGTCCAAAAGTTTCTTTCGTTTTTTGATAGGAAATAACCCACGCAAATTTCGAAAATGGCGAGATTTTATTTAAGAATACTTGTGCTATACTATTCTGCGAATTTTCTTCTATATTTTCAGGAGTCTTATGACGTTTTCTTTCTAAATTATTTTTGATTCGGTTCCAATATACCTAGATGATTTTTATGTCATTCAAACGTTTTTTGTTGTTGTTGTTGTTGAGGAGAATTATTTTTGAGAGAAAAAAGAAAATATTAACCGGATAGCATTAACCAAAGGTTATGGAGAGTGCGTCAAAACATCTCAATAGAACGCAAGGAGTTTTTTGCCCTTTCAAATATTGTCTCAAAAGCTTTTTTTTGCAATTTATGTGCTATTTTTTTAATTCAACTAGCACCACTTTTTAAAGATAAAAAACTTTTACTCACACTTTGACAACATTTGCAAAACAAAAATATTACAAAACGTATTTTTAAAAATATTGGTGCAAATAGCATATAAAAATAGTTGTTAGTGGCCGACCTGCCCATGAGTAGTTGGCGAGCAACATTGTAGATCGCATTTTCGATACCAAAAATATCCTTTTTACAAAAAAGTGGTCCCCGTGGACGAAAATTGGATAATTTATAACAACTAGGATTGCAAACAAGCCTGATTCAGACGAGATAAAGGTCTCATTACTGTCCTAAAGCTGGACATAAACAGAAGTAAGTTTTGATCTCTATTTCGCGAAATTGTATATACTACGACGGACTTCAATCTATTCAGACCATCAATTATGAAAAGTACTATAGGGAACTAGATGAACTGAAATAGCAATAGCCCTAAAACGCTCCGACATAGCAAACAAATTAAGTATTATCTTCCATTATTCCATTCCACATGTAACTTTGACTGCCAGAAACAAACTCCTTGCATTCGATTGAGACATTCTGACATATCCTCTTTACCCTGCGGACATTGCTCCGTCACTACTATTTGTTTCTTTCTCTGAAAAATTCTATTAACCCTTTCCGGCGCAAGCAAGTTCTATTAGTAAAATGAGAAATTGTCGATTGACACCGGAATTTATAAAGGACTTGTCTAGATATTAAGAATTCCTTAATTTAAGCTTTCATTGTAGAAGCAAAATTATATTAAAATATAACTGGCGCCGTTTGTAACTTTGGAATTAAAATTAGGTGTTGCCGGCCCGGCAACACTGGGCAAGAAAGGGTTAAAAAATAAACTCTGACTGACATAAAAAATCACTTCAATAAGTATTATGCTACCAAATCAGAAAAAGTTTTGGAAAGAAGGTGTTACTAGACTGTCGGAAGAAAAATAGATGAAGTTTTGTTTAACAGATTTGCACAAGCATTCTTCAACAAAATATTCTCTTTACCGAAATTTTAATAGTTTAATTAAAAAAAACGAAAGAAACTTTTAGGACAACCTAATATTTACAACAAGAAAAATAAAATATGTAACATAATGAAGCGTTTAGCGTTGCCATTTAAAAATAAAAACGAATAATATAAAGTTATAATTGGTTAAAGATATATTTCTCAAATATTTATTTATGTTCCTCAAAATTTAAAAAGCTTATTTTTATGTTTTCATCCGCTTCTAAAAAATACCGATCAGCAATTACAAACAATCTATTGAGCATGGACGAATCCTGCCCTTCAACTTGAGCATGCTTTTTCCTAAAATTGTCTTATATAATTGTCCTAAAATAATCTTATTATACCCTTTAACATTTTTTTTGCTTAACCCATTCGTGCCCAGTATCTTTTGCATAAATTTTATTTGGTTGGCACCACTATATTTAGAAGATTTAAGTTTAGTCGATTAATCACGAAAACGCATATTTTAAATGGAATAATTTCTGCTTTTCTGTTATACCGGTGTCAAAAACAGTGCTGAATGCACCTTTTGAAGCGTCCCTAAAAAGGGACGCTAGGCACTAATGGGTTAAAAATATGAGAGATATTTATATTTTAACAAGGAGAAATAGCATTCTCAGTTTGCGTATCAGAATTCGTCACTGTTATAGTGTGCTTAACACTACAGTCTGCTTTATCTATATAATTTAAATTAGTTAGCGTTGTATGCTTTCCATTACAAAATTTAATTAATGCAACTTTTAAATGTACAGTTCATTTTTTCAACAATTTTGTTTATTTTTAAAAATATGTTTAAAATTAATTTTTGAGAGGCAGTGGGATATATTTTATCCCACTTAATTGGAACAAGATCTGCACTACAATTATTTAGCGAAATTTTACACTTTTAACTTTGGGAGCAAAATGTTGAAAATTACCTTTCTTTATTTTAAAATAAAAATTTTCCGATGAGATTACAATATTACTGAGACAGTGATGCTTGCCCCTTAAGCGGTTAAATCAATTTGTGTTCAACTAACAGTGGATTTCGAAAAAAATAATTTTTAATCACACATAAAAAAATCATCTTTTTGAAATCCCTATTGCTTTTTTAAATGCCGATTATTTTGCCTATTTTTTGAAATTTTCAAATGCGTATTACAGAAGACTGGATTGTAAAGAACATCCAATATTACATTCCACCCTTTGCACTCGACAAGTAACTCTCACCCACCACTGGTGTTGTCAGGTGTTATTCGTAATTCAGGACGCCAAATGCTCTAGACACCACTTTACACGGGGAGTTAGTAGTTAGTGAAAATCATCTCTCGAGTGCCAAGGATTAATATGCTTTTTTTTTCTTTTTTTTTACGAAAATATGCACACAACTTCATAAACTTTTATTTTTAGAAAAATAACAAAAACTTTGAAGGACAAATAAATGTGCAGATTTATTATATATATAAAAAATAACACATGCAAAAAAATTTGAATCTATATCTCAAATACAAGAAAAGAAAAGAAAAGAAAAGAAAAAAAGAAAAGAAAAAAGGCGTTAGCATTTCTCTAACAAGAAAGTTCCAAAACATGAATATGAAGAAAAAACATTTAAAGTTTTAATTTGTATGTTTAATTATGCTTTCTGTATTATCAAAATTTACAAGATGCCGCGATATAATAAATCTCGCGAATACTGGGTAAAAACGACGTGTCAAAATATTCACAATTAAACAAGCTTTCATTTAATATTTTTTAAAAATAAAGGCTAATCGACATTTAGACCGTGTTTGATA
Source organism: Maratus speculifer (assembly GCA_964019185.1). Lineage (NCBI taxonomy): Eukaryota > Metazoa > Arthropoda > Arachnida > Araneae > Salticidae > Maratus > Maratus speculifer. The sequence goes on along the minus strand of OZ025300.1, from coordinate 210,476,286 downwards.
CAAACTATCGCCCCGAAGACATTTAGAAAAGGACATTACTTCATTAGATTCTTGAGGAAACTATACAATTGATACCGTTACAATTTTGTGTGCAAATAAAAACAACTATAGTATCTTGTATTTAACGTGTAATTTTAATGCTAAATTTTTGTATTTAATCAAAGAAAACCTAATAAAAGTTACTTATCTGAGGAGAATTAATGTGATCTTAAAAATCAAATACAATTTTGAGAAAATAATCTTTATTTCTGAAGTAATGGCTCTGGATACTTTTCTCTAAACATTTATAACAGTGGTTATAAATGTTATTACTCAACTACTGGTAAAATGATGTGGCATAAGTGATTTCGTGGAATTACTTTAATGTTGTGTAAAAAGTAATGATGCTATTTTGGATCTAAAAGATAACGGTTTTTGACAATATAACTATTATTGGCCTTATAGAAATGAATGTAACTTTCGTATTAGGATGTTTTATATTTTTATTACATTTTTTCATAAACACTGAAGAGTCATAAATTATATTTTATTATCAAATTTTGTTATTATATGCTTCTCATGGGATATAATATGCAAACGGAAAAGCAAAACTACTTGTGCAGGAATATCAATTTAGTTCTGATTTTTTTAGTCAAAATATCTACAAAGATAACTCGTCAGTTATTGCTTATATACACATGTATACAGGGCTGCAAAAATCTAGGCGCCAGAGGGTAGCCTCTCACCACTAAAATTTTAAAGTTTTTTTCGCTCAAAATTTACTAGCATTCTAGCAGGAATTTTACACGAAATATTAGACGGAGAAAAACGAAATAAATTTTGTGGTGAGAAACTGCCTGCTGGCGCCTAGATTTTGGCACCCCTGAATGTACATATATAATCGCAAGAAAGATAATGCGATAAAATCCTAGTCCGAAAAAAAATGGTATCTTTTTAATCTTTTTTTCAGTGGGCATCGGCGAAAAGTGCATCATAAAAATAATTATTTTAAAACGTTTTTATTATTTTTAAAAACCAAAAATACTCTGAAATGAGGTTTGTACACTGCAAGTATTTTTAATCAGAATTTATATAAAAGAATATTTGCTTTATTTAACTTGTTCGAGACCATTAACCCATCTGTGTCCACCACCTTTTGCTCAAATTTTATTCGGTTGGTGCCAATATTTTTAAAAGAATTAAGTTTAGCTCATTAATTACGAAAATGTTTCAATTAAATAAAATAAAGATTGTTGTTCTTTTTTACCGGTGCCAAAAACTGTGCTACATGCACCTTTTGAAGCGTCCCTAAAAAGGGACGCTAGGCACTAATGGGTTAACATATGTACTCTCTAAAAGTTCTTTCAGCGCTTGACTTTGATACCAGTAAAAAAGAAAAGTAAAATTTATTTTATTTAATTACAATAATTTTGTGATTTATAAACTAAAGTCAAATAATTAATAAAAGTGATGCAAAACAAATAAATTTCACGTAAAAAATGCTGGTCCGGAACGGGTTAAGAAAGGAAAAAAAAATCTGTGTACAGATTTTACGACCAATACATTACGAAATTTCTATTACTAAAACGCCTAAACTCCCACTAACCCCTTAATGCTTATGAATCCTGTAAAAATCTCTAAAAAAGTGTTTTTAAATAGTCATTCCTTTAATTATTCCTTTAATGCAAATAAAAGATTCAATTTTTCTAAAAAGTTCAAGTTTTTTAGTCATTGTTTAAAAGTTCTTTTTCTTCTTTAACATAAAATAGCATAAAAAGAAAATTGATTTTCCAGTGTTGCTTTTTAATTTTCTATGGATAACATTGATCCATGATATGCAATTAGCGATAAATTTCAGAAAGAAATAAAAATCGTGCTTAAAAGCTTTCAAGTTAATGAGATACAATGTGAAGAGTTACAAAATGACGTTAAGTAAAATTACTAATAATTAAATGCTTTTCATAAGAGTTCTCTGAAGACTAAAAATGAATATCTTGTAAAAAAAATGTGTTTATATATTATGTATATTCAAATAATATGATATGAATTAAAATTTTTCAAATTATAATTCTCCATTTCCTTCTGATACGACGATTTTTAGGCTAACTGAAGGATGTAAAGTTCATTTATGTTATCAGAATTGAATACTGCCAGCATAGCTGGCAACACCTTCCGCTTGGCCCGGAAAAAATTATAGTAAATTTTACCATTTCAAATTATCGTAATCTGCCGATTAAATAAGGCAAAAATTTCTATTACTATTTTTTTTCGGGCCAAAATATCGGAAGAATTGTCAGGTATGGGTATTTCTAATAACCCCTTGCGGCACTTTATATATCTATGAAACCACTTAAATTTAATTCCCAAACGCCACATTGGCACCAGAATTTTGGAAAAAAAAATACGGTTTATTGAATGCCTGGAATATAGTTTTTCAGAATAAATAAAGTTGTTTTCAAATTCCGGTGTCAGTCATAAATTTCAACACTTAAGCAATGAATTTGCTTTATGCCGCAAACGGTTAAATGAAACAAAGTTGCGGATCAATTTAATATGTAGATAACCCCCTGAACAAATTTGATATACATTATTTAACAATACACTTTATTGCCAACCGTTTTGTACCAGTAAATTTCTTCTGCGATAATTTTTTGAGATTTTTTTCTGATTTTTTTCTTATCATGGTTGCCAGTTTGGCCTCCTTTACTATTGAGAAATGTTGAGTTCTTACCATAAATTAAAAATTTTATTTTTTGCTCTATTTAATAAAATAGATGTCTTCATTACTTGCAGTAATCATTCTTCTTTCTGATCCTTAGGTATGAATTTTAACGTTCACCACAAAAAAGGCAAGCTAAACTATCAACCCTGTTTTGTATGCTAATATGTACAACAGGTTTTGTACCAGGGCTCGAAAAATCTACATGCCCGACATCAGTGTTGTTAGACGGCAACTTTTTAAAAATTTGATTGGCACCACTTTTATTAAAGGATAAAATTCCTCTTGATTAATATGTCATTAAACTAAACGTAATTTTACCAATCTAAAGAAGTGGTGCCAATCTGAATTTTAAAAAGTCGCCGTCTAACAACACTGATGTCGGGCATGTAGATTTTTCGAGCCCTGTTTCGTACACATCAAGGGATTTAGGGAATTTTAAGTGTTTTTGTACTTGAAATTTCGTGAAGTAGTTAGTGTTCGTTATGCCTGAAGATAATTTTTTTTGTTATTGTTAACTCCTTAATGGTCGCATTAAATTATGGTTTAAAAATTCAAATTCATTATTGCTACCACTTTTTTGAAAAAAAAATTATCTATCTAATTTAACCCTTTCCGGCACACTGTGACCGGTCTGGGATACCCAATTTTAATTCGAAACTTGCAAACGGCACCAATAATATTTTAATAAAATTTTGCTCTTACAATAAAAGCTTAAATTAGGTGTTTCAAAATGTCTAAAAAAATTGTTTGTGAATTCCGGTGTCAGTCGATAATTTTTCATTTTACTAACAGATTTTGCCCGTGCCGAAAGGGGTTAATGACAAGTAACATTATCCAAGAATAGAACCAATTAAATTATTTTATAAAACTGGTGGTAATCAAACAATTCTGAAAAAACACCGTGAAGCTTGCAGCCCATGAATGTCTCGGGGGCGACGATTAACACCTTGGGGACGAGCGACACGTATACGTGCCGCAAATAGGCTTAAGAGTCCGTGTTTATCGCCACCAGTAAAATTATACCGTAAAATTTGCCTTATTTAAGCGGAGCATTTTCTCGATTCTATAAGTCACAAATGTCTGTTTTTTAAAACCGGTGACAAAACATTAAACATTTCGTAAAAGGCTCTCGTCGCGAAGGGGTTAAGAGCCCACAATAGTCACAGAAAAATTACTCAAAAAGCCCCGGATGACCATGTAAAGTCTATGGGAGCGTTCTTTTCGAATATCTCGCTCCAATTTCAATATTTTTGCATGATTTTTTTGCACAAGATAGCTGAGGGCGATCCACAACCGGGCTAGTTTTTACTTTTTCGATTTTGGTTATATATTTTTTATATTACGATAGTTTCAGTTTCAGAACCGGTTTAAACCGGTTTCGAAAGTTAAAGTAATTTTTTAAAGAAAATCTGAAACAAAAATTGAAAAAGTAAAAACTAGCCCGGTTATGGATTGCCCTCAGCTATCTTGTGCAAAAAAATCATGCAAAAATATTAAAATTTGAGCGAGATATTAGAAAAGAACGCTCCCATAGACTTTACATGGTCATCCGGGTCTTTTTGAGTAATTTTTCTGTGACTATTGTGGGCTCTTAAGTGGTTAATCCTTCGTATTCGAGAGGTGACTCTCATTCCATAATAGAGTTGCCAGAAGTCATAAGTAAATCAGGGTTCCAAATGCTCCAGACACCACTAGTTTCTTAAAGTTTATTTCGTCTTCTTTTATTGCAGATAGTTCTATCTTTAAATAACGCGGGACAAACTACTTTAAAATAATGGTGTTTGGGACATTTGAAGAACCGATTTATGTGGGATACCTGGCAACATTTGTAAAAGTGAGAAGCCACTCTCGAGTGCAAATGGTTAAATAAGGCAAATATTGCTTTACGAACATTCTGATAAAAAGTCCTTGGAGCATACCAAATCCGTACAATATCGTATTTAATCAAACATGATGCTCAGCCTGTTTCTGATATGGGGCTATTTTAATTGATACTTGTAGTGTAACTCACATGCTACGATCTATAGCTGTCAGTATTTTAGATCGGTTAAATGTTACGTTTTTAGTCGGAGATATCTAATTATACGAATATGATGGAGCAAATGTTTCGAAAATAACGGTGGTCAACAAGCATAATATTTATTTGATAAGTGACTTATACGGCAAGATCCATCGAACTAGCCAAAGAAAAATGCAATTATTTATAGGACATGTATAACCTCTGCAGGGACGATATATGTTATCCCACCTAATTTAAACAAGATTCGCAGCAGAAACATTGAATGAAATTTTATATTTTTAACTTTGACTATAAAATGTTGAAAAATTGCTTTTCCTTACTTTAAAATAAAGGAAATATAATTCTTTGATTGTTTGGCAATGATTTAAAATAATAACCTTTTCTAAAATATGTAAAAGATGTCTCTCAAAATGCTGAAAATCTGAATTTAAAATGGAAATAAATCTTCAAAAAGAGAGTAAATTAAAAATATAAAAGCAGGCTTTGCTATCGGAATTTTTAAAAAATAAAAAAATCTAAAATTGTTAAAATTCCTATGCTTTGTTTTTGTTGCTACAAACCTTTTTAATGGAACGATTTTGATAAATTTTAACATTAAATGTCTCATTAAAAAATTATTCGATTTAAAAGCTGCCTGTACCAGCGAGTTTTTCAAACATTTCTCTGTATAACAATCATTTTTCATATGTTTGTATGTAACAGCTGTCTTAATATTAACGAAGAAAGACATCCGTCACAAAAAAATTCATTGTCAGTTGTAGTGACAGCGTTAGATACTTTTTTAGAGCAGGTAGTAATATATGAATTTTCATGAACTGTGATTTTTAAATCAATATTATGTATTCAGTTTTTAAGCCAGTATATTTGCATAAATTATATAAATATTATAATACATCATGGCTTAAATTTAATTTTTATTAAAACTGTAACTGCAATAAAATTTTCATTTATTTGTCCTTCAACTTATTTCATATTATTTTCATGATTATCGTACAATTTCTTTTCTTGTTATAAGAAGCATAAAAAAGTAGTCTTCTCTCTATTAAAATGTCATCTTAAAAAGAAAACGTAATTAATGTAACTATAAACAAAATTATTTTTATCTAGCTGACTAAGATTCCTTTTATGCACTTATTGTATATGAAGATCACCTTAAAAAATATTTTAAGGCTCAAACAAAACATTTTATAAAAGTGAATTTTAATCTGATGAGCACTTAAGGAAAACATTTTAAGAATTTAAGTAAGAAAACAATAATTAAAAACTTGACACATGTGATATCATTATAACCTTAGTCTACCAGAATATTTAGTATATGCATTTAAGTAATTTGAGTAGATACCAATCTTGATGAGATTTTTAAAAAAAACATTTCAAACATTTTTCCTAAAGATTAGATTACACTGAATGAAGAAAAATATGCTTTTTAAATTTAAAAAGTTAAAGCATTTAAATATATATGTACTGATACTTTGAAATAGTTACTACATTTTTTTTATTATTATAAAATTTGTTTCAAAAATTTCAAATATGATTTATATTTAAACTGAATATTTACCTTCTTTTCAAAGATTTTAAGTAAAAAAATATTTTTGTAAAACAATACTGATGCATTTTCCTTGCAATGTCGAACATAACGAAATATCCACCACAGTTTCTTTAAAAAATATTTCACCGTTATGGCTTCAAAATTGTGCGAATTAAATATTGTCTAGAAAGGGCAAAATCATATTTCGGTGGAAATGTGGGGCGTGTCTCGGTCAATTTTTGTGCCTTCTTTTCTATCTTATATATTAATTCACACGGTATTTTTAAAAGAAGGCGTGAAATTTACCCGAGACACGCCCCACATTGACGCCGGAATATGATTTTGTCCTTTTTTTAATATGATGAACCATATCTAGAAAGTTGAAATTGATAGTGAATATGCATCATGTCTCATAGTATTTCATGCAAAAAAATTAAGGTGGTCACTCGGAAATTTCAGTTTATTTTTTATTAAAATGTACATTTAGAAACAGGAAAAATGTTAGAAAACTTGTTGTTTTGTTTAAAAAAATCTGAAAAAATTGTCAAACATTCATATGGTGGTTTTTTACATCCCTTATTTTCTTCGTTGAAATCTGCTAAGTAGTTTCGTCACAATGCGCTCTTTTCCAAAACAGGCATTTAGGGCCATTACCCCCGATGGTCTTGAGATATAAACTTAAAACTGGGAAGAAATGAATTTCTTTTTATGGGCTATCGATCCATGTAGGACTCGATGTGGTTGACTCAAGGGCATATTTTACTAAGAAACCCGGCTGTACCCTTTAGTCATGTCCACCATTTGAGTTATAAATAAATAGGATGAAACATACTACAGTGTATTGCCTATCAGTTGCAACTGAATTTACCAAAGATGTTGTTAAAAGAAGACAGTTTGTTTCTTATAATCTGATCTATAGTTACTGATTATCGCCAGTGAGAACTTCGAGCAGTAAACTTGAATAGAAAATTTCATATTATTCTAGCATCTTACTGATGGGAAATTTCTCTCACAAACACAGAAAAATGTTTCTATTACTTTTTATTGGTGTCAATTTGCCCAGGTTTTATATTCTTTTCCCTGACACTGGATATTAAGTTGTGTTGGTTGTCACAATGTGGTGAAAGTATTACCGCCGAAGTCAACTCTTGCGAGTAAATATAAATATCAATTTTTGCCATTATTTTTGATTGAAATTTTGAGGCATTAAAAAAAAAAAAATTCTGCATAAAGCTAGCCGATTTCTAGCTTCTTTATTTTAAGGATATGTCAATTCCTCTCTCTTGATAGTTTCCTGTGTCCGCCAATAACGTACTTCGTGAACGTTATGGTAGCTGTTTGATTTTTTAACTATACATTCCAAATTTTCACCAGAAAGTTCGAATTCCTAATTTTGCTTTAAAAGACAATTGATATCCCACGGATAACTTAAAAAAAATACAGTAAAACCCCGATAAGTCGGATTATTTGGGACCAGACTCAATCCGGATTATCCGGAGAATTAGAAAAAAACGAAGTAAAATAAAACATACTTACAGAAAATCACCATTATGTTAAACGTATTGAATATTTACAGACAGTAAAAATATTTTCTTTGCTTAATTCTTCCGAAAAGATTTTAGAAAAAGTTTCTTTTTATTCAGAATATGACGATGAAACGGGGTCCGAATTTGCGGGGTTCTACTGTACCAATAAAAATACATAGAAAAAAAAATGGTGAGTATAACCAAGGATTCAGAGCACCTTAAAGCGATACGTATACCAGTCGCTCTTACTGAAAGGGTTAAATAGCGCATAATTGTAAAAACCCATTGGCCTTTGAAGGACGCTAGTATATCTAAGAAACAACTTAATTTTAATTCCTGAAGGCTAGATTAACATCAGAATTTCAGTTAAAAAAATTGTTACTTTAACACATTCGCTGCCGCTCACGCGAAAACGCGTGATATGGCGCCAACGTTAAGGGGCCACTCATGCGCCAGCGCGTGATGGGGGGTGATGTCCAATAGCAAGTTACGCGCTGGCGCGGGGAAATCTTTCACTGATTCTTTGTTATAAAAAGTAAATCGGCTTCTGGGAAAAACCCACGTCTACAGTGCGGCATTGACTATCATCACATCTTCACGTAAGCAGCAGCGAACGTGAAAAACGTGTGACACAGCTTTTTTTTATACTTAGAAATAAATTTGTTTTCAAATTCCGGTATTAATCAATAATTTCAACACTTCGGAAATGAAATTGCTTTGCGCTGCAAAGGGTTTTAACCCTTTGAGCTCGGGGTGTAAATTTCTTCAAAATTCCAAATGTCGCATTGGCACCAGTATTTTGCAAATAAAAAAATCGGTTAACGATAAACGCGAAAAAATGCATTAAATCTTTTTCAAATAAATTTGATCGAATTTTCTGGTGCCATTGTGACATTTCGGAATTAAAATTATGTGGTAGAAAATTCTACCATCAGAGCTCAAGGGGTTAAGCACCACATTATAGAAATATAGGATACTTTTTACAAATTCTAATTGTTTGATTGCCGTTTTTTATTTTATTTTTCAGTAGAGATTTAATGGTAGATAAAATAATGAGAAAAAAAGACAATTATATTGTTTTTATAAAATTGTGTTAACCAAACAATCCAAATGAAAAAAAGAAAAAAGTATCCTACTTTGCTCATGAATGTCATTTGCGGGAAAATTAAGGGCTCAAGTGACCCCCCCCCCAAAAAAAAAATCTTAATAATTTATATTTGTATTTGATTACAGGGTTCGCACGCTTCAAAAACTTTTAACGTCTTTTAACCCCTTAACGCGCGGTGTTGCCGGGTCGGCAACACATAAAGTTCCCCCTGTTTGGAGACACAAAAAATCCGTGAATATTTCAAAAACTACTGTAATGGCTACTTTAAATCTTTCTTATGAGTTCTAGATGGCAGCACGACAGAGATCAAACTCTACTGTTTTTAAATAATAGGTAAAATGTTTTACTGTAATACGCGCTTCACAGCAATGCTCTTCTCACTGCGCTTATCGATGCTTTACTTATGGGAGGTTACCACTTCGGCAACAGCTGTATAATTAAAATGGTTAGTGCAGTCTTTACAAAACAATACCTGTGTACTCCTCTAGGCCTAATTAGATTGCCTATTTTTTTCCCTTTAAATTCCAACTTTAAAGAGTAGTGCGCGGGAAAGGGTTAACGGATTTTTTATATTGCCTATTTTTTTTCCCTTTAAATTCCAACTTTAAAGAGTAGTGCGCGGGAAAGGGTTAACGGATTTTTTGTAAAATAATATTTAACGTATTCAAGAAAAAAAAATCTATTTTGAGATATAGCCTTCAGTATTTAAAGAAACTACTAGTGCTAAAACGCCTATAATCTCATAAATTCCTTGATACGTACAAATCCTCCATTACGCATAGGTAAGAAAACAGTTATGTTTATTTATTTTTTATTTTTATTATTTTTTTAAAATTATTGAATAAAAACGTTTCTTTTACATATGAGAAAATCCACTTATATTATGGTATCCATATTTTATTAGACTGTAAACGTTTTAAAATAATCCATACGTAGAAAAATATTTACTGATAAATAAGCAGACCTATCTAGGAAACCAATTTGAGTAAGACTTTCGGAAAAGGAGGGAAGGGGGCTTCAACTGTTTTAAAATCCTAATATCGCAAAATCATAATACCACTAATGTGTTAAACAAATGCCTTCAAAAGAAAGAAAATATTTAAAATAAAAGGAAGATTGTATCTATTTAGTTATCCAAGGCCCTTTTTATACATTTGTTCTATTTCACATATTGAAAAAGCGTTAAATTTTTTTAATGCCAAAACAAAACACTTTAAGAAATAAAATTCGTATCTGATGATTGCATTTAACAAAACATTTTAAGGATTTAGAGGAGAAGGTAGTACAAAAACATAACGTGTGATACCATTCCCGCTTTTTTCTTCAAGTGCTTTTCGCATATATATTTTAACATTTTAAGCGAGAAATAAAAATTCATAAGATTTTTAATATTTCATTTTAAATTTTTTTTAACATTTGCATATTGTTGAAGACTCGATTACATTGGAACTAGAAATAATATATTTTATTTTACTGTAAAATATAAATATCTTCATAATTTTAAATATAAATATTAATTAAATTTCTATAATTTATAGAAATATAGATATTATAGAGCGTTTATATAAAATAGGGCTTGTGCGACTCAAGGACTTTCAAGTACCATTTTTTAAATTTTTTTAAAGTTATATTTCTTTTATTTAATGAAACAAAAACCTATTTTCAGATAAAGTGATCAGTACTTTAAAATTTTTTATTATTGAAACTCCTGAAATCCCATAAATTCCTTGACATGTACGAAATCTGTATAAATTTTAGCCTGTAAACCCGCTGATTTTGCGCTGAGACTGTCAAAATAAATGGACCTAATGAAATTATTTACCGTATGTTTCCGTGTATAAGCCGAGAATTTTTGGACCTTTTTTTGTTCTAAAGTGGGGGGGGGGGTTAACTTATATATGAATCTAAGGAAATTTTAAAATTTAATATTCTAAAATGAAAAAAAGCATAAAAAACATAAAGAAATACTTATAAGTTTCTAAAAATTCAATAAAAGTCCTTTTTTTATCGAAAAAAAAAATTACAAATGCACATTCCTGTTCAAAAAATTTATCAGAATTTTCAAGGAATTGCTTAAAATCATTTTCTTTCATTGGTGCATCGGGATGAATATCCACAGTCTTTAGCTCGTTGTCATGCAACCATCCTCCTTCCAACCCCCTTAAAAAAAAAAAAAAAAAAAAAAAAAAAAAAAGATAAATAAACGAATTGTTGGACCGGTTCCCCAACGAGAAATGAAGAGAAGTGATGACAGTAGCGTGGGAGAAGTGACGGTGTGTGTTCGGATTATGGAGATAGAATATTTTAATAAAAATTTTAATTTTACTTAAGAAAGGTGTTATAATAAAAATAAAAGACATTGACATGTTTCGGAACCGTCAAATAAGTGCCATAATCATAATATAAATTAAAAAAAATTTCAAAATATTTCACGGTCAATACAAATGACACGCGACAATAAGATATAAATAACAAAATATCATAATATCATAAAATAAATATATCATTTTCGCGTTTCATTTGTATTAACCGTGAAATATTTTGAAATTTTATTTTCTTTATATTATGATTATGGAACCTATTTGACGGTTCCGAAACATGTCAATGTCTTTTATTTTTATTATAACACCTTTCTTAAGTAAAATCAAAATTTTTATTAAAATGTTTATATAAAAGGTTAATTCTTTTAAAATCTGATGATTTAAAAAATCAATTGGAGATAGAATAGTACGGTTCGGATCATGGTTCGGATGTTTGTAGGGATCGTGGAATCCGTCCTAGTAAAATTATTCCTTCAGGAAGTTCCGAGTAGTTTGTTAATGGTTACTTAAAGAATATTATTCATGTACATAGCCATTCCATCTTTATATACTTGTAAATAATTCTGTGTATTAAATTCAGTAAATAGAATATCCATTGTGATTAATTTACAATCTGCCACTCCGATATTACATTCATCATTATTACAAACGCAAACTTTCAATCTCTCAACTTCAACAAACACCAATGCTTTCATTAACCCTTTAACCCCTTGCGGGGCGGTGGTTTCATAGATATACTACTTAATTTTAATTCCCAAACTCCACATTCGCACCGGAATTTTGTTAAAGAAAATTGCGGTTTATTGAATGCATGAAGTATAGCGTTTTCTTATTTAAAAATAAAGTTGTTTTCAAATTCCGGTGTCAGTCATTAATTTCAATACTTAAGCAATGAATTTGTCCTGCCCCGCAAAGGGTTAACGTTCATTGGTTTCTCTACGAAACCACAAAATTTTAATTCCGATATGAAACAACGACACCGGAATTTCAATCTAAAAAAATCTATTTTATTAGGTATGTGAAAAATCACTTTTTCTTATTTACGAATATATCTGTTCACAATTATCGGTGTCATTCATTTATTTCAACATCTTAGCAATGAAAATGCTTTGATCGTTAAAGGGTTAAACTAATTCGGATCCTTTTACGTACACCTGGATCTTCTGAATAAATCAAAAGGCACCTTAACAAACAGAACCTTAACCTTAGCAATGAAAATGCTTTGATCGTTAAAGGGTTAAAAGAGGCAACTGTGTCTAAAAATTAATGGTAGGATGAATCTGGAATTCTTAGTAAAGTATGCATCATGTGCATCGGAATAATAAACTTCAGAGTTGTTATTTATTTATTTATTTATTCATTTACCACTGCTAATTGTTTAGCCATAAGTGATTATTGAGGAATTTTTAATCGATCATCTTTCGTTTATCAAAATAGAAAATTTCGCTTATTTAATCGCAGATTTTCTGTGATTAACTCCATTTTTTTTGGGGGGGGGGGTATATCTATGAAATTACATAATTTTAATTCCCAATATTTAAATTCCACATCGGCATCAGAAATTTGGTTAAAAAAATTTCGGTTTATTCGATTTATGAAACATACGCCCCCCCCCCCTTTTTTAATAAATAGAAATAAAGTTGTTTTCAAATGCCGCTGCCAATCATTAATTTCAACACTTAACCCCTTGGGGAAAAGCGACACGTATACGTGCCGTAAAAAGACTTAAGAATTCTTGTTTATCTGTACAAGTAAAAATTTACATTAAAATTTCCCTTATTTAATTGAAGTATTTTCTTGATTTGAAATTTCTGAAACAGAAAAATTTCTGTTTTTAAAATCCGGTGACAAATCATTAAAAATTTCGTAAAAGGGGCGAAGGGATTAAGCAATGAAACTGCCCTAATAGCATGCATGGTCACAGTGACGTCACTGTGAGTCACTTTGGTCACATCACATCTGTGACTAAAATGTCACCACTCAGTGACGTCACATTGTGACTGAGATGTGACTTTCTTAAAAATCTTTAGAAATTTATAAATATCCTTCAAAACATGTTATTTACTTTAAAAAACATGTTTCTGGCAATTTAAACATCGTCGCTTTTGTCACGGTTTCGTCACAATGTTAACGTCAAATAAGTCACAAATGACACATTTTTCACAAATTTGTCACCTTGCGACCACTTTGTGAAACGTCACATAAGAGCTCTAAAACGACCATAACGACTTCACATTTTAGTCACTGTGACTTCACGTCGACGTCACGTGACGTCACATCGACAATCGATGGTCACAAAGTCACAATGTGACTTCACAACGATGTTGCAGTGACGTCACCATGCTTTACGGGTGCTCTGCATGGCAAAGGGTTAAGCACTTAACCCTTTCTGGCACATTGTACCCAGTCCGGGATACGAACTTTTAATGCAAAACTTGCAATTGGAACCAATAACATTTTAATAAAATTTTGCTTTTACAGCGAAAGCTTTATTAAGGGGTTCTTAATTTCTCGAAAATTCATTTGTAAATTCCGGTGTCAGTCGATAATTTCTAATTTTACTAACAGAATTTGCTCGTGCCGGAAATGGTTAATCGTTGCGCCCGAGACATTCACGGGCGGCAAATTTCACGGCTTTTATTCAAAATTGTTTCATTCCCACCAGTTTTATAAAATAGTGTAATTGGTTTTATTTTAGAATCAATTTATTTATCATTAACTAGATGAATATTTTCTTTTTCAAAAAAGTGGTGGCAATATTTAATTTGAATTTTTAAACCGTAGTTTTATGCGACCATTAAGTGGTTAAATAAAACAAATATATCAATTTAAAATCGGGATTAATCGGAGATTTTAAGCACATCATGCGTCACGTAAGAAGAAGTTGCGAATCCTTTCTGGTGGAATAATCCCACGTTTTTAGACATTTTTCGATATTTTCGAAACCTCATTTTCCATTTATTTACTCATACTTTAACTTTAATATTACCATGCATTTTATTTTATTTCTTAGAATAAGCATAAAAAATATTTTTTTCGATTGTTTCACTCCATTAAAATATTACCTTATGAAGAACTGAAAAAATATGTGTCTCAACTAAATTTTATCCCCTTTAGTTACGTAGAATTCCTTTTATACGTTTATTATCATTCAAATACTAAAGTCTGAAAACATCTTAAATAACATTTCAATAGCCAAAACAAAAGTCTTTAAGGAAAAACAAAACTGATGAGGCCATTTAGCGAATCGTTTTAAGGATTTAGTAGAGAAAAAAACGTATAAAAACTTTATACACGTGATATCATAATTTCCTTCTTTCAACAAAACATTTTTTGTACATGGATTTTAAGTAAGAAAGTTTAGTAAGAAACAACACTAAAAGATTTTCTTTTTATATTAATTTGGAATGTTCTTTTAAATTTTTATTTACTGTAAAATAAAGATATGATTACATAAATCGAAGAATACTAGGATTTTTAAAGGAAGATAAGAATTATACATAAATACTCCAACTTGCTTGTTTACTATAATTTATTTTTACAGGGTTCGTAAGCATCAAGGATTTTAGAGGATTTTACGTGTAAAAGCGCCAGAAAGTTCATAAAATATTGTTCGCTATTTTTGAAGATGCAATATTTTTTTCTCTTTAAATCAGCGTTGCCAGTGGGCTACTTTTTTTTAATTCAGATTTCGTGTCTGGCACCACTTTTTTGAAACGGTAAAGTTCCTCTTCTTTACTGTGTGATTAATAAGTCATTAAATAAGGCGCATTTTACTGTTTCAAAAAAGTGGTGTGAATCAAGAATTTGAATTTTAAAAAAGTAGCCCATCTGGCAACAATGCTTTAAATAAGGCAAATATCGCTTTACAAAAATTCTGGTAAAAGGTACTGTAAGTATTTTAAGCGTATGAACCTAGTTTTATTATAATATCCAGAGCCTGATTACTAACGGGGCACTCTCTCCCCAGTAAAATTACATAGAAATTTTCGCCTTGTTTAAACGCCCTTTTCAATCAAAATTACCATCACGAATAAGGAAAAAATTTCTATTTATTTTTTCTGGTGAGAGAGTGCCCCGTTGATAATCAGGCCCTGATAATATCAAATATAGTTTCAAAAGTTGTTATTACCATTTTATAGTTTGAATAAACAGAGGAGTTCTTCTTACAAACTAAACCACATAATGTAATAAACAGCTTACCCCACATTAAATGTTAATTTTCCTTTATATTTGCATTGGCCAATTAGAACTAAAGTCATAAACCTCATTCAGAAAAGAGTTGTTAGTTTAAAAATCGCCACAATCGACAGTTTTTGTATTATTTTTGCACCACTATCAACAAAAAGTAAGTATAAATTTTGTAGCATATTTCTTTTGCAAATGTTGGCAACGTTATGTGATAGATTTTGTTTGAAAAAAAGTGATGCGACGTAGGATAAAAAATAGCCGCCAGAGGTATCCCTGAAGTTTGGCCTTCTTTTTTATACAAAAATGCCGAGTTTTGCTCTATCAAATTATAAACATGCCGTGATTACTTTCTTTCTTTTTTTAATTCGATATGAATTTGTAATTTGTAATTACGTATTTTTATTTCTTGAATTTTTTTTTATTATACACAATAACATAGGAATTTTCATTTATATATGAAAATTAAATAGTTTCAGAAAAATACATATATATATATATATATATTTCATAACCCCTCGGGGACGAGCTATGCGTATACGTGCCGCAAAAAGGCTTAAGAATCCTTGTTTATACCCACCAGTAAAATTTTACAGTGAAATTTGCCTTACTTAATCGGAGCATTTTCACGGTTTAACAAGGCACGAATTTCTGTTTTTAAAAACCGGTAACAGAACATTAAACAATTCGTAAAATGCTCCCGTCGCAATTAATAGTTACACAATAGTTGCACAAACTAGTTTAACTTCAAGAACTGTATGATGTATGTAGCGTACACCATGATATTTTGGCCATTTTGCATTTTGAAAAAAAAATGTGGTGTACTAGTTTTGCATTAAAAAAAGAACAAATTGTGGTGTAAATTCAAAATTCCTATTTAAAAATAATGCCTAATGGGAAAACCTTGCTGGCTAAATAACATACATCCACTAACAGCAACAGAAAGTAATGTATCTAATGAATCCATTCCAACGAGAAATTTCTTTTAAAAGTAAGTTTTAAAAACTTAATGATTTGTTTGAAAAGTAAAATAAATAAGTAAAAAAAAAAAATTATTAAAAAAATTGGTGCGAAATACTTTTATAAGACTTGATTAAAAATTTTCGTTTTCCTAATAATAAATTTTAGGAGAAAGAAAGTCTACAAATATTAAACTACATTTTTTGTAATACTTTAGATAATTCTGTTTTCAAATGAATTAGTTGCTTTAAACGTAAGTACATAACAGGAATTAAAAAAAATAACACGACTGTTATATTTTACATTATTTCATCAGAAGAATGACAATTTATTGATGTTTTTTTAAATCAATTGAACTATTAAATATTAAAATTTGAAAAATTTGGATTGTAAAAATATTGTTACATTGATACAATACAGCAATGTTATAATGCTACATTCCATATCTATTATACAATTAATAGTTGCTTTTTAGGGGTTAATTTTTGTCACAGAAAACAATTGGCACCGAAAATATTTCACACCATCAATTTTAAAAGGCGAATTTTGTGGCACATTTCTACAGCTTTTGCCAATGTTGTCAGTGGGCTACTTTTATTTTTAAACTCAAATTTCTTGACTGGCACCACTTTTTTTAAGCGGTAAAATTCTCTTTGTTCTCACCTTAAATAATGTAGCATTAACGAAGTCGCATTTTACCATTTCAAAAAAGTGGTGCCAGACATGAATCTGAATTTTAAAAAAAGTAGCCCATCTGACAACACTGGCTTTTGCAATAGAAATCTATTACAAAGTTTATTATTTGAAGGGAGGGGGGATTTAAGTGATGTTAATTTTTTTGGTGATATTTCTTTCGGGACAAATATAGTGATATTAACTTTGTTTTACTGTATTGTTAGACTACTGCTATTTTAATTGCACTTTTTAAAATCTTTTATAACTGCGCTTCCGCTCGCTTAAAGATGGATGCTTCTCTTTGCGGCCTGACTAATGTCTGAAGTTTATGTTTGCGGCCCATGTAAAAAAAAAAAAAAAAAAAAAAAAAAAAATAGATTGACTGTGGCCGACTTACAAATGGGTGTCAATCGGGCGCACAGCAAACGTGTTAATCCCTTGGGGATGAGAGACACGCAAACGTGTGTCTTAAGAATTCTCGTTTATCTCCACCGGTAAAATTTTCTGTAAAATTTGCCTTATTTAATCGGAGCATATTCTTCAGTTTAATAAGGCACTATTTTTTCTTTTAAATTGGTGACAGAACATTGAAAATTTCGTAAAAAACTTCCGTCACGAAGGAGTTAAAAGATGGTGAAATTTTGCTCGTTTAACTTAGATTTCTTTTTTTTATATATATATAAATACTCACAACATTCCTGGAAAATAGCCAAAACGTTCGAAACTTTCTTTTTTTTTTAAATATAATACAAAAAATGGATCATACCTTAATGGATTCTAACTATATTTCAATGTTCAACTAAAAAAGAATTTTGAAAGAAAAGTGAAATGCATTTTTAATTAAAGTTTTATTTTTTTTAATTTGCATTTATGGAAATCCACTGTAGATTTTAACTGATACTTTTGTGCAAATTTTTTAACGGTTTAAAATGTGTATTTCACAAGACTGAACATCTAATATTACATTTAATATAAATTTTACTAATATATGAATAATGAAAAAAAAATTAAATTTAAGATATCTTCATATATTTTTATTAAAAAGAATAATGAAACACTTGAAGGCATAATACTTGAATTTATCTCGCTGATTTATTGCATAGATAGAATGTACACAATAATGTAATAAAATTCTCTACATCAAATTTAAAAAAAAGGCTTTAGGTTTTTTAAATAAGGTAAGTAAAGATAATATAAACATGGAGAAAAAGACATTTAAAGTTTTAATTTGCATGGATAATTGCGCTGGATGCATTGGTATAGTTAGCAATATCTCGCGATATAAATGCCATTGAAGTAAAAATGCTGTATTAAAATATTCACAATTAAACACGCTTTCACTTAACATTGAAAACAAAAATCGATTCTATGATCGATTCTGTGGTAAATATTTAAGAGCCTACATCACTGAAATCGAAACTCAAAATCCTCTCACGAAGCTATGCTAATTGCCACCGGAAGGCGTATCCTAAACACAAAGATTGGCACTTTAAAAGACCAATGATATTACCGAGGCTTATAATTGACAAGAAAAATGGTCATCTCACGATACCCTTTCCCTGCAGGTGAAAAATAAAGCAGATTTGATACCCCATCTGGAAAAAAGTCATTAACAAATTCTAAACGAAGACAACATTCTCGCACCTTTTCATACCTGATAGCCCGAGGGTATTTACATTTGGATAGGTTCTGCGGGCTCATTTTTGATCAAAACAGTCGGAGCCGTTTTAAAACAAGTCGACTTCGACCTTTTATATTAGACAGTTTGAAGTGAAATCAAACCATTTATATGTAATTTTAAATCCATAAAATTATTATTATTATTATTATTATTGGCTTATATCGTGCTATCCAAGTTAAAGATTTCCAATATATTGCATTGAAATAACATTAGCCGTTTTATCTCGGAGCGTTACTGAAGTAGGGCCTTAACCTCTTTGCGACGGGAGCCTTTCACAAAATTTCTAAAGATTTTTTTTTTAAACCGAAATTTGTGCCTTCTTAAATCGAGAAAATGCTCCGATTAAATTAGGCAAATTTTACAATAAAATTTTACTAGTAGGGATAAACAAGGATTCTTAAGCCTTTTTGCGGCACGTATATATGTCGCTCGTCCGCAAGGGATTAATAGAAAAGAAAATTCTTAAACATCTCAAATGAAAATAAAGAAACCAAAAAGGACAGGAGGAAAGTATTCTCGGAATAGCTATGTGGAGAAAGTTAATTTCATTAATCTAATATTAAATTTGTGCACAAAGAAATCAAGCTCTGCTAATGCAAATTACGTTTATTCCAGAACATTTTTTTATCATTTCTTTTCGGAAACTACGATCATCATCTTAGACTACCTACATAAGTAGCAGTTTTGAAAAATAATGTGCATTTTATTTTCACGTATTTTCTCTACTAAAACTCGCATTTTTTGGAAATAGAAAAATAATTTCGAGAAACTTTAAATTTATTAAAATGCTTGCGTATATGTTAAAATGATGTTGGCTACTTGCCTGGAAGTATAATTGGATTTTTGAGATAAATATGTTCTTTGTTTCTGTTTTTTTTTCTTTTTAATATTTTTGCCGAAACTGCATATTTTATTACTGTTTTTTTTTAAGACAGCCTTAAGCAGGGAATATTTAAAGTTTAACAGCTTATAAGATTAACTTTACAGAGCTACCAAGAGTGCGGCTTTATTGTATATCCGAATTTTCTTATAGAAAGTGTTTTCCTCTTAAATGAAATGTTTCTATTTAACATAAGCCAAAATTTTACTTGGGGACGAGCGACACGTAAGCGTGCCGCAGGTGGGCTTAAGAGTCCGTGTTTATTGCCACCAGTAAAAATATACGGTAAATTTTGCCTTAATTAATCGGAGCATTTACTCAATTTAATAAATCACAAATTTCTCTTTTTTAAAACCAGTGACAAAACATTAAAAATTTCGTAAAAAGCTGCCGTCGCGAAGGGGTTAACCCTTTCAAGAGCGGTGGCAAGTGTGTCAAGTCACATTAATTTTATTTGCAAAACTGATAAATAGCATCAAGAATATTTTAACAAAATTTTGCACGCATAAAGAAAGTGCAAAATAGTATGTTTTTATTCTGCAAGAAATTCGTTTGAATATTTTCATGTCAGTCAATTAATGCATCTTTTTGCAAACAGAATCCTTGTTCCGTTGATACGGTTAAAATATTTTTCGAAAAGCCGGAAACTTTCAATCAATGGTTATCTAATAAATAGAGAAGTATTAATCCTTTCTAGAACAAATAAATTCAATTCATAAAATGAACAATTATTGTCTTGTTCAGAATCTCACTTGTTCAGAAATTCAGAATCCCTTAATCTAAGCATATAATATAGAACAGCGGTTCCCAATCTATGGGTCGCGACCCACTGGTGGGCCGCGGCAATTATTTTGGTGGGTCGCAGAATAATCGAGGTTTGTCATCGAAATACATCTTTTATGCCATCTGTTTAAAAAGATATGAGAGTTTCAGCAAAAAATATTATTGAGAAAATTCTTTATTTTCCTTCTAGATTAATATAACAACAGAATATCCAAGAAGATTTAAATCAGCTTTGAGGTCCTTAAGGAAATTCAACACTTCGTCCTTATGGGATCGTACTTTTTTTACTTTGCTGTTTTTGAAAGACAAGTACTGAGACAAACTGCATGTTAATATACATTGGTAAACACTAGCACCATATATGTCATTGATTATAAAGCTATGTTTTAATAATAATTGAACGTATTTTCAACTATCTTTGTAGTTTGTACATTGTTTTAATTACTATTCACTTATCATGTTGAGATTATCGATTCTTGTTTTTGTTGATAATATATCTGTATGTATGTATAATGTATCCGTACGGAAATTTGCGCTTTTCGTAGGATAGGGCAGCCAAGCGTGTAGAGATCGTAAAAAATTGATATACAACGTTAACTTGGGTGGGTCGTTAAACTTTTTGTCACTGAAAGGTGGGTCCTGTACCAAGAAAAATTAGGAACAGCTGATGTAGAAGCAAAATTCTATTAAAATATTCTTGGTGCCGTTTGCAAGTTTGTAATTAAAATTAGGTATGAATAGAGTGGGACTACTATGCCGGAAAGGGTTAAATGAAATATTCTTTAGAGGCTAGATCCATGAGTATTTGTACTGTTAGCAACATGCTACCAGTATTTTAGAACTAAAAAAAATCTGTCTTATTTTATCGGAAATCATATATATATTAAAACAGTACGCGACCTCTTTAAGATCAACTAAAATTGGCCTTTGAGCATGCGCGAAGTTAAACTTATTAGTCCTTCCAGTTAGAAGAAAGTCGAAGCAAGTCTGGTTAGCTCAGTGGTTTAAGGCACGGATTTATAGCTCTGAGTTTTTATAGAGGACTAGGGTTCGATCCCACCGCTCGGCAAAATATATTTTTTAAATAATGATACATTTTACTACGAGGGGAAGTTATATGATTTTTTTTTTATAATTAAATAAAATTTATCACTCAACAATTATTTTTTGAAGTAACAATTTTATTTTTAAAATATTTCAAGTAATTAAAACACAGTAATTGTTAGATATAAACAGCCAATTTCCAATTCAGGGCTTTAGAGATACATTTGTAAAAATAAATTGAAAATCTTTACAAATTGCATTCTTAAAAAGAAAGAAAAAAAAACAATAAATACAACTCATACAAATAAAAATTGTAAAAATGTCATTTAACATCTTGCAATATTTTAAAAAAAATGTATTCTATTTTTCTAAAAAATGGAAATATTTAAATATTATTTTGTCGGCAGGTAGTAACAGCAATTTTCCACTTTCCTGTCATGTGCGAGAAAGCTTAGAAAAAGTAACCCATTTGTAAACTGTAATATACGTGAATTATATAAATAAATAAATGTTAAGCGCAGTTAAAATTCTTAAAATTCTGCTTAAATTCTTTCAGATGATTACTTGAGTAGGTTAAACTGACAGAACCATGAAACGCTTTGAATCTGTTGCAATCACATTGATAACATTCAAATAAATCAAGTTTTAAAACTTTACAGGTTCTAATTACTCTTTTAATATGTTTATCATCAAATCTTGACGGGTACCATCTAGTATCTCATTAAAAGTATCAGGTGAAGCAAACTTTTCGAAAATAATAGTGAACAAAAGACATAACAGTTATCGGCCAAGTTATTTGCATTACAAAAATCCATAAAACTAGCTTAATTATGGAAGGGATTTCCGCGTTTTTGAACACCAGTATTATTTTAGAAAAAATGTTGTTCTGTCAAGAATGCTCCGATTAAATAAAATAATTTTTTTTCTAACAAAATACTGGTGTTCAAAAACGTGGAAATCCCATCCTTACCTAATAAAATAATGGCTGTATATTTTGCTTTACAATTACATTTTATGGCTAAACTAACAAAACGTTAAGAGTTAGGAAACTTAACCCATTCGTGCCCAGCATCTTTTACGTAAATTTTATTTGGTTGGCACCACTATTTTTAGAATATTTAAGTTTGGTTCATTAATCACGAAAATGCATCATTTAAATAAAATAATTATTGCTTTTCTTTTTTACCGGTGTCAAAAACAGTGCTGAATACATCTCTTGAAGCGTCCCTAAAAAGGGACGCTAGGCACTAATGGGTAAATATTTCTAAAAAATGGAATTATTTTATTGTTAGTTACACAAGTAAACAGTAAATAGATTATTTTATGCAATTACATATTTCGTATAATTTTGTAATAAAAAAAATTTCTATGAGAACACGTGATTTTTCTGTAAAGTTATCGACATGATAAAAATAAACATATTACAATGTACATGCATATGTATGTATATATAAGCTAGAATAAACGTTATATATGCATTTAAAAATTTTTTACTCCCTATGTTCCAAATTAGTTGCTACATTTAGGTTGAAAAATTTCTCCCAAATTGGTTGCTACATTTCAAGTAGGTGGAGTCATAGATAACTTCCGAAGCAATTTAGTAAATCTACACCAGTAATATTATACTAGAATGAATATAATGGTGTATATTAGGTGCCAGAAGCAATGAAACTCGAATGTGAAGTAATGGAAAAAAGAATTAATACCCGGAAGAAGGAAATGAGTAATAAGAAGCGAAATTTTGTACTGGAATGTTTGCAGTGATGATTGAAAAGTTATAAGAAAATCCAAAATTCCTTAAACGCTGTAGTTGTTAAATTTAACGTTCATCATTACATCCCGTTTGGAGAAGCAGACAAAGCCGTCAAAAATAAAAGATGACGAAATTCACAATGTCAGTTTACAAACAAAAAACTGTAAATGCTACAGAAAAAAAAAAAAAAAAAAAAAAAGATTTTTTTTTTAGCCAATTGGCAAAATTAAAGATGTCCCAATAAAACGAAAATAATCTCTGCGAAGATTATCACAGCCTGTTATAATTTGTAAATGAATAGTACACAGGATTCTCAAGGCCGAAAATGTTTTGGAATGTATTTCATACCCCATTAAGTCAAGTCTAATTGAAAAAAATAAGTTCGGCAGATTACGATTTTGTTTGCAGCATATTCAAGTATGCTAAAGGATACTTTTCAGAAATGTTAAAATGAAATGTTTTGACATGAATTCACGATTGATTAGCTTAAAGATACTTTATGTGATTTCTGTTAACCCTTTGAGCTCTGATGGTAGAATTTTCTACCACATAATTTTAATTCGGAAATGTCACAACGGCACCAGAAAATTCGACCAAATTTATTTGAAAAAGGTTTAATGCATTTTTTCCTGTATTTCTTTAACCGATTTTTTTCTTTGCAAAATACTGGTGCGAATGTGACTTTTGGAATTTTGAAAAAAATTACCCACCAGAGCTCAAAGGGTTAAAAGAATCTTTGCAAATTGGGGCGTGGCTTAATAGCGTGTGAACCGGGATGTTTTAAACTAATTCAGTACTGATTTATTTAATGACGGAGTGAATATTAGGTAAGTAAATTTTGTTGATTGATAGTAAAGCTCTCTGAAAAATGTTAAAACAGAATCATGAAATCAGAAATATCAATAATCTGTACAAAGATATTCAAATGTCGCAATTAATATAGGACAGAGGGAGTACTTTTTTCTCTCTAATTGTAACTTGAATTTTTGCCACTTTTGAAATTTTTATTTTGATGTATATTAATTATGTACTTGTAATTTCGTTAATAAGTAAATTGTTAAGAAAATTAAGATGAAATCTTAATAATTCTTATCTATTTATTTCAACATAATATAAGAATTCTTTATATACATATCGATAAAATGAATGAATAGAAAGAACAATATCACAGACATTTGTACGAAACTACATATATAGTAAGCGTACAAAGCTAATGCCGAAATCTGGCGTAAAATATTCAGCAGCGCCATCTGGGAACGAATAATAATACAAATATGCGAGGGTTTAGTATGACGTCATATATGCGCAGATAGCTACTCTCTGCGCTTCTCTTGCGCATATATTTTTTAGTTTTTGATCATACATGTAAGATAAATCTTGTTTACCAGATTTTTTGCAAAATACTTTTGTAACAATTTGTTTTGATAAAATTATGTATCATAAAACAAAACAACAACCACAAAAAATTCTCCCAATATCATTTTAATTTCGAGTGAAACGAAACTAAAATGTTAATGCAACCTTTTTTATTCATATTTTATCAGACTGGCTGTAACAAAAATATTTTGAAATAAATCTGGAAAACAAAATTCATCTTCCATGAGTGAATAAATTGAAATTTGTGACTAAATGTTTAAAGGGAATTTTCTATAAAGCTGTATCTTTAAAAAAATCTAATCTGGCGATTTGAACAAAACCGGGATGAGATTTCCGCTTTTTTGCACACCAGTATAATCTTAGAGAAAATGTTGGTCTCTTAAATCGCTAAAATGTTCCGATTAAATAATATAGCATTTTCTCTAAAATTTTACTGGTGTTCAAAAAAGCGGAAATCTCATCCCTAACAAAATTACCGTCTACAATCGCAAAATACTTAAACGTTTAATACATGCACATTTAATGGACACATTTTAAATTAAAGTGATTCTGAATATAAAAATGAAATGACTTTTATATGAAAAGAATTAAATATTTGTGATTTAAATAACACGAAGTGCAATACGACCAAGAGAATATTAGATACTTATAGTCTGCGCTCGATAAACGGAAAAAACGATCTAAATATTTTATTTATCTTAAAATTCTATACATATTCTAAACATTGATAAACGCTGTATTACCATCGGGAATGGAACCGTGTACATCATTTTGTATAATTTTATCATTCCAGAATTCATTAAAAAAAGAGATTAAAAAAATATATTTCTACACATGTATTACTTACTAATTTTTATGCGTCATTTTATTGCATTTTTAAAGCATAATTAAAATCGAAAATATATTTAAATCAGCCACATTTGTACTATAAAATTAATTAATATTTTACCTTGTTATATTTTATATTAAGATTTAGTCATAGCTTTCTTATTTATTCAATTTTTATTTTATCTGAATCCAAATAATTATACTTATTTACAATAACATTTAAAAAACTAAACTTCATTCTACCTTCTAAACATCCAACTTTTTAAAGTGGTAATGTTTTATTCTAACAGCAAAATAATTTCGTTGCCATTCAGAAAAAAGGAATTACAATCTACTATCGACAAATACGACATTTGAGTTTGTTCAGTTATGTCATAGATGTATTATTAATGGATTATTCATAAAGAAGAAAAGAATTAGGTATATTCCTGTAGCTTCACCCCGTCCGCAGGCATGTGACCTTGACGGGTGTGACCTCACATTTAATCTTGCATTTACTTCTCTCATTTATGATAAGACGACTTTTAATTATTTAATTATTACCTAAATATTAGATCATTCAGAAAATCGTATCAATTTGTTAAAATGAATTGGCAATGAAAATTTTGCTACGTATTTATTAGACATTAATACCGATATATAATAAATAACGGACATATTTTTTCGGTACAAATAAAATTTTGCAAGTTAAATAATTTTTCAAAAGACTTAATAGTTTCACAAACATGTAGGGTAACATCCCCTGTAATTGGCACATTAAGGATTTGTCTTTGAACTTACTTCTATTTTCATTACCAAGAAATAAAATATATACTCGCAAATATTTTTGAATCAAAGAGTGCATATCTGTGCATCTATTTTGCCCACTAAAAACAAAAATATTTGAAAAAAGTATTTTTATAAAAATATATTTATAAAAAGTTGCTGTAATCACCAGTGATTGGCACTTAGGCTTTTACACAATTAAAGTAACCCTTTTCAACTAAACAAAACTGTTGTCAATTGAAATGTAAAATATACTATAGATCAGATAATAATAAATTGAAATGCATGCCATTCTTAAGCCAGAGAAGAAGCATTTGCAACAAAAATGGCTAATTTGATACAAGCCATATTTGTTTCTCTTTCCTAGACACTATTGTCATCTAGTAGCATAAATCAAAGTTATAATCTGTAATGTAAATGAGCATATAACTGGTATATGGTCTTGCATTTTTCAAAGACTGGATATAAATCTTATTTTAGGACATATTTGTTGGATGTACCAATCACTGGTGTCTGCCATTTATTTGGGATGCTAACCTATAAAGGGAACACTAAATTTGAGTAGAAGGAAAAGGAGTTTTAAAATACTAAATTATGTTTCCTCCCATACTTTTCTCACTTTATTTTGACGTGCAAACTGCTTCGGACCTCGCTATATAACTGAAAGTTAGATTTTAAAAAATGCACAACTTCTGTAATATATTCAATAAGTTTGTGATAAAAGGGCATATCATGGAGATAATTTGTTTAACTATTAATAATTTGTCAACTATTAATAATAAAATATTAATATATGCTGACATTGCAATAATAAGAAGAATATATATTTTCCATATGTATATTTATGTCTGTAAATATTTTTTATATGTTTACTTAAACTTAATTGAAGAAATTTTCTGAACCATATCAAAGACGAATAGAGAAACAAAAAAGAAAACAGAAAAAATATTCTCGGAGTAGTTACGTGGAGAAAATTAATTTCATTAACGTAATATTAAATTTGAGTACAAACAAATCGACGCCTGGTAAAGTAAATTACATTAATTCCACAATTTTTTTTTCTTTATTTCATTTCTTCTCAGAATTTTCGAGAAATGTCTAGGCTATCTACACAAGCAGCAGTTTTGAAAAATAATGTGCATTTTATTTTCACGTATTTTCTTTCCTTAAACAAGTATTTTTTAGAAATAGAAAAATATTTTCCAGTAACTTTAAATTTATTAAAATACTTGGGTACATGTTAAAATGACGTTGGCGGCTTGCCTGGAGTATAATTGGATTTTTAGGTGAAATGCTCTTCATTTATAATGTTCTTTCTTCTATTTCCTACAAAAATGCATATCTTGTAGAGTATTTTTTTTAAATTTTTCGTATAAAATATTAAATTTGCAGAGTCGACATGAATCCGGCTTTTTTGAATATCCAGAGGTGCAAAAATCTAGGCGCCAGCAGGCAGTCTCTCACCACTAAATTTATTTTGTTGTTTTTCGTTTAACATTGCGCGTAAAATTCTTGCAAAAATGCTATTAAATTTTAACCGAAGAAAACTTTTATATTTTAGTGGTGAGAAACTGCCCGCTGGCGCCTAGATTTTTGCACCCCTGTGTATATCTATATTTTCATACAGAAAATGTGTTCCATTTAAATCAAGGAAATCTCCAATTATAGTAAGTATTTAAAAAATTATGTATTAAAATATTTTTCCGAAAAGACGAAACTTGCAATCAATCTCGCTAATCGTCGGTACCCTGTTAAATATACAATAAATAATAAAATTGTCAGTGGGCTACCTTTTTAAAAATTCAGCTTGCTTGGTTGGCATTACTTTATTAAAACAGTAAATGTCGCTTTATTTAAACTTTTTAAACTCTTTCAAGGGCATTCATTTGCTTTTCTGTAATGTTAATTTGAAACCGGAATTTTCGTAAATTTCTGTTTAAAGTAAGAGAAACGAATTTTCCATGAGTTTTTGAAAGCAAAGTTAAAAAGTAAAATTTAATTAAAAGTTTCTGATGAGAATCTGGATTAAAATGAGGTGGGATATAATACATACCTATAATATATACTCCTCAATGAGATGGCTTATTAAGACTTTTACTGCTACTGACTTGCTAGCGCGTCTAACTGGCGCTTCTTCGTTACCGGCGATGTTCTGAAATGTCTGGAACACCGCTTAATCTTTCATTTTTCTCACAACTTATTTTTTATTGTAAATTTTACATTATTTAATCACAGTATTATCGCGATTAATTTCTACAGAGATTTTTCTGTTGTTAAAAAGCCGGTGATAAAAGATTTAAAATGAAATAAAAAATGAAGCTAAAGTTTCTCGTCGCGAAGTGGTTGTTGCTTTTTGTAATCTGACTTCTGAGGATGAAAATGTTATTTTTAGAATCAATGAATGTGTTAATTAAGTCGAAACTAAAAGGAAATTTCACTGTATATACTTGCCATTACTTTTATTAATATTTAGACTTTAAACAAATATTTATCACTAAAAAAACATTTCTTAACCCTTTGCGGCGCAGGATAAAGTCATTGCTTAAGTGTTGAAATTAATGACTGACACCGGAATTTGAAAAAAACTTTATTTGTAAATAAGAAAAGGCTATATTTCACGCATTCAATAAACCGTAATCTTTTAAACAAAATTTCGGTGCCAAAGTTGCGTTTGATAATTAAAATTAAGTGGTATATCTATGAAACCACCTTGCCGCAAGGGGTTAAATTAATATTTAGACTTACAATTTTTTTTAATCTAAATGTTGACGTAAAGTTTTATTAAAAATAAATTTATTCACAAAGATAAAATGAACAGGACTTCGTGTTCAATTTCGACAGCCAAATGCTTAGAGACCATTTTCTTCCACTTTATTTTCTAGTTTATTTATTTATTTATTTTGGTAAAGGTTTTACAAAAAAACATATCGATGAAAAGCCATATTTTATCATGTTCTACGAAAAGTCTATTTGAAAAAAATATGCTGCTTAAATTATCATGAATTAAATATACAGAATATTACTCTGAATAAAATATATAGCTCTTCTGGATTCTACGTTTTTGCTTTAAATAGTAATAAACGCACTTCTTACCGAAAAAAATATTACATTGATACTTTATAAATTTTAGTATTTTATGTAAAATGAAAGTCTAATATTACGATTTTGTTAAAATGCTAAGTATTTCGGAATATTTAATGACCATTTGCAGCACTATTTTAGTTGAAGGCTACAATATTAACGTTAATAAGCATATATTAGTTATGTACTTATTCATGTTCAGTACTTTAAAATTTCATCCCTTCCGAATAATTTAACTTATCAGAAGCAATCTTGTATTTTCTTAAAACTTAACATGATAAACATCCAGCAAAGCGATGTTTTGGATTATGCAGAAAGACTCTAAAAGACATTGAAAATATCTGGAAAAGGAATCGGACATATCTCTTAAGGCACGTTCCATGTCCGTTAGGGAAATGTTAGGCAGAAATACAGGACTGTAACTGCTCTACTTGAATAATTAAAGCTTAAAGGAATATGCTTCATGAATTTTGCTGGAATAAAATTCCTGAACTTTGTGAATCTCTTTGCACTTATAAATTTTACGTGTCTTTATACGTTATTTTATAAATGAATGATATTTTGAAACATAAAGTAAATGGTGATTAGAGTCGTAGATATCCTTTTTTAATGACTGAAAATTTATGTTTAATGTTTTGGAAAGTAATTTTTAGAATGAACACGAATTTTATGTAAAATTATAGAAGTATTATTATTATTATTATTATTATTATTATTATTATTATTATTATTATTATTATTATTATTATTACTGATGATATTTTCAGTTTCTTGTGATAAAAGCGCATGTTATGGAGATGATTTGTTTGATCAATTGAACTATTAATAAGAAAGATTAATATATTTCGATATTATTTTAATACTAAAACATATTTATTTTCGATATATAGCCAAGTCATTAAATAATTTTATTGTGTTTACTCAAACTTAATTGACGATATATATTGAATCACATACGACAAATAAGTAAACAAAAACAAAAAAGGCAAAAAATATTCTCGAAATAGTTACGTGTAAAAGATTAATTTCATTAACCCCTTAACTGGTTAATTCTTTTCATTCAATAAATTGAAAATAGCGGATTCACACCACTATTATTTAAATAAAGTATTCGTAAAATTTAGTCTAAACATTTCCGCCTTTCAATAGTACGAAAATTTTCTTAAAAATAGTAGTGGTGTCAAAAAGCTTTAAATGATACAATAAGTTAATTTGTCTTGCCCGAACGCCGTTCGGTCAAACCAGTTAAGTGTTTAGCACTAGAAAACCAGTAAACGATCATTTTGACCGTTGCCAAATGAGTATATTTCGGTTTTAACTGGGAATTTCATTATGAAATAAGCTTAACTCATTAAAGCCGCTTGGCAATAAAACTTGTCATTTAAGAAGTGCGGAACATTTAAATGTGGCAACAGGAATTTTAGTAAGGATTTTTTTTTATATTATTATCTAATGTCAAAGTTTTAGACACTAATTTTGTTAAATTTCAATATGGAACAACTGGTGTCATATAGTATCGAAATATTAAAATAAATGTAAAATAAGCTTGACGTTAATGAATTAAAAATAAAACAAAGAAGAAAAAAGTTAAATGAAAAAGTTAAACAGTTTTCAATAAAATTTCTTGCGTGAAACTTTTTTAATGAAACGTGACTAAAATTTTGGACATTTCTAGAATTTAAACTTAATATTGAATATGAACACAAATAAATGGAGTCCTGGTAAAGTAAATTTAATTAATTAAACATTTTTTTATTATTTCTTTTCTGAATCATCGGGAAATGTCTAGGCTATCCTCAAAACTAGCAGTTTTGAAAAATAATTTGCATTTTATTTTCACATATTTATTCTCGTATTTAAACTCGAATTTTTTTGAAAATATAAAAAAAAAACTTTAAATGTATTAAAATACGTTTGCTTATGCTAACCCTATGCGACAAGCGGCACCTATATGTGCCGCAAAAAGTGCTCAGAATCCTTGTTTATCACCACCAGTACACTTTTGCTGTTTACTGGAAAAAACAATCAGAATCCTTGTTCAACCCTTTAACGATCAAAGGATTTTCATTGCTAAGATGTGGAAATAAATGAATGACACCGGTAATTGTGAACAGATATATTTGTAAGTATGAAAAAAGCGATTTTTCGTATGTTCAATAAAATGGATTTTTTAATATTAAAATTCCGGCGCCATTGTTGCATATCGGAATTACAATGTTGTGGTTTTCTAGAGAAACTAATGAACGTTAAAGGGTTAACCCCACCAATAAGTTTTTACTATAAACTTTTGATTTATTTAATACGAGAATTTTCCCGATTTAATAAAGCAGACATTTCTGAATTCAAAAACCGGTGACAAAACATTATGATATTCGTAAAAGACCTCCAGCATGAAGGGGTTAACCCTTTAACGTTCATTGGTTTCCCCATGAAACCACAAAATTTTAATTCCGATACGCAACACTGACACCGGTATTTTTATCTAAAAATATCCCTTTTATTTTGTATGTGAAAAATCACGTTTTCTTATTTAGAACTATATTTGTTCTTAATTACCGGTGTCATTCATTTATTTCGGTATCTTAGCAATAAAAATGCTATGATCGTTAAAGGGTTAAATAGAAATGATTTTCGGCTCATTTTCTAAGGCCCGGAGCCGCTCGAGCTCGACGGATTATGATAATATGTCTATAACAGCACTTCTTTTCCAATGTGTGCCTAGACCATGCTATTTAAAAGGCGGTGAAAAATATAATATTTTCTTAGAAAAAAATATTACTTTTTCATTTTTGATTGCAAATTGTACAAAAAAAACTTTTGGAGGCAAAGTTGTCAAGTCTCTAGCTTCATACACATCTCTATATCCTTACAACGAACGATGTTCATTTAACCTTCTAAGCTCAGATAAATTCACTCAAAATATCCAAATATCACATTGGCACCAGTATTTTGAAAACAAAAAAAATCTGTTTAATATGTTCACGAACAAATTGCCTTATTTTTTAAAAAATATATTTGATCGAATATTCCACTGTCATTTTGACATTTGGAAATTAAAATTAAGTGAAAATAATTCGTTCACTAGGAGTCGAAGGATTCAATCGCCTAAATGTTCCAAGTAAAAAGAAGAATATTTTCTCTTTTAAAATACTGGTTTAAAAAATATGTAAGATTGGCAGCTTAGTGCAATTTATTTCTTGCATAAAGGTTGTAGAAACTCACCATGAAGTTTTCTGTTGAATAATATTTATATTCAGTTCGGGGACTATTTAGGAACACTTGAAATGTCAACTATAAATTGGGTCGTTGTTTAGTAAAGGACCAATACTGCATAAATAACCCACACGAAATATTATTGTATAAAGTATTACAGTAAAACCCCGATAATTCGGAATAATTGGAACCGGACCCAATCCGGATTACCGAAAATCCGGATTAGCCGGAGAATTAGAAAAAATGAAATAAAACAAAACATACTTACGAAAATCACTTTTTTGTTAAACTTATTGAATTTTTACAGACAGTAAAAATGTTTACTTTGCTTAATTCTTCCGAAAAGATTTCAGAAAATATTTTTTTTAATTCGGAATACGACGATGAAACAAGTTAATGTTATGGAAATTAGCCAATCGCTTCTCAAACTTGAAAAAAAAAATGACCAAACCGATCCGAATTATTCGGAGATCCGGATTTACGGGGTCCGAATTAGCGGGGTTCTACTGTACTATCACATAAAAAATGATCTTTATTCCTCATTGTGTTAAGTTCTCTGACATGCCATAACGGAGTAACAACTTATAAAGAACTTTATGAAATTAAATGCAATACTAATAACGTTGTAGACTAATTAAAACTGTAATTTAATTTTTTATAACACAAATTATAAATAAATTTATAAACATCATATGTATCATATCCATCATATCTTTGAGGCATAAGCTGTTGCGTTTTATGCTACTTCTAGTAAATTTTATTTTATTTAACATATTTAAAAAACCCTCATTATTATACCAAGCATAAAGAAATAAAAACAAAACAAAAAAAAAAAAAAAAAAAAACAAGGAAAAAAGAATAGAAAAAAGTCTCTGGAATAAAATACGGAAAAGGTTAATTTGATAAAGGAAATTTCGCATTTTAATAGAAAAAAAGAAGAAACCTATTACAGTAAATTATATTTTTTTCGCTATTTTTGTTATCATTTCTTTTATGAACCTACGAAGAACTTCTAGATTATCTACATAACTAGCAGTTCTGAAAAATAACGTGCCTTTTATTTTCGCTTATTTTTAGCCTTAAACTCGTAGTGTAATGCCTGGGAATTTTAGAAAAACAATTTTGCGAAAACTTAAATTTATTAAAATACTCTTGTTTGTTGAAATATTGTTGGCTGCTTGCCCAGGAGTACAATTCGAAATTTAGGTGCATGTATGTTCTGTTTATGGTGTTTGTCTTTCATTTAAATTGCAACGAAATTGCATATTTTATTGACAACTATTTCTAATCAGTTTACATATAAACTAATTAAAGTTTAGCAATTTATAGTAATATATATATATATATCATAAGGAGATAAATATTTTTAAAATAATTTAGTCGATAAACAAAAGAAGAAAAAACTTATTTTTAATAAAATAGTATTAAAAAAAGTATTTTTTTTATGCACAAAATAAATTAATTCAGATCGCTATAATTTAGTGTATGTTATGGTAAAATTACATATCTTAGAGATACTTTTCTTTACAGATTCCACTGTGAATAAAGGGCTAATTATTTGTATTCCCTATTAGGTATATATACCTAATATGGAATACATACTAGTCCCAGTGTTGCCAGTTGGCTACCTTTTTAAAAAACCCGTTTATTATTATTATTATTTATTATTATTATTATTATTATTATTAGCACCACTATTCTCAAATGCTAAAATTCCCTTTGTTTTCAGCTTAATTTATGTCATTAAATTAGCCAAATTCTGTTTATAAATTCTGGTGTAAGTCAATTATTTCAAACACATATACTCCGAGCCGGAGATAGTAAAAAAAAAAAAAAACTATATTTGGATATAATTTAATATTATACCAACTTTTATTTTTTTTTTAAATTTCTATTTTAGTCTACAAATTGAAAAAAAACGAGTTAATGTCATTCATGATATTTATTAAAATCAATAGTTTTCGCTTATTATAGGTCTAATCAGCTGTTTACAACTATACGGATTAACCCTTTGACGATCAAAGCATTTTAATTGCTAAGATGTCGAAATAAATGAATGACACCGGTAATTAAGAACAGGTATATTTCTAAATAAGAAAACGTGATTTTTCACGTACATAATAAAAGGGATATTTTTAGATAAAAATACCGGTGTCGGTCTTGCATATCGGAATTAAAATTTTGCGGTTTCGTGGCGAAACCAATAAACGTTAAAGGTTTAAAAGAACGCGAAATCCCGTTTCTGTACGAGACGATGGGCAATAGAACGGTAAGCAGACGCTTTTGAAATTTAGCAGGATCTGCTTGCCATGCCCCAAAATAATCATACGCAAAATATTTAGTTCAGTTTTGTATATAACTTCATACACTTTTTGATGGTACAATAATGGAAATGATAAAGACATCGCGATCATAGCACTTCCTTCAGGCGTATTTTTTTTTAATTCAGAGATACGCTTGCGCAAAAAAAAAAAAAAAAAAAAAAAAAAAAAAAAAAAAAAACTTTCAATTCTATGCATAACTTTATAAACTTTTCAGGGATACACTATTGGAAATGGCACAAAAATTGCTATCGTAGCGCCCTCTAATGGCGGATATTTTTTTTCAAATTTAGTGAGGAGAAACTAGCTATAGCCAAACATTTACAAAACCATTTGGTTCAATTCTATGCTTCATACACTTTTCGATGGTGGAATATTGAAAATAGCATATAGATCGCTATTATCGTGCCCCCTTTTGGCGGAATATTTCAAAACTGATGAAGGACTTGTTTGCTACATCCAAAAACATACACAAAAAATTTGTTTCAATTCTATGCCTATCTTCATACACTTTTCGATGGTGCAATGGCAATATACGAACATGTCACACACAGACAGACAGACATTTTGTAAAATCGTGTTTTTTTGGAGTCTCTGACTCCTAAAATGTGTAAATCCGTCGAAAACCGGAAATTGAAAATTTTTTCGATTACAAGACTTTCTTCTATTGAAGATAGAAGATAGTAATTAAAAATGAGAAATAAAACAATAAAAAATAACACAATAATCTCCCAAGTAAATTTGTAAACGTTAAAAATTTCATGGAATAATAAATTTCC
Organism: Maratus speculifer; assembly: GCA_964019185.1. Lineage (NCBI taxonomy): Eukaryota > Metazoa > Arthropoda > Arachnida > Araneae > Salticidae > Maratus > Maratus speculifer. The sequence goes on along the minus strand of OZ025300.1, from coordinate 210,440,754 downwards.
GTTTTGTTGTTCTCAGACTTGTTTTACTCAAATTAGCTATGATATATTTGCAATGTTTCTGAAGTACACAACTATATAAACTAATTTGTAGTGCAAAATGTGAAAGTTAGTAAATGTTTCGTTAAGACATGAAATATGTACATACGAGAAGACAAAATTAGCGGAACAATTTTCTCGGAAAAACGTATCTAATGCTACCGCATATTCTGCATACATATGTTTCTAAATAATATTTATATTTTTACAACAAATTAATGTGAGAAAATTGTCTTTTGTATATTAAGAACAAACAAAGAAAATAGAATTCTAAAAATATGTTATATGAATGTAAAATAAATAGTTACTCGAAATATAAAATATAGTAATGTATTTGAAAAAGTTAACAATAAGCAATTACTAAACTAATATACTAAAACTAGTCTTTGGAGGCTACCGTAATACACAACCAAGTCCGTACACAATTTTTGAGCGGTTTTTAAATGTTTCAGTAACAGAAACTTCATACAGTACTGGTGGCTATATCTGAAGTAGATTTTTTGTTTTTCGTTGTATAAATTTACTGTAAAATTTTTACCGAAACCAAACGTGCTTAAGATTTTGGCAGCTGTATAATTTGTTGGGAAGATAGCGTGTTTCCACACACACACAGTGTTACCATATGTTATAATTTTTTCAATAGCAGTTTTGAATGCAAACCACAAAAATGCAAATGGTATTTTTATTCTATTTTATTTATGGACATTACTATTTTTTTTTAATTTAAAAGTAAGAGTTCAAAATTTTTGGTGGGAATTCAGAATTTCGTATGTAAAAATCAGTCCTGTATCATGACGTACGCTGTATACGTCATTGTGGGAAATGCCCAAATTCATTTAACGTATGCTGCATAAGTGAGACAGCTCAAGAGGTGAATAAATATACTTTACTTAAAAGACTGAAGATTTATTATTTTATTTAACACCTTTTAAAAATTAAATAATATATAGTATTTATTATCCTTGAATGTTTAGATATGTTATGTATTATCTTATGTTTATAGAAATCTGTGTTTTGCTCATAACGTTTTTATTTTATTTTTTGTTGTGAAATGTTTATATATTGTAAAATTTTTAATTATCTCTATAATTTAAACGACTATTTTATTTAATCAATAATTTTCTATGTATTAATATTTAATTATTTCATTTGAACAATAGCAATAGGGAAAAGTCGAGTAGCCCGGGGCGATGGGTAACCACGGACACTTCAATTTCTAAGAAATTCAAAGTGTTTCGTAAATAGAAAATTGTTGTAAATGTCTAGAGTCGAAACAAAAACAGTTTGTTGCGGTTTTTGTTACAGTAATTGCGACGTAGGCATCGTGTATGTTAGTCGTGAGTGAATGATTTGTTTTCGTCAATAAATTCATCAAAAAAAAGAGGTATGGACATTATTGATTAATATGTTCCGGGCTACCCGCCGTTTCTTCTGACGAAAAATAAAGTAAAAAAGGCCGAACTATTTTTAATATATTTTGTTCCATATTGTTCCATATATAATTCCATATTGTTAACAATGTATAATCCATTAATGCCCAAATTATTTTCTTCATTAAAAATGAAATTTTAGATTTCTCACCACTTTTAAAAGAATTACTTTAATAACTTTTATCTTAATTTATTGAGGAATTTGTCTCGTGAAAAATTGTGTTTATATATCTTTTTTTTTTTTTTTTACTGGTGTGAAAACTGCTTTATTGCCTTTTTTATAAACGTACCTAAAAAGGAGCGCTAGGCATTAATGAGTTAATTAAGATCATTAAAGTATATCGTAATTTTATTTTAAGTATAAAATAAAGGCAGAAATTTCATTCATTTGTTTTATCTTTGTAATTTATCTAAGTTTCCAAAGCTACCCGATCTTCCTCTACATTGCTTTAAACATAATGAAATACCATAAAAATAAATAATGAAAAATATTTTAATAGACAAGAAAATGTTTTTGTGTAGTAAAATAAATTAAATAATTTTATATAAAAAATCATTAACAGTTTCTAAATATGCTTGGAAGCGCTAAAAATTACACAGTATAATAAATTACTGTCTTGTTGTTCTGAGTCGCACTCTACTCAAATTAGTTGTGATATATTTGCAATGTTTCATAAATACGCAGTCATATAAACTAATTTGTAGCGCAAACATGAAAACTTAGTAAATTTTTCCGGGTAAATTTGAAATATGCATTTATGAAAAGACAAAATTAGCTGAAAGTTTCGCTCGGAAAAACATAACTAATGAGAACATAATATTATGTTCATATATGGTTCTAAATAATGTTTATATTTTGCTTCAAGTTAATGTAAGAAAACTTTCTTCGTGTGTATGAATAATAAACAAACAAAAAATAACAATAACATTATGTTACTTGTATGCAAAATAACAAGTTACATGAAGAAGGATAATTTTATAAAGGTTATATTAATTCTGAGTACAAAGAGATGGAATAGTGTCATAGTAAATATCATTAATTCTTTTTTTTTTATTATTATTATTGTAACGTTGCTATTTTATTTCTCATTGTAATAAATTTGTATATTAAACAGATTTTTTAAATTACTTATATAATATAATAGAAGGTTTTTCTTATGATAGCTTTTTATATATTAATCATTGATAATCTCTAATAACTTCATTTGTATAAAAGTAAAATATGAGTTATAACGTAATCAAATATAATAAAAAAGAAATAAAAAGAAATATTGTAATAAGCAGGAAAACATTATTGAATAAAAAAATAAATTAAATAATTTTATTAAAAAAAAGTGAATAACAGTTCCCAGTTATGTTTGAAAATGGTATAATATAATTTAAAGTAGGATTTTATTTTAATTACAACTTTTTATATATAAAAAATAAATTTTCTTTCAAGCTTTACTTGAACAAAATTAAACCATGCTTTTTAACACAATCAAATGGCATAAAAATTATATAATGTAAAATATTTTTATGGACAGGAAAATTTTCTTGTATAATAAGATAAATTAAATAATTTTATCAAAAAAGTCATTACCAATTTGCAACTATGTTTGAAAACATTAAAAATTTTACACAGAATAATGAATTACTGTCTTGTTATTCTGAGACGCATGCTACTCAACTTAGTTATGATATATTTGCAATGTTTCATAAATTCACAGTCATATAAAATATTTTGTAGCGCAAATGTGAAAACTTAATAAATGTTTTTGGGTATACTTGAAATATGCATTCGCCAAGAGACAATATTAGCTAAAGTTTTGCTCGGAAGAAAATAACTAATGGGAAAAGATATTGCACTTAAATATGGCTCTAAATAATGTTTGAATTTTGCTTCAAGTTAATGTAAAAAAACTTTTTTTTGTGAATTAGTAATAAATAAACAAAAAATAATAACTATCTATCTATCTATCTATCTATCTATCTATATATTTCCTTGAATACAAAATAACAAGTTATATTAAGAACGATAATTTAATAAAAGGAATATTAATTCTGAGTACAAAGAAATGGAGTTATGTCGTATTAAAAAAGATTTATCCTTTTATATTTTGTTGTTATTATTATTTTTATAATGTTATTATTTTAATTTTTGTTGTGTTAAATTTGCATATTGTAAAGAATTTTTTTTATTACCTACATAATATAAAAAAGGATTTCATTATGGTTTATGATGTTTTCATATGGTTTATGTCATTATTGGTCATTATGGTTTCATTAAGGTTTTCATTCACTATTTATACATTAATTTTTAATAATCTTTAATAATTCAATTTGCCCCAAATAGAAAAAAGAAAAAAAAAATAAATAAATAAATAGAACTCGAATTTTTACGTAAGAAATTAACACAAATACAAAATAATGAGAAATATTGTAATAACCAAAAAAATGATTTTGAATAACAAAATAAATTAAATAATTTTATCAAAAAAGTCATTACCACCTCCCAACTATATTTGAAAACGTTAAAATATAATTTATAAGATGTTTTTATTTTAATTACAACTTTTTATTAACAAAATTTAAATATTCTTTAACAGCTTCACTTGAACAAAAATAAAGCGTGATTTTTACCAGAATGAAATAACATAAAAAATAAATAATAAAAAAATATTTTAATAGATAGGAAAATGTTCGTGTATAAAAAGATAAATTAAATAACTCTATCAGAAATGTCGTTACCAGTTTCCAACTATTTTTGAAAGAGAATTTACACAGAATAATAAATTATTGTCTTGTTGCACTGACACATCTTCTACTCAATTTAGATACTGTCGGCTCTCGTTAACCCATTCGTGCCCAGCATCTTTTGCGTAAATTTTATTTGGTTGGCACCACTATTTTTAGAAGATTTAAGTTTAGTTCGTTAATCACGAAAATGCATCTTTTAAATAAACTAATTATTGCTTTTCTTTTTTACCGGTGTCAAAAACAGTGCTGAATGCACCTTTTGAAGCGTCCCTAAAAAGGGACGCTAGGCACTAATGGGTTAATTCGAACTACTTGGGACCACAAGAATTGTTCGAATTATGCAAAGTATGACAGGAAAACATGTTTAAAAGGGTACTGTTGCAAAGAAATTAATGTTATAGTATTTTAAAAATATATTTCGGCTGTTATTATTAGAATATGACTTAATATTAAAATAAAAGATATATATATATATAAATATTTATTTCTCAGTTCCTTGTTTAATAATTTGGTTTTTGTGTGCTGTAGCCCCAAATACGTATTATTTTGCTATTTCATGGCTAATACGTGGATGAAACCGCACACTTCATTTGTAGTTCCAGAGCATTTGGGGCCTGATGATTCTGCTCTGTGGGCTACAAATTACATTTGCATTCATTTTATTTTATTTATTTATTTATTCAGATATACTGGTTTCACTTTTTTTTTAATTATAATTCAATTTAATTCAAATTTTTCGTTTTGGTTTATTGTTTTATTGATAAAATCCATTGGTGAATCTAGTCTACTTTTAATGGTATTATACATATATATATATATATATATATATAAACTAATTAACAAAGAGATTATGAACAAGCTCAAACGAAGATGGGGTTGAGGTGTCATTGATAGATAGAAGGGCACTAAAAAAGCGGAGATCAAATGCATAGGAACATATGTATACTTGTTCAGAAATATTCTAACAAAAATGAAAGAAAGAAAGCTACTTCAATTATCTGAAGTCCGGAAGAAAATAAGAAAAATATAAAAAACTGGAATTTCGTTAGTTCGAATTAAAGGAAGTCAAGAATTAATGAGTTGGAATAAATGAAAAATTTTAACATTATTCTGCTATATAAAATTCCGGGACTTCATGTTTAGTTCGAATTAAGCGTATATTCAATTTATCTGATTTCGAATTAACGAAAGCCGACTGTATTTTTGCTATGTTTCATAAATGCATAGTTGTATAAACTTATTTGTCGCGCAAGTATGAAAACTTAGTAACTTGTTCCAGGTAAATTTTAAGTATGCATATTTGAAAGACAGAATTAGTTGAAGGTTTCGCTCGGAAAAATATAACTATAAAGAAAATATATTATCCATACATACAGTTTTAAATTATTTTTTATATTTTTGTTTCAAGTTAATGTAACAAAATTTTCTTTTGTGTATGAATAACTTATAAAATAATAATATTATTATGATGCTGCTTGAAAACAAAACAACAAATGGCATGAAAAAAGTTTATTTTATAAAAAGAATATTAACTGTGAGAAAAAAAAATTATGTCTCATCATAGTAAATTGCATGGATTATTTATTTTTTGTTATTACTATTCTTATTATAACATTATTTTATTTTTTTCTGTGATAAGCTCGCCTATTGTATAGATATTTATTTTAAATTACCTATATAATATAAAATAAATTTTTTTATGTATTTTTTTATTTATTAATCTTTAAAAATTTTTAATAACTTCATTTGAATGAAAGAAAAGCATGACTTTTAACATAATCAAATAACATAAAATATAAATAACGAGAAATATTATAATCGGCAAAAAAGCTTTCTTGTATAATAAAATAAAATAACTAATTTTATTTTAAAAAAATCATTACCAGCTTCCAACATTGTTTGATAATGGTAAAGTATAATTTAAAAGATGATTTTGCTTTTAATTACAACCGTTTTATGTATTAAATTAAAAAAAAAATTAATAGCCTTTACTTGAAAAAAGAAAAGAATACTTTTTAACATAATAAATAAATAAAGTGAATAATTGAAAATATTGTAATAGGAAAGAAAATGCTCTTGTATAATAAAATAAATGATTTTATCAAAAGCGTCATTACAAGATACCAATTGTGTTTGCAATAGTTAAAATTTACGCCGAATAATAAATTACTGTCCTGTTTTTTCTGAGACACATTCTGCTCAAATTAGTTATCATATATCTGTAATGTTTCATAAATACACTGACGTATAAACTATTTTTTTGCGGAAATACGAAAACTTTGTAAATGTTTCCGGCGAATCTTGAAGTATGTATATAGAAAAGACAAAATTAGATGAAAGTTTCGCTCAGAAAAACATAACTAATGAGAAAATATACTTTGCTTCTAAATATTTTCTTTTTATTTTTGATTCAAGTTAATGTGAGAAAATATCCTTTTGTGTAGGAATCATAAATAAACAAAAAATAACAATAAGAATATGTTTCTTGAATGCGAAATAAGTTAGATTAAGAAGGCTAATTTCATAAAGGGAATATTAAGTGTGAGTAGAAAAAATAGTCTTGTTACTAAAATAGGGATGAGATTTCCGCTTTTTTGGACACCAGTAAAATCTTAAAGAAAATGTTGTTATTTGAAATCACGAAAATGTTCCCATTTAATACAGTAAAACCTCTAAATAACGGACACCTTGGGAGCGCAGAAATTGTCCGCTCTTCGGAGGTGTCCGCTATTGGGAAAACTCAGAGATAGAAAAATTGCTAATGAGTGCTTAATGTTTTATTAGTCGATTTTAAAATGTCCTAAAACTTCTATTATATGATTAAGCAGAAATTGAAATAATTTTTAAAGCAATAACACTGAAATAAAATTGTGCATACCTTTATTCTTCGTTTATTACATTCTTACAAAAAATTTGTTACAAAAGTTTGCTTTTATTTGTCATTATATGCAATTTGTTTTTCAATGCGAAGTTTTAACTCTGTCAGTAATTTTAATCCTTTTAAATAATTAAAAAAAAAAAAAAAAAAAAAACAATTGTATAATTGTTTATTGTATTTTTCTGCTTCTTAAAAACATACAATCTCAAATCATCCGAGGGAGGGGGAAGGGGTTGTGATCACAGATAAATGTAGGGGGAGAGGGGATTTACTCCAGCTGATCCCCACATTTATCTGTGATCACAAAATTTGTGAAACATTGACATTGCCCTGATAAATTTAAATGATTTTTATTTTTTTCAACGTTAAAAAAAAAAAAAAAAAATCATTCTTTTTTGTCAAAATTACTGTCCGCTATTCGGAATGTCCGTTATTCAGAGGTTAAACATACAAATATTTAAGTTTTGGGAGTGGGGATTTGAAAACTGACCGTTAAATAGAGGTGTCCGCTATTCGGGAGTGTCCGTTATGGAGGTTTTACTGTAATATAGCATTTTCTCTAAGATTTTACTGGTGTGCAAAAAAGCGGAAATCTCATCCCTGCTATAAATAGCAATTATTATTTTATTTATTGTTGTTGTTATTGTTATTATTATTATAATTATTATTATTATTTTAACTATGACTTGTATTATTATTATAGCGATTTTAATTTATATTTTGCATAGTTATATATTTGCATATTGTAAAGCTTTTTCTTAAATGACCTATATATTATAAAATAACATAAAAAATAAATAAAGAGAATGACTGTAATTGGCAGGAAAACATCTTGTATAATAAAATTAATTGATTTTATTAAAAAAAATCATTACCAACTCCCAACTATGTTTGAAAATGGAAAAATATAATTTAAAAGATTATTTTATTTTTAATTATAGCTTTTTATATATTAAATTTTAATAATCTTTAATAACTTCACTTGAACAAAATAAACCAGGAGTTATAACATAAAAAATAAGAAAAAATATTGTAATAGGCAGAAAATTACTCTTTTACAATAAAATAAATTGAAAAATGGAATGAAAAAAGTCATTACCAGTTACTAACCATGTTTCAAAGCGTTAAAATTTACACAGAATAATGATAATAAATTACTGTCTTGTTGTACTGATATGCCGTATACTCAAATTAGTTATGATATATTTGCAATGTTTCATACATACGCAGCCATGTAAACTAATTTACAGTCCAAATATGAAAACTTAGTAAATTTTTCCGAGTAAACGTGAAATATGCATTTATGAAAAGACAAAATTAGCTGAAAGTTTCGCTTGGAAAAACATAACTAATGAGAAAAGATACTATGCATACTTATACTACTAAATAATTTTTATATTTTTACTTCAAGTTAATGTAAGAAAACTTCCTTTTCTGTATGAATAATAAACAAACAAAAAATAACAATAAACATATGTTACATGAATACACAAGTTACATGAAGAAGGATAATTTTATAGAAGGAATATTAATTCTGAGTACAAAGGGATGGAGTCGTGTCATAATAACTTGTAGTTATTCTTTTATTTTTTGTTTATTTTATTTTATTTCTTTTTCGTTTCAGCTATTTCCAGACAACTGACATGTTGAGGGTTTGTAGGGGCTTTCGAATTTAATGATCATGGAATTAATTTATTGGTATCAATGTTTCAACATATAAAATCTCTGATTAAACAAGTCGAGATTTCGCTTTTGAAAAATATTCATTTTTCTATAAAGAAATGCTAGTATTTCAGCTAAAATTAACAGTATCTGTACGAAACGTGATATAGTCGGTATCACATCAAATTATTCAATTTTAAAACAGTGTTGCCAGTGGGTATTTTTTTTCAAATTCTATGATTAACCCCTTTAGATTATTTGAAGTATTTTCTGTAAAAAAAATGTTGATTTTTTTTTTTTTTTTTTTTTTTTTTTTTTTTTTTTTTTTTTTTGTGTTATGCTTTAACCACTCGTCACCCTGGATTTATAAATTGGATAGAAATTCTCTAAACAGAAATAGTCTTGTGAGACTCCGGAAATTTCGAGGAATGTATCCATGTTGTTGCGTGCTTTTCAGTGAATACTAAACACATTAGACGCTTGCTTTCATATGATTCACGGTATTTCAAGCATTTTTAACCGAAAGTTTAAAAAATAATCTTTGCATTCTTTAACCCTTTCCGGCACACTGTGCCCGGTCGCATTTTCAGAAAGAATCACGTTTTGAGCACTTTATCGCCAGAACAACGATTGGCGCGGAGATGAAGTCAATGCTACGCACCCTTTCTTGTGTGTGACGTCAAACGCCTAGCGAACAGCAACCCTTCCTTCTGCAAAGAGATCGCGCTTATTGTTCACTTGTTTTTCCGTAAATGTTATCAAGTGAAGACTCACCGTTGTTTACGATTAAAACATAGTTTAAAACAAAGAGCTTTTTCAGATTAAAATGCTTTAAATTTGACAGAACATCTAAACATAGTTTTTTTTTTCTTAATTCAAAAATATTATTTCCTTAACTCGTTATGTTCGAAGAAATTGAGAAGTTAATTAAAAACAGTAGTACAGATTCTCTTGTAATAAATATAGTTCTATTAATCATATGTTTTTTGACACATTTGAACGTAGTTTATTTTGTGTTTGGCGATGCAACTAGCTGAACGTTCTCGCTATCGCCAACTCGCCAAGGCAGGTGCTCAAAACGTGATTCTTTCTGGAAATGCTGCCCTGTCTGGAATACCTAATTTTAATTCCAAACTTGCAAATGGCACCAATAATATTTTAGTAAAAATTTCCTTTTACAACAAAAGATTAAATTAGGGGTTTCAAAATATCTAAAAAGCTCGTTTGTGAAATCGTGTCAGTCGATAATTTCTCATTTTACAACAGATATTGCCCGTGCGGGAAAGGGTTAATAAAAATAATTATCTTCAAATATAGCGATCTATACTTTACTAAATTTCTGGTACTAAAGTACCTAAAAACCCCAAAACTCTTTAACCGTTTCTTTGATTTTGCGAATCCCGACCCCAGTCGATGCCCCTCATCGGAAGAGCCGCAAGGGCCTGACAGTGCCTAGAGACGGGATGATGTATCGTATCATTGCCTGTACGTCTTATGGGCATCATCTTTTTACCAATCATAAATTGACCGTATTATGTACAAGCAAATTATTGCAACTCATGATATATTATTCTTACCAGTAAATTTTAATGATAAAATTTGCATTATTTAATCCGAGCAATTTTCTGATTCAATTAGGCGAAAATTTCTGTTTTGAAAAACCGGTGGTTAAAGATTAAAAAATCTGTAAAAAATGTATATATTTATATATATTTTTTACGTCAAAATATATACGATTTACATATATATTATATTTAAATGACATATATATATATCATATAGAAATATATCTTTTAATTAGGGTAGATTTTGCGATGAACCCCTTCGCGCCGGGAGCTTTTTACAAAATTTTTAAGGTTTTGTCACCAGTTTTAAAACAGAAATTTGTTTCTTATTGAATCGAGAAAATACTCTGATTAAATAAGGAAAATTTCACAGTAAAATTTTACTGGTGGTGATAAACGATAATTCTTAAGCCTTTTTGTGGCACGTATACGTGTCGCTCGTCTCTAAGGCGTTAATCGCTTTCAAGGTATTATTATATAACAAGATTACATTATTATATATATGATTATTATATATCAAGATATTATTATATAGCAAAATATTTTCAGTGCTGAAAATATTGCAGTGTAGAAATAAATGCCACCGGAATTTATCAACAAATTTATTTGTAAGTAAGGAAAAAAAAGGGGGGAAATTTTTAAATACATATCAAAAGGAAAATATTTTATCGAAATTCTGGTACCACATGCTACAGCATGTGGGAATTAAAATTAAGTGGTTTCATAAACATACTACTGCGCCTTTAAGCCTTAAACTCGATTTATTTTTTACCTAATAAAATATCGAGAATTTTCCTTAAAAATTCTCTGAAACCTCTGAACCTCTTGTTATCAATATTAGATTAAGTTTTTTCTTTGTTTGTTTAATTTTAAATGTCGAAATGTGTCAAAAATTAAATACTGCAATTTAAAGAAAGTTTAATCTTCTTATTTTTATTTCATTTTATTGATCTATTTTTATTTTTACTTTTTTTGCGCAAAATGGCATTTTTACAATTCGTTACATAGTATATGAAATTTAATTTATTAAATTTATGTTTTTGTATAGGTTTTGTTGGATAAATTATTTCAAATGCAATAATTGTGAGTATCTTTTTACATTTATATTCTACTTATTTATTTATTTGCTACTCTGAAATATTTTGATATATTCAAATTAAACGATATATATATATATATATATATATATATATATATATATATAATTTGTTTTTTTTTTCTTTATTGTGTGCCGAAAATTATTTCTTTTCTAATAAAATATTTCATTTAACTAAATATTTCAAAACTTTATATAACACGAAGTATATTAAAATTTTCATGACATTTTCAGCTGATTTTTAAAAGAAAAGTTTTTTTTTTCCGAATGTTCGCTTGTATGATTGTTTGAGAAAAAATCTAATTGTTGTGATAAGAGCAAATTTCTAATAATATGCAAGAAAGATAAATGATTATGAAAAAAATCGTTACCTGCATAAGCATTAAATAGTATTTTTATTTATTACTTGTGTATATTTCACTGTTCAAAAATTTAAACTGTGAAAAATATTTAATTAATTTTTGCCATTAATGAAGGTTTTATTTTAAAAAAAATAGACTTGTGCTACATTTATTGTTTCTAGTTACAGTTTAATTTGATAATAAAATTTTTTACTGATTGCTTTGAAAGAAAATACTTATTTCCGTTTAAAATATTAAAATTATAAATTGAGAAGTGTCGTAGTACTTACTATCATATACACGTCTTACATACGTATAATTAAAGTAATATTTTGAAAATTTGTCTAAAGTATAATAATTTGTACTCGAAATCCGAATAACTAGTTTCTAAATACGTCAGTAAAATAATATATACAAGGCTCGCACTTTTCCTAAAATTTTCACACATTGCTACCAGTATTTTAAAATAGACATCTTTGAAGGTTCCTATAATACCTACTATAGAACTATACAATAAATATTTCCGATTTTAAATTGTGGTAGGAAAGTACGAATATTTTAGGAACGATGCGATCCCTGTATATATTTCTCTGCCTCCTTTTTATTTATAGTAGTTTAGAACGAATGCTTTCGAAGCTGTAGTATAAACATAGGCGTATCATAATTTTCAATTATAGGTGACTATTTTTATAGTATATTCGCACCACTATTTTTAAATAAAATATTTTCACAGGCTATGTAAAATGTATCTTTTCTGAGAAAGTGATGCGAGATAACCTTAAAAAAAATACTCGCCTGTAATTGAAACTGTACGCGATCTCCCCTGTATAACTTTTATTAACCTTCCTACCCTAAATGGGTCTAATCGACCCAGTCCTATAATGCGTTTCATTCGATTCAAACCAGAAAATTTTTCATAAATTAAATTAAATAAATAACACAAAGATTTAAGTTAAATAAGTATGTTAAATAAATCTTAATTAAAATTCTGGTGTGAAATATTTTAATGAAGTTTGAGTGAAATTTCAACAGGATAGGAAGGTTAATATTTAAATCTCTAATGCCCATGATGTAACAAAAGTTTTTGAACGAAGAAATTATTTTACAAAACGCATGAAGAAAAACATTCATTTATTTAAAAACAATTTTGTTCGTAAATCCAGGTGTCTTTCACTCATTTCAACATTTTAGAAATAGTTTTGTTTTGTTTGTTTGGTTAATTGAAAAAAATCACATTAACGAAAACACAACCTGAAACATGTATATATTTTTAATCAGCTTCTCCTTTTGAATGTGAAAGATCTGTGCTTAAATTATGCAGTTTAACTTTTTTATATTTTATTTAAAACTTTTCGGAATTAAAGTCGGAAAATTATATTCTGTTTGACTTTTCAAACTTTTTTTTAAATATTTTGAAAGATTGTAGTATGGATTGAGTATAATTTCCAGGATGTCCCGACGTTTGATTTCCCTCTTTTTAACAATGCATTTCCAGCAGTTCAAGTTAAACATTTCTTTGAATAAAGGGAATCGGTGAGAGCTTTTGAGGCGTCAGATGCAGCTGTAGTCGATGGTAAAGATGGCCATTGAAAGACGGTATTCATTTGATAGAAGTATAAAAGCAGAAAGCGACTGGAAACGGTAATGGTGCTGAAAAGACATTTTCACTTTCAAAGGAAAATTTTCTTTCCAAAACACATTTGGTTGATATACTCCACAAAAATCAATAGATAAAATATTGATTGCTATAGATGGGTTTAATGTATTGCAAAACAGATGTAAAGAATGTTTTTAATGTTAAATGTTTAAAAATATTTTAAGATATTTTTCATTTATAAACTAAATAATGTAACATATTTCATATAAAGATATTTTTTTCACCGGAATATTTAGGCAGATTTTTTTTAAAATAAAATGTGTTGTTATTGTATATCGCTTCAGTTTTTAATAATTAAATAGATCTGTGTAAACATAGCAGCTAATTTGACATTTTTTATTATAATCGTTTGATAATTAATCATATCTTATTTCATCGCTGAATTCTAAACGTTTTTTAAGATTTTCTTTGAATAAAGAACATCGGTGAGAGCTTTTGAGCCGTCTGATACAGCTGCAATTGATGGTAAAGATCACCATTGAAAGACGGTATTCATTTGATATAAAAGCAGAATGCGACTGCAAACGGTAATAGTGCTGAAAAGACATTTTCACTTTAAAAGGAAAATTTTCTTTCGGAAACACATTTGGCTGATATACTTTAAGAAAATCAATCGATAAAATACTGATTTCTACAGATGGATTTAATATATTGCAAAACAGATGTTACAAATATTTTTAATGTTAAATGTTCAAAAAATTTTTAGGATATTTTGGAGTTATTAACTAAATAATATAACATATTTTTTATTAAAGATATTTGTGTAACCGGAAAATTTAGACAGATTTTTTATATTAAATGGGCTATTGTTGTTTTAACACACGGCCTCAATTCTCAATAAGTAAATTATTCATCGAAGTAGATCAATACAAGACTAAACGCTAATTTGATGTTTTTTTAACCACTAACATTTAACCTCTTCGCTACTAAGTATTAATACAATATTATTAATTATTACTGAATTATTTCTTCTCTCGTTTGACTTCAGAGCGAGATTTTTGTTTTATTTTCATTAGCTCGACTCTTTGAATTCGAAACATATTATTACTTATCCATCATACGTAGTATAGGGTAAGTCTTGCAATCGTTTTGAAAATCGAAAAATTTTTTTTGACGTATTTACACGTTTTAGATAGTGGAGATTCCGAAAAACATATTTTTAGAAAAAAAAAATTGCCGTCCGTCTGTCTGTCTGTCTGTCTGTAAACGCTCTATCTCCCGAACGAAATGAGATAGAGACTTGAAAATTTGTATGTAGTTAATATGTAAGAATGGGACAAAGCCTATTTAATATCAGCAACCTCGATTATCCGGAACTATTTTTTTCGGACTCTCAAAAAATTCGTTCTGATGAAAGGTATATAAAAATTTTCGAATTTTTTTGTTCTAAGGAATGGACGTAAAAGACAATAAAATAACACAATATTTGCATATAGAACAAAGTCGATCGGATTATTAGTTGCCGAGATATTTATAATCATTTTTTCCACATTCTTCGATTTTTCATGACCCTGTATTTCATTCAAATTTCAATTCAGGGGTATATTTTAATTGGAAATGAGACGCTTAATCCGACGCAGTTAATTGTTAGTTAATAGAGTTAATATTTTTGGAGTTATAAGGAAGTTTCTTTTACGCAGTTCGGTACTACTTGAGTAGTTTGGTGTTTTATATAATTTGTCGAAATTGGTACAGCAGCAGTTCTTTAATAGAGCATTACTATGTATATTAACAATATTTAAATTTTGTTTATGAATTGCAATGCATTGTATAAATAGTTTTCACATGTTTTATTTTCATATACATATCCATGATGGGTAAGTATTACGGTGTCCCCCAACGACTAGTTCTTATATCGAAATCTCAATTATATTCGAGTATCATCAATAAAATGGGATAAAATGGATGTACCCATTTGGGTACCCAGGGACTGAAGAGGTTAAACCTTTAACTGACAAAGCATTTTCAGTGCTAAGATGTTGTAATAAATGAATGACAACGGTAATTGCGAACAAATATATTTGTAAATAAGAAAAAATGATTTTTGAAATAAATAATAAAATGGATTTTTTTAATTAAAATTCCGGGATCGTTGGTGAATATCGTAATTAAACTTTTGTGGCTTCTTAAAGAAACTTATGAATGATAAAGGATTAAAAAGTAAATGTCACTTAGTTTAATCGCTGAAATCTTAACGTTCTTCAAGATTCCCTTTCAATGTCTCTTATTAAATTAAATACCATTTTTTTATTTCTGGAATAAACACTAAATCTATACTAATAAAAGAACAAAACGCTCTGTCTGTCTGTGTGTTGTCTGTGTGTCTGCGATGGCTAGCAAAATCTACAGCACGTACGAAGCTCAAAATTTTTTGAGAGTAGCCCAATGTCTCTCCTGATGCACCTGAAGCTCAGAATTTCAAAATTCTACTTATTAACTGAGCAATTAATTAAATTCCAAAGCTCACTCTCATAAAAAATCGCTTTTTTCGCTTTTTTTCCCTTTCATTTTCTTATGGTTGATTGGTTGCATAAAATTTTCGCAGAAATAATTAAAAAAAGTTGGGGCAGACATTTAAAATTCAAAGACTGGCAAACTGTCAGTTTAAATGAGGATTTTCTTTTAATCACAGCTGCTGTACACCATGGAGAAAAAGATAGGTGGAGGCGAAGTAAACCGAAAAAAAACTTTGCAATATTAAACCATTTATCGCTGAAATTTTAATGTCTCAAACAAAAGCACGAGGAAGGAATTTTGTATTAATAAAACGAAATGAAAGAAATGAATTACAGCTGAAGCATATTTTACGAAGAAATAGTAATTTTTTAAAATGGATTTCTTTCTATTATATTATTTAGGTTAAAGTTGAATTGCATTTATGTTATGGTTAGAATAAGGATTTGTTACAATAAAGTGAAGGCTAGGTTACATTTCTGTTATATTTAATTTACGGTAGAGTACTGTTAAGTCGCTGTTAGGTTACAGACAGGTTCTGGTTACGGTACAAAATTTTAAGGTTGGGAATTTATACACAGAGTGAACATTACGCAAGATTTGATTAAAAATAACACTTATATTTGTTAAATAGCTCTGAAATTATAATACTATATACCAATCTTTTAGCTACCATCGTGTATCGATTTCATTCATGGTATAGTCGGATTTAAGAGTGATATAATTAGTTTGAAATTCAAAATATTTCACTTGGGATTTGTATGTGAAAATAATAATTAGTTACGTGACTTAACAGTGATTTTTACGGGTAAATATCAACTTTTTAACACGAAAATCATGCAATCGTTGGATACATATTCCCTCCCGCGTTTTCATTGCTCATTTTGAGTATTTTTAGAGCTTAATATTAGTTTTACTATTTTCACACAGTCAGTTTAGTATTTTCACACAGTCAGTGGCTACGTATTTCAGACAATGCATTTCTGCATGTAACGAGTTAATGATAAAATCATACAAATTTGAAGTTCGTTTAATATTGTTAATACGAACCCGGGCAACGCCGGGCGGGTCAGCTAGTAGAAAAATAATGTAAAAGAAAATAAGTATGACTTCATGTTTGAAATAAAAATAAAAAGGTGTATTTTTTATAATATATTTAGCAAGGATATTTGTTTAGTTAATGGCAATTTTTGTGTAAAATATGGCGACATAAATTAAAAGTAAAAAGAATTATATTTTTAATAAAATGGTTCATTTATGAAAATGTGACGTCATAGTTGAAATAAAACAGGTACTTTATAGCAGTCGTTAAAAATAAAAGTGGTATGAATATCAGTAGCTAATGGAGCTAGATAAATAATGACGTCATATTTAAAATGAATCAGAAAAAATTTTACTTATTAATAAATGTTAAATTACTTATTATAATAATTAATAAATGAATATTTTTATTCAAAACTCATAATTATCAATGGAAGAAATTTTTTGTGGGGAAAAGACGGAAAATAGAACTACTGATTAATGTATTTTTGGCTCGATTTTTTAACACTTTCGAACAAAGTTGAAAAGTTATTATGCTTTCGGTTTGTCTGTCTGTCTGGTCGCTTCCTAACTTTCGTAAATATACTCCGATTTCCATGAAATTTTTAGACTTATTAACGTATACCTATCACGAATACCTATTAAAATGAAGTCTCTACCATGTTTAGTTTATTTACAGGGAGAATCAAAACATTTCCTTACATTACGGCATTATGGGGAAAAATCGTTTTAATTAAATTTAACGATGTTACACCCTGTGAAACATATTCAAATTTATATGCATTTACAAAGTGCACTAAAATATGCATTTTGTAAAGTATGTAGTGAAAAGGACACTTATTATTCATTTACAGGGTCACACAGAAGAATTCCTTTGCATAAGAATAAAGGGAGGAACAGTTTCCGACATATTTTAATCATGGTAAACGATTTCATGTATAATCAAATTGATATACATTGCTGAGGCTTAATGTGAGTTATTTCATGCATAATACGAAGTGCATAGCATTTACAGGAACACACAAAATATTTCAAATATTATATATTCTATCCGAAGTACTGTATATGATGGATGATGACTGTTGCATGGATGAAATGCATTTTGAATTATGATATGTGCTTTTAAGTTTCGCTAAATGTATGCATATTAAATGGAGAGTATAAATGGTAATAGTATAAATAGTTAAATTTAGATATACAGGGTTGCACAAAAGATCTCGGAAAGGTTACTGAATATGAGTGTAATTTACTTAAAGGTGGTTTTTAAATAAAATATGAATATGCATTTATTTTTTGAACTGTATTCACTAAACTAAGAAATGTTTGTAGTATATATATAAAAATATATACAGGGTCCCGCAAAGAACTGGATGTCTTCGGATGATAATTTCTGAAAATGTAATTTAGGTAGTAATAAGGAATATTTTTGTTTGAACTAAATTTTAGAAAGATACTTTCGTGTATTAAAGGCACTTGGAAAACTACAGGGCTGAACAAAAGTATTCAAGAATGTTTCTATCTATTAGTATTAATCTCTGAAAGGAATATTTTAACCAGCAAAAAAAAAATAGCAAATAGGGATCATCAGAAGTTTTTTACCATAAATTCGCGATAAAAGTTAATTACACATGATTTTCATCATCGAAATTTTTTGATTGATTGATCAATTATTTCTTCTTTAAATCTTATGTGAACGAAGTCTCGGGTAACGGCTAGTTTCTGAATAAAAAAGACAGACCGAACTTCAGGGTAACATATTTTTCCAATACATTTGTTGTTTGCCCATAAGTAAATATAAACATAAATATTATGTTTCTTTAATGAAAGAGTCTGGGGGAAAAATTAAGGTTTCTATTTCTATCTGAAATAAAAATTTCTATCTTAATTATCTACCTTTCTATCTTTTATTACATCTATCTTTCTATCTATTCTTATATCTATTTTTATATCGATTCTTATCTTTACTATATTAAAAAGTTCTATTATAAAAAAGTGGTGTGAAATGGAATATTTCCACTTGAAATAGAAAAAAATATTTCGGCATTTATGAGTTAAGTCTAAAAAAAATATATTACAGTTTCAATCCTTTCTGGCGCAGCGGTCCCGCGTCGAGCCAACTTGATTTTGATTCTAAACTTAGGAACGGAAACAAGAACATTTTAATAACATTTTGCTTTTACAATGCAGGTGTAGAGTAACAAGTTTTAAATTTCTAAAGAAAATCATTTGTAAATTCCAGTGACTGTGCCTTTCACCATTCACATTTTTGTGTGTCTGAAAGGTTAAACAAAAAAAAGTTTTTCCCTATATGTGTTTGTCCATTAAGTAATGAGGCTGAATTTTTCACGCTAAGCAGAAGGTCGTAGGAATGAAGATTGCAAGTGATACATGTAGTTGTAGTATGTAGACGTATAGTGTGTAATACGACAGGTGAAACCGTATCCAAAAAATTACATTTTCACCAGAGGATGTTGTGATCGAGTTTATTTCGTCGAAAGAATAGTAATCCTGTTTTTTTAAGGTTTTCCAACAAAGTTGAAAAGTGTTTATGGATTCGGTTTGTCTGCCCGTCTGGCCGGATGGCCGTCTGTCCGCGCTTTAACTCCTGTAAATATACTCGGATTGCTATGAAATTTTTATATGTTATTGATGTTTACCCTTGTACGAACCCTATTGAAAATGAAGTTTCTACTATGATTAGTTAATTTTCAGGGATGGTCAAAAATTTTCCGATACATTAAAGCCTAGGGAAAAAATCAATATTTTCCATTTTTTAGAATAAAGTTCTGAAAGAAAAATTTCCACCAGTTTGGCATTTTCCTGCTAAACTAAAGTTTCCTATTATATAGTATATGTTTATCAACCGACGGATCAAATAGAGGGCTGTTCAAAAGTATTGAAATACATATTTGGCTATTGACAATAGCATCTTATTTCCCTAAATGATAAACTTTTATTAAAGATTTCAGGAAGTGTTGGTAAGTGTTTCATAATCTATGCTTAACGCATGGTTTCTCTTACTTGTTAGATATCTAAGATGGAATTGAAACTACGGGAAATTAATTTTTAAAGATTAAATTTTAAGAAAACACAGAAGTAGATAGATTTATATTGTAATATTTGATATATTAGGAATAAACAATAATTATTTTAAATTCATTCCATTCATTGAGGGATATATTTTTTAATTCATTTCATACCATATATCTTAAGATGATGTAATTAACGCTCATTTTTACACCTTTCAAGCAACGTATACGATGGGAGCATCGTCGAAAGTAATGGAATATTTTGTGATGCATTCTAAACAAGTATATATATGTACAGTGCAATATCCTTCAAGGCATGGTGAAGTCTCTTAACCCTTTGCGGCGATGCTGTATATCTACGAAACCACTTAATTTTAATTCCAAAACGCCACATTGGCACAGCAATTTTTGTAAAAAAAAACACGCTTTATTAAATGCATGAAATATGTTTTTTTCATATTCATAAATATAGTTCTTTTCAAATTTCGCTGTCAGTCATTAATTACAACACTTAAACAATGAATTTGCTCTGCGCCGCAAATGGTTAACTACAGATTCCAGCAGAAGAGCCCTTAGGCCTTCATGATCAGACATGTGTTTGAATGTGGCTTTAGGTTTTCAGAATGAAGTAAGTGTCGAGCGGAGATATCCCATAAATTTTTGTGCAACACTAAACAAATTCGCCACTGAGAGGCTTATCATGTTAGAAGAAGCTTATGAGAAGAATTTTTCTGCCCACGTTTTAAATGTTTATTCGGCACAAATCCTTCAAAGACTTCCATCTTTGAATACACTGATGATGAGACGTAACACCGATGATGAACAAAGCACTAAACGTCCTTAAGTTCTTGATCTTTAGACAATGTGGCTATAATATTGTAGATGTTGGTCGCGGATTATCGTATGAATATTTGAGTGATTTCTGAGACATTGAAATTTACAATATCGTTTATGTATCAAATTGTCATCGAAGTACTTCAAATGCGGAAATTTTGAGACAGGCATGTTCTTCAAATTGATCCAGTTCCTGCCAAATCACAGCGTCGCAACTCCCGCCAAGTCTCAATCTATCATCGTCCGCACTTTATCTATTCCCTCGGTTAAAAAACAGCTTAAAAGATCAGGGTTTTGAAAATCTGAAGAACATGCAGAAAAACGAAACGCATGTTCTAAACAGCATTACACTTGAAGACTACACTTCTAGGGGGGGGGAGGAGTATAAATTGGTTTCAGGTCTATTAAAAGTGGTGTATTTATGCAGAATAAGGTTATTTTGAAAAATAATGTGTTTGTAAAATTATCGTCAGACAAGTTATTCCATTCTCATTACTTACTTGCCAGAGCATGTACACTACATGGCCATTGATTACCGTCCACTTGCGATTTTAAATATTTTGTGAAATATCTAGAAAAATACATGAGGAATTATCCCGAAACTCTTAGTGTATAAATATAATAGTACAAGTCATACATTTAAGGGAAATTTTCTTCTATAAAATCCAATAAGGAACCGTCAACAAATTAAAAAAGAATGAATATCTTTTGTATAACCCTGTCAAAACTGATATAGCAAAAGCCCTCAAACTGTAAATTATGATTAAGTGGTTTATTGTAATAAACTGTGTTCATTTTCATGCGAGCAGCATGTATACTCGTAGAAAAAATAAGTTTTTATAAAAATGGTCCCAAATTTTGCCAAGTTTTTTGCTTATAATTTGCAGAGTTCTTAATGTAAAGTAACATTATTTTCTGAAAATATGACAAATAATATTGCACACAATACCCTGTAATCAGAATTTAAAAATAATAAAAATTGTATGAAAAATGAGTAGGTTTAGGGGAAGATGAGGATACTTGAGCCATTTTTTAAATTTTAATTTTTTAAAATTTTTTATAATTTCTTAGAACAAAATAAAATATTGAAAATGAAACTTTGATATTTTTTCTTCAATTGAAAACCACTTTCAATTGATTTTGAACTATTTTTCTATGTCTAATAAATTTTTACTTTTTCTTTAACATCGTGGCTCAAGTATCCCATGGAGGGGATACTTGATAACAATATACGCGGAAAAATGCATTAAAACTTTTTTAAATAAATTTGGTCGAATTTTCTGGTGTCGTTGTGACATTTCAGAATTAAAATTATGTGGTAGAAAATTCTACCAGCAGAGCTCAAGGGGCTAATCACCATACTTTGAAAATGGTACCAAGGTATGTGATTTCTTTTTTACATGTTCAGAACTATAAATATCTTACCATGTTGCCAGGTTTAGAAAGAAAAATTGACCAACTGTAGAGATAATAGGGGTGGTTCAAGTTATCCCCTATGCTCAAGTATCCCCACTCTCCCCTACTAAATAATTTTTCACTGCGCATGCGTCAACGATATCGAAATTTCATTTGCATATTATGTTAGCTAAATGTATAGAGCAACTTTTGTGAAAATCGTAAAATCATAGCTTGAAAATTCTCAAAAAAAAAAAAAAAAAAAAAAAAAAAAAAAAAAAAAATCGTCAATAGAAAAATTTGAATATCCGTTACTCCCAAAATGAAGCAAAAAAGTGAGGGATTTTATCCAAATGTAGTAGTACGTCCAACATTGCGTATTCTGTATTGACACTAATCAATGAATGTATAGATACAACCTCTCTTGTTTTTGCTTCATTTTGGGAGTAACGGATTTTCAACTTATTCTATTGACGATTATTTTCAGAATTTTCAAGCTATGATTTTGAAATTTTCACAAAAGTTGCTCGGTATATTTCGCTAACATGATATGCAAAGGAAATTTCGATATCTTTGACGCATGCGCAGTGAAAAATTATTTGGTAAGCCTACTCATTTTTCGTACAATTTTTGTTCTGTTTATTTCTGATTACAGGGTATAGTGTGCAATATTATTTGTCATATTTTCAGAAAAAAATGTTATTTTACATTAAGAACTTTGTAAATTATAAGCAAAACATTTGGCAAAATTTGGGACCATTTTTATAAAAAGGCCTTAAAACCTTATAACCTTATAACCTTATAGCCTTATAACCTTAATTTCTCTGCCAGTATACATGCTATTTGCATAAAAATGAAAGTGGTTTATGAAAATAAGCCACTTAATCATAATCTACAGTTTGAGCGCTTTTGCTACATTAGTTTCGACAGGGTTATTCAAAAGATATTCATTCTTTTTTAATTTGTTGAAGGTCTCTTATGGAGTTTCGGGAAACAATCTTCACTGAAATGTATGACTTTTACTATTATATTTATACACTAATAGTTTCGGGATAATTCTTCATGTATTTTTGTAGGTATTTAACAAAATGTCTAAAATCGCAAGTGGATGGTCATCAATGGCCATGAAAGGTATGTTCTGTATATCAAGCAATATGTTTAGCAGACCATGAAACTGTTATATTTTTTCGACCTTTTACACATAAATATGTCTAAGTTATCCTCATATTGGCTCATTCAGATATTTTAGTGAATTCCACAAATTTAATCTACACATTTTATTATTTAATAACTAGATTTGAAGTTTTGTACGTTTGTCATACCATTTTTAATTTAACAATTAATTTTCTCACAAAATTTTTTTAAAATAAAACCTAAATTGTAGGGTAACACCCCCAGTAATTGGCATGCACCAGTGATTGGCACATTTTACAAACATGTCCTAAAAAAAGATTTATATCCAGTCTTTTAAAAATTCAAGACCATATATCAGTTATATGCTCATTTACGTTAAAGATTATAATTTTGATTTATTTTACAAGATTACAATAGAGCCTAGGAAAGAGAAAGAAGTATGGCTTGTATCAAATTAGCCATTTTGTTGCAAATTCTTCTTTTTGGCTTAAGGAACGCATGCTTTTCAATTCATTATTATCTGATTTATAATATATTTTAAATTTTAATTGACAACAGTTTTGTTAAGTTAAAAAGGGTTACTTTAATTGTGTAAAAGTATTTTCGACACAAATATTTGGATTTCTGAATTAATGGTAGTTGCCAATTAATGGTGCTTCAATTTTGCTAGTTCCAAGTAATTGGCACCTATTCCAATTACAAGGAATTCGCAAGGAATTTAAGATTAAACCATTTATTTTGGAAGTACTTTTAAAATTATAGACTAATTTTGTTTATCATTTGTTTTTATTTGAAAATATAAATTTTATCAGTAATTGGAATCTATTAAAGCTTACTATGACAATTACTGGGGAAAGCGTGACAATTACTGGGTATTAATGTAAGTATATTGTATTGTTTTAAAGTGTTCACATTTCAGACTAATATGCTGATTTTTTACTCTCAATAACCTGAAATATGGCATCTTTATCTACAGTAAATTAATTTAAAGTGATTAAATCCAATTCAAAATGTAAAGTTTTTTTTAGTATAAACATATGCCAATTACTGGATCACAAGGTGTCATACATTGGTGCTCTAGGTGCCAATTACTGGTGATTTCAGCAATTTTTTATAAATATATTTTTATAAAAATACTTTTTTAATTTTTTTTGCTCTTAGTGGGCAAAATAGATACACAGATATTCCTTCTTTGATTTAAAAATATTTCCAAGTAAATAGCTTATTTCTTTGTAATGAAAATTTAAGTAAGTTTAACGACAAATTCTTAATGTGCCAATTACTGGGGATGTTACCTTACATCAAAGATGAAAAATAAGGTGCGTTCGTATTATAACTTGTTTTATAAATTATCATATCTTGTCGCAATAGCTGTTGCACTCTTATATAAAAATAGTGAATACAAAATTTATTACGGTTATACATATTAAATTCAGTGATGCGTAAATAACAATAATCCATCTTGAATAGGACGTAATTACCATGATAACCTAAAATCATTACCTGTCATGTGATATCATTGAATACACTAGTTTACAAAATTAAACTTTTTGTCTGTTGCCGCGAATTCTATGGTTGATAATGTTCACTTATGACTTGTTTTTGTCAAATCTAACAGAAAAATCTTTTGAGCAGCTCGAGTTACTTTTTTTTATTTTTATCATGTAAGCATATACATCAATCGATAACAGGCGTATTTTACTGTTTTAAGGTTAATTTCTCAAGCTTTTGCGGCATGGGTAGTTCAAGGATGCGTTGTTTAACCCTTTAACAATCATAGCATTTTCATTGCTAAGATGTCGAAATAAATGATTGACACCGGTAATTAAGAACAAATATATTTCTAAATAAGAAAACGTGATTTTTCACATACAAAATAAAAGGGAAATTTTTAGATAAAAATATCGGTGTCAGTGTTGCATATCGGAATTAAAATTTTGTGGTTTCGTGGCGAAACGTTAAAGGGTTAAACAATCCCGATCATTTCTGCTATATATGCGGCGAATATGTGTTTAACAATTGTAGAAAAGTTGCATCAGAGTTGGTGAAAAATACCTATTTTGAGTATTTTGGGATGCTCTTGAATAAAAATGAGAAGTCTTGGGCTCCCAAATGTATTTGTAAATCGCGTGTGGAATATTTAAGTACGTGCCTTTAAATTTGGAACACCGATTATTTAACAAGAACCACGAAATCATCTCGAAGACGGTTAGTTTTGTAGCGTGAACGTAAACGGTTTAAACAGTAAAAATCGAGCTAAATGGTAAAACCCAAGTACTAGTTGTGTTCAACGTCCAGTGCAGCGTTTACCTGACTCTTCAGGGTCTAAAAATATATCTGAACTATTAGAACAAGACATTGAAGGACCAAGCTCACTACAAAATGTTGCGGATTTTGAAGGTATGTCAATTGAGCCAAAATGATTTTCCCAAAATGAGTTAGATGATCGTGTAAGAGATTTAAATCTTTCTGAACAAGCTTCAGAATTGTTAGCAGTAAGACTAAAAGAAAAAAAAATTGCGGAAAAAGAAAAAAAAGTTTTTCGGAAATAAAAAATTCTGAAAATTATATTGAACTTGTAGAAGACTTTCTGCTACAATTAAAAAATATGGCGTGCAATATGAGCATGAAACTCCACTTCCTCAGAAGACACCTAAACAGATTTCCGGAAAATTTAGGAGATATGAGCGAAGAGCAGAAAGACCGTATGCATCAGGACTTACGCGTCATGGAAGAGTTCTATCAGGGTTTCTGGGATACGAATATGATGTCTGACTATTGTTGGTCTCTGATACGTCATTTTCCAAAGTCTACACATCGGAGAAGAGCTTTAAAACGAAGTTTTTTAGAACTCAATGATTAATTATTTTTTTAGTGAAGTTTTCCTTAGTAAATACATGTTTTTTCTATTTAATACCTACATAGCTAAAACTCAGAAACTAGAGCTGATTAAAATATTCTAATTATATTTTTGAAAATAGCATATGATATGTAGTCAGCAACAGCTAAAATTTTTTCGGCAACAGATGTACTGTAAACTAGTGATATACAACCTATGGTGGAATTTAATAGAATGAAGATACCTTTTTAAACTTTTGATTCGATGTTCATAATATTTGAAATGACTCGACGATACTTTGTAACAATTATCGATATAAAAATATCAAACATTTGTTTGGATACATTTTGCGCTTTTATATGCGAACAGACGGACGTACCATACAACAACTATAGATGCTAAGTATTTATATGAATACAAACACACATAAAAATATAACAAGTTCGCAATTTCTACTATTGAAGATTATTTAATCTCTGAAGGGGCAAGCAATATTGTCTCTGTGATATTAAATTGTCACCAGAAAATCGAAAATTTTGATTCTAAAGTACGGAAAAAAGAAGTTTTAAAAGTTTTCCTGCCAATGCTAAAAATATAAAATCCCGTTAGAAGTTTTTGCTGTTAATCTCGTTTAAATTAGGTGAAATAAAATTTATCTCCAGCCTCTTAACCCATATACGTGCCACAAAAAGGTCCAAGAAAAATTGTTTATCACCACCATTAAAATTTTGCTATAAAACTTGCCTTTTTTAATCGTGGGAATTTTCCAAATTTAATAAGGCACAAATTTTTTTTTTTTTAAATCTGTGACAAAACATTAACAATTTCGCAAAATGTTCTCGTCACAATGGGGCTTAGATATTTTCAGTTTACAAATAAAGCAAATTCAAGTAAATTAGTTTTTCTTATCGAATTATCTAAAAATTAAAATACATTTTCGCGAAATAAGAAACTATAACCTGTATTCAATGTAACGGTTTTAATAAGTTTACGAATAATAGTCTGCAATGTCTCAGAATTCTCAAAATTATTTTGCAATTGTAGCTAATATAATTACAGTTGAAGATGGTGCGATTACAGAATTAAAAAAAAATTTCCTATACAATAATCCAATTAGGTTTTCATCAGAGATTATTATACATTACTGGGTCATTATCGCACGCTACGTAAATTACAATGCAATTCTTTATTACGGTCGAAATTAAATTGTAACTGCGGAACACAATTTGCACAGTAATTGACCAATTAGATTAAATCACAACAAAACTGTCTTACGCAAATAGGTAGTTATATATAAAAAAAATATTTAATCGACCTACCATTACATTTGTTTGTATAAGGTGCATTAGTATGAGAAAAATTGTATGAATTATGAACCTTGTTTTAATTATAACCCACATTTTGTACTACTTTTAGACTTCGATTATATATGCTGGCAATTATGATTTATTTGTTTGAATACATTTTCAAATCGCACATTTGTGTCTGAAAAGAGAATTTGAAATGAAAGACCAAATGGTCATAAAACAATATTAAATCTTATTTTAAATATATAGTTCAAACTATCATTTTCTTGTTCGTTCTTAAATATTTTCATTTAATTTCTTTTTCTCTTTGTCTTCCTTTTTAGATGTGTTTGTAATTGTAAATACATAGTACCTATACTCATCCTCTTGTCCGCCCATCTATCTGCTATCCCCATAACGATTTTGCTTAATTCATCATTTAAAACTTTTTGACACTACAATTTATTCAAAAAATAATTTTATACTATTAACCCTTTAACGTTCATTGGTTTCGCCACGAAACCATAAAATTTTAATTCCGATACGTAACACTAACACCAGTATTTTTATCTAAAAATATCCTTTTTATTTTGTATGTGAAAAATCACGTTTTCTTGTTTAGAAATATATTATTTCTTAATTACCTGTGTCATTCATTTATTTCGACATCTTAGCAATGAAAACGCTATGATCGTTAAAGGGTTAAAGGCGGAAGTGTTAGACAAAATGTTACGAATATTTTATTTAAAAAATTGTGGTGAGAATCCGTTATTTTCAAATTATTGAACGGAAAAGAAAGTGCTAGTTAAAGAGTTATTCAGTCCGCATATAACAGCGCAAAAACTATCCAACCAAATGTTTTGAAATTTAATATGCATAATGGTCGCTAAATTTCGTCGACACAATTTAAATTTTATAAAATTCAATCGAAATTTAGAAAGATATTAATAAACGTTTTCTTCGTTCGATTATATCCTGTAATGCGACTAACATGTAACTCCCGTCAAAAATGACGGAATTTTGACCCCCGTTTCATTTTCATAGGACTTCATACAAACAAACAGAATGAAAATTTTATTATTGAAGAGTTTTGCATTGGAGAAAAGCATATTATAAAAATAGCAATAGAAAAAATAGGATTTTTTTTTTTTTTTTTTTTTTTTTTTATTATTATTATTACTTGATATTCAATTTCTGAAATAGTTCAACAATTGGGCAAGACAAACACCGGTTTTAATCACAGCATTAATAATTTTTAGCAAAGTAAAACACAATTTCTGAAAATTTCACAAAACATTAAAATTAAATATTGATTTTTTTTAAATTTTAAAATATATTATTTTTATAAAAATCAGTGACTTAGCAGTGAATATATAGGAAGGATATAAGATAGATTCCTAATTCATCGATTATTGAAGCTTTATGTTTTGTTTTAGGTAGCTTTCATTACAAAAAGTAAAAATCTACTTATTGCAGCCGTCCGGGAGGAAAGCACTTCCACAAAATTTTGGTATATTTTCACCGATCATGACCCCCAGACCCCAAAACCATCCTCCGTTCAAATTTCGGCATATATATATATATATATATATATATATGTATATATATATATCTGATATTTGTCATGCTATAACTAACGTATTTATTAACCGATTTGTATGAAACTTGGTATGTACATAGTACATACAAATGTCTCGACTGAGTTCGTTGGCGAGCATCAACCACCATTTTGTTTCAAAATGGCGGCCTGTTAAAAATTAAAAAAAAAAATGAACATTCAAAATTAACTCGAGAAAATTAAAAGTTGAAAAATATTTTTCTTTTATGTGTTAGAACGTAAGACAAAGATTCCAGAACACTTCTTATTTTGTCTGTATCTTAAAAAATGATTGAGTTATAGCACTTCGAATTTTTCTTATGGCTGACATTTTGAAACGATCTGATTTTTGTCACGTGATAACACGCGTATTTATGAATCAATTTGGATGTAACTTGTTGTGTACATGGTACATAATGAAGCCTGGATTGAGTTCGTTAGCCAGTTCCATGCGCCATCTTGTTTCAAAATGGCGGCCATTTAAATTAAAAAAAAAAAAATTAAAATTTAAAATTAGGTACAAGAAAGTCAGAAATTGAAAAAGATTTTTCTTTTATGCATTTGACCTTGATACAAAGATTCCAGAGCATTTTTTATTTCGTCTGTATCTTAAAAATGGCTGAATTATAGCACTTCTAATTTCTAGTGTTGCTCACATTTTGAAATGATCGGATTTTCGTGGCATGATAACAGATGTATTTATACATTTATAAACTGATTTGGATGAAACTGGTGCTTACATTGTACATACCAATGTCTGAACCGAGTTCGTTGGCCAGTTCCATCCGCCATCTTATTTCAAAATGTCGGAATATTATTTTTTTAATTTAAATTTTAAAATTAGGTGTAAAAAAGTAAGAAATTGAAAAAGATTTTCCTTTTGTGTGTATAACCTTGATACAAAGATTCCAGAGCATTTTTTGTTTCATCTATATCTTGAAAATTGGCTGTGTTATAGTACTTTCAATTTCCAGTGTGGTTGACATTTTGAAACGGTCTGAAATTTGTAATGCGATAATACGCATGTTTATACACTGATTTGGATATGACTCCATGTGTACATGGTACATTCCAATGTCTTGACCGAGTTCACTTCCCAACTTCATCCGCCCTCTTGTTTCAAATAGTCGGCCATTTAACTTTGTCAAAAATCTTTAAAATGTATAATGATGTACAAACAAAAAATTTGAAATTGAAAAAAGGTTCTTTCTAAAGTATTTATCTTAATAATAAATTCTCGGGTATTTTATGCTTTGTCTTTACTTTAAATAACGCCTGAGATTGAATTGCAGTTTGAATTTCTAATGTGGGTGACTTTTTCTTAAAAATCAATTTCCCGAGACAGCTCTCGTATATATTAATCGATTTCAATATGAGTGTGCCAGTCCCCATGAATTAAGATTTCGATCAAGCTCATTGGTTTGTTTTATCCATCATGTTGCTTTAAAATGGCATACATTTCATGATATCGTGGAATTTGGCGACTCTCTAAATCGCATAAAATAAAACCAGCTTTAATAAAAGATGATTATTTTCTAAAAATTGCTCTTAATATTCAGTATTGACAAAAACTGGCAATCGATCTTATAAAATCCGGTTCCACTATTTTGAGCTTCGTATGTTTGAATAATATAACTTAATTTAAAATAAATAAATAAATAAATTAGGTATATGAAAGCTACCTCTTCCTCCCGGCATTGGCGGTAGGACTTTTTAAATACGAATTTGGCTCCATCTAGCAGCAGTTAATATAAAAAAGAATTTTTTAGTAAAGTTGTAGTTTCTTATGGAAAATATACTGAATTTTCTATAAGAAACTGAGGAATTGATTGAAGAGGCATTGATTTAAATCAAAATAAAAAATTTTAAACTTCAGCTATTTAACTTCGAAAATTTTTTCCGTATTAATTAAAACCAAAATCCTCATTATTATTTCTTCCGTAAAATTTTAATTTAGTTACACCAATTTTTAAAAGCTTTGCTTATATAATTACATCCTGCATTTTTTATTATTTGTCTGTTTTTTTTATTTCAATGGAAAAAATCTTTATTTATATTGACGCCGAGAGATGGCACCACAACAAATGTTGAAATCGGCGCACAGAGCATAACTGAAAAAAAGTTAATTTGGATTATTATTATTATTATTATTATTATTATTATTATTTTATTTCTTTATGCTGTAAATTTACTGAATAAAGATGTATACGGAATTGAAAAATGTAATTTAAAAATACATTTAAAGGCTTTAGTACGGTTTTACAAACATATTAAAAGCATAATTGGATATTATTATTATTATTATAATTTTTATGACTCACTCTTTCATCTGAGTCTTTCATCTGTTTCTAAATTTGGAATTTGCTGTTGCTTTGAATGGCAACGGTGAAACGTCCGCTTACATATTTTGTTTACAATAGCTTATTTTAGAATTGAAACTTAATATAGAGCAATTTCTTATTACATACATGTTTTATATGTAAATATGCTCAACAAACATTATTTCAAACAGAAGCAATTTTCATTTAGCTGTCATATGTTAACATATGTTTTCATTAGAACTGACATGGCGTTTAGCTACGATCGATTCACAAACCAGAATGTTTCGTATCGGGCTGATTACCGACAATTTCCTCCACTCAAATTTTATTATAGATAATTTTTTCGAAGTAATTATTTAGAATTTCGAAATTTCAAAAAGTTGATTCAAAAATCGTTAAAATATGGCACTGTACACCGAAAACATATTTCTCTGCAAGTAATCTAAAACAAGAAAAATGTCAAATCGAGCATTCTTTGAAATCAGAATACAATCTGTTTAAAATATGCACCGTTTACACTTCTGTGTAACATTTTTTAAACTTACTTAATAAAAAGGAATTTTCCGCATACTTCTTAATCGATCTTTCTTTTTGAGATATTTAATTTTCAAAGCAAAAGCACCTTGTAATAATAATAATGCTAATAATAATGCTAATAATAATAATAATAATAATAATAATAATAATAATAATAATAATAATAATAATAATGCTGCAATTTAACATATAAATAATCTTCAATCGAAAAATTACTTTCCAAAACATTAAACATTAATTTTCAGTCATTAAAAAAGGATATCTACGACTCTAATCACCATTTACTTTATGTTTCAAAATATCATTCATTTATAAAGTAACGTATAAGGATATGTAAAATTTATGAGTGCAAAGAGATTCACCAAGTTCAGGATTTTATTCCGGCAAAATTCATGAACCATATTCCTTTAAACTTTAATTATTCAAGTAGGGCAGTTACAGTCCTGTATTTCGGCCTAACATTTCCCTAACGGATATGGAACGTGCCTTACAAGATATGTCGGATTCCCTTTTCAGACATTTTCGATGTTTTTTAGAGTCTTTCTGCATAATGCATAACATCGCTTTGCTATATTTTATCACGTGACGTTTTAAGAAAAGCCAAGATTGCTACTGATAAGTTAAAAGTATCAGATTTGAAAGTAATGAACACGGATAGGAATATAAATAATATATACTATGCTTATTAATGTTAACACTACAGTCTTCAAATAAAATAGTGCTACAAATGGAATCAGCAATATTTAACATTTTAGCAAAATCGTAATGTTATACTTTCATTTTACATGAAATACTAAAAGTTATAAAGTATAAATCTAATATGTTTTTTTCGGTAAAAGCACTGTTATAACTATTCGATGTAAAAATGTAGAATCCAGAAGAGTTGTATAATTTATTCAGAGTAATATTCTGTATATTTAATTCATGGTAATTCAAGCAGCATATTTTCTTCAAATACTTTCTTCGTAGAACATGATGAAAAATGTTTTACATAGGTACATTTTTTTAATAAAATTTTTAACCCCCAAAAAGTATCATCGTTATTCAAGAGGTTAAAATAATTTTAAGAAATTGTTTTTACAAAAATGATTTTATTTTCATGTAAAATTGTGTGTATTTTTTTTTTAAATTTAAATGTATAATAATAGTAACAATAACAATAAGATAATAGTAATAAAAGCAATAATAATAATAATAATAATAGTAATAATAATGCTATAATTTAACATATAATTAAAGCTCATTATATAAATAACCTTCGAAAACATTAACCCTTTAACGTTCATTGGTTTCGCCACGAAACCACAAAATTTTAATTCCGATATGCAACACTGACACAGGTATTTTTATCTAAAAATATCCCTTTTATTATGTATGTGAAAAATCACGTTTTCTTATTTAGAAATATATTTGTTCTTAATTACCGGTGTCAATCATTTATTTCGACATCTTAGGGATGAAAATGCTTTGATCGTTAAAGGGTTAAACCTTAATTTTCAGTCATTAAAAAAGGTATCTACGACCTTCCTCTCCCATCATTTTATGTTTCAAAATATCATTCACTTATAAAAGGACATATAAAGACATGTAAAATTTATGAGTGCAAAGAGATTCACAAAATTCAGGAATTTTATTCCTGCAAAATTCATGAACCATATACCTTTAAGATTTAATTATTCAAGTAGAGCAGTTACATTCATGTATTTCTGACTAACATTTCCCTAACGGATATGGAATGTGCCTTACAAGATATGTCAGATTCCTTTTCCAGACATTTTCAATGTCTTCCTAGAGTCTTTCTGCATAATGCATAACATCGCTTTGCTTGATGTTTATCGCGTTAAGTTTTAGAATTTAAGATTTAGGTTTTAAGGCTTACTTTGAAAAATTGCATTATAACTGCAAAAAATACTTGACTTGATATTTTTCTTGTTTTAAATTGCTTGCACAAGATGAGTTTTTCGACACGCAGTACCATATTTAAACGATTTTTTTGGAAATAAACTGTGGAATTTCGAAATTCCATTCCAAAATTCGTTAAAATATGACACTGTTCACCAAAAACCTCGTTCTTTGCAACCAATCTGAATCAAGAAAACGTCAAACCAAGCATTCTATTAAATCAGAACATAATCTTTTCAAAATATTCACCGTTCGAAACTTCTGTATAACATTTTTATAGTTACCTAATAAACAAACCGTTTACCGCATAATTCTATTGATCTTTGTTTTTGTGAAATTTAATTTTGAAATCAGGTTCTCTATTTCAGGACACCTTATTAGAATACTACAACTACTAATAATAATAATGCTGAAATTTTACATATAATTCGTGTACACTCTAAATATTACTGTCCAAAACATTAAACATTAATTTTCAGTCATTAAAAAAGCTTCCTACAGCTCATTTCTCCATTCTTTTTTAGGTGCGCTCGTAATTATGTAAAACGTAGCACCTATTGTTGTCGCTCTGTCCGTCCGCTGTCTGTCTGTCTGTCCGTCTGTCCGTCTGTCTGTCCGTCCGCATATAACATCGCAAAAACTACCCAACCGAATCGTTTGAAATTTAAAATATATAATTATAACATAATTTTATCGAGTCATTTAAAATTTTATGAAAATCGGATGGATAGATCAATTACAGGGACAATCAAAAGGATTCCATTACATTACGGTCAATGAGGAAAAAAGTTTCAAATGCATTTTAATAGTTTGAAATTTAAAACATGTAATTATTGCGTAATTTTGTCGAGTCATTTCAAATGTTATGAAAATCGGATGCATAGATCAATTACAGAGACAATCAAAAGGATTCCGTTACATTAAGGCCAATGGGGAAAAGTTTTTAAATGCATTTTAATCGTATGAAATTTAAAACATAAAATTATAGTCGGATGCATAGATCATTTACAGGGACAATCAAAGGTATTTCTTTATATTACGGTTAATGGGAAAAAGTTTCAAATGCATTTCTATGATGTTACTCTCATTCGAACATAATAGAATTGGCATGAATCTATGAAATATGTACTAAATTATGCATTCTGTACAATCTGTGATGCAAAGAATTTTTATTATGAAATTACAGGGCCACACAAAAGTATTCCACTACATAATGCTATACGGGGAAACATTGTTTGGGGCGTGTTTTAATTATATTCAACTATTTCACATTTTATGAATAAGATGTACGTTGCTGAGGTGTAATAAAAATTACTTCCTGCATATTTACAGAAACACAAAGATTTCGACTATTATACTGTATCCGAAGTACGTTCTACTATATCAGCAAGGTCTGAATATTTTTAAAATTTCGTTATCGTACGAACGCACCTCATTTGCTGTGTTCACGTGCAATTTCCAACTTGTTTATTTAAAAATATCATTCACTTGTAAAGCAATGTATAAAGACATGTAAAATTTATGAGTGCAAAGAGATTTACAAAGTTCAGGAATTTTATTCTAGCAAAATTCATGAACCCTATTCCTTTAAGCTTTAATTATTCAAGTAGAGCAGTTACAGTCCTGTATTTCTGCCTAACATTTCCCTAACGGACATGGAACGTGCCTTACGAGATATGTCAGACTCCCTTTCCAGACATTTTCGATGTCTTTTAGAGGCTTTCTGCATAATGCATAACATCCTTTGCTAGATTTTTATCACGTTAAGTTTTAAGAAAGTATAAGATTGCTTCTGGTAAGTTCAAAGTATCAGATTGCTTCTGGTAAGTTCAAAGTATCAGATTTAAAAGTACGGAACACGATTAAGAACATAAATAATATATACTTTGCTTATTAACATTAATACTACAGCCTTCAACTAAAATAGTGCTACAAATGAGTATAAAAGATTCAGTAATACTTAACATTTTAACAAAATCGTTATCTTATACTTTCTTATTACATAAAATACTAAAATTTATAAAGTATAGATGTGATATTTTTATTTTTTTCACTTTAACTGAAACCACTTTCTAAAAACAGAAAATCTTTACCCATGTTTTAACCACATTTTCAGTAGACACGTATTTCATACTTTATGTCAGATAATGTCAGAGTACAAATAGAATATAAAAATACTGGCCCTGCATTGTGGCAATTAAGAATTAAAATTAAGTGATGCAATAACATCATCACTGTTCTTTAAGTGGTTAAAACAATTTAAAAATCTTTTACAAAAAACGATATTATTTTCTTATTAATTTGTGTATCTTTAAAAAATAAAATTTAAATATATAATAATAATAAAACATTAAAATTAATATAATTATAATAAAAGAAATAATTATAATAACAGTAATAATAATAATAATAATAATAATAATAATAATAATAATAATAATAATAATAATACATATAATTCGTATTCATTTTAAAAAATGACTTTGCAAAATATTAAAAATTAATTTTAAGTCATTAAAAAAAGTATCTATGACTCTTCTCCATTCATTTTATGTCTCAAAATATCATTCATATATAAAAGGACATATAAAGACATGTAAAATTTATGAGTGCAAAGAGATTCACAAAGATCAGGAATTTTATTCCGGGAAAATTCATGAACCATATTCCGTTAAGCTTTAATTATTCAAGTAGAGCAGTTACAGTCCTGTATTTCTGCCTAACATTTCCCTAACGGATATAGAACGTGCCTTACAAGATATGCCATATTCCTTTTCCAGACATTTTCAATGTCTTCCTAGAGTCTTTCTGCATAATGCATAACATTGCTTTGCTAGATGTTTATCACTTTAAGTTCTAAGAAAGTACAAGATTGCTTCTGATAAATTTAAAGTATCAGATTTGAAAGTACTGAACACGGATAAGAATATAAAGATTATATATATGCTTATTAACATTAATACTACAGCCTTCAACTAAAATAGTGCTACAAATGGTTATTAAAGATTCAGCAATACTTAATATTTTAACAAAATCGTAATATTATACATTCATACAATACTAAAATTTAGAACGTTTAAATGTAGGAGGTTTTTTTTCGGTTAGAGTACTATTATTACTATTTAAGCCAAAAACGCAGTTTCCAGAAGAGCTTTATATTTTATTCAGAGTAATATTCTGTATATTTAATTCATGGTAATTCAAGTAGAATATTTTTTTCAAATACTCTTTTCGTAGAACATGATGAAATATGACTTTACATTGGTAATTTCTTTAAATAAAATCTTTACTAAAAAGACGAGAAAATAAATTCAGAAAATATGGTTTTCAAAAATTAGTATAAAGATAGGGTCATCTTATCTCTGTGAATGAATTTGTTTTGAATAAAACATTACTCAGACATTCAGATGAAAGGGTTTTTTCATCTAAATGTTAATATGAGAAATGACAGATATATATAAGTGAGAAAAGTATAGTATACATAATAGAGAAAATAATATTTTAGTTTTTCTCTGCTTTTAATATGTAATCGTACTGCTATTTTACTGATATCATACCATGTCAAACTATCATATATATTAAAACAGTAAGCAAATTCTGTAAGATAAAAAATTCAGGTATTTGCGCATGCGTGAAGTTGAATTTATTAGCTCTTCCAGTTAGAGGAAAGTCGAAACAAGTCTGGTTAGCTCAGTGGTTTAAGGCACAAATTTAAACCTCTGAGCATTTGTAGAGGAGTTGGATTCGGTCCCGACGCTCGACAAAGTAATTTATTGAATAATTTTTTTTACGAGGAAAAGTTATATGATTTTTATTCTTTTGTTATAATTATTATTTTGATGCTTTATAATTTATAAAATTCAACACTACATTTTTTAAAAAATTTTTTTAAATATTTCAAGTAATTAAAACTTAGTAATTATTAGATATAAACAGCCAATTTCCAGTTCAGGGCTTTAGAGATATATTTAGAAGAATAAAATTATTGAAGATCCTTACAAATCGCATTCTTAAAATAAATAAATAAATAAATAAACAACAATAAATACAACACAAAAAAATAAAAATTGTAAAAATGTGGTAAAATTTTATTTAACATAATTTTCCTTAAAAAATGTAAATATTTAAACATTATTTTGTCGGTAGATAGTAGAAGCAATTTTCCACTTTCCTGTCACGTGGAAGTTTAGAAAAAGTATTCCATTTATAAACTGTAATATACGTGAATTATATAAATGTACATCATTTAGGGCATATATTAAATGATTTTTAATTAAATCCCTGAGTCCCGTTTTAAAGTAATGTATGAATCTTTAAAATTGTGAAGTCTGCTAAAATATTTTAGAAATAGTTTAACAATTTTTACTTAAAATATTTAAGCTAAAGTATTTTTCATTTAATTATCTTTTAAATATATTAAACTAATCTACAACTTTTGTTATATTTTTCATCAGCATTACAAAGAAGATATATGTTTGTGTGCATATAAGGAAAATTATTAACTATTTTCCGGGAAAAAAATTAAAATAAAGAAGAGAAAAGGGGGGGGGAGAATAATAGTCATGTAAGAATTATAATTGAACTGCTTTGTAATACCCATGGTTTAACAATTAAATAATGCATGAAAACGTTATGAAAAATTCAAATATACTAAAGATAGTTACTTGGTAGCAAGAAATTTTAAGTTTAAGGATTTAAAATGAGACTGATAAAAAAAAATTACTAAAAACTTTTCAATATAATTAAAAAAATTAGAAAGTACTAAACATTGTTATTTTTTCAAAACATTGAGACTCACCAAAATAAATATTTGTTCAAAATAAATATTTGACTCACCAAAATAAATATTTGTTCAATTAATTTTAGTTATCCTTCTGCTAAAAAGCAAACGCTGTTAAAATTCAATTAAGCTTAATTTTTTTTTCAGTTAATTACATGAGTAGGTTATACTGACAGAACCATGAAACGCTTTGAATCTGTTGGAATTACATAGATCACATAGAAATAAATCAAAATTTCAAAACTTTATTTATAGGTAACTAATTAAGAAAATCAGACATTATTCTAATTAACACTAGAACCGCGGAGCGGGTCAATTTGACCCAAATCGATGTTTAATTTCACGCCGCGCGAAAAGTATTCATTGAAAAAATGTTTCCTATTTTGACTTTTAATATTTTTAGGTAAACAACAACTTTTCGTATTTAATAACGAATGACATAAATATTCTTTCATTTATCACATCTTATACCTAGAACCGCGAAGCGGGTCAATTTGACACGTAATAAGTTTATACGCATAAATGACAAAAAAAAAAAAAAAAAAAAAAAAAAAAGATGCATTTTTCTGAAAAAATGAGAAAGTTTTTCTGTCTCACTCCTAATTTTATTAATAGGCATAAACTGGAAGGGGGAATAGTAATAACTTTCAATGAAGATCTAATATTCATGATATGAAGAATGGATGATTGCAGTGAAAAGTTACAACAAATATTTAGAAGTAGTATTAAGATTGCTTTTAATCTGCATTTATTGAAAATATAGATAAGATTCCCGATGTCTTAATATTACTATCAAAGAAGCTTTGAAATAATAGCACCTATTATCTGAAAATGATTAAGAATGCAAACGGTTGAAAAATGTATATCTGACTGTAAATGAAGAAAATTAAGTTCTAATGATAAAAATGAAAGTTACTACGACTCTGCCTATAAACTTATTATCGTAGGACTTTTTTCATTAAAATGTACATGAAAAATTATCCGTATTGAACGAAAGTTTGTGATAGTTATCATTTTAAAAAGTCGGATATAATAAAGAAGAATTAAGAATTTGAATAAAAGTGAGAAAATTTGAATTTTATACACATGAAAATCTGAAAAATAAATAAGCAATAATTTGCGTATTCACATATAGAAATAAAGAAGATGACAAGAAAACTGCAACACAAACTATATAAAAGGGCTGAACATAAGAGTAGATGAGCAATCATTTCTTTCAAAATCTGTGAGTAGGTTTTCTCAGTATACGTCTACAAAAAATACATTAATTTAGTATCATATCACGTTTTAAATGCTTGCAGATGTTGATAAAAAACTTGCCTTATAGAAACTGCAAAATGTCTAAGACGAGAAATAAAAATCTCTGTAAAAATGTCCAAATCGGGATTGCATGCGGCTATTTTTTTAAGACATTCAGACTTCAGCGTAACTATTTACCAAGGAGAAAAGGGTAATAATGCTTTGTCGCTTAACAGTCTACATCTCTGTTGAAATTTTAGATAATTCTAAAAAATACTAAATACACTTATGAATACTAATGCACTTAAAAATACTAAATACACTTATGTATACTAATGCACATAAAAATACTAAATACACTACAACGCAACTAAATTCAGTGTAGCTGTGTGATGTTTTGAGATGGCAGGAAGTCTGTATTTGTCAAGCCTGTTTTTTATAGGAGGCCGATGAATGTAATTTTTAATATTTTGTATTTTGCTACTATCAATGCTTGGATTTTATGCTAATCTCTAACCGGAAATATAGTTAGTAAATGTCTATTAGTATACACCTATTTTTTCAAGACTTAGTTGAAGACGTACTAGAACAGTTTGTTACTTCTCTGTCCAAAAAAAAGTTATTTGGGCATTAAAAAATTCTAAGAACGATGAAAAGCACAAACTAAGCATAAAAGAGTCTTTTTTTATCATAATAAAAAAAATTAAAATAAAACTAACGATAATAATTCAAAATATAATCCAACCGCATGTATCTGGTAAATGTGTAAAATCTTTAACTATGTTTTTCAAGCAATGCATACAATAAATTGGATTAGAAAAATAGGTAAAACTAGTAAGTAACTTATAATTTTTATTTTTTTAAATCATTCTTCGATTTTATATCTAAACTTATTTGAATGCGATAATCAATTTTTGTATTTGTAATCATCGATTTTTGTAATGCGGTAATCAGCATTTGTTCAGAGTATTTTCATCATACTTAATGAAATGTAATTTTGAATGATAGTATTTTCTGAATTGTATTTAATTTCTGTTGATTTTTTGTGTAAAATATAATGTAAATACTAAGAAATGTTGATTATTGTAAGAAAATATAATATTTAAACTAACTAAACTAAGTGTTTGGGCATATTTATATAACATTTTCCATCGCGGGTCAAATTGACCCGCTCCGCGGTTCTAGGTATACGGGAAATCCCGCGGTTCTAGTTTTAAACTTTTAACATGTTTATCGTCAAATCTTGACGGGTACCATCTAGTCAAATATTAAAACAATATGCCAGTGAGCAGAGAGGTACGCGCTGCGCCAGAAAAAGTTGATTCTCACCACTAAAATTAAATTGTATTCTTAAAATTATTGAATTTCAATAATTCTGTCATTAAATAAGGTAAAGAATAGTATAAAAATTTACTGGTAACAATCAGTCATTTTTGGCGCAGCGCTTGCATCCCTGTCAGTGAGCTATTTTTTTTTAGCCCCTTAACTGCCGAAGCTTTTTTAAAAAAAATCTAACTTTTTGCTTAAAAAAAAAAAAAAAAAAAAAAAAAAAAAAAAAAAAAAAAAACACAAATTTTGGTAAATAACCTTTTTTTATTTAATGGTAAAAGTTTCTTTTTGTTAATAAATCAAAATTTTTAAATCAAAAGAAAGTAGCTGTTCCATAGTTAATTTCAGAAATATGCATTTATTTGAGCGAGACGTATATATACGCCCGGGACAGTTAAGGGGATAAATTCAGATTTCTTATCTGGAATCACTTTTCTGAAATGGTTTAAATTTCCACTTGTTTTCGATTTAACACTAGAATATTCAACAGGTGTCTATTCGGCACTAATTATGTGGTAAAATATCAATTCGAGAAAGAATTTTTTCGTAAAATCAGTCAAATATTATTGAATAGAAATCTTAGCCAATAAGTAAGTAAAATAGATTTAAATAAATCTTTTGGTGGTAAAATATTTATATTGTGGTTGTGTAAAATTTCCGGACGTTCTACTGTTAACTAAGTCCTTGAGGACGAGCGATATGTAAGCGTGCCGCATAAACTCTTAAGAATCCCCATGTTTATCCCCACCAGTAAAATTTTATTGTAAAAATTGCCTTATTCAATCGGAGCATTTCTCGATTTAATAACACACAAATATCGTTTTTAAAACTAGCCGTTGGGGGCCACCGTAATACTTACCCATCATGGATATGTATATGAAAATAAAACATGTGAAACTATTTATACGATGCATTGCAATTCATAAACAAAATTTAAATATTGTTAATATACATAGTAATGCTCTATTAAAGAACTGCTGATGTAAAAATTTCAACAAATTATATAAAACGCAAACTACTCAAGTAGTACCGAACTGCGTAAAAGAAACATCCTTATAACTTCAAAAATAATAATTCTATTAACTAACAATTAACTGCGTCGGATTAAGCGTCTCATTTCCAATTAAAATATACCTCTGAATTGAAATTTGAATGAAATACAGGGTCGTGAAAAATCGAAGAATGTGGAAAATAGGATTACAAATATCTCGGCATCCGATAATAATCCGATCGACTTCGTTCTCAGGGTGCGTAGTCTGGAAGCACCTTGTAAGGACCTTTTACCAGAATTTTTATAATGTAATATTTGTTTTATTTAACGAAAAAGAAATCCTTTTTCAGATCTAACAACCAGTACTTTAAAGAATTTCTGATACTAAAAGAATTAAAATCCTTTGAGTTTCTTGATGACCGTTCTATATGCAAAATGTGTGTTATTTTATTGCCTTTTACGTCCATTCCTTAGAACAAAAAAATTCGAAAATTTTTATGCACCTTTCATCAGAACGAATTTTGCGAGAGTCCGAAAAAAATAGTTCCGGATAATCGAGGTTGCTGATATTAAATAGGGTTCGTCTCATTCTTACATACTAACTACATACAAAATTTCATTCTCTATCTCAATTTGTTCGGGAGATAGAGCGTTTACAGACAGACAGACTGACAGACAGACGGCATTTTTTTTTTCAAAAAATATGTTTTTCGGAATCTCCATTATCTAAAACGTGTAAATACGTCAAAAAAAAATTTTTCGATTTTCAAACGATTGCAACACTTACCCTATATTACGTATGATGGGTAAGTAAAACCGGTGAAAAAAGATTAAAAAGTTCGTAAAAAGCTCCCGTCGGGAAGGGGTAAATGCGTCATAAGACGAATTTTACTATTTCAAAAAAGTTATACCAATTAAGAAATTTGAATTAACAAAATAGCTCACTGGATATATTATTTTTATTTTGGATAGTTTAACATGATACCGACGATATACGCGACAAAAATTTGTCCAAATTTATCTTTCGAATTACTAGTATCTGGTACCAGTTTTAGTTTAATTATTTTAATAGCCACGAATTTCTATAATGTAATTAAAAAAATCTGTAATTTGTAATAAAATAAATTAAAATAAATTTATAATTTGTAATTTGCAATAAAAATAAAACAAAATAAAATTGCAATTAGATAAGAAAAAATTTCCTGTTCATAAACAGTGGTACCTAATTGAAACCGTCACGTTTATCTTGACTGTCACTAATGACTTTTTTTATATTATATTCCTACCATAATTTTTAAAATATAAATTCAATAGTTTATTTCTCACGAAAAACTTGTTAAAATATGTATCAAAGATTTTATTATTTTTTTTAAA
The DNA here is from genome assembly GCA_964019185.1 of Maratus speculifer. NCBI lineage: Eukaryota > Metazoa > Arthropoda > Arachnida > Araneae > Salticidae > Maratus > Maratus speculifer. The sequence goes on along the minus strand of OZ025300.1, from coordinate 210,397,268 downwards.
GTGGGGCGAAATAGAAATAAAAAAAATATTTGACGGTTGCAGCCCCAATTAAGCGAAAAAAGATGATTTATAGCGTATAAGGTGATCCTTTTTCGTTAACCCGCATTCGGGAGAAGCTTCACGCACATGTGACATATAAGGCGCTCAGAGTCCTTGATTATTCCCTCCATTTATTTTTTATTCTAAATCATGCATTATTTAATCAAAATCTTTTTCCGATTTAATTTGGCATTTTGTTTTTGAAAAAAACCTGTGATAAAAAAAAAAAATAAATAAATAAAACACCTTGCGAAGGTGTTAAGGTGCCACTTAATAAAAGGAATTCTTTAAGATGCTTTCTTAAGCCAAAAGTAGGCAAAAACCACAAGAAACGTGATCCACCTCCCTGAATTAAAAATGTTTCGTTTATTATTTGATATGAAAGCAAAATTCACTATCTAACAGACAAAGTAACCAACTAATATACACAATACTTCGGACAAATATTATATGAATTCTCTCATATATGCAGATATTGGCGCTGTTAAACGATGTGAATAATATAAACTGTGCTAGCATGAATAAATACATTCAATTGTACAACCCCTATGTTACTATAAAAGCTATATAAACGCTGTTATAAATCATGCTATTTCAATCCAATAAATTCTGGTATTACTATTATAATTGCATCGATTATTGAATCACTGCCAGATCAAGTGATTCTGTTTCAATTACTGTTATACAAACTACTACTCAAGTACAATTGCTAATATTCAACTATTATTATTCTGAACGCATTCATGTTCATGTAACGTAAAAAAATATTTTACTTACCCATCATACGTAGTATAGGGTGTCTTGCAATCGTTTTCAAAATCGAAAAAAAAAATTTTGACAGATTTACACATTTTAGATAGTAGAGATTCCGAAAAACTTTTTTTAGAAAAAAAATTTGCCTTCCGTCTGTCTGTCTGTCTGTAAACGCTCTATCTCCCAAACAAATTGAGATAGAGACTTGAAATTCTGTATGTAGTTAGTATGTAAGAATGGGACGAAGCTTATTTAATATCAGCAACCTCGATTATCCGGAACTATTTTTTTCGGACTCTCAAAAAATTCGTTCTGATGAAAGGTATATAAAAATTTTCAAATTTTTTTGTTATGAGAAATGGACGTAAAAGGCAATAAATTAACACACATTTTGCATATAGAACGAAGTCGATCGGATTATTAGTTGCCGAGATATTTCTAATCCTGTTTTCCACATTCTTCGATTTTTCATGACCCTGTATTTCATTCAAATTTCAATTCAAAGATATATTTTAATTGGAAATGAGACGCTTAATCCGACGGAATAAACTGTTAGTTAATAAGATTATTATTTTTGAAGTTATTAGGATGTTTCTTTTTCGCAATTCAGTACTATTTGAGTAGTTTGGCGTTTTATATAATTTGTCGAAATTAGTACATCAGCAGTTCTTTAATATAGCATTACTATGTATATTAACAATATTTAAATTTTGTTTATGAATTGCAATATATTGTATAAATAGTTTTCACATGTTTTATTTTCATATACATATCCATGATGGGTAAATATTACGGTGGCCCCCAACGACTAGCTTTAAATTTTATCCATGAATGCATGGGATTTTATTGCTCTTAAAAAGTGATGAGACGTAGAATAAAAAAACAGCAACTGTGACTGAACGTAAAGTTACTCCATAAAACTGGAAAATCTATTAAGAAGTTTGCAGTTTAATTTAAAATAAACTAAAATGAATTTCGAAAAGGCTTTCAATTTTTAACTGATTGTAAAGATGTTTCTCACAAATGATGTTACAAAGCTTTCAATTAAAAGTTGTTTGCATTGCAAGTAAAACTGGATGCAGCACGGTTACTATTCTATCAAATCTGCCGAATTCTGTCAAAAGGTGACATTTTTGAAACAAAATTTTGTTCTGGACGACCAAGAAATGCATCTAAACAGCAAGACAGATATTTTTTTTTAGATTAGTTGAAATCGAAATTTTGTGTATACGGTCAATTTTTAAAGAAGTAAGCGTTCCGGTTCAAAATCCATAATATATCGCAGACTGCAAATAAGTACATTTCTTAATTATTGTAAAATGCGTCGTCCGATAAATTTTAAAACAAGTTGGAAATTGCACGTGAAGCATAGCAAATGAGGTGCGTTCGTACTTCAACGAAATTTTAAATTATTCAGATCTTGCTGTTGCAGATCTTGCTGTTAAGTAACTTGTGCAACGTATGCTGCAACGTATATCCATTTCATAACATATGAAATAGTTTAATGCAATCAAAACACGCCCCAAACAACATTTCCCCGTAGTGTTAGACTTTTGAGTAGCCCTGTAAAATAATAATAAATATTCGTTGCATCATAAATTGTACAGAATGTATATATTAGTATCTGCTTCATAGATTCATGTCAATTCTATTATATTCGAAAGAGTGTAACATCATTAAAATGTACTTGAAACTATTTTTTCCTTACCGTAATATGATGGAATACTTTTGATTATCGCTGTAGATAAACTATGCATCGGATTTTCATAAAATTTCAATTGACTTGACAAAATTATGCAACAATTATATATCTTAAATCTTAAATGATTTGGTTTGGTAGTTTTTGCTGTATTATATGTGGAAGGACATACGGAACGATGACTATTACTTGGTGTAATCCTGTGCAAAATACAGAGGCGTGAAAATTATTAAAATAATTGTGATTTTTTCAGTTTTCTTGATTAATAGTGTACATGCTTGCAATATTTCATGAAAGGCAGTTTGATTTGTTGATCTAGTCCATTTTTCACTCCTTTAGAATAGTTTCGCCGATATAATTTTGTTAAATGTTGCCATTTCTTAAAAAGAAAAATTTTTGATCAAAAGTAATCAAATTGTTTGCATCGCATAAAGAATTTGTTTGATTAACAAACGAAATTAAAATAAAATTTCTAAATTGCCTGATTGCTGTGCTAGTATTTTCTTTCTTTTCTTGAGTTGGAATCAGTATTATTTTATTCTTAAAAAAATCTTTTTCACTGTTTTGCTCAGTTTATACTAATTTTTGGCTTATTTTCGATTGCAAAAGGATTTTTGTGTGATTATGGGTATAGCAATTGATATTTCACCTAGAAAACTAGATGTGGTAAAGTCTATCATCCAAGAATATAACTATACATAGCACGAAATCGCTAAAAAATCAAAAATTTCGCAAGCATGTGCGTTGAGAATAAAAAGATCTATTGCCTCCAAATGGGAATATGAAAGTTCTAGAGTAGGACAATGCGGAAGTAAAACTAAATTTGCTGAAGAGACTTAAAGAAAATTAATTCAGATTGCTAAAGCTAACAAAACAGCAACTATTCATGAACTAAAAATCTCTTTGCAAGCGTATGAAGTAAGTATATTTGATTATTCTATTCTTAGAAAACTTATCTCAGCTGGACGCAGTGCTCACCCTTCTCGAGAAAAGACTAAAATCATATCTACTATGGCAAAGAAAGAATTTGCTGGGGCAAAAGCTGTGCAAGAACAATTTAGAAATGGCTCGAGCAAGTAGAGAAATATTGTTTTTCCCTTAATTAATCAGTTGAACTTAAGCTATTAATTTGTTTTCTTGAAATCATGTTTTTTGCATACTGACTAAAGATACAGAACTGTTTATAAATTTTATTAAAAAATTCTTTTTAAGAATATTTCTCTACAAATTATGTACCTTAAAGAATTTTTTGTCTTTTAGATATGTTTTTCTTATGAGTGAATGTTTACTGTATCAGAAGAAAACAGTCAATATGTTAGGAGAAGTACCAGTGAAGAATATTCCATAAATTGCTTAGCACAAATAGTTAAACATCCAACGAAAATGATGGTTTGGAACATGATGTCTTCTCAAGGTACTAGGCTATTATACATTGTAGAAGTCATAATGGACCATTATCAGCATAAAAAAATGCTTGAACAAAGAGTTATTCTATATATAGAAGACTGATTTCCAAATAGACTTCATATTCATGCATGATGAAGCTCCGTCCCATACAGTTTCATCTGTAACTAAATTTTTGGATGAAAGAAAATATAAAAGAATTTCATTGCCTAGAAACAGTCTAGATATGAATCTCATACAGAATCTTTTAGCCATTGTAAGGAAAAAAATAAAGAAATGCAACATCAGTAACAAGAATGATGTGATAGAAAGACTCGTCGGAATTTCACACCATGACATCGAAATACAAATTAATTGCCAAAAACTCATACAAAGTTAGCCAAAAAGTGTCGAGTCTTTAATAAAAGACAAGGGAATGCACACTAAATATTAAGTGTATCATTATTTTTTAAATAGTGTATTATTTCTGTAATATAGCAAGATTTTACCGTAAATTTCACAAGTATTCTAATAATTTTCACACCTCAATTTCATAAAATATTAAATAGTTTAATACAATTAAAATGCGAGCCAAACAATTTCTCAATATATAATTATGCAATAGAATATTTTTGCGTGGACTTGTCAATCAATAACAAATATTTTTTTTATATCACAGATTGTACAGAATGTTTATTATAGTATACTTCATACAGGCACGTCAAGTTTTTTATGTTCGAAAGAGAGTAACACCATTAAAATGCACTTGAAACTTTTTTCCCATTGATCGAAATGTATCGGAATCCTTTTGATTGTCCATATATTGAACTATGCATCTGATTTTCATAAAAATTGAAATGACTGGACAAAATTATCTAATAATTTTATAGTTTAAATTGCAAACAATTCGATTGGGTAATCTTTGAGTTTTATATACGGACGGACAGAGAGACGGACAGACGGACGGACTGAACGAAAACTATAGGTGCTACGTATTTACATAATTACAAATGCATCTAAAAAGAACATCGTTCTTTTTAGTTCGTTTTTATTAGGCCCAAAATTGAATTTATTAGACAGATGAATTATTGAGTATTCTTTTTAGTGATGAAAATAAATTTATTTTAGGTGACCATGATGGTTGGGCGTATTACTGGCCCGATATTTATAACGAACCACGAATTTTTTTCAATCGATGACAACGATAGTTTCTTTCATATTGCTGGGAGTATTTTCTTATAATGGAATAATGAATGATATATATTTTTGAAATAATAGCCAATGTTCCGAAGATTATGTAATTTCTCGCGTTAATTCTTTTCCGCACCGAAAATTTTATTTAAAACATGAAGTCAAAGAAATGTTAAGTAACAGGAAGTCACATGTTATTTAAAACAAATTCAGGTAGGAAATCCAGTTATCTGACGTGCGGTATATAGGCGGGAAAGCACGGTATTACAAAATGTTTTAAGTACAATTATTTCCATTTGGAAAGTTGCTACGGGGTAAGGTCAAATAGTTATCCCATTGCTCTATTCGTGTGTCCAGTTCTAGAATGTAATGGTTTAGATAAAACCAAGTAACTGTTATGGACTTTAGCTTAAATGTCCTGACCTGAATGCAAAGGAAAATGTCTGAGGAAGATTATCAACAGACATATGGGGCGCTCACAATGGTCCAAGAGCCGACCGCACAAAACCCTAAGTCATCGAGCAAAAGAAAAAACCTTTATTTTGTGGGAGAGTAGTAATAGAAGAATCTAATGGTCCATGTCTGCCTGAAGCGAAGTGGTACATAAGCCAAAAGTTAATACCACTAGTGGTTTATTTGTGATAATGGTGTGACAGAAGAACTATCAAACAATTATCGCGGAATTGAATTATTTTTATGAAAATCGATAGTAAAATGTCATACGAACCAAATGACCTAGGTATGACCAGAATTGCCAGGCCGAAAATAAGCTTAGACCTCTAATTACCATGATAAAATAAGTTCTAGAAATTCCATAATTAAGGGAATTTGAAATCATACAGGATAGAATGTTTCTATATGAATTCAGATATATGATATGATTATATGATATATGATAAATGATATGAATTCAGATATACTAATAAATTTCGCCTAATTTAATTACGGAATGTTTGATAATAAATAAAGCAAATACTGCTAATATAAATTTATTATGTGAGTTAAGAATACATGAATTGAAAAATAGATTAAATTAGAAAATATTATTATAGCATATATGCTACCCAGGAAGCTCTAGGATGGAACTAGAGGGTTGATTAAATTAATAATTATTACAGAGTTATATTGTTTTATTGCTATCAGGGATATCTTTCTTTCCTAGAAATTTTCCATAGAAAAATTCGTAGAATTTCATCGCAAGGTGGTACGACAAACAAAATTCTACCAGAAAAATCTGCCACGCCTATTTTATGGAGAAACAATGGAACAGAGTAAACATCTTGATTGACTACCTACTTGCGTGGCAACATTGCAAAAAAAAGCACATCCACTACAGAGGTAGTGCATATTGAAAGGACTCTTATGATCCTAAAGAAAATGCTGGTAGCTACGAAGACAAAAAAATATAGAAAAACTAAATTACAATATATATATATACCGTATTTACTCGTGCATAGGGCTCACGCGTGTATAAGGCGCAGCCTTACTTTGCAAGTAAAAATGGCGATTTCTTAACGTCTCGTATATAAGGCGCGCCATAAATTTTATACGCTAATGAAGAATGACAAAATGAATTTCAGTAAAAAAAAAGTTGGAACAAACATTACACCAGACCAGAAAACAATTCGAAAATGCATTTTTAGATTTCGGATTGTAAGAGAATGACGGGAAATAGGAATAAGTAACGGTAAAGAGAATTGTTAATTAGCGTTTAGATAATGTCATTAGCTCTGTTGTATAAAAAACTGCAAGGAATGAAATAAATATGCAAAAATACTTCAATTAAGTAACATTTTCCGAGTTTTAATATCTTCTTTGAATAATTTCTTGCTTCATATGTATATCGTTCGACTACATCCAAAAGTAAAAAATTATTCCGTGTATAAGGCGCACCTAGGAGTTTTGCTCTAATTTTTTGGAAAAAAAGTGCGCCTTATACACGAGTAAATACGGTATATATATATATATATATATAGATAGATAGATAGATAGATATAGATATAGATATATAGAGAGTTTAATCAGTTACACGAAGTGTAACAATATAGAGAGGTAAAAAGGGTAAAAGATAAAAAATTAGAAATATTCCATTATATCCAAAAAGACAGGTGAAAAAACTAATGGTGGCAACGTCCGCGAAAAACATTTCATTTTATCTAATAGAATTACTATAAAATTGCAAATTAGAAAAAAAGAATTTATTTTTTAAGTAAACGTAAAAAGGCCAGTAACACAAAGAAAGGTTATGGATAACAGGAAAGGGGAATAATCTCAATTTTCATCGTTAACTAAAAAGAAATTTTTAGGGCGTTTAATGTTGAATGGTTAAGGACCTCATAACTTGGCAATTCCGTGAAGATTGATTTTCGGATATTTTAAAAAAATTGTAGAAGTTTTCAGTGAGTTGCTTAGCCTTTAAAAGGTAGTAGTACAATTTATGATACTATCAGTGTTTCTTAGTCATATATTCCGTTTACGCACCAGAAATTTAAAAACAGAATTTTTCATTTATTTAATAACAGATATTCGATTAAAATAACTGAAATTCAGTGTTTAGATTTTTCTAATATGATTTCCGATTCTCCGAATTACGCATTTTTTGAAACGCATTCTACCCTGGGCATTTAATCACGTGATATTTATGGGCTGAGAGCTTCACGTCTTTTATTCAGAATTGTTTGATTCACATCTATTTTATAAAATATAGTAATTGACTTTATTCTGGTAACATGTTGCTTGCCATTAAATAAGATGATTTTTTTTCTAATATTGGTGACAATTTTCATTCTGAACTTTTAAACAGTAATTAAATGCGCAAGTTGGGCGTTCATTGTTAATGCGTTTCTGTAACCGTTTGAATCATAAACAGCGCGATCGCGCTATTCAGTTTTTATATCGAAAAACGCAGCACATTTCGAGTGTGTGGATCATTGAAAGTGCACCTATTGGGACTTTTCGACATAAAACAGAAGAAACATTACCGTGCCGCTTCCGATATATCGACGCTGCTTCTATCTTTTCACCATAAATTAAAAGAAGGCTATCGCGCTGCTTCGGTTGTTTCAGCATAAAATGAAACACAGCCGCGCTGCGTGAGATTTTTCGATAGTGCTTTCGCAAACCCTCTGGTACTGAAAAGTTTAATGAAGTAGCATTACAAAGACAACCATTTCTAAGGATTGCAGCTTTTATTATCTACACGGTAAAGACAGTTTACATTGGCTTTTCATGGGAAAATTGAGTAATTTTGATGAAATTTTGTGACTTTTTCCTTTTAATTTTTTCCGGTGCGACTTTATTTTGTTTCATTATTAAAGTGCTTAATTATTAAAAAATTGTGGAGTTGTTTGAAGAACGCGAAGTTGCCTATTCCGAGAATCCCGATGGTGTTTTAACACCTTAACCCTTTCTGGCATGGGCAAAATCTATTACTAAAATGAGAAATTATCGATTATTACCGGAAATCACAAACGAATTTTTTAGATAATCCGAAACCCTTAATTTAAGCTTTCATTGTAAAAGCAAAATTTTACTAAAATATTATTGGTGCCGGTTGCAAAAATTATGTATCCCAGATCGGGCATAATGTGCTGGAAAGGGTTAAACTGTTAATTTTTTTCGTTTAATAAATTGAAAATATCGAATTCACATCACTATTATTTAAATAAAACATTCGTAAAATCTAATCTAAACATTTCCGCTTTACCATAGTATGAAAATTTTCTTAACCGAATGGCGTTAGGACAAAGCAGTTAAGGGGTTAGTAAAGTTTGTCATACCAAGTGTATCTGAAAGAGCACGAAATTTACAAAAAATGCTATAATAACTGGGCGGCCACAGGCGAATATTTATATTTTTTTCGGACCAATATTTTTCTAATATAAATTTTATTTTAATATAAATATTGTCAAAGTGTGTGTTAAGGATTTCTGTTCAGAGAAAGTGGCGTCAGTTAGAATTTAAAAATAATCGCCTGTGGCAGCCCTGTAATAGAAATCAATATACACATAACCGTGAAATAATATAGATTTTTTAATAATAATTATTGAATTAAACATGTTTTAAGATCGTCAAACTTAGTCAGACCAAGTATATTTTGTTCGTATGACATGATTATTATAACAGTACATTTACACGTTTCTTTTTCGCTTTTCGGAATCGCGGGGCATTTGATGTCACTCACTGACGGTTTATAAAAAGTTAAGCCTATTTTATTCTTATATATATATTGGTGTTTAATGCTGTTGTTATTTTTTAACCCTTTCCGGCCCGGGCAAAATCTGTTAGTAAAATGGGAAATTATCGACTGACACCGGAATTTGAAAACGAATTTTTTAGATATTCTGAAATCATTAATTTAAGCTTTTATTGTAAAAACAAAATTTTACTAAAATATTACTGGTGCCGATTGCAAGTTTGGAATTAAAATTAGGTATCCCAGATCGGGCACAGTGTGCCGGAAAGGGTTAATGGGTTTGGAATGTAAAAGATTTATGTTGTTAGATTAAAAATGTGTCTGAGAAAATATAATTTAAGTTTCTGTAAAACAATTTCACACAAAAGATAAAAAATAAATGATTTACAGAAAAGATAGTGTATTTGAAATATCTCAATGTTTTTTAATCTATAATTAATTGAAATATGCAATTTAACAAATTTCGTTTTTTAAATTTCGATTGTAAGCTCTCCTGAAATAAATTTCATTCTATTTTCATCAGTTAAATGGAATTTGCTTTTCCAGAAATAAAGCACTTAGACTTTTTTAAAAAATTCTGGAAAGCTATTTCAAATGTAGTTTCTTGATAAATTCCCTGCAAATCACTCTAAATTCCATCTAACATTAATATATATTTCTTTACATCCCATTATGATAATACATTTTCAAAGAACTGAGATTCAGAGAATAGACTTTTATAAAATCCTCCATTTGCAGATTATTATCGTTAAAGATTTTTTTTTCTCAAAAATTTCTGAGAAATGCTTTTAAATTTAAGTAAGACATCCTCTTGTGGGAGTGATTTCGACCTACTTCACTTTTTAAAAAATTCATTTTACACTGATTATTTTTCTTCATATGATTTTATTAAATATGAAAAGAGAATACTTTAAAATAAAGTCATTGTTTTCAAAATGTCATCTTAATTATGATATTCGTTTAATTTTAGTTAACTTCCCTTTATTTAATGAAATTTTCGCCTTATCTTATATAAATTTACTTAACAAGTTATTCAAATAAATGTAGCTTAAAAAAAAAAAAAAAAAAAAAAAAAAAAACTATTTAAAAGCTATGGATTCCTAGAACAGAATTTTTGAGATAAAATTAAAAAAAAATCCTTAAGTGAGTCGCATGTACGATAATGGGCAAAATTGATAATTTTTATTACTAATGAATGGAATGAGTTCATTACTTGCATATGTTTCATGCATCAGGATTTGTATGGGGTTTTGTGGTTTTACGTATCAAATATCAGTATTTTTTTTCTAAAAAATAAATGCAGTTAAACAAGAGAAATTTTACCTTTTTAACCCCTTGCGACGCGATGGTATATCTATGAAACCACTAAATTTTAATTCCCAAACACCACATCGGCATCGGAAATTTGGTTTAAAAAATTAGGGCTTATTGAATGCATGAAATATAGCTTTTTTCATATTTACAAATAATGTCGTTTTCAAATTCCGGTGTCAGTCATTAATTTCAACACTTAAGCGATAAATTTGCCCTGCGCCGCAATGGGTTAAAGAAAGATTTTCTAAAAGAAAGTACTGGTACGAAGGAATATTTTATTTTGGAATTTTCCATAACCTCTACGAATCCTGTATATTCACAACTAGAAACTAAATACTTTGCCTAAGCTTTGCTCAAAAAGCAAAGCTAACAATTTTATAAAGACACGGTACTTTGATTCTTCCCTGCTCTCACGTGCACAATATAAATTTTTTTCACAGGTTGTCGAACTGCTGTGTGATCAAGGAAAGCTAATAAACAACCGTGACCTGCGCCATTGAATCTGAATGGAACTATTTTAGCACTTTCAAATATTTCACATATTCTTTACTCGAAATCAAACCCTTTGATTGAGTTTCTTTCGAAACTGCAGATAAAGATATTGACAAGTCGACATATTTTCACTCTTCTTGACTCCCAAGAGATCGATATAAATTTTTTCCATATGTAGTCGAACTGCTATATGATTATAATTGGGAGCTTATAGAAAGTGGACTAATCTTCACGTATTTTTTGGCACTCACGTTAACAATATAAGCTTTTTTTCGCACGTTGTCGAACTGCTGTGGGGTCAATCAACGCTAATAAACAGCCGTGATCTGCGCCACTGAATCTGAATGGAACTAATTCAGCACTTTCGAATGTTTCACATATTCTTTACTGGAAATTAAACCCTTTGGTAGAGTTTCTTTCAAAATTGAAGATAAAAATATTGTGAGGTTGGCATACTTTCACGCCTCTTGGCCCCAAAGAGATCGATATAGATTTTTTTCTAACTCTAGTCGAACTGCTATATGATCAAAGTGGACTAATCTGTCACGTAATAACGTTGGGTACCCCAAAACCAGTAATTACCGCTATTCAGAGCTTTAGGGCACCCACGCTGATTACGTTACTGTTAATAAACATATGAGAACGATGTCACTTAATGGAATGATTCCAATATTTAAGAATGTTTTACATATTCATTATTCGAAATTAAACATTCTGATTGCATCTCCTTCGAAACCACAAAAGACGCTACTAACTGAGAGGCAACGCTACTCTTACTCATCATGGTTCGAACGTGATAAATACAGACTTGATTAACTCTTTCCGGCACATTGTGCCCTTCTGGGATACCTTATTACTTACCCATCATACGTAGTATAGGGTAAGTCTTGCAATCGTTTTGAAAATCGAAAAATTTTTTTTGACGGATTTACACGTTTTAGATAGTGGAGATTCCGAAAAACATATTTTTAGAAAAAATTTTTTGCCGTCCGTCTGTGTCTGTCTGTCTGTCTGTCTGTCTGTCTGTCTGTCTGTCTGTCTGTCTGTAAACGCTCTATCACCCGAACAAATTGAGATAGAGACTTGAAATTTTGTATGTAGTTAGTATGTAAGAATGGGATGAACCCTATTTAATATCAGCAACCTTGATTATCCGGAACTATTTTTTTCGGACTCTCGAAAAATTCGTTCTGATGAAAGGTATATAAAAATTTTCGAATTTCTTTGTACTAAGGAATGGACGTAAAAGGCAATAAAATAACACACATTTTGCATATAAAACGAAGTCAATCGGATTATTAATTGCCGAGATATTTGTAATTTTGTTTTTCACATTCTTCGATTTTTCATGACCCTGTATTTCATTCAAATTTCAATTCAGAGGTATATTTCAATTGGAAATGAGACGCTTAATCCAACGCAGTTAATTGTTAGTTAATGGAATTATTATTTTTGGAGTTATAAGGATGTTTCTTTTACGCAGTTCGGTACTACTTGAGTAGTTTGGCGTTTTATATAATTTGTCGAAATTGGTACATCAGCAGTTCTTTAATATAGCATTACTATGTATGTTAACAATATTTAAATTTTGTTTATGAATTGCAATGCATTGTATAAATAGTTGCACATGTTTTATTTTCATATACATATCCATGATGGGTAAGTATTACGGTGGCCCCCAACGACTAGTTTTTATTCCAAACTTGCAATCGGCACCAGTAATATTTTAGTAAAATTTCGCTTTAAGAGTAAAAGCTAAAATTAAGGTTTTCAAAATATCTAAAATATTCGTTTGTTAATTCCAGTGTCAGTCGATCATTTCTCGTTTTAGTAACAGATTTTGTTTGTGCCGGAAAGGGATGAACATATGGTCCAATTGCAATCAAAGTATGCTAAAAAACAGCGATGAGCTGCGCTACTGACTGCAATGAATTCATTGATTCCGAATGTTTCCCATATCCATTACTGGAAAATAAAATCTTTGACTCCGTCTCCTTCGAAACGACTGCAATGAAAAAAATGGGTTCTCAAAATTGAGAAAAAAGTCCTCATTTTCAAGTACTTCGCATACTCAAAATAGCTCCGATCCAAATATACTCAAAATTGAGAAACACACTCACTCATTTTTGATTTCCTGGTTGTGTTCAAATATGAATCTCTATATATTGCCCAATAACTCACAAATTAAAGAAAAATATAACTGTTTTTTTTGTTTGTTCAAGATTATTAACAATAAACGTTTAATCGGTTTTTTATTTAGAAAAATAACAAAATTATTAGCAAGATACTCAAATCGAATATTTTAAGGACAAGCACTTTTAAGCTATTTTTATAAAACTGTACATAATTTAATATTTACATTAATAAGCATCTTTTATACAATTCTGAATGAAATAAACCAATACAGGGTACAAAATTATCGTTTGTTTGGATTTAATAACATATGATGGTTCAAAATTGAGAAAGCTATGTGCTTCTTTTTGAACCAAATATACTTAATTCGATAAGAGTACATCGATTTACTCATTTTTGAGTACTTCATTTTTTTCAGTGTACAGACGATATTGACAGGGCTTGCAACTTTTAACCATTCAGGCTCTCACGTGGCCAATATAAGCATATTTCTACATGTGGGCGAACTGCAATGTGATCAAGGTAGGCTAAAAAGAACACAGATCTCTGAAGTACAGTGATTTGTATTTTTCATGGCTGCAATTGAAAACCATGCAGTAGGATTAATTAAAGTTTTACATTTTTACATAAGTGATTCCGACTAGCTCTCTTTCTTAAAATACTAAATTATTAATATTTTTTCCGTGTATGCTCTTTATTATATATCTCATAAGTCTGCGCATGGAATTAGCCAAGATTTTTATTATTTAAAAAAATAAAAACGAGATGTGGCATATTTAAATTTTTTATACTATATATATCAGTAAAAAAATCTATATTAAATGTAGTATTATGTGTACCTAAAATCCAATGCGCAGTCTTGAGTGATATACATTTGAATATATATATATATATATATATATATACCAGTATTTAATAAAAAGTGTAAGGTTTTTAAAAATTCATTTTTTTTAATGTTTAAAAAAATCCTATTTAATTAGCAATTGAATATTTTTAAAATGTACTTTGAGTGGAAAATTATAATGCCGTGAATTTACCATTTGGACCATATGTTTTAAAATAAACAAAATTGCTGAAAAAGTAATCTGTCCCCTTAACACTAAAACCGCCATTAGGGGTCAAAATGACACCTATCAGATTGATAATTGTCGATTCGGACCAGAATATTCTTCGAAGGATACGTTAAATATTTTCAGCGCAAATATAGACTAATTAAATAACTTAAATAGTTTAAAATTAAAATTCTGGTGATATAGACACTTTTTGTAAAACTTGAGTAAAACATCCGGCGGTTTTAGTGTTAACACTACAAAAAGTTTTATAAAATAATTTTATACCAGAAATTTAATTTAAAAGTTTTTAACTTATTTATTTAACCTCATATTTCCCTTCATTCTTATTATTACATTTTTTATAAAGCAATTTCTGAAACCGAATTGTATTCATTTGTTAAGGCGTCAAAATGACCCCTTATGGTCTTCCCAGTATTAAAGTATATTTAACAAACAACAAAAACACGAAAAAATAAGTCCTACTGCCGAAGTTTTATTCAAATTTTCTTGATTATTTAACTCAGCATAGTAACATCAAATAATATTAAAGACTTAAGTAAAGAAAACCAATTTATCACCTCAAAAATCTGATGAAAAGAGAGAAATGGGGAAAATAAAATGAAAGGAAAACTACCATAAAAGAAGAGGTGTAAGCGCAAAAAAATTCGCTGACTTGTCGAATTGCACAGAATCCTCCTCAAACAAGGGAAAGTTAAACAATTGAAGAGGGTATTCCGGGTCATAATACAGAGTATTAAAAGGAGATTAGAGGCTTTTGCTTTGAACATTGTGTAGTGCTAGATAAACAGAAATAAATATTGACATCCTTGAATTTTATGCTATAAATAGGATAGAATAGATTTTAAATGTTACAAAATTGATTTTTATGACAATTAAGCGATTAGATAAATGTAATTTATAATTAGCTTTTCGATTTTTCGTTAACCCTTTCCGGCGCAGTGTGTCCACTCGGGCAACGCCTAATTTTAATTCCAAATTTATAAACGGCATCAATAATATTGTAGTAAAATTTTACTGTTACTAAATGCAGTTCAAAATAAAAATGCATATTTTACTTAAAAACCACCTGTAAGTAAATTACGCTCATATTCAGTAACCTTTCCGAGATCTTTTGTGTAACCCTGTATATCTAAATTTAACTATTTATACACTTTCCATTTATACTCTCCATTTAATATGCATACATTAGGCGAAACTTAAAAGCACATATCATAATTCAAAATGCATTTCATCCATGCAACAGTCATCATCCATGATATACAGTACTTCGCATAGAATATATAATATTTGAAATCTTTTGTGTGTCCCTGTAAATGCTATGCACTTCGTATTATGCATGAAATAACTTACATTAAGCCTCAGCAACATATATCAATTTGATTATACATGAAATCGTTTACCATAATTAAAATATGTCCGAAACTGTTCCTCCCTTTATTCCTATGCAATGGAATTCTTCTGTCTGACCCTGTAAATGAATAGTAAGTGCCCTTTTCACTACATACTTTACAAAATGCATATTTTAGTGCACTTTGTAAATTCATATAAATTTGAATATGTTCTACAGGCTGTAACATCGTTAAATTTAATTAAAACGATTTTTCCCCATAATGCCGTAATATAAGAAATTTTTTGACTATCCCTGTAAATAAACTAATCATGGTAGAAACTTCATTTTCAATAGGTATTCGTGCTAGATAAACGTTAATAATGTCCAAAAATTTCATGGAAATCGGAGTATATTTACGAAAGTTGGAAAGCGACCAGACAGATAGACAAACAGAAAGCATAATAACTTTTCAACTTTGTTCGAAAGTGTTAAAAAGCCAAAAATATATTAATCAGTGATTTTATTTTCCACCTTTTCCCCACAAAAAATTTCTTCCATTGATAATTATGAGTTTTGAATAAAAATATTCATTTGTATGTAACTTATAACTTTTTACTTAGTATAAGTAAAAAATATTTCTGATTCATTTTAAATATGACGTCATTATTTATCTCGCTTCATTAGCTACTGATATTCATACCCCTTGTATTTTTAACGACTGCTATAAAGTACCTTTTTTATTTCAATTATGACGTCACATTTTCATGAGTGAACCATTTTATTAAAAATATAATTCTTTTTCATTCTTTTTACTTTTAATTTATGTCATCATATTTTACACAAAAATTCCCATTAACTAAACAAATATCCTTGTTAAATGTATTATAAGAAATACAGCTTTTATTTTTATTTCAAACATGACGTCATATTTATTTTCTTTTAAATTATTTTATTATAGTTTTTCGCGTGGAAGTTTTCTATTAAAAATTCATTGCCACTGAAAAATTATTATTCCAATTTTTTATTTTCTTGGCTACAGGAAAGGAAAATGGTTAAGTTTTATCTGAAAAATGCCTATTGATTTTGTATGAAAAATAATTAAATTTTGAATTATTAAGGAAAATATTTGAATAAAATAAATAAAAATTACCCTATTATTTAATCCGGACTTTTAACTTTACGTCTGCAAAATTTCAAAGCAATCGGTTCAGTAGTTACGGCGTGAAAGCGGAACAAACAAACAAACAAACAAACAAACTCACTTTCTGATTTATAATATTAGTAAGGATTTAAAATGTTTAAATTTATTTAATTAAACGAATTCTAAACAGCTCTGTCAAATAATCGATGTCAACTTTTTAATGTAATCAGGTTTTATCATATTTTTACACCTCTGTTTTCAATTATGTATAATACTGAATCAAATATATTGAAAAACGGTTCAGACAAATACTTTTTCAAAGACAACGAACTTCTGTGTGCAGCAGTAAACAATTGTATACAATTCTGATATAAACTGATAGTGGCAACTGCACTACGAAGTGAAACAATTGTTTTCCTTTTTTTCGAAATGATTTTCATTATAATGTTGGCTAAATATCCTGCCATTCAATAAATTGCTTCTATTCATATTGACTACTCTAATACTGTAATGAAGCGACGTATACTGGTATTCTTTCAATAATTTTGAAACCAAATGCTGATGATGTGTAAAAGAATGCACAGAGAGTACATATATTACTGCTTGTTTCAAATGTATTAATGAAACCCTGATGGTTGCTGGAAACTGGGATGCTGGATGGGTGCTGTCCCGTCGTTGCTGGAGCAGCATCAGTAGCAAGATATTATGAAAATAAATCTCTCTTGGACTAACTTCGTGTTATTAATACCAATTCTCTCTGCGTATTAGTTTCCAAATTTTTTGAAAATAATAACTCTTGACATTTTTTTTCCTTTATGAGTTTTTGTTATTTGGTAAAGCTGATCCAACGAGTTGAATGAAAAATTTGCAGGGCTTTAAATAACATGATGATATTTCAATGCATTTAGCCATCTATTCTTCTTTGTACCGAGTTATTACACAGTATTTTTTCTGATGATACTTGACGGTTTTTATGATGAAGAACATTTTTTATTATCTCTCTGACTGCCGGCAAGATTAATTTCTCGCCTTTTGTGTGCAGTTTTCATACTTTTGCGATTAACAATATATTATTATATGAGGGTCGTAGTCCGTCATTTTGTTTAGAAGACAACAGAAAAGGTTTGATATAGTTGACAGTTCTAAATTTTCTTTTTTAATCTTTGAAAAATAGGATATATCTTTTCCAGAGCTATCAAGTCTCCGGCTTTTTCGATACCAATATTTTAATTCAGAAAATGTTTCTTTTTTTAATTTTAACATTTTGGCGATTTAAAATAACCATACTTTCACTAATATAATAGTGGTGTACTAAAAGCCGGAGACTTGGCAGCTGTGCTTTTCTATCAGCATGCATTTATTCAAATGCTTTTGTAGCCTAGAAGACTTCATTGCGTCATTTGAAAAAAAAAATACATTTTTTGACAAATTAAACACATAGGCAACGAATGATTTGTAGGACAGAGCATAGATCCATATTTCAAATACCCAATATTGTACTGCCGCTATTTTTTCTTTAATTAAGATATTTTGAAATAAATTTTTCCCTATTAAAGTTTAAATAAATTTAAATTTGAACAAACTTATAGATATAGTGATTTTTATCACTTTCACTAAGACAAAACGAATTTCTTGAATTGATTCAAATCACGGGTTCGTTTAAAAATCTCTGTTCAGACATATGTAGTCATAGTTCAGGAAATATTGCTACACAGGTTAATAAAAAAGACTTCTATTCAAAACTTTCAGACAACAAATTATCGCAAATTTTGTACTCTGTAATTTTTAAATTCATAATGATTTTTAATGTGAGTCATAGGGATTTTTCGTATTCTGCTGTGATATTTTGACATTCATCAAAGAACTGCAGCTACAATGTTTTTAGCCTGATATAATAAAATTTTGTTCTCTGCGATTTTAGCCCTTTTTCGTCTTCCACTTCGGGTTTTTTTTATACTAGTAAAATTAATTTAACATTCAGATCTATGAGCGTGTGCATAATTTTCATTTAAAGGTGCAGTTAAGATTTTTGTCACGGACCGGGCATTGCAGAGGAGATCAACTATTTTCATTATATGATTTCTATATATGCAAATAAGCCATGACCGCCCCCCTTGACTGTCCAAACTCCCCCCATTTTTCTCCAGACCCGCTATCGCCCCCCTGGAAGGCTCCACCGGCCACTGGGGGGCGGTACCGCCCCCGTTGGGAACCTATGCTCTAGAATATGCATTTTCTAAAGTATGCAGCGAAAAGAATAGTCATTATTCATTTATAGGGCGACACAAAAGAATTCCAATTGATTATATTAAAGGGGGGGGGGATTGTTTGCGACATATTTTAATTATGGTAAACAATTTCATAGTTAATCAAATTTATATACATTGCTGAGGATTAATATGAGTTGTTTCATGCATAATACACAGTGCATAGCATTTACAGGGGCACGCAAAAGATTTCAAATAGCATATTCTATCTGAAGTCCTGTATATTATGGAAGATGGCTGTTAGATGGATGAAATGCATTATGATATACGCTTTTTAGTTTCTCTAGAGGTATGCATATTATATGGTTATAATAAATGCTAAATGTTACACTATTTAAATATACAGAGTTATACAAAAGATCTCGGAAAGGTTAATCAATATGAGTGTAATTTACTTAAAGGGGTTTTATAAACATGTTATGCCTTTTAACGATGAAGTAGTTTTAGTTTACTAAGAAATGTTTGTAGAATGTAGATTAAATGATATACAGGGTCACTAAAAGAACTGGATATATTGTCGCCTTTGGATGATAAATTCTGGAAATTTGATTTAAGTAATTTAAAGAAATTTTATTTTTAAACTAAACTTTAGCAAAATACTTTCGTGTATTAAAGGTACTTTGTAATTTACAGGGCGAAACAAAAGTGTTCAAGTATGTTTCCATCTATTAGCATAAATTGCTGAAAGGAAAATTTCAACCAGTTAGGCGTTTTCTTTCTAAACTAAATTTAACCATTATATAGTCTATATATTAACTGACAGATCCAATACAGGGCTTTTAAAAGTATTGGAATACATATCTGGATATGGACAATAATACGTTATTTCTCTAAATAACGGAGTTTTGCTAAAGTTTTCAAGAAGTGTTGGAAAGTGCCTCATAACCTATGCTTGACGCATGATTTTTCTTACTTGTTATTAAAAAAATTCGGATTCATGGCGGAAAATGCAAAAAGCATTTTTAATCAATCTGCTTTCAAGCATTTTTTGGTAACTTCATTTAAAGTTTATTTCAAATATTTCTGGTCATAAATTGAAATTTTGGGATAAAAATGGTTGTTCTGATATCAAACATTTGTAGTATTAATAATCTTCCGGTTTTCCACTTGATACTCTTTTTTAATACCGCATTTTCTTAAGGAAAAATTTTATTTTTATTTTCTTTTGTAAATCTTGTAGAAATTTAATCTGAAAATTATTTTTGTGATAAATGCTATAGAAACCTACATGTAAAATTTTCTTTAGAAATACGAATATTCAAAAGACGGATCATGGGGTACCTTGTATTATATGGTAAATATTGTACTATAATAATATGTATTCATCTTTTACATGATGTTGATGTAATAAGATGCAAGATAAATGAGATCGAATAAATTTTAAATGCAACAAAGTTGATTTTTATTACATTTGAGCGATTAGTAAAACGCGATTTTTAATTTAAATATTAATTAGCTTTTCGGTTTTTCGTGAACATAAACAAGATTATCGCGGCGAACAGTTTTCCTATGAAAATTTTTCCACTTTTTCAATAATAGTTCATTTTTATAATAATTCTAACCACACAACATAATTTATTATTATTTTCTTTTTTGTAGAATAAATTGACAATATGTGTTTAACACCATTTTTTAAAGCTAAAATATTCGTAATAAATATTCCAAACATTCTCCCTTTTAAGCGTATGAACTATTATTTAAAGATTTTAGTGGTGTAAAAAATCTTTAGGAAATACACCAAACAAACTCTTCTTTCTTGTACGTTGTATGTGGTAATTACTTAAGTGGTTACTCCCTTGAGGAGCCTTGGGATATATTTTATCTTATTTAAACAAGATTCACATTTATTTTAACGAAATTTTATACTTTGAACTTTGGGAAGAAACTAATCATTTTATAAATTTAGTCTGTAAGTGTAGGACATTTAAGATTTATTTCATCTTTTTCGCTGTTGTACAAAATTCAACAATGTCAATACATTGCTAGTTATTGAAGACTTTACAGAATGCATAGAATAAAAGCCAGTAAACTCTTTTTAAAATATGTATATTCTGATAATGCCATTTGATTTTTTTATTATTTTCCTTTGTTTGATGAGGGTTCTCTGAGTTCCGAAATGTCAAGGTACTCTTTTCAGTTTTTTTCTCAACGATCTCCCTTTTTATTCTTTTTTAACCATTTTCTTTTCTTCGATAGTTTTTCAACTATGAGATGCATCGGTTCTCTTTATGTAAACATACAAAGTTATGCGATATTTCTAAGTTCGCTTAAAGGACTATTCCATCAATAATCTATAACAGAATAATAGATATTAAAATAATGAAATTAATAATAATAAGTGGGAGACATTGTGTAGTGTCTGCCAATTTTAAGTGAAGCAACTGAGGAGATTGCCACAAGATGCCACCTCCTGGTCTACCCAGTACTTTGTCTGGTTGTCATAATTCTCTTTTTTTTAGTTTGGTAGTTATATTTTTGAGTGGTTTAACCTTCCTAGCCTGTTCAAATTTTGCTTAATCTTGTTAAAAACATTTCACACCAGAGTTGTTATTTAAAACGTTTTAATATATTTAATTGACTAATTACTCTGAATCTAATATTTAACTTTCTTTATGAAAAAATTCTGGTTCGAATCATTTAAAACAAATTATAGATATGGGTCGATTAGACCCATACAGGGTAGGAAGGTTAAATGCAGAAATTTTAAATTTTATTTAAAACGAAAAAACTTATACAGTAAAATAATGCAATAACATAGCTGCCAACATTTTCCGCTTTATCAACCCAGAAAAATTTTACAGTAAATTTTAGTATTTCAAATCACCGTTATCTGCTGAATAAATAAGTCAAAAAATTCTATTAAATTTTTCCGGGTAAAAAAAATCAGACGAGTTGGCAGTTATGCAATAAAAATAAGTTTTATTAGGCTTAAATTGTGCTTTTAAGAATGTTGACAAATTTCATGTTATATAACATTCATCACCTTTTGTGGAAAATAACATCATCTAAAATATGCAGTAGATCTTCTGTCTATCTATTGAAATACATAAACTGCTTATACAATAATCCAGTCAAAATAATTTCTATTATAATATGCCGAAACACATCGTATTATGTGTAGTATAATATGAGATATGTATGCCTAATATGAGAGGGATTTATAACAAATGATAAATAACGAAATGGACTTTATTTATATACTGATTTTTTAGAACGTAATTAATGAAGTAATCTAATCTAGAATTTCTATCAATATTTTTAACCCGGGAGAACGCGCGCTTACCCAGAGTATGAATGGTTTTATCTTTGTCACCAATAAAATCAAATTATAACAGTCAATTTATTTAGACGGAGACAGTCCTTAAAAATTTTGCGATAAAATAAGTTGAAGATTACTTAAAAAAATTATTGGTTACAATTGTAAAAAACATACGCACTCCGGGTCTTTTGAGCACTCGCGAGTCCTCCCAGGTTAAACTTGCGCTTTTCTATAATTTAATGATAGAGCTTTTATACAATAACACAAGTAAGATATTTTTGTTTTCCTTTATAATAAAATTTTACTAAAATATCGCATGGAAACGAATATTAAATGCAGAGCTTCCAAATGGTACGAGATTTGAATACCAATACTTTTTAGCAAAAAAATGCATCGTAGGTTTTGACAGAATTTGCGCTTGAATTAATTTCTAAAGGTGATTGCTGTGCAATTTGTGAGAAATATTTTCTAAGAAAATGCTTCTAAACAGTTGGCAGACAATTTGGGAGCTCTGAATATGGCAAAATATGTGAAATAAATGGGAATATCACAAAGCTTCAAAAACAGGCGGATATGTTATATTCTATTTGAATTATTAGATTAAAAAACAATCTATAATTATATTTCTCTTGCAAAAGTTCTCTAAGCGTATGTAAACAAAAATTGTTTGGAAAAAATGGTGCGAGGTAGTCTTATATACACCTGCAACTGAAACTTTGCGATATCGCCACTATAGACATAAAGGCTTCCACTGGTCTGACTGCGATAACCTGCAATTCCCAAAAGTAGAGCAGGCCTGACACAGGCAATTTTTTTAATTCTAACTGGCACCATTTATTCAAAACTGGAAACTTTTATACACACTTAAACGTTATTTGCAGGAGAAATATAGTAAAAATGCATTTTAGAAAAATGCAAGTGCGAACGAAATTTAAAAATAACCCCATGTGGCCGCACTGCAGTTTTGCATAAAGTGAATCACAAATTGATTCTTAGTTTTTTACCAATCAGTTAGATTGTGTTAAAATAATAGTATATCTACGTATCTATCATTCTATGGAGTTCCATTACCTGCGGCTTATTCTGCCGAGCTGTCTAAATGACAGACTAGTTGTTATGGCCAATATAGTTATCTGAGCGAAAAATCCCAGCTGGTTATCGCCCGGTTAGCTTAACAGGTAAAGCATTGGCCTTGTAAGCCAAGTATCCGGGTTCGATTCCCGGACTGGGCAATTTTTCGCTCAGCTGGAAATATTCAGTTCGTATGATTCTTAGTATTAGCCACTTAACGTTCCTACCCTGTTCAAATTTTACTCAATCTTGACAAAAACATTTCTCACCAGAATTTTTATTTAAAGCATTTTAATATATTTAATTGACTTATTTATCTGAATCTGTTATTTAACTTTCTTTATGAAAAAAAGTTCTGGTTCGAATCGTATAAAACAAATAACTGGTGTTCACCCATATTTTCAATCTATTTTATGTAAAAAAAACGAGGTAAGTTGTTACTCTTTATGCATAGCTGCAAACTCTTCTGATTTTTTGGCCCGGAAAAATTTAACAGAAATTTTTTGCTTTATTTAATCGGCAGATTTCGCCGATTTGAAATGGCAAATTTTACTTTAAATTTTTTCCGGGTCGAAAAAGCGGAAGATGTTGGCAGCTATGCTCTTTATGCATTGTTATAAATGCCTTAATTACATTCACAATCGAAAGGGCAGGTATTTTTTTAAAATAAATTAATGGCATAACAAATCGCATTTGAAGCACTACGCGAGAAATTGTGTTACGTACACTGAATTATTTAAGAGGAAAAACTCATAAAAAATAATTTTGTAGATTTTATTTTTTTTATTCTTTAAAATGCTTTATTTTTCTAACTGTCAGCATACTGGAAATATATTGGCAACAACAAAAAATTATTGAATTTCTGGAATTTTCATAACTTGAAAAAAAAAAAAAAAAACTTTTTTCTTTGCGATAACATGTGGAATTTCCTTGCTGTTATCAATTTAACAGCCCATGCTTTATCTAGAAATGAAACATCATTCCATTTTTCTGAAACTCAGTTCTTTTCATTGACAATTTTGCAACGCTATCTGTTTTCGGCTACTTTCAATGGTTACAAGCGATAAATTCTGTTGAAGACATACTTAAAAGCGAAATCATTTTACATTAAAATGAAAAAAAAAAGATTACAATAAATATAATTGATAATTTAGTTTAAGTGTTACAAATGTTATTTTTTATGGATTTTATCAAAGTTTTTTACTGTCTGATACACTTTTAAAGCCATTGTTGAATAATAATGTTTTCTTTTTTATTTTTATTAAGAAGAATCTGAATTTCATAAGTGCCCTTTTTTTTGCTAAAGTAGTTAAATCTTCGTTGCTGAAATATTTCTTCTAGGTACAAGCATTTCTTGCACGAATTAATTCAGTTGATATCCCCTATTCGGTACAGTAGTCTCACGTCGGGAACATCTAATTTTAATTTTAAGCGCCATCAAAACAATTTTAATAAAACCTTGGGTTATAGAATGTAAGCTTAAATAACTATGTTATTAATTTCTAGTAGTCTTTTGTAAATTCCGACGTCAATCAATCATTTACTCATTTTACGAACATATTTTTTCTGCAAAAACGGCTTACGGGGTGTTTGTATTCCCATTTTAAAATCAAGTGAAAGAGAAATTCACTAAAAAGTGTACTAATAAAATAAAGTGGTGCGAATAGAATATAAAAATAAAATCACGTATATAAAGCTTGGACAGCTGTTTGTTGATACTCGACCGGAAAGGGTTTATACAACTGAAAGATTCTTAATTCAAAACTCTTAAAATAGGAAAAAAAATAAAAATAGACCATTTTCTACATTAAATATCTTAAAATGTATTAAATTTTTTTTAAAAAAAATTAATGCGATAAAAAATATCTCATTTCGAGTATTTAACACTAGAACCGCCGGGTATTTTTCTCAAGTTTTACAAAAAGTGTTTTTCACCAGAATTTTAAATTAAAACGCTTTAACTTATTTAATTAGCGAATTTCTGAACTGCATTGATTTAACATATCTTACGAAGAAAATTCTCGTTCGAATCGACTATATTAATCTGACAGGGGTCATTTTGACCCCTAATGGCGGTTCTAGTGTTAAAAAATTACAAAATGCAGAATTAGCATACATAGGAGGTTTCAAAATGTCAGACATACGACGAGTTAAAAATTGGCTTACTAGGTTACTTGCAGAATGCCATAATAAATTTTGCAACTAGAATATTTTTGTTGTGTTTAATTATTCTCGAAATTACAATAATTATCTTGAACTTAAAAAAAATTGTATGTTAAGCGTTTTTTAATTTTTAATGCAAAGGTGCATTTTGTTAACCTTTTCCGGCATATTGTGCCTGGTCTGGGATACCTAATTTTAATTCTAAAAACGCAAATGGCACCAACAATATTTTAGGAAAATTTTGCTTTTAAAATAAACCTTAAGTGATCCAATATATCTAAAAATTTTGTTTGTAAATTCCGGTGGCAATTGTTAATTTCTCATTTTGCAAACAGATTGTGCCTGTGTCGGAAAGGTTTAAAGCAAAATTTGAATAGTATAATCACTCCAAAAAATATTTTATGAGCAATAAAAAGTAAATTTTAAATTCGGTTTCTACAGACTGAGATGAAACATATGCTTGGAAAATTTCAGGAAAAAAATAATGATAAGTTTTTGAGATACAGCGTGCGTTATACCCAAAAACGTCATTTGAGTAAAATGACTTAATGCGTCAACTATGGACTAGCTATAATTCTAAATAATATAATTTCTATTTTAATGGGAATTTTAGGGAAACAATTACATCAAAATGTTCAGAAAAAATAGGAAATTAAACCCTTGAAGACCGGTGGAATATATCCTATCTCACATAATTGAAACAAGACTCGCACCACAAACTTTTAACGAAATTTTATTGTTTTAACTTTGGTGGCAAAATGTTAAATAATTGCCCTTCTTTATTGTAAATTAAAACTTTTCGGTTATTCCGGTGAGACAACAATATGACAAAGACATTGTTGCTTGCCCCTCAAGGGGTTGTTATTTAACCATTTAATCGTCGCGTGACTTTAGGAAAATCTCTTCAAAAATCGTCGATTTTTTAATTGTCCAATTTTATTATTTATAAAAATATGAATTCATTGGTAAAAGAAATTGTGTATTTTTTTCATATTATCCCTTTTAGGGGCGGTGAAATGCTTATAATACAGCTTTATTTAATACCTAATATTCTAGTGGCACCAGAAATATACTACAACATTTTTCCTTTGTTGTGTAAGCGAAATATAGCTTTTTCTATTTAGAAAAAAATCTGTTCGTACATTCCGGTGTGAATACTTAATTTCATCAATTTAAAAATGGAAGTGTTCTGCTCCTGAAAGTGTGAAATGACAGATAATATTTTTAAAAATCACAATTTGACTTAATTTATGTGTCTTTTTTGTACATACATGACACGCAGGGATGCTTCAGAGGACTAATGGAACTTGTGGTTTTACTTTTATTTAAGGTAAAGATATAAAAAACAAGTAATTTGCTGTATAACAACAAAGACGAATTTTTTTTTTATCAAATTTAATTTCAGAATCGACATTCAATATATATATATTTTTAATTTAATAATTTTTCCATGTATGGAAAACTTTGAAACATGGTATGCACAGTCGTACTTTCTTCAGTTTTTTTTTTCACAATTACTTCGACAACTATAAGAATAAAAAACAGTCGCATTTAACACTAGAACCGCCGGGTATTTTTCTCAAGTTTTACACAAAGTGTTTCTCACTAGAATTTTAAAATAAAACTCTTTAACTTATTTAATTAGCGAATTTCTGAACTGCATTGATTTAACATATCTTACGAAGAAAATTCTGGTTCGAATCTACTAATATTAATCTGACAGGGGTCATTTTGACCCCTAATGGCGGTTCTAGTGTTAATTTCGAGAGACAGGTTGCAATTCTGGTAGCTCTTTTACTCTTTTTGTCTCCAACAACATTTTTTAATTGTTCAGCATATAGGTTTGTTTTCTTTACAATAATATCCAATAGTTCGTTATTTACAAAATATTCATATTATTGCAGAATACTCAAACTAGCATGAAACGAGGCCCAAACTAGCATCAACTGATCTGATTTGAATTCGAAGCGTAGAGGGGCATAATCGGTAGTATTTGGCGAAAATTTATGAAACTGGAAGGTTTGGAAAAGGAATATCAGCGTCATATCACTAACGTCGATTTCGGATATTTCGGATTCAAAAACATCAGGAAAAAAATAGAACCTTCTGATTCATTTCAAGATATCTCTGAGTTACAATCATACTATTCAACTGAGCTACAAAGCATTAAAATTTATAAAGCGATAACTCAGGTGTCTACAGATTTATGATAAACGAAGCACGCGCTGAAATGAGTAGTTTCTTAAAACTAAGCATTCCGATTTAAAATTAAATTTGTCGATTCAGTGCTTTCATATACTGAACGCTTAAGCACTTAACAATAAGTGATGGAAATTTCATTCAAGTTAAGAAACAAATTCTATACCAGAATTTTTATTTAAAGGTTTTTAGTTATTAATTTACTTACTTGTAAAAATTAAAAGAATAACATAAATAATAATAAAAAAATGTAAACCGTATTATATAAGTAAATACACTTTGTAAGCGATTTACATATTTAACACTTTTCTTAAAGAAATTTCTGGTTTGAATCGAATAGTATACATTTGATAACATTAAAATTGACTGCATATGAAGCTTCTAGTATTTCTAAAATCGCGAACGAAAAATTTAAAAGAAGATACGAGAAAATTTTAGCTAAAGTCAATAGAAGCACACCCGTGAGTGTTACGGTTGAGACGAAATTTGTTCATGCATGACTACCCATGAATGTCTCGGGCACGACGAGTAAGTGGTTAATAAAATTGAATTTTAAAACGTTTTAAACCTTTATGAGCCCTGAGACACCCTTAACCCTTTCCGGTAAGGGAAATTTTGCTAGCAAAATGAACAATTATCGACTGACACTGGAATTTAGATGCGATTTTTTTAAGAAATGATTTTCTTAGTTTAAGCTTTCATTATAGAAGCAAAATCTTATTAAAATAAATTTGTGCAATTTTAAGTTTGGAATTAACCCTTTCCGGCGCATTGTATCCGATCTGAACACACTTAATTTTAATTCCAAACTTGCAACTGGCACCAATAATATTTTAATAAAATCTTGCTTTTACAATAAAAGCTTAAATTAACAAGTTCTTAATTTGTTAAAAAGTCGTTTGTAAATTCCGGTGTCAGTCGATAATTTCTCATTTTACTAACAGAATTTGTTCGCGCCGGAAAGGGTTAAAATTAGGAATAACATACTGGACACAGTGTGCTAAAATTATTTACCTCGTCGGGAAAAGCGTATTTTGCGAATTTTTCAATCTTTAATCACCGGTTTTAAAAAACAGAAATTCTCACCTAATTAAATTCGGAAAATTCGCGGATTAAATAGGGCAATATTTACAATAAAATTTTATTGGTCAAAATAATCGAAGATTTTGAGCACGTTATGCGGCACGTATACTGGTCAATCGCACCTAATGGGTTAACACTTTTATTTTCATTTCTGGATTCCACTTACAAATTTGAAATTTTAAATAAACTCTTTGTGAGCAACGTTCCATGTACGAGTTTTAATCGCTTTGTATCACATTTTTTACGCTTTTATATTATATTTAACCTGATTTTTGTAAATAAAGATAAAATCTTGTAATCGATTTTTAACATTCTTCAGATAGACTTGAATTATAAATTTGTTTTTTAGATGTGTGTTTCCGATGACAATACATCGTTTTCTACTATTAAATCTTAATTATAAATGAAAACATCATTTTTATCTAATTTATCTGTCAGCCCGCATAGATGATTAGTCGCCGAATATTATCTGTAACTCGCGCTTTTCTATAAAAGTTGAAGCACAGATTATTTAATGTT
This sequence comes from Maratus speculifer, assembly GCA_964019185.1. Classification (NCBI taxonomy): domain Eukaryota; kingdom Metazoa; phylum Arthropoda; class Arachnida; order Araneae; family Salticidae; genus Maratus; species Maratus speculifer. The sequence continues at coordinate 210,367,964 of OZ025300.1, read as the reverse complement.
GCGCGAATAAAACTCGCTAAAATTTGGCAATTGATTGTGAAATTCCAACAATGAAGTTTTTATTGTCTAAAAAGAATAACATAAATAATAATTAAAGAATGAAAACCGTATTATTTAAGAAAATACACTTTGAAATAAAAGTTTAATAGTAATCAATTTATTCATTTTCTACTATCGTAAAACCTCTAAATAACGGACACCTTGGGAGCGCAGAAATTGTCCGCTATTCGGAGGTGTCCACTATTGGGAAAATTTCAGAGATAGAAAAAATGCTAATAAATGCTTAATGTTTTATTAGTCGATTTTAAAATGTCCTAAAATCTCTATTATATGATTAACCAGAAATTAAAATAATTTTTAAAGCAATAACACTGAAATAAAAGTGTGCATACCTTTATCTTTTGTTTATTACATTCTTACAAAAAAAAAAAAAAAAAAAAAAAAAAAAAAAAAAAAATGTTACAAAAGTTTGCTTTTACTTGCGATTACATGCAATTTTTTTTCAATGGAAAGTTTTAACTTTGTCAGTAATTTTAATCCTTTTAAATCATTTTTTTCTTATATACAAAAAAAATTGTATAACTGTAATTGTTTACTGTATTTTTCTGCTTCTTAAAAGTATACAATCTCAAATCATCCGAGAAGGGGGGAGGGGTTGTGATCGCAGATAAATGTAGGGGAAGAGGGGATTTACTCCAGCTCATCACATTTATTTGTGATCACAAAATTTGTGACAAATTGCCCTGATAAATTTAAATGATTTTTATTTTTTTTCCTAGTTAAAAAATACTTTTTCATTCTTTTTTGCCAAAATTACTGTCCGCTATTCGGAATGTCCGTTATTCAGAGGTTAAACATACAGAAAATTACACTTTTGGGAGTAGAGATTTGAAAACTGTGAGTTAAACAGAGGTGTCCACTATTCGGGAGTGTCCTTTATCGAGGTTTTACTGTATATATTTTAGTTTAGCAGCCAGCGTTGATGCTTTTCTCCTGTCAGTAAAATTTAATGATAAAGATTCTCTTATTTAAGCGTCAAAATCTGCAGTTTATATAAAATAAAATTTTCTGTTAAATTTTAGTGGTGAGAAAAAAGCGTAAAAGTTGTAGCCTTAATTTTAGAGATCATTTTAGAAATACTAAAAATGTAAGTTTAATCTTTTGACTTACTGTCTTACTGCCTTTTTGCAAGACAGTAAGTCAGAAAAGAACAAAATTGTAATGTTTTTTTCGCAGGATTTTTCTTTAAATGCGAAAAGAAATATGATTGTCCAACATTATATTAAAACTAATTGGATGTGCCAATCCCAAAACTTTCTTCTATCTCATACGTACATTTTAATATTAAAAAAAAATAGTTACTCATTTTAATGTTTTAATAATTTTAATTCAATACTATACCAACTTTGATTTCATCTTAAATTTCCGCTTCAATCAATTAATCGGAGTAAAAACGAATTACTGTCTCTGCACGAGCCGATGGACAATAGAATGATAGGCAGATTTTTTTCTTTTTTTTTAAATTCAGGGAGGACCTACTTGCCTTACCAAAAAAAATCATATACAAAAAATTTAGTTCAGTTCTAGAACTAACTTTATACACTTTTATGCGGTGAAATATTGAAAATGGCATAAAATTCGCCATTGCAGCGCCCCCTTCCGGCAGATTTTTTTCAGATTCAGGGCGATCAAACTAAGCATAGCCATACACTTACACAAAAAATTTCGTTCAATTCGATGCATAACTTCATGTACTTTTGGGCGGTACAATATTGAAAATGGCACAAAAATCGCGATTGCAGCGCCCACTTCCAACGGATTTTTTTCAAATTCAGGGAGGACGAACTAGCCATAGTCATGCACATACATAAAAATTTGGTTCAAATCGATGCATAACTTCATATACTTTTGGTCGGTACAATATTGAAAATGGCACAAAAATCGCGATTACAGCGCCCCCTTCCGGCGGATTATTTTCAAATACAGGGAGGACCAATTAGCCATAGTCATACACTTACACAAAAAAATTGGTTAAATTAGATGCATAACTTCATATACTTTTGGTCGGTACAATATTGAAAACGGCACAAAAATCGCGATTGCAGCGTCCCCTTCCGGCGGAATATTTCAAAACTGAAGGAGGACCTGCTTGCCACAGCCAAAACCATTCACAAAAAATTTGGTTCAATTCTATGCATAACTTCATACACCTTTTGATGGTAGAATGGCGACATACACACAGACAGACACACACACACAGAGACAGACACACAGACACACGGGCAGACAGACATTTTGTAAAAGCATGTTTTTCGGAATCTCCGACCCCTAAAACGTGTAAAGCCGTCGAAAACCGGAAGTCGAAAAAAATTCGATTACAATACTTTCTTCTAATGAAGATAGAAGAAAATAAAAACCTTAATTCAGTGAGCAATAGGAATCTAATCCTTTTGACTATTAATTATTGCTCGATAGATTAAAAATCCGTTAAATCAATATAATTATAGATATGAAATAAAGCTTACGCTGCAGTTAAACCTTGAGCTTAGTGATCGTATTAAGACGGGCTTGTCATTGAGTCGGTTAAATAAAGCTTCTTTTTTTTTCATTTTTGTTGCCTTATGTGCTAAACGAAACATGTATCAACAGCATTTTATTCAAAATAATGTGACATCATTGAAACACACTGTGAATAGGCTTTTACCGTAGACCAAGGTTCGCGCACTCGTTATATTGTTTAACCCTTTCCTCCACACTGTGCCCGGTCTGGGATACCTAATTTTAATTCCAAACTTGCAAACGGCACCAGTAATATTTTAGTAAAATTTTGCTTCTATAATAAAAGCTTAAATTAAGGAATTCAAAATATCAAAAAAAGTCCTTTGCGAATTCCGGTGTCAGTCGATAATTTCTCATTTTACTACAGACACTGGCACCACTATTAATAATAAGAAAAATATATTTAAATTTTTAAGAAACATAATATCTAGTTATAACATTTTTTCTCAAATTTCGCAATATTTTTCTGCAGGGAGATACTTTGAAAATACTGTTAAAATTAAATGGTAGAAATGTGCGAACCCTGGTAGGAACGGAAATAACGGAATTATTTTATATGACGTTATAATTGAATGATAAACGCTTTTCACGCCTTTGTTGACAACATTTGCAATTATTTTTTTAACCCTTTAACGATCATAGCATTTTCATTGCTAAGATGTCGAAATAAATGAGTGACACCGGTAATTAATAACAAATAAATTTCTAAATAAGAAAACGTGATTTTTCACATACAAAATAAAAGGGATATTTTTAGATAAAAATACCGGTGTCAGTGTTGCATATGGGAATTAAAATTTTGTGGTTTCGTGGCGAAACCAATGAACGTTAAAGGGTTAAATAATGGTGGGGTTAGAATATAAAAGTAAATACCTGTGGCAGATTTGTGGCCGCAGTTTTTACATTCACGACAATCTGACCCACGCGAAGGTTAATTTCTTTGTGACGAGGGCCTGTTACAATATTTTTAACTTTTTGTCGTCCGTTTTAAAAACAGAAACTGGTTCCTTATAAATCGAGAAATTTCTCCGATTAATCAAGAGTACTTTTACAGTAACATTTTACTGGTTGGGATAAACCAGGATTTTGAAAAAAAAAAAAAAAAAAAACCCGGCACATATAAGGGTCGCTCGTCCCCAAGGGGTTAAGAAATTACTTTGGTTAGGTTTTATTTTTTTAAGAAATTTCTTGTTTGAATAAATATTTTGAAGGCACGGGTCGGGTTCATTGGAACAGTTTTGTAAGCGGAGGGTTAAAAGGGATTTCTGTCTGTTCAAACAATGTGCAACTGAAATTGAAATATTACGTACAAAGTTATCTAAAAGAAATATTTTATAATTCAATTTTGGTTAAAACAAAATAGTTATTATTGTTACGAGGTGGAACCCGTCGAAATTCGACGAAAGAAAATCTTTAAGAAAGAACTGTTTCATAGATTTATAATATGATAAATCTAGATAATTAGTTACAGTAAAAAATACATCATATATTGTTCAGTCTAACTCTCAAACAAACATTATTTCAAGATAATTTAACAAAATACTATAAGACCCAATTATCCAAATTATTAAAAAATAATAAAACCGAAACTCACCGTATTTAAAATCAGACGATACTTTTAAAATAGTATATGCATTATATTTATTTATTTAATTAATTTTAAGAGAAAATAGAGTGATTCTGTTACCACAATTACAAAATTGGTACTAAAAATTATTTAAAAAAAATTATATTTCAAAAATAAATTGAGATACAGCTTTGAAACAAATTGCATTTTAAAGTATATATTTTTTTTCTCTATACGACGGTGTAAAAATTAAAAATGTATGATGTTTAGATGTGTAAAATTTGCAGCACCGAAAATTGCAAAACCGAAATCATGGAAAAGTGTTGCACATTTTAATTTCTATTTTTTTTTTTCTTTTCTTTTCAATTTTAAGAGAAAATGGGGTGGTTGTGTTGCCACAATGACAAAATTGCTAATAAAAACTATAAAAAAAATTAATATCCCAAAAAGAAACTGAGATACAGCTTTCAAACAAATTGCATTTAAAAGTACATTTCTTATCTATATGACGATGTAAAAATTAAAAAAGTGCGATGTTTAGAAATGTAAGATTTGCAGTTGCGAAAATTGCAAAACCGAAATTGCAGGAGAAAGTGTTGCCATTCGCAAAATGACGTATGCGTTACGCACAGATACGTTTGGCCTTTATAATATAGATTTATTACATGCTTTATACCCCTCCAATGATCCTAACTGCACGTATAATTCTGATCACAAATATCTTTCCGCGTGAAGAACCTCCAAAACATGGATTTGGAGAACAAAGAACAACGTCGCAGAATTCCCGATGGATTTTTTCAATCCGGACTATCATTAAGCAATTATTATTAAATTCTATAGAGAATTTCAATGCTCGCAAAGGAAAGATAACTGTCCCCAAACAATACAATGAATTTATCATGCTGCACAGCGCATCATTTCTAATTCAAGCATGGTGACTATTTTTACACAAATGGATAAACTCATGGATTACTCATCAATCATTATATGTTTATTTCAAAAAATATTTAACAAATATATATTTTTAAATGTGTTTTTTCTATAATGCTATCCGTCACAGAAAAAATTTGTTGTAAAATGACGAAATAATTGATTGACACTAAAATTTATAAAAAGTGTAAAAAAAAAATACTTTTGGAAAAGTTAATTAGGTGGATTTGGGGGGGGGGGGGAAATGGGATCACTGAGTCAGGAAAGTTTAACAACCGGGTTTCCAAATATTAACCATTTACGAATGTTTTTATACCAGTAAATTTTAATGAAGTAACGTACAACAGGCGAGTTCCATGGATTATTGTAGTGTAAGTTACATTGCTAATATCTGCTATGCTTCTTGCCTCTGCTATGCTTCTTGCCAACTGTTATTTTAAAAAACGTTTGCTACGCTTTACTCAATTGATTATATATATCCGCTAAAATAAGTCAGACCTTTCTGTTTTAATATACTGGTTGCAAAAAATGGTGGCATATGACTTACACTACAAGTTTTTATGAAATCTGCACATAATATCTAACAAGGAAGGTCTCCATAAGGGCATACTCCGAAAAATCTGAAAAAATTACAGAATATTCTTCTCATGAGGATGTATACGTTTATAAAAAAAAAATCGGCGTAACCTCCGTTCCCTATCCGTAAAAAAATAATGACAATTTCGTTATTTGGCGATTTATCATCGGTTGGCGATGAAAAGCAATTTCAAAAAATGTTTATGTCAAATGCATTTTAAAAAGAAAAAAAGTTTCATGTTCAACGTGTTTAGATAAATTAAATATCTTTGTTTTTATCAGTTTTAGCTTGTTTTAAGCATAATTTCGTTATATTGATATTTATGTGTATTTAATTCAAATTTAACCATCAAAATTTGAGATTTTAAACGAAATTCAAATTTAAATTAATTAAAATTGTTTCAAGTTCAAAGTCCAGTTATGCATTGTCAATTCGATTTTGTTGCTATGGAAACGTAGCTTTTATTTTTAAATACGCTTTAATGTATGAAAATAATTTTACTGAATAAAATTTTTTTATTTATGAAAATATTTTTTCCAGAGTTAAATAACTACAGCAACAAATAATATATACAGATGCAACTTAAATATATATATGCATAAAATATTTTAAACTCTCTCATTGTTTATGTTTAAATTCATCAAAAACCATTTACGCGGATTCTAAAAATCAAAAAGTTTTCAGTTGCAGTAAAATCGTTTGCTTTTGGCGGGGAAAAGTGCTACTCGCCAAATCGTGTGACACTTTTGTCTTTTCACGCCAAATATTCGAAAGTATTTTATTTTTTTACATGTTTTCTTCCGTGATTCCGCCGCTAATTTTCACTGATCCTTTATTACATACATGAGTAGCTTAATTAGTATTTTTTTTCAAAAAAATCTGAGTATGCCCAGTATGGAGACCTTCCTTGTAAGGTAATTTTACTTTTGGGTCAATCCATTTCAAGTGGTCCAGCACTGGTCGCTCGAACATTTTAAAAAAATCTGGAATTTTTTGTGCAACAACCCTAACATGATGGAAGTTCAAATTGACTATCATTTTATTTTTATTAATTTTTGTTTGCGCACGGCAGCCATCTTTGTTTCATCGTGTGCAGCGATTTTCTCACATACTAGGGTATACGAAATTGTAAATATCTCGCCTTTTATTTTCCGAATTGAAATGGGGTTTGCAGCATTGTGTTCAGAATAAAAGAGAGTAAAGGTATGGTGGTAGAATAGTTTTTAAAAATAATTTTTTACTGGTAACATTTTAGCACAAAATGTAAGATTTTTTTCCAAAATCTGTCCGTTTAGAAGAGGAAATTTTTCATGGAAGAAAATATGACACAATTTTTTTTACAAAGAGGTCAAAGGTACATCTACTCACACACCGAGTTCCAGATCCGGGAATTGATTTCTCTTTTCGAAAAATATTCCAAACTTTGTGAAAAATTCCACAAATCGCACTTTTTAGGCTTTGATATCTCTGGTGGGGCACGAGATAAAAATCTAAAATTCTGGCCTTTGATAGCATGATATGAGAGTGTAATGTACAAAAAATTTCAAGAAGAAGATTTGACTACAAGCTGAGATATGACGTGGACAATGTGTGAAAACAATACTGCCAAACTGTTGTATCCTACTATGTGTTTTTCATACCTCCAAAATGTTATTGATGGTCTAAAGTTAAATGTTAATTAAAAATACCTTCTTCAATTGCGTGTGTGTTATTTAAACAATTCAAAATGTATGCTAAGCCACTTCATTATTTTTCCAGTTGAATAAAACCTATTAGAAATCATACTGCAACAATTTGACTAAGAAGACATTGACTCAAAAGCATCATAATACCTCTCGTAAATAGAGTGGAAGCAGGGGTGCAAAAATCTAGGCGCCAGAGGGTAGCCTCTCACCACTAAAATTTTAAAGTTTTTTTTCGTTCAAAATTTAATAGCATTCTAGCAAGAATTTTACACGAAATATTAGACGAACAAAAACGAAATAATATTTGTGGTGAGAAACTGCCTGCTGGCACCTAGATTTTTGCACCCCTGTGTGGAAGTATTTCTCAGCTCTTTGTTGAGTATATACAATATCTTAATTAATTAACACTAGAACGCCCGGAAGGAGTCGATTCGACTCCAACTATGCGATTAAATTTCAATTCGAACAAGAAATATTTTCTTGAAATAACTTAGATTTGATCCACGTAGTTTCACGTTAAATAAATAAATTAAATAATTTTGAATAAAAATTCCGGTGAGAAATATTAATGTCAAACTTGAGTAAAATTTCCGGGCTTTCTAGTGTTAAACATTTTGTTTTTAAACTTCAACTGTTTTCAACAAACAATATTTTCTGTGTAAATATTATAATAAAAGAGATAAATGTCATTTCTCTTAATGTACTCTCATTTTTTAACATTTTATATCCTCCTTCCTTTAGCTTTTCCTCAAATCTCCTTCTTGAAAGTCTTTGTGCGTATCACGACCATAAAATACTAACGAAGGCCAGAATTTCAGATTTCTATCTTGTACCACACCAGATATATAAAAGTCTAAAAAGTGTGATTTTCGAAATTTTTGACAAATTTTAATTTTTTTTTTTTTCAAAGATGAATCAATTTTCTCGTTTGGGATTTGGTGTGTCAGTACAAGTACTTTTGACCTATTTGTATAACAATTTGTGTTATATTGGCAGTTTTCCTTGCATAAAAAAAATTTCTCTTGTAAATTTTGATAGATTTTGGAAAAAAAATCACACGATGAAACAAAGATAGTCACCATGCACAAACAAAAAATAGTAAAATCAAAATAATAATCATTTTGTATTTCCATCATATTAGGACTGCTGTGCGAAAAGTTTCAGATTTTTAAAAAATGGTCAAGCAATCAAAAAATATTTTCCGCACCACTTGAAATGGTTTGACCAAATATCATCTAGTAGGTTTTATTCATCTAGAAAAATAGTGAAGTGGCTTAGCATACATTTTGAATAGTTTAAATAACGCACACGCAGTTGAAGAAGATATTTTTAATTAACATTTAACTTTGGACCACCAATAACATTTTGGAGGTATGAACAAACACATAGTAGGACACAATAGTTTGGCAGTATTGTTTTCACACATTGTCCACGTCATATCTCAGCTTGCAGTTAAATCTCCTTCTTGAATTTTTTTGTACATAACACTCTCATACCATACTATCAAAGGCTAGAATTTCAGATTTTTATATCGGGTCTGACCAGAGATACCAAAGCCTAAAAAGAGCGATTTTTGGAATTTTTGACAAATTTTGGAATTTTTTTCGCAAAGAGAAATCAACTCCCAGATCTGGAACTCGGTGTGTGAGTACATGTATCTTTGACCGCTTTGTAAAAAAAATTGTGCTATATTGACAGTTTTCCTTCCATGAAAAAGTGTCCTCTTGTAAACGGGGAGATTTTGGAAAAAAATCTTACTTTTTGTGCTAAAATTTTACAGTAAAAATTTATGTTAAAAACTATTCTACCACCATACCTTTAGCTGGCTGTATTCTGAACACAATGCTGCAAACCCCATTTCAATTGGGAAAATAAAAGACGAGATATTTACAATTTCGTATACCCTAGTATGTGAGAAAATCGCTGTACACGATAAAAGAAAGATGACTGCCATGCGCAAACAAAAATTAATAAAAATAAAATAATAGTCATTTTGAACTTCCATCATGCTAGGGTTGTTGCACAAAAAATTTCAGATTTTTTAAAAATAGTCGCGCAGCCAACAAAAAAAAAAAAAAAAAAAAAAAAAAAAAAAACTTTCTGGAACGTTTGAAATTGATTGATCCTTTTATAGTTTTGGGGAAAGAGAGAAATAAGACAGAAAATCTGATTTTCGATATTTACAAATAACAGTTTTCGAAAATTGTGGTGGGAATTATAAAAATTATTTTACTTGCCCTTGGAAATATTAAATGTCATGGAACTAGTGATGGGCATAATCGAGTAATGATGTCTATAGTATTATATCGAGTAATGATGTCTATAGGATATAGATTTATTTGAAATAATCAAAAGATTTTTTCGTGTTTGTTCAAGCAACATAATTATACTAAAAATTTCTGGTGCCATTTGTCATTTTCGGCATTGAAATTAATGTTAGTAAACAGCAAACGGTGACCCTGAAAGAGTTAATATTTTGTCGCGATAAATGCACGACTATTTTAACCCAAAACAAAAACATCTTTTAAAAATCTTAAAATATATATGTATAAAGTATCATAAATCGTTAAGTTATAGATTTAAAATAAAAGAATCTTTGTATTTAACATATGAGAAAACAATGAGATTTTTATTATTATTTTTCAATTACCGTAATTTCCCAAGTATACTACAAGATATATTATTATTATTATTGACTAATTCCATGGGTTCTGTAGTGTAAGTCACATAACTTATTAATTACTATGCTTGTTTGCCACCGTTATTTTCGAAAAGTCTGCTTGGCCTTATTCAATTGATGAGAATGTGCCAATAAAATTAATCACATTTTTTTGTTCTATAATACTGGTAGCCAAAAAACGTAGCCTGTGACTTACACTACAAGTACTCATGGAAATAGCCTATTATTATTATTATTTACCGAAAATTTTATTTCAAAAAAGGAGTTAAATAAATGTGAATCAGAAGCATGTCACATTTTATTTAACCCATTAGTGCCTAGGGTCCCTTTTTAGGGACGCTTTAAAAGATGCATTCAGCACTGTTTTTGACACCGGTAAAAAAGACAAGCAATAATTATTTTTTGTTAATGATGTATTTTCGTGATTAATGAACTAAAGTTAAATATTCTAAAAATAGTGGTGCCAATCAAATAAAATTTACGCAAAAGATGCTGGGCACGAATGGGTTAAAACAAATCGAGTTATCTGAGCTGCGGCGTATACGCGGCTAATTTCGGAATAAAAATATAGTCTTTGTATTCTAGCATTTCGACTTAACCCAACCCGTAACAAAAGAAAAATAGAGTGCACCCGACCCTACCCGACATACAACACGGATATCAGGTCATATTGAATTTTGTTACCCTATTCAAATCCCCAGTAGCAATTATAATTTTCTTTTTCAACCATACATATTCCTAAATGCTATTCTGTTTCAGCGTTTAATAAATTACTTTTCAATTCCGCAAACACATTTTATTTTTTAAGACAATAATAAATGTATTTTAGCAAAACACAAAATTACATCGACGGGATTTCAAATATTTATTGAAGTGTTAAACTTTTATTAAATCCTGTTGTTGCGTAAAATGTATAAAAAAGATGTTTCAAAATGTAACGAATAAATTTATGAATACAAGCATTTCATTGTTTCATTTGAAATCAAATTTATTTATGCAGATTTTGATTTAACTTTTACATTATTTTGACAGTTTAAAGTCAGTCATAAAATATTTACTGAACTGTTTAGTTTGAAATTAATTATTTATGTGACTTATTAATTTGACATTTTCTCTGGTTTTATTACTTTTATGTATGCATGAGCTGAATAGCTGCGGTTTTTCACTTTTATAATGATATTTATAGATAAAAAAATAGAAAATGTTGTAAAATTGTTGTTTATTTAAAAAAAAAAAAACTTAGATGCATATATAAAATGATTTGCATATTTACATATATATAATATATTATTTTCATCATTGGCGCTGTTATGGAGAGGATTTTCAAGATCTATATACAGTAAAACCCCGATAATTTGGATTAATTGGGACCGGACCCAATCCGGATTATCGAAAATACGGATTATCCGGAGAATGAGAAAAAATGAAATAAAATAAAACATACTTACGGAAAATCATCCTTATGTTAAACTTATTGAATATTTACAGAAAGTAAAAATGTTTACTTTGCTTAATTCTTCCGAAAAGATTTCAGAAAAAGTTTTTTTTAATTCAGAATACGACGATGAAACAAGTTAATGTTATGGAAATTAGCCAATCGCCTCTCAAACTTGAAAAAAAGACCAAACCTATCCGAATTATCCGGAGATCCGGGTTAACGGGGTCCGAATTTTCGGGGTTCTACTGTACCAATATTTTCATATGTAAAAAAATATTACAACGTAAAACAAATTTTTTCGATTTAATAACAGAAAGAAATTTTTTAGAAAAAGAAAAAGTGTTAACCAGTGCATCTAATCTCTACCCTGGTATAGATATAATACATTATGAAGTTTTATTATTAATATTTAACCTTTAACTAATTTGTATACGGATTTATTTTTTAATTATTTTAAAGATAGCAACTACAAAATTATATTTCTCCCTTGTAATTTCCTTTTTACTATTTGTAATAAACAGAAAGACGAAAGTATTATGAGCATTTAATAAAATAACATACAATATATTTTTCAGTAGTTACCGATTTATCAATAAATCATCAATCTTTTTTTTCTTTTTCTTAATCGACTATTTGAAAATGTTTCTCTAAAATTACTTTAAAAGATTTTTTTTCTAATACAGTGGATACAAATATGATTTTTGCCTTGGAGAAAAAAATTCTACCCTTTTTTATTTCACTTTTTAATTAAATTTTGTACAATCTTTCATTATTTTTTAATTACAGCAACAATATTTAATCAAATTAAATTTCCTTCCAGTTCAAATGATTATGTAGGTCATACGAATCCAATGAAGAATCGTCTTCGTAATTAGTTATTTAAACATTTTCACACAAATGCCTAGATATGGACAAATTTTGTTTTTGATAAAATATAATAATTATTTGATACTTTATAATATTTTTTTGCTTTATATTTTACGAAATTATAATTAAAAAACTAATGTAGCATAATTAAAAAAAAAACCATGTAACTTTTTTTCGAATTCTACAGTTAGAAATATCAGCAAAATGAAAAAGACAATTGATTCAACCCACATTATTTTAATTATATTTTTAATTAGAATTTATTCAATAAAATTTCATTTATTTCAGAAATATTTCTTATTTCAATCAATATATATTTTTTATAATTCATATGTTTGTAAAGGTCATACAAATGAAATAAAAAGTGTTCTTTAAAGGGAAGTATTTAAGACATGTAGAAAAGGATTTTTTTCATCGACATTTTCTAATCTTATCAGAATTTATGATTTTTCTAGACATATTATTTTGTCTTCATTGTTGTTTTCTGAATTAAGAATACTCAGATAAAATTTATTCGTCATTTAATATTATAAATATTTTATTAATAATTGATTTTAAAAATCAACAAATGTGTTAATCTATAAGTGTGGAAAAAACATTATCTTGGCATGAATTTTTTATTTAAATATACAAAATGCATCTTTCTCCTTTCTCTGTGCAATAAAGAACCTAATAATCTGATGAAGAAGCAAATGACATTACATGATATTAACATTTAGGATGACAAATACCGTAATTTCCGATTGATAACCCGCAAATAAATGAACCTTACTTAGATCTAGTAAGAAATGTATCATATTAAACCACAATACATATTTAATTTAAATTACTATATAAATTTTTTGTGTTGAGTCATGCTTATTTGATCCGCGGATTATAAGTCGAAGATTACGGTATATATATTTTTTTATGATTCTAAATGTTTATGTGTAGATTATTTAGTTAGTCGATTGTTTACGGTTTAATGGCGCAAAATTCTATTGGGACACGTTGAGCAAAGATGCTATGCAAACATAACATTATCATTTTAGGGGTGAGGGGGGTCTAGCAAATGATATCGTTTGATATCGCTAGGAGGAGGGGGGATTTGTATTTTGATATTGATATCACTTTTAAATCAACGAAATTTTCCTCTTTTTTTCTACATGGTTTTTAATTCAAAATAGTATGTTATCTATTTTTAATCTGTTATCTATTAAGAAAATACTAAGTTTTTATTAACTTCTTCAAACTGTTATAAAAATATTTAATCCTAAACTATGCAATAGCGCAATATTTGACATTCTTTTTCTTCATGTATGTATGCATATGCAATCCCTGCCCCCCTCATCTATCAGAACCCCCCACCCCCTCTCCTCCTTTGTGCAGTGCATGTGCAATAGGGTGGGCCGAAAAAAATTTTTTCGATTTTCGATTATGGCGGGTGCAGAAAAGTGGCCACTGGTGGCACTCAGTTCAAACAAAAAAATTGAGATTTTTTGGACATTTCCTTACCCTGCCGCAAACGGCTTGAAATTTTGCAAAAATGTTCATTTTTTAACTTTTTTCGAAAAAAAAATTAAAAAATGTTAAATTAAATTTATTTTGGTTGTATTTACTTGAAAAGGCATATTTAATGTACCAAATGTTTAAATAATATCTGATCATGCATTATTTAATATCTATGTGTATTATAACTCAGGCTATTTTTATAGCTTTTTCGCGTAAAACAGGCAAAAGTTGTATTTGTTTGAATCGATCATTAGTTTCTATAATATTTATGTCCCTTGGTCTTCTTTATATTTTTTCTATGCGTCAAACGTCATATATTTGGGGAAAAGACAGCAGTATACTTCAAAAACAAATCTGGAAGGTGAGAAAGTGGTGAAGCAGGACTCTAAGCGAGCGCAATGACTCGTCGTAATACTCAGGGAGTGAAGGACGAAATAGCTCAGAGCCAAAATGCGATAAAGGATTCTTATTATTTATCCTTGCTCAGTAACCTGCGACATTTGTTCAGTGTTAACGTGAAACCTTTTTGTAGTGATTATACTGTGCTTTTGGGGTCGTTTAATGTGCCATTATAGTGTTTTGTGCGTTTTATTACAACGAGCTTAGAAATGGCTGGTATAAAGGGCCATGACAATACAAAGACACACAATAGCGTGAAAAGTAACTTTTGGGGGCATCATGCATATTGAAAGAATCGCAATTGCCAACTTATGCTGATAATCATCCGCCACTACTACTGGTTGCTTCACCATGCAGAAGTTGAAACAGCAGAGGATACGAATCTCGTCATCGATAAAAACAAAGTCAGAAGAGAGAAATAGAAACTTGGAAAGAAGATACAGGCACAAGAAGTTATTGAAAGGAGGAAAATTAAAAGCATATTTTTTGATGGTAGAAAGGATAAAAGTACATTAAGAGGAAGAAAAATAACAAGCGGCACCGTCGAGAGAAAGGCGAGGAACACATCACCGCGTTCCGGTCACGGAAAAGAAATAGCAAAATCATTATATAATCTTCCAAGTCAGCACAAGTTAGACTTTTCTGAACTGACGAGGTATCAAGGTAACGGAACCGGGTATTAAGTGACCCGAGTATTCCTAACCAGGTTCAAACAACACGGTGATGTGTTCTTCGCCTTTCTCTCGACGGTGCCGCTTGTTATTTTTCTTCCTCTTAATATTCTTTTATCCTTTCTACCATAAAAAATATGCTTTTAATTTTCCTACTTTCAATAACTTCTGCCTGTATCTTCTTTCCAAGTTTCTATTTCTCTCTTCTGACTTTGTTTTTATCGATGACGAGATTCGTATCCTCTGCTGTCATAACTTCTACATGGTGAAGCAACCAGTAGTAGTGGCGCATGATTATCAGCATAAGTTGGCAATTGCAATTCTTTCAATATGCATGATGCCCCCAAAAAGTTACTTTTTACGCTATTGTGTGTTTGCATTGTCATGGCCCTTTATACTAGCCATTTCTAAGCTCTTTGTAATAAAACGCACCATGCACTATAATGGCACATTAAACGACCCAAAAAGCACTGTATAATCGCTACAAAAAGGTTTCACGTTAACACTGAACAAATGTCGCAGGTTACTGAGCAAGGATAAATAATAAGAATCCTTTATCGCATTTTGGCTCTGAGCTATTTCGTCCTTCACTCCCTGAGTATTACGACGAGTCATTGCGCTCGCTTAGAGTCCTGCTTCACCACTTTCTCACCTTCCAGATTTGTTTTTGAAATATACTGCTGTCTTTTCCCCAAATATATGACGTTTGACACATAGAAAAAATATAAAGAAGACCAAGGGACATAAATAATATAGAAACTAACGATCGATTCAAACAAATACAACTTTTGCCTGTTTTACGCGAAAAAGCTATAAAAATAGCCTGAGTTATAATACACATAGATATTAAATAATGCATGATCAGATATTATTTAAACATTTGGTACATTAAATATGCCTTTTCAAGTAAATACAACCAAAATAAATTTAATTTAACATCTTTTAATTTTTTTCGAAAAAAGTTAAAAAATGAACATTTTTTCAAAATTTCAAGCCGTTTGCGGCAGGGTAAGGAAATGTCCAAAAAATCTCAAATTTTTTGTATGAACTGAGTGCCACCAGTGGCCACTTTTCCGCACCCGCCATAATCGAAAATCGAAAAAAAGTTTTTTTCGGCTCACCCTAATGTGCACTAAGACATTATTACTGTTGAATGTATTATCTAACAAAAAGCTTTTATAAAATATTTTTAAATTAAATAAAATTCTTTTAAGTGTTATGCGATATAAAATGATATTTTATTGACTTCATTCCATTTGAATCAATAAAATATGTAACCAGTTTTATATATAACTCCAAATAATAGAGATAAATTCTAAAGATAAGAAAAAAATTAGACATCGATAACGATATCATTACTCGGGGGGCAGAAGGGGTTCAAGTAATGATAACTTGTGATATCGGAAGGGGGGGGGAGGGGGTTCAAAATTACCAAAAAGTTGATAACGTTATATATGCACAGCCCCAACAGACAAATATACATAATAGCATCTACATAAATTAATTCTAAAGCATTACCATAAAATCTTTGTCAGAAAATCTATCTGGATAGGGGTAGATTAATTAGATTTGTGTTCATTAGAATCAATATTGTGGTGAAATCCCCTTATTTGCTCACTTCTTAAGCAACGAAAATGCAACTTCACTAAACTGTCAAATACGTGATTCTTGAAAAATTTAAGAAATGAAACACTTATTTTTCGAGGTTGATTAATTGTCTGCATATTTATAACTTTCTAAACGATGTGGCTATATTTATTAAATTGTGTTTGCAGCTGTACTATTTTTGTAATTAATTTTTAGGTGCGTTCGTAATTATGTAAATACGTAGCACCTATTGTTGTCGCTCAGTCCGTCCGTCTGTCGGTCTGTCCGTCTCTCTGTCCATCTGTCCGCATATAACAACGCAAAAACTACCTAACCGAATCGCTTGAAATTTAAAATACATAATTATAACATAATTTTGTCGAGTCATTTCACATTTTATGAAAATCGGATGGATAGATCAATTACAGGAACATTCAAAAGGATTCCGTTACATTATGGTCAATGGGGAAAAAAGTTTTAAATGCATTTTATTCGTTTGAAATCTAAAACATATAATTATTGCGTAATTTTGTCGAGTCATTTCAAATGTTATGAAAATCGGATGCATAGATCAATTGCAGGGACAATCAAAAGGATTCAGTTACATTACGGCCAATGGGGAAAATGTTTCAATTGCATTTTAATGATGTTATACTCATTCGAACATAATAGAATTGGCATGAATGTATGAAATATATATTAAAATATGCATTCTGTACAATCTGTGATGCAAAGAATTTTTATTATTAAATTACAGGGCCACACAAAAGTATTCCAGTATATAATGCTATACAGGGAAACATGGTTTGGTACGTGTTTTAATTATATTCAACTATTTCACATTTTATGAATAAGATATACGTTGCTGAGGTGTAATAAAAATTACTTTCTGCATATTTACAGAAACATAAAAATTTTGACTACTATACTGTATCCGGAGTACGCTCTACTATATCAGCAAGATCTGAATATTTTTAAAACTTCATTATCGTACGAACGCACCTCATTTGCTACGTTCACGTGCAATTTCCAACTTGTTCAATTAGTTTTACCTCAGTCCTATATAGATGTTAAGAACACCCGAACTGTTAATCACTTTTTTCTTGAGCAGAAAAACATAATTTGAATTGAATTCAATAGTAGGAATTATATTTAATTGATTTTACCTGATGTATAGAAAGATATTCCAATGAAAATAAAAATAAGAATCAATAAATTGTTAGCTTTTTTTGGCTCACAAAAAAAGTCTTATTTAAATAACAGATCTTATACATGTCTAAGAGTATATAAATTGTTCGGTTAGCTAATGAAATCATTTTAACATTGCTATTTAAAAACAGCATTTAACAGTATTATTTAATTCTTTTAGAGGAAAAAAAATCCATTTTTTAATTTATGAAATAATAGACTAAAATGAGAATTTACAACCGGTTTTTTATGAAAAAAAAAATCTACTTTTTCTAGACTTTCATTTAAAAAGTAAAATTTTAATAAAATATTCATGACGCTGTTTGTCAGTATTGGAATTTTAATTAGGCGGCCACGCCGTATGACCATCGGCCTTAAAAAGTAAAAAAAAAAAAAAAAAAAAAAAAAAAATTTTAAAGATTTGTACATTTATTTCTCAACATGTAATGATAATTGATATGATATCAAACTATTATTTGATTAAAAAAACAGTTTTAATACTATATTACATTTAGTGATGGGCAAAATGAATGATTTTACTGTTTGAATAAGTTATTCACGCATGCGCAAAAGTGTCCCTGCCAACTTTTTTTAGATTATTAAAGACTTTCTTAAAAGTTTAAGCACGAATGGCGTTTAAATAGCGATTTTAAAAGAATTATAAAAAATTAGAATGAATAATTTTTTTTTCATATTTCACAATATTATTTAAGCAAATGATATCAAAAGTAGAAAAAAAATGAATTACATAATTATGAAAAAATATAATAAAAAAATTTCAAAAACTTTCTCAAATATTTATGCACAATGTCAAAAACAACCAGATTTACAATGTTTACAGACTTTTTACTAACAATTTTTTCGTCATTTCGGATTAGTTCAAATAAACGTACATCCATAGAAATTATTAGTTTTTGCAGGGTTTCTGATGACAAAGAGTACCATGATTTCTAAATGGCCTCTTTGAGTTCTACAATAGAATCATACTGCTTTCTATTTCCGTAATCCTAGCGGGTTAAAATATGCCAGACGTTCTCAGTCGGTCTGGACTTAAAGTTGGCTAGTCAAGACCTTTAACATTTTTCTGAGAAATCCAGAACAGATTTACCACCTTGCTGTCTACTAAAAAACGCCCTTGGTTCCTTGCGTAAATCTTGTCAATAGGCGTTCCAACCATCACGGCTTTTCTAAAGCTTAGACTTAATTGTTGAGCTCAAAATTTGAATCATTGGGAGTGGTTTAAATAACGCAAACTGAACTTATTATTTCCATGAAAACTTGTCATGACTAACACACAACTGAAAATCGTTGTGCTTGTCCGCCACCGTTATTATCGAAAAGTTTGCTTCGTCTTATTCCATTGTTGCGATATCTCCGATGAAATATGTCATATTTTTTCGTTCTAAAATATTGGAAGTCAAAAATCTCAGCATGTGACAGACGTGACAAGCTCACATGGAAATCGGCAACTGTGTTCAGGAGTTGAGATTTGCTCCCCACCCCTCACTTCCTTCTGAACCCAGTCCAGTTTGCGCTACTTAACGATTCCCAACAATTCAGATTTTGAGCTCAAAATTTAAGCTTAAGCTTTTGAAAGAATTTAATGAAATTAAAAAAGCTAACCGTTAAAAATAGTTGTTCGTTATTACAAAGTCTAAAGCGCCCTCTATCATCATTTTTTGTACTTCATCATTAAAATTCATTTTTAAGGAAAAAAATGACACTAATAATAGTTTTAGCGAAAACCACAACGAATCGATCATTTTTTCCGCTTTTATAATCATTTTAAATTTTGGAATCTAAAATTTAATTGTGCCTATCACCTTCGCAAGACGTTTTGGAACCTTTGTTTCCCATTTCATATATATATATATATATTGTCTTGATATACTATCACACCTAAAAGTTTTGCTCAAGGGTTTAGATTCAACCTGTACACATATATAGAGAAAATATTGTTTTTTCGTATCTAAACATCCAAAGAAAAATAATAACTTTCATTATTAGAGTTCTTCTTCGTTTAGTTTTTATTTAAAATACGTCTTCCATTTTTTATAAGTACTTATAATGTCAGTAGACCGTATAAAAAAAGCACTGCATGTAATGGGACTTTTTTTCTTTTTAAGTAAGTAAAGCATGTTCTATATTAACGTGACTTTACGGAAATTTAAATTATATTTTTTAAAAAACACTTATAGTCTCATTCGAATTTAGAATATTAATTTTATTATTAACAGTTTTTATATTATACGTTTTGTAACAAATTATTTGAATATGTATATATATATATATATATATATATATATATATATATATATAGAGAGAGAGAGAGAGAGAGAGAGAGAGAGAGAGAAAATATTGTTTTTTCGCAATGAAACACCCAGAAAAAAAAATTATTTTAATTACTAGATTTCTTCTTTATTTACTTTTTATTTAAAATGCATTCTTTCATTTTTTACAAGTACTTATAATGTCAGCAGACCGTATAAAAACAATGCATGTTAATGGACAGTTTTTTTTTAAATCCAAAGCAAACACTATAGCAGCATGACTTAGCAGAAACTTAAATTACATTTTTAAACACATTCAAATTTAAAATATTAATTTCCTTTTTAACAGTTTTTAAGTTATACATTTTGTAACAAAATAAATTAATATATATATAGAGAGAGAATATTGCGATTTCGCATCAAAACAAGAAGGAAAATAATTATTTTAATTACTAGATTTCTTCGTTGTTGAGTTTTTATTTAAAATGCATTCTTTTATTTTGTACGAGCACTTATAATGTCAGTAGACCGTATAAAATAGAAATGTATGTTAATGGGTCAGTTCTTAGTTTCAATTTAATAAGTTAAGTAGTAACGTGACTTTGCAGGAAATTAAATTTAATTTTTAAAAAACACTTATAGTTTTATTCTAATTCAAAATATTAATTTCATTATTAACAGTTTTTATATTATGCATTTTATAACAAATTATTTTAATATATACATAGAAAGAGAATATAAATTTTCCGCATTTAAAAACAAAGAAAAATAATTATTTAAATTGCTATATTTATTCTTTTTTTTACTTTTATTTAAAATGCGTTCATTCATTTTTTACAAGCCATTATAATGTCAGCAGACCGTAAAAAAAGCAGAAATGCATGTTAATGGGACAGTTTTCCGTTTATATTCAATAAGTTAAGCATACACTGTAGTAACGTGACTTACCAGAAATGTAAATTACTTTTTTTAAAGCACTTATAGTGTTATTCAAATTTAAATTCATTATGAACATTTTTTATATTACACATCTTGTTACAAAATAATTGAAGATTTAATATACAGAAATAAACTTTTTTTTTCGCATTTAAACATCCAAAGAAAAATAATTACTGTAATTACTAGATTACTTCTATATTTAGCTTTTAATCAAAGTCTCTCTTTCATTTCTTACAAGTACTTATAATGTCAGTAGACCGTAAAGAAAAGCAATGCATATAATGGAAAATTTTTCCTTTTGACGCCTAAGACGTTAAACATACTCTATAGTAACGTGACTTTACAGAAATTTAAGTTACTTTAAAAAAACCACTTATAGTTTCCTTCAAATTTAAAAAAATAACTTCATTATAAACAGTTTTTTTATATACATTTTGTTATAAATTGTTTAATATATATATAACATTGTTTTTCTCATTTAAACATTCAAAGAAAAATATTTACATTAATTATTATAGTTCTTCTTTGTTTTGTTTTTATTCAAAAAACATCTTTTATTAATGACAAACATTTATAATGTCATTAGACATTATAAAAAAGCAATGAGTGATAAATAGTTTTATTTTAAATTTTAGTAAATTAAACATACACCACAGCAGGGCATTTCCATACGAACTTGTTTGTCTGTTACACAACTGAAAATCGCTAATGCTTTTTGGCCACCGTTATTTTCAAAAAGTTTGCTTCGCCTTATTCAATTGACGATACATCTTCGATAAACTAAATCACATTTCCACGCTTTAAAATACTGGTATTTAAAAAATCGTAGTATGTAACAGACAAACAAGTTCGCATGGAAATGCCCAGCAGTATCAGGGTGACGAGTGGTTAGATAAAAACACAGTCAATGTAGATGATATATACCAGTATTTTCTTAAACATAAATTCAGTTTATATAATCTCTTTATATTATTTGAAGTATTTTCTGTGAGAAAATACTTGTAGTTTTCTCTTTTCTTGACCATTCGCCCCCCTGATGCATGATTTTTGCATACATTTTGTTTAAAAGTTGTAGCAAGCAGTTAAAATTTCTGTAGAAATTAAACATCAAAAAATTTTTAAGTAATTTTTTTTTGATAGAGAAAATTTACGAAATAAAAAGTACGATATACAGCAATTTTAAAGCCTTTTTGTGCTTAACAAGTTTATGAAAAGAAGCATTTAGTAGCATATTTATTTATTTATTGAGATATTTTTTAAATTCTTACGAACAGTTAAAATGTTAACCTTTTGAATTTGGTTACGGGGTTGGGACAATATACGTTCCAGTTGACAGTTTTTTGTTTAATTCTTACAAATATTTGAAAAATAATGAGAATAAACATTCAACAAAGATTTTTTCTCTTTTTTTAAATTGTGGTAAAATTAAATATCGCCCATGATGAAAATATTAACAAACCATATTCTAATGTAAATTATATTCCAAAAGACCTATAAGCATTAGGCAGGGGCAAACATCCACACAGTTTTTCAGTATAGAATTTTTTTTCTCCTCGTAACCCCATATTTTTGTCTAAATAAGGTAATGGTTACATTTATTTAAAAAAAAATACGTGTGGAAGTTTGCACCTTTATTATTTGAACTCAGATATTATTATTTTTATTTTATTTTATTTTCAATTTTAGATTATGATAAATATTTATAGATTCTTTCAATTTAAATTTTATTTAAAATATTTTCTTTATCTTGCACATTTATGAAGGGAAAAAATAAACATAAAACAAAACAATTTTTTAACTCATTGGAATATTTAAAGAAAAATACTTACCTTTTTAATGATATTTTCTGTTTGTCTATTTTTTATTCAATAAATGCACTTACAACTACATAACATATTAAATTAACTATGACAACATACAAAAGAGCACTTACAATGTTATTAACCCTTTCGGGATCAAGGATGCACATATGAATCCTCAAAAAATGAGGCATGAGGCGCATGAGTTTGACACCAGTAAACCAGAAAATTAAAATTTATTTTAATTAAATTTTTGCGATTTGAAAACTTAAGTAAAAAAATTACAAAAACTGGTGCCAAATGAACAAAACTCGTGTAAAAGACACTGGTTCTGAATGAGTAAAAACTCGTAATGTAAACAAAGAGTAATATACAGTTTAAACCTTTCTTATGGTCTTAAATTATTGTTTATAACAGTTATTTATATATTTTATAGAAATTTCAATTGGAATTAATTTTAAATTTAAAAAGAAATATTAAATCTAAGTGTTATTAATTATTTTTAAATTAAAAGTTATCATGTTGTAAAAGATTGTTATAGTGCTCATACAAACCTAATAAAACCTCGTTTGATTATGAGATTTGTTTGTGTGTCTAAATTTTGTTCAATAAGCTTCTTTCATTTTTATTCGCACTTAAAATGAATGATATTAAGATATGTAATCTAATCTACATTCCAAAAGAGCAATAAATATATTTTAAAATACTTTTTTTTTTCAATTCTGGTTTATAATAAATATTTACAATTTTTATTTAGAAATTTTGAATAAGATTTTTATTTAAATTAGCTTTCTGTATTACACGATAAGTAATATTAATTATTTTCAGCTAAATAAAAGTCTAATATAAAATATTTTTCATGCATTTATCCACTGAAAAACAATATTTACTGTGATTATGAATTTTTTCCTTTACTTGTATTTTATTATACAAAAATTTTCTATATATTTTTAATACTTATATTTCAACTATCCCTTGTATAAATATTTGTAACCTTATTGATAGATCAAGTATCAGAATTCTCCATCAAAAAGAACTACTTGCTACCACAACATTTTAATGATAATTCTGATCGTATTTAAAGACAAAACTTCTGAGATTTTGTAAAGCAAACAATACTTTTAAAATTTAGTGGGTATTAAATTGAAATTTTAAGCTTGTTAAAATTTATGAAATGCCGTTAAAATCAATCATTTGGGAAAATATTATCATCGCTGATAATTATAATTGTATTTTTATTTTAAATATGATTTCTTTATTAAACGTTAATTGAAATTTACCCATTGGTTGCCTTTTGAATACCCCTATAATAAAAAATCTTTGTGACAAGCTTTTCCAATATTTGTTTGTAAAAAAAAAAAAAAAAAATTGTCTTATTTTTTATTATTCAATAAATATTTTTTGTTTTCAAGTGCACTTATAATATTATTAACATAAATAATGTAATCAAAAATCAATCAATATATAATTTTAATTATTTTAATCAATAAATATTTCTAATTATCTTCAATCAAATGAACAATTTAGTCATTTAGTCATTAAAAAATACTTACCTTAATTTTGAATTTTTTTTCACTACAGATATTAAAAATAAAACTTCTATAAAGTTATTAAAACATATAATATAATCTATAATTCAAAAAATAAAATAAAGCAATAAGCACAATACAATGTATTAATAATTTAATTTTCAGTTCTCTGTTGTTAGAAGTATTTGTAACTTTATTAAGAAAAATAATTATAATTTAACATTAAATAAAATTTCATTATTTCACGGTAAAAGCAGACCACAAATATCTAAAAGAAAAAAAAAATGTGCTAGGATTTTGCATCTTTTGAAAAATAAAATTACATTTTATGTAAGTGTCTACAAAATTTGCACAAATTAAAATAAAAAAAAATCTTTAAAGATTTTTTTAATGTTTATTTAAAATTTAAAAGAATGAAAACCCTGATTATATTAATTACTTTGAACTATAAAAAATTGATCATATAAATCATTATACATGCGCATTCAATCAATGAAACAAAAATACTTACTTTGATTATCAGATTTCTTCTTCTTCACTTAAAAAATCTCTTTCATTTCTTCCGAGTACTTATGACGTCATAAGAACTTTTAAAAGAGCAATGAATATTACTAGAACAGTTTTTCATTTAAAACTTCAATAAATTAAGCACACTCTGACGCAACGTGACTTTAGAGGAATCTCAAACAACAATCTCGGAGCAGTTGTTACTCTTCGTATGCATGCTTTCTGACTAATAGAGTAAGGCCCGTATCCTACACACTTTCAGCTCCCCAAGACTGTATCGATTGAAGTTTTTCGATGAAAATCTAAAACCTATTGCAGCGCCTCCGTACAACTTGTGGCGGTAAATAACTCAAAGTTTCCTGCTTTACGAAACTTCGCGCCAGAGTGGCATAAATTACATTAATTAAATATTTAATTACTTAATCCCGCATAAGATCAGAGCATAAGCCGATAAGCCAATAAGTTTAACGAAGCTATAAATTTCAACGTATTTGCGTTCATTAGGAATCATGTATAAGTATGGTTTTACGTAAATAGAGAACGGATGCAAATATATTCTAATATGAATATTTAAATAGATGAATGTTAGATAACAGATAATTTAGATACATATATACAAATACATGTATATAGCGTGATTGTACGTTTATGATACAAAAATTCATTATACAAATGGTTTACGTCATGATCACAAGTAGCAAAATGTAAAAAAGCACATATGTAGCATGCATAAAAAGCACATGTAGCAACAATTGAAAAAAAAAGTATTTTTATTCTTAAACAGCATACATGCTGTCATCTGCTTGTTGAAAATTGATTAAATTCATTTTCAGTATGTATTTTATTTTCAACATTAGGCATTAAGTATCATTAGTGTGCAAATATTATTTTAAAAGCCTAAATTGGGTGTGTTACCGAAAGCCTACATACGGTATTAAAACCTTTGCGAGGCTTTTGTGAAACATTTAATGTTTTGTCATCGGTTTTTAAATACTGAAATTTTTACTTTTTTAAAGGTTCCGATTAAATAAAGCAAGTTTTGCAATAAAATTTTCATGATATAAATATTATTCGTGATTTTCGTGAAACAAAATTTAAGGGTTAGTCATGTTACAAAATTTAAGGTTTTGTACAAGACATTGTAACAATCATTTATTGTATAGAATTATGTAGACGCGAGTGATATGTTGAGGTACAAATACCAGGAGTCAGTTTGGCTTTTTTTATTTCAAAATTTCTGTATCGATTGAAGTTTTTCGATGAAAATCTAAAACCTATTGCAGCGCCTCCGTACAACTTGCGGCGGTAAATAACTCAAAGTTTGCTGCTTTACGAAACTTCGCGCCAGAGTGGCATAAATTACATTAATTAAATATTTAATTACTTAATCCCGCATAAGATCAGAGCATAAGCCGATAAGCCAATAAGTTTAACGAAGCTATAAATTTCAATATATTTGCGTTCATTAGGAATCGTGTATAAATATGGTTTTATGATGCAAACACATTCTATTATGAATATTTTAATAAATAAATGATAGATAACAAATAATTTAGATATATAGTTACAAGTACTAAAACATACATATATACAGAGTGATTCTATATTAATGATACAAATGGTTTACGTCATGAGCATATGTAGCAACAATTGATTAAAAAAATATATTTAATAGCATAATGCTGTCATCTGCTTGTTGAAAATTGATTTTATAATATTTTCCGTATTTACTTAATTGGCAACATTAAGCATTATGCATTATTATTATACAAATATTATTTTAAAAGCCTAAATTGGGTATGTTGCCGAAAGCACGGCATTTAACACGGCATTTAACGAAACCACGGCATGCCTACACACGGCATTTAACCCCTTCGCGACGGGAGCCTTTTACTAAATTTTAATTTAATAATTTTAATATTTAATTTTTTTCACCGATCTTTAATAACATGAATTTGTGCCTTTTTAAATCGAAAAAAATGCTCCTGTTAAATAAGGCAAATTTTAAAATAAAATTTTAATGATACAGAAATTCATGATATAAGTATTATTCATGATTTCCATGAAATAAAATTTAAGGGTTGTTACAAGATACTGTACTGATCAATTACTGCATAAGAATATAAAAGCGCAAAGGGCGCGTTGACATACAAACACAAAGGAGCCAGTTTGACCCTTTTTTTTGTTCAAAATTTCACAGTCACACCAGAAAATTCATATGCTATTATTTTCTTTATTATAGACAGACATTTCATAAATACACAAAGAAGAAATTCCCCTTTAAAAATTTGCAGTATCATGGAATAAGCCGTTAAGCCAATAAATTTAACGAAGCTATAAATTTCATCGTATTTGCGTTCATAAGGAATCGTGTATAAATATGTTTTTACGTGAATAGAGAGCGGATGCAAATACACTCTAATATGAATATTTAAATAGATGAATGATAGATAACAGATAATTTAGATATATAATCACAAATGCTAAACCTATATCTGATTATATAAGTGAAATTTTACAGTTAAATTTTACTGGTAATTATACAAAAAAAAAAAAAAAAATACCAATATTATTTATTATTTTCATGAATCAAACTTTGAGGGTTAAACTTGATACAAAATTTAAGGGTAGGTACAAAACACTATAATAATCATTTATTGTATAGGAATGTATAGACGCACGAGACGCGTTCAGTTAAAAGCACAAGGGGGGCAATTTGGACCTTTTTAAATTTCAAAATTTCTCAATCACAAGACAAAATTCCTATGCTATTTATTTCTTTATTATAAACAGATGTTTATGATTACATAAAGAAAAAAAATCCCCTTTGAAAATTTCCAGTATCATGGCTAAAGCCGATAAGCCAATAAGTTTAACGAATCTATAAATTTAAACGTATTTGTGTTAATTAGGAATCGTATATAAATATGATTTCACGTAAATAGGCAGTGGATGCAAATATATTCTAACATGAATATTGAAACACATGAATGATATATAACATATAATTTAGAATACATCGTTACAAATACACAAACATACATATATACAGGGTGATTCTATTTTCAAAGTACAAAATGTAAGGGCTTGTATAAGACTAAGAATCATTTATTTTATAGGAATGTATCGGCGCACATTACGCTTTGAAGTACAAATACCAGGGAGCTGATTTGGCCCTTTTTGAATTCATGATTTCTGAGTCACACCAGAAAATTCGTATACTATTATTTTGGTTATTATAAACAGACGGTTCATGATTATAGAAAGAAAAAAGTCTCCTTTCAAAATTTCTAGTGTCGTTGCATAAGCTGATAAGACAATAAGTTTAACGCAGCTATAAATTTCAACATATTTGGGTTCATTATGAGTCGTATATAAATATGGTTTTATATAAATAGAGAGCGGATGCAAACACATGCTAACATGAATATTTAAATAGATGAATGATAAATAACATATAGTTCAGATAGATTATAACAAATATTAAAACATACATATATACAGAGTGATTCTACATTCATGATATAAATAGTTTACGTCATGAACACATGTAGCAACAATTCAAAAAGCGCATGTACCAACCACAAAGAGCACATGCAGCAACTATTGAAAAAACAAAATATTTTTATTCTTCTGCATAAGTGCTGTCATCTGTTTGTTGAAAATTGATTTTATAATACTTTCAAGATGTATTTTATTGGCAGCATTATTTATTAACCCTTTAACGATCAAAGCATTTCCATTGCTAAGATGTCGAAATAAATGAATGACACCGGTAATTAAGAACAAATATATTACTAAATAAGAAAGCGTGATTTTTCACATGCATAATAAAAGGGATATTTTTAGATAAAAATACCGGTGTCAGTGTTGCATATCGGAATTAAAATTTTGTGGTTTCCTGTCGAAACCAATGAACGTTAAAGGATTAAGCATCATTAACATATAAATATTATTTTAAAAGCCTAAATTGGGTAGGTTGCCGAATGCCTACACGCGACATTTAACCTCTTCTTGAGGGGAGACTTTTACAAAAATTTTATAATTTCTTCCCGGTTTTTAAAAACAGAAATTCCTAATCATTAAATCGAGAAAATGCTCTGATTATATAAGGGAAATTTTACAGTAAAACTTTACTAGTGATTGTACAAAAAATCATTATACAAATATTTATCAATATTTTCATGAATCAAAATTTAAGGGTTAGTCTTGATGCAAAATTTAAGAGTTGGTACACAATACTCTAATAATCATTTATTGTATAGGAATTTTTTAGATGCACGAGACGTGTTCAGGTAAAAGCACAAGGAGGCCAATTTGGCCCTTTTTAGGTGCGTTCGTAATTATGTAAATACGTAGCACCTATTGTTGTCGCTCAGTCCGTCAGTCTGTCTGTTCGTCTGTCCGTCCGCATATAACAACGCAAAAACTACCCAACCGAATCGTTTGAAATTTAAAATACATAATTATAACATAATTTTGTCGAGTCATTTCAAATTTTATGAAAATAGGATTGATAGATCAATTACAGGGACAACCAAAAGTATTCCGTTACATTACGGTCAATGGGGAAAAAAGTTTCAAATGCATTTTAATCGTTTGAAATTTAAAACATATAATTATTGCGTAATTTTGTCGAGTCATTTCAAATGTTATGAAAATCGGATGCATAGATCAATTACAGGGACAATCAAAAGGATTCCGTTACATTAGGGTCAATGGGGAAAAAATTTCAAATGCATTTTAATCGTTTGAAATTTAAAACATATAATTATTACGTAATTTTATCGAGTCATTTCAAATGTTATGAAAGTCGGATGCATAGATCATTTACAGGGACAAACAAAGGTATTCCATTACATTACGGTCAATGTGAAAAAAATATTCAAATGCATTTTTACGATGTTACACTCATTCGAACATAATAGAATTGGCATGAATCAATGAAATATATACTAAAATATGCATTCTGTACAATCTGTGATGCAAAGAATTTTTATTATTAAATTACATGGCCACACAAAAATATTCCACTACATAATGCTATACGGGGAAACATTGTTTGGGGCGTGTTTTAATTATATTCAACTATTTCACATTTTATGAATAAGATATACGTTTCTGAGGGGTAATAAAAATTACTTTCTGCATATTTACAGAAACACAAAGATTTCGACTACTATACTGTATCCGAAGTACGCTCTACTATATCAGCAAGATCTGAATATTTTTAAAATTTCGTTATCGTACGAACGCACCTCATTTGCTACGGTCGCGTGCAATTTCCAACTTATTTAATTTCAAAATTTCTCAATCATACTAGAAAATTACCTTACTATTAATTTCTTTATTATAGGGAGACGTTTTATGATTACACAAAGAAAAAATTCCCCTTTGAAAATTTCCAGTATCATAGCATAAGCCTATAAGTTTAACGAAGCTATAACTTTAACGTATTTGTGTTCGTTAGGAGCAGTATATAAATATGGTTTTTCGTAAATAGAGAGTGGATGCAAATGTATTCTAACATGAATGTTGAAACAGATGAAAGATAGATAACATATAATTTAGAATACATAGTTACAAATACACAAATATACATGTATACATGGTGATGCTAATTTATGGTACAAACTTTAAGGTTTTTACAAGACACTCTAAAAATCATCTATTGTATATGAATGTATAGGCGCAGGTGAGGCATTGAAGCAGCAGTACCAGGGGGCCAGTTTGAAACTTTTTTAGTTAAAAATTTCTTAGTCACACCAGAAAATTCCTATACTATTACTTTCTTTTTATAAAGACGTTTTATGATTAAACAAAAACATGATTTCTCTTTGAAAATCTCCCGTGTAAAATCGATGTAAAATAATAATAATAATAATAAATTTTATTTTTGTTTATGTATATCCTGTGATTTACAATTTTATAAGTTTTTTTTTAAATCAAAAATTTTGTTTTAATATAGGTAATTTCTGGTGTGAGAAGTTTTTAAATAAAAAAGAGCCAAATTGGTCGCCTGGCCGTACATCGACGCGCCACTTGTGCCCATACATTCCCATGCAATAAATGATTGTTACAATGTCCTGTATCAGCCCTTAATAATTATATCATCAATTAAGAATCACCCTGCATAAATATGGTTTTACGTAAATAGAGATTAGATGCAAACAATATCTAACATGAATATTTAAATAGTTGAATAACAGATAATAGATAATTTAGATACATAGTTACAAGTATATAAACATAGATGTATACAGGTTGGTTATAAATTCATGGTACAAATTTTAACCCCTTAATTGGCACTTTGAAAGTTTTTATATGGTGTGCCTGTTAACCCTTTGAGCTCTGATGGTAGAATTTTCTACCACATAAATTTAACTCCGAAATGTCATAACAACACCAGAAAATTCGACCAAATTTATTTGAAAAAGGTTTAGTGCATTTTTTTCGCGTATATCGTAAATCGATTTTTTCTTTGCAAAATACTGGTGCCAATGTGACATTTGGAATTTTTGAAGAAATTTATCCAGCAGAGCTCAAAGGATTAACCTTTTGTGGCGCAGGGCAAATTCATTGCTTAAGAGTTGAAATAAATGACTGAAACCGGAATTTGAAAACAATTTTATTTTTGAATATGAAAACGCTGCATTTTATGCATTCAATAAACAGTAATTCTTTTAAACAAAATTTCGGTGCCAATGTGGCGTTTGGTAATTAACATTAAGTGGTATATCTATTAAACCACTGCGCCGCAAGGAGTTAAAGAATTTCTAAGTTTCATTATAATATAACTGTTTCATATAACTGTTTTTTTTTTTTTTTTTGGCTTATAACAAATCATACATGAAATTAAAGGTAAACAGGACTTAGTTAGGTGCGTTCGTAATTACATAAATATGTAGCACCTATAGCAGTCGTTCAATTCGTTCGTCTGTCGGTCAGTCGGTTTGCCCGCATATAACAGAGCAAAAACTATAAAACCGAATCGTTTGAAATTTAAATATATGTAATTGTGTATGATTTTGTCGAGCCATTTCATATCTTATGAAAATAGGATCTATAATTTAATTACAGGGAAAATCACAATCATTTCGATACATAATGATCAACGGGATAAAATAGTTTCAAGTGCATTTTAGTGATGTTATACATTTTGGAACATAATGCAATGGATATGCATCGATGAAATATATACTATATTGTATATTTTGAGCAATCTGTGGAGCAAAGAATATTTGCTATTAATTTAGAGGGCCACACAAAATTATTCCATTACACAATGATAGGGGAATCTCTGTTTGAAGCGCGTTCTAATATTGTTAAAGTTTTTGAGATTTTGTCAAACGGATATGCGTTGCTGAAATTTACTACAAGATACTTACTATATAATAGAAATGAGGATAGTATTTACAGGGACACACAAAAGGTTTCGTCCACTCTACTGTATCCGATGTACTGTATACTATTGCAGCATGATATTAATATTTTTAACTTTCTTATAGTACGAACACAGATCATTTGTTACGTTTGACAGGCAATTTCCAACTTTTTTTATTTTTATTTATTTATTTATTTTTTTATTTTTTTTTTACAATTGTACAATCTGTCCACCTTCAACCCCTTAACCCCTTGAAGGGCGGTGATGCCGCCACGGCATCACCTAATTTTAATCCATTATTATCACATTGACACCCGAATTTCTTAAAGAAAATTTCAACCATATAAAACCCGCGAACATACACATTTACATTTTTACATATAAATTTTCTTGTAGTTACTGGTGTCAACCAATTATTTCAACATTTCATTAATGCAAGCACCTTGCCCCGGAAAGGGTTAACTGGTTCTTTCTTTTCCGTTCAATAAATAGAAATAACGGATTCACACCACTATTTTTAAAATAAAATATTCGTAAAATTTAGTCCACACATTTTCGCCTCAAACCCTTTCCGGCTCAAATAAATTATGTTAGTAAAATGAGAAATTTTCGATTGACACCGGAATTTACGAAAAATTTTTTTAAGAAATAAAGAACGCCTTAAATTGAGCTTTTTTTTTGGAAAAAGAAAGTTTTTACTAAAATATTACTGGTGCCAATTGCAAGTTTGGAATTAAAATTAGGCGTGTGTGGCCAGACCGGTAACACTGCGCCGAAAAGGGTTAAATGACATGAAATTATTTTAAAAAATAGTGGTGTCAAAAAGCTTTAAATGATGAATTAAGCAAATTCGTCTTGCCCGAACAGCGCACAGGCAAATCAGTTAAGGGACCCATCAGTTTACGGCACCCATCCAACCAAAAGTCCAATTTTTCTGAAACGTCTTTTAAAAAGTCAGGTGTAATGAAAGAAATAACCTCATTAAGGGTGCTGTCCCTGCTCGTGAAGAAACTCGCTAGCTAATGCCATTCCTATGGGGAGGCAAATTTCTAACAACTCTTTCGCATTTCGGCATTTTTCATTTAATTTTTTTCCGCATTTAACCCTGGAAAACGCGCGCTTACCCAGGGTATGGATGGTTTTAACTTTGCCACCAATAAAATCAAATCATATCTGTCACTTTATTAAGACGGATACAATTTTTACAAATTTTACGATGAAATAAGTTGAAGATTAATTTTAAAAAATAAGTGGTTGCAATTGTAAAAAACCATACGCACTCCGGGTCTTTTAGGCCCTGCGCGCGTGCTCCCGGGTTACAAAAGTACAATTGCTTGCCGATCAAAGGATTAGAAAAAAATCCAGTTTTAGCAGCCGCTAATTTTGTGCTAACGCTCAGGCCTAGGTACTTATGGGACGATAGATAACTTCCACATGACGCCACTAAATACACATATCAAAGAATATTTGAATTTTTTAAACTAAATAATCTCTTGCAGAATGTATCCCGAAAACAAAACAATATAAACAACTAGAAACATCTTAACCCTTTGCGGCCCAGAGCAAATTCATTACTTAAGTGTTGAAATTGATGAAGTGCATGGGAATTCGAAAACGACTTAATTTGTAATTAAGAAAAAAGCTATCTTGCAGTAATGCAATAAAACGAAATATATTTTTAAACAAAATTCCGGTTCCAATATGGCATTTGGGAATTAAAATTAAGTGGTTTCATAGGTATACCAAGGGATTAATTTTGGAATTTTTGGAAGAAACTGATATACATATATATATGACGACCTCAGAAGCCAAGGGGTATAAGTGACAACTTGTCGATTTGGAGTAAATTGAATTTAAAGATAATTGATGTTAAATTGGAACATCAATAACAATTGACTAAATTGAAATAGGAAACATCTGCTTGTTGCATTCTAATCTTTAAACTCTCATTTCAATAACTGTTAAAAAAAATAGAATACAATTTTCTTTAAATGTATAATTAATCAATATTGTTTGTTTTTCGAAAAAAGTGGTTTATCTCTATAACTCAGCAAATAATAAGAAAATGACCTATATTTCTTTACCTGAAATGAAAAAAGCATATTTCCTGATACCCTGTGCACTTAACTCAATTTTTTCAATTTTGTCACTTATACACCTTGGCTTCTGGGGTCCTCATATATATTTAGCATACATCTATTTTTAGCTATTTTTTTACAAAATTGAAAAGATAAATGAATATACCAACGAAGAAATAAAACAGAAATTTCAAGTCTGAAACTTATTCGATTATGTTCTTCTTACTTCATTTATATTTCAGTCTAAAAAATATTGCCGTCTTTCTATCTTAAGTTAAGAAAGAGATTTTGTTAGAAAACGATTTGCAGTCGGCCAGATTGCAGCAGGCGCTCCTCTTAAAATTTCTTCCGCTTTTGCCAATCTTTCAAAGCAACAAAGCTTTCTTTCTAAAGCATTTATAGCAGGAAGAAAAGTATAGTATATTTTTTTTTTCGTTTTTGCTTCAAGATAAAGGAATACCACTTTTCGTTCTTTCTTTTGTACATTGTAAAATATAAAAATATTTGGCTTTGAGAAAATTTTCAAAAGATATCCATTAAAATATTTCATAATTTATTGATGAATAATCTGTTTTCAATGTTTTACTCTTAATACCCAGGGATGAGATTTCCGCTTTTTTACACACCAGTAAAATTTTAGATAAAATGCTACATTATGTAATCGGCACATTTATGTGATTTAAGAGAACAGCATTTTCTGTAAAATTATACTGGTGGCCAAAAAAGCGGAAATCTCATCCCTAAATACCGTAACTTTACAAATTTTAATGTATAGTTAGAAAACATATTTATTATAGTGATATTAGAGTGAGACATACAGTCGGATCTCGTTAATTCGAAATCGGATAAATCGAACCTTTGCTTAATTCGAACTAAACATGAAGTCCCGAAATTTTCAATAACAAAATATCGTTAAAAATTTTCATTTATTCGAATTAATTTTTTCTTGACTTCGTTTAATTGGAACTAACGAGATTCTGATTTTTATTATTTCTTTAGTTTGTCCCGGACTTTAGATACTTGAAAAATCTTTCTTTCATTTTTGTCCGAATTGTTCTGAACAAGTATACATACAATCCGATGCATTTGATGCGAATTTTTTTTTTTCCCGAGCACCTTCGTCGTCCCAATCCCAAGCTCGCACTCAGATTGGTTGTTGCTCTCGGTACTGTTTTCATGTAACTTGGCGATAATCATACTTGGCGTAGCGATAGATGGTTCCGTCGAGGAGTTTGATTTCCTTCCGAACCGAGTACAAAGTAGCTTTTCCCGTTTATTAATATGTAAAGCATTAGCCATTTTATAAAATAACACAAGATAATAATGCACAAGAGCACAAGACTACGAGGATAAGAATGAAGGAAGAATAAGAATGAGTAGGTTAGGTTTTAGGTTTACTCGTTCACTTACAAGCGAAGTATTTTTCGCCAAGTATGGTTATCGCCAAGTTACGAGAAAACAGTACCGAGAGCAACAATCAATGAGAGTGCGAGCTTGGGCTTGGAACGACGAAGGTGCTCGGAAAAAAAAAATATTTCGCGCATTTGATATCCGCTGTTTTAGTGCCCCGTCTGTCCACCAATGATGCTTCCACCTCATCTTCGTTTGCGCTTGTTCCTATAATCCCTTAATTACTTTATGAATTTATATCTTTTTACTTAATATTAAGTCATATTCTAAAGATAACATCCGAATTATATTTAAAAAATACTTTAAAATTAAGTTATTTGTAATCGAACACATTTAAACACGATTCCCTTTCATATTTTCTATAATTCGAACGCTAGATAATTCGAACATTTTTGTTGTCCTGACGAGTTCGAGTTAACGAGAGCCGACTGTATTTTCCCTTATTTAGTAAAACAACGCATCATATGCATAATTATACATTCAATATTATTTTTTATGTTACTTTATCATATATGCTCGGGAAATGAATTGTCTCTCAGGTCTCAGAAAGAACATTATGGATATCTGTACCACGGTTATGGTATCCGCCTATGTTTAACCCTTAAATGCATATTGTATCACTATTCTCACCAGAAATTTAAAAGAGCAATTTTCACTTTACTTAATGACAATCCATTCGTAATTAAATAAATAAAAATTTACTATTTAGATTTTTCTGGTATGAATTCTGATTCTTTGAATTGCGCATTTTTTGGAACGCGTTCTATCCTAAGCATTTAACCCTTTCCGGCACACTGTGCCCGGTCTAGGATACCTAATTTTAATTCCAAACTTGCAATCGGCACCAATAATATTTTTGTACAGTTTTGCTTTTACAATAAAAGCTGAAATTAGGTGTTTCAAAATATTTAAAAAGATCGTTTGTGAATTCCGGTGTCAGTCGATAATTTCTCATTTTACAAACAGATTTTGCCCGTGACGGAAAGGGTTAAGGGTTAACCCTCTCAGGGGCAGGACATTTATACTCCAAAAATGTTCATAAAATTAATTCGCGCTGCAATTTACGAATAAATTTAATTAAAAATAATCAAAACCGATTCTTTACGTATATTATGAGATCAAAATTGTTCAAAAAATTAATTATTGGTACAATTTGGCATTTTTAAACATTAAAATTAACCGTTTGCAGAGTAAAAACAGAGCTCCTGAAGGGGTTAAAACATGAATTTCGATAAAAATTCACAATTATTTTTAATTTGATTTTCTTATACGCAGAGCTTTTATGTTTCTAAATCTGTTTTTATTTTTCCTGTACGCCTGTTAGAAATAAAATTATAGGTTTAAACAAAAATCAAAAGACGCTAATTTAAACCAAATTTGAAAACTTTATATGCGTTTTCAGAAAAATTAGATTTTCACTGGAAAGGGAAAACGACTTTTGCTCTGACTCAAATTACATTATCCATAGAATATGTAACCATAGAAATTTTGTGTATCGTTTCGATAATATGTAACGAACTAAACAATAAGCTATAAGTGAATTATTTGTTTATATACAGCTATTTTTTAATTGTTTCAAACAAACTTGAAAAGTGTTTACGATTTCAGATTGTCTGGCCCTCTGTTCGTCTGGCCGGATGTCCGATAGGCCGAGCTCTAACTCTCGTAAATATACTTGGATTGCCATTAGATTTTTGGACGTTATTGAGGTTTATCATAGCACGAATACTATTGAAAATAAAGTTTCTACCATGATTATCTTATTTACAGGGATAGTCAAACGTTTTCCGTTACGTTACGGCCCATGGGGAAAATCACTTCAAATGAATTTTAAAGATATTACACTCTGCCAAACATATTCACTTTCACATACATGTAAAAATGGCGCTAAAATGTGCATTTCGTAAAGTATGCAGTGAAAAGAATTGTTATTATTCATTTACAGGTCCACACAAAATAATTCCATTAAGTAATAATTAAGAGGGGATTGTTTGCGACATATTTTAACTATCGTAAGCGATTTCATGTATATCAAATTGATATACTTCGCTGAGGCTTAGTATGAGTTATTCTATGCAGAATACGAAGTGCATAGCATTTACAAGGACACACAAAAGATTTCAAATAATATATTTTATCCGAAGATTTGTATATTATGGATGATGACAGTTGGTGGATGAAATGCATTTTTAACACTTTCGAACAAAGTTGAAAGTGTTTATGCATTCGGTTAGTCATTTTGACTGGCCGTCTGTCCCATGTCTGTATCCGTCTGTCCGTCTGTCTGTCTGTCTTCTGGCCGTCTAGTCGCCCTCTAACTCTAGTAAATATACACGGATCACCATGAAAATTTTAGATTTTATCGATCTTTGGATTAACTCGAACCCTATTGAAAATGAAGTTTCTGCCATGATTAGTTTATTTATACTCATAGTAAAATTTTCCCGTGACATTACGGCGCATGGAAAAAAATCATTTCAAATGAATTTTAAAGGTGTCACTCGATGACAAACGTATTCAAATTTATATGCATTTGCAAAGTGCAATAAATTATATACATTCTGTTAAATATGCAGTGAAAATAATAGTTATTATTCATTCACAGAGCCACAGAAAAAAATTCCATTTCACAATAATAAAGGGGGGGGGGAGATTGTTTGCTACATATTTTAAGTAAATATGTACAATAACATGTTTCATGTACGAAGAAATTGATATATGCTGCTGAGGCTTAGTATTTTATTTATAATATGATTTTCACATCATTTACAAGGAAACAGAAAAGATTTCAAATTATGTATTTGATCCGAAGTACTGTATATTATCGATGATGTCTAATGTATGGATGATATGCATTTGTAACACTTTCCAGCAAAGTTGAAACGTGTTTATGCTTTCGGTTTGTCTGTCCGTCTGGCTGTCTCGTCGTCTGTCCGTTCTCTAATTCTCGTAAATACACTCGGATTGCCATGAAATTTTTGGACATTATTGAGGTTTATTCTTGCACGAACTCTATTGAAAATAAAGTTTCTACCATGATTAGTTTATTTACTGGGACAGTCAAATTTTTCGTTTACATTACGGCCCATCGGGGAAAAATCGTTTCAACTGAATTTTAAAGATGTTACACACAGTCAAACATATTCAAATTTATATGAATGTATGAAGTGCACTAAAATCTGAATTCTGTAAAATATACAGTGAAAAGAATAGTTATTGTTCATTTACAGGGCCACACAAAGAATTCCATTACATAATAATAAAGGGGTGAATTGTCTGCGACATATTTTAATCATTTCTGTTAGTAAAATGAGCTAGTAAAATCTGTTAGTAAAATGAGAAATTATGGACTGATATCGGAATTCACAAACAATTTTTTTTAGGTATTTTAAAGTCCTTACTTTAAGCTTACATTCTAAAAGTGCACGAACGTTAGCCGAGATTTATAATGGCGGGAGGCTCAAAAAGATAACATTCTAAAAAAGGGGGAAACTTTTAATTAAAAAAAAATTCTTTTCAAACTAAATTTGGAATTTAACCCGGGAGTAGTCGCAGCTTTTTTTCGAACGTGATTAGTCGCGCTCGGTCTATTCGCCGCGTTCCCTTTTGGCCGAAGAAAGAGAGGAAAGTTGCCGTTATTCCTAGAAGATCGAAAACAGAGAATTCAAGGGGAAAGTATTGCTGGAATGCGAAAAGATATATGTTATAGCGATTAATACGCAATTTCGTTAAGTATATATTTGGTTAACCTTTAATTAAAATTTATTAAATTGCATTAAATTATTTATTTTTTTTTTTTCATAATTTGTAAAAATGATAAAAGTTATTATATAATCTGACTGATTTTCTAAAGATACAATGAATAATAAATCAAAAAATATTTTCAGTTTTTATTTTTTTTTGTTTGAAAATTTAAAATCTTGATACATATTTTTTGAAAGGACAGCAATGATTTTAGTTTACTTTTGACGGTGGTCTGGTACTAGGAACCAACTGAAGTTGAAAAAATACATCTCAAATATAATTTGTCTTACGATTTCGATGTAGATATAAGAAAAGAAGATGAAATAACCTTTTATTAAATTATTAACATAAAAACAGGAGCTACTTTTCATATTTTTTCTTTCCCTTGATTCTTTTTAGCATGTAAACTTTAGAGGTTTTATAATACAGTAATTATATATTTATGTGTGTGTGTATATATATAATTTTTTAATAACTTCTTTTCATCCTTTTTATTTCAAAGTTTTTAAAAAAAGATAAGAATTACTATCTACTCTGATTTAAATTGCAAATATACAATGAATAACGAATTAAAAGGTACTATCAGTTATAACATTGAAATCGTGATACAGATTTTTTTTTTCAAAAGACAGCAACGCGCTCAGGTTGGTTATCTTATCTTGGGTTATGACGGTGGTCTGACACTAGGGGCAAATTAATGTTGAAAAAAATATCTTATTTTCTTTATTACCATATCTATATAGATATAAAAAAGCAGATAAATTAACCCTTTCTTCATAATTAGTAACATAAAAGCAGTAGCTACTTTTCATTTCTTTATTTTATTTTAACTATTTTTTCTTTTCGTTGATTCGATTTTGAAATGTGCAACTTTACAGATTTGATAATTTAGTACTTTTTTTTTTAATGAAAAAAATATATGCAACAAATGAAAATATATGAAGAATATTAAAAAAGAAAGTAAATAATAAATGTATTAATAATTTTTTTTTTCAAAATTTGAAAAACGGTAAAAATATTATGCAATGAAACTGAAATTATAAAGATGCAATATATAGCTAAATAAAAGAGAATAAATTTTGAATAAATTTTCATATGTAGTTATTAAATTTGATATAC
Source organism: Maratus speculifer (assembly GCA_964019185.1). Classification (NCBI taxonomy): domain Eukaryota; kingdom Metazoa; phylum Arthropoda; class Arachnida; order Araneae; family Salticidae; genus Maratus; species Maratus speculifer. The sequence goes on along the minus strand of OZ025300.1, from coordinate 210,327,546 downwards.
ATAAATCAGTTTTTTTTTTTTGGGGGGGGGGGAAATGTCAACATTGATTTTGATAATGTTTCATTTTTAGGCGACAATCACTATCAAAAAGATGCAATATTTAATGTAAATAAATATTATTTTGTAATTAAATACAATATTTTTCAAAATATAATTTATTTTCAATGAATTTCGCTTTTGGAAAGAAAAACATTAGTAACGAATAAGGATTTGTGAAATTAAATGCCGAGAAAGTTAACTTTATTACATCTCAGCACTAGGCACTCTTCAAATTCTTTTTTTGTTTGTTTGTTTTCTTTTTCTTTTTTTTTTTAAGAAAAAAAATAGGAGCGTTGTTTTGGCGTTGTTAAATAAAGTGTATTTTTATTGACAACAAACATTTTAAAAATATATACATTTTAGAAAAGTAGTTATCCATTTCTTGTATTTTATAAACATTACTTGAATTATAAAAAAAAAAAAAGAAAAAAAAAGAAAAAAGTTCTTTACTTGCATACGTTCTAATCTACATTAGAAAATTCGTATTATGTAGCACACTCGACAAATAAATTATAAGTATTTTCTTTATAGATATACAAAGTACAGTGTTGACAAAATTGTTCTGTTCCCTTTTCTGCTTTATTGTGCAAAAACTACATCTTTCAGTTTTCGCAGATCGAACAACTTTTTTTCATTTCTATGATCCTTTATTAAATTAAACACAACCATTTTATGCGTATTTTTCGGAAAAATAACTTGAAATTTATTCGCGCAATATTCACAAAAAAAAGTAAGCTGTCTTTTTTTTTTTTTTTTTTTTTACTTTTCTTTGCATATTCTTACACATTATATTAAAAAAAAATAGGTCGTTGAGTTTATATTGATATATTTGTACAGTTCACAATTTTCTCTAGAACAGAATCATTAAAAACAGTTTTCAGGCAACAAATATTATCAATGCATGTTTTGCGCTGTCGCGTACTCCTGGTGTTTCACAAACAATATTATCTTTTCTAAGTCATACATTTGTTCTTGGTAGATTTTTTCCTTACTTTCTAATATTATCCTAACAAGAAAGAAAAAAAGGGACGGCGATACAGAGCATTTATTTTTTCTTTCATAATTTTTCAACTTTTGACTATCACTTTTCTCTTCTGTTTAGAACTACATTATTTAATTCTTTTGATGTAACGGCTTCATCGTTAATACAGCTCATTTCTAAATTATCAAAAATTGTTAAAACTTCTTGAACAGTTAGAATTTTTTTAAAAGGCATTGGGAAAATAATCAAACACTCCAGCAATAAAGCAGAAAGAGAAAAAAAATAGGGAGGGAGAAGAAGCGGAGGGACTCTGCGATTCCCAGAAAACCCTCTTCTGAGAATTTCGGGGTAGTGGGAAGAATGAATGTTAAGGAGAAAAAACTCGAGCAACGTCACTGCTCGCATCGCGGTCATTCAGACCGAATTCAACTTTAAAAAGTAATAAAATAATGAGAAAACACAGGAATGACTTGCAATTTCTATAGACAGAAGGTCGAACAGTGAAGGTCAGTTACACGGCGTTTCACCATTGTAAGTTTAAGGAGAGATGGGTAAATCAGAAGACAAAGAATTCGAGCGGCGAAAAGACCGACGCGCGACTAACCACGGGTTAAGGGGTTAGGTACCTTTTGAAACAACAAAATACGCGAAAAATTGGACTCTGTGAGAATTGCAATAGCTATACATCTAATTTACATTTAATTATAAAAAACTCAAAATTTAAGTTAAGAAAGGTTTATTTTATCAATGAAAGATGTTAGAAAAAATATACACATATACAGGGTGTCCCTAAACAAATGGTATATACGCTAGGGGGTGATAGAACACATCAAGACGAGTAATAGTAAATGGGAAACTAAGGGTCCCAAACGTTTTCCAAAGGAGATAGACGCCATTAAAGTTTGGGGTCCAAAATTTCAAATACACATAAAAAACGGAAAAATTGGTCGATTGATTTGCGGTTTTCACTAAAATTATTTTTTATGTTGGTATTTTCTTGAAAATAAATTATAAATATAAATTTCGAAAAATGCCGATAGAGGGCGCTTTAGACTTTGACGTAATGTAAAACTATTTTTTGCCGTGATTTTTTGCATCCCATAGAATGGTTTCGTAAGCTTAGACTTAAACTTAAATTTTGAGCCCAAAATCTGAATAGTTGGAAGCGGTTAAGTAGCACAAGCTTAACTGTGTTCAGAGGGTTTAAATTTTAAATGATTATAAAAAACGGAAAAATTGGTCGATTGATTTGCGGTTTTCACTAAAACTATTCTTTATGTCGGTATTTTCTTAAAAATGAATTATAAAGATAAATTTCAAAAAATGCCGATAGAGGGCGCTTTAATCTTTGGATTAACGAAATAATCCATCCTAATACTATTTTTGCCGTTATTTTTTGCGTCTCATAGAATGGTTTCGTAAGCTTTGACTTAAAATTAAATTTTGAGCCCAAAATCTGAATAGTTGGAAGCGGTTAAGTAGCATAAACTTAACTGTGTTCAGAGGGTTTAAATTTCAAATGATTATAAAAAACGGAAAAATTGGTCGATTGATTTGCGGTTTTCACTAAAACTATTCTTTATGTCGGTACTTTCTTAAAAATGAATTATAAAGATAAATTTCAAAAAATGCCGATAGAGGGCGCTTTAAACTTTAAAATAACAAACAACTACTTTTTTTTTTTTTTTTTTTTTTTTTTGCATCTGATTAAATGTTTTCGTAGACTTAGACTTAAACTTAAATTTTGAGCTCCAAATCTGAATAGTTAGGAGCGGTTAAGTATCACAAACTGAACTGTGTTCAGAGAGTTCAAATTTCAAATGATAATAAAAAACGGAAAAATTGGTCGATTCGTTTGCGATTTAAAATAAAACTATTCTTTAAGTCAGTATCTTTTTAAAAATTAATTTTAAAGATAAATTTAAAAAAAAATCCGTTAGAGGGAATTTTAACCGTTTTTAACCATATTTTAACCGTTATTTTTTGTATCTAATTAAATGCCAAAACTTATTCCAAAACTTATTAAATGTTTTCGAAATCTTAGATTTAGACTTAAATTTTGAACTCAAATTCTGAATCGTTGGGAGGGGTTAAGCACAAACTGAAGTGTGTTCAGGAGTTGAAATTTAATCCCCCCCCCCCCTCGAACACAGTTCACTTTTGCGCTACTTAAACACTCGCAACGACTCAGAATTCGATCTCAAAATTTAAATCTAAGCATTTTAAAGCATTTAATGAGATAAAAAAAATAACGGTTAAAAATAGTTGTACGCTACTCCAATATCTAAGGCGCCCTCTATCGGCATTTTGTGAAATTTATCTTTAAAATTTATTTTCAAGAAAACACTGATTTAAAGAGTAGCTTTAGCAAAAACAGCAAACGAATCGACTAATTTTTCCGGGTTTTTTTTTTATAGTTTTCCGTTTCGCTTGAAATTTAAACCCTCTGAACACGGTTCAGTTTGTGCTACTTAACCACTCCAGATTCAGATTTTGAGCTCAAAATTTAAGTTTAAATCTAAGCCTACGAAACCATTTAATGAGATGCAAAAAATAACGGCAAAAATAGTATTAGGATGGATTATTTCGTTAATCCAAAGACTAAAGCGCCCTCTATCGGCATTTTTTGAAATTTATCTTTATAATTTATTTTCAATAAAATACCGACATAAAGAATAGTTTTAGTGAAAACCGCTAATAAATCGACCAATTTTTCCGTTTTTTATAATCATTTGAAATTTAAACCCTCTGAACACAGTTAAGTTTGTGCTACTTAACCGCTTCCAACTATTCAGATTTTGGGCTCAAAATTTAAGTTTAAGTCTAAGCTTACGAAACCATTCAATGAGATGCAAAAATCACGGCAAAAAATAGTTTTTCATTACGTCAAAGTCTAAAGCGCCCTCTATCGGCATTTTTCGAAATTTATCTTTATAATTGATTTTCAAGAAAATACCGACATAAAGAAAAATTTTAGTGAAAACCGCAAATCAATCGATCAATTTTTCCGTTTTTTATGCGTATTTGAAATTTTGGACCCCAAACTTTAATGGCGGCTATCTCCTTTGGAAAACGTTTGGGACCCTTGATTTTTTATTTAATATTACTTGACTTGATGTGTTCTATCACCCTCTAGCATATATACCATTTGTTTAGGGACACCCTGTATAATTGTAGCCATGTTAATAGAATTGTAACACAACAGAGCATTAATTTCCTGTCTTTTATGACTTAAGGCCCGCAAAAATAATTTTACAGCGATTAGTTTCATTTTCAATTAGACCAGTGCAAGATATGAAAAAAAAAATTCCTTTATGTTCAACAGGAATTGAATAAGGAATCTCAGCATTAACTTTAATGTTATTTATTTTGATACCGGTAAAAAAATACAGTAGTACTTATATGATTTAATAAAATCATTACCTTTTTCGACAAAGAAGCATATTCGCATTCTACTCTTCAAGGGAAGTAGCAAACGCTCTTTACGTGTGTGCTACTTTTAAATACTTACTCTTGGGTTGTTTTCTCTCATAGTTAACTAATTAATAGTCATGCACGAGATGTTCACGGGCTGCAAGCTTCACGGCTTTTATTCAGAATTGTTTAATTCTCACCAGTTTTATAAAATAGTGTAATTGATTTTAGCCTGATATCATTTTACTTTTTATTAAATAGGATGAATATTTCCTTTTCAAAATAGTGGTGGCAATAATGAATTTGAACTTTTGTACCGTAATTTCATGCGACCATTAAGAGGTTATATATAATTCTAACCTCGGTGATGGTTATACATAAAAGTATTAAACATTTGTTTTCGTGAATATTTTACTCAACACGACAGAGATTTATAGCGTAACAAGGGAAAATAAATTAAAAAAAATATTTAAAAATAAATTAAAAAACTTTATACAGGGTGTCCCTAAATTCATGGTACATATGCTAGGGGGTGATAGAACACATCAAGACGAGTAATAGTAAATAGGAAACAAAGTGTCCTAAACGTTTTCCAAAGGAGATATCCGCCATTAAAGTTTGAGGCCCAAAATTTCAAATAAATATAAAAAACGGAAAAATTGGTCGATTGGTTTGCGGTTTTCACTAAAACTATTCTTTTTGACGGTATTTTCTTGAAAATAAATTATAAAGATAAATTTCATAAAATGCCGATAGAGGGCGCTTTAAACTTTGGATTAACAAACAACTATTTTTTGTCGTTATTTTCTGCATCTCATTAAATGGTTTGGTAAGCTTAGACTTAAACTTAAATTTTGAGCTTTAAATATGAATAGTTAGGAATGGTTAAGTAGCACAAACTGAAACACAAACTTCAGAGGGATTAAATTTCAAACGATTATAAAAAAACAGAAAAATTAGTCGATTCGTTTGCGGTTTTTGTTAAAACTATTCTTTAAATCAGTGTTTTCTTGAAAATGAATATTAAAGATAAATTTCACAAAATGCTGATAGAGTGCGCCTTAGACATTGGAGTAGCGTACAACTATTTTTAACTGTTATTTTTTTAAATCTCATTAAATGCTTTCAAATGCTTAGATTTAAATTTTGAGATCGAATTCTAAATCGATGTGAGTGTTCAAGTAGCGCAAAAGTGAACTGTGTTCGAGGGGAGGGGGGTGGTAAATTTCAACTCCTGAACACACTTCAGTTTGCGCTTCTTAACCCCTCCCAACGATTCAGAATTTGAGTTCAAAATTTAAGTTTAAATCTAAGATTTCGAAAACATTTAATAAGTTTTTGAATAAATTTAATTAGATACAAAAAATAACGGTTAAAATTAGTTGTTGGTTACTCTGAAGTTTAAGGCGCCCTCTAACGGAATTTTTTTAATTTATCTTTAAAATTTATTTTCAAGAAGATAATGGCTTAAAAAATAGTTTTATTTTAAACCGCAAATGAATCGACCAATCTTTCCGTTTTTTATAATCATTTGAAATTTGAACCCTCTGAACACAGTTCCGTTTGTGCTACTTAACGACATCCAACTATTCAGATTTTGAGCTCAAAATTTAAGTTTACGTTTAAGTTTACGAAAACATTGAATCAGATGCAAAAAATAACGTAAAAAAATAGTTGTTCGTTTCTTTAAAGTTTAAAGCGCCCTCTATCGGCATTTTTTGAAATTTATCTTTATAATTCATTTTGAATAAAATACCGACATAAAGAATAGTTTTAGTGTAAACCGCAAATCAATCGACCAATTTTTCCGTTTTTTATAATCATTTGAAATTTAAACCCTCTGAACAGAGTTAAGTTTGTGCTACTTAATCACTCCCAACTATTCAGATTTTGAGCTCAAAATTTAAGTCTAAGCTTACGAAACCATTTAATGAGATGCGAAAAATGAGGCAAAAAATAGTTTTTCATTACTTCAAAGTCTAAAGCGCCCTCTATCGGCATTTTTCGAAATTTATCTTTATAATTTATTTTCAAGAAAATACCAATATAAAGAATAGTTTTAGTGAAAACCGCAAATCCATCGACCAATTTTTTCGTTTTTTATGTGTATTTGAAAATTTGGACCCCAAACTTTAATGGCGGCTATCTCCTTTGGAAAACGTTTGGGACCCTTGGTTTCCTATTTACTATAACTCGTCTTGGTGAGTTCTATCTCTCCATAGCGTATATACCATGAGTTTAGGCACATCCTGTATATATAAATGTGTGTATATATACATATATATATACATTTAAATTTTAGAAGTACCATTACAAAAATTTCATCGACAATATCCTTTTATTTTATTTACTGTAACTGCAACTTTCTATATTTTTTAAGGAAAAGGCAAAGATAAATTCTAGAAATCTAAGCCCCAGTAGTGGCCGAGAGGTTGTGCCCTCGAAATTGGTATACTGCAGATATGGTTTTCGCTCTCTAGATATGATAATCACGGCTTCTCTCCTAATCGTTTGCAGTTTTCCGTGGTTTTCTTCGAACATTGGATTTCCTTGCGTAAATACGGGTTGGGTTACAATAGAAAGACCCCTTAGGAGAACCCCCCCCCCCCCCCCTTAAGGCCTGTATCCCATGTGTTGAATATTGACTGTCATGAACATAACCAAAAAAAAAAACAACTACAAATAAAAATTTCAAAAAATGCTTTTTCTTTTTTAATAGGATAATTTACCGTAATTTCGGGTGTATAAGCCGCGGATCAAACAATTCTTTTTGGACCCAGAAATCTAATTTACTGATTGAAGACAAATATTTACGGCGATCTGACTAGTTATATTTGTTTTTTAAAACATTCTGGGTCGAAAAAGAATTGTATGAGCTGCGGCCCGAAATTACGGTAAATGACATTTAGAATTTTCAGCATTTCGGTACATATTTCTGATACAAGCAAAAAATGCATATGATTATCATCTCTGGAACGAGCGATACGTATACGTGCCTCAAAAAGGCTTAAAATCGTTTATCCTCAACAGTAAAATTTTACTGTAAAATCTACCTTAATTAATCGGATCATTTTTTCCGATTTAATAAGAAACAAATTCCTTTTTTAAAATCCGGTGACAAAACAATAAAAGTTTCGTAAAAGGCTGGCGGCGTGAAATGGTTAAGCAATGAAATTACTTATACAATTTGTTTTCCCTTTTTCGCTATAAATTTTTGCTGTGTTTAGTAAAATCTACAAGGAAATAAAAGTTTGTAACATTTTTATATATTACCTGCTCCGATGTTAGAATTACCTATGTCGATGAGAGAAAACATTCCAGAACATAACCATACTATGCACGATTTTCAAACATGCGTGGTGGAATTGCAATCGAATATCCAAATACACCTAGTATTTTTTTCGAACTTTGGATTTTCTTGCGTAAATACGGGTGAGGTTCCCTTAGAAAGACCCCCCGGAGGGCACCCCTCACTTAATTCCCATATCCGTCGTGTTGATAATTGGTTGTTATGAACATAACCAACTAACCAACTACAAATCAAAATTTCAAAAAATGCTTTTTTTTTCTTTAATGGTATAATTTAAATGACATTTAGGATTTTCAGCATTGCGGTACATATTTCTGATACAAACAAAAAATGCATTCGATAAATACATATGACTGTCCATTTTGTCAAAAGCGATACGTATACGTGCCGTAAAAAAATTAAGAAAAATCGTTTATCCTCACCAGTAAAATTTTACGGAAAAACCTGTGTTATTTAATCAAATCATTTACATAATTTTTTTACTTACCCATCATACGTAGTATAGGTCTTGCAATCTTTTTGAAAATCGAAATTTTTTTTGACGGATTTACACGTTTTAGATAGTGGAGATTCCGAAAAACATATTTTTAGAAAAAAATTTCTGCCGTCCGTCAGTCTGTCTGTCTGTCTGTCTGTCTGTCTGTAAACGCTCTATCTCTCGAACAAATTGAGATAGAGACTTGAAATTTTGTATGTAGTTAGTATGTAAGAATGGGAAGAACCCTATTTAATATCAGCAACCTCGATTATCCGGAACTATTTTTTTGGACTCTCGAAAAATTCATTCTGATGAAAGGTATATAAAAATTTTCAAATTTTTTTGTTCTAAGGAATGGACGTAAAAGGCAATAAAATAACACACATTTTGCATATAGAACGAAGTCGATCGGATTATTAGTTGCCGAGATATTTGTAATCTTGTTTTCCACATTCTTCGATTTTTCATGACCCTGTATTTCATTCAAATTTCAATTCAGAAGTATATTTTAATTGGAAATGAGACGCGTAATCCGACGCAGTTAATTGTTAGTTAATAGAATTATTATTTTTGGAGTTATAAGGATGTTTCTTTTACGCAGTTCGGTACTACTTGAGTAGTTTGGCGTTTTATATAATTTGTTGAAATTGGTACATCAGCAGTTCTTTAATATAGCATTACTATGTATATTAACAAGATTTAAATTTTGTTTATGAATTGCAATGCATTGTATATATAGTTTCACATGTTTTATTTTCATATACATTCCATGATGGGTAAGTATTACGGTGGTCCCCAACGACTAGTTTATTTAAAAAGTCCTAAATTCCTGTTTTTAAAACCAGTGACAAAACATTAAAAATTTCGTAAAAGGCTCCCGTCGCGAAGGGGTTAAGTAGTGAAATTACTTATACTATAAATTTATGTTGTGTTGAGTAAAATCTACCCGGAAATATAAATTTTAATATAACCTTATATATTACCAGCCTCGAGATTAGAATTATCTTTATCTCTGAGAATAAAGATTGCACTACTTAAACAAGTTATTCTAAGGGTCTTTACCAAACACTCCCTAGTTTCAAAGAAGCAAGCTCGGAAAAAGAACTTGCTACTTTACTTGAAGCGTAGAACGTATATCAACAGACGAACACCTTAACGAATTTATTACATCATATAAATACTATAGTATTTTTTTACCGGTATCAAATAAATAATATTAAAATTAATGATGGTTACTTTATTGCAGGGCTGTCCAACGCGGCGCCCGCCGGCGCCATGGCGCCCTTTGCATGTTTTCTTGGCGCCCTTTTGAAGGTTTCCCGTTACTAGTCTTTTTTTTAATTTTTAAATACAATTTCCTTGTAAAGGATACTTTATTTAAAATCCTTCATATTTTCATGAGAGATTTTTTAAAAATCTCTGCAAGTGTATTTCAAATATCAACAATTATAACTTACGCAACCTATTAAAAGGAAGGCAACTGTCCATGATTATTATTATTATTTTTTAATAATTATGTGCTGTTGCATTTCTTTACTAATTTATAATTATGTTTTTATAAATCTTTTTATGGAAATTATGCCGATAGGATATAATGAATGTTGGCAACAACTTTCTTAAAACCTTAAGATGTAAAATGTGGAAAAAAATAAGTGATCCTTCTTATCCTCCGTGCATAAAAGTTCAATATTTTTGTTCTTGTTATGGATGTTATTCCCCAGGCCATTATGCTGTTTTATAAGACAAGTGAAAGGCTGTTTTGTTCTCCCTCAGACATTCAAACGTTAGGTTTTTATCTATAAATTAGTGCGAAAGAATTTCATTCAATGAAAGTTGTTTTTGATTATTTCTGTGGAACCACCCATTACTTTGTTTCTGTACATTTTATATTGGCAAATTTACGCCTCCAAGAAAAAAAAAAAAAAAAAAAAAATTGTAATTATTACAGAGTATTTGCGCCCCCCAAAAAACTTAAAAATATTTCTGATTACAATTTTATTTTAATAATAGATGATATTTCATTTTCAAGCTCCTTCCAATTCAAACGTGCTTGAGGTAACACCTCGTAGAAAAATGTACGAACGATGTTCCAAACGAACGATGTTTACTCTTACTTTGATTAGAGCAACTACAACATACTTTTTTTACGAAAAAGATTAAAAACAATTCTAGAAAACAAAGTCCCGTTAGTAGTCGAGAGGTTCTGCCCTCGAAATTGGTATACGGCAGGCACGGTCTTCGCATCCAATCACGGCTGCAGTGTTGCCAGTGGGCTACTTTTTTAAAATTCGGATTTGTTGATTGGCACCACGTTTCTAAAACGGTAAATTACCTTTTCTTTTCCCTTTAATCATCATGTCAATCAATAAGACACACTTTATCATTTGTAAAAATTGGTGCCAATCAAGAATCTGAATTTAAAAATGTAGCCCATCTGGCAACACAGAACGGCTGTTGTCCTAATCGTTCGGAGTTTTCAGTGGTTTTCTTCGAATATTGGATTTCTTTGCGTAAATATGGGTTAGGCTCCAATAGAAAGACCCCCCTAGGAGAACCTACCCCCTTAAGGCCCATATCCCACATGCTGATAATTGGCCGTCATGAACGTAACCAACCAACAAACTACAAATCAAAATTTCAAAAAAATGCTTTTTCTGTTTTAATAGGATAACTTAAATGACATTTTGGATTTCCAGCATTTCGGTACATATTTCTGATACAAGCAAAAAATTGTTTTCGATGAATACATCTGATTGTCCTATTTGGCACGAACGACACGTATACATGCCGCAAAAATGCTTAAGAATAGTCGTTTATCCTCACCAGTAAAATTTTACAGTAAAATCTGTTAAGATAAAGATAGCCCTATTTTCAAAAATGCGTGTTGGAATTGGAATCAAATATCCAAATAAACCTGTGTTCTAAATACAAACAAGAAATGGGTTCAAATTGAAATAAATAATAACATTTAGTCAATGTCTTATTCTAGTCTCGGTGATATATTAACCCATTAGTGCCCAGCATCTTTTGCGTAAATTTTATTTGGTTGGTACCACTATTTTTAGAAGATTTAAGTTTAGTTCATTAATCACGAAAATGCATCATTTAAATAAAATAATTATTGCTTTTCTTTTTTACAGGTGTCAAAAACAGTGCTGAATGCACCTTTTGAAGCGTCCCTAAAAAGGGACGCTAGGCACTCATGGGTTAAATACACTGAAAGTATATTAAATCAATGCGCCTGTTTTTGTGAGATATTGTTTAATATGATTTGTAATTGAAATTTTGGAAGTACATCACAAATATTTAATTGGAAATTTAATCTTATTTATTTAGAGTAACTACAATTTTTTTACGCAAATGATTAAGAACAACTCTAGAAATCAAAGTGCCACTAGTAGCCGAGAGGTTCTGCCCGTAAAACTGTTATATGGCAGGTTTGGTGCTCCTACTCAATTACGGCCACCGTCATGATCAATCGGAGTTTTCCCGTGGTTTTCTTCGAATTTTGGATTTTCTTGATTAATACGAGTTAAAGAAAGTTCCCTTCGAAAGACCCCCGCCCCCGAGTCCTCTTAAACCATTCCGGCGCAATGTGTCATGTCTGGACACACCCAATTTTAATTCCAAAATTGTAATTTGCACCAATAATATTTTAATGAAATCTAGCTTTTACAACAAAAAAGCTTAAATTAAGGCAAGGGTGCACAACCTTTGGCCCGCGGGCCACAATAATACCACTATTTTTATGCAGAATAATTTTCCTTATAGTAATGACAGAAACTTTGCTATTAAACAAAAGAAACTAAACTTTTCAAATATTCTGGTGGCAAACGATTTTCTGGTAAAAAGGTTGTGCATCACTGAATTAAGGAGTTCTAGATTTCTTAAAAAGTCGTTTGTAAATTCCGGTGTCAATCGATAATTTCTCATTTTATTAAGGGAAATTGTCCGCGCCGGAGAGTGTTAAGGCACATATCCCACGTGTCGATAGTTGGCCGTCATGAACACGGCCAACAAGCTGGAAATCAAAATTTCAAAAAATGTTTTTTCTTTTTTAATAGGATAATTTAAAGGACATTCAGGATTTTCAGCGTTTCGGTACATAATTCTGATCCAAGCAAAAAATGCATTCGATGATTACTTATGCTTATCACTTTTGACACGAGCGGCACGTATACGTACGGCAAAAAGATTTAAGAATGTTTCTTTATCGTCACCAGTAAAATTTTATTGTAAAAATCATTTTTTTAAGATTTAAAAAGGCACAAATTCTTGTTTTTAAAAACCGGTGACAAAACATTACAATTTTCGTAAAAGGCTCCCGACGCGAAAGGCTTAAGCATTGAAATTACTTATAAAATGCAATTTATTTTACCTCTTTTCGCTATAAATTTTAGCCATGTTGAGTAAAATCTACAAGGAATTCAAAGTTTTGAAATATTTGTCCATATTACCAGCCCCTTGATTAGAACTATCTTTATCTCTGAGAACAAACACTCCACAAAGCAAGCATAATATTCTAAGGGTCTTTATGAAAAGTACCTAGTTTAAAAGTAACACGCCCGTAAAACTAGCTTGCTGCTTCACTTTAAGTGTAGTGCATTTATCTTTGGAGGAACCAGCAAATGATTTTATTACATGATATAAGTACTATTCTATTTTTATATTGGTATAAAATAAACTAGATAATGCCCGCTAAGATTTGACGGTAAATAACTTGAATGTTTCATCAGAAAAATTCTTGAATTTTTACTTAGTTTTTTTAAATTTGTCTATTCAAACTGTGATGAATTACTATATTACATAATTTTTTTTAATTTTTTTTTTATTTTTTATTTTATTTTTTTATTTTTTTTTTATAACGATTGGTGGTCTGATCTATTCGATGATGAAAAATAGTTTTAAGTTTATAATTTACAACTAATTATGTTTGTATTTTATCTGAAATTTAACTAAAAATATCGTGTAAGGTATTTATTTTTGCTTACTACAACCTATTTTCGTTTTGCCCCCCTCCTCTGTAATAACAATATTTACGCTACCATTCAAAGCTTGCCATGACTTTTATTTTTATCTGTCACATTCTCTAAAATCTTAAATTTGAAATTTGATGCAGCTAACTAATTATAGTATAATTTTTTTATTACTTGAATTTTCTTATACATTTTTATACATCTTTTTCTCTTTTCTTTTCATCTTCTCATATTAAATCATGGGTATCAATGTAATTTATTTTATAGCTGTTATACTAACATATATATATATATATATATATATATATATATATATATATATATATATATATATATATATATATATATATATATATATATATATATTTAATGAATGACAATGTTTTTTTTCTTACAGACATTTATATTCTTGATAATGGTAGAAAAAACTTAACAAAATTGTAGACCAGTTCAATTTATGTAATTGCATGTCATGCATGTTGATAATTGCATGTAAAATATTTTAGGTTAAGTCTTTTAAATATAAAATAATTATTTTTTCAAGATATTGTTCAATGTTAAATTTTGTTCAAAAGTTCATAATGCATTCAAATAATAATAATAATAATCCTAAAACTTTTCTTGTTAATAAAATATGTTATTATTGAAATGAATTATTGACAAAAATTTCACACAAATCATTTTGCCGGGCGTGGATTCGAACCTGCATTTTCTACAAAAACTCAAAGCATAAAACAGCTGCATAACCCCATTACGCTACCAGGGACAGATTGAGATATTTTCTATAATGGAGTAGTTCTAGAGTCAGCTGACATATGCGCAATCGTCTAGAATTTAGATTTTGATTTTATAGAAACTGTTTTGTGTTTTAATATTTATAAGTTTTTTTTTTTTTATATATATATTGATATCAGCTAAAACTTAAAATGCTAACATTTCCAATCTTCGTGTGTAACGGCAATTTATTAGAAGTATTACCAGTAATAACTTTTAGCCTCAGATCATTCAGTTTATTTTCTATGTGTAGTACGACGCCTTCCAAAATAGACCATATTTTTGAATTGTTAATAACACTTAAAGAGACAGATAATAATATTGTGATAAAAAGAAGAGCTTGTTTACAATAAGATCGAATAAATTATATTTTCGATGCAAACGCATTTAAAACTAAACTTCTAGCAGCTGTGAGGTAATAGTTCAACTGAGCGAGAATCTCTACGCATGTGCAGTGCGTCACTCCAAAGGCAGACTTATACTTATGTACTACGCATGCGCATACGTGAAATTTTAATTGAAAATTGTGGCTAATTAACAAAATTTTTGATCAAACAAAAGTACGATAACAAATCTGTGGACAAATATCTTTCGTTTAAAAAAAGAATGGTGTGATTTGATGCAGTAGTTTGCTCTTACGAACTGTCGAAAGGAAAATACTTAGCATTTTAAATATATAGATAACACTAAAATTAATGCTGCGTTTTTTTATTGTATTCCTGTTGAGCATAAAAGAAAGGTTCTCATATCTTGCACTGATCTAATTAAAAAAGGAACTAATCGCTGTACAATTATTTTTGTCGGTCTTAAATCTTATATGAAAATTAATACTCTGTTGTATTACAATTCTATTAAAATTGGCTACAGTTACGCATCCAAATTTAGTTTTATAATATAATAGAATGAATGGATACACTACCGTTATTTTTAAATATGGGCTTCTTTTTTTTATCAAAATGAATATTCTAGTGATAGTTTTTCAATCAATAAAGTTGATTCTTTTTTTAAATAATAAATTTAAAATATAGGATGAATAGGAATGTTTTAAGTATTAAATAAAATTTCTGATATAACATAGTGTGAGACTGTAGTCTGAAGAACTATTGTTATAAAAAAAGTAAGTGATGGATCAAGCAAACTCTTCTTGCCCATTCGGTAAAGGGACTATTGAGTAAAGTGATTAAGATAGCTTTATAGTCAAATTTGCGTGTTGGAATTCGAATCACATATCCAAATAAACGGTTGTTCAAAAAACAAACATTAAATCGATTCAAATTGAAAACAATAACAATAATCAGAATAAATGTGTTATTCTAGAATCGGTGATATACTAAATACACTGAAAGTATATTAAACTAATGCGCATGTAATTCTGAGATACTACAACTTACTTTATCTTTTTTTAAATCAAAAGATTAAGAACAATTCTAGAAAACTAAGTCCCACTAATGGCCCAGAGGTTGTGCCCTCGAAACTAGTATACGGCAGAGGAGGTGTTCGTACCCATCACGGCGACTTTCCTAATTGTTTGGAGTTTTCCGTGGTTTTGTTCGAACTTTCGATTTCCTTGGGTAAATATGGGTGATTATCCTTTGAACCCCCGAAGGGCACACACCACTTAAGGTCTATATTCCACGTGTTCATAATTGGCCGTCCTGAACATAACCAACCAACCAACTACAAATCAAAATGACAAAAAAATGTTTTTTTTCTTTTTCAATAGGATAATTTAAATGACATTTAGAATTTTCAGAATTTCAGTACATATTTCTGATACAAGAAGATAATACACGCGATGAATACATATGATTATCCCCTTTGGAACGAGCGACACGTAAACGTGCCGCAAAAAGGCTTAAAATATTTTATCGTCGCCAGTAAAATTTTATTGTAAAATCTGCCTTATTTAATCGGATCATTTATTTCGATTTAATAAGGCACAAATTCCTGTTTTTAAAATCCGGTGAAAAAACATTTAAAATTTCGTAAAAGGCTCCCTGAGTGAATGGCTTAAGCAATGAAATTACTTACACAGTTTATTTTCTCTTTTTTACTATAAATTTCGGCTGTTCCAAGAGAAACATAAACGGAAATAAAAGTTTTGTTTTATTTTCACATACACTGTAAAACATTTGTGTAACCTTACGCTATAAAATTGGAGGCAGCATGCTGCCTCCAATTTTATGGTGTAACCTTACTTCCTCCAATTTTATGGAGTATTTTAAACGATATTACTGGTGTAACATTACAATATTACACCTGTTATATCGGTTTAATTACTCCTTAAAATTGGAGGAAGCAAAGTTACACCATAAAACTGGAGGCAGCGAAGCTGCCACCAATTTTATGGTGTAACGTTACTCAAATGTTTTACAGTGTATTGTCCAGTATGAATGGGCACACCCGTAAAGGGAATATGCCACTTCACTAGAAGAATAGCACTTATATAACTATACGGTAATTTTGTTGATTTTATTATACAATATGAATAGCATTGAATTTTTTTACCGGTATAAATTAAATAATATTAAAATTAATGCTACGTTTCTTTATTGTATTTCTGTTGAGCATAAAATAGAATTTTTCATAATTTTGCACTCGTCTTATTAAAAAAGGAATTAATCGCTGTAAAATTATTTTTATCTGTCTTAAGTCTTGAAAGAAAATAATGCTCTGTTTTATTACAATTCTATTAAAATTGGCTACAATTATACATCCAAATTTAGTTATATGATATGATAGAATGAATAGCTATACTACTTTTATTTTTATATATGGGCTTCTCTTCTTCTTCTTCTTCTTTTTTTATTAATCAAAATGCATATTCTAGTAATAAATTTTCAATCAATAAAGGTGATTATTTTTTAACCAATAAATTTAAAATGAAGGAATGAATAGGAATTTTTTTAAGCTTAAATATTCTTAATATTACGTCTAAAAATTTCTGACATTACATAGTGTGAAATTGTATATGAAAGAACTAGTGTTATAAAAAAAATTGTGATGAATCAAGGAAAATTTTCTTGCCCTTTCAATAAACGGACAAATAAGTTGAGTTAAGATAGCCCTGTTTTCAAACATTCGTGACGCAATTGGAAATAATATTCAAATGAACTGGTGTTCTAAAAACAAGCATGAAATGGGTTCAAATTGAATTAAAAAAAAAACAGTATCAATGTCTTATTCTAGTTCTCGATCTTATACGAAATACACTGAAAGTATATTAAATAAATGCGCATGTGATTGTGAGATACTACAACTTACTTTATATTTTTACTCGAAAGATTTAGAACAATTCAGGAAAACAAAGTTTCATTGGTGACCAAAAGTTCTACAATTGAAACTGGTACACGGCAGGTGAGTTGTTCGTATCCAATCACGGCTTTCTTATTAATCGTTCAAGTTTTCCGTGGTTTTCTTCGAACTTTGGATTTCCTTGCATAATAAATACAGGTGAGGTTCCCATAGACCCTCCACTCCCCGTGGAAGGCACCCTACACTAAAGGACCATATCCCACGTGATGATAATTGGCTGTCATGAACTTAGCCAACCAACCAACAAGAAATAAAGTTTCAAAAACTGCTTTTTCTTTTTTAATAGGATAATTTAAATGACATTTAGGAAGGATTTTCAGCATTTTGGTAAATATTTCTGGTACAAGCATAAAATGCATTCGATGAATACGTATGATTATCCCCATCGGCACAAGCGACACGTATACGTGCGCAAAAAAGCTTAGGAATAATCCTTTATCATCTCCAGTAACATTTTACAGAAAAATATGCCGTATTTAATCGAATCATTGTTTTTTCACGATTCAATAAGGCACAAATTCCTGTTTTTGAAATCCGGTTACAAACCGTAAAAGACTTCTGACGAGAAAGAGTTAAGCAAGGACATTACTTACAATATAAAATTTGCTTTCCCTCTTTTCGCAATAAATTTCAAAAAAATTAACAATTTACACCAGGTGACTTCCTTAGTGAGCGGAAACATTCCAAAATGTGGAACTTGTTCTGAGCTTCTGTACTATCAATTGCTTAGTTTAAAGGTAGCACATCCGTTAAGAGAAAATTCTACTTCACTTGAAGAACATTACACATATCATCTCATGAAAATTTGAAGGATTTTATCATATCATATAAATACTGTTGTATTTTTTACCGGTATCAAATAAATAATATTAAAATTGATGCTGTGTTTTCTTTTCGTATTTCTGTTGAGCATAAAATAGAATTTTTCATAATTTTGCACTTGTCTTATTAAAAAAGGAATTAATCGCTGTAAAATTAATTTTCTTATTCTTAAATCTTAATAAAAAGAAAATTAATGTTCTGCTGTAATTCAATTCTATTAAAATTGGCTACAATAATACATCCAATTTTAGTTCCATAATATGATTGAATGAATACATATGCTACTGTTATTTTGATATATGGGCTTTTTTTTAAAATATGAATGAGTATTCTAGTGTTAGTATTTTAATCAATGAATGCGATTTTTTTAAGAATAAATTTAAAATATGGAGTGACTAGGAATTTTTTTAAGATAAAATATTCGTAATATATTGTCGAACAATTTCTGTCATTACACAGTGTGGGATTGTATATGAACGAACTAGAGTAATTAGAAAAAATTGAATGATGGATCAAGCAAACTTTTCTTTGCCATTTGAAAAACGGACAAATGAGTTAACCCTTTCCGGTGCACTGTGTCCAGTCTGGACACACCTAATTTTAATTCCAAATTTGCAATTGGCACCAATAATATTTCATAAAATCTTACTTTTACAATAAAAGTTTAAACCATCTTAGAACTTCTATACGGCAAGTGCAGTTCTCGTACCCAATGACGGCCGACATATTGATCGTTCGGAGTTTTCCGCGGTTTTATTCCAACTTTGGATTTCCTTGATTAATACGTGTTAGGTAAGTTTCCCTTCGAAAGACACTCCCCCCTCCCCGAAGGTCTTGCCCCTACACACTTAAGGCCCACATGTCATGTGTTGATAAATGGCCGTCATCAACACGTCCAACAAACTACAAATCAAAATTTCAAAAAAGGCTTTTTCTTTTTTAATAGGATAATTTAAATGGCATTCAGGATTTTAAGCGCTTCGGTACATATTTCTGATGCAAGTAAAAAATGCATTCGATGACTATATATGCTTATCCCTTTTGTCACGAGCGGCACATATACGTGCCGCAAAAAGGCTTGAGAATGATCGTTTATCATCACCAGTAACATTTTATTGTAAAAATTGCCTTGTTTAATCGGATCAGTTTTTACGATTAATAAGGCAGGAATTCCTGTTTTTGAAAACCGGTGACAAAACAATAAAATTTTCGTAAAAGGCTCCCGTCGCGAAAGGGCTAAGCAATGAAATTACTTATACAATTTATGTTCCCTCTTTTCGCTATAAATTTCTGCCGTGTTGAGTAAAATCTACACGGAATTTAAAGTTTTTAAATGCATGTACATATTACCAGCCCCAAAATTAGACTTATCTTTATCTCAGAGAAAAAACAACCCACTACGTAAGCATAACCTCCTCAATCCTGAGACAAATTTTACGTGAGTCTGCAAACAGCGGCTTAAAATGAGTCTGAAACAGCATTAAAGATATATCAATTTAGAAATCAATGTTTATTATATGCACGCATTTATTAAAAAAGTCTAAAACTAATTTTAACAATTCTAGAAGTATTTAAATTAAATTAAATGGTATTATTCAGTGTTGTCAGTGGGCTACTTTTTTAAAATTCAGAGTTCTTGATTCGAACCACTTTTTTGAAAAGGTAAATTACCTTTTTTTTCGCCTTAATTAACATGTCATTGAACAAGGCACATTTTATCATTTACAAAAAGTGGTGCCAATCAAGAATTTGAATTTTTAAAAAGTAGCCCGTCTGGCAACACTGGTATTATTTAGCGCCCTCTCCAGGCGACGCCAAGACTGAAGAGGATAACATCCCAGAAGTTTTCACCATAAATTGCCTTTTTTAAAAGTAGCTCACCCGTAAACGAGACTACTTCACTTGAAGAGAAGTACAGATATCCTTGAGCGAAACCTTCGATTTTATTACATGATATAAAAACTACTGTATTTTTTTACCGGCATCAAACAAATAATACTAAAATTAATGCTGCAAATAATACTAAAATTAATGCTGCGTTTCCTTATTGCATTTCTGTTGAGCATAAAAGATAGGTTTTCATATCTTGCACTGGTCTAATTAAAAAAGGAACTAATCGCTGTAAAATTATTTATGTTGGTCTAAAGTCAAAAGAAAATCAATACTCTGTTGTATTACAATTCTATTAAAATTGGCAACAATTATACATCCTGATTTAGATTTATAATCTCACAAAATGAATAGATATACTACTGTTATTTTTATATATGGACTTCTTTTTTTTTTAAATCAAAATGAGTACTCTAATGATAGTTTATCAATCAATAAATGTGATTCGTTTTTTAATCTATCAATTTAAAATATAGGATGAATAGGAATTTTTTTAAGCTGAAATACTCGTAATATTATGTCTAATAATTGCTGGCATTACGTAGTGTGAAATTGTATATGAAAGAATTAGTGTTATAAAAAAAATTCACGGATGGATCAAGCAAACTCATCTTGCCCATTCGGAAAACAGACAAATAATTTAAGTGATTAATATAGCACTGATATCAAACATGAGTGCTGAATTGGAATCAAATATACAAATAAACGGGTGTTCTAAAAACAAACATGAAATCTGTTTAAATTGAAAAATATAATCAGAATCAGAATTAATGTTTTATTCTATTCTCGTTGAAATACTAAATAAACTGAAAGTATATAAAATCAATGCGCATATAATTGTGAGATACTACAACTGACTTTAACTTTTTTTAAAATCAAAAGATTAAGAACAATTCTAGTAAACAAATTCCCTTTAATGGTCGAGAAGTTCTGCTCTCGAAACTGGTATATGGCAGATTAGATGTTCGTACCTAATGACGGCAACCTTTCTAATTGTTTGGAGATTTCTGTGGTTTTTTTTTTTTCGAACTTTGTATTCCTTTGCGTAAATAGGGTGATTTTCCCTTAGAACCCCCTCCCCCTCAGGGCACTCACAATTTAAGCCCTTTATCCCATGTGTTGATAATTGGCCGTCATTAACATAACCAACCAACCAACTACAAATCAAAATCCCCAAAAAATGCTTTTTTTTAATAGGATAATTTAAACGACATTTAGGATTTTCAGAATTTCGGTAGATATTTTTGATACAAGCAAAAAATGCATTCGATAAATACATATAATTATTCCCTTTGGTAAAAGCGACAGGTATACATGCCGAAAAAAAGCTTAAGAAAAATCCTTTACTTTCACCAGTAAAATTTTACTGAAAAATCTGCCTTATTTATTCGGGGTTTTTTTTTTCGCTTCTATAAGGCACAAATTCCTGTTTTTAACCCTATAACCGCCCAGTGATAGGTCAAAAAATGTAATGTTGTTTTTCTCCTTAATTTAATTTAAGTGTTAATAAAAGAGGGGTTTTCTAACATGGTACGATTTTATTGTTACGTATATGCTTATTAGTCTTTAGAGTAATAATGATAGCTTAATTTCTTAAAACTGGATAGTATTTGTAGAATTATATTAATTTAAATAAAGCTTCAGTGAAACCTGCGGCCAAGAGAACGGATATATCCGGTCGCGGCAGAGGGAAGGTTAAAATCCGATGACAAAATGTAAAAGACTCCCGTTGAGAAAGAGTTAAGCAAGGACATTACTTATAATATACTTTTTATTTTCCCTCTTTTCGCTATAAATTTCAATAAAATTCACAACATACAAGTGGGGACGTTCCTTAGTGAGCTCCACAATCCACAATATGGACCCTATTCTGAAAGCCCTTGCTAATAATTGCTTAGTTTAAAAGTAGCACATCCGTAAATAGAACTTGCTACTTCACTTGAAGAACATGATACAAACCATCTCAGGCAGAAAATAAATGATTTTATTACATTATATAAGTACTGTTTTATTTTCTTACCGGTATCAAATAAATAATATTAAAATTAATGCTGAGTTTCCTTATTGTATTTATAATGAGCATAAAAGAAAGGTTTTTTCATACCTTGCTCTGGTCTAATTACATAAGGAACTAATCGCTGTAAAATAATTTTTGTTATTCTTAAATCTTTAAAAAGGGAAATTTAATGCTCCGTTTTATTACAATTTTGTTAAAATTGGCTGCAGTAATTCATCCAATATCAGTTTCATAATATGATAGAATGAATAGATATACTGCTGCTATTTTTATATATGGGCTTCTTTTAAATTTAATTGAGTATTCTTGTGTTAGTTTTTTATTAAATAAATGTGATTCTTTTTTTAACAATAAATTTAAAATATGGATTGAATAAGAATTTTTTTAAGATAAAATATTCGTAACATTTTGTCTTACAATTTCTGTCATTACACAGTGTGGGATTGTATATGAAAGAACTAGAGTAATTAAAAAAATTTGAATGATGGATCAAGCAAACTCTTCTTTGCCATTTGAAAAACGGACAAATGAGTTAACCCTTTCCGGTGCTCTGTGTCTGGTCTGGACACAACTAATTTTAATTGCAAATTTGCAATTGGCACCAATAATATTTCATAAAATCTTACTTTTACAATAAACACATAAATTAAGGAATTCTTGATTTTTTTAAAAGTCGTTTCTAAATTCTGGTGTAAGTCGATAATTTCTCATTTTACTAACAGGATTTGTCCGTATCGGATATGGTTAAGTGATTAAGGTAGCGCTATTTTAAAACATGCGTGGTGGAATTGGAATTGAATAACCAAATATATCCCGATTTTTTTCAAACTTTAGATTTTCTTGCGTAAATACGGGTGGAGTTTTCTCAGAAAGACCCCCCGGAGGACACCCCTCACTTAATTCCCATATCCCACGTGTTGATAATTGGTTGTTATGAACATAATCAACCATCCAACTACAAATCAAAATTTCAAAAACTGCTTTTTCTTTTTTAATAGGATAATTTAAATGACACTTAAGAAGGATTTCCAGCATTTTGGTACATATTTCTGATACAAGCAAAAAATTCATTCGATGATTACATATGATTATCCCCTTTATCACAAGCGACACGTATACGTGCCGAAAGAAAGCTTAAGAATAATTGTCTGAGGGTACCGAAGTCTTATACTCAGAGTACGTAACGATATTAAAAGTAAAAAAAAATCTTTCGTCAAGCAAATCTCAAAAAATACTTGTCAGATTTCGATTCTGTTTGTAGCAGAAGGTACCTATGAAGGTAACCTCGTGAATGCACCTACTTTCAAAAATTAGTTCCAAATAGTTTAAAAATAATGTTTAAAAAACTGATAAAAAAGCATAATTTATTCGCATTCGAATTTGGTGTGCGTCACTTTTAACTGGTTGGATGTTTTCGTTAAACTCCCAAATTTAAGCACATGGAGCAAGGAAAGAACGCAAACAATTTTTAAGTACAATAAATTATACTTAAATTTAAGAAACAAACTGGAAAACAAGATGAATGTAGATTCTACCATTGCAGAATTCAGTTTCGCCTCCGATTAGAAAAAAAAAATCGATAGAAGTTTTTTAGAAGGGCGACCCCGTTTAGATTGCGATGAACTAACTTCATTTTTCTTGTGTTTATCAATATAATAGCAAACAGAACGGCGTGAAATACCCAATTGAATAGCAATTTCTCTCGGAGACATTGGAATTGCGGAATAATAAAGAGACACAATTTGACGTGCTACTTCTTCATTGACTAGATTCATCAAAAACGGATTTTTTCTTTAGTTTAAACGCTTTTTTATAGACTCTGAGTAAAAGGAAATGCAATTTAACAATAAAACGAATGGAATCCCGTCGAATTCGACGAATAGAATGTTTAAAAGACCCGATCGATTTGGTTTAAGAAAAGCAAAAGTAATTACATTTATGAATCAATATATAATAAATATATTTACAAAGTAAATGTCAAATTTGCCAGTTACAATTTTGCATGCAAATATTCGCACATCTACAGTTAAAATTGTAATATGAGTGCCGCCGAAATCCAGAAATTTTATTTTATATGCACTCACAGAAAAATAGCTTTATTTAAAAAAAAAAAAAAATAATAATAATATCGGGTACTACTAGGTTATCCCATCGACCAAAAAATTATCGCCAAACTATAAGATTAAATGCCAATAATGGATGATCGTGAATGTCACATTCAATGACATTAAATACGATTCATGTGTTTAAAATGTCATTAAGTGATTTTTATTTCGACTTTTTATTAATATTTTTATTAATATTCTACTAATTATTTATTTTTTCGTTATTTAAAATAAAAATTATGTCAATATGTATAATTTGGCTATTAATTTAGCGATTTGTATAATTTGGCGAAATTGGTCGACGGGATAACAGAGTAGTACCTAATTTCGTTATGAGTAAAAATACGGTGTTTTAAATAGTGACGTCATTTTCTCTTCAAATGTTCTTTAAAAGTTACTGTTTATGAAAAATGCATCCAAAATAATATTGTAATTACCATTTTTCTGGTTGTTGAATGACATAATTTTCCTCATTTGAAATTTCTCTTATTTTGATTTAGACATTAATTTTTATCATAAATTATTTTCTGTCATTTTATTTACATTATTAATATTATTTCTCAGTAAATATATTTTTTAACTCAATTAGTGCATAATTATACGCAATCATTTTAGAAAATAAATTTTTATTATCGAGAGAAAAGCTAAACTGCGTTGCCACCATTTTGAAGAAATGTCATGGAAAAGCTTTTAAAATTAAAAATAAAATATAAAAATGGAATCAAATTAAAAAATAATTAAAATGGGCACAACTACAAATAAATAGCTTTCATTTAAAAAAATAATTATCAAAATCGGTTGCCTAGAAAATTCAGGGCTGATGACACGACAATTTTAGCTTGTCTGAAAGAAATAGCATCGGATGCTAATAATTTTGTTGTTGTTGTTAATTCTAAAGAAATAAGCCTTAATTCTAAGTTACTTAGTATTTGTACTTGAGATTAGTATTATATAATATGTATTATACACTTAGTATTAGTACTTCAGAATTAATGATATCTTTTATAATTGGACTTTATAACCGTCATTAGCATTTTTTATGTTTCGTACATGCGAATTGGAAACAATTCTGCAGTGTTTAAATAAAATGCGTGTTTAAATAAAATATTGGTACTACTGGGTTAGCTCGTTGATCAATTTCGCGAAATTATACATATTCACATATTTTTTTATTTTCAGTAACGAAAGAAGAAATAAATTAGTGAAATATTGATAAAAATACATATAAAAAGTGGGATAAAAATCATTTGGTGATGTTTTAAACACATGTATCGTATTGAATGCGACATTCACGATCATAAACACATGTATCGTATTTAATGCGATTGAATACGACATTCACGATCATAAACACATGTATCGTATTTAATGCGATTGAATACGACATTCACGATTAGTCATTATTGGCATTTTATCTTATTGTTTGGCGATACTTTTTCGGTCGACAGAATAATCAAGTAATATAATAAATAAATAAAAGAAAGAAACAGAGGAAAAAGATACAATAGTTGAAGCGATGAATAAACAATTATAAATAATAAACATAATAATAAATATAATAAAAAATATAAATATCACAATACATCGTAAATCGTAAATTACTTATAGCAATATTCAAAAACAACATTTTCACGTTAATTTGGCGGAGAAAAAATCGCTCTAACGTGAACTTATATTTTTACACATAAATATGACATCAGTGCCATATTTATGAGTAAAAATAAACATAAACGATCATCAGGTTTGAAATCTCAATTTCCGAAACCCAAACTGGACCATGATTTATAAAAACGCCAAATTGAAGGTATTGGAAAAGTGCCATGAAATTAGTGCAGAGATATCATATACTCATTGAATTTGGCGCAAATTTGGCGCAAAATATTTTTAAATTAATTTCTATTATTTTAAAAAGAAAGTAACAATTAAACAACACGATTAAATCTAGATTAAATTAATTTAGAAAAGATAAATAAACAATTTTTAATAAAAAAACAACAGCCGGGTTACCATGTAATGTAAATAACGATATTTTGGCGCCAATTGTATATTAAAAAGTGCACCATATCCTGTTCTAATTTTTTGGCTAGCTTCTTTTTCTTTATGGCATTAAATGA
Organism: Maratus speculifer; assembly: GCA_964019185.1. Lineage (NCBI taxonomy): Eukaryota > Metazoa > Arthropoda > Arachnida > Araneae > Salticidae > Maratus > Maratus speculifer. The sequence goes on along the minus strand of OZ025300.1, from coordinate 210,301,310 downwards.
ATTGATGTGGTTGCAAGGTAAACCATATTTAGGGTCTCTTAGGCATGTTTGGTATTGTAGATGAAGTATGCGGGATTAATAGTTAATCTACTGAGACACCCAAAAGAATTTCATTAAATTATGGTCTATTGGGGGAAATTTTTTGAAGAGTATTTTAATGAAATTACGCTATTGCAAATGTGGGAAACTTGTATAAATCACTGAATTTCATTACGATTACGTTTTAACAGGATATTCATAGCATTTTTAATCCAATTACAGAGAAACACAAAAGAAATGGGTTACAATACTGTCTTTAAGCAATAATTTCTGGAAATGCGTTTTCAATTTCTGCATGCGCTTTTAAATTTAACTATTTTTTATGTGTTCTAATTAATATAAATATTTAGTTCCTATAGCCATCGTTCGATCCGTCCGTCTGTCTGTCCGCATATAACAGCACAAAAACTAGCCTACCGAATCGTTTGAAATTTTAAATATCTATTTGTTGCCGAATTTTGTTGAGTCATTGCAAATTTTAATAAAAGCGGGTAAATATTTCGAATATAGGGACAGTCAAAAGTATTCCGTTACATTACGGCCGATGAGATGAAAGAGTTCCAATTATTTTTTAATGATGTTAGAAACATAATGAAATTTATATCCATTTATCAAGAGCACTAGAATATATATTTTGTAGAATATGCCGCGCATTAAATATTTATTTTAATTTACACGTCACCACAAAAGAATTCCATTACAAATTAGTATGAGGAGGGGTTGATATTAACTTTTCAGATTTATTATTCTAGTCATTTTCTCAATTTCACTAGCAGGTGTTTTAAATAATAACTTTTTCGAGTAAAACTGCACAACCGAGTTCACATTGGCGTATTTGAGCCAGCATGTTATACTAAAAATATATTCAGATTTGTAAATCACTTATGATGACACTTGACGGCTCAAAGCTTATGCAGACGAGGTATTCAGATCTCGTTAGTACCTTATACTATAGACATTTCTAACAGTGGCATAGTCGTAAAAAAACTGAATATACATAATTTATACAGAAATATACACATTTTTATACATAATTTTTTAAAGAGAGAATACAATAAGTTTTTATCGAAAACTTCATCGCATGCATAGAAAACAGATGTAGGCATTATATTATTTTATATATTAACTATTTTGTTCTAATTATTCAAAGGCACCACACACCATATAAAATATTTCCTCATTCTATTCAACCATCATGATTTGCGCCACTTTAGGTATTAAAATTGGTGTGTATATTCTTGACGTCATTTCAAAGAGTTATTAAAATTTCGATACAAGATATTTTAAAGCTTCATTATCTATATTACTTTTAATGTATTGCGTATCTCGGATTTTATAACCATGCGTGGCTGTTTTGTACAGTTTGATTTCCCATTTTTTTGACCGCGTATAAGAATTTTATGCAATATTTTGCAATTGTACCCAATTATATTGCCTTGTATATTTTGCAATTGTTGCAATAATTTGCAATTGTTTTGTAATTGTTCACTTTGCTATTTTTTTGTCATTTCGATTTGTGACAGTATATAATCAATTAAAGATAGCATCTTTTTTTTTTTTTTACTTTTAGCATACTATTATTAAAACTATTTTAAGCAATATCGCTCAGACTAATCCCTCTGAGGGAAGTCCTAGTCCTTTATATGCACCAGTAAAATTTTATTGAAAAATCGGCCTTATTTAATCGGGTCAATTACTGTTTTCTAGCCAATAAGGCATAAATTCCTGCTTTTAAAATCCGGTTACAAAACGTAAGACTCCCGTCGGGAAAGAGTTAAGCAAGGACATTACTTATAATATAGAATTTATTTTCCCTCTTTTCGCTATAAATTTCAATAAAGTTCACAACTTACACCTGGGAACGTTCCTTAGTGACCGAAAACAATCCAGAGTGTGGAACCTATTCAGAGAGCCATTACTAACTATAGCTTAGTTTAACAGTAGCAGACCATAAAGGGAAATTGCTACGTCACTTGAGGAATTATACATATCACATTATACATATCATCAGACGAAGAATTGAATGATTTTATCATATCATATAAGTTCTGCAACATTTTTTCACCGGTATCAAAGAAATAATATTAAAATTAATGCTGCGTTTCCTTATTATATTTCTGTTGACCATAAAAGAGAGGTTTTCATATCTTGCTCTGGTCAAATTACATAAGGAACTAATCGTTGAAAATTATTTTTGTTATTCTTAAATCTTAAAAAAAGAAAATTAATGCTCTGTTGTATTACAATTCTATTAAAATTGATTGCAATAATTCAACAAATTTTAGCTTCATAATATGATAGAATGAATAGATATACTACTGTTATTTTTATATATGGGCATTTTTAAAAATCTAAATGAGTATTCTAGTGGTAGTTTTTTAATCAGTAAACGTGATTTTTTTTCTAACAATACATTTAAAATATGGAGTGAATAGGAATTTTTTAAAGATAAAATATTAGTAATATTTTGTCTAAAAATTTCTGTCATTACACAGTGTGCGATTGTATATGACAGAACTAGTATGATAAAAAAAATTGAATGATGGATCAGGCAAATTCTTCTTGCCCATTTGAAAAACGGACAAATGAGTTAACCTTTTCCGGCTCACTATGTCCGCTCTGGACACATCTAATTTTAATTCCATTTGCAATTGTCACTAATAATATTTCATAAACAGGATTCGCACAGTTCTACCACAAACGTTTAAGAATATTTTCAAAGTGTTTCATTGCAGAAAAATATCGCAAAGTCTGTGAAAGAAGGTTGGGATTTTGAATGTAATGGTTTAAAAATTAAATGTTTTTTTTCTTATTTTAAATAGTGGGGCCAGAGTCCTCGGAAATTCCAAGGAGTGTGCGAACCTTGATAAAACCTTGCTTTTACAATAAAGGTTTAAATTAAGGAGTTCTTGATTTCTTAAAAAGTCGTTTGTAAATTCCGGTGTCAGTCGATAATTTCTCATTTTACTAACAGAATTTGTCCGCGCCGGAAAGGGTTAAGTGATTAAGTCAGCACTGTTTTCAAACATGCGTGGTGGAATCGCAATCGAATATCCAAATACATCCAGGTTTTTTTTTTCGAACTTTGGATTTTCTTGCGTAAATACGGGTGAGGTTCCCTTAGAAAGACCCCCCCCCCCGGAGGTCACCCCTCACTTAATTCCCATATCCGTCGTGTTGATAATTAATTGTTATGAACATAACCAACTAAGCAACTACAAATCAAAATTTCAAAAAATGCTTTTTTTTTCTTTAATAGTATAATTTAAATGACATTTAGGATTTTCATCATTTCGGTACATATTTCTGGTGCAAGCAGACAATACACGTAATGAATACGCATGATTACCCCCTTTGGAACGAGCGACACGAAAACCTGCCGCAAAAAGGCTTAAATTCTTTCTTCTTCACCAGTAAAATTTTACTGCAAAATCTGCCTCATTTAATCGGATCGTTTATTTCGATTTAATAAGGCACAAATTCCTGTTTTTAAAATCCGGTGACAAAACATTTAAAATTTCTTAAAAGGCTCCCTGAGTGAATGGCTTAAGCAAAGAAATTACTTATACAGTTTATTTTCTCTTTTTTGCTGTAAATTTCTACTGTACTGAGAACAACCTACACGGAAATAAAAGTTTGGCAATATTTTCACATGTTGCCCAGTATGAACGCAGCACACCCGTAAAGGGAATATGCTATTTCAGTAGAAGAGAAAGACTTATATAACAAAACCATAACCTTGTTGATTTTATTACATCATATGAATAGTATTGAATTTTTTTACCGGTATAAATTAAATAATATTAAAATTAATGCTACGTTTCTATTGTATTCCTGTTGAGCATAAAATAGAAGTTTTCATATTTTGCACTCGTCTTATTAAAAAAGAAATTAATCGCTGTAAAATTATTTTTATCGGTCTTGTCTTGAAAGAAAGTAATGCTCTTTTTTATTACAATTCTATTAAAATTGGCTACAATTATACATCCAAATTTAGTTATATGATATGATAGAATGAATAGATATACTACTTTTATTTTTATATGTGGGCTTCTCTTCTTTTTATCAAAATGAATATTCTAGTGATAGTTTTTCAATCAATAAAGGTGATTATTTTTTTAAACAATAAATTTAAAATGAAGGAATGAATAGGAATTTAAGCGTAAATATTCTTAACATTACGTCTAAAAACTTCTGACATTATACATTGTGAAATTGTAAATGAAAGAACTAGTGTTATAAAAAACGCTCTGTATAAAATATTCGCGCTCGGAAGTACTTGCTACTTTACTTGAAGTGGTACATATATCAACAGACGAACACCCTAACGATTTTATTACATCATATAAGTACTATAGTATTTTTTTTACCGGTATCAAATAAATAATATTAAAATTAATTATGGTTACTTTATTGTATATCTGTTGAGCATAAAAGAGGGGTTTTTATACCTTGCACTAGTCTAATTAAAAAAGGAACTAATCGCTGTAAAATTGTTTTTGTCTGCATTAAGTCTTAAAAGAAAGAAAATCAATGCTCTGTTGTATTACAATTCTAATAAAAATTGGCTACAATTATACATCTAATTTTAGTTTCATAATATGATAGAATGAATAGATATACTACTGTTATTTTGTGTGTAGTCTTACTGTTATTTTATACATAGGTTTTTATTTTATCTAAATGAGTATACTAATGTAACGTTTTCAATCAAGAAAAGTCATTTTTTATGCAATAATTTAAAAATATGGCATGAATAGATTTTTTAAGATAAAACATTCGTAATATTTTGTCTAAAAACTTCTACATAGTGTTAGATTGTATATGACAGAACTAGTATTATAGAGATTGCTAGAAATATATACTAGAAATTAAGTGATGGATCAAGCAAACTCTCTTGCCCATTTGATAATTGGACAAATGAAATAAGTGAATAACACCTTGGGGACGAGCGACCAGAAAAATTTTGCTACAACATTTGTCTTATTTCATTGGAGTATTTTCTCTATTTAAAAAGGGCAAAAATTTCTGTCTTTAAACACAGGTGACAAAACATTAAAAATTTCGTAAAAGGCTCCCTTCACGAAAGAGTTAAGAAAGCCTTGTTTTCAAATATGCGTAATGGAATTAGAATCAAATATCCGAATAAATTGGTGTTCTAAAAACAAATATGAAATGGGTTCAAATTTAAATAAAAATATGATAATAATGAGAGCCAATGTCTTATTCTAGTCTCGGTGATATACTAAATACATTGAAAGTATATTAAATCAATGCGCCTGCTATTATAAGATAATGTTTTTTCTGATTTGCAGTTTAGATCTAAAAGCGTTTTTCATGAGCACCTTGAGTTCTATCGCTGCTAGCGGATGCCATTAGTATTCCCATATTTGGCAGTATGCATACATATACAGTGTTTCCCCCAGGAGAAGGGCGCACAGGCCTTCGGGGAAACGTCCACCGGTAAATGTTAGCAGAAGGTTTTTTCTTATTTAAATTCTTAAAGATACAGAATTAATGCCAAAAATAAGGGGAACATTTCTTTTCAAAAATTTACTGGTGGAAGATCAAAAATTTACTGGTCGAAGGCTTGTGCGCTCTTGTCCTGGGGGAAACACTGCATATATATATATATACATATATATATATATATATATATATATATATATACATATAATTTGGAAGTACGTCAGAAAAAAATTTATTGGCAATTTCCTCTTACTTTCATTAGAGCAACTACAACATACTTTTTTTACGAAAAAGATTAAGAACAATTCTAGATAACAAAGTCCCGTTAGTGTTCGAGAGGTTATGCCCTCGAAACCGGGTGTCACCGGTGTCAATCGATAATTTCTCATTTTATTAAGAGAATTTGTCATTGGCGGAAAGGGTTAAGGCACATATCCCACGTGTCGATAGTTCGCCGTCATGAACACGGCCAATAAGCTAGAAATCAAAATTTCAAAAAATGTTTTTTCTTTTTCAGTGGGATAATTTAAATGACATTCAGGATTCTCAGAGTTTCGTTACATAATTCTGATACAAGCAAAAAAAGCATTCGATGATTACTTATGACTTATCCGATGATTACTTATCCCTTTTGACACGAGCGCCACGTATGGCAAAAATATTTAAGAATGTTTCTTTATCGTCACCAGTAAAATTTTATTGTAAAACTCATTTTTTTAAGATTTAAAAAGGCACAAATTCTTGTTTTTAAAAACCGGTGACAAAACATTACAATTTTCGTAAAAGGCTCCCGACGCGAAAGGCTTAAGCATTGAAATTACTTATAAAATGCAATTTATTTTACCTCTTTTCGCTATAAATTTTAGCCATGTTGAGTAAAATCTACAAGGAATTCAAAGTTTTGAAATATTTGTCCATATTACCAGCCCCTTGATTAGAACTATCTTTACCTCTGAGAACAAACACTCCACAAAGCAAGCATAATATTCTAAGGGTCTTTATCAAAAGTACCTAGTTTAAAAGTAACACGCCCGATAAACTAGCTTGCTGCTTCACTTTAAGTGTAGTACATTTATCTTTGGAGGAACCAACAAATGATTTTATTACATGATATAAGTACTATTCTATTTTTATATTGGTATAAAATAAACTAGATAATGCCCGCTAAGATTTGACGGTAAATAACTTGAATGTTTCATCAGAAAAATTCTTGAATTTTTACTTAGTTTTTTTAAATTTGTCTATTAAAACTGTGATGAATTACTATATTACAAAAAAATATATATATATATATATATATATATATATATATTTTTTTTTTTTTTTTTTTTTTTTTTTTTTTATAACGATTGGTGGTCTGATCTATTCGATGATGAAAAATAGTTTTAAGTTTATAATTTACAACTAATTATGTTTGTATTTTATCAGAAATTTAACTAAAAATATCGTGTAAGGTATTTATTTTTGCTTACTACAACCTATTTTCTTTTTGCCCCCCTCCTCTGTAATAACAATATTTACGCCAGGGGTGCAAAAATCTAGGCGCCAGCGGGCAGTTTCTCACCACTAAAATATAAAAGTTTTCTTCGGTTAAAATTTAATAGCATTCGTGCAAGAAATTTACGCGCAATATTAAACGAAAAACAACGGAATAAATTTAGTGGTGAGAGACTGCCTGCTGGCGCCTAGATTTTTGCACCCCTGATTTACGCTACCATTCAAAGCTTGCCATGACTTTTATTTTTATCTGTCACATTCTCTAAAATCTTAAATTTGAAATTTGATGCAGCTAACCAATTATAGTTGTCTGAGCGTAGCGAAGTCTTTATACTCAAAGATACGTAACGATATTAAAATTCAAAAAAAAATTCTTTCGTCAAGCAAATCTCAAAAAGTACTTGTCGGATTTTGATTCTGTTTGTACCAATAGGTACCTATGAAGGTAATCTGGTGAATGCACCTACTTTTAAAAATTAATTCCGAATAGTTTAAAAGTTATATTTAAAAAACTGATAAAAAAGCACAATTTATTTGCATACGTCACAGAAATTTGGTGCGCGTGATTTTCACCAGCTGGATATTTTCGTAGATAACCGAGTCAGTACATGGAGTAAATAGTAATCATTTACGCACTCAGAAATATTGAATGCAATAAAACATTTTAAAATTTAATCATGCAGGAAAATAAAACTGTTATTTTTTTATATTAAAAAAATGTCATAAAACTTTGATTTTGAGATTTTGTGATAATTTCTTAATAGCATTTTTTGATCGCTAAAAGAATGTTTTATATATTTCGCGTGTGAAAATTAGAAACAATTACGTTTTTAAATAAAAAGTTTTTTTTATGACATCATTTTCCCTTTATATTTATTTTTATTGCATGTTTTCTTTTAACTTATATTTTGTTTGTATGTGGAAATCAATTCTGGTCACTAATTTTTCGGCACGGATACCACAAGCCTATCAGATTTGGCGCAATTTTTTTCAAAGCCCATTTGGCGAAAACTCCGTTTTCAAATAACGCTTACATACACATTTTTAAATTATTTTCTATTTTCAAAAAGAACTTAAGTAAATAAAATAATAATAATAATTAATAACTATAAAAAGAAAGATTGTATATAATTAAAAAAAGGAAATGAAAGTAAATAAACATTTTATGAGTAAATAAACAAATAATAAATAAATAAAACCGGGTTACCATCTCAGGTAAAATAATGCCATTTTGACGCCAATTATGTACCCTGGTGCATATGTGACATCTTTTCTCATTTTTCTTCCATTTCCTGTTGGCATACCACTTTGAAATTTGGAATATGTATGCATAACTGGGAGTAATACTGGAATTAGACATTGATTTTTTTTTTAATTCGATCCAAAAAGGGGCAACGGGGGCTATTTTTTAAAGATTTATACAATTTATACTGCATAAAGGAGCCACTTATCTATTTTTATATACAAGAAGAAGTAAGTAGTATGGATAAACAATTCTAGTATACATAAATGAAATACTTGAGATAATATACTAGAGATATAAGCACCGGGTTTGGCGAGATTTTTAATGCCAATTAGGCGAAAACATCGTTTTGATTACCAGGTACATATAGCATGCTATAATAACATGTTATTTATTTATTTCAAAATGAAAAAAAAAGGAATAAACGAAACATTTTCTGTTATTAAAAAAAAGAAATAACAATCAATAAATGTTAAGGTATTGATAAATTAATTTAATGATCAACTTTAAGTTCTGATCAATTAAATAAAGATATTTGAATAAGAGAAAACTTGCCAAGTCGCTCTATTGAATAACAAGTAACATACCAAATCATTTTAAGCAATTGAAGAATATTATGCTTGACAGGAGCTAAAATTTAAGAACCTTCGAAAGAACTTGGTTTGCAGTTAGATCTCACTTCTTTTCTTAGCGAAACCTTTAACGAACTTGGCATTCTTTCACATTCATGTTTTTGATAAGATAAAATACACTCTATTCTCTTCAAACATAATAGTTCATGTTATTTATAGTTTCTCAAATCGGTGCGAAGTTTCTGTTTATGGTTATGACATCATTTTAAAGAGTTATATTTCCAAAATAGGAAAATTTGGTGTTTTAATTTCTGTATTACTTTTAACATTTCGCATATTTCCAATTTCATATCCATGCATGGTTTGCTTTTCTTTTATAAAAATAGTATATGCAACTCTCTATATAAGATTTTGTAATTCTATGATTCAATATGCTTATTTTCATCATATTTTATCACAATGAATGACCAATTAAAGGTAACATCTCATTTTCTTTACTTATCGCAAGTTATTAAATGTGTATTCTCAGCAATATCGCTCAGACTAATCCCTCTCAGGGAAGTCCTAGTATAATTTTTTATTACTTGAATTTTCTTATACATTTTTATACATCTTTTCAAATATTAAATCATGGGTATCAATGTAATTTATTTTATAGCTGTTATACTAACATATATAAATATATATATATATATATATATATATTAATGAATGACAATGTTTTTTTTCTTACAGACATTTATATTCTTGATAATGGTAGAAAAAACTTAACAAAATTGTAGACCAGTTCAATTTATGTAATTGCATATAAATTTATGTAATTGCATGTCATGCATGATGATAATTGCATGTAAAATATTTTAGGTTAAGTCTTTTAAATATAAAATAATTATTTTTTCAAGATATTGTTCAATGTTAAATTTTGTTCAAAAGTTCATAAAGCATTCAAATAATAATAATAATAATCCTAAAACTTTTCTTGTTAATAAAATATGTTATTATTGAAATGAATTATTGACAAAAATTTCACACAAATCATTTTGCTGGGCGTGGATTCGAACCTGCATTTTCTACAAAAACTCAAAGCATAAAACAGCTGCGTAACCCCATTACGCTACCAGGGACAGATTGAGATATCTTCTATAATGGAGTAGTTCTAGAGTCAGTTGACATATGCGCAATCGTCTGGAATTTAGATTTTGATTTTATAGAAACTGTTTTGTGTTTTAATGTTTATAAGTTTTTTTTTTTTTTTTTGATATATTGATATCAGCTAAAACTTAAAATGCTAACATTTCCAATCTTCGTGTGTAACGGCAATTTATTAGAAGGATTACCAGTAATAACTTTTAGCCTCAAATCATTCAGTTTATTTTCTATGTGTAGTACGACGCCTTCCAAAATAGACCATATTTTTGAATTGTTAATAACACTTAAAGAGACAGATAATAATATTGTGATAAAAAGAAGAGCTTGTTTACAATAAGATCGAATAAATTATATTTTCGATGCAAACGCATTTAAAACTAAACTTCTAGCAGCTGTGAGGTAATAGTTCAACTGAGCGAGAATCTCTACGCATGTGCAGTGCGTCACTCCAAAGGCAGACTTATACTTATGTACTACGCATGCGCATACGTGAAATTTTAATTGAAAATTGTGGCTAATTAACAAAATTTTTGATCAAACAAAAGTACGATAACAAATCTGTGGAAAAATATCTTTCGTTTAAAAAAAGAATGGTGTGATTTGATGCAGTAGTTTGCTCTTACGAACTGTCGAAAGGAAAATGCTTAGCATTTTAAATATATAGATAACACTAAAATTAATGCTGCGTTTTTTTATTGTATTCCTGTTGAGCATAAAAGAGAGGTTCTCATATCTTGCACTGCTCTAATTAAAAAAGGAACTAATCGCTGTACAATTATTTTTGTCGGTCTTAAATCTTATATGAAAATTAATACTCTGTTGTATTACAATTCTATTAAAATTGGCTACAGTTATGCATCCAAATTTAGTTTTATAATATAATAGAATGAATGGATACACTACCGTTATTTTTATATATGGGCTTCTTTTTTTTATCAAAATGAATATTCTAGTAATAGTTTTTCAATCAATAAAGTTGATTCTTTTTTTAAATAATAAATTTAAAATATAAGATGAATAGGAATGTTTTAAGTATTAAATAAAATTTCTGATATAACATAATGTGAGACTGTAGTCTGAAGAACTATTGTTATAAAAAAGTAAGTGATGGATCAAGCAAACTCTTCTTGCCCATTCGGTAAACGAAAAATTAAGTTAAGTGATTAAGATAGCCTTATAGTCAAATTTGCGTGTTGGAATTCGAATCACATATCCAAATAAACGGTTGTTCAAAAAACAAACATTAAATCGATTCAAATTGAAAACAATAACAATAATCAGAATAAATGTGTTATTCTAGAATCGGTGATATACTAAATACACTGAAAGTATATTAAACTAATGCGCATGTAATTCTGAGATACTACAACTTACTTTATCCTTTCTTTAAATCAAAAGATTAAGAACAATTCTAGAAAACTAAGTCCCACTAATGGCCCAGAGGTTGTGCCCTCGAAACTAGTATACGGCAGAGGAGGTGTTCGTACCCATCACGGCGACTTTCCTAATTGTTTGGAGTTTTCCGTGGTTTTATTCGAACTTTCGATTTCCTTGGGTAAATATGGGTGATTTTCCTTTGCACCCCCGAAGGGCACACACCACTTAAGGTCTATATTCCACGTGTTCATAATTGGCCGTCCTGAACATAACCAACCAACCAACTACAAATCAAAATGTCAAAAAAATGTTTTTTTTTCTTTTTCAATAGGATAATTTAAATGACATTTAGAATTTTCAGAATTTCGGTACATATTTCTGATACAAGAAGATAATACACGCGATGAATACGTATGATTATCCCCTTTGGAACTAGCGACACGTAAACGTGCCGCAAAAAGGCTTAAAATATTTTATCGTCACCAGTAAAATTTTATTGTAAAATCTGCCTTATTTAATCGGATAATTTATTTCGATTTAATAAGGCACAAATTCCTGTTTTTAAAATCCGGTGAAAAAACATTTAAAATTTCGTAAAAGGCTCCCTGAGTGAATGGCTTAAGCAATGAAATTACTTACACAGTTTATTTTCTCTTTTTTACTATAAATTTCTGCTGTTCCAAGAGAAACATAAACGGAAATAAAAGTTTTGTTTTATTTTCACATATTGTCCAGTATGAATGGGCACACCCGTAAAGGGAATATGCCACTTCACTAGAAGAATACTGCTGAGCCAAGCATTAAAGATCTGTCACGTGAGTAATAGGTCTGAGTTAGACGAGTCTATTGTTGATAATAGGACTGGAAGCAATGAAAAGGGAGTTCTTCCTACTATAGCTTTTATCGCGAATGGAGAGGAATTTCGCCCCTCTCCTAATGCTTCCCTACATTCGGAAAGGTTTATTATTTTGGCAGTATGCCAAGACAGGCCTTTGAAAACTGGTCAAGCAGTAGCACTTATTTAACTATTCGGTAATTTTGTTGATTTTATTACCGTAATTTCGGGTGTATAAGCCGCAGATCAAACAATTCTTTTTCGACCCAGAATTTTTTAAGAAATAAATACAACTATTGAGATCGCCGTAAATATTTGCCTTCAATCACTAAATAAGATTTCTGTGTCCAAAAAGAATTGTTTGATCCGCGGCTTATACACCCGAAATTACGGTATATCATATGAATAGTATTGAATTTTTTTACCGGTATAAATTAAATAATATTAAAATTAATGCTACGTTTCTTTATTGTATTTCTGTTGAGCATAAAATAGAATTTTTCATAATTTTGCACTCGTCTTATTAACCCTGCTGTTCTGTTCGGGTCTATTTGACCCGAAAATTTTTTTGTTCACTTATAAAAAAAAAATTAGCGCAGAGATATTTCCATGAAACTTTTTGACTTTGTTCATTAGTAATGTAACTATATATTCCTTGAAGTATTTACGTTTATTTATATTTCCAAGAGATATTTTTTAACTTAGTCCTAATGTACTGTTCGGGTCATATTGACCCGAGTTAAAAAATAATTTTATCATGCACTTTAAAATTTTTTTTTTGGAATCATTCAATAAATATAATTACTGCAACGTATCTATTTCGAAATCTGTTTCGTTGGCACAGGTCACGTAACAGGAGAGCAAAGTCAAAAGTTGATATCATTGGCGGAAGGGGAAAAAATGTACCTGTTAGTAACGTTTCTTTTTTTCATGCTGTATTTCAATTTCTAATAATCTGAAGAACAGTTGTATCCCTGAGTATTAGTAAAAAAATGACGAATCGTAGAAATTTGGGCGACGCTGATATTGCTAAATTTATGGAAGCCTCTGACAGCGAAGAGGAAAATGCGTCTGAGTATAAAAATCATACAAGTGAGGAAATTGAAAGTGAAAGTTCTGACAACTATTTTCATATTGATATTCAAAAGACGCACAATATACAGAGTATTCAGTCTAAGAATCGTGAAATAGTATGGAAATTGAATCCTAATTCATTCTGGTCAATTAACGTCTGCTAAAATTATAAAAACTACTCCAGGTGTCACAAGATATGCAACGACAAGGATAACTGACATAAAAAGCGCATTTGCGACGGTATTCAATTCTACAATCGAGAACAAAATCATAAAAATGACTAATATAGAAGGAAGAAAAGCGTATGAAAAAGAGTGGAAAGATATTAATACTGAAACTTTTCAAGCATACATCGGATTATTATTATTAGCTCGTGTGTACAAATCATATGGAGAATCAACAAAAAGTTTGTGGAATCAAGAAACAGGCAGAAATATATTTCGTGCTGCAATGTCCCTCGAAACCTTTCTATGATAACGAGAATTATTCGTTTTGACAATAAATCTACAAGGCAAGAAAGAAGGTCTGTAGATAAATTAGCTGCTGTTCGAGATATTTGGGAAAAGTGGATAGAAATTCAACCTAAACTGTATAATCCAAGTGAAAATGTTACTGTAGATGAACAATTAGTAGGATTTCGTGGACGATACCCTTTCAAACAATATATACCTAGTAAACCCACCAAGTATGGGATAAAAATATGGGTTTTATGTGATAGCAAAACTTTGTATGTACTGAATGCACAAATTTATGCTGGAAAAAAATCAAGGATCAAAGCCAGAGAAAAGTCAGGGTATGCGGGTATTCAGTAACCTTACTTATGGGTATTCGGGGCACAGTGTTACATGTGATAACTTTTCACATTCTATAACTTGGAAAAACTTCTTCTAGAACGGAAAATGACTATGCTTGGAACCATTAGAAAAAATAAGCCCGAACTTCCTGAGAAAATGCTAAACAAAGAAGTGCACAGCTCATCATTTTATTTTACAGAAGATACAACAGTTGTAAACTACATCCTTAAAAAGAACAAAAATGTTATTCTTATGAGCACTTTTCATCATGAAAATGAAGTTAGCGACAGACCTGACAAAAAACCACAAATGATATTCGATTTTAATTCAACTAAAGGGGCGGTGGATAGTCTTGATCAACGTTTGAGTACATACACTTTTAAGAGAAAAACAAATCGCTGGCCTTTTATAGTATTCTATAATATGCTTGATACATCTGCTTACAATGCATTTATTCTGTGGATTTCAATAAACAGCAAATGGAATGAAAATAAATTAACCAAACGAAGGCTCTTTTTAGAAGAATTGGGGAAATCTCTAATTTTTCCACACATTGAAGTAAGACAGCATGTTCCCAGAAGCGAAGATTCAGTCAAAATTGTGAAGAGAATGCGTAGTAAAAGTGAAAACGTACCCTCGGAATCAGATAAGAACACTTCATTGTGTACTAAATGTGCAAGATGCAAGTTCAGCCCATCAACCAACGACAACAAAACTAATATATTATGTTACAATTGAAAAAAACACAAATTTCACGTAAGCTATGTTTGTCCAAATTGTAAATAAAAGTAAGTATTCAAATATTTTTAAGTTATTTTACTAGTGTTTTGTATTATTTGATATATATTTAAGTTTATTTTACTATTTTTTAAACTATTTCTAAAATATTTATTTTCATTTACTGCTAGAAAAGGTAATATTCTAAATCGGGTAACATTGACCCGAACACTACATACGTATAGTAAATGCGAACAGAACAGCAGGGTTAAAAAAGGAATTAATCGCTGTAAAATTATTTTTATCTGTCTTAAGTCTTGAAAGAAAATAATGCTCTGTTTTATTACAATTCTATTAAAATTGGCTACAATTATACATCCAAATTTAGTTATATGATATGATAGAATGAATAGCTATACTACTTTTATTTTTATATATGGGCTTCTCTTCTTCTTCTTTTTTTTTATTAAGCAAAATGCATATTCTAGTGATAAATTTTCAATCAATAAGGGTGATTATTTTTTAAACAATAAATTTAAAATGAAGGAATGAATAGGAATTTTTTTAAGCTTAAATATTCTTAATATTACGTCTAAAAATTTCTGACATTACATAGTGTGAAATTGTATATGAAAGAACTAGTGTTATAAAAAAAATTGTGATGAATCAAGGAAAATTTTCTTGCCCTTTCAATAAACGGACAAATAAGTTGAGTTAAGATAGCCCTGTTTTCAAACATTCGTGACGCAATTGGAAATAATATTCAAATGAACTGGTGTCCTAAAAACAAGCATGAAATGGGTTCAAATTGAATTAAAAAAAAACAGTATCAATGTCTTATTCTAGTTCTCGATCTTATACGAAATACACTGAAAGTATATTAAATAAATGCGCATGTGATTGTGAGATACTACAACTTACTTTATATTTTTACTCAAAAGATTTAGAACAATTCAGGAAAACAAAGTTCCATTGGTGACCAAAAGTTCTACAATTGAAACTGGTACACGGCAGGTGAGTTGTTCGTATCCAATCACGGCTTTCTTATTAATCGTTCAAGTTTTCCGTGGTTTTCTTCGAACTTTGGATTTCCTTGCATAATAAATACAGGTGAGGTTCCCTTAGACCCTACACTCCCCGTGGAAGGCACCCTACACTAAAGGATCATATCCCACGTGATGATAATTGGCTGTCATGAACTTAGCCAACCAACCAACAAGAAATAAAGTTTCAAAAACTGCTTTTTCTTTTTTAATAGGATAATTTAAATGACATTTAGGAAGGATTTTCAGCATTTTGGTAAATATTTCTGGTACAAGCATAAAATGCATTCGATGAATACATATGATTATCCCCATCGGCACAAGCGACACGTATACGTGCGCAAAAAAGCTTAGGAATAATCCTTTATCATCTCCAGTAACATTTTACAGAAAAATATGCCTTATTTAATCGAATCATTGTTTTTTCACGATTCAATAAGGCACAAATTCCTGTTTTTGAAATCCGGTTACAAACCGTAAAAGACTTCTGACGAGAAAGAGTTAAGCAAGGACATTACTTACAATATAAAATTTGCTTTCCCTCTTTTCGCAATAAATTTCAAAAAAATTAACAATTTACACCTGGTGACTTCCTTAGTGAGCGGAAACATTCCAAAATGTGGAACTTGTTCTGAGCTTCTGTACTATCAATTGCTTAGTTTAAAGGTAGCACATCCGTTAAGAGAAAATTCTACTTCACTTGAAGAACATTACACATATCATCTCATGAAAATTTGAAGGATTTTATCATATCATATAAATACTGTTGTATTTTTTACCGGTATCAAATAAATAATATTAAAATTGATGCTGTGTTTTCTTTTCGTATTTCTGTTGAGCATAAAATAGAATTTTTCATAATTTTGCACTTGTCTTATTAAAAAAGGAATTAATCGCTGTAAAATTAATTTTCTTATTCTTAAATCTTAATAAAAAGAAAATTAATGTTCTGCTGTAATTCAATTCTATTAAAATTGGCTACAATAATACATCCAATTTTAGTTCCATAATATGATTGAATGAATACATATGCTACTGTTATTTTGATATATGGGCTTTTTTTTAAAATATGAATGAGTATTCTAGTGTTAGTATTTTAATCAATGAATGCGATTTTTTTAAGAATAAATTTAAAATATGGAGTGACTAGGAATTTTTTTAAGATAAAATATTCGTAATATATTGTCGAACAATTTCTGTCATTACACAGTGTGGGATTGTATATGAAAGAACTAGAGTAATTAGAAAAAATTGAATGATGGATCAAGCAAACTTTTCTTTGCCATTTGAAAAACGGACAAATGAGTTAACCCTTTCCGGTGCACTGTGTCCAGTCTGGACACACCTAATTTTAATTCCAAATTTGCAATTGGCACCAATAATATTTCATAAAATCTTACTTTTACAATAAAAGTTTAAACCATCTTAGAACTTCTATACGGCAAGTGCAGTTCTCGTACCCAATGACGGCCGACATATTGATCGTTCGGAGTTTTCCGCGGTTTTATTCCAACTTTGGATTTCCTTGATTAATACGTGTTAGGTAAGTTTCCCTTCGAAAGACACTCCCCCCTCCCCGAAGGTCTTGCCCCTACACACTTAAGGCCCACATGTCATGTGTTGATAAATGGCCGTCATCAACACGTCCAACAAACTACAAATCAAAATTTCAAAAAAGGCTTTTTCTTTTTTAATAGGATAATTTAAATGGCATTCAGGATTTTAAGCGCTTCGGTACATATTTCTGATGCAAGTAAAAAATGCATTCGATGACTATATATGCTTATCCCTTTTGTCACGAGCGGCACATATACGTGCCGCAAAAAGGCTTGAGAATGATCGTTTATCATCACCAGTAACATTTTATTGTAAAAATTGCCTTGTTTAATCGGATCAGTTTTTACGATTAATAAGGCAGGAATTCCTGTTTTTGAAAACCGGTGACAAAACAATAAAATTTTCGTAAAAGGCTCCCGTCGCGAAAGGGCTAAGCAATGAAATTACTTATACAATTTATGTTCCCTCTTTTCGCTATAAATTTCTGCCGTGTTGAGTAAAATCTACACGGAATTTAAAGTTTTTAAATGCATGTACATATTACCAGCCCCAAAATTAGACTTATCTTTATCTCAGAGAAAAAACAACCCACTACGTAAGCATAACCTCCTCAATCCTGAGACAAATTTTACGTGAGTCTGCAAACAGCGGCTTAAAATGAGTCTGAAACAGCATTAAAGATATATCAATTTAGAAATCAATGTTTATTATATGCACGCATTTATTAAAAAAGTCTAAAACTAATTTTAACAATTCTAGAAGTATTTAAATTAAATTAAATGGTATTATTCAGTGTTGTCAGTGGGCTACTTTTTTAAAATTCAGAGTTCTTGATTCGAACCACTTTTTTGAAAAGGTAAATTACCTTTTTTTTCGCCTTAATTAACATGTCATTGAACAAGGCACATTTTATCATTTACAAAAAGTGGTGCCAATCAAGAATTTGAATTTTTAAAAAGTAGCCCGTCTGGCAACACTGGTATTATTTAGCGCCCTCTCCAGGCGACGCCAAGACTGAAGAGGATAACATCCCAGAAGTTTTCACCATAAATTGCCTTTTTTAAAAGTAGCTCACCCGTAAACGAGACTACTTCACTTGAAGAGAAGTACAGATATCCTTGAGCGAAACCTTCGATTTTATTACATGATATAAAAACTACTGTATTTTTTTACCGGCATCAAACAAATAATACTAAAATTAATGCTGCAAATAATACTAAAATTAATGCTGCGTTTCCTTATTGCATTTCTGTTGAGCATAAAAGATAGGTTTTCATATCTTGCACTGGTCTAATTAAAAAAGGAACTAATCGCTGTAAAATTATTTATGTTGGTCTAAAGTCAAAAGAAAATCAATACTCTGTTGTATTACAATTCTATTAAAATTGGCAACAATTATACATCCTGATTTAGATTTATAATCTCACAAAATGAATAGATATACTACTGTTATTTTTATATATGGACTTCTTTTTTTTTTAAATCAAAATGAGTACTCTAATGATAGTTTATCAATCAATAAATGTGATTCGTTTTTTAATCTATCAATTTAAAATATAGGATGAATAGGAATTTTTTTAAGCTGAAATACTCGTAATATTATGTCTAATAATTGCTGGCATTACGTAGTGTGAAATTGTATATGAAAGAATTAGTGTTATAAAAAAAATTCACGGATGGATCAAGCAAACTCATCTTGCCCATTCGGAAAACAGACAAATAATTTAAGTGATTAATATAGCACTGATATCAAACATGAGTGCTGAATTGGAATCAAATATACAAATAAACGGGTGTTCTAAAAACAAACATGAAATCTGTTTAAATTGAAAAATATAATCAGAATCAGAATTAATGTTTTATTCTATTCTCGTTGAAATACTAAATAAACTGAAAGTATATAAAATCAATGCGCATATAATTGTGAGATACTACAACTGACTTTAACTTTTTTTAAAATCAAAAGATTAAGAACAATTCTAGTAAACAAATTCCCTTTAATGGTCGAGAAGTTCTGCTCTCGAAACTGGTATATGGCAGATTAGATGTTCGTACCTAATGACGGCAACCTTTCTAATTGTTTGGAGATTTCTGTGGTTTTTTTTTTTTCGAACTTTGTATTCCTTTGCGTAAATAGGGTGATTTTCCCTTAGAACCCCCTCCCCCTCAGGGCACTCACAATTTAAGCCCTTTATCCCATGTGTTGATAATTGGCCGTCATTAACATAACCAACCAACCAACTACAAATCAAAATCCCCAAAAAATGCTTTTTTTTAATAGGATAATTTAAACGACATTTAGGATTTTCAGAATTTCGGTAGATATTTTTGATACAAGCAAAAAATGCATTCGATAAATACATATAATTATTCCCTTTGGTAAAAGCGACAGGTATACATGCCGAAAAAAAGCTTAAGAAAAATCCTTTACTTTCACCAGTAAAATTTTACTGAAAAATCTGCCTTATTTATTCGGGGTTTTTTTTTTCGCTTCTATAAGGCACAAATTCCTGTTTTTAACCCTATAACCGCCCAGTGATAGGTCAAAAAATGTAATGTTGTTTTTCTCCTTAATTTAATTTAAGTGTTAATAAAAGAGGGGTTTTCTAACATGGTACGATTTTATTGTTACGTATATGCTTATTAGTCTTTAGAGTAATAATGATAGCTTAATTTCTTAAAACTGGATAGTATTTGTAGAATTATATTAATTTAAATAAAGCTTCAGTGAAACCTGCGGCCAAGAGAACGGATATATCCGGTCGCGGCAGAGGGAAGGTTAAAATCCGATGACAAAATGTAAAAGACTCCCGTTGAGAAAGAGTTAAGCAAGGACATTACTTATAATATACTTTTTATTTTCCCTCTTTTCGCTATAAATTTCAATAAAATTCACAACATACAAGTGGGGACGTTCCTTAGTGAGCTCCACAATCCACAATATGGACCCTATTCTGAAAGCCCTTGCTAATAATTGCTTAGTTTAAAAGTAGCACATCCGTAAATAGAACTTGCTACTTCACTTGAAGAACATGATACAAACCATCTCAGGCAGAAAATAAATGATTTTATTACATTATATAAGTACTGTTTTATTTTCTTACCGGTATCAAATAAATAATATTAAAATTAATGCTGAGTTTCCTTATTGTATTTATAATGAGCATAAAAGAAAGGTTTTTTCATACCTTGCTCTGGTCTAATTACATAAGGAACTAATCGCTGTAAAATAATTTTTGTTATTCTTAAATCTTTAAAAAGGGAAATTTTATGCTCCGTTTTATTACAATTTTGTTAAAATTGGCTGCAGTAATTCATCCAATATCAGTTTCATAATATGATAGAATGAATAGATATACTGCTGCTATTTTTATATATGGGCTTCTTTTAAATTTAATTGAGTATTCTTGTGTTAGTTTTTTATTAAATAAATGTGATTCTTTTTTTAACAATAAATTTAAAATATGGATTGAATAAGAATTTTTTTAAGAAAAAATATTCGTAACATTTTGTCTTACAATTTCTGTCATTACACAGTGTGGGATTGTATATGAAAGAACTAGAGTAATTAAAAAAATTTGAATGATGGATCAAGCAAACTTTTCTTTGCCATTTGAAAAACGGACAAATGAGTTAACCCTTTCCGGTGCTCTGTGTCTGGTCTGGACACAACTAATTTTAATTCCAAATTTGCAATTGGCACCAATAATATTTCATAAAATGTTACTTTTACAATAAACACATAAATTAAGGAATTCTTGATTTTTTTTAAAAGTAGTTTCTAAATTCTGGTGTAAGTCGATAATTTCTCATTTTACTAACAGGATTTGTCCGTATCGGATATGGTTAAGTGATTAAGGTAGCGCTATTTTAAAACATGCGTGGTGGAATTGGAATTGAATAACCAAATATATCCCGATTTTTTTCAAACTTTAGATTTTCTTGCGTAAATACGGGTGGAGTTTTCTCAGAAAGACCCCCCGGAGAACACCCCTCACTTAATTCCCATATCCCACGTGTTGATAATTGGTTGTTATGAACATAATCAACCATCCAACTACAAATCAAAATTTCAAAAACTGCTTTTTCTTTTTTAATAGGATAATTTAAATGACACTTAAGAAGGATTTCCAGCATTTTGGTACATATTTCTGATACAAGCAAAAAATTCATTCGATGATTACATATGATTATCCCCTTTATCACAAGCGACACGTATACGTGCCGAAAGAAAGCTTAAGAATAATTGTCTGAGCGTACCGAAGTCTTATACTCAGAGTACGTAACGATATTAAAAGTAAAAAAAAATCTTTCGTCAAGCAAATCTCAAAAAATACTTGTCAGATTTCGATTCTGTTTGTAGCAGAAGGTACCTATGAAGGTAACCTCGTGAATGCACCTACTTTCAAAAATTAGTTCCAAATAGTTTAAAAATAATGTTTAAAAAACTGATAAAAAAGCATAATTTATTCGCATTCGAATTTGGTGTGCGTCACTTTTAACTGGTTGGATGTTTTCGTTAAACTCCCAAATTTAAGCACATGGAGCAAGGAAAGAACGCAAACAATTTTTAAGTACAATAAATTATACTTAAATTTAAGAAACAAACTGGAAAACAAGATGAATGTAGATTCTACCATTGCAGAATTCAGTTTCGCCTCCGATTAGAAAAAAAAAATCGATAGAAGTTTTTTAGAAGGGCGACCCCGTTTAGATTGCGATGAACTAACTTCATTTTTCTTGTGTTTATCAATATAATAGCAAACAGAACGGCGTGAAATACCCAATTGAATAGCAATTTCTCTCGGAGACATTGGAATTGCGGAATAATAAAGAGACACAATTTGACGTGCTACTTCTTCATTGACTAGATTCATCAAAAACGGATTTTTTCTTTAGTTTAAACGCTTTTTTATAGACTCTGAGTAAAAGGAAATGCAATTTAACAATAAAACGAATGGAATCCCGTCGAATTCGACGAATAGAATGTTTAAAAGACCCGATCGATTTGGTTTAAGAAAAGCAAAAGTAATTACATTTATGAATCAATATATAATAAATATATTTACAAAGTAAATGTCAAATTTGCCAGTTACAATTTTGCATGCAAATATTCGCACATCTACAGTTAAAATTGTAATATGAGTGCCGCCGAAATCCAGAAATTTTATTTTATATGCACTCACAGAAAAATAGCTTTATTTAAAAAAAAAAAAAATAATAATAATATCGGGTACTACTAGGTTATCCCATCGACCAAAAAATTATCGCCAAACTATAAGATTAAATGCCAATAATGGATGATCGTGAATGTCACATTCAATGACATTAAATACGATTCATGTGTTTAAAATGTCATTAAGTGATTTTTATTTCGACTTTTTATTAATATTTTTATTAATATTCTACTAATTATTTATTTTTTCGTTATTTAAAATAAAAATTATGTCAATATGTATAATTTGGCTATTAATTTAGCGATTTGTATAATTTGGCGAAATTGGTCGACGGGATAACAGAGTAGTACCTAATTTCGTTATGAGTAAAAATACGGTGTTTTAAATAGTGACGTCATTTTCTCTTCAAATGTTCTTTAAAAGTTACTGTTTATGAAAAATGCATCCAAAATAATATTGTAATTACCATTTTTCTGGTTGTTGAATGACATAATTTTCCTCATTTGAAATTTCTCTTATTTTGATTTAGACATTAATTTTTATCATAAATTATTTTCTGTCATTTTATTTACATTATTAATATTATTTCTCAGTAAATATATTTTTTAACTCAATTAGTGCATAATTATACGCAATCATTTTAGAAAATAAATTTTTATTATCGAGAGAAAAGCTAAACTGCGTTGCCACCATTTTGAAGAAATGTCATGGAAAAGCTTTTAAAATTAAAAATAAAATATAAAAATGGAATCAAATTAAAAAATAATTAAAATGGGCACAACTACAAATAAATAGCTTTCATTTAAAAAAATAATTATCAAAATCGGTTGCCTAGAAAATTCAGGGCTGATGACACGACAATTTTAGCTTGTCTGAAAGAAATAGCATCGGATGCTAATAATTTTGTTGTTGTTGTTAATTCTAAAGAAATAAGCCTTAATTCTAAGTTACTTAGTATTTGTACTTGAGATTAGTATTATATAATATGTATTATACACTTAGTATTAGTACTTCAGAATTAATGATATCTTTTATAATTGGACTTTATAACCGTCATTAGCATTTTTTATGTTTCGTACATGCGAATTGGAAACAATTCTGCAGTGTTTAAATAAAATGCGTGTTTAAATAAAATATTGGTACTACTGGGTTAGCTCGTTGATCAATTTCGCGAAATTATACATATTCACATATTTTTTTATTTTCAGTAACGAAAGAAGAAATAAATTAGTGAAATATTGATAAAAATACATATAAAAAGTGGGATAAAAATCATTTGGTGATGTTTTAAACACATGTATCGTATTGAATGCGACATTCACGATCATAAACACATGTATCGTATTTAATGCGATTGAATACGACATTCACGATCATAAACACATGTATCGTATTTAATGCGATTGAATACGACATTCACGATTAGTCATTATTGGCATTTTATCTTATTGTTTGGCGATACTTTTTCGGTCGACAGAATAATCAAGTAATATAATAAATAAATAAAAGAAAGAAACAGAGGAAAAAGATACAATAGTTGAAGCGATGAATAAACAATTATAAATAATAAACATAATAATAAATATAATAAAAAATATAAATATCACAATACATCGTAAATCGTAAATTACTTATAGCAATATTCAAAAACAACATTTTCACGTTAATTTGGCGGAGAAAAAATCGCTCTAACGTGAACTTATATTTTTACACATAAATATGACATCAGTGCCATATTTATGAGTAAAAATAAACATAAACGATCATCAGGTTTGAAATCTCAATTTCCGAAACCCAAACTGGACCATGATTTATAAAAACGCCAAATTGAAGGTATTGGAAAAGTGCCATGAAATTAGTGCAGAGATATCATATACTCATTGAATTTGGCGCAAATTTGGCGCAAAATATTTTTAAATTAATTTCTATTATTTTAAAAAGAAAGTAACAATTAAACAACACGATTAAATCTAGATTAAATTAATTTAGAAAAGATAAATAAACAATTTTTAATAAAAAAACAACAGCCGGGTTACCATGTAATGTAAATAACGATATTTTGGCGCCAATTGTATATTAAAAAGTGCACCATATCCTGTTCTAATTTTTTGGCTAGCTTCTTTTTCTTTATGGCATTAAATGAATTGATGTGGTTGCAAGGTAAACCATATTTAGGGTCTCTTAGGCATGTTTGGTATTGTAGATGAAGTATGCGGGATTAATAGTTAATCTACTGAGACACCCAAAAGAATTTCATTAAATTATGGTCTATTGGGGGAAATTTTTTGAAGAGTATTTTAATGAAATTACGCTATTGCAAATGTGGGAAACTTGTATAAATCACTGAATTTCATTACGATTACGTTTTAACAGGATATTCATAGCATTTTTAATCCAATTACAGAGAAACACAAAAGAAATGGGTTACAATACTGTCTTTAAGCAATAATTTCTGGAAATGCGTTTTCAATTTCTGCATGCGCTTTTAAATTTAACTATTTTTTATGTGTTCTAATTAATATAAATATTTAGTTCCTATAGCCATCGTTCGATCCGTCCGTCTGTCTGTCCGCATATAACAGCACAAAAACTAGCCTACCGAATCGTTTGAAATTTTAAATATCTATTTGTTGCCGAATTTTGTTGAGTCATTGCAAATTTTAATAAAAGCGGGTAAATATTTCGAATATAGGGACAGTCAAAAGTATTCCGTTACATTACGGCCGATGAGATGAAAGAGTTCCAATTATTTTTTAATGATGTTAGAAACATAATGAAATTTATATCCATTTATCAAGAGCACTAGAATATATATTTTGTAGAATATGCCGCGCATTAAATATTTATTTTAATTTACACGTCACCACAAAAGAATTCCATTACAAATTAGTATGAGGAGGGGTTGATATTAACTTTTCAGATTTATTATTCTAGTCATTTTCTCAATTTCACTAGCAGGTGTTTTAAATAATAACTTTTTCGAGTAAAACTGCACAACCGAGTTCACATTGGCGTATTTGAGCCAGCATGTTATACTAAAAATATATTCAGATTTGTAAATCACTTATGATGACACTTGACGGCTCAAAGCTTATGCAGACGAGGTATTCAGATCTCGTTAGTACCTTATACTATAGACATTTCTAACAGTGGCATAGTCGTAAAAAAACTGAATATACATAATTTATACAGAAATATACACATTTTTATACATAATTTTTTAAAGAGAGAATACAATAAGTTTTTATCGAAAACTTCATCGCATGCATAGAAAACAGATGTAGGCATTATATTATTTTATATATTAACTATTTTGTTCTAATTATTCAAAGGCACCACACACCATATAAAATATTTCCTCATTCTATTCAACCATCATGATTTGCGCCACTTTAGGTATTAAAATTGGTGTGTATATTCTTGACGTCATTTCAAAGAGTTATTAAAATTTCGATACAAGATATTTTAAAGCTTCATTATCTATATTACTTTTAATGTATTGCGTATCTCGGATTTTATAACCATGCGTGGCTGTTTTGTACAGTTTGATTTCCCATTTTTTTGACCGCGTATAAGAATTTTATGCAATATTTTGCAATTGTACCCAATTATATTGCCTTGTATATTTTGCAATTGTTGCAATAATTTGCAATTGTTTTGTAATTGTTCACTTTGCTATTTTTTTGTCATTTCGATTTGTGACAGTATATA
Organism: Maratus speculifer; assembly: GCA_964019185.1. Taxonomy (NCBI): domain Eukaryota; kingdom Metazoa; phylum Arthropoda; class Arachnida; order Araneae; family Salticidae; genus Maratus; species Maratus speculifer. The sequence goes on along the minus strand of OZ025300.1, from coordinate 210,275,056 downwards.
ATCAATTAAAGATAGCATCTTTTTTTTTTTTTTACTTTTAGCATACTATTATTAAAACTATTTTAAGCAATATCGCTCAGACTAATCCCTCTGAGGGAAGTCCTAGTCCTTTATATGCACCAGTAAAATTTTATTGAAAAATCGGCCTTATTTAATCGGGTCAATTACTGTTTTCTAGCCAATAAGGCATAAATTCCTGCTTTTAAAATCCGGTTACAAAACGTAAGACTCCCGTCGGGAAAGAGTTAAGCAAGGACATTACTTATAATATAGAATTTATTTTCCCTCTTTTCGCTATAAATTTCAATAAAGTTCACAACTTACACCTGGGAACGTTCCTTAGTGACCGAAAACAATCCAGAGTGTGGAACCTATTCAGAGAGCCATTACTAACTATAGCTTAGTTTAACAGTAGCAGACCATAAAGGGAAATTGCTACGTCACTTGAGGAATTATACATATCACATTATACATATCATCAGACGAAGAATTGAATGATTTTATCATATCATATAAGTTCTGCAACATTTTTTCACCGGTATCAAAGAAATAATATTAAAATTAATGCTGCGTTTCCTTATTATATTTCTGTTGACCATAAAAGAGAGGTTTTCATATCTTGCTCTGGTCAAATTACATAAGGAACTAATCGTTGAAAATTATTTTTGTTATTCTTAAATCTTAAAAAAAGAAAATTAATGCTCTGTTGTATTACAATTCTATTAAAATTGATTGCAATAATTCAACAAATTTTAGCTTCATAATATGATAGAATGAATAGATATACTACTGTTATTTTTATATATGGGCATTTTTAAAAATCTAAATGAGTATTCTAGTGGTAGTTTTTTAATCAGTAAACGTGATTTTTTTTCTAACAATACATTTAAAATATGGAGTGAATAGGAATTTTTTAAAGATAAAATATTAGTAATATTTTGTCTAAAAATTTCTGTCATTACACAGTGTGCGATTGTATATGACAGAACTAGTATGATAAAAAAAATTGAATGATGGATCAGGCAAATTCTTCTTGCCCATTTGAAAAACGGACAAATGAGTTAACCTTTTCCGGCTCACTATGTCCGCTCTGGACACATCTAATTTTAATTCCATTTGCAATTGTCACTAATAATATTTCATAAACAGGATTCGCACAGTTCTACCACAAACGTTTAAGAATATTTTCAAAGTGTTTCATTGCAGAAAAATATCGCAAAGTCTGTGAAAGAAGGTTGGGATTTTGAATGTAATGGTTTAAAAATTAAATGTTTTTTTTCTTATTTTAAATAGTGGGGCCAGAGTCCTCGGAAATTCCAAGGAGTGTGCGAACCTTGATAAAACCTTGCTTTTACAATAAAGGTTTAAATTAAGGAGTTCTTGATTTCTTAAAAAGTCGTTTGTAAATTCCGGTGTCAGTCGATAATTTCTCATTTTACTAACAGAATTTGTCCGCGCCGGAAAGGGTTAAGTGATTAAGTCAGCACTGTTTTCAAACATGCGTGGTGGAATCGCAATCGAATATCCAAATACATCCAGGTTTTTTTTTTCGAACTTTGGATTTTCTTGCGTAAATACGGGTGAGGTTCCCTTAGAAAGACCCCCCCCCCCGGAGGTCACCCCTCACTTAATTCCCATATCCGTCGTGTTGATAATTAATTGTTATGAACATAACCAACTAAGCAACTACAAATCAAAATTTCAAAAAATGCTTTTTTTTTCTTTAATAGTATAATTTAAATGACATTTAGGATTTTCATCATTTCGGTACATATTTCTGGTGCAAGCAGACAATACACGTAATGAATACGCATGATTACCCCCTTTGGAACGAGCGACACGAAAACCTGCCGCAAAAAGGCTTAAATTCTTTCTTCTTCACCAGTAAAATTTTACTGCAAAATCTGCCTCATTTAATCGGATCGTTTATTTCGATTTAATAAGGCACAAATTCCTGTTTTTAAAATCCGGTGACAAAACATTTAAAATTTCTTAAAAGGCTCCCTGAGTGAATGGCTTAAGCAAAGAAATTACTTATACAGTTTATTTTCTCTTTTTTGCTGTAAATTTCTACTGTACTGAGAACAACCTACACGGAAATAAAAGTTTGGCAATATTTTCACATGTTGCCCAGTATGAACGCAGCACACCCGTAAAGGGAATATGCTATTTCAGTAGAAGAGAAAGACTTATATAACAAAACCATAACCTTGTTGATTTTATTACATCATATGAATAGTATTGAATTTTTTTACCGGTATAAATTAAATAATATTAAAATTAATGCTACGTTTCTATTGTATTCCTGTTGAGCATAAAATAGAAGTTTTCATATTTTGCACTCGTCTTATTAAAAAAGAAATTAATCGCTGTAAAATTATTTTTATCGGTCTTGTCTTGAAAGAAAGTAATGCTCTTTTTTATTACAATTCTATTAAAATTGGCTACAATTATACATCCAAATTTAGTTATATGATATGATAGAATGAATAGATATACTACTTTTATTTTTATATGTGGGCTTCTCTTCTTTTTATCAAAATGAATATTCTAGTGATAGTTTTTCAATCAATAAAGGTGATTATTTTTTTAAACAATAAATTTAAAATGAAGGAATGAATAGGAATTTAAGCGTAAATATTCTTAACATTACGTCTAAAAACTTCTGACATTATACATTGTGAAATTGTAAATGAAAGAACTAGTGTTATAAAAAACGCTCTGTATAAAATATTCGCGCTCGGAAGTACTTGCTACTTTACTTGAAGTGGTACATATATCAACAGACGAACACCCTAACGATTTTATTACATCATATAAGTACTATAGTATTTTTTTTACCGGTATCAAATAAATAATATTAAAATTAATTATGGTTACTTTATTGTATATCTGTTGAGCATAAAAGAGGGGTTTTTATACCTTGCACTAGTCTAATTAAAAAAGGAACTAATCGCTGTAAAATTGTTTTTGTCTGCATTAAGTCTTAAAAGAAAGAAAATCAATGCTCTGTTGTATTACAATTCTAATAAAAATTGGCTACAATTATACATCTAATTTTAGTTTCATAATATGATAGAATGAATAGATATACTACTGTTATTTTGTATGTAGTCTTACTGTTATTTTATACATAGGTTTTTATTTTATCTAAATGAGTATACTAATGTAACGTTTTCAATCAAGAAAAGTCATTTTTTATGCAATAATTTAAAAATATGGCATGAATAGATTTTTTAAGATAAAACATTCGTAATATTTTGTCTAAAAACTTCTACATAGTGTTAGATTGTATATGACAGAACTAGTATTATAGAGATTGCTAGAAATACCGGGTGATCCAGAAGTCCCGGGACTTTTAAAATGCTAATAATTAGAAAACCATAAACAATAGAAGTATGCGGTTTTCACAGAAATGCTGAGAAACTTGTGGGATTTGTTTTTTCGATGAAAAAAACATATTATGTTAGTTGCACTTTTTGACAGCAGGTGGCGCTAAAATTGGTAGTATTGTTTTTATAGTATGATACATCTCATTTAAAAGAACGAATTAGTGTCCAAGGGTTACAAAGTTTAATCATGACGCTCATGGCTTATAAGTACCGCCGTGAGCCGATGCAAAACAGCGTGCACAGTATCCTCAAAGCAGAAAGAAATTCCAGAAGAAATTTCAGTTCATCGGGATATCACAAGTTTACTGCACTCACCATGAACTGGTGATTTCTACAGAGTATTGGCATAGAATCCTACCTAATTTACGATTGTAACAGACATTTGGGATCTCTTGTTTCTATTACGATCTTCCAATGAGCCTTTTTCTCAAACCCTGCTTACCATAGCATTTCACATTTGCAATGGCCATCGATTCTTTTGCAGTTTTAACTTGACGTATTGTACGATATGAAAACAGCGCGACATGCAAAGATGTGTCTAAACATAGTCTAGACAATGTCTAAACACAGCAGTTGCTCATGAAATTTTGTATCAAATTTCCCTTTGTATCAATTTCATTTACCTTACAAAAAATGTTTGAACATAAACCACCCTTAAAACGAAATCTCATCAATATCATAGAAAAGAAGTTTCGCAATGAACTCATGTGTCTATATAACGCATGATATAGGTACATTCAGTCTTATGCAACAGCGCCACCTGTTGCTAAATATGGTAACTATATATATTTAAAAAAATTCATTCTAAACAAAAATCCCACATGTTTCTGAGCATATATCTGAAAACAGAACCTTTGTATTATACATAGTTTCCTAATTATTAACTTTTCAAAAGTCCCGAAACTTCTGGATCACCCGGTATATACTAGAAATTAAGTGATGGATCAAGCAAACTCTCTTGCCCATTTGATAATTGGACAAATGAAATAAGTGAATAACACCTTGGGGACGAGCGACCAGAAAAATTTTGCTACAACATTTGTCTTATTTCATTGGAGTATTTTCTCTATTTAAAAAGGGCAAAAATTTCTGTCTTTAAACACAGGTGACAAAACATTAAAAATTTCGTAAAAGGCTCCCTTCACGAAAGAGTTAAGAAAGCCTTGTTTTCAAATATGCGTAATGGAATTAGAATCAAATATCCGAATAAATTGGTGTTCTAAAAACAAATATGAAATGGGTTCAAATTTAAATAAAAATATGATAATAATGAGAGCCAATGTCTTATTCTAGTCTCGGTGATATACTAAATACATTGAAAGTATATTAAATCAATGCGCCTGCTATTATAAGATAATGTTTTTTCTGATTTGCAGTTTAGATCTAAAAGCGTTTTTCATGAGCACCTTGAGTTCTATCGCTGCTAGCGGATGCCATTAGTATTCCCATATTTGGCAGTATGCATACATATACAGTGTTTCCCCCAGGAGAAGGGCGCACAGGCCTTCGGGGAAACGTCCACCGGTAAATGTTAGCAGAAGGTTTTTTCTTATTTAAATTCTTAAAGATACAGAATTAATGCCAAAAATAAGGGGAACATTTCTTTTCAAAAATTTACTGGTGGAAGATCAAAAATTTACTGGTCGAAGGCTTGTGCGCCCTTGTCCTGAGGGAAACACTGCATATATATATATATACATATATATATATATATATATATATATATATATACATATAATTTGGAAGTACGTCAGAAAAAAATTTATTGGCAATTTCCTCTTACTTTCATTAGAGCAACTACAACATACTTTTTTTACGAAAAAGATTAAGAACAATTCTAGATAACAAAGTCCCGTTAGTGTTCGAGAGGTTATGCCCTCGAAACCGGGTGTCACCGGTGTCAATCGATAATTTCTCATTTTATTAAGAGAATTTGTCATTGGCGGAAAGGGTTAAGGCACATATCCCACGTGTCGATAGTTCGCCGTCATGAACACGGCCAATAAGCTAGAAATCAAAATTTCAAAAAATGTTTTTTCTTTTTCAGTGGGATAATTTAAATGACATTCAGGATTCTCAGAGTTTCGTTACATAATTCTGATACAAGCAAAAAAAGCATTCGATGATTACTTATGACTTATCCGATGATTACTTATCCCTTTTGACACGAGCGCCACGTATGGCAAAAATATTTAAGAATGTTTCTTTATCGTCACCAGTAAAATTTTATTGTAAAACTCATTTTTTTAAGATTTAAAAAGGCACAAATTCTTGTTTTTAAAAACCGGTGACAAAACATTACAATTTTCGTAAAAGGCTCCCGACGCGAAAGGCTTAAGCATTGAAATTACTTATAAAATGCAATTTATTTTACCTCTTTTCGCTATAAATTTTAGCCATGTTGAGTAAAATCTACAAGGAATTCAAAGTTTTGAAATATTTGTCCATATTACCAGCCCCTTGATTAGAACTATCTTTACCTCTGAGAACAAACACTCCACAAAGCAAGCATAATATTCTAAGGGTCTTTATCAAAAGTACCTAGTTTAAAAGTAACACGCCCGTAAAACTAGCTTGCTGCTTCACTTTAAGTGTAGTACATTTATCTTTGGAGGAACCAACAAATGATTTTATTAGATGATATAAGTACTATTCTATTTTTATATTGGTATAAAATAAACTAGATAATGCCCGCTAAGATTTGACGGTAAATAACTTGAATGTTTCATCAGAAAAATTCTTGAATTTTTACTTAGTTTTTTTAAATTTGTCTATTAAAACTGTGATGAATTACTATATTACAGAAATATTTTTTTTTTTTTTTTTTTTTTTTATAACGATTGGTGGTCTGATCTATTCGATGATGAAAAATAGTTTTAAGTTTATAATTTACAACTAATTATGTTTGTATTTTATCAGAAATTTAACTAAAAATATCGTGTAAGGTATTTATTTTTGCTTACTACAACCTATTTTCTTTTTGCCCCCCTCCTCTGTAATAACAATATTTACGCTACCATTCAAAGCTTGCCATGACTTTTATTTTTATCTGTCACATTCTCTAAAATCTTAAATTTGAAATTTGATGCAGCTAACCAATTATAGTTGTCTGAGCGTAGCGAAGTCTTTATACTCAAAGATACGTAACGATATTAAAATTCAAAAAAAAATTCTTTCGTCAAGCAAATCTCAAAAAGTACTTGTCGGATTTTGATTCTGTTTGTACCAATAGGTACCTATGAAGGTAATCTGGTGAATGCACCTACTTTTAAAAATTAATTCCGAATAGTTTAAAAGTTATATTTAAAAAACTGATAAAAAAGCACAATTTATTTGCATACGTCACAGAAATTTGGTGCGCGTGATTTTCACCAGCTGGATATTTTCGTAGATAACCGAGTCAGTACATGGAGTAAATAGTAATCATTTACGCACTCAGAAATATTGAATGCAATAAAACATTTTAAAATTTAATCATGCAGGAAAATAAAACTGTTATTTTTTTATATTAAAAAAATGTCATAAAACTTTGATTTTGAGATTTTGTGATAATTTCTTAATAGCATTTTTTGATCGCTAAAAGAATGTTTTATATATTTCGCGTGTGAAAATTAGAAACAATTACGTTTTTAAATAAAAAGTTTTTTTTTATGACATCATTTTCCCTTTATATTTATTTTTATTGCATGTTTTCTTTTAACTTATATTTTGTTTGTATGTGGAAATCAATTCTGGTCACTAATTTTTCGGCACGGATACCACAAGCCTATCAGATTTGGCGCAATTTTTTTCAAAGCCCATTTGGCGAAAACTCCGTTTTCAAATAACGCTTACATACACATTTTTAAATTATTTTCTATTTTCAAAAAGAACTTAAGTAAATAAAATAATAATAATAATTAATAACTATAAAAAGAAAGATTGTATATAATTAAAAAAAGGAAATGAAAGTAAATAAACATTTTATGAGTAAATAAACAAATAATAAATAAATAAAACCGGGTTACCATCTCAGGTAAAATAATGCCATTTTGACGCCAATTATGTACCCTGGTGCATATGTGACATCTTTTCTCATTTTTCTTCCATTTCCTGTTGGCATACCACTTTGAAATTTGGAATATGTATGCATAACTGGGAGTAATACTGGAATTAGACATTGATTTTTTTTTAATTCGATCCAAAAAGGGGCAACGGGGGCTATTTTTTAAAGATTTATACAATTTATACTGCATAAAGGAGCCACTTATCTATTTTTATATACAAGAAGAAGTAAGTAGTATGGATAAACAATTCTAGTATACATAAATGAAATACTTGAGATAATATACTAGAGATATAAGCACCGGGTTTGGCGAGATTTTTAATGCCAATTAGGCGAAAACATCGTTTTGATTACCAGGTACATATAGCATGCTATAATAACATGTTATTTATTTATTTCAAAATGAAAAAAAAAGGAATAAACGAAACATTTTCTGTTATTAAAAAAAAGAAATAACAATCAATAAATGTTAAGGTATTGATAAATTAATTTAATGATCAACTTTAAGTTCTGATCAATTAAATAAAGATATTTGAATAAGAGAAAACTTGCCAAGTCGCTCTATTGAATAACAAGTAACATACCAAATCATTTTAAGCAATTGAAGAATATTATGCTTGACAGGAGCTAAAATTTAAGAACCTTCGAAAGAACTTGGTTTGCAGTTAGATCTCACTTCTTTTCTTAGCGAAACCTTTAACGAACTTGGCATTCTTTCACATTCATGTTTTTGATAAGATAAAATACACTCTATTCTCTTCAAACATAATAGTTCATGTTATTTATAGTTTCTCAAATCGGTGCGAAGTTTCTGTTTATGGTTATGACATCATTTTAAAGAGTTATATTTCCAAAATAGGAAAATTTGGTGTTTTAATTTCTGTATTACTTTTAACATTTCGCATATTTCCAATTTCATATCCATGCATGGTTTGCTTTTCTTTTATAAAAATAGTATATGCAACTCTCTATATAAGATTTTGTAATTCTATGATTCAATATGCTTATTTTCATCATATTTTATCACAATGAATGACCAATTAAAGGTAACATCTCATTTTCTTTACTTATCGCAAGTTATTAAATGTGTATTCTCAGCAATATCGCTCAGACTAATCCCTCTCAGGGAAGTCCTAGTATAATTTTTTATTACTTGAATTTTCTTATACATTTTTATACATCTTTTCAAATATTAAATCATGGGTATCAATGTAATTTATTTTATAGCTGTTATACTAACATATATAAATATATATATATATATATATATATATTAATGAATGACAATGTTTTTTTTCTTACAGACATTTATATTCTTGATAATGGTAGAAAAAACTTAACAAAATTGTAGACCAGTTCAATTTATGTAATTGCATATAAATTTATGTAATTGCATGTCATGCATGATGATAATTGCATGTAAAATATTTTAGGTTAAGTCTTTTAAATATAAAATAATTATTTTTTCAAGATATTGTTCAATGTTAAATTTTGTTCAAAAGTTCATAAAGCATTCAAATAATAATAATAATAATCCTAAAACTTTTCTTGTTAATAAAATATGTTATTATTGAAATGAATTATTGACAAAAATTTCACACAAATCATTTTGCTGGGCGTGGATTCGAACCTGCATTTTCTACAAAAACTCAAAGCATAAAACAGCTGCGTAACCCCATTACGCTACCAGGGACAGATTGAGATATCTTCTATAATGGAGTAGTTCTAGAGTCAGTTGACATATGCGCAATCGTCTGGAATTTAGATTTTGATTTTATAGAAACTGTTTTGTGTTTTAATGTTTATAAGTTTTTTTTTTTTTTTGATATATTGATATCAGCTAAAACTTAAAATGCTAACATTTCCAATCTTCGTGTGTAACGGCAATTTATTAGAAGGATTACCAGTAATAACTTTTAGCCTCAAATCATTCAGTTTATTTTCTATGTGTAGTACGACGCCTTCCAAAATAGACCATATTTTTGAATTGTTAATAACACTTAAAGAGACAGATAATAATATTGTGATAAAAAGAAGAGCTTGTTTACAATAAGATCGAATAAATTATATTTTCGATGCAAACGCATTTAAAACTAAACTTCTAGCAGCTGTGAGGTAATAGTTCAACTGAGCGAGAATCTCTACGCATGTGCAGTGCGTCACTCCAAAGGCAGACTTATACTTATGTACTACGCATGCGCATACGTGAAATTTTAATTGAAAATTGTGGCTAATTAACAAAATTTTTGATCAAACAAAAGTACGATAACAAATCTGTGGAAAAATATCTTTCGTTTAAAAAAAGAATGGTGTGATTTGATGCAGTAGTTTGCTCTTACGAACTGTCGAAAGGAAAATGCTTAGCATTTTAAATATATAGATAACACTAAAATTAATGCTGCGTTTTTTTATTGTATTCCTGTTGAGCATAAAAGAGAGGTTCTCATATCTTGCACTGCTCTAATTAAAAAAGGAACTAATCGCTGTACAATTATTTTTGTCGGTCTTAAATCTTATATGAAAATTAATACTCTGTTGTATTACAATTCTATTAAAATTGGCTACAGTTATGCATCCAAATTTAGTTTTATAATATAATAGAATGAATGGATACACTACCGTTATTTTTATATATGGGCTTCTTTTTTTTATCAAAATGAATATTCTAGTAATAGTTTTTCAATCAATAAAGTTGATTCTTTTTTTAAATAATAAATTTAAAATATAAGATGAATAGGAATGTTTTAAGTATTAAATAAAATTTCTGATATAACATAATGTGAGACTGTAGTCTGAAGAACTATTGTTATAAAAAAGTAAGTGATGGATCAAGCAAACTCTTCTTGCCCATTCGGTAAACGAAAAATTAAGTTAAGTGATTAAGATAGCCTTATAGTCAAATTTGCGTGTTGGAATTCGAATCACATATCCAAATAAACGGTTGTTCAAAAAACAAACATTAAATCGATTCAAATTGAAAACAATAACAATAATCAGAATAAATGTGTTATTCTAGAATCGGTGATATACTAAATACACTGAAAGTATATTAAACTAATGCGCATGTAATTCTGAGATACTACAACTTACTTTATCCTTTCTTTAAATCAAAAGATTAAGAACAATTCTAGAAAACTAAGTCCCACTAATGGCCCAGAGGTTGTGCCCTCGAAACTAGTATACGGCAGAGGAGGTGTTCGTACCCATCACGGCGACTTTCCTAATTGTTTGGAGTTTTCCGTGGTTTTATTCGAACTTTCGATTTCCTTGGGTAAATATGGGTGATTTTCCTTTGCACCCCCGAAGGGCACACACCACTTAAGGTCTATATTCCACGTGTTCATAATTGGCCGTCCTGAACATAACCAACCAACCAACTACAAATCAAAATGTCAAAAAAATGTTTTTTTTTCTTTTTCAATAGGATAATTTAAATGACATTTAGAATTTTCAGAATTTCGGTACATATTTCTGATACAAGAAGATAATACACGCGATGAATACGTATGATTATCCCCTTTGGAACTAGCGACACGTAAACGTGCCGCAAAAAGGCTTAAAATATTTTATCGTCACCAGTAAAATTTTATTGTAAAATCTGCCTTATTTAATCGGATAATTTATTTCGATTTAATAAGGCACAAATTCCTGTTTTTAAAATCCGGTGAAAAAACATTTAAAATTTCGTAAAAGGCTCCCTGAGTGAATGGCTTAAGCAATGAAATTACTTACACAGTTTATTTTCTCTTTTTTACTATAAATTTCTGCTGTTCCAAGAGAAACATAAACGGAAATAAAAGTTTTGTTTTATTTTCACATATTGTCCAGTATGAATGGGCACACCCGTAAAGGGAATATGCCACTTCACTAGAAGAATACTGCTGAGCCAAGCATTAAAGATCTGTCACGTGAGTAATAGGTCTGAGTTAGACGAGTCTATTGTTGATAATAGGACTGGAAGCAATGAAAAGGGAGTTCTTCCTACTATAGCTTTTATCGCGAATGGAGAGGAATTTCGCCCCTCTCCTAATGCTTCCCTACATTCGGAAAGGTTTATTATTTTGGCAGTATGCCAAGACAGGCCTTTGAAAACTGGTGAAGCAGTAGCACTTATTTAACTATTCGGTAATTTTGTTGATTTTATTACCGTAATTTCGGGTGTATAAGCCGCAGATCAAACAATTCTTTTTCGACCCAGAATTTTTTAAGAAATAAATACAACTATTGAGATCGCCGTAAATATTTGCCTTCAATCACTAAATAAGATTTCTGTGTCCAAAAAGAATTGTTTGATCCGCGGCTTATACACCCGAAATTACGGTATATCATATGAATAGTATTGAATTTTTTTACCGGTATAAATTAAATAATATTAAAATTAATGCTACGTTTCTTTATTGTATTTCTGTTGAGCATAAAATAGAATTTTTCATAATTTTGCACTCGTCTTATTAACCCTGCTGTTCTGTTCGGGTCTATTTGACCCGAAAATTTTTTTGTTCACTTATAAAAAAAAAATTAGCGCAGAGATATTTCCATGAAACTTTTTGACTTTGTTCATTAGTAATGTAACTATATATTCCTTGAAGTATTTACGTTTATTTATATTTCCAAGAGATATTTTTTAACTTAGTCCTAATGTACTGTTCGGGTCATATTGACCCGAGTTAAAAAATAATTTTATCATGCACTTTAAAATTTTTTTTTTGGAATCATTCAATAAATATAATTACTGCAACGTATCTATTTCGAAATCTGTTTCGTTGGCACAGGTCACGTAACAGGAGAGCAAAGTCAAAAGTTGATATCATTGGCGGAAGGGGAAAAAATGTACCTGTTAGTAACGTTTCTTTTTTTCATGCTGTATTTCAATTTCTAATAATCTGAAGAACAGTTGTATCCCTGAGTATTAGTAAAAAAATGACGAATCGTAGAAATTTGGGCGACGCTGATATTGCTAAATTTATGGAAGCCTCTGACAGCGAAGAGGAAAATGCGTCTGAGTATAAAAATCATACAAGTGAGGAAATTGAAAGTGAAAGTTCTGACAACTATTTTCATATTGATATTCAAAAGACGCACAATATACAGAGTATTCAGTCTAAGAATCGTGAAATAGTATGGAAATTGAATCCTAATTCATTCTGGTCAATTAACGTCTGCTAAAATTATAAAAACTACTCCAGGTGTCACAAGATATGCAACGACAAGGATAACTGACATAAAAAGCGCATTTGCGACGGTATTCAATTCTACAATCGAGAACAAAATCATAAAAATGACTAATATAGAAGGAAGAAAAGCGTATGAAAAAGAGTGGAAAGATATTAATACTGAAACTTTTCAAGCATACATCGGATTATTATTATTAGCTCGTGTGTACAAATCATATGGAGAATCAACAAAAAGTTTGTGGAATCAAGAAACAGGCAGAAATATATTTCGTGCTGCAATGTCCCTCGAAACCTTTCTATGATAACGAGAATTATTCGTTTTGACAATAAATCTACAAGGCAAGAAAGAAGGTCTGTAGATAAATTAGCTGCTGTTCGAGATATTTGGGAAAAGTGGATAGAAATTCAACCTAAACTGTATAATCCAAGTGAAAATGTTACTGTAGATGAACAATTAGTAGGATTTCGTGGACGATACCCTTTCAAACAATATATACCTAGTAAACCCACCAAGTATGGGATAAAAATATGGGTTTTATGTGATAGCAAAACTTTGTATGTACTGAATGCACAAATTTATGCTGGAAAAAAATCAAGGATCAAAGCCAGAGAAAAGTCAGGGTATGCGGGTATTCAGTAACCTTACTTATGGGTATTCGGGGCACAGTGTTACATGTGATAACTTTTCACATTCTATAACTTGGAAAAACTTCTTCTAGAACGGAAAATGACTATGCTTGGAACCATTAGAAAAAATAAGCCCGAACTTCCTGAGAAAATGCTAAACAAAGAAGTGCACAGCTCATCATTTTATTTTACAGAAGATACAACAGTTGTAAACTACATCCTTAAAAAGAACAAAAATGTTATTCTTATGAGCACTTTTCATCATGAAAATGAAGTTAGCGACAGACCTGACAAAAAACCACAAATGATATTCGATTTTAATTCAACTAAAGGGGCGGTGGATAGTCTTGATCAACGTTTGAGTACATACACTTTTAAGAGAAAAACAAATCGCTGGCCTTTTATAGTATTCTATAATATGCTTGATACATCTGCTTACAATGCATTTATTCTGTGGATTTCAATAAACAGCAAATGGAATGAAAATAAATTAACCAAACGAAGGCTCTTTTTAGAAGAATTGGGGAAATCTCTAATTTTTCCACACATTGAAGTAAGACAGCATGTTCCCAGAAGCGAAGATTCAGTCAAAATTGTGAAGAGAATGCGTAGTAAAAGTGAAAACGTACCCTCGGAATCAGATAAGAACACTTCATTGTGTACTAAATGTGCAAGATGCAAGTTCAGCCCATCAACCAACGACAACAAAACTAATATATTATGTTACAATTGAAAAAAACACAAATTTCACGTAAGCTATGTTTGTCCAAATTGTAAATAAAAGTAAGTATTCAAATATTTTTAAGTTATTTTACTAGTGTTTTGTATTATTTGATATATATTTAAGTTTATTTTACTATTTTTTAAACTATTTCTAAAATATTTATTTTCATTTACTGCTAGAAAAGGTAATATTCTAAATCGGGTAACATTGACCCGAACACTACATACGTATAGTAAATGCGAACAGAACAGCAGGGTTAAAAAAGGAATTAATCGCTGTAAAATTATTTTTATCTGTCTTAAGTCTTGAAAGAAAATAATGCTCTGTTTTATTACAATTCTATTAAAATTGGCTACAATTATACATCCAAATTTAGTTATATGATATGATAGAATGAATAGCTATACTACTTTTATTTTTATATATGGGCTTCTCTTCTTCTTCTTTTTTTTTATTAAGCAAAATGCATATTCTAGTGATAAATTTTCAATCAATAAGGGTGATTATTTTTTAAACAATAAATTTAAAATGAAGGAATGAATAGGAATTTTTTTAAGCTTAAATATTCTTAATATTACGTCTAAAAATTTCTGACATTACATAGTGTGAAATTGTATATGAAAGAACTAGTGTTATAAAAAAAATTGTGATGAATCAAGGAAAATTTTCTTGCCCTTTCAATAAACGGACAAATAAGTTGAGTTAAGATAGCCCTGTTTTCAAACATTCGTGACGCAATTGGAAATAATATTCAAATGAACTGGTGTCCTAAAAACAAGCATGAAATGGGTTCAAATTGAATTAAAAAAAAACAGTATCAATGTCTTATTCTAGTTCTCGATCTTATACGAAATACACTGAAAGTATATTAAATAAATGCGCATGTGATTGTGAGATACTACAACTTACTTTATATTTTTACTCAAAAGATTTAGAACAATTCAGGAAAACAAAGTTCCATTGGTGACCAAAAGTTCTACAATTGAAACTGGTACACGGCAGGTGAGTTGTTCGTATCCAATCACGGCTTTCTTATTAATCGTTCAAGTTTTCCGTGGTTTTCTTCGAACTTTGGATTTCCTTGCATAATAAATACAGGTGAGGTTCCCTTAGACCCTACACTCCCCGTGGAAGGCACCCTACACTAAAGGATCATATCCCACGTGATGATAATTGGCTGTCATGAACTTAGCCAACCAACCAACAAGAAATAAAGTTTCAAAAACTGCTTTTTCTTTTTTAATAGGATAATTTAAATGACATTTAGGAAGGATTTTCAGCATTTTGGTAAATATTTCTGGTACAAGCATAAAATGCATTCGATGAATACATATGATTATCCCCATCGGCACAAGCGACACGTATACGTGCGCAAAAAAGCTTAGGAATAATCCTTTATCATCTCCAGTAACATTTTACAGAAAAATATGCCTTATTTAATCGAATCATTGTTTTTTCACGATTCAATAAGGCACAAATTCCTGTTTTTGAAATCCGGTTACAAACCGTAAAAGACTTCTGACGAGAAAGAGTTAAGCAAGGACATTACTTACAATATAAAATTTGCTTTCCCTCTTTTCGCAATAAATTTCAAAAAAATTAACAATTTACACCTGGTGACTTCCTTAGTGAGCGGAAACATTCCAAAATGTGGAACTTGTTCTGAGCTTCTGTACTATCAATTGCTTAGTTTAAAGGTAACACATCCTTTAAGAGAAAATTCTACTTCACTTGAAGAACATTATACATATCATCTCATGAAAATTTGAAGGATTTTATCATATCATATAAATACTGTTGTATTTTTTACCGGTATCAAATAAATAATATTAAAATTGATGCTGTGTTTCCTTTTCGTATTTCTGTTGAGCATAAAATAGAATTTTTCATAATTTTGCACTCGTTTTATTAAAAAAGGAATTAATCGCTGTAAAATTAATTTTGTTATTCTTAAATCTTAAAAAAAAAGAAAATTAATGTTCTGCTGTAATTCAATTCTATTAAAATTGGCTACAATAATACATCCAATATTAGTTCCATATTATGATTGAATGAATACATATGCTACTGTTATTTTTATATATGGGCTTTTTTTAAAAATCTGAATGAGTATTCTAGTGTTAGTTTTTTAATCAATGAATGCGATTTTTTTAAGAATGAATTTAAAATATGGAGTGACTAGGATTTTTTTTAAGATAAAATATTCGTAATATATTGTCGAACAATTTCTGTCATTACACAGTGTGGGATTGTATATGAAAGAACTAGAGTAATTAAAAAAATTGAAAGATGGTTCAAGCAAACTCTTCTTTGCCATTTGAAAAACGGACAAATGAGTTAACCCTTTCTGGTGCACTGTGTCCAGTCTGGACACACCTAATTTTAATTCCAAATTTGCAACTGGCACCAATAATATTTCATAAAATCTTACTTTTACAATAAAAGCTTAAACCATCTTAGAACTTCTATACGGCAGGTGCGGTTCTCGCACCCAATGACGGCCGACATATTGATCGTTCGGAGTTTGGATTTCCTTGATTAATACGTGTTAGGTAAGTTTCCCTTCGAAAGACACTCCCCCCTCCCTGAAGGTCTTGCCCCTACACACTTAAGGCCCACATCTCATGTGTTGATAAATGGCCGTCATCAACACGTCCAACAAACTACAAATCAAAATTTCAAAAAAGGCTTTTTCTTTTTTAATAGGATAATTTAAATGGCATTCAGGATTTTAAGCGCTTCGGTACATATTTCTGATGCAAGTAAAAAATGCATTCGATGACTATATATGCTTATCCCTTTTGTCACGAGCGGCACATATACGTGCCACAAAAATGCTTGAGAATGATCGTTCTTCATTACCAGTAACATTTTATTGTAAAAATTGCCTTGTTTAATCGGATCAGTTTTTACGATTAATAAGGCAGGAATTCCTGTTTTTGAAAACCGGTGACAAAACAATAAAATTTTCGTAAAAGGCTCCTGTCGCGAAAGGGCTAAGCAATGAAATTACGTATACAATTTATGTTCCCTCTTTTCGCTATAAATTTCTGCCGTGTTGAGTAAAATCTACACGGAATTTAAAGTTTTTAAATGCATGTACATATTACCAGCCCAAAATTAGACTTATCTTTATCTCAGAGAAAAAACAACCCACTACGTAAGCATAACCTCCTCAATCCTGAGACAAATTTTACGTGAGTCTGCAAAAGCGGCTTAAAATGAGTCTGAAACAGCATTAAAGATATATCAATTTAGAAATCAATGTTTATTATATGCACGCATTTATTAAAAAAGTCTAAAACTAATTTTAACAATTCTAGAAGTATTTAAATTAAATTAAATGGTATTATTCAGTGTTGTCAGTGGGCTACTTTTTTAAAATTCAGAGTTCTTTATTCGAACCACTTTTTTGAAAAGGTAAATTACCTTTTTTTTCGCCTTAATTAACATGTCATTGAAAAAGGCACATTTTATCATTTACAAAAAGTGGTGCCAATCAAGAATTTGAATTTTGAAAAAGTAGCCCGTCTGGCAACACTGGTATTATTTGGCGCCATCTCCAGGCGACGCCAAGACTGAAAAGGATAACATCCCAGAAGTTTTCACCATAAATTGCCTTTTTTAAAAGTAGCTCACCCGTCAAGGAGACTACTTCACTTGAAGAGAAGTACAGATATCCTTAAGCGAAAACTTCGATTTTATTACATGATATAAAAACTACTGTAATTTTTTACCGGCATCAAACAAATAATACTAAAATTAATATTGCAAATAATACTAAAATTAATGCTGCGTTTCCTTATTGCATTTCTGTTGAGCATAAAAGATAGGTTTTCATATCTTGCACTGGTCTAATTAAAAAAGGAACTAATTGCTGTAAAATAATTTATGTTGGTCTAAAGTCAAAAGAAAATTAATACTCTGTTGTATTACAATTCTATTAAAATTGGCAACAATTATACATCTGATTTAGATTTATAATCTCACAAAATGAATAGATATACTACTGTTATTTTTATATATGGACTTCTTTTTTTTAAAATCAAAATGAGTACTCTAATGATAGTTTATCAATCAATAAATGTGATTCGTTTTTTAAACTATCAATTTAAAATATAGGATGAATAGGAATTTTTTTAAGCTGAAATACTCTTAATATTATGTCTAATAATTGCTGGCATTACGTAGTGAGAAATTGTATATGAAAGAATTAGTGTTATAAAAAAATTCACGGATGGATCAAGCAAACTCATCTTGCCCATTCGGAAAACAGACAAATAATTTAAGTGATTAATATAGCACTGATATCAAACATGCGTGCTGAGTTGGAATCAAATATACAAATAAACGGGTGTTCTAAAAACAAACATGAAATCTGTTTAAATTGAAAAATATAATCAGAATCAGAATTAATGTTTTATTCTATTCTCGTTGAAATACTAAATAAACTGAAAGTATATAAAATCAATGCGCATATAATTGTGAGATACTACAACTGACTTTAACTTTTTTTAAAATCAAAAGATTAAGAACAATTCTAGAAAACAAATTCCCTTTAATGGTCGAGAGGTTCTGCTCTCGAAACTGGTATATGGCAGATTAGATGTTCGTACCTAATCACGGCAACCTTTCTAATTGTTTGGAGATTTCTGTGTTTTTTTTTTTCGAACTTTGTATTCCTTTGCGTAAATAGGGTGATTTTCCCTTAGAACCCCCTCCCCCTCAGGGCACTCACAACTTTAGCCCTTTATCCCATGTGTTGATAATTGGCCGTCATTAACATAACCAACCAACCAACTACAAATCAAAATCCCCCAAAAAATGCTTTTTTTTAATAGGATAATTTAAACGACATTTAGGATTTTCAGAATTTCGGTAGATATTTTTGATACAAGCAAAAAATGCATTCGATGAATACATATAATTATTCCCTTTGGTAAAAGCGACAGGTATACATGCCGAAAAGAAGCTTAAGAAAAATCCTTTACTTTCACCAGTAAAATTTTACTGAAAAATCTGCCTTATTTATTCGGGTTTTTTTTTTTCGCTTCAATAAGGCACAAATTCCTGTTTTTAACCCTATAACCGCCCAGTGATAGGTCAAAAAATGTAATGTTGTTTTTCTCCTTAATTTAATTTAAGTGTTAATAAAAGAGGGGTTTTATAACATGGTACGATTTTATTGTTACGTATATGCTTATTAGTCTTTAGAGTAATAATGATAGCTTAATTTCTTAAAACTGGATAGTATTTGTAGAATTATATTAATTTAAATAAAGCTTCAGTGAAACCTGCGGCCAAGAGAACGGATATATCCGGTCGCGGCAGAGGGAAGGTTAAAATCCGGTGACAAAATGTAAAAGACTCCCGTTGAGAAAGAGTTAAGAAAGGACATTACTTAAATTATACTTTTTATTTTCCCTCTTTTCG
This sequence comes from Maratus speculifer, assembly GCA_964019185.1. Lineage (NCBI taxonomy): Eukaryota > Metazoa > Arthropoda > Arachnida > Araneae > Salticidae > Maratus > Maratus speculifer. The sequence goes on along the minus strand of OZ025300.1, from coordinate 210,255,661 downwards.
CTATAAATTTTAATAAAATTCACAACATACAAGTGGGGACGTTCCTTAGTGAGCTCCAACAATCCACAATATGGACCCTATTCTGAAAGCCCTTGCTAATAATTGCTTAGTTTAAAAGTAGCACATCCGTAAATGGAACTTGCTACTTCACTTGAAGAACATGATACAAACCATCTCAGGCAGAAAATGAACAATTTTATTATATTATATAAGTACTGTTTTATTTTCTTACCGGTATCAAATAAATAATATTAAAATTAATGCTGAGTTTCCTTATTGTATTTATAATGAGCATAAAAGAAAGGTTTTTTCATAACTTGCTCTGGTCTAATTACATAAGGAACTAATCTCTGTAAAATAATTTTTGTTATTCTTAAATCTTTAAAAAGGTAAATTTAATGCTCCGTTGTATTACAATTCTGTTAAAATGGGCTGCACTAATTCATCCAATTTCAGTTTCATAATATGATAGAATGAATAGATATACTGCTGCTATTTTTATATATGGGCTTTTTTTAAATTTAATTGAGTATTCTTGTGTTAGTTTTTTAGGTGCGTTCGTAATTATGTAAATACGTAGCACCTATTGTTGTCGCTCAGTCCGTCCGTCTGTCTGTCCGTGTGTCCGTCTGTCTGTCCGTCAGTCTGTCCGCATATAACAACTCAAAAACTACCCAACCGAATCGTTTGAAATTTAAAATACATAATTATAACATAATTTTGTCGAGTCATTTCAAATTTTATGAAAATCGGATTGATAGATCAATTACAGGGACATTCAAAAGGATTCCGTTACATTACGGTCAATAGGGAAAAAAGTTTTAAATGCATTTTAATTGTTTGAAATTTAAAACATATAATTATTGCATAATTTTGTCGAGTCATTTCAAATGTTATGAAAATCGAATGCATAGATCAATTACAGGGACAATCAAAAGGATTCCGTTACATTACGGTCAATGGGGAAAAAGTTTCAAATGCATTTTAATGATGTTACACTCATTCGAACATAATAGAATTGGCATGAATCTATGAAATATATACTAAAATATGCATTCTGTACAATCTGTGATGCAAAGAATCGTTATTATTAAATTACAGAGCCACACAAAAATATTCCACTATATAATGCTATACGGAGAAACATGGTTTGGTATGTGTTTTAATTATATTCAACTATTTCACATTTTATGAATAAGATATACGTTGCTGAGGTGTAATAAAAATTACTTCCTGCATATTTACAGAAACGTAAAGATTTCGACTACTATACTGTATCCGGAGTACGCTCTACTATATCAGCAAGATCTGAATATTTTTGAAACTTCGTTATCGTTCGAACGCACCTCATTTGCTACTTTCACGTGCAATTTCCAACTTGTTAATAAATAAATGTGATTCTTTTTTTAACAATAAATTTAAAATATGGAGTGAATAAGAATTTTTTTAAGATAAAATATTCGTAACATTTTGTCTTACAATTTCTGTCATTACACAGTGTGGGATTGTATATGAAAGAACTAGAGTAATTAAAAAAATTTGAATGATGGATCAAGCAAACTCTTCTTTGCCATTTGAAAAACGGACAACTGAGTTAACCCTTTCCGGTGCTCTGTGTCTGGTCTGGACACAACTAATTTTAATTCCAAATTTGCAATTGGCACCAATAATATTTCATAAAATCTTACTTTTACAATAAACACATAAATTAAGGAATTTTTGATTTTTTTAAAAGTCCTTTCTAAATTCTGGTGTAAGTCGATAATTTTTCATTTTACTAACAGGATTTGTCCGTATCGGATATGGTTAAGTGATTAAGGTAGCGCTATTTTAAAACATGCGTGGTGGAATTGGAATTGAATAACCAAATATATCCCGATTTTTTTCAAACTTTAGATTTTCTTGCGTAAATACGGGTGGAGTTTTCTCAGAAAGACCCCCCGGAGGACACCCCTCACTTAATTCCCATATCCCACGTGTTGATAATTTGTTGTTATGAACATAATCAACCATCCAACTACAAATCAAAATTTCAAAAACTTCTTTTTCTTTTTTAATAGGATAATTTAAATGACACTTAAGAAGGATTTTTAGCATTTTGGTACATATTTCTGATACAAGCAAAAAATGCATTCGATGATTACATATGATTATCCCCTTTATCACAAGCGACACGTATACTTGCCGAAAGAAAGTTTAAGAATAATTGTCTGAGCGTAGCGAAGTCTTATACTCAGAGTACGTAACGATATTAAAAGTCAAAAAAATTCTTTCGTCAAGCAAATCTCAAAAAATACTTGTCGGATTTCGATTCTGTTTGTACCAGAAGGTACCTATGAAGGTAACCTCGTGAATGCACCTACTTTCAAAAATTAGTTCCAAATAGTTTAAAAATTATGTTTTAAAAAACTGATAAAAAAGCATAATTTATTCGCATTCGAATTTGGTGTGCGTCACTTTTAACTGGTTGGATGTTTTCGTTAAACTCCCAAATTTAAGCACATGGAGCAAGGAAAGAACGCAAACAATTTTTAAGTACAATAAATTATGCTTAAATTTAAGAAACAAACTGAAAAATAATTTTGTTGTTGTTGTTAATTCTAAAGAAATAAGCCTTAATTCTAAGTTACTTAGTATTTGTACTTGAGATTAGTATTATATAATATGTATTATACACTTAGTATTAGTACTTCAGAATTAATGATATCTTTTATAATAGGACTTTATAACTGTCATTAGCATTTTTTATGTTTCGTACATGCGAATTGGAAACAATTCTGCAGTGTTTAAATAAAATGCGTGTTTAAATAAAATATTGGTACTACTGGGTTAGCTCGTTGATCAATTTCGCGAAATTATACATATTCACATATTTTTTTTATTTTCAGTAACGAAAGAAGAAATAAATTAGTGAAATAGGGGAAGATGGGGATACTTGAACCATTTTTTAGATTTTAATTTTTTTAATTTTTTTATAATTTCTTAGAACAAAATAAAATATTGAAAATAAAAATTTGATATTTTTTCTTCAATTGAAAATCATTTTCAATTAATATTGAAGTATTTTTCTATGTCTAGTAAATTTTTACTTTTTCTTGTACATCGTGGCTCAAGTATCCCCATGGAGGGGATACTTGAGCCAGATGTCACATTCGCACCAGTATTTTGCATAGAAAAAACCGATTTATAATATACGCGAAAAAATGAATTAAATTTTTTTCAAATAAATTTGGTCGAATTTTCTGGTGTCGTTGTGACATTTCAGAATTAAAATTATGTGGTAGAAAATTCTACCAGCAGAGCTCAAAGGGTTAATCACCCTACTTTCAAAATGGTACCAAGGTATGTGATTTCTTTTTTACATGTTTAGAACTATAAATATGTTACCATGTTGCCAGTTTCAGAAAGAAAAATTGACCAACTGTAGAGATAATAGGGGTGGCTCAAGTATCCCCTATGCTCAAGTATCCCCACTCTCCCCTATTGATAAAAATACATATAAAAAGTGGGATAAAAATCATTTGGTGATGTTTTAAACACATGTATTGTATTGAATGCGACATTCACGATCATAAACACATTTATCGTATTTAATGCGATTGAATACGACATTCACGATTATTCCTTATTGGCATTTTATCTTATTGTTTGGCGATACTTTTTCGGTCGACAGAATAATCAAGTAATATAATAAATAAATAAATAAATAAAAGAAAGAAACAGAGGAAAAAGATACAATAGTTGAAGCGATGAATAAACAATTATAAATAATAAACATAATAAAAAATATAATAAAAAATATAAATATCACAATACGTCGTAAATCGTAAATTACTTATAGCAATATTCAAAAACAACATTTTCACCTTAATTTGGCGGAGAAAAAATCGCTCTAACGTGAACTTATATTTTTACACATAAATATGACATCAGTGCCATATTTATGAGTAAAAATAAACATAAACGATCATCAGGTTTGAAATCTCAATTTCCGAAACCCAAACTGGACCATGATTTATAAAAACGCCAAGTTGAAGGTATTGGAAAAGTGCCATGAAATTAGTGCAGAGATATCATATACTCATCGAATTTGGCGCAAATTTGGCGCAAAATATTTTTAAATTAATTTCTATTATTTTAAAAAGAAAGTAACAATTAAACAACACGATTAAATCTAGATTAAATTAATATAGAAAAGATAAATAAACAATTTTTAATAAAAAAACAACAGCCGGGTTACCATGTAATGTAAATAACGATATTTTGGCGCCAATTATTTATTAAAAAGTGTACCATATCCTGTTCTAAATTTTTTGGCTAGCTTCTTTTTCTTTATGGCATTAAATGAATTGATGTGGTTGCAAGGTAAACCATATTTAGGGTCCCTTAGGCATGTTTGGTATTGTAGATGTAGTATGCGGGATTAATAGTTTATCTACTGAGACACCCAAAAGAATTTCATTAAATTATGGTCTATTAAGGGAAATTTTTTGAAGAGTATTTTAATGAAATTACGCTATTGCAAATGTGGGAAACTTGTATAAATCACTGAATTTCATTACGATTACGTTTTAACAGGATATTCATAGCATTTTTAATCCAATTACAGAGAAACACAAAAGAAATCGGTTACAATACTGTCTTTAAGCAATAATTTCTGGAAATGCGTTTTCAATTTCTGCATGCGCTTTTAAATTTAACTATTGTTTATGTGTTCTAATTAATATAAATATTTAGTTCCTATAGCCATCGTTCGATCCGTCCGTCTGTCTGTCCGCATATAACAGCACAAAAACTAGCCTACCGAATCGTTTGAAATTTTAAATATCTATTTGTTGCCGAATTTTGTTGAGTCATTGCAAATTTTAATAAAAGCGGATAAATATTTCGAATATAGGGACAGTCAAAAGTATTCCGTTACATTACGGCCGATGAGATGAAAGAGTTCCAATTATTTTTTAATGATGTTAGAAACATAATGAAATTTATATCCATTTATCAAGAGCACTAGAATATATATTTTGTAGAACATGCCGCGCATTAAATATTTATTTTAATTTACACGTCACCACAAAAGAATTCCATTACAAATTAGTATGAGGAGGGGTTGATATTAACTTTTCAGATTTACTATTCTAGTCATTTTCTCAATTTCACTAGCAGGTGTTTTAAATAATAACTTTTTCGAGTAAAACTGCACAACCGAGTTCACATTGGCGTATTTGAGCCAGCATGTTATACTAAAAATATATTCAGATTTGTAAATCACTTATGATGACACTTGACGGCTCAAAGCTTATGCAGACGAGGTATTCAGATCTCGTTAGTACGTTAAACTATAGACATTTCTAACAGTGGCATAGTCGTAAAAAAACTGAATATACATAATTTATACAGAAATATACATATTTTTATACATAATTTTTTAAAGAGAGAATACAATAAGTTTTTATCGAAAACTTCATCGCATGCATAGAAAACAGATGTAGGCATTATATTATTTTATATATTAACTATTTTGTTCTAATTATTCAAAGGCACCACACACCATATAAAATATTTCCTCATTCTATTCAACCATCATCATTTGCGCCACTTTAGGTATTAAAATTGGTGTGTATATTCTTGACGTCATTTCAAAGAGTTATTAAAATTTCGATACAAGATATTTTAATGCTTCATTATCTTTATTACTTTTAATGTATTGCGTATCTCGGATTTTATAACCATGCGTGGCTGTTTTGTATAGTTTGATTCCCCATTTTTTTGACCGCGTATAAGAATTTTATGCAATATTTTGCAATTGTACCCAATTATATTGCCTTGTATATTTTGCAATTGTTGCAATATTTTGCCATTGTTTTGTAATTGTTCACTTTGCTATTTTTTTGTCATTTAGATTTGTGACAGTATAAAATCAATTAAAGATAGCATCTTTTTGTTTTTTTTTTTTTTTTTTACTTTTAGCATACTATTGTTAAAACTATTTTAAGCAATATCGCTCAGACTAATCCCTCTGAGGGAAGTCCTAGTCCTTTATATGCACCAGTAAAATTTTATTGTAAAATCGGCCTTATTTAATCGGGTCAATTATTGTTTTCTAGCCAATAAGGCATAAATTCCTGCTTTTAAAATCCGGTTACAAAACGTAAGACTCCCGTCGGGAAAGAGTTAAGCAAGGACATTACTTATAATATAGAATTTATTTTCCCTCTTTTCGCTATAAATTTCAATAAAGTTCACAACTTACACCTGGGAACGTTCCTTAGTGACCGAAAACAATCCAGAGTGTGGAACCTATTCTGAGAGCCATTACTAATTATAGCTTAGTTTAACAGTAGCAGACCATAAAGGGAAATTGCTACGTCACTTGAGGAATTATACATATCACATTATACATATCATCAGACGAAGAATTGAATGATTTTATCATATCATATAAGTTCTGTTACATTTTTTCACCGGAATCAAAGAAATAATATTAAAATTAATGCTGCGTTTCCTTATTATATTTCTGTTGACCATAAAAGAGAGGTTTTCATATCTTGCTCTGGTCAAATTACATAAGGAACTAATCGTTGAAAATTATTTTTGTTATTCTTAAATCTTAAAAAAAGAAAATTAATGCTCTGTTGTATTACAATTCTATTAAAATTGATTGCAATAATTCAACAAATTTTAGCTTCATAATATGATAGAATGAATAGATATACTACTGTTATTTTTATATATGGGCATTTTTAAAAATCTAAATGAGTATTCTAGTGGTAGTTTTTTAATCAGTAAACGTGATTTTTTTTCTAACAATACATTTAAAATATGGAGTGAATAGGAATTTTTTAAAGATAAAATATTAGTAATATTTTGTCTAAAAATTTCTGTCATTACACAGTGTGCGATTGTATATGACAGAACTAGTATGATAAAAAAAATTGAATGATGGATCAGGCAAATTCTTCTTGCCCATTTGAAAAACGGACAAATGAGTTAACCTTTTCCGGCTCACTATGTCCGCTCTGGACACATCTAATTTTAATTCCATTTGCAATTGTCACTAATAATATTTCATAAACAGGATTCGCACAGTTCTACCACAAACGTTTAAGAATATTTTCAAAGTGTTTCATTGCAGAAAAATATCGCAAAGTCTGTGAAAGAAGGTTGGGATTTTGAATGTAATGGTTTAAAAATTAAATGTATTTTTTCTTATTTTAAATAGTGGGGCCAGAGTCCTCGGAAATTCCAAGGAGTGTGCGAACCTTGATAAAACCTTGCTTTTACAATAAAGGTTTAAATTAAGGAGTTCTTGATTTCTTAAAAAGTCGTTTGTAAATTCCGGTGTCAGTCGATAATTTCTCATTTTACTAACAGAATTTGTCCGCGCCGGAAAGGGTTAAGTGATTAAGTCAGCACTGTTTTCAAACATGCGTGGTGGAATCGCAATCGAATATCCAAATACATCCAGGTTTTTTTTTTCGAACTTTGGATTTTCTTGCGTAAATACGGGTGAGGTTCCCTTAGAAAGACCCCCCCCCGGAGGTCACCCCTCACTTAATTCCCATATCCGTCGTGTTGATAATTAATTGTTATGAACATAACCAACTAAGCAACTACAAATCAAAATTTCAAAAAATGCTTTTTTTTTCTTTAATAGTATAATTTAAATGACATTTAGGATTTTCATCATTTCGGTACATATTTCTGGTGCAAGCAGACAATACACGCAATGAATACGCATGATTACCCCCTTTGGAACGAGCGACACGAAAACCTGCCGCAAAAAGGCTTAAATTCTTTCTTCTTCACCAGTAAAATTTTACTGCAAAATCTGCCTCATTTAATCGGATCGTTTATTTCGATTTAATAAGGCACAAATTCCTGTTTTTAAAATCCGGTGACAAAACATTTAAAATTTCTTAAAAGGCTCCCTGAGTGAATGGCTTAAGCAAAGAAATTACTTATACAGTTTATTTTCTCTTTTTTGCTGTAAATTTCTACTGTACTGAGAACAACCTACACGGAAATAAAAGTTTGGCAATATTTTCACATGTTGCCCAGTATGAACGCAGCACACCCGTAAAGGGAATATGCTATTTCAGTAGAAGAGAAAGACTTATATAACAAAACCATAACCTTGTTGATTTTATTACATCATATGAATAGTATTGAATTTTTTTACCGGTATAAATTAAATAATATTAAAATTAATGCTACGTTTCTATTGTATTCCTGTTGAGCATAAAATAGAAGTTTTCATATTTTGCACTCGTCTTATTAAAAAAGAAATTAATCGCTGTAAAATTATTTTTATCGGTCTTGTCTTGAAAGAAAGTAATGCTCTTTTTTATTACAATTCTATTAAAATTGGCTACAATTATACATCCAAATTTAGTTATATGATATGATAGAATGAATAGATATACTACTTTTATTTTTATATGTGGGCTTCTCTTCTTTTTATCAAAATGAATATTCTAGTGATAGTTTTTCAATCAATAAAGGTGATTATTTTTTTAAACAATAAATTTAAAATGAAGGAATGAATAGGAATTTAAGCGTAAATATTCTTAACATTACGTCTAAAAACTTCTGACATTATACATTGTGAAATTGTAAATGAAAGAACTAGTGTTATAAAAAACGCTCTGTATAAAATATTCGCGCTCGGAAGTACTTGCTACTTTACTTGAAGTGGTACATATATCAACAGACGAACACCCTAACGATTTTATTACATCATATAAGTACTATAGTATTTTTTTTACCGGTATCAAATAAATAATATTAAAATTAATTATGGTTACTTTATTGTATATCTGTTGAGCATAAAAGAGGGGTTTTTATACCTTGCACTAGTCTAATTAAAAAAGGAACTAATCGCTGTAAAATTGTTTTTGTCTGCATTAAGTCTTAAAAGAAAGAAAATCAATGCTCTGTTGTATTACAATTCTAATAAAAATTGGCTACAATTATACATCTAATTTTAGTTTCATAATATGATAGAATGAATAGATATACTACTGTTATTTTGTATGTAGTCTTACTGTTATTTTATACATAGGTTTTTATTTTATCTAAATGAGTATACTAATGTAACGTTTTCAATCAAGAAAAGTCATTTTTTTATGCAATAATTTAAAAATATGGCATGAATAGATTTTTTAAGATAAAACATTCGTAATATTTTGTCTAAAAACTTCTACATAGTGTTAGATTGTATATGACAGAACTAGTATTATAGAGATTGCTAGAAATATATACTAGAAATTAAGTGATGGATCAAGCAAACTCTCTTGCCCATTTGATAATTGGACAAATGAAATAAGTGAATAACACCTTGGGGACGAGCGACCAGAAAAATTTTGCTACAACATTTGTCTTATTTCATTGGAGTATTTTCTCTATTTAAAAAGGGCAAAAATTTCTGTCTTTAAACACAGGTGACAAAACATTAAAAATTTCGTAAAAGGCTCCCTTCACGAAAGAGTTAAGAAAGCCTTGTTTTCAAATATGCGTAATGGAATTAGAATCAAATATCCGAATAAATTGGTGTTCTAAAAACAAATATGAAATGGGTTCAAATTTAAATAAAAATATGATAATAATGAGAGCCAATGTCTTATTCTAGTCTCGGTGATATACTAAATACATTGAAAGTATATTAAATCAATGCGCCTGCTATTATAAGATAATGTTTTTTCTGATTTGCAGTTTAGATCTAAAAGCGTTTTTCATGAGCACCTTGAGTTCTATCGCTGCTAGCGGATGCCATTAGTATTCCCATATTTGGCAGTATGCATACATATACAGTGTTTCCCCCAGGAGAAGGGCGCACAGGCCTTCGGGGAAACGTCCACCGGTAAATGTTAGCAGAAGGTTTTTTCTTATTTAAATTCTTAAAGATACAGAATTAATGCCAAAAATAAGGGGAACATTTCTTTTCAAAAATTTACTGGTGGAAGATCAAAAATTTACTGGTCGAAGGCTTGTGCGCCCTTGTCCTGGGGGAAACACTGCATATATATATATATACATATATATATATATATATATATATATACATACATATAATTTGGAAGTACGTCAGAAAAAAATTTATTGGCAATTTCCTCTTACTTTCATTAGAGCAACTACAACATACTTTTTTTACGAAAAAGATTAAGAACAATTCTAGATAACAAAGTCCCGTTAGTGTTCGAGAGGTTATGTCCTCGAAACCGGGTGTCACCGGTGTCAATCGATAATTTCTCATTTTATTAAGAGAATTTGTCATTGGCGGAAAGGGTTCAGGCACATATCCCACGTGTCGATAGTTCGCCGTCATGAACACGGCCAATAAGCTAGAAATCAAAATTTCAAAAAATGTTTTTTCTTTTTCAGTGGGATAATTTAAATGACATTCAGGATTCTCAGAGTTTCGTTACATAATTCTGATACAAGCAAAAAAAGCATTCGATGATTACTTATGACTTATCCGATGATTACTTATCCCTTTTGACACGAGCGCCACGTATGGCAAAAATATTTAAGAATGTTTCTTTATCGTCACCAGTAAAATTTTATTGTAAAACTCATTTTTTTAAGATTTAAAAAGGCACAAATTCTTGTTTTTAAAAACCGGTGACAAAACATTACAATTTTCGTAAAAGGCTCCCGACGCGAAAGGCTTAAGCATTGAAATTACTTATAAAATGCAATTTATTTTACCTCTTTTCGCTATAAATTTTAGCCATGTTGAGTAAAATCTACAAGGAATTCAAAGTTTTGAAATATTTGTCCATATTACCAGCCCCTTGATTAGAACTATCTTTACCTCTGAGAACAAACACTCCACAAAGCAAGCATAATATTCTAAGGGTCTTTATCAAAAGTACCTAGTTTAAAAGTAACACGCCCGATAAACTAGCTTGCTGCTTCACTTTAAGTGTAGTACATTTATCTTTGGAGGAACCAACAAATGATTTTATTACATGATATAAGTACTATTCTATTTTTATATTGGTATAAAATAAACTAGATAATGCCCGCTAAGATTTGACGGTAAATAACTTGAATGTTTCATCAGAAAAATTCTTGAATTTTTACTTAGTTTTTTTAAATTTGTCTATTAAAACTGTGATGAATTACTATATTACAAATATATATATATATATATATATATATATATATATATATATATATTTTTTTTTTTTTTTTTTTTTTTTTTTTTTTATAACGATTGGTGGTCTGATCTATTCGATGATGAAAAATAGTTTTAAGTTTATAATTTACAACTAATTATGTTTGTATTTTATCAGAAATTTAACTAAAAATATCGTGTAAGGTATTTATTTTTGCTTACTACAACCTATTTTCTTTTTGCCCCCCTCCTCTGTAATAACAATATTTACGCTACCATTCAAAGCTTGCCATGACTTTTATTTTTATCTGTCACATTCTCTAAAATCTTAAATTTGAAATTTGATGCAGCTAACCAATTATAGTTGTCTGAGCGTAGCGAAGTCTTTATACTCAAAGATACGTAACGATATTAAAATTCAAAAAAAATTCTTTCGTCAAGCAAATCTCAAAAAGTACTTGTCGGATTTTGATTCTGTTTGTACCAATAGGTACCTATGAAGGTAATCTGGTGAATGCACCTACTTTTAAAAATTAATTCCGAATAGTTTAAAAGTTATATTTAAAAAACTGATAAAAAAGCACAATTTATTTGCATACGTCACAGAAATTTGGTGCGCGTGATTTTCACCAGCTGGATATTTTCGTAGATAACCGAGTCAGTACATGGAGTAAATAGTAATCATTTACGCACTCAGAAATATTGAATGCAATAAAACATTTTAAAATTTAATCATGCAGGAAAATAAAACTGTTATTTTTTTATATTAAAAAAATGTCATAAAACTTTGATTTTGAGATTTTGTGATAATTTCTTAATAGCATTTTTTGATCGCTAAAAGAATGTTTTATATATTTCGCGTGTGAAAATTAGAAACAATTACGTTTTTAAATAAAAAGTTTTTTTTATGACATCATTTTCCCTTTATATTTATTTTTATTGCATGTTTTCTTTTAACTTATATTTTGTTTGTATGTGGAAATCAATTCTGGTCACTAATTTTTCGGCACGGATACCACAAGCCTATCAGATTTGGCGCAATTTTTTTCAAAGCCCATTTGGCGAAAACTCCGTTTTCAAATAACGCTTACATACACATTTTTAAATTATTTTCTATTTTCAAAAAGAACTTAAGTAAATATAATAATAATAATAATTAATAACTATAAAAAGAAAGATTGTATATAATTAAAAAAAGGAAATGAAAGTAAATAAACATTTTATGAGTAAATAAACAAATAATAAATAAATAAAACCGGGTTACCATCTCAGGTAAAATAATGCCATTTTGACGCCAATTATGTACCCTGGTGCATATGTGACATCTTTTCTCATTTTTCTTCCATTTCCTGTTGGCATACCACTTTGAAATTTGGAATATGTATGCATAACTGGGAGTAATACTGGAATTAGACATTGATTTTTTTTTTAATTCGATCCAAAAAGGGGCAACGGGGGCTATTTTTTAAAGATTTATACAATTTATACTGCATAAAGGAGCCACTTACCTATTTTTATATACAAGAAGAAGTAAGTAGTATGGATAAACAATTCTAGTATACATAAATGAAATACTTGAGATAATATACTAGAGATATAAGCACCGGGTTTGGCGAGATTTTTAATGCCAATTAGGCGAAAACATCGTTTTGATTACCAGGTACATATAGCATGCTATAATAACATGTTATTTATTTATTTCAAAATGAAAAAAAAAGGAATAAACGAAACATTTTCTGTTATTAAAAAAAAGAAATAACAATCAATAAATGTTAAGGTATTGATAAATTAATTTAATGATCAACTTTAAGTTCTGATCAATTAAATAAAGATATTTGAATAAGAGAAAACTTGCCAAGTCGCTCTATTGAATAACAAGTAACATACCAAATCATTTTAAGCAATTGAAGAATATTATGCTTGACAGGAGCTAAAATTTAAGAACCTTCGAAAGAACTTGGTTTGCAGTTAGATCTCACTTCTTTTCTTAGCGAAACCTTTAACGAACTTGGCATTCTTTCACATTCATGTTTTTGATAAGATAAAATACACTCTATTCTCTTCAAACATAATAGTTCATGTTATTTATAGTTTCTCAAATCGGTGCGAAGTTTCTGTTTATGGTTATGACATCATTTTAAAGAGTTATATTTCCAAAATAGGAAAATTTGGTGTTTTAATTTCTGTATTACTTTTAACATTTCGCATATTTCCAATTTCATATCCATGCATGGTTTGCTTTTCTTTTATAAAAATAGTATATGCAACTCTCTATATAAGATTTTGTAATTCTATGATTCAATATGCTTATTTTCATCATATTTTATCACAATGAATGACCAATTAAAGGTAACATCTCATTTTCTTTACTTATCGCAAGTTATTAAATGTGTATTCTCAGCAATATCGCTCAGACTAATCCCTCTCAGGGAAGTCCTAGTATAATTTTTTATTACTTGAATTTTCTTATACATTTTTATACATCTTTTCAAATATTAAATCATGGGTATCAATGTAATTTATTTTATAGCTGTTATACTAACATATATAAATATATATATATATATATATATATATATATATATATATATATATATATATATATATATATATATATATATATATATATATATATATATATATATTAATGAATGACAATGTTTTTTTTCTTACAGACATTTATATTCTTGATAATGGTAGAAAAAACTTAACAAAATTGTAGACCAGTTCAATTTATGTAATTGCATATAAATTTATGTAATTGCATGTCATGCATGATGATAATTGCATGTAAAATATTTTAGGTTAAGTCTTTTAAATATAAAATAATTATTTTTTCAAGATATTGTTCAATGTTAAATTTTGTTCAAAAGTTCATAAAGCATTCAAATAATAATAATAATAATCCTAAAACTTTTCTTGTTAATAAAATATGTTATTATTGAAATGAATTATTGACAAAAATTTCACACAAATCATTTTGCTGGGCGTGGATTCGAACCTGCATTTTCTACAAAAACTCAAAGCATAAAACAGCTGCGTAACCCCATTACGCTACCAGGGACAGATTGAGATATCTTCTATAATGGAGTAGTTCTAGAGTCAGTTGACATATGCGCAATCGTCTGGAATTTAGATTTTGATTTTATAGAAACTGTTTTGTGTTTTAATGTTTATAAGTTTTTTTTTTTTTTTTTTTTTTTTTTTGATATATTGATATCAGCTAAAACTTAAAATGCTAACATTTCCAATCTTCGTGTGTAACGGCAATTTATTAGAAGGATTACCAGTAATAACTTTTAGCCTCAAATCATTCAGTTTATTTTCTATGTGTAGTACGACGCCTTCCAAAATAGACCATATTTTTGAATTGTTAATAACACTTAAAGAGACAGATAATAATATTGTGATAAAAAGAAGAGCTTGTTTACAATAAGATCGAATAAATTATATTTTCGATGCAAACGCATTTAAAACTAAACTTCTAGCAGCTGTGAGGTAATAGTTCAACTGAGCGAGAATCTCTACGCATGTGCAGTGCGTCACTCCAAAGGCAGACTTATACTTATGTACTACGCATGCGCATACGTGAAATTTTAATTGAAAATTGTGGCTAATTAACAAAATTTTTGATCAAACAAAAGTACGATAACAAATCTGTGGAAAAATATCTTTCGTTTAAAAAAAGAATGGTGTGATTTGATGCAGTAGTTTGCTCTTACGAACTGTCGAAAGGAAAATGCTTAGCATTTTAAATATATAGATAACACTAAAATTAATGCTGCGTTTTTTTATTGTATTCCTGTTGAGCATAAAAGAGAGGTTCTCATATCTTCACTGCTCTAATTAAAAAAGGAACAAATCGCTGTACAATTATTTTTGTCGGTCTTAAATCTTATATGAAAATTAATACTCTGTTGTATTACAATTCTATTAAAATTGGCTACAGTTATGCATCCAAATTTAGTTTTATAATATAATAGAATGAATGGATACACTACCGTTATTTTTATATATGGGCTTCTTTTTTTTATCAAAATGAATATTCTAGTAATAGTTTTTCAATCAATAAAGTTGATTCTTTTTTTAAATAATAAATTTAAAATATAAGATGAATAGGAATGTTTTAAGTATTAAATAAAATTTCTGATATAACATAATGTGAGACTGTAGTCTGAAGAACTATTGTTATAAAAAAGTAAGTGATGGATCAAGCAAACTCTTCTTGCCCATTCGGTAAACGAAAAATTAAGTTAAGTGATTAAGATAGCCTTATAGTCAAATTTGCGTGTTGGAATTCGAATCACATATCCAAATAAACGGTTGTTCAAAAAACAAACATTAAATCGATTCAAATTGAAAACAATAACAATAATCAGAATAAATGTGTTATTCTAGAATCGGTGATATACTAAATACACTGAAAGTATATTAAACTAATGCGCATGTAATTCTGAGATACTACAACTTACTTTATCCTTTCTTTAAATCAAAAGATTAAGAACAATTCTAGAAAACTAAGTCCCACTAATGGCCCAGAGGTTGTGCCCTCGAAACTAGTATACGGCAGAGGAGGTGTTCGTACCCATCACGGCGACTTTCCTAATTGTTTGGAGTTTTCCGTGGTTTTGTTCGAACTTTCGATTTCCTTGGGTAAATATGGGTGATTTTCCTTTGCACCCCCGAAGGGCACACACCACTTAAGGTCTATATTCCACGTGTTCATAATTGGCCGTCCTGAACATAACCAACCAACCAACTACAAATCAAAATGTCAAAAAAATGTTTTTTTTTCTTTTTCAATAGGATAATTTAAATGACATTTAGAATTTTCAGAATTTCGGTACATATTTCTGATACAAGAAGATAATACACGCGATGAATACGTATGATTATCCCCTTTGGAACTAGCGACACGTAAACGTGCCGCAAAAAGGCTTAAAATATTTTATCGTCACCAGTAAAATTTTATTGTAAAATCTGCCTTATTTAATCGGATAATTTATTTCGATTTAATAAGGCACAAATTCCTGTTTTTAAAATCCGGTGAAAAAACATTTAAAATTTCGTAAAAGGCTCCCTGAGTGAATGGCTTAAGCAATGAAATTACTTACACAGTTTATTTTCTCTTTTTTACTATAAATTTCTGCTGTTCCAAGAGAAACATAAACGGAAATAAAAGTTTTGTTTTATTTTCACATATTGTCCAGTATGAATGGGCACACCCGTAAAGGGAATATGCCACTTCACTAGAAGAATACTGCTGAGCCAAGCATTAAAGATCTGTCACGTGAGTAATAGGTCTGAGTTAGACGAGTCTATTGTTGATAATAGGACTGGAAGCAATGAAAAGGGAGTTCTTCCTACTATAGCTTTTATCGCGAATGGAGAGGAATTTCGCTCCTCTCCTAATGCTTCCCTACATTCGGAAAGGTCCATTATTTTGGCAGTATGCCAAGACAGGCCTTTGAAAACTGGTCAAGCAGTAGCACTTATTTAACTATTCGGTAATTTTGTTGATTTTATTACCGTAATTTCGGGTGTATAAGCCGCAGATCAAACAATTCTTTTTCGACCCAGAATTTTTTAAGAAATAAATACAACTATTGAAATCGCCGTAAATATTTGCCTTCAATCACTAAATAAGATTTCTGTGTCCAAAAAGAATTGTTTGATCCGCGGCTTATACACCCGAAATTACGGTATATCATATGAATAGTATTGAATTTTTTTACCGGTATAAATTAAATAATATTAAAATTAATGCTACGTTTCTTTATTGTATTTCTGTTGAGCATAAAATAGAATTTTTCATAATTTTGCACTCGTCTTATTAACCCTGCTGTTCTGTTCGGGTCTATTTGACCCGAAAATTTTTTTGTTCACTTATAAAAAAAAATTAGCGCAGAGATATTTCCATGAAACTTTTTGACTTTGTTCATTAGTAATGTAACTATATATTCCTTGAAGTATTTACGTTTATTTATATTTCCAAGAGATATTTTTTAACTTAGTCCTAATGTACTGTTCGGGTCATATTGACCCGAGTTAAAAAATAATTTTATCATGCACTTTAAATTTTTTTTTTTGGAATCATTCAATAAATATAATTACTGCAACGTATCTATTTCGAAATCTGTTTCGTTGGCACAGGTCACGTAACAGGAGAGCAAAGTCAAAAGTTGATATCATTGGCGGAAGGGGAAAAAATGTACCTGTTAGTAACGTTTCTTTTTTTCATGCTGTATTTCAATTTCTAATAATCTGAAGAACAGTTGTATCCCTGAGTATTAGTAAAAAAATGACGAATCGTAGAAATTTGGGCGACGCTGATATTGCTAAATTTATGGAAGCCTCTGACAGCGAAGAGGAAAATGCGTCTGAGTATAAAAATCATACAAGTGAGGAAATTGAAAGTGAAAGTTCTGACAACTATTTTCATATTGATATTCAAAAGACGCACAATATACAGAGTATTCAGTCTAAGAATCGTGAAATAGTATGGAAATTGAATCCTAATTCATTCTGGTCAATTAACGTCTGCTAAAATTATAAAAACTACTCCAGGTGTCACAAGATATGCAACGACAAGGATAACTGACATAAAAAGCGCATTTGCGACGGTATTCAATTCTACAATCGAGAACAAAATCATAAAAATGACTAATATAGAAGGAAGAAAAGCGTATGAAAAAGAGTGGAAAGATATTAATACTGAAACTTTTCAAGCATACATCGGATTATTATTATTAGCTCGTGTGTACAAATCATATGGAGAATCAACAAAAAGTTTGTGGAATCAAGAAACAGGCAGAAATATATTTCGTGCTGCAATGTCCCTCGAAACCTTTCTATGATAACGAGAATTATTCGTTTTGACAATAAATCTACAAGGCAAGAAAGAAGGTCTGTAGATAAATTAGCTGCTGTTCGAGATATTTGGGAAAAGTGGATAGAAATTCAACCTAAACTGTATAATCCAAGTGAAAATGTTACTGTAGATGAACAATTAGTAGGATTTCGTGGACGATACCCTTTCAAACAATATATACCTAGTAAACCCACCAAGTATGGGATAAAAATATGGGTTTTATGTGATAGCAAAACTTTGTATGTACTGAATGCACAAATTTATGCTGGAAAAAAATCAAGGATCAAAGCCAGAGAAAAGTCAGGGTATGCGGGTATTCAGTAACCTTACTTATGGGTATTCGGGGCACAGTGTTACATGTGATAACTTTTCACATTCTATAACTTGGAAAAACTTCTTCTAGAACGGAAAATGACTATGCTTGGAACCATTAGAAAAAATAAGCCCGAACTTCCTGAGAAAATGCTAAACAAAGAAGTGCACAGCTCATCATTTTATTTTACAGAAGATACAACAGTTGTAAACTACATCCTTAAAAAGAACAAAAATGTTATTCTTATGAGCACTTTTCATCATGAAAATGAAGTTAGCGACAGACCTGACAAAAAACCACAAATGATATTCGATTTTAATTCAACTAAAGGGGCGGTGGATAGTCTTGATCAACGTTTGAGTACATACACTTTTAAGAGAAAAACAAATCGCTGGCCTTTTATAGTATTCTATAATATGCTTGATACATCTGCTTACAATGCATTTATTCTGTGGATTTCAATAAACAGCAAATGGAATGAAAATAAATTAACCAAACGAAGGCTCTTTTTAGAAGAATTGGGGAAATCTCTAATTTTTCCACACATTGAAGTAAGACAGCATGTTCCCAGAAGCGAAGATTCAGTCAAAATTGTGAAGAGAATGCGTAGTAAAAGTGAAAACGTACCCTCGGAATCAGATAAGAACACTTCATTGTGTACTAAATGTGCAAGATGCAAGTTCAGCCCATCAACCAACGACAACAAAACTAATATATTATGTTACAATTGAAAAAAACACAAATTTCACGTAAGCTATGTTTGTCCAAATTGTAAATAAAAGTAAGTATTCAAATATTTTTAAGTTATTTTACTAGTGTTTTGTATTATTTGATATATATTTAAGTTTATTTTACTATTTTTTAAACTATTTCTAAAATATTTATTTTCATTTACTGCTAGAAAAGGTAATATTCTAAATCGGGTCACATTGACCCGAACACTACATACGTATAGTAAATGCGAACAGAACAGCAGGGTTAAAAAAGGAATTAATCGCTGTAAAATTATTTTTATCTGTCTTAAGTCTTGAAAGAAAATAATGCTCTGTTTTATTACAATTCTATTAAAATTGGCTACAATTATACATCCAAATTTAGTTATATGATATGATAGAATGAATAGCTATACTACTTTTATTTTTATATATGGGCTTCTCTTCTTCTTCTTTTTTTTTATTAAGCAAAATGCATATTCTAGTGATAAATTTTCAATCAATAAAGGTGATTATTTTTTAAACAATAAATTTAAAATGAAGGAATGAATAGGAATTTTTTTAAGCTTAAATATTCTTAATATTACGTCTAAAAATTTCTGACATTACATAGTGTGAAATTGTATATGAAAGAACTAGTGTTATAAAAAAAATTGTGATGAATCAAGGAAAATTTTCTTGCCCTTTCAATAAACGGACAAATAAGTTGAGTTAAGATAGCCCTGTTTTCAAACATTCGTGACGCAATTGGAAATAATATTCAAATGAACTGGTGTCCTAAAAACAAGCATGAAATGGGTTCAAATTGAATTTAAAAAAAACAGTATCAATGTCTTATTCTAGTTCTCGATCTTATACGAAATACACTGAAAGTATATTAAATAAATGCGCATGTGATTGTGAGATACTACAACTTACTTTATATTTTTACTCAAAAGATTTAGAACAATTCAGGAAAACAAAGTTCCATTGGTGACCAAAAGTTCTACAATTGAAACTGGTACACGGCAGGTGAGTTGTTCGTATCCAATCACGGCTTTCTTATTAATCGTTCAAGTTTTCCGTGGTTTTCTTCGAACTTTGGATTTCCTTGCATAATAAATACAGGTGAGGTTCCCTTAGACCCTACACTCCCCGTGGAAGGCACCCTACACTAAAGGATCATATCCCACGTGATGATAATTGGCTGTCATGAACTTAGCCAACCAACCAACAAGAAATAAAGTTTCAAAAACTGCTTTTTCTTTTTTAATAGGATAATTTAAATGACATTTAGGAAGGATTTTCAGCATTTTGGTAAATATTTCTGGTACAAGCATAAAATGCATTCGATGAATACATATGATTATCCCCATCGGCACAAGCGACACGTATACGTGCGCAAAAAAGCTTAGGAATAATCCTTTATCATCTCCAGTAACATTTTACAGAAAAATATGCCTTATTTAATCGAATCATTGTTTTTTCACGATTCAATAAGGCACAAATTCCTGTTTTTGAAATCCGGTTACAAACCGTAAAAGACTTCTGACGAGAAAGAGTTAAGCAAGGACATTACTTACAATATAAAATTTGCTTTCCCTCTTTTCGCAATAAATTTCAAAAAAATTAACAATTTACACCTGGTGACTTCCTTAGTGAGCGGAAACATTCCAAAATGTGGAACTTGTTCTGAGCTTCTGTACTATCAATTGCTTAGTTTAAAGGTAACACATCCTTTAAGAGAAAATTCTACTTCACTTGAAGAACATTATACATATCATCTCATGAAAATTTGAAGGATTTTATCATATCATATAAATACTGTTGTATTTTTTACCGGTATCAAATAAATAATATTAAAATTGATGCTGTGTTTCCTTTTCGTATTTCTGTTGAGCATAAAATAGAATTTTTCATAATTTTGCACTCGTTTTATTAAAAAAGGAATTAATCGCTGTAAAATTAATTTTGTTATTCTTAAATCTTAAAAAAAAGAAAATTAATGTTCTGCTGTAATTCAATTCTATTAAAATTGGCTACAATAATACATCCAATTTTAGTTCCATATTATGATTGAATGAATACATATGCTACTGTTATTTTTATATATGGGCTTTTTTTAAAAATCTGAATGAGTATTCTAGTGTTAGTTTTTTAATCAATGAATGCGATTTTTTTAAGAATGAATTTAAAATATGGAGTGACTAGGATTTTTTTTAAGATAAAATATTCGTAATATATTGTCGAACAATTTCTGTCATTACACAGTGTGGGATTGTATATGAAAGAACTAGAGTAATTAAAAAAATTGAAAGATGGTTCAAGCAAACTCTTCTTTGCCATTTGAAAAACGGACAAATGAGTTAACCCTTTCTGGTGCACTGTGTCCAGTCTGGACACACCTAATTTTAATTCCAAATTTGCAACTGGCACCAATAATATTTCATAAAATCTTACTTTTACAATAAAAGCTTAAACCATCTTAGAACTTCTATACGGCAGGTGCGGTTCTCGCACCCAATGACGGCCGACATATTGATCGTTCGGAGTTTGGATTTCCTTGATTAATACGTGTTAGGTAAGTTTCCCTTCGAAAGACACTCCCCCCTCCCTGAAGGTCTTGCCCCTACACACTTAAGGCCCACATCTCATGTGTTGATAAATGGCCGTCATCAACACGTCCAACAAACTACAAATCAAAATTTCAAAAAAGGCTTTTTCTTTTTTAATAGGATAATTTAAATGACATTCAGGATTTTAAGCGCTTCGGTACATATTTCTGATGCAAGTAAAAAATGCATTCGATGACTATATATGCTTATCCCTTTTGTCACGAGCGGCACATATACGTGCCACAAAAATGCTTGAGAATGATCGTTCTTCATTACCAGTAACATTTTATTGTAAAAATTGCCTTGTTTAATCGGATCAGTTTTTACGATTAATAAGGCAGGAATTCCTGTTTTTGAAAACCGGTGACAAAACAATAAAATTTTCGTAAAAGGCTCCTGTCGCGAAAGGGCTAAGCAATGAAATTACGTATACAATTTATGTTCCCTCTTTTCGCTATAAATTTCTGCCGTGTTGAGTAAAATCTACACGGAATTTAAAGTTTTTAAATGCATGTACATATTACCAGCCCAAAATTAGACTTATCTTTATCTCAGAGAAAAAACAACCCACTACGTAAGCATAACCTCCTCAATCCTGAGACAAATTTTACGTGAGTCTGCAAAAGCGGCTTAAAATGAGTCTGAAACAGCATTAAAGATATATCAATTTAGAAATCAATGTTTATTATATGCACGCATTTATTAAAAAAGTCTAAAACTAATTTTAACAATTCTAGAAGTATTTAAATTAAATTAAATGGTATTATTCAGTGTTGTCAGTGGGCTACTTTTTTAAAATTCAGAGTTCTTTATTCGAACCACTTTTTTGAAAAGGTAAATTACCTTTTTTTTCGCCTTAATTAACATGTCATTGAAAAAGGCACATTTTATCATTTACAAAAAGTGGTGCCAATCAAGAATTTGAATTTTGAAAAAGTAGCCCGTCTGGCAACACTGGTATTATTTGGCGCCATCTCCAGGCGACGCCAAGACTGAAAAGGATAACATCCCAGAAGTTTTCACCATAAATTGCCTTTTTTAAAAGTAGCTCACCCGTCAAGGAGACTACTTCACTTGAAGAGAAGTACAGATATCCTTAAGCGAAAACTTCGATTTTATTACATGATATAAAAACTACTGTAATTTTTTACCGGCATCAAACAAATAATACTAAAATTAATATTGCAAATAATACTAAAATTAATGCTGCGTTTCCTTATTGCATTTCTGTTGAGCATAAAAGATAGGTTTTCATATCTTGCACTGGTCTAATTAAAAAAGGAACTAATTGCTGTAAAATAATTTATGTTGGTCTAAAGTCAAAAGAAAATTAATACTCTGTTGTATTACAATTCTATTAAAATTGGCAACAATTATACATCTGATTTAGATTTATAATCTCACAAAATGAATAGATATACTACTGTTATTTTTATATATGGACTTCTTTTTTTTAAAATCAAAATGAGTACTCTAATGATAGTTTATCAATCAATAAATGTGATTCGTTTTTTAAACTATCAATTTAAAATATAGGATGAATAGGAATTTTTTTAAGCTGAAATACTCTTAATATTATGTCTAATAATTGCTGGCATTACGTAGTGAGAAATTGTATATGAAAGAATTAGTGTTATAAAAAAATTCACGGATGGATCAAGCAAACTCATCTTGCCCATTCGGAAAACAGACAAATAATTTAAGTGATTAATATAGCACTGATATCAAACATGCGTGCTGAGTTGGAATCAAATATACAAATAAACGGGTGTTCTAAAAACAAACATGAAATCTGTTTAAATTGAAAAATATAATCAGAATCAGAATTAATGTTTTATTCTATTCTCGTTGAAATACTAAATAAACTGAAAGTATATAAAATCAATGCGCATATAATTGTGAGATACTACAACTGACTTTAACTTTTTTTAAAATCAAAAGATTAAGAACAATTCTAGAAAACAAATTCCCTTTAATGGTCGAGAGGTTCTGCTCTCGAAACTGGTATATGGCAGATTAGATGTTCGTACCTAATCACGGCAACCTTTCTAATTGTTTGGAGATTTCTGTGTTTTTTTTTTCGAACTTTGTATTCCTTTGCGTAAATAGGGTGATTTTCCCTTAGAACCCCCTCCCCCTCAGGGCACTCACAACTTTAGCCCTTTATCCCATGTGTTGATAATTGGCCGTCATTAACATAACCAACCAACCAACTACAAATCAAAATCCCCCAAAAAATGCTTTTTTTTAATAGGATAATTTAAACGACATTTAGGATTTTCAGAATTTCGGTAGATATTTTTGATACAAGCAAAAAATGCATTCGATGAATACATATAATTATTCCCTTTGGTAAAAGCGACAGGTATACATGCCGAAAAGAAGCTTAAGAAAAATCCTTTACTTTCACCAGTAAAATTTTACTGAAAAATCTGCCTTATTTATTCGGGTTTTTTTTTTTCGCTTCAATAAGGCACAAATTCCTGTTTTTAACCCTATAACCGCCCAGTGATAGGTCAAAAAATGTAATGTTGTTTTTCTCCTTAATTTAATTTAAGTGTTAATAAAAGAGGGGTTTTATAACATGGTACGATTTTATTGTTACGTATATGCTTATTAGTCTTTAGAGTAATAATGATAGCTTAATTTCTTAAAACTGGATAGTATTTGTAGAATTATATTAATTTAAATAAAGCTTCAGTGAAACCTGCGGCCAAGAGAACGGATATATCCGGTCGCGGCAGAGGGAAGGTTAAAATCCGGTGACAAAATGTAAAAGACTCCCGTTGAGAAAGAGTTAAGAAAGGACATTACTTAAATTATACTTTTTATTTTCCCTCTTTTCGCTATAAATTTTAATAAAATTCACAACATACAAGTGGGGACGTTCCTTAGTGAGCTCCAACAATCCACAATATGGACCCTATTCTGAAAGCCCTTGCTAATAATTGCTTAGTTTAAAAGTAGCACATCCGTAAATGGAACTTGCTACTTCACTTGAAGAACATGATACAAACCATCTCAGGCAGAAAATGAACAATTTTATTATATTATATAAGTACTGTTTTATTTTCTTACCGGTATCAAATAAATAATATTAAAATTAATGCTGAGTTTCCTTATTGTATTTATAATGAGCATAAAAGAAAGGTTTTTTCATAACTTGCTCTGGTCTAATTACATAAGGAACTAATCTCTGTAAAATAATTTTTGTTATTCTTAAATCTTTAAAAAGGTAAATTTAATGCTCCGTTGTATTACAATTCTGTTAAAATGGGCTGCACTAATTCATCCAATTTCAGTTTCATAATATGATAGAATGAATAGATATACTGCTGCTATTTTTATATATGGGCTTTTTTTAAATTTAATTGAGTATTCTTGTGTTAGTTTTTTAGGTGCGTTCGTAATTATGTAAATACGTAGCACCTATTGTTGTCGCTCAGTCCGTCCGTCTGTCTGTCCGTGTGTCCGTCTGTCTGTCCGTCAGTCTGTCCGCATATAACAACTCAAAAACTACCCAACCGAATCGTTTGAAATTTAAAATACATAATTATAACATAATTTTGTCGAGTCATTTCAAATTTTATGAAAATCGGATTGATAGATCAATTACAGGGACATTCAAAAGGATTCCGTTACATTACGGTCAATAGGGAAAAAAGTTTTAAATGCATTTTAATTGTTTGAAATTTAAAACATATAATTATTGCATAATTTTGTCGAGTCATTTCAAATGTTATGAAAATCGAATGCATAGATCAATTACAGGGACAATCAAAAGGATTCCGTTACATTACGGTCAATGGGGAAAAAGTTTCAAATGCATTTTAATGATGTTACACTCATTCGAACATAATAGAATTGGCATGAATCTATGAAATATATACTAAAATATGCATTCTGTACAATCTGTGATGCAAAGAATCGTTATTATTAAATTACAGAGCCACACAAAAATATTCCACTATATAATGCTATACGGAGAAACATGGTTTGGTATGTGTTTTAATTATATTCAACTATTTCACATTTTATGAATAAGATATACGTTGCTGAGGTGTAATAAAAATTACTTCCTGCATATTTACAGAAACGTAAAGATTTCGACTACTATACTGTATCCGGAGTACGCTCTACTATATCAGCAAGATCTGAATATTTTTGAAACTTCGTTATCGTTCGAACGCACCTCATTTGCTACTTTCACGTGCAATTTCCAACTTGTTAATAAATAAATGTGATTCTTTTTTTAACAATAAATTTAAAATATGGAGTGAATAAGAATTTTTTTAAGATAAAATATTCGTAACATTTTGTCTTACAATTTCTGTCATTACACAGTGTGGGATTGTATATGAAAGAACTAGAGTAATTAAAAAAATTTGAATGATGGATCAAGCAAACTCTTCTTTGCCATTTGAAAAACGGACAACTGAGTTAACCCTTTCCGGTGCTCTGTGTCTGGTCTGGACACAACAAATTTTAATTCCAAATTTGCAATTGGCACCAATAATATTTCATAAAATCTTACTTTTACAATAAACACATAAATTAAGGAATTCTTGATTTTTTTAAAAGTCGTTTCTAAATTCTGGTGTAAGTCGATAATTTCTCATTTTACTAACAGGATTTGTCCGTATCGGATATGGTTAAGTGATTAAGGTAGCGCTATTTTAAAACATGCGTGGTGGAATTGGAATTGAATAACCAAATATATCCCGATTTTTTTCAAACTTTAGATTTTCTTGCGTAAATACGTTTGGAGTTTTCTCAGAAAGACCCCCCGGAGGACACCCCTCACTTAATTCCCATATCCCACGTGTTGATAATTTGTTGTTATGAACATAATCAACCATCCAACTACAAATCAAAATTTCAAAAACTTCTTTTTCTTTTTTAATAGGATAATTTAAATGACACTTAAGAAGGATTTTTAGCATTTTGGTACATATTTCTGATACAAGCAAAAAATGCATTCGATGATTACATATGATTATCCCCTTTATCACAAGCGACACGTATACTTGCCGAAAGAAAGTTTAAGAATAATTGTCTGAGCGTAGCGAAGTCTTATACTCAGAGTACGTAACGATATTAAAAGTCAAAAAAATTCTTTCGTCAAGCAAATCTCAAAAAATACTTGTCGGATTTCGATTCTGTTTGTACCAGAAGGTACCTATGAAGGTAACCTCGTGAATGCACCTACTTTCAAAAATTAGTTCCAAATAGTTTAAAAATTATGTTTTAAAAAACTGATAAAAAAGCATAATTTATTCGCATTCGAATTTGGTGTGCGTCACTTTTAACTGGTTGGATGTTTTCGTTAAACTCCCAAATTTAAGCACATGGAGCAAGGAAAGAACGCAAACAATTTTTAAGTACAATAAATTATGCTTAAATTTAAGAAACAAACTGAAAAATAATTTTGTTGTTGTTGTTAATTCTAAAGAAATAAGCCTTAATTCTAAGTTACTTAGTATTTGTACTTGAGATTAGTATTATATAATATGTATTATACACTTAGTATTAGTACTTCAGAATTAATGATATCTTTTATAATAGGACTTTATAACTGTCATTAGCATTTTTTATGTTTCGTACATGCGAATTGGAAACAATTCTGCAGTGTTTAAATAAAATGCGTGTTTAAATAAAATATTGGTACTACTGGGTTAGCTCGTTGATCAATTTCGCGAAATTATACATATTCACATATTTTTTTTATTTTCAGTAACGAAAGAAGAAATAAATTAGTGAAATAGGGGAAGATGGGGATACTTGAACCATTTTTTAGATTTTAATTTTTTTAATTTTTTTATAATTTCTTAGAACAAAATAAAATATTGAAAATAAAAATTTGATATTTTTTCTTCAATTGAAAATCATTTTCAATTAATATTGAAGTATTTTTCTATGTCTAGTAAATTTTTACTTTTTCTTGTACATCGTGGCTCAAGTATCCCCATGGAGGGGATACTTGAGCCAGATGTCACATTCGCACCAGTATTTTGCATAGAAAAAACCGATTTATAATATACGCGAAAAAATGAATTAAATTTTTTTCAAATAAATTTGGTCGAATTTTCTGGTGTCGTTGTGACATTTCAGAATTAAAATTATGTGGTAGAAAATTCTACCAGCAGAGCTCAAAGGGTTAATCACCCTACTTTCAAAATGGTACCAAGGTATGTGATTTCTTTTTTACATGTTTAGAACTATAAATATGTTACCATGTTGCCAGTTTCAGAAAGAAAAATTGACCAACTGTAGAGATAATAGGGGTGGCTCAAGTATCCCCTATGCTCAAGTATCCCCACTCTCCCCTATTGATAAAAATACATATAAAAAGTGGGATAAAAATCATTTGGTGATGTTTTAAACACATGTATTGTATTGAATGCGACATTCACGATCATAAACACATTTATCGTATTTAATGCGATTGAATACGACATTCACGATTATTCCTTATTGGCATTTTATCTTATTGTTTGGCGATACTTTTTCGGTCGACAGAATAATCAAGTAATATAATAAATAAATAAATAAATAAAAGAAAGAAACAGAGGAAAAAGATACAATAGTTGAAGCGATGAATAAACAATTATAAATAATAAACATAATAAAAAATATAATAAAAAATATAAATATCACAATACGTCGTAAATCGTAAATTACTTATAGCAATATTCAAAAACAACATTTTCACCTTAATTTGGCGGAGAAAAAATCGCTCTAACGTGAACTTATATTTTTACACATAAATATGACATCAGTGCCATATTTATGAGTAAAAATAAACATAAACGATCATCAGGTTTGAAATCTCAATTTCCGAAACCCAAACTGGACCATGATTTATAAAAACGCCAAGTTGAAGGTATTGGAAAAGTGCCATGAAATTAGTGCAGAGATATCATATACTCATCGAATTTGGCGCAAATTTGGCGCAAAATATTTTTAAATTAATTTCTATTATTTTAAAAAGAAAGTAACAATTAAACAACACGATTAAATCTAGATTAAATTAATATAGAAAAGATAAATAAACAATTTTTAATAAAAAAACAACAGCCGGGTTACCATGTAATGTAAATAACGATATTTTGGCGCCAATTATTTATTAAAAAGTGTACCATATCCTGTTCTAAATTTTTTGGCTAGCTTCTTTTTCTTTATGGCATTAAATGAATTGATGTGGTTGCAAGGTAAACCATATTTAGGGTCCCTTAGGCATGTTTGGTATTGTAGATGTAGTATGCGGGATTAATAGTTTATCTACTGAGACACCCAAAAGAATTTCATTAAATTATGGTCTATTAAGGGAAATTTTTTGAAGAGTATTTTAATGAAATTACGCTATTGCAAATGTGGGAAACTTGTATAAATCACTGAATTTCATTACGATTACGTTTTAACAGGATATTCATAGCATTTTTAATCCAATTACAGAGAAACACAAAAGAAATCGGTTACAATACTGTCTTTAAGCAATAATTTCTGGAAATGCGTTTTCAATTTCTGCATGCGCTTTTAAATTTAACTATTGTTTATGTGTTCTAATTAATATAAATATTTAGTTCCTATAGCCATCGTTCGATCCGTCCGTCTGTCTGTCCGCATATAACAGCACAAAAACTAGCCTACCGAATCGTTTGAAATTTTAAATATCTATTTGTTGCCGAATTTTGTTGAGTCATTGCAAATTTTAATAAAAGCGGATAAATATTTCGAATATAGGGACAGTCAAAAGTATTCCGTTACATTACGGCCGATGAGATGAAAGAGTTCCAATTATTTTTTAATGATGTTAGAAACATAATGAAATTTATATCCATTTATCAAGAGCACTAGAATATATATTTTGTAGAACATGCCGCGCATTAAATATTTATTTTAATTTACACGTCACCACAAAAGAATTCCATTACAAATTAGTATGAGGAGGGGTTGATATTAACTTTTCAGATTTACTATTCTAGTCATTTTCTCAATTTCACTAGCAGGTGTTTTAAATAATAACTTTTTCGAGTAAAACTGCACAACCGAGTTCACATTGGCGTATTTGAGCCAGCATGTTATACTAAAAATATATTCAGATTTGTAAATCACTTATGATGACACTTGACGGCTCAAAGCTTATGCAGACGAGGTATTCAGATCTCGTTAGTACGTTAAACTATAGACATTTCTAACAGTGGCATAGTCGTAAAAAAACTGAATATACATAATTTATACAGAAATATACATATTTTTATACATAATTTTTTAAAGAGAGAATACAATAAGTTTTTATCGAAAACTTCATCGCATGCATAGAAAACAGATGTAGGCATTATATTATTTTATATATTAACTATTTTGTTCTAATTATTCAAAGGCACCACACACCATATAAAATATTTCCTCATTCTATTCAACCATCATCATTTGCGCCACTTTAGGTATTAAAATTGGTGTGTATATTCTTGACGTCATTTCAAAGAGTTATTAAAATTTCGATACAAGATATTTTAATGCTTCATTATCTTTATTACTTTTAATGTATTGCGTATCTCGGATTTTATAACCATGCGTGGCTGTTTTGTATAGTTTGATTCCCCATTTTTTTGACCGCGTATAAGAATTTTATGCAATATTTTGCAATTGTACCCAATTATATTGCCTTGTATATTTTGCAATTGTTGCAATATTTTGCCATTGTTTTGTAATTGTTCACTTTGCTATTTTTTTGTCATTTAGATTTGTGACAGTATAAAATCAATTAAAGATAGCATCTTTTTGTTTTTTTTTTTTTTTTTTACTTTTAGCATACTATTGTTAAAACTATTTTAAGCAATATCGCTCAGACTAATCCCTCTGAGGGAAGTCCTAGTCCTTTATATGCACCAGTAAAATTTTATTGTAAAATCGGCCTTATTTAATCGGGTCAATTATTGTTTTCTAGCCAATAAGGCATAAATTCCTGCTTTTAAAATCCGGTTACAAAACGTAAGACTCCCGTCGGGAAAGAGTTAAGCAAGGACATTACTTATAATATAGAATTTATTTTCCCTCTTTTCGCTATAAATTTCAATAAAGTTCACAACTTACACCTGGGAACGTTCCTTAGTGACCGAAAACAATCCAGAGTGTGGAACCTATTCTGAGAGCCATTACTAATTATAGCTTAGTTTAACAGTAGCAGACCATAAAGGGAAATTGCTACGTCACTTGAGGAATTATACATATCACATTATACATATCATCAGACGAAGAATTGAATGATTTTATCATATCATATAAGTTCTGTTACATTTTTTCACCGGAATCAAAGAAATAATATTAAAATTAATGCTGCGTTTCCTTATTATATTTCTGTTGACCATAAAAGAGAGGTTTTCATATCTTGCTCTGGTCAAATTACATAAGGAACTAATCGTTGAAAATTATTTTTGTTATTCTTAAATCTTAAAAAAAGAAAATTAATGCTCTGTTGTATTACAATTCTATTAAAATTGATTGCAATAATTCAACAAATTTTAGCTTCATAATATGATAGAATGAATAGATATACTACTGTTATTTTTATATATGGGCATTTTTAAAAATCTAAATGAGTATTCTAGTGGTAGTTTTTTAATCAGTAAACGTGATTTTTTTTCTAACAATACATTTAAAATATGGAGTGAATAGGAATTTTTTAAAGATAAAATATTAGTAATATTTTGTCTAAAAATTTCTGTCATTACACAGTGTGCGATTGTATATGACAGAACTAGTATGATAAAAAAAATTGAATGATGGATCAGGCAAATTCTTCTTGCCCATTTGAAAAACGGACAAATGAGTTAACCTTTTCCGGCTCACTATGTCCGCTCTGGACACATCTAATTTTAATTCCATTTGCAATTGTCACTAATAATATTTCATAAACAGGATTCGCACAGTTCTACCACAAACGTTTAAGAATATTTTCAAAGTGTTTCATTGCAGAAAAATATCGCAAAGTCTGTGAAAGAAGGTTGGGATTTTGAATGTAATGGTTTAAAAATTAAATGTATTTTTTCTTATTTTAAATAGTGGGGCCAGAGTCCTCGGAAATTCCAAGGAGTGTGCGAACCTTGATAAAACCTTGCTTTTACAATAAAGGTTTAAATTAAGGAGTTCTTGATTTCTTAAAAAGTCGTTTGTAAATTCCGGTGTCAGTCGATAATTTCTCATTTTACTAACAGAATTTGTCCGCGCCGGAAAGGGTTAAGTGATTAAGTCAGCACTGTTTTCAAACATGCGTGGTGGAATCGCAATCGAATATCCAAATACATCCAGGTTTTTTTTTTCGAACTTTGGATTTTCTTGCGTAAATACGGGTGAGGTTCCCTTAGAAAGACCCCCCCCCGGAGGTCACCCCTCACTTAATTCCCATATCCGTCGTGTTGATAATTAATTGTTATGAACATAACCAACTAAGCAACTACAAATCAAAATTTCAAAAAATGCTTTTTTTTTCTTTAATAGTATAATTTAAATGACATTTAGGATTTTCATCATTTCGGTACATATTTCTGGTGCAAGCAGACAATACACGCAATGAATACGCATGATTACCCCCTTTGGAACGAGCGACACGAAAACCTGCCGCAAAAAGGCTTAAATTCTTTCTTCTTCACCAGTAAAATTTTACTGCAAAATCTGCCTCATTTAATCGGATCGTTTATTTCGATTTAATAAGGCACAAATTCCTGTTTTTAAAATCCGGTGACAAAACATTTAAAATTTCTTAAAAGGCTCCCTGAGTGAATGGCTTAAGCAAAGAAATTACTTATACAGTTTATTTTCTCTTTTTTGCTGTAAATTTCTACTGTACTGAGAACAACCTACACGGAAATAAAAGTTTGGCAATATTTTCACATGTTGCCCAGTATGAACGCAGCACACCCGTAAAGGGAATATGCTATTTCAGTAGAAGAGAAAGACTTATATAACAAAACCATAACCTTGTTGATTTTATTACATCATATGAATAGTATTGAATTTTTTTACCGGTATAAATTAAATAATATTAAAATTAATGCTACGTTTCTATTGTATTCCTGTTGAGCATAAAATAGAAGTTTTCATATTTTGCACTCGTCTTATTAAAAAAGAAATTAATCGCTGTAAAATTATTTTTATCGGTCTTGTCTTGAAAGAAAGTAATGCTCTTTTTTATTACAATTCTATTAAAATTGGCTACAATTATACATCCAAATTTAGTTATATGATATGATAGAATGAATAGATATACTACTTTTATTTTTATATGTGGGCTTCTCTTCTTTTTATCAAAATGAATATTCTAGTGATAGTTTTTCAATCAATAAAGGTGATTATTTTTTTAAACAATAAATTTAAAATGAAGGAATGAATAGGAATTTAAGCGTAAATATTCTTAACATTACGTCTAAAAACTTCTGACATTATACATTGTGAAATTGTAAATGAAAGAACTAGTGTTATAAAAAACGCTCTGTATAAAATATTCGCGCTCGGAAGTACTTGCTACTTTACTTGAAGTGGTACATATATCAACAGACGAACACCCTAACGATTTTATTACATCATATAAGTACTATAGTATTTTTTTTACCGGTATCAAATAAATAATATTAAAATTAATTATGGTTACTTTATTGTATATCTGTTGAGCATAAAAGAGGGGTTTTTATACCTTGCACTAGTCTAATTAAAAAAGGAACTAATCGCTGTAAAATTGTTTTTGTCTGCATTAAGTCTTAAAAGAAAGAAAATCAATGCTCTGTTGTATTACAATTCTAATAAAAATTGGCTACAATTATACATCTAATTTTAGTTTCATAATATGATAGAATGAATAGATATACTACTGTTATTTTGTATGTAGTCTTACTGTTATTTTATACATAGGTTTTTATTTTATCTAAATGAGTATACTAATGTAACGTTTTCAATCAAGAAAAGTCATTTTTTTATGCAATAATTTAAAAATATGGCATGAATAGATTTTTTAAGATAAAACATTCGTAATATTTTGTCTAAAAACTTCTACATAGTGTTAGATTGTATATGACAGAACTAGTATTATAGAGATTGCTAGAAATATATACTAGAAATTAAGTGATGGATCAAGCAAACTCTCTTGCCCATTTGATAATTGGACAAATGAAATAAGTGAATAACACCTTGGGGACGAGCGACCAGAAAAATTTTGCTACAACATTTGTCTTATTTCATTGGAGTATTTTCTCTATTTAAAAAGGGCAAAAATTTCTGTCTTTAAACACAGGTGACAAAACATTAAAAATTTCGTAAAAGGCTCCCTTCACGAAAGAGTTAAGAAAGCCTTGTTTTCAAATATGCGTAATGGAATTAGAATCAAATATCCGAATAAATTGGTGTTCTAAAAACAAATATGAAATGGGTTCAAATTTAAATAAAAATATGATAATAATGAGAGCCAATGTCTTATTCTAGTCTCGGTGATATACTAAATACATTGAAAGTATATTAAATCAATGCGCCTGCTATTATAAGATAATGTTTTTTCTGATTTGCAGTTTAGATCTAAAAGCGTTTTTCATGAGCACCTTGAGTTCTATCGCTGCTAGCGGATGCCATTAGTATTCCCATATTTGGCAGTATGCATACATATACAGTGTTTCCCCCAGGAGAAGGGCGCACAGGCCTTCGGGGAAACGTCCACCGGTAAATGTTAGCAGAAGGTTTTTTCTTATTTAAATTCTTAAAGATACAGAATTAATGCCAAAAATAAGGGGAACATTTCTTTTCAAAAATTTACTGGTGGAAGATCAAAAATTTACTGGTCGAAGGCTTGTGCGCCCTTGTCCTGGGGGAAACACTGCATATATATATATATACATATATATATATATATATATATATATACATACATATAATTTGGAAGTACGTCAGAAAAAAATTTATTGGCAATTTCCTCTTACTTTCATTAGAGCAACTACAACATACTTTTTTTACGAAAAAGATTAAGAACAATTCTAGATAACAAAGTCCCGTTAGTGTTCGAGAGGTTATGCCCTCGAAACCGGGTGTCACCGGTGTCAATCGATAATTTCTCATTTTATTAAGAGAATTTGTCATTGGCGGAAAGGGTTCAGGCACATATCCCACGTGTCGATAGTTCGCCGTCATGAACACGGCCAATAAGCTAGAAATCAAAATTTCAAAAAATGTTTTTTCTTTTTCAGTGGGATAATTTAAATGACATTCAGGATTCTCAGAGTTTCGTTACATAATTCTGATACAAGCAAAAAAAGCATTCGATGATTACTTATGACTTATCCGATGATTACTTATCCCTTTTGACACGAGCGCCACGTATGGCAAAAATATTTAAGAATGTTTCTTTATCGTCACCAGTAAAATTTTATTGTAAAACTCATTTTTTTAAGATTTAAAAAGGCACAAATTCTTGTTTTTAAAAACCGGTGACAAAACATTACAATTTTCGTAAAAGGCTCCCGACGCGAAAGGCTTAAGCATTGAAATTACTTATAAAATGCAATTTATTTTACCTCTTTTCGCTATAAATTTTAGCCATGTTGAGTAAAATCTACAAGGAATTCAAAGTTTTGAAATATTTGTCCATATTACCAGCCCCTTGATTAGAACTATCTTTACCTCTGAGAACAAACACTCCACAAAGCAAGCATAATATTCTAAGGGTCTTTATCAAAAGTACCTAGTTTAAAAGTAACACGCCCGATAAACTAGCTTGCTGCTTCACTTTAAGTGTAGTACATTTATCTTTGGAGGAACCAACAAATGATTTTATTACATGATATAAGTACTATTCTATTTTTATATTGGTATAAAATAAACTAGATAATGCCCGCTAAGATTTGACGGTAAATAACTTGAATGTTTCATCAGAAAAATTCTTGAATTTTTACTTAGTTTTTTTAAATTTGTCTATTAAAACTGTGATGAATTACTATATTACAAAAATATATATATATATATATATATATATATATATATATTTTTTTTTTTTTTTTATAACGATTGGTGGTCTGATCTATTCGATGATGAAAAATAGTTTTAAGTTTATAATTTACAACTAATTATGTTTGTATTTTATCAGAAATTTAACTAAAAATATCGTGTAAGGTATTTATTTTTGCTTACTACAACCTATTTTCTTTTTGCCCCCCTCCTCTGTAATAACAATATTTACGCTACCATTCAAAGCTTGCCATGACTTTTATTTTTATCTGTCACATTCTCTAAAATCTTAAATTTGAAATTTGATGCAGCTAACCAATTATAGTTGTCTGAGCGTAGCGAAGTCTTTATACTCAAAGATACGTAACGATATTAAAATTCAAAAAAAATTCTTTCGTCAAGCAAATCTCAAAAAGTACTTGTCGGATTTTGATTCTGTTTGTACCAATAGGTACCTATGAAGGTAATCTGGTGAATGCACCTACTTTTAAAAATTAATTCCGAATAGTTTAAAAGTTATATTTAAAAAACTGATAAAAAAGCACAATTTATTTGCATACGTCACAGAAATTTGGTGCGCGTGATTTTCACCAGCTGGATATTTTCGTAGATAACCGAGTCAGTACATGGAGTAAATAGTAATCATTTACGCACTCAGAAATATTGAATGCAATAAAACATTTTAAAATTTAATCATGCAGGAAAATAAAACTGTTATTTTTTTATATTAAAAAAATGTCATAAAACTTTGATTTTGAGATTTTGTGATAATTTCTTAATAGCATTTTTTGATCGCTAAAAGAATGTTTTATATATTTCGCGTGTGAAAATTAGAAACAATTACGTTTTTAAATAAAAAGTTTTTTTTATGACATCATTTTCCCTTTATATTTATTTTTATTGCATGTTTTCTTTTAACTTATATTTTGTTTGTATGTGGAAATCAATTCTGGTCACTAATTTTTCGGCACGGATACCACAAGCCTATCAGATTTGGCGCAATTTTTTTCAAAGCCCATTTGGCGAAAACTCCGTTTTCAAATAACGCTTACATACACATTTTTAAATTATTTTCTATTTTCAAAAAGAACTTAAGTAAATATAATAATAATAATAATTAATAACTATAAAAAGAAAGATTGTATATAATTAAAAAAAGGAAATGAAAGTAAATAAACATTTTATGAGTAAATAAACAAATAATAAATAAATAAAACCGGGTTACCATCTCAGGTAAAATAATGCCATTTTGACGCCAATTATGTACCCTGGTGCATATGTGACATCTTTTCTCATTTTTCTTCCATTTCCTGTTGGCATACCACTTTGAAATTTGGAATATGTATGCATAACTGGGAGTAATACTGGAATTAGACATTGATTTTTTTTTTAATTCGATCCAAAAAGGGGCAACGGGGGCTATTTTTTAAAGATTTATACAATTTATACTGCATAAAGGAGCCACTTACCTATTTTTATATACAAGAAGAAGTAAGTAGTATGGATAAACAATTCTAGTATACATAAATGAAATACTTGAGATAATATACTAGAGATATAAGCACCGGGTTTGGCGAGATTTTTAATGCCAATTAGGCGAAAACATCGTTTTGATTACCAGGTACATATAGCATGCTATAATAACATGTTATTTATTTATTTCAAAATGAAAAAAAAAGGAATAAACGAAACATTTTCTGTTATTAAAAAAAAGAAATAACAATCAATAAATGTTAAGGTATTGATAAATTAATTTAATGATCAACTTTAAGTTCTGATCAATTAAATAAAGATATTTGAATAAGAGAAAACTTGCCAAGTCGCTCTATTGAATAACAAGTAACATACCAAATCATTTTAAGCAATTGAAGAATATTATGCTTGACAGGAGCTAAAATTTAAGAACCTTCGAAAGAACTTGGTTTGCAGTTAGATCTCACTTCTTTTCTTAGCGAAACCTTTAACGAACTTGGCATTCTTTCACATTCATGTTTTTGATAAGATAAAATACACTCTATTCTCTTCAAACATAATAGTTCATGTTATTTATAGTTTCTCAAATCGGTGCGAAGTTTCTGTTTATGGTTATGACATCATTTTAAAGAGTTATATTTCCAAAATAGGAAAATTTGGTGTTTTAATTTCTGTATTACTTTTAACATTTCGCATATTTCCAATTTCATATCCATGCATGGTTTGCTTTTCTTTTATAAAAATAGTATATGCAACTCTCTATATAAGATTTTGTAATTCTATGATTCAATATGCTTATTTTCATCATATTTTATCACAATGAATGACCAATTAAAGGTAACATCTCATTTTCTTTACTTATCGCAAGTTATTAAATGTGTATTCTCAGCAATATCGCTCAGACTAATCCCTCTCAGGGAAGTCCTAGTATAATTTTTTATTACTTGAATTTTCTTATACATTTTTATACATCTTTTCAAATATTAAATCATGGGTATCAATGTAATTTATTTTATAGCTGTTATACTAACATATATATATATATATATATATATATATATATATATATATATATATATATATATATATATATATATATATATATATATATATATATATATATATATTAATGAATGACAATGTTTTTTTTCTTACAGACATTTATATTCTTGATAATGGTAGAAAAAACTTAACAAAATTGTAGACCAGTTCAATTTATGTAATTGCATATAAATTTATGTAATTGCATGTCATGCATGATGATAATTGCATGTAAAATATTTTAGGTTAAGTCTTTTAAATATAAAATAATTATTTTTTCAAGATATTGTTCAATGTTAAATTTTGTTCAAAAGTTCATAAAGCATTCAAATAATAATAATAATAATCCTAAAACTTTTCTTGTTAATAAAATATGTTATTATTGAAATGAATTATTGACAAAAATTTCACACAAATCATTTTGCTGGGCGTGGATTCGAACCTGCATTTTCTACAAAAACTCAAAGCATAAAACAGCTGCGTAACCCCATTACGCTACCAGGGACAGATTGAGATATCTTCTATAATGGAGTAGTTCTAGAGTCAGTTGACATATGCGCAATCGTCTGGAATTTAGATTTTGATTTTATAGAAACTGTTTTGTGTTTTAATGTTTATAAGTTTTTTTTTTTTTTTTTTTTTTTTTTTGATATATTGATATCAGCTAAAACTTAAAATGCTAACATTTCCAATCTTCGTGTGTAACGGCAATTTATTAGAAGGATTACCAGTAATAACTTTTAGCCTCAAATCATTCAGTTTATTTTCTATGTGTAGTACGACGCCTTCCAAAATAGACCATATTTTTGAATTGTTAATAACACTTAAAGAGACAGATAATAATATTGTGATAAAAAGAAGAGCTTGTTTACAATAAGATCGAATAAATTATATTTTCGATGCAAACGCATTTAAAACTAAACTTCTAGCAGCTGTGAGGTAATAGTTCAACTGAGCGAGAATCTCTACGCATGTGCAGTGCGTCACTCCAAAGGCAGACTTATACTTATGTACTACGCATGCGCATACGTGAAATTTTAATTGAAAATTGTGGCTAATTAACAAAATTTTTGATCAAACAAAAGTACGATAACAAATCTGTGGAAAAATATCTTTCGTTTAAAAAAAGAATGGTGTGATTTGATGCAGTAGTTTGCTCTTACGAACTGTCGAAAGGAAAATGCTTAGCATTTTAAATATATAGATAACACTAAAATTAATGCTGCGTTTTTTTATTGTATTCCTGTTGAGCATAAAAGAGAGGTTCTCATATCTTCACTGCTCTAATTAAAAAAGGAACAAATCGCTGTACAATTATTTTTGTCGGTCTTAAATCTTATATGAAAATTAATACTCTGTTGTATTACAATTCTATTAAAATTGGCTACAGTTATGCATCCAAATTTAGTTTTATAATATAATAGAATGAATGGATACACTACCGTTATTTTTATATATGGGCTTCTTTTTTTTATCAAAATGAATATTCTAGTAATAGTTTTTCAATCAATAAAGTTGATTCTTTTTTTAAATAATAAATTTAAAATATAAGATGAATAGGAATGTTTTAAGTATTAAATAAAATTTCTGATATAACATAATGTGAGACTGTAGTCTGAAGAACTATTGTTATAAAAAAGTAAGTGATGGATCAAGCAAACTCTTCTTGCCCATTCGGTAAACGAAAAATTAAGTTAAGTGATTAAGATAGCCTTATAGTCAAATTTGCGTGTTGGAATTCGAATCACATATCCAAATAAACGGTTGTTCAAAAAACAAACATTAAATCGATTCAAATTGAAAACAATAACAATAATCAGAATAAATGTGTTATTCTAGAATCGGTGATATACTAAATACACTGAAAGTATATTAAACTAATGCGCATGTAATTCTGAGATACTACAACTTACTTTATCCTTTCTTTAAATCAAAAGATTAAGAACAATTCTAGAAAACTAAGTCCCACTAATGGCCCAGAGGTTGTGCCCTCGAAACTAGTATACGGCAGAGGAGGTGTTCGTACCCATCACGGCGACTTTCCTAATTGTTTGGAGTTTTCCGTGGTTTTGTTCGAACTTTCGATTTCCTTGGGTAAATATGGGTGATTTTCCTTTGCACCCCCGAAGGGCACACACCACTTAAGGTCTATATTCCACGTGTTCATAATTGGCCGTCCTGAACATAACCAACCAACCAACTACAAATCAAAATGTCAAAAAAATGTTTTTTTTTCTTTTTCAATAGGATAATTTAAATGACATTTAGAATTTTCAGAATTTCGGTACATATTTCTGATACAAGAAGATAATACACGCGATGAATACGTATGATTATCCCCTTTGGAACTAGCGACACGTAAACGTGCCGCAAAAAGGCTTAAAATATTTTATCGTCACCAGTAAAATTTTATTGTAAAATCTGCCTTATTTAATCGGATAATTTATTTCGATTTAATAAGGCACAAATTCCTGTTTTTAAAATCCGGTGAAAAAACATTTAAAATTTCGTAAAAGGCTCCCTGAGTGAATGGCTTAAGCAATGAAATTACTTACACAGTTTATTTTCTCTTTTTTACTATAAATTTCTGCTGTTCCAAGAGAAACATAAACGGAAATAAAAGTTTTGTTTTATTTTCACATATTGTCCAGTATGAATGGGCACACCCGTAAAGGGAATATGCCACTTCACTAGAAGAATACTGCTGAGCCAAGCATTAAAGATCTGTCACGTGAGTAATAGGTCTGAGTTAGACGAGTCTATTGTTGATAATAGGACTGGAAGCAATGAAAAGGGAGTTCTTCCTACTATAGCTTTTATCGCGAATGGAGAGGAATTTCGCCCCTCTCCTAATGCTTCCCTACATTCGGAAAGGTCCATTATTTTGGCAGTATGCCAAGACAGGCCTTTGAAAACTGGTCAAGCAGTAGCACTTATTTAACTATTCGGTAATTTTGTTGATTTTATTACCGTAATTTCGGGTGTATAAGCCGCAGATCAAACAATTCTTTTTCGACCCAGAATTTTTTAAGAAATAAATACAACTATTGAAATCGCCGTAAATATTTGCCTTCAATCACTAAATAAGATTTCTGTGTCCAAAAAGAATTGTTTGATCCGCGGCTTATACACCCGAAATTACGGTATATCATATGAATAGTATTGAATTTTTTTACCGGTATAAATTAAATAATATTAAAATTAATGCTACGTTTCTTTATTGTATTTCTGTTGAGCATAAAATAGAATTTTTCATAATTTTGCACTCGTCTTATTAACCCTGCTGTTCTGTTCGGGTCTATTTGACCCGAAAATTTTTTTGTTCACTTATAAAAAAAAATTAGCGCAGAGATATTTCCATGAAACTTTTTGACTTTGTTCATTAGTAATGTAACTATATATTCCTTGAAGTATTTACGTTTATTTATATTTCCAAGAGATATTTTTTAACTTAGTCCTAATGTACTGTTCGGGTCATATTGACCCGAGTTAAAAAATAATTTTATCATGCACTTTAAATTTTTTTTTTTGGAATCATTCAATAAATATAATTACTGCAACGTATCTATTTCGAAATCTGTTTCGTTGGCACAGGTCACGTAACAGGAGAGCAAAGTCAAAAGTTGATATCATTGGCGGAAGGGGAAAAAATGTACCTGTTAGTAACGTTTCTTTTTTTCATGCTGTATTTCAATTTCTAATAATCTGAAGAACAGTTGTATCCCTGAGTATTAGTAAAAAAATGACGAATCGTAGAAATTTGGGCGACGCTGATATTGCTAAATTTATGGAAGCCTCTGACAGCGAAGAGGAAAATGCGTCTGAGTATAAAAATCATACAAGTGAGGAAATTGAAAGTGAAAGTTCTGACAACTATTTTCATATTGATATTCAAAAGACGCACAATATACAGAGTATTCAGTCTAAGAATCGTGAAATAGTATGGAAATTGAATCCTAATTCATTCTGGTCAATTAACGTCTGCTAAAATTATAAAAACTACTCCAGGTGTCACAAGATATGCAACGACAAGGATAACTGACATAAAAAGCGCATTTGCG
The DNA here is from genome assembly GCA_964019185.1 of Maratus speculifer. Lineage (NCBI taxonomy): Eukaryota > Metazoa > Arthropoda > Arachnida > Araneae > Salticidae > Maratus > Maratus speculifer. Next base: position 210,213,493 of record OZ025300.1, on the reverse strand, counting down.
ACGGTATTCAATTCTACAATCGAGAACAAAATCATAAAAATGACTAATATAGAAGGAAGAAAAGCGTATGAAAAAGAGTGGAAAGATATTAATACTGAAACTTTTCAAGCATACATCGGATTATTATTATTAGCTCGTGTGTACAAATCATATGGAGAATCAACAAAAAGTTTGTGGAATCAAGAAACAGGCAGAAATATATTTCGTGCTGCAATGTCCCTCGAAACCTTTCTATGATAACGAGAATTATTCGTTTTGACAATAAATCTACAAGGCAAGAAAGAAGGTCTGTAGATAAATTAGCTGCTGTTCGAGATATTTGGGAAAAGTGGATAGAAATTCAACCTAAACTGTATAATCCAAGTGAAAATGTTACTGTAGATGAACAATTAGTAGGATTTCGTGGACGATACCCTTTCAAACAATATATACCTAGTAAACCCACCAAGTATGGGATAAAAATATGGGTTTTATGTGATAGCAAAACTTTGTATGTACTGAATGCACAAATTTATGCTGGAAAAAAATCAAGGATCAAAGCCAGAGAAAAGTCAGGGTATGCGGGTATTCAGTAACCTTACTTATGGGTATTCGGGGCACAGTGTTACATGTGATAACTTTTCACATTCTATAACTTGGAAAAACTTCTTCTAGAACGGAAAATGACTATGCTTGGAACCATTAGAAAAAATAAGCCCGAACTTCCTGAGAAAATGCTAAACAAAGAAGTGCACAGCTCATCATTTTATTTTACAGAAGATACAACAGTTGTAAACTACATCCTTAAAAAGAACAAAAATGTTATTCTTATGAGCACTTTTCATCATGAAAATGAAGTTAGCGACAGACCTGACAAAAAACCACAAATGATATTCGATTTTAATTCAACTAAAGGGGCGGTGGATAGTCTTGATCAACGTTTGAGTACATACACTTTTAAGAGAAAAACAAATCGCTGGCCTTTTATAGTATTCTATAATATGCTTGATACATCTGCTTACAATGCATTTATTCTGTGGATTTCAATAAACAGCAAATGGAATGAAAATAAATTAACCAAACGAAGGCTCTTTTTAGAAGAATTGGGGAAATCTCTAATTTTTCCACACATTGAAGTAAGACAGCATGTTCCCAGAAGCGAAGATTCAGTCAAAATTGTGAAGAGAATGCGTAGTAAAAGTGAAAACGTACCCTCGGAATCAGATAAGAACACTTCATTGTGTACTAAATGTGCAAGATGCAAGTTCAGCCCATCAACCAACGACAACAAAACTAATATATTATGTTACAATTGAAAAAAACACAAATTTCACGTAAGCTATGTTTGTCCAAATTGTAAATAAAAGTAAGTATTCAAATATTTTTAAGTTATTTTACTAGTGTTTTGTATTATTTGATATATATTTAAGTTTATTTTACTATTTTTTAAACTATTTCTAAAATATTTATTTTCATTTACTGCTAGAAAAGGTAATATTCTAAATCGGGTCACATTGACCCGAACACTACATACGTATAGTAAATGCGAACAGAACAGCAGGGTTAAAAAAGGAATTAATCGCTGTAAAATTATTTTTATCTGTCTTAAGTCTTGAAAGAAAATAATGCTCTGTTTTATTACAATTCTATTAAAATTGGCTACAATTATACATCCAAATTTAGTTATATGATATGATAGAATGAATAGCTATACTACTTTTATTTTTATATATGGGCTTCTCTTCTTCTTCTTTTTTTTTATTAAGCAAAATGCATATTCTAGTGATAAATTTTCAATCAATAAAGGTGATTATTTTTTAAACAATAAATTTAAAATGAAGGAATGAATAGGAATTTTTTTAAGCTTAAATATTCTTAATATTACGTCTAAAAATTTCTGACATTACATAGTGTGAAATTGTATATGAAAGAACTAGTGTTATAAAAAAAATTGTGATGAATCAAGGAAAATTTTCTTGCCCTTTCAATAAACGGACAAATAAGTTGAGTTAAGATAGCCCTGTTTTCAAACATTCGTGACGCAATTGGAAATAATATTCAAATGAACTGGTGTCCTAAAAACAAGCATGAAATGGGTTCAAATTGAATTTAAAAAAAACAGTATCAATGTCTTATTCTAGTTCTCGATCTTATACGAAATACACTGAAAGTATATTAAATAAATGCGCATGTGATTGTGAGATACTACAACTTACTTTATATTTTTACTCAAAAGATTTAGAACAATTCAGGAAAACAAAGTTCCATTGGTGACCAAAAGTTCTACAATTGAAACTGGTACACGGCAGGTGAGTTGTTCGTATCCAATCACGGCTTTCTTATTAATCGTTCAAGTTTTCCGTGGTTTTCTTCGAACTTTGGATTTCCTTGCATAATAAATACAGGTGAGGTTCCCTTAGACCCTACACTCCCCGTGGAAGGCACCCTACACTAAAGGATCATATCCCACGTGATGATAATTGGCTGTCATGAACTTAGCCAACCAACCAACAAGAAATAAAGTTTCAAAAACTGCTTTTTCTTTTTTAATAGGATAATTTAAATGACATTTAGGAAGGATTTTCAGCATTTTGGTAAATATTTCTGGTACAAGCATAAAATGCATTCGATGAATACATATGATTATCCCCATCGGCACAAGCGACACGTATACGTGCGCAAAAAAGCTTAGGAATAATCCTTTATCATCTCCAGTAACATTTTACAGAAAAATATGCCTTATTTAATCGAATCATTGTTTTTTCACGATTCAATAAGGCACAAATTCCTGTTTTTGAAATCCGGTTACAAACCGTAAAAGACTTCTGACGAGAAAGAGTTAAGCAAGGACATTACTTACAATATAAAATTTGCTTTCCCTCTTTTCGCAATAAATTTCAAAAAAATTAACAATTTACACCTGGTGACTTCCTTAGTGAGCGGAAACATTCCAAAATGTGGAACTTGTTCTGAGCTTCTGTACTATCAATTGCTTAGTTTAAAGGTAACACATCCTTTAAGAGAAAATTCTACTTCACTTGAAGAACATTATACATATCATCTCATGAAAATTTGAAGGATTTTATCATATCATATAAATACTGTTGTATTTTTTACCGGTATCAAATAAATAATATTAAAATTGATGCTGTGTTTCCTTTTCGTATTTCTGTTGAGCATAAAATAGAATTTTTCATAATTTTGCACTCGTTTTATTAAAAAAGGAATTAATCGCTGTAAAATTAATTTTGTTATTCTTAAATCTTAAAAAAAAGAAAATTAATGTTCTGCTGTAATTCAATTCTATTAAAATTGGCTACAATAATACATCCAATTTTAGTTCCATATTATGATTGAATGAATACATATGCTACTGTTATTTTTATATATGGGCTTTTTTTAAAAATCTGAATGAGTATTCTAGTGTTAGTTTTTTAATCAATGAATGCGATTTTTTTAAGAATGAATTTAAAATATGGAGTGACTAGGATTTTTTTTAAGATAAAATATTCGTAATATATTGTCGAACAATTTCTGTCATTACACAGTGTGGGATTGTATATGAAAGAACTAGAGTAATTAAAAAAATTGAAAGATGGTTCAAGCAAACTCTTCTTTGCCATTTGAAAAACGGACAAATGAGTTAACCCTTTCTGGTGCACTGTGTCCAGTCTGGACACACCTAATTTTAATTCCAAATTTGCAACTGGCACCAATAATATTTCATAAAATCTTACTTTTACAATAAAAGCTTAAACCATCTTAGAACTTCTATACGGCAGGTGCGGTTCTCGCACCCAATGACGGCCGACATATTGATCGTTCGGAGTTTGGATTTCCTTGATTAATACGTGTTAGGTAAGTTTCCCTTCGAAAGACACTCCCCCCTCCCTGAAGGTCTTGCCCCTACACACTTAAGGCCCACATCTCATGTGTTGATAAATGGCCGTCATCAACACGTCCAACAAACTACAAATCAAAATTTCAAAAAAGGCTTTTTCTTTTTTAATAGGATAATTTAAATGACATTCAGGATTTTAAGCGCTTCGGTACATATTTCTGATGCAAGTAAAAAATGCATTCGATGACTATATATGCTTATCCCTTTTGTCACGAGCGGCACATATACGTGCCACAAAAATGCTTGAGAATGATCGTTCTTCATTACCAGTAACATTTTATTGTAAAAATTGCCTTGTTTAATCGGATCAGTTTTTACGATTAATAAGGCAGGAATTCCTGTTTTTGAAAACCGGTGACAAAACAATAAAATTTTCGTAAAAGGCTCCTGTCGTGAAAGGGCTAAGCAATGAAATTACGTATACAATTTATGTTCCCTCTTTTCGCTATAAATTTCTGCCGTGTTGAGTAAAATCTACACGGAATTTAAAGTTTTTAAATGCATGTACATATTACCAGCCCAAAATTAGACTTATCTTTATCTCAGAGAAAAAACAACCCACTACGTAAGCATAACCTCCTCAATCCTGAGACAAATTTTACGTGAGTCTGCAAAAGCGGCTTAAAATGAGTCTGAAACAGCATTAAAGATATATCAATTTAGAAATCAATGTTTATTATATGCACGCATTTATTAAAAAAGTCTAAAACTAATTTTAACAATTCTAGAAGTATTTAAATTAAATTAAATGGTATTATTCAGTGTTGTCAGTGGGCTACTTTTTTAAAATTCAGAGTTCTTTATTCGAACCACTTTTTTGAAAAGGTAAATTACCTTTTTTTTCGCCTTAATTAACATGTCATTGAAAAAGGCACATTTTATCATTTACAAAAAGTGGTGCCAATCAAGAATTTGAATTTTGAAAAAGTAGCCCGTCTGGCAACACTGGTATTATTTGGCGCCATCTCCAGGCGACGCCAAGACTGAAAAGGATAACATCCCAGAAGTTTTCACCATAAATTGCCTTTTTTAAAAGTAGCTCACCCGTCAAGGAGACTACTTCACTTGAAGAGAAGTACAGATATCCTTAAGCGAAAACTTCGATTTTATTACATGATATAAAAACTACTGTAATTTTTTACCGGCATCAAACAAATAATACTAAAATTAATATTGCAAATAATACTAAAATTAATGCTGCGTTTCCTTATTGCATTTCTGTTGAGCATAAAAGATAGGTTTTCATATCTTGCACTGGTCTAATTAAAAAAGGAACTAATTGCTGTAAAATAATTTATGTTGGTCTAAAGTCAAAAGAAAATTAATACTCTGTTGTATTACAATTCTATTAAAATTGGCAACAATTATACATCTGATTTAGATTTATAATCTCACAAAATGAATAGATATACTACTGTTATTTTTATATATGGACTTCTTTTTTTTAAAATCAAAATGAGTACTCTAATGATAGTTTATCAATCAATAAATGTGATTCGTTTTTTAAACTATCAATTTAAAATATAGGATGAATAGGAATTTTTTTAAGCTGAAATACTCTTAATATTATGTCTAATAATTGCTGGCATTACGTAGTGAGAAATTGTATATGAAAGAATTAGTGTTATAAAAAAATTCACGGATGGATCAAGCAAACTCATCTTGCCCATTCGGAAAACAGACAAATAATTTAAGTGATTAATATAGCACTGATATCAAACATGCGTGCTGAGTTGGAATCAAATATACAAATAAACGGGTGTTCTAAAAACAAACATGAAATCTGTTTAAATTGAAAAATATAATCAGAATCAGAATTAATGTTTTATTCTATTCTCGTTGAAATACTAAATAAACTGAAAGTATATAAAATCAATGCGCATATAATTGTGAGATACTACAACTGACTTTAACTTTTTTTAAAATCAAAAGATTAAGAACAATTCTAGAAAACAAATTCCCTTTAATGGTCGAGAGGTTCTGCTCTCGAAACTGGTATATGGCAGATTAGATGTTCGTACCTAATCACGGCAACCTTTCTAATTGTTTGGAGATTTCTGTGTTTTTTTTTTCGAACTTTGTATTCCTTTGCGTAAATAGGGTGATTTTCCCTTAGAACCCCCTCCCCCTCAGGGCACTCACAACTTTAGCCCTTTATCCCATGTGTTGATAATTGGCCGTCATTAACATAACCAACCAACCAACTACAAATCAAAATCCCCCAAAAAATGCTTTTTTTTAATAGGATAATTTAAACGACATTTAGGATTTTCAGAATTTCGGTAGATATTTTTGATACAAGCAAAAAATGCATTCGATGAATACATATAATTATTCCCTTTGGTAAAAGCGACAGGTATACATGCCGAAAAGAAGCTTAAGAAAAATCCTTTACTTTCACCAGTAAAATTTTACTGAAAAATCTGCCTTATTTATTCGGGTTTTTTTTTTTCGCTTCAATAAGGCACAAATTCCTGTTTTTAACCCTATAACCGCCCAGTGATAGGTCAAAAAATGTAATGTTGTTTTTCTCCTTAATTTAATTTAAGTGTTAATAAAAGAGGGGTTTTATAACATGGTACGATTTTATTGTTACGTATATGCTTATTAGTCTTTAGAGTAATAATGATAGCTTAATTTCTTAAAACTGGATAGTATTTGTAGAATTATATTAATTTAAATAAAGCTTCAGTGAAACCTGCGGCCAAGAGAACGGATATATCCGGTCGCGGCAGAGGGAAGGTTAAAATCCGGTGACAAAATGTAAAAGACTCCCGTTGAGAAAGAGTTAAGAAAGGACATTACTTAAATTATACTTTTTATTTTCCCTCTTTTCGCTATAAATTTTAATAAAATTCACAACATACAAGTGGGGACGTTCCTTAGTGAGCTCCAACAATCCACAATATGGACCCTATTCTGAAAGCCCTTGCTAATAATTGCTTAGTTTAAAAGTAGCACATCCGTAAATGGAACTTGCTACTTCACTTGAAGAACATGATACAAACCATCTCAGGCAGAAAATGAACAATTTTATTATATTATATAAGTACTGTTTTATTTTCTTACCGGTATCAAATAAATAATATTAAAATTAATGCTGAGTTTCCTTATTGTATTTATAATGAGCATAAAAGAAAGGTTTTTTCATAACTTGCTCTGGTCTAATTACATAAGGAACTAATCTCTGTAAAATAATTTTTGTTATTCTTAAATCTTTAAAAAGGTAAATTTAATGCTCCGTTGTATTACAATTCTGTTAAAATGGGCTGCACTAATTCATCCAATTTCAGTTTCATAATATGATAGAATGAATAGATATACTGCTGCTATTTTTATATATGGGCTTTTTTTAAATTTAATTGAGTATTCTTGTGTTAGTTTTTTAGGTGCGTTCGTAATTATGTAAATACGTAGCACCTATTGTTGTCGCTCAGTCCGTCCGTCTGTCTGTCCGTGTGTCCGTCTGTCTGTCCGTCAGTCTGTCCGCATATAACAACTCAAAAACTACCCAACCGAATCGTTTGAAATTTAAAATACATAATTATAACATAATTTTGTCGAGTCATTTCAAATTTTATGAAAATCGGATTGATAGATCAATTACAGGGACATTCAAAAGGATTCCGTTACATTACGGTCAATAGGGAAAAAAGTTTTAAATGCATTTTAATTGTTTGAAATTTAAAACATATAATTATTGCATAATTTTGTCGAGTCATTTCAAATGTTATGAAAATCGAATGCATAGATCAATTACAGGGACAATCAAAAGGATTCCGTTACATTACGGTCAATGGGGAAAAAGTTTCAAATGCATTTTAATGATGTTACACTCATTCGAACATAATAGAATTGGCATGAATCTATGAAATATATACTAAAATATGCATTCTGTACAATCTGTGATGCAAAGAATCGTTATTATTAAATTACAGAGCCACACAAAAATATTCCACTATATAATGCTATACGGAGAAACATGGTTTGGTATGTGTTTTAATTATATTCAACTATTTCACATTTTATGAATAAGATATACGTTCCTGAGGTGTAATAAAAATTACTTCCTGCATATTTACAGAAACGTAAAGATTTCGACTACTATACTGTATCCGGAGTACGCTCTACTATATCAGCAAGATCTGAATATTTTTGAAACTTCGTTATCGTTCGAACGCACCTCATTTGCTACTTTCACGTGCAATTTCCAACTTGTTAATAAATAAATGTGATTCTTTTTTTAACAATAAATTTAAAATATGGAGTGAATAAGAATTTTTTTAAGATAAAATATTCGTAACATTTTGTCTTACAATTTCTGTCATTACACAGTGTGGGATTGTATATGAAAGAACTAGAGTAATTAAAAAAATTTGAATGATGGATCAAGCAAACTCTTCTTTGCCATTTGAAAAACGGACAAATGAGTTAACCCTTTCCGGTGCTCTGTGTCTGGTCTGGACACAACAAATTTTAATTCCAAATTTGCAATTGGCACCAATAATATTTCATAAAATCTTACTTTTACAATAAACACATAAATTAAGGAATTCTTGATTTTTTTAAAAGTCGTTTCTAAATTCTGGTGTAAGTCGATAATTTCTCATTTTACTAACAGGATTTGTCCGTATCGGATATGGTTAAGTGATTAAGGTAGCGCTATTTTAAAACATGCGTGGTGGAATTGGAATTGAATAACCAAATATATCCCGATTTTTTTCAAACTTTAGATTTTCTTGCGTAAATACGTTTGGAGTTTTCTCAGAAAGACCCCCCGGAGGACACCCCTCACTTAATTCCCATATCCCACGTGTTGATAATTTGTTGTTATGAACATAATCAACCATCCAACTACAAATCAAAATTTCAAAAACTGCTTTTTCTTTTTTAATAGGATAATTTAAATGACACTTAAGAAGGATTTTTAGCATTTTGGTACATATTTCTGATACAAGCAAAAAATGCATTCGATGATTACATATGATTATCCCCTTTATCACAAGCGACACGTATACTTGCCGAAAGAAAGTTTAAGAATAATTGTCTGAGCGTAGCGAAGTCTTATACTCAGAGTACGTAACGATATTAAAAGTCAAAAAAATTCTTTCGTCAAGCAAATCTCAAAAAATACTTGTCGGATTTCGATTCTGTTTGTACCAGAAGGTACCTATGAAGGTAACCTCGTGAATGCACCTACTTTCAAAAATTAGTTCCAAATAGTTTAAAAATTATGTTTTAAAAAACTGATAAAAAAGCATAATTTATTCGCATTCGAATTTGGTGTGCGTCACTTTTAACTGGTTGGATGTTTTCGTTAAACTCCCAAATTTAAGCACATGGAGCAAGGAAAGAACGCAAACATTTTTTAAGTACAATAAATTATGCTTAAATTTAAGAAACAAACTGAAAAATAATTTTGTTGTTGTTGTTAATTCTAAAGAAATAAGCCTTAATTCTAAGTTACTTAGTATTTGTACTTGAGATTAGTATTATATAATATGTATTATACACTTAGTATTAGTACTTCAGAATTAATGATATCTTTTATAATAGGACTTTATAACTGTCATTAGCATTTTTTATGTTTCGTACATGCGAATTGGAAACAATTCTGCAGTGTTTAAATAAAATGCGTGTTTAAATAAAATATTGGTACTACTGGGTTAGCTCGTTGATCAATTTCGCGAAATTATACATATTCACATATTTTTTTTATTTTCAGTAACGAAAGAAGAAATAAATTAGTGAAATAGGGGAAGATGGGGATACTTGAACCATTTTTTAGATTTTAATTTTTTTAATTTTTTTATAATTTCTTAGAACAAAATAAAATATTGAAAATAAAAATTTGATATTTTTTCTTCAATTGAAAATCATTTTCAATTAATATTGAAGTATTTTTCTATGTCTAGTAAATTTTTACTTTTTCTTGTACATCGTGGCTCAAGTATCCCCATGGAGGGGATACTTGAGCCAGATGTCACATTCGCACCAGTATTTTGCAAAGAAAAAACCGATTTATAATATACGCGAAAAAATGAATTAAATTTTTTTCAAATAAATTTGGTCGAATTTTCTGGTGTCGTTGTGACATTTCAGAATTAAAATTATGTGGTAGAAAATTCTACCAGCAGAGCTCAAAGGGTTAATCACCCTACTTTCAAAATGGTACCAAGGTATGTGATTTCTTTTTTACATGTTTAGAACTATAAATATGTTACCATGTTGCCAGTTTCAGAAAGAAAAATTGACCAACTGTAGAGATAATAGGGGTGGCTCAAGTATCCCCTATGCTCAAGTATCCCCACTCTCCCCTATTGATAAAAATACATATAAAAAGTGGGATAAAAATCATTTGGTGATGTTTTAAACACATGTATTGTATTGAATGCGACATTCACGATCATAAACACATTTATCGTATTTAATGCGATTGAATACGACATTCACGATTATTCCTTATTGGCATTTTATCTTATTGTTTGGCGATACTTTTTCGGTCGACAGAATAATCAAGTAATATAATAAATAAATAAATAAATAAAAGAAAGAAACAGAGGAAAAAGATACAATAGTTGAAGCGATGAATAAACAATTATAAATAATAAACATAATAAAAAATATAATAAAAAATATAAATATCACAATACGTCGTAAATCGTAAATTACTTATAGCAATATTCAAAAACAACATTTTCACCTTAATTTGGCGGAGAAAAAATCGCTCTAACGTGAACTTATATTTTTACACATAAATATGACATCAGTGCCATATTTATGAGTAAAAATAAACATAAACGATCATCAGGTTTGAAATCTCAATTTCCGAAACCCAAACTGGACCATGATTTATAAAAACGCCAAGTTGAAGGTATTGGAAAAGTGCCATGAAATTAGTGCAGAGATATCATATACTCATCGAATTTGGCGCAAATTTGGCGCAAAATATTTTTAAATTAATTTCTATTATTTTAAAAAGAAAGTAACAATTAAACAACACGATTAAATCTAGATTAAATTAATATAGAAAAGATAAATAAACAATTTTTAATAAAAAAACAACAGCCGGGTTACCATGTAATGTAAATAACGATATTTTGGCGCCAATTATTTATTAAAAAGTGTACCATATCCTGTTCTAAATTTTTTGGCTAGCTTCTTTTTCTTTATGGCATTAAATGAATTGATGTGGTTGCAAGGTAAACCATATTTAGGGTCCCTTAGGCATGTTTGGTATTGTAGATGTAGTATGCGGGATTAATAGTTTATCTACTGAGACACCCAAAAGAATTTCATTAAATTATGGTCTATTAAGGGAAATTTTTTGAAGAGTATTTTAATGAAATTACGCTATTGCAAATGTGGGAAACTTGTATAAATCACTGAATTTCATTACGATTACGTTTTAACAGGATATTCATAGCATTTTTAATCCAATTACAGAGAAACACAAAAGAAATCGGTTACAATACTGTCTTTAAGCAATAATTTCTGGAAATGCGTTTTCAATTTCTGCATGCGCTTTTAAATTTAACTATTGTTTATGTGTTCTAATTAATATAAATATTTAGTTCCTATAGCCATCGTTCGATCCGTCCGTCTGTCTGTCCGCATATAACAGCACAAAAACTAGCCTACCGAATCGTTTGAAATTTTAAATATCTATTTGTTGCCGAATTTTGTTGAGTCATTGCAAATTTTAATAAAAGCGGATAAATATTTCGAATATAGGGACAGTCAAAAGTATTCCGTTACATTACGGCCGATGAGATGAAAGAGTTCCAATTATTTTTTAATGATGTTAGAAACATAATGAAATTTATATCCATTTATCAAGAGCACTAGAATATATATTTTGTAGAACATGCCGCGCATTAAATATTTATTTTAATTTACACGTCACCACAAAAGAATTCCATTACAAATTAGTATGAGGAGGGGTTGATATTAACTTTTCAGATTTACTATTCTAGTCATTTTCTCAATTTCACTAGCAGGTGTTTTAAATAATAACTTTTTCGAGTAAAACTGCACAACCGAGTTCACATTGGCGTATTTGAGCCAGCATGTTATACTAAAAATATATTCAGATTTGTAAATCACTTATGATGACACTTGACGGCTCAAAGCTTATGCAGACGAGGTATTCAGATCTCGTTAGTACGTTAAACTATAGACATTTCTAACAGTGGCATAGTCGTAAAAAAACTGAATATACATAATTTATACAGAAATATACATATTTTTATACATAATTTTTTAAAGAGAGAATACAATAAGTTTTTATCGAAAACTTCATCGCATGCATAGAAAACAGATGTAGGCATTATATTATTTTATATATTAACTATTTTGTTCTAATTATTCAAAGGCACCACACACCATATAAAATATTTCCTCATTCTATTCAACCATCATCATTTGCGCCACTTTAGGTATTAAAATTGGTGTGTATATTCTTGACGTCATTTCAAAGAGTTATTAAAATTTCGATACAAGATATTTTAATGCTTCATTATCTTTATTACTTTTAATGTATTGCGTATCTCGGATTTTATAACCATGCGTGGCTGTTTTGTATAGTTTGATTCCCCATTTTTTTGACCGCGTATAAGAATTTTATGCAATATTTTGCAATTGTACCCAATTATATTGCCTTGTATATTTTGCAATTGTTGCAATATTTTGCCATTGTTTTGTAATTGTTCACTTTGCTATTTTTTTGTCATTTAGATTTGTGACAGTATAAAATCAATTAAAGATAGCATCTTTTTGTTTTTTTTTTTTTTTTTTACTTTTAGCATACTATTGTTAAAACTATTTTAAGCAATATCGCTCAGACTAATCCCTCTGAGGGAAGTCCTAGTCCTTTATATGCACCAGTAAAATTTTATTGTAAAATCGGCCTTATTTAATCGGGTCAATTATTGTTTTCTAGCCAATAAGGCATAAATTCCTGCTTTTAAAATCCGGTTACAAAACGTAAGACTCCCGTCGGGAAAGAGTTAAGCAAGGACATTACTTATAATATAGAATTTATTTTCCCTCTTTTCGCTATAAATTTCAATAAAGTTCACAACTTACACCTGGGAAAGTTCCTTAGTGACCGAAAACAATCCAGAGTGTGGAACCTATTCAGAGAGCCATTACTAACTATAGCTTAGTTTAACAGTAGCAGACCATAAAGGGAAATTGCTACGTCACTTGAGGAATTATACATATCACATTATACATACCATCAGACGAAGAATTGAATGATTTTATCATATCATATAAGTTCTGCTACATTTTTTCACCGGTATCAAAGAAATAATATTAAAATTAATGCTGCGTTTCCTTATTATATTTCTGTTGACCATAAAAGAGAGGTTTTCATATCTTGCTCTGGTCAAATTACATAAGGAACTAATCGTTGAAAATTATTTTTGTTATTCTTAAATCTTAAAAAAAGAAAATTAATGCTCTGTTGTATTACAATTCTATTAAAATTGATTGCAATAATTCAACAAATTTTAGTTTCATAATATGATAGAATGAATAGATATACTACTGTTATTTTTATATATGGGCATTTTTAAAAATCTAAATGAGTATTCTAGTGGTAGTTTTTTAATCAGTAAACGTGATTTTTTTTTTAACAATACATTTAAAATATGGAGTGAATAGGAATTTTTTAAAGATAAAATATTAGTAATATTTTGTCTAAAAATTTCTGTCATTACACAGTGTGCGATTGTATATGACAGAACTAGTATGATAAAAAAAATTGAATGATGGATCAGGCAAATTCTTCTTGCCCATTTGAAAAACGGACAAATGAGTTAACCTTTTCCGGCTCACTATGTCCGCTCTGGACACATCTAATTTTAATTCCATTTGCAATTGTCACTAATAATATTTCATAAACAGGATTCGCACAGTTCTACCACAAACGTTTAAGAATATTTTCAAAGTGTTTCATTGCAGAAAAATATCGCAAAGTCTGTGAAAGAAGGTTGGGATTTTGAATGTAATGGTTTAAAAATTAAATGTATTTTTTCTTATTTTAAATAGTGGGGCCAGAGTCCTCGGAAATTCCAAGGAGTGTGCGAACCTTGATAAAACCTTGCTTTTACAATAAAGGTTTAAATTAAGGAGTTCTTGATTTCTTAAAAAGTCGTTTGTAAATTCCGGTGTCAGTCGATAATTTCTCATTTTACTAACAGAATTTGTCCGCGCCGGAAAGGGTTAAGTGATTAAGTCAGCACTGTTTTCAAACATGCGTGGTGGAATCGCAATCGAATATCCAAATACATCCAGGTTTTTTTTTTTCGAACTTTGGATTTTCTTGCGTAAATACGGGTGAGGTTCCCTTAGAAAGACCCCCCCCCGGAGGTCACCCCTCACTTAATTCCCATATCCGTCGTGTTGATAATTGGTTGTTATGAACATAACCAACTAAGCAACTACAAATCAAAATTTCAAAAAATGCTTTTTTTTTCTTTAATAGTATAATTTAAATGACATTTAGGATTTTCATCATTTCGGTACATATTTCTGGTGCAAGCAGACAATACACGCAATGAATACGCATGATTACCCCCTTTGGAACGAGCGACACGAAAACCTGCCGCAAAAAGGCTTAAATTCTTTCTTCTTCACCAGTAAAATTTTACTGCAAAATCTGCCTCATTTAATCGGATCGTTTATTTCGATTTAATAAGGCACAAATTCCTGTTTAAAATCCGGTGACAAAACATTTAAAATTTCTTAAAAGGCTCCCTGAGTGAATGGCTTAAGCAAAGAAATTACTTATACAGTTTATTTTCTCTTTTTTGCTGTAAATTTCTACTGTACTGAGAAAAACCTACACGGAAATAAAAGTTTGGCAATATTTTCACATGTTGCCAAGTATGAACGCAGCACACCCGTAAAGGGAATATGCTACTTCAGTAGAAGAGAAAGACCTATATAACAAAACCATAACCTTGTTGATTTCATTACATCATATGAATAGTATTGAATTTTTTTACCGGTATAAATTAAATAATATTAAAATTAATGCTACGTTTCTATTGTATTCCTGTTGAGCATAAAATAGAAGTTTTCATATTTTGCACTCGTCTTATTAAAAAAGAAATTAATCGCTGTAAAATTATTTTTATCGGTCTTGTCTTGAAAGAAAGTAATGCTCTTTTTTATTACAATTCTATTAAAATTGGCTACAATTATACATCCAAATTTAGTTATATGATATGATAGAATGAATAGATATACTACTTTTATTTTTATATGTGGGCTTCTCTTCTTTTTATCAAAATGAATATTCTAGTGATAGTTTTTCAATCAATAAAGGTGATTATTTTTTTAAACAATAAATTTAAAATGAAGGAATGAATAGGAATTTAAGCGTAAATATTCTTAACATTACGTCTAAAAACTTCTGACATTATACATTGTGAAATTGTAAATGAAAGAACTAGTGTTATAAAAAACGCTATGTATAAAATATTCGCGCTCGGAAGTACTTGCTACTTTACTTGAAGTGGTACATATATCAACAGACGAACACCCTAACGATTTTATTACATCATATAAGTACTATAGTATTTTTTTTTACCGGTATCAAATAAATAATATTAAAATTAATTATGGTTACTTTATTGTATATCTGTTGAGCATAAAAGAGGGGTTTTTATACCTTGCACTAGTCTAATTAAAAAAGGAACTAATCGCTGTAAAATTGTTTTTGTCTGCATTAAGTCTTAAAAGAAAGAAAATCAATGCTCTGTTGTATTACAATTCTAATAAAAATTGGCTACAATTATACATCTAATTTTAGTTTCATAATATGATAGAATGAATAGATATACTACTGTTATTTTGTATGTAGTCTTACTGTTATTTTATACATAGGTTTTTATTTTATCTAAATGAGTATACTAATGTAACGTTTTCAATCAAGAAAAGTCATTTTTTTATGCAATAATTTAAAAATATGGCATGAATAGATTTTTTAAGATAAAACATTCGTAATATTTTGTCTAAAAACTTCTACATAGTGTTAAATTGTATATGACAGAACTAGTATTATAGAGATTGCTAGAAATATATACTAGAAATTAAGTGATGGATCAAGCAAACTCTCTTGCCCATTTGATAATTGGACAAATGAAATAAGTGAATAACACCTTGGGGAGGAGCGACCAGTTACGTTCCTCAAAAAAGCTTAAGAATACGTGTTTACCTAGACCAGAAAAATTTTGCTACAACATTTGTCTTATTTCATTGGAGTATTTTCTCGTTTTAAAAAGGCAAAAATTTCTGTCTTTAAACACAGGTGACAAAACATTAAAAATTTCGTAAAAGGCTCCCTTCACGAAAGAGTTAAGAAAGCCTTGTTTTCAAATATGCGTAATGGAATTAGAATCAAATATCCGAATAAATTGGTGTTCTAAAAACAAATATGAAATGGGTTCAAATTTAAATAAAAATATGATAATAATGAGAGCCAATGTCTTATTCTAGTCTCGGTGATATACTAAATACATTGAAAGTATATTAAATCAATGCGCCTGCTATTATAAGATAATGTTTTTTCTGATTTGCAGTTTAGATCTAAAAGCGTTTTTCATGAGCACCTTGAGTTCTATCGCTGCTAGCGGATGCCATTAGTATTCCCATATTTGGCAGTATGCATACATATACAGTGTTTCCCCCAGGAGAAGGGCGCACAGGCCTTCGGGGAAACGTCCACCGGTAAATGTTAGCAGAAGGTTTTTTCTTATTTAAATTCTTAAAGATACAGAATTAATGCCAAAAATAAGGGGAACATTTCTTTTCAAAAATTTACTGGTGGAAGATCAAAAATTTACTGGTCGAAGGCTTGTGCGCCCTTGTCCTGGGGGAAACACTGCATATATATATATATACATATATATATATATACATATAATTTGGAAGTACGTCAGAAAAAAAATTATTGGCAATTTCCTCTTACTTTCAGTAGAGCAACTACAACATACTTTTTTTACGAAAAAGATTAAGAACAATTCTAGATAACAAAGTCCCGTTAGTGTTCGAGAGGTTATGCCCTCGAAATTGGTATACGGCAGGCACGGTCTTCGCACCCAATCACGGCTGCAGTGTTGCCAGTGGGCTATTTTTTTAAAATTCGGATTTGTTGATTGGCACCACGTTTCTAAAACAGTAAATTACCTTTTCTTTTATCTTTAATTATCATGTCAATGAATAAGACGCACTTTATAATTTGTAAAAAGTGGTGTCAATCAAGAATCTGAATTAAAAAATTTAGCCCATCTGGTAACACAGCACGGCTGTTGTCCTAATCGTTCGGAGTTTTCCGAACTTTTCTTCGAACATTGGATTTCTTTGCGTAAATACGGGTTAGGCTCCAAAAAACGACCCCCTAGGAGAACCCTACCCCCTTAAGGCCCATATCCCACATGCTGATAATCGGCCATCATGAACATAACCAACCAACAAACTACAAATCAAAATTTCAACAAAAAATGCTTTTTCTTCTTTAATAGGATAATTTAAATGACATTTTGGATTTCCAGCATGTTTTCTGATGTACATATTTCTGATACAAGCAAAAAATGCATTCGATGAATACATGTGATTATCCATTTGGCATGAACGACATGTATACGTGCCGCAAAAAGGCTTAAGAGTAGCCCTTCATCCTCACCAGTAAAATTTTACAGTAAAATCTGTTAAGATAAAGATAGACCTGTTTTCAAAAATGCCTGTTGGAATTGGAATCAAATATTTAAATAAACCTGTGTGCTAAATACAAACAAGAAATGGGTTCAAATTGAAACTAGTCGTTGGGGGGCCACCGTAATACTTACCCATCATGGATATGTAAAACATGTGAAAACTATTTATACAATACATTGCAATTCATAAAGAAAATTTAAATATTGTTAATATACATAGTAATGCTTTATTAAAGAACTGCTGATGTACCAATTTCGACAAATTATATAAAACGACAAACTACTCAAGTAGTACCGAACTGCGCAAAAGAAACATCCTTATAACTCCAAAAATAATAATTCTCTTAACTAACAATTAACTGTGTCGGATGAAGCGTCTCATTTTCAATTAAAATATACCTCTGAATTGAAATTTGGATGAAATACAGGGTCATAAAAAATCGAAGAATGTGGAAAACAAGATTACAAATATCTCGGCAACTAATAATCCGACCGACTTCGTTCTATATGTAAAATGTGTATTATTTTATTGCCTTTTACGTCCATTCCTTAAAACAAAAAAATTCGAAAATTTTTATATACCTTTCATCAGAACGAATTTTTCGAGGGTCCGAAAAAAATAGTTCCGGATAATCGAGGTTGCTGATATTAAATAGGGTTCGTACCATTCTTACATGCTAACTACATACAAAATTTCAATTCTCTATCTCAATTTGTTCGGGAGATAGAGCGTTTAGAGACAGACAGACAGACAGACAGACAGACAGACAGACGGACGGCAAATTTTTTTTTCTAAAAATATGTTTTTCGGAATCTCCACTATCTGAAACGTGTAAATCCGTCAAAAAAATTTTTTCGATTTTCAAAACGATTGCAAGACTTACCCTATACTACGTATGATGGGTAAGTAATAAATAATAACATTCAGAGTCATTGTCTTATTCTAGTCTCGGTGATATATTAAATACACTGAAAGTATATTAAATCAATGCGCCTGTTTTTCTGAGATATTGTTTAATATGATTTGTAATTGAAATTTTGGAAGTACATCACAAAACTTTAATTGGCAATTTCCTCTTACTTTATTTAGAGTAACTACAATTTTATCAAAGTGCTACTAGTAGCCGAGAGGTTCTGGCCTTGAAACTGTTATATGGCGGATTTGGTGCTCGTACCCAATTACGGCCACCATCATGATCAGTCGGAGTTTTCCCGTGGTTTTGTTCTAACTTTGGATTTTCTTGATTAATACGATTTAAATAAAGTTCCCTTCGAAAGACCCCCGGTCCCGAATCTTCTTAACCCTTTCCGGCACACTGTGCCCGGTCTGGGATTCCTAATTTTTATTCCAAACTTGCAAACGGCACCAGTAATAGTTTACTAAAATTTTGCTTTTACAATAAAAGCTTAAATTAAGGATTTCAAATTACCTTAGAAATTTGTTTTTGAATTCCGGTCCCAGTCGAAAATTTCTTATTTTGTTACAGATTTTGCCCTTGCCGGAACGGGTTAAACCATTCCGGCTCAATTTGTCCTGTCTGGACACACCTAATTTTAATTCCAAACTTGCAATTTGCACGAATAATATTTTAATGAAATCTTCCTTTTAAAATAAAAGCTTAAATTAAGGAGTTCTAGATGTCTTAAAAATTCGTTTGTAAATTCCGGTGTCAATCGATAATTTCTCATTTTATTAAGAGAATTTGTCATTGGCGGAAAGGGTTAAGGCACATATCCCACGTGTCGATAGTTCGCCGTCATGAACACGGCCAATAAGCTAGAAATCAAAATTTCAAAAAATGTTTTTTCTTTTTCAGTGGGATAATTTAAATGACATTCAGGATTCTCAGAGTTTCGTTACATAATTCTGATACAAGCAAAAAAAGCATTCGATGATTACTTATGACTTATCCGATGATTACTTATCCCTTTTGACACGAGCGCCACGTATGGCAAAAATATTTAAGAATGTTTCTTTATCGTCACCAGTAAAATTTTATTGTAAAACTCATTTTTTTAAGATTTAAAAAGGCACAAATTCTTGTTTTTAAAAACCGGTGACAAAACATTACAATTTTCGTAAAAGGCTCCCGACGCGAAAGGCTTAAGCATTGAAATTACTTATAAAATGCAATTTATTTTACCTCTTTTCGCTATAAATTTTAGCCATGTTGAGTAAAATCTACAAGGAATTCAAAGTTTTGAAATATTTGTCCATATTACCAGCCCCTTGATTAGAACTATCTTTACCTCTGAGAACAAACACTCCACAAAGCAAGCATAATATTCTAAGGGTCTTTATCAAAAGTACCTAGTTTAAAAGTAACACGCCCGTAAAACTAGCTTGCTGCTTCACTTTAAGTGTAGTACATTTATCTTTGGAGGAACCAACAAATGATTTTATTACATGATATAAGTACTATTCTATTTTTATATTGGTATAAAATAAACTAGATAATGCCCGCTAAGATTTGACGGTAAATAACTTGAATGTTTCATCAGAAAAATTCTTGAATTTTTACTTAGTTTTTTTAAATTTGTCTATTAAAACTGTGATGAATTACTATATTACAGAAATATTTTTTTTTTTTTTTTTTTTTTTTTTTTTTTTTTTTTTTTTTTTATAATGATTGGTGGTCTGATCTATTCGATGATGAAAAATAGTTTTAAGTTTATAATTTACAACTAATTATGTTTGTATTTTATCAGAAATTTAACTAAAAATATCGTGTAAGGTATTTATTTTTGCTTACTACAACCTATTTTCTTTTTGCCCCCCTCCTCTGTAATAACAATATTTACGCTACCATTCAAAGCTTGCCATGACTTTTATTTTTATCTGTCACATTCTCTAAAATCTTAAATTTGAAATTTGATGCAGCTAACCAATTATAGTTGTCTGAGCGTAGCGAAGTCTTTATACTCAAAGATACGTAACGATATTAAAATTCAAAAAAAATTCTTTCGTCAAGCAAATCTCAAAAAGTACTTGTCGGATTTTGATTCTGTTTGTACCAATAGGTACCTATGAAGGTAATCTGGTGAATGCACCTACTTTTAAAAATTAATTCCGAATAGTTTAAAAGTTATATTTAAAAAACTGATAAAAAAGCACAATTTATTTGCATACGTCACAGAAATTTGGTGCGCGTGATTTTCACCAGCTGGATATTTTCGTAGATAACCGAGTCAGTACATGGAGTAAATAGTAATCATTTACGCACTCAGAAATATTGAATGCAATAAAACATTTTAAAATTTAATCATGCAGGAAAATAAAACTGTTATTTTTTTATATTAAAAAAATGTCATAAAACTTTGATTTTGAGATTTTGTGATAATTTCTTAATAGCATTTTTTGATCGCTAAAAGAATGTTTTATATATTTCGCGTGTGAAAATTAGAAACAATTACGTTTTTAAATAAAAAGTTTTTTTTATGACATCATTTTCCCTTTATATTTATTTTTATTGCATGTTTTCTTTTAACTTATATTTTGTTTGTATGTGGAAATCAATTCTGGTCACTAATTTTTCGGCACGGATACCACAAGCCTATCAGATTTGGCGCAATTTTTTTCAAAGCCCATTTGGCGAAAACTCCGTTTTCAAATAACGCTTACATACACATTTTTAAATTATTTTCTATTTTCAAAAAGAACTTAAGTAAATAAAATAATAATAATAATTATTAACTATAAAAAGAAAGATTGTATATAGTTTTTGAGTGAACAACGCTTTGAGGTCTATAGCTACAAATGGCTGTTACCTCGAATGATCCATAAACCACAGAAACAAATACAGAACACTTTATTATTACAAGAAATCCAGTACATACATTTTTTAATACACATCACAGGGACAACACCCGCACACCCATGCCGCTAGCTGGACTCGAACCAGGGTCCAGCGGTGTGGGAGGAGCTCACGCTACCGACCACGCCACTGGATCGGCAAGATTGTATATAATTAAAAAAAGGAAATGAAAGTAAATAAACATTTTATGAGTAAATAAACAAATAATAAATAAATAAAACCGGGTTACCATCTCAGGTAAAATAATGCCATTTTGACGCCAATTATGTACCCTGGTGCATATGTGACATCTTTTCTCATTTTTCTTCCATTTCCTGTTGGCATACCACTTTGAAATTTGGAATATGTATGCATAACTGGGAGTAATACTGGAATTAGACATTGATTTTTTTTTTAATCCGATCCAAAAAGGGGCAACGGGGGCTATTTTTTAAAGATTTATACAATTTATACTGCATAAAGGAGCCACTTACCTATTTTTATATACAAGAAGAAGTAAGTAGTATGGATAAACAATTCTAGTATACATAAATAAAATACTTGAGATAATATACTAGAGATATAAGCACCGGGTTTGGCGAGATTTTTAATGCCAATTAGGCGAAAACATCGTTTTGATTACCAGGTACATATAGCATGTTATAATAACATGTTATTTATTTATTTCAAAATGAAAAAAAAAAAAGGAATAAACGAAACATTTTCTGTTATTAAAAAAAAGAAATAACAATCAATAAATGTTAAGGTATTGATAAATTAATTTAATGATCAACTTTAAGTTCTGATCAATTAAATAAAGATATTTGAATAAGAGAAAACTTGCCAAGTCGCTCTATTGAATAACAAGTAACATACCAAATCATTTTAAGCAATTGAAGAATATTATGTTTGACAGGAGCTAAAATTTAAGAACCTTCGAAAGAACTTGGTTTGCAGTTAGATCTCACTTCTTTTATTAGCGAAACCTTTAACGAACTTGGCATTCTTTCACATTCATGTTTTTGATAAGATAAAATACACTCTATTCTCTTCAAACATAATAGTTCATGTTATTTATAGTTTCTCAAATCGGTGCGAAGTTTCTGTTTATGGTTATGACATCATTTTAAAGAGTTATATTTCCAAAATAGGAAAATTTGGTGTTTTAATTTCTGTATTACTTTTAACATTTCGCATATTTCCAATTTCATATCCATGCATGGTTTGCTTTTCTTTTATAAAAATAGTATATGCAACTCTATATATAAGATTTTGTAATTCTATGATTCAATATGCTTATTTTCATCATATTTTATCACAATGAATGACCAATTAAAGGTAACATCTCATTTTCTTTACTTATCGCAAGTTATTAAATGTGTATTCTCAGCAATATCGCTCAGACTAATCCCTCTCAGGGAAGTCCTAGTATAATTTTTTATTACTTGAATTTTCTTATACATTTTTATACATCTTTTGAAATATTAAATCATGGATATCAATGTAATTTATTTTATAGCTGTTATACTAACATATATATATATATATATATATATATATATATATATATATATATATATATATTAATGAATGACAATGTTTTTTTTCTTACAGACATTTATATTCTTGATAATAGTAGAAAAAACTTAACAAAATTGTAGACCAGTTCAATTTATGTAATTGCATATAAATTTATGTAATTGCATGTCATGCATGATGATAATTGCATGTAAAATATTTTAGGTTAAGTCTTTTAAATATAAAATAATTATTTTTTCAAGATATTGTTCAATGTTAAATTTTGTTCAAAAGTTCATAAAGCATTCAAATAATAATAATAATAATCCTAAAACTTTTCTTGTTAATAAAATATGTTATTATTGAAATGAATTATTGACAAAAATTTCACACAAATCATTTTGCTGGGCGTGGATTCGAACCTGCATTTTCTACAAAAACTCAAAGCATAAAACAGCTGCGTAACCCCATTACGCTACCAGGGACAGATTGAGATATCTTCTATAATGGAGTAGTTCTAGAGTCAGTTGACATATGCGCAATCGTCTGGAATTTAGATTTTGATTTTATAGAAACTGTTTTGTGTTTTAATGTTTATAAGTTTTTTTTTTTTTTTTGATATATTGATATCAGCTAAAACTTAAAATGCTAACATTTCCAATCTTCGTGTGTAACGGCAATTTATTAGAAGTATTACCAGTAATAACTTTTAGCCTCAAATCATTCAGTTTATTTTCTATGTGTAGTACGACGCCTTCCAAAATAGACCATATTTTTGAATTGTTAATAACACTTAAAGAGACAGATAATAATATTGTGATAAAAAGAAGAGCTTGTTTACAATAAGATCGAATAAATTATATTTTCGATGCAAACGCATTTAAAACTAAACTTCTAGCAGCTGTGAGGTAATAGTTCAACTGAGCGAGAATCTCTACGCATGTGCAGTGCGTCACTCCAAAGGCAGACTTATACTTATGTACTACGCATGCGCATACGTGAAATTTTAATTGAAAATTGTGGCTAATTAACAAAATTTTTGATCAAACAAAAGTACGATAACAAATCTGTGGAAAAATATCTTTCGTTTAAAAAAAGAATGGTGTGATTTAAAGCAGTAGTTTGCTCTTACGAACTGTCGAAAGGAAAATGCTTAGCATTTTAAATATATAGATAACACTAAAATTAATGCTGCGTTTTTTTATTGTATTCCTGTTGAGCATAAAACAGAGGTTCTCATATCTTGCACTGCTCTAATTAAAAAAGGTACTAATCGCTGTACAATTATTTTTGTCGGTCTTAAATCTTATATGAAAATTAATACTCTGTTGTATTACAATTCTATTAAAATTGGCTACAGTTATGCATCCAAATTTAGTTTTATAATATAATAGAATGAATGGATACACTACCGTTATTTTTATATATGGGCTTCTTTTTTTTTATCAAAATGAATATTCTAGTGATAGTTTTTCAATCAATAAAGTTGATTCTTTTTTTAAATAATAAATTTAAAATATAGGATGAATAGGAATGTTTTAAGTATTAAATAAAATTTCTGATATAACATAATGTGAGACTGTAGTCTGAAGAACTATTGTTATAAAAAAGTAAGTGATGGATCAAGCAAACTCTTCTTGCCCATTCGGTAAACGAAAAATTAAGTTAAGTGATTAAGATAGCCTTATAGTCAAATTTGCGTGTTGGAATTCGAATCACATATCCAAATAAAAGGTTGTTCAAAAAACAAACATTAAATCGATTCAAAGTGAAAACAATAACAATAATCAGAATAAATGTGTTATTCTAGAATCGGTGATATACTAAATACACTGAAAGTATATTAAACTAATGCGCATGTAATTCTGAGATACTACAACTTACTTTATCTTTTTTTTAAATCAAAAGATTAAGAACAATTCTAGAAAACTAAGTCCCACTAATGGCCCAGAGGTTGTGCCCTCGAAACTAGTATACGGCAGAGGAGGTGTTCGTACCCATCACGGCGACTTTCCTAATTGTTTGGAGTTTTCCGTGGTTTTGTTCGAACTTTCGATTTCCTTGGGTAAATATGGGTGATTTTCCTTTGCACCCCCGAAGGGCACACACCACTTAAGGTCTATATTCCACGTGTTCATAATTGGCCGTCCTGAACATAACCAACCAACCAACTACAAATCAAAATGTCAAAAAAATGTTTTTTTTTCTTTTTCAATAGGATAATTTAAATGACATTTAGAATTTTCAGAATTTCGGTACATATTTCTGATACAAGAAGATAATACACGCGATGAATACGTATGATTATCCCCTTTGGAACGAGCGACACGTAAACGTGCCGCAAAAAGGCTTAAAATATTTTATCGTCACCAGTGAAATTTTATTGTAAAATCTGCCTTATTTAATCGGATCATTTATTTCGATTTAATAAGGCACAAATTCCTGTTTTTAAAATCCGGTGAAAAAACATTTAAAATTTCGTAAAAGGCTCCCTGAGTGAATGGCTTAAGCAATGAAATTACTTACACAGTTTATTTTCTCTTTTTTACTATAAATTTCTGCTGTTCCAAGAGAAACATAAACGGAAATAAAAGTTTTGTTTTATTTTCACATATTGTCCAGTATGAATGGGCACACCCGTAAAGGGAATATGCCACTTCACTAGAAGAATACTGCTGAGCCAAGCATTAAAAATCTGTCACGTGAGTAATAGGTCTGAGTTAGACGAGTCTATTGTTGATAATAGGACTGGAAGCAATGAAAAGGGAGTTCTTCCTACTATAGCTTTTATCGCGAATGGAGAGGAATTTCGCCCCTCTCCTAATGCTTCCCTACCTTCGGAAAGGTCCATTATTTTGGCAATATGCCAAGACAGGCCTTTGAAAACTGGTCAAGCAGTAGCACTTATTTAACTATTCGGTAATTTTGTTGATTTTATTATATCATATGAATAGTATTGAATTTTTTTACCGGTATAAATTAAATAATATTAAAATTAATGCTACGTTTCTTTATTGTATTTCTGTTGAGCATAAAATAGAATTTTTCATAATTTTGCACTCGTCTTATTAAAAAAGGAATTAATCGCTGTAAAATTATTTTTATCTGTCTTAAGTCTTGAAAGAAAATAATGCTCTGTTTTATTACAATTCTATTAAAATTGGCTACAATTATACATCCAAATTTAGTTATATGATATGATAGAATGTATAGTTATACTACTTTTATTTTTATATATGGGCTTCTCTTCTTCTTCTTCTTTTTTTTTATTAAGCAAAATGCATATTCTAGTGATAAATTTTCAATCAATAAAGGTGATTATTTTTTAAACAATAAATTTAAAATGAAGGAATGAATAGGAATTTTTTTAAGCTTAAATATTCTTAATATTACGTCTAAAAATTTCTGACATTACATAGTGTGAAATTGTATATGAAAGAACTAGTGTTATAAAAAAAATTGTGATGAATCAAAGAAAATTTTCTTGCCCTTTCAATAAACGGACAAATAAGTGATTGTGAGATACTACAACTTACTTTATATTTTTACTCAAAAGATTTAGAACAATTCAGGAAAACAAAGTTCCATTGGTGACCAAAAGTTCTACAATTGAAACTGGTACACGGCAGGTGAGTTGTTCGTATCCAATCACGGCTTTCTTATTAATCGTTCAAGTTTTCCGTGGTTTTCTTCGAACTTTGGATTTCCTTGCATAATAAATACAGGTGAGGTTCCCTTAGACCCTACACTCCCCGTGGAAGGCACCCTACACTAAAGGATCATATCCCACGTGATGATAATTGGCTGTCATGAACTTAGCCAACCAACCAACAAGAAATAAAGTTTCAAAAACTGCTTTTTCTTTTTTAATAGGATAATTTAAATGACATTTAGGAAGGATTTTCAGCATTTTGGTAAATATTTCTGGTACAAGCATAAAATGCATTCGATGAATACATATGATTATCCCCATCGGCACAAGCGACACGTATACGTGCGCAAAAAAGCTTAGGAATAATCTTTTATCATCTCCAGTAACATTTTACAGAAAAATATGCCTTATTTAATCGAATCATTGTTTTTTCACGATTCAATAAGGCACAAATTCCTGTTTTTGAAATCCGGTTACAAACCGTAAAAGACTTCTGACGAGAAAGAGTTAAGCAAGGACGTTACTTACAATATAAAATTTGCTTTCCCTCTTTTCGCAATAAATTTCAATAAAATTAACAATTTACACCTGGTGACTTCCTTAGTGAGCGGAAACATTCCAAAATGTGGAACTTGTTCTGAGCTTCTGTACTATCAATTGCTTAGTTTAAAGGTAACACATCCTTTAAGAGAAAATTCTACTTCACTTGAAGAACATTATACATATCATCTCATGAAAATTTGAAGGATTTTATCATATCATATAAATACTGTTGTATTTTTTACCGGTATCAAATAAATAATATTAAAATTGATGCTGTGTTTCCTTTTCGTATTTCTGTTGAGCATAAAATAGAATTTTTCATAATTTTGCACTCGTTTTATTAAAAAAGGAATTAATCGCTGTAAAATTAATTTTGTTATTCTTAAATCTTAAAAAAAAAGAAAATTAATGTTCTGCTGTAATTCAATTCTATTAAAATTGGCTACAATAATACATCCAATTTTAGTTCCATATTATGATTGAATGAATACATATGCTACTGTTATTTTTATATATGGGCTTTTTTTAAAAATCTGAATGAGTATTCTAGTGTTAGTTTTTTAATCAATGAATGCGATTTTTTTAAGAATGAATTTAAAATATGGAGTGACTAGGATTTTTTTTAAGATAAAATATTCGTAATATATTGTCGAACAATTTCTGTCATTACACAGTGTGGGATTGTATATGAAAGAACTAGAGTAATTAAAAAAATTGAAAGATGGTTCAAGCAAACTCTTCTTTGCCATTTGAAAAACGGACAAATGAGTTAACCCTTTCTGGTGCACTGTGTCCAGTCTGGACACACCTAATTTTAATTCCAAATTTGCAACTGGCACCAATAATATTTCATAAAATCTTACTTTTACAATAAAAGCTTAAACCATCTTAGAACTTCTATACGGCAGGTGCGGTTCTCGCACCCAATGACGGCCGACATATTGATCGTTCGGAGTTTGGATTTCCTTGATTAATACGTGTTAGGTAAGTTTCCCTTCGAAAGACACTCCCCCCTCCCTGAAGGTCTTGCCCCTACACACTTAAGGCCCACATCTCATGTGTTGATAAATGGCCGTCATCAACACGTCCAACAAACTACAAATCAAAATTTCAAAAAAGGCTTTTTCTTTTTTAATAGGATAATTTAAATGACATTCAGGATTTTAAGCGCTTCGGTACATATTTCTGATGCAAGTAAAAAATGCATTCGATGACTATATATGCTTATCCCTTTTGTCACGAGCGGCACATATACGTGCCACAAAAATGCTTGAGAATGATCGTTCTTCATTACCAGTAACATTTTATTGTAAAAATTGCCTTGTTTAATCGGATCAGTTTTTACGATTAATAAGGCAGGAATTCCTGTTTTTGAAAACCGGTGACAAAACAATAAAATTTTCGTAAAAGGCTCCTGTCGCGAAAGGGCTAAGCAATGAAATTACTTATACAATTTATGTTCCCTCTTTTCGCTATAAATTTCTGCCGTGTTGAGTAAAATCTACACGGAATTTAAAGTTTTTAAATGCATGTACATATTACCAGCCCAAAATTAGACTTATCTTTATCTCAGAGAAAAAACAACCCACTACGTAAGCATAACCTCCTCAATCCTGAGACAAATTTTACGTGAGTCTGCAAAAGCGGCTTAAAATGAGTCTGAAACAGCATTAAAGATATATCAATTTAGAAATCAATGTTTATTATATGCACGCATTTATTAAAAAAGTCTAAAACTAATTTTAACAATTCTAGAAGTATTTAAATTAAATTAAATGGTATTATTCAGTGTTGTCAGTGGGCTACTTTTTTAAAATTCAGAGTTCTTGATTCGAACCACTTTTTTGAAAAGGTAAATTACCTTTTTTTTCGCCTTAATTAACATGTCATTGAAAAAGGCACATTTTATCATTTACAAAAAGTGGTGCCAATCAAGAATTTGAATTTTGAAAAAGTAGCCCGTCTGGCAACACTGGTATTATTTGGCGCCCTCTCCAGGCGACGCCAAGACTGAAAAGGATAACATCCCAGAAGTTTTCACCATAAATTGCCTTTTTTAAAAGTAGCTCACCCGTCAAGGAGACTACTTCACTTGAAGAGAAGTACAGATATCCTTAAGCGAAAA
The DNA here is from genome assembly GCA_964019185.1 of Maratus speculifer. NCBI lineage: Eukaryota > Metazoa > Arthropoda > Arachnida > Araneae > Salticidae > Maratus > Maratus speculifer. Next base: position 210,184,254 of record OZ025300.1, on the reverse strand, counting down.
CTTCGATTTTATTACATGATATAAAAACTACTGTATTTTTTTACCGGCATCAAACAAATAATACTAAAATTAATACTGCAAATAATACTAAAATTAATGCTGCGTTTCCTTATTGCATTTCTGTTGAGCATAAAAGATAGGTTTTCATATCTTGCACTGGTCTAATTAAAAAAGGAACTAATTGCTGTAAAATAATTTATGTTGGTCTAAAGTCAAAAGAAAATTAATACTCTGTTGTATTACAATTCTCTTAAAATTGGCAACAATTATACATCTGATTTAGATTTATAATCTCACAAAATGAATAGATATACTACTGTTATTTTTATATATGGACTTCTTTTTTTTAAAATCAAAATGAGTACTCTAATGATAGTTTATCAATCAATAAATGTGATTCGTTTTTTAAACTATCAATTTAAAATATAGGATGAATAGGAATTTTTTTAAGCTGAAATACTCTTAATATTATGTCTAATAATTGCTGGCATTACGTAGTGAGAAATTGTATATGAAAGAATTAGTGTTATAAAAAAATTCACGGATGGATCAAGCAAACTCATCTTGCCCATTCGGAAAACAGACAAATAATTTAAGTGATTAATATAGCACTGATATCAAACATGCGTGCTGAGTTGGAATCAAATATACAAATAAACGGGTGTTCTAAAAACAAACATGAAATCTGTTTAAATTGAAAAATATAATAAGAATCAGAATTAATGTTTTATTCTATTCTCGTTGAAATACTAAATAAACTGAAAGTATATAAAATCAATGCGCATATAATTGTGAGATACTACAACTGACTAACTTTTTTTTAAATCAAAAGATTAAGAACAATTCTAGAAAACAAATTCCCTTTAATGGTCGAGAGGTTCTGCTCTCGAAACTGGTATATGGCAGATTAGATGTTCGTACCTAATCACGGCAACCTTTCTAATTGTTTGGAGATTTCTGTGTTTTTTTTTTCGAACTTTGTATTCCTTTGCGTAAATAGGGTGATTTTCCCTTAGAACCCCCTCCCCCTCAGGGCACTCACAACTTAAGCCCTTTATCCCATGTGTTGATAATTGGCCGTCATTAACATAACCAACCAACCAACTACAAATCAAAATCCCCCAAAAAATGCTTTTTTTTACTAGGATAATTTAAACGACATTTAGGATTTTCAGAATTTCGGTAGATATTTTTGATACAAGCAAAAAATGCATTCGATGAATACATATAATTATTCCCTTTGGTAAAAGCGACAGGTATACATGCCGAAAAGAAGCTTAAGAAAAATCCTTTACTTTCACCAGTAAAATTTTACTGAAAAATCTGCCTTATTTATTCGGGGTTTTTTTTTTCGCTTCAATAAGGCACAAATTCCTGTTTTTAACCTTATAACCGCCCAGTGATAGGTCAAAAAATGTAATGTTGTTTTTCTCCTTAATTTAATTTAAGTGTTAATAAAAGAGGGGTTTTATAACATGGTACGATTTTATTGTTACGTATATGCTTATTAGTCTTTAGAGTAATAATGATAGCTTAATTTCTTAAAACTGGATAGTATTTGTAGAATTATATTAATTTAAATAAAGCTTCAGTGAAACCTGCGGCCAAGAGAACGGATATATCCGGTCGCGGCAGAGGGAAGGTTAAAATCCGCTGACAAAATGTAAAAGACTCCCGTTGAGAAAGAGTTAAGCAAGGACATTACTTATAATATACTTTTTATTTTCCCTCTTTTCGCTATAAATTTTAATAAAATTCACAACATACAAGTGGGGACGTTCCTTTGTGAGCTCCAACAATCCACAATATGGACCCTATTCTGAAAGCCCTTGCTAATAATTGCTTAGTTTAAAAGTAGCACATCCGTAAATGGAACTTGCTACTTCACTTGAAGAACATGATACAAACCATCTCAGGCAGAAAATGAACAATTTTATTATATTATATAAGTACTGTTTTATTTTCTTACCGGTATCAAATAAATAATATTAAAATTAATGCTGAGTTTCCTTATTGTATTTATAATGAGCATAAAAGAAAGGTTTTTTCATAACTTGCTCTGGTCTAATTACATAAGGAACTAATCTCTGTAAAATAATTTTTGTTATTCTTAAATCTTTAAAAAGGTAAATTTAATGCTCCGTTGTATTACAATTCTGTTAAAATTGGCTGCACTAATTCATCCAATTTCAGTTTCATAATATGATAGAATGAATAGATATACTGCTGCTATTTTTATATATGGGCTTTTTTTTAAATTTTATTGAGTATTCTTGTGTTAGTTTTTTAGGTTCGTTCGTAATTATGTAAATACGTAGCACCTATTGTTGTCGCTCAGTCCGTCCGTCTGTCTGTCCGTCTGTCTGTCCGTCTGTCTGTCCGTCAGTCTGTCCGCATATAACAACGCAAAAACAACCCAACCGAATCGTTTGAAATTTAAAATACATAATTATAACATAATTTTGTCGAGTCATTTCAAATTTTATGAAAATCGAATTGATAGATCAATTACAGGGACATTCAAAAGGATTCCGTTACATTACGGTCAATAGGGAAAAAAGTTTTAAATGCATTTTAATTGTTTGAAATTTAAAACATATAATTATTGCATAATTTTGTCGAGTCATTTCAAATGTTATGAAAATCGAATGCATAGATCAATTACAGGGACAATCAAAAGGATTCCGTTACATTACGGTCAATGGGGAAAAAGTTTCAAATGCATTTTAATGATGTTACACTCATTCGAACATAATAGAATTGGCATGAATCTATGAAATATATACTAAAATATGCATTCTGTACAATCTGTGATGCAAAGAATTGTTATTATTAAATTACAGAGCCACACAAAAATATTCCACTATATAATGCTATACGGGGAAACATGGTTTGGTATGTGTTTTAATTATATTCAACTATTTCACATTTTATGAATAAGATATACGTTGCTGAGGTGTAATAAAAATTACTTCCTGCATATTTACAGAAACGTAAAGATTTCGACTACTATACTGTATCCGGAGTACGCTCTACTATATCAGCAAGATCTGAATATTTTTAAAACTTCGTTATCGTTCGAACGCACCTCATTTGCTACTTTCACGTGCAATTTCCAACTTGTTAATAAATAAATGTGATTCTTTTTTTAACAATAAATTTAAAATATGGAGTGAATAAGAATTTTTTTAAGATAAAATATTCGTAACATTTTGTCTTACAATTTCTGTCATTACACAGTGTGGGATTGTATATGAAAGAACTAGAGTAATTAAAAAAATTTGAATGATGGATCAAGCAAACTCTTCTTTGCCATTTGAAAAACGGACAACTGAGTTAACCCTTTCCGGTGCTCTGTGTCTGGTCTGGACACAACTAATTTTAATTCCAAATTTGCAATTGGCACCAATAATATTTCATAAAATCTTACTTTTACAATAAAAAACACATAAATTAAGGAATTCTTGATTTTTTAAAAAGTCGTTTCTAAATTCTGGTGTAACTCGATAATTTCTCATTTTACTAACAGGATTTGTACGTATCGGATAGGGTTAAGTGATTAAGGTAGCGCTATTTTAAAACATGCGTGGTGGAATTGGAATTGAATAACTAAATATATCCCGATTTTTTTCAAACTTTAGATTTTCTTGCGTAAATACGGGTGGAGTTTTCTCAGAAAGACCACCCGGAGGACACCCCTCACTTAATTCCCATATCCCACGTGTTGATAATTTGTTGTTATGAACATAATCAACCATCCAACTACAAATCAAAATTTCAAAAACTGCTTTTTCTTTTTTAATAGGATAATTTAAATGACACTTAAGAAGGATTTCCAGCATTTTGGTACATATTTCTGATACAAGCAAAAATTTCATTCGATGATTACATATGATTATCCCCTTTATCACAAGCGACACGTATACGTGCCGAAAGAAAGCCTAAGAATAATTGTCTGAGCGTACCGAAGTCTTATACTCAGAGTACGTAACGATATTAAAAGTAAAAAAAAATCTTTCGTCAAGCAAATCTCAAAAAATACTTGTCGGATTTCGATTCTGTTTGTAGCAGAAGGTACCTATGAAGGTAACCTCGTGAATGCACCTACTTTCAAAAATTAGTTCCAAATAGTTTAAAAATAATGTTTAAAAAACTGATAAAAAAGCATAATTTATTCGCATTCGAATTTGGTGTGCGTCACTTTTAACTGGTTGGATGTTTTCGTTAAACTCCCAAATTTAAGCACATGGAGCAAGGAAAGAACACAAACAATTTTTAAGTACAATAAATTATACTTAAATTTAAGAAACAAGATGAATGTAGATTCTACCATTGCAGAATTCAGTTTCGCCTCCGATTAGAAAAAAAAATCGATAGAAGTTTTTTAGAAGGGCGACCCCGTTTAGATTGCGATGAACTAACTTCATTTTTCTTGTGTTTATCAATATAATAGCAAACAGAACGGCGTGAAATACCCAATTGAATAGCAATTTCTCTCGGAGACATTGGAATTGCGGAATAATAAAGAGACACAATTTGACGTGCTACTTCTTCATTGACTAGATTCATCAAAAACGGATTTTTTCTTTAGTTTAAACGCTTTTTTATAGACTCTGAGTAAAAGGAAATGCAATTTAACAATAAAACGAATGGAATCCCGTCGAATTCGACGAATAGAATGTTTAAAAGACCCGATCGATTTGGTTTAAGAAAAGCAAAAGTAATTACATTTATGAATCAATATATAATAAATATATTTACAAAGTAAATGTCAAATTTGCCAGTTACAATTTTGCATGCAAATATTCGCACATCTACAGTTAAAATTGTAATATGAGTGCCGCCGAAATCCAGAAATTTTATTTTATATGCACTCACAGAAAAATAGCTTTATTTAAAAAAAAAAATAATAATAATAATATCGGGTACTACTAGGTTATCCCATCGACCAAAAAATTATCGCCAAACTATAAGATTAAATGCCAATAATGGATGATCGTGAATGTCACATTCAATGACATTAAATACGATTCATGTGTTTAAAATGTCATTAAGTGATTTTTATTTCGACTTTTTATTAATATTTTTATTAATATTCTACTAATTATTTATTTTTTCGTTATTTAAAATAAAAATTATGTCAATATGTATAATTTGGCTATTAATTTAGCGATTTGTATAATTTGGCGAAATTGGTCGACGGGATAACAGAGTAGTACCTAATATCTTTATGAGTAAAAATACGGTGTTTTAAATAGTGACGTCATTTTCTCTTCAAATGTTCTTTAAAAGTTACTGTTTATGAAAAATGCATCCAAAATAATATTGTAATTACCATTTATCTGGTTGCTGAATGACATAATTTTCCTCATTTGAAATTTCTCTTATTTTGATTTAGACATTAATTTTTATCATAAATTATTTTCTGTCATTTTATTTACATTATTAATATTATTTCTCAGTAAATATATTTTTTAACTCAATTAGTGCATAATTATACGCAATCATTTTAGAAAATAAATTTTTATTATCGAGAGAAAAGCTAAACTGCGTTGCCACCATTTTGAAGAAATGTCGTGGAAAAGCTTTTAAAATTAAAAATAAAATATAAAAATGGAAATAAATTAAAAAATAATTAAAATGGGCACAACTACAAATAAATAGCTTTCATTTAAAAAAATAATTATCAAAATCGGTTGCCTAGAAAATTCAGGGCTGATGACACGTTATTTTTAGCTTGTCTGAAAGAAATAGCATCGGATGCTAATAATTTTGTTGTTGTTGTTAATTCTAAAGAAATAAGCCTTAATTCTAAGTTACTTAGTATTTGTACTTGAGATTAGTATTATATAATATGTATTATACACTTAGTATTAGTACTTCAGAATTAATTATATCTTTTATAATTGGACTTTATAACCGTCATTAGCATTTTTTATGTTTCGTACATGCGAATTGGAAACAATTCTGCAGTGTTTAAATAAAATGCGTGTTTAAATAAAATATTGGTACTACTGGGTTAGCTCGTTGATCAATTTCGCGAAATTATACATATTCACATATTTTTTTATTTTCAGTAACGAAAGAAGAAATAAATTAGTGAAATATTGATAAAAATACATATAAAAAGTGGGATAAAAATCATTTGGTGATGTTTTAAACACATGTATCGTATTGAATGCGACATTCACGATCATAAACACATGTATCGCATTTAATGCGATTGAATACGACATTCACGATCATAAACACATGTATCGTATTTAATGCGATTGAATACGACATTCACGATTAGTCATTATTGGCATTTTATCTTATTGTTTGGCGATACTTTTTCGGTCGACAGAATAATCAAGTAATATAATAAATAAATAAAAGAAAGAAACAGAGGAAAAAGATACAATAGTTGAAGCGATGAATAAACAATTATAAATAATAAACATAATAATAAATATAATAAAAAATATAAATATCACAATACATCGTAAATCGTAAATTACTTATAGCAATATTCAAAAACAACATTTTCACGTTAATTTGGCGGAGAAAAAATCGCTCTAACGTGAACTTATATTTTTACACATAAATATGACATCAGTGCCATATTTATGAGTAAAAATAAACATAAACGATCATCAGGTTTGAAATCTCAATTTCCGAAACCCAAACTGGACCATGATTTATAAAAACGCCAAATTGAAGGTATTGGAAAAGTGCCATGAAATTAGTGCAGAGATATCATATACTCATTGAATTTGGCGCAAATTTGGCGCAAAATATTTTTAAATTAATTTCTATTATTTTAAAAAGAAAGTAACAATTAAACAACACGATTAAATCTAGATTAAATTAATTTAGAAAAGATAAATAAACAATTTTTAATAAAAAAACAACAGCCGGGTTACCATGTAATGTAAATAACGATATTTTGGCGCCAATTGTATATTAAAAAGTGTACCATATCCTGTTCTAATTTTTTGGCTAGCTTCTTTTTCTTTATGGCATTAAATGAATTGATGTGGTTGCAAGGTAAACCATATTTAGGGTCTCTTAGGCATGTTTGGTATTGTAGATGAAGTATGCGGGATTAATAGTTAATCTACTGAGACACCCAAAAGAATTTCATTAAATTATGGTCTATTGGGGGAAATCTTTTGAAGAGTATTTTAATGAAATTACGCTATTGCAAATGTGGGAAACTTGTATAAATCACTGAATTTCATTACGATTACGTTTTAACAGGATATTCATAGCATTTTTAATCCAATTACAGAGAAACACAAAAGAAATGGGTTACAATAATGTCTTTAAGCAATAATTTCTGGAAATGCGTTTTCAATTTCTGCATGCGCTTTTAAATTTAACTATTTTTTATGTGTTCTAATTAATATAAATATTTAGTTGCTATAGCCATCGTTCGATCCGTCCGTCTGTCTGTCCGCATATAACAGCACAAAAACTAGCCTACCGAATCGTTTGAAATTTTAAATATATATTTGTTGCCGAATTTTGTTGAGTCATTGGAAATTTTAATAAAATCGGATAAATATTTCGAATATAGGGACAGTCAAAAGTATTCCGTTACATTACGGCCGATGAGATGAAAGAGTTCGAATTATTTTTTAATGATGTTAGAAACATAATGAAATTTATATCCATTTATCAAGAGCACTAGAATATATATTTTGTAGAACATGCCGCGCATTAAATATTTATTTTAATTTACACGTCACCACAAAAGAATTCCATTACAAATTAGTATGGGGAAGGGTTGATATTAACTTTTCAGATTTACTATTCTAGTCATTTTCTCAATTTCACTAGCAGGTGTTTTAAATAATAACTTTTTCGAGTAAAACTGCACAACCGAGTTCACATTGGCGTATTTGAGCCAGCATGTTATACTAAAAATATATTCAGATTTGTAAATCACTTATGATGACACTTGACGGCTCAAAGCTTATGCAGACGAGGTATTCAGATCTCGTTAGTACCTTATACTATAGACATTTCTAACAGTGGCATAGTCGTAAAAAAACTGAATATACATAATTTATACAGAAATATACACATTTTTATACATAATTTTTTAAAGAGAGAATACAATAAGTTTTTATCGAAAACTTCATCGCATGCATAGAAAACAGATGTAGGCATTATATTATTTTATATATTAACTATTTTGTTCTAATTATTCAAAGGCACCACACACCATATAAAATATTTCCTCATTCTATTCAACCATCATGATTTGCGCCACTTTAGGTATTAAAATTGGTGTGTATATTCTTGACGTCATTTCAAAGAGTTATTAAAATTTCGATACAAGATATTTTAAAGCTTCATTATCTATATTACTTTTAATGTATTGCGTATCTCGGATTTTATAACCATGCGTGGCTGTTTTGTACAGTTTGATTTCCCATTTTTTTGACCGCGTATAAGAATTTTATGCAATATTTTGCAATTGTACCCAATTATATTGCCTTGTATATTTTGCAATTGTTGCAATAATTTGCAATTGTTTTGTAATTGTTCACTTTGCTATTTTTTTGTCATTTCGATTTGTGACAGTATATAATCAATTAAAGATAGCATCTTTTTTTTTTTTTTTTACTTTTAGCATACTATTATTAAAACTATTTTAAGCAATATCGTTCAGACTAATCCCTCTGAGGGAAGTCCTAGTCCTTTATATGCACCAGTAAAATTTTATTGAAAAATCGGCCTTATTTAATCGGGTCAATTACTGTTTTCTAGCCAATAAGGCATAAATTCCTGCTTTTAAAATCCGGTTACAAAACGTAAGACTCCCGTCGGGAAAGAGTTAAGCAAGGACATTACTTATAATATAGAATTTATTTTCCCTCTTTTCGCTATAAATTTCAATAAAGTTCACAACTTACACCTGGGAACGTTCCTTAGTGACCGAAAACAATCCAGAGTGTGGAACCTATTCTGAGAGCCATTACTAATTATAGCTTAGTTTAACAGTAGCAGAACATAAAGGGAAATTGCTACGTCACTTGAGGAATTATACATATCACATTATACATATCATCAGACGAAGAATTGAATGATTTTATCATATCATATAAGTTCTGCTACATTTTTTCACCGGTATCAAAGAAATAATATTAAAATTAATGCTGCGTTTCCTTATTATATTTCTGTTGACCATAAAAGAGAGGTTTTCATACTATCTTGCTCTGGTCAAATTACATAAGGAACTAATCGTTGAAAATTATTTTTGTTATTCTTAAATCTTAAAAAAAGAAAATTAATGCTCTGTTGTATTACAATTCTATTAAAATTGATTGCAATAATTCAACAAATTTTAGTTTCATAATATGATAGAATGAATAGATATACTACTGTTATTTTTATATATGGGCATTTTTAAAAATCTAAATGAGTATTCTAGTGGTAGTTTTTTAATCAGTAAACGTGATTTTTTTTCTAACAATACATTTAAAATATGGAGTGAATAGGAATTTTTTAAAGATAAAATATTAGTAATATTTTGTCTAAAAATTTCTGTCATTACACAGTGTGCGATTGTATATGACAGAACTAGTATGATAAAAAAAATTGAATGATGGATCAGGCAAATTCTTCTTGCCCATTTGAAAAACGGACAAATGAGTTAACCTTTTCCGGCTCACTATGTCCGCTCTGGAGACACCTAATTTTAATTCCATTTGCAATTGTCACTAATAATATTTCATAAACAGGGTTCGCACTGTTCTACCACAAAAGTTTAAGAATATTTTCAAAGTGTTTCATTGCAGAAAAATATCGCAAAGTCTGTGAAAGAAGGTTGGGATTTTGAATGTAATGGTTTAAAAATTAAATGTAATTTTTCTTATTTTAAATAGTGGGGCCAGAGTCCTCGGAAATTCCAAGGAGTGTGCGAACCTTGATAAAACCTTGCTTTTACAATAAAGGTTTAAATTAAGGAGTTCTTGAATTCTTAAAAAGTCGTTTGTAAATTCCGGTGTCAGACGATAATTTCTCATTTTACTAACAGGATTTGTCCGCGCCGGAAAGGGTTAAGTGATTAAGTCAGCACTGTTTTCAAACATGCGTGGTGGAATTGCAATCGAATATCCAAATACATCCAGGTTTTTTTTTCGAACTTTGGATTCTCTTGCGTAAATACGGGTGAGGTTCCCTTAGAAAGACCCCCCCCCCGGAGGGCACCCCTCACTTAATTACCATATCCGTCGTGTATCCAATTGGTTGTTATGAACATAACCAACTAGCCAACTACAAATCAAAATTTCAAAAAATGCTTTTTTTTTCTTTAATAGTATAATTTAAATGACATTTAGGATTTTCATCATTTCGGTACATATTTCTGATACAAGCAGACAATACACGCGATGAATACGTATGATTATCCCCTTTGGAAAAAGCGACACGTAAATCTGCAGCAAAAAGGCGTAAAAACTTTTATCTTCACTAGCAAAATTTTACTGTAAAATCTGCCTCATTTAATCGGATCATTTATTTATAAGGCACAAATTCCTGTTTTTAAAATCCGGTGAAAAAACATTTAAAATTTCTTAAAAGGCTCCCTGAGTGAATGGCGTAAGCAATGAAATTACTTATACAGTTTATTTTCTCTTTTTTGCTGTAAATTTCTGCTGTACTGAGAAAAACCTACACGGAAATAAAAGTTTGGTAATATTTTCACATGTTGCCCAGTATGAACGCAGCACACCCGTAAAGGGAATATGCTACTTCAGTAGAAGAGAAAGACTTTTATAACAAAACCATAATTTAGTTGATTTTATTATATCATATGAATAGTATTGAATTTTTTTACCGGTATAAATTAAATAATATTAAAATTAATGCTACGTTTCTTTATTGTATTTCTGTTGAGCATAAAATAGAATTTTTCATAATTTTGCACTCGTCTTATTAAAAAAGGAATTAATCGCTGTAAAATTATTTTTATCTGTCTTAAGTCTTGAAAGAAAATAATGCTCTGTTTTATTACAATTCTATTAAAATTGGCTACAATTATACATCCAAATTTAGTTATATGATATGATAGAATGAATAGATATACTACTTTTATTTTTATATATGGGCTTCTCTTCTTTTTATCAAAATGAATATTCTAGTGATAGTTTTTCAATCAATAAAGGTGATTATTTTTTTAAACAATAAATTTAAAGTTAAGGAATGAATAGGAATTTATTTAAGCTTAAATATTCTTAATATTACGTCTAAAAATTTCTGACATTACATATTGTGAAATTGTAAACGAAAGAACTAGTGTTATAAAAAATGCTCGGTATAAAATATGCGCGTTCGGAAGAAATTGCTACTTTACTTGAAGTGGTACATATGTCAACAGACGAACACACTAACGATTTTATTACATCATATAAGTACTATAGTACAGTCAAACCCCGTTAATACGCGCCCCGCTTAATACGCGAAACCGCTTAATACGCGAATTTTCTTTGGTCCCTTGAAATACTCCTATCTCACGCATAGAAAAAAACCCCGTTTAATACGCGAACCCGTTTAATACGCGAAATTTTATCAGTCCCTAGAAAGAAAAACCTACGTTTAATACGCGAATGAACTTAGCTCTAAACATACGAGTTTTTAGATGAAGTATTTTCCCAAGCATTTTATACAACAATTATTTAAACAATTATTTAACTTATTTTTTATACAATAATTATTTACACCCAATTAAATTGAGCATTTTTTCCTCAAAACCACACGCTGACTAGATTTGGATTCTGATCCGAGGCTAGCACAAGACTGCCTAATCAAAACTCTCCCAATGAAGTCTTATAAGTGAGACGAGGCTAGCGTTGTGCAAAATTTAAAGACATTATGTCTGCTTTGAAAGACACCTGTTTTCATTTGGATAGTATAAGAAACCACTTTGAAAAACTTTAATTGAAATTCAATTTTTAAAAAATAAAGCATTTAGAGATTTTTAACTTATGATTTGGCCTATGAGACGCTAGTTAAGAATATGTAAATTAAAAAATAATTGTTGCAAACCATTTTGAAATCAGTAAAAACCTGAGAGTTTTGTCGTGTTTTCGCTCGCTTTCTGTACGCATTGATTCAAAAAATCAAGTTAAGCAAAGCAGAATGTACCTTTTATTAAATACTTTTCTTGCATTTTTTGTCATTTAAAAATATAAATGTAGACAAAAGGGAAATAAATTTTAAAATCAAACAAATTTGAAGTTCGTGTAAAGCTCATTCATCGCGGGAGCGAGCTGCGCGAGTCAGATAGGACCTATAAAAAGCAAAAATGAAAATAACTTTTCCTTATTGTTAAGAAATGATGTGACCCCTTCCACTGCTTTAAATTAGAGCGATAGAACCGATAGATAGAGCATGCGCTACAATCGCGAATTAATCATGTGGTCTTTCCAATCGCTGTTTCATCAGTGCTGCTATATTTTTAAAAGAAGAGAGTCGCTTGTCGCTCCCTGTATTATCTAGTTTACGATATCCATCTATGCTTTTATAATCTAGTCTTAACTATGGCGGAAATAGCAAAACATATTAAACGAAAGGCTGTCTCTATCCTTGAGAATTTACAAATTATAAATCAATACGATGCCCAAGCTATCTCAAATAAGTCTGCGTTCGCCAAAGAAAAAGGCATACTTGAGTCAACTTTAAGGACTTCGTTAAAGAATAGGCATGCCATCGTTAACCAAGCTGTGGTTGGAGGAACAAAGAACAGGAAAATAAAAACCGCCAGTTTGAGGACATGGAAAAGGGCCTTCACGAGTGGTTTGTTCAAGCGCGCTCTACCAATATCCCGATAAGCGGCTTGCTAATACAAGAAAAAGCTTCTAAAATCGCAGCAAAAATGGTATTGCTAAATTTAAATGCCTCAAATGGGTTACTGGATCGATTTAAAATTCGATACGGCATAAAATTCAAGCAAGTGTGCAGTGAGTCAGCTGCAGTCAACATTGAAGATGTTCACTGTTGGAAAATTAATGTGCTTTCACAGCTTATCAAAAACTACTCAAATCGGGATATTTACAACGTGGACGAATTTGGGCTTTTTTACAAACTGACACCCAATAAAACAATGACCATAAAAGAAGAAACATATAATGGAGGCAAACTGAGCAACGAGCGGAATAATTAGCTATTCTGTTCGTTGCCAACTCTGCTGGATCAGATAAATCAAAACTGCTGGTCATAGGGAAATCACGCACCCCACGATGTTTTAAAAATGTCAAGAATTTCGCCTGCCTGTACTAAAGCAAGCGTAGAGCATGGATGACGGACAACAGTTTTACAACATGGCTTCGTAATTTTGATTGGCGTATAAGAAAAGAATCGCGCCATGTGTTATTGGTTGTGGACAACTGCCCTGCGCATCCAAAAGATAATGAAGACCTGAATAATGTCCATGTAGAATTTCTACCAGTGTGACCCAGCCAATGGAACAAGCAATAATTAACAGCGCCAAAGTAAATTTCAAGATTCGCGTCGTCGGCGATACCATCATCAAATGGAACACGGTAACAATCCTTCTTGCTATGAGTGTCATCCTGTTACAGCCCTCGACGCTATGCATATGCTTACTGCAGCATGGGAGAGTATCGCACCAACAACAAATACAAATTGCTTTAACAAAGCGGGTTTCGGAAGTAGCGAGGACATCATTTACACAGATCCAACTTCGCACCCTAATATTGAAAAACCTTGGCTGGCCGCACAAGAAACTATAGGGCAAAATTTTGTCGATTTAGCCACATTCATTAATATCCACAAAGATCTAGTTACCTCCGAATTCAGAAGCCTTGAGGATATCATTACCGATGCAACTGCAACTGACAAACCGGATCAGGGGAAGAAGATGATGAACCTGCGCTTCCGGTCACATCCCCATTCTCCAAAGTTACAGAGGCATTCAATTTCCTAAGACAATATGCGATGTCACTGGACGAAGGACGCTCAACAAGCGAAATTTACCACTACTTAAATAAGGCGGAAAACATCATGGTGAAAGCGCGACCGCATGTCAAACAGGCCAAAATTGAGAGCTACTTTTCCAAAAAGTAACTTTTATCACATTATTGACTTAAATAAGTTTTTTTAATTGACTTTTTACTATTATTAACACTATTTATTATCGCATCTATCTGTTCTGTATAGCTAACAGATTTCAATTTGGTTAACATTAGTTTTAGTTAATATGATTAGCAGAAATTTTTGTGTTTGTCTTATTCAATTTTATCCATCATACATAATAAATCTAAATTTGAAAAGACATCGGATTTTTGCTTGAGAAAATAACGGTTATTTAAATTTTCAGCTTTCAAATGTTCCTGCTTATTAAGCACATAATGATTAAAATAAATAAAATGTCATTTTATGTCTTGAAAACGCTAAATATTGACAAATAATGTGTTTTTTTCCGCATAGATTGTCATTAGATAGACCACTCGACCAAAATTCACGACCATCGGTTAATACGCGAACCCGTTTAATACGCGGATTTTGATCGGACCCCTGATTCGCGTATTAACGAGGTTCGACTGTATTTTTTTTTACCGGTATCAAATAAATAATATTAAAATTAATGATGGTTACTTTATTGAATATCTGTTGAGCATAAAAGAGGGGTTTTTATACCTTGCACTAGTCTAATTGAAAAAGGAACTAATCGCTGTAAAATTATTTTTGTCGGCATTAAGTCTTAAAAGAAAGAAAATCAATGCTCTGTTGTATTACAATTCTAATAAAATTGGCTACAATTATACATCTAATTTTAGTTTCATAATATGATAGAATGAATAGATTACTACTGTTATTTTGTATATAGTCTTACTGTTATTTTATACATAGGTTTTTATTTTATCTAAATGAGTATACTAATGTTACGTTTTCAATCAAGAAAAGTCATTTTTTTATGCAATAATTTAAAAATATGGCATGAATAGATTTTTTTAAGATAAAACATTCGTAATATTTTGTCTAAAAACTTCTACATAGTGTTAGATTGTATATGACAGAACTAGTATTATAGAGATTGCTAGAAATATATACTAGAAATTAAGTGATGGATCAAGTAAAATATCTTGCCCATTTGATAATTTGGACAAATGAATTAAGTTAATAACACCTTGGGGACGAGCGACTCGTTACGTTCCTTAAAAAAGGCTTAAGAATGCGTGTTTATCTACACCAGAAAAAAATTGCTAAAAAATTTGTCTTATCTCAATCGAGCATTTTCTCGATTAAAAAAGACGAAAATTTCTGTTTTTAAACACAGGTGACAAAACATTAAAAATTTCGAAAAAGGCTCCCGTCACGAAAGGGTTAAGAAAGCCTTGTTTTCAAATATGCGTGATGGAATTAGAATCAAATATCCGAATAAACTGATGTTCTAAAAACAAATATGAAATGGGTTCAAATTTAAGTAAAAATATAATAATAATGAGAGTCAATGTCTTATTCTAGTCTCGGTGATATACTAAATACACTGAAAGTATATTAAATCAATGCGCCTGCTATTATAAGATACTGTTTTATCTGACTTGCAGTTTAGATCTAAAAGCGTTTTTCATGAGCACCTTGAGTTCTATCGCTGCTAGCGGATGCATGTCATTAGCCACTAGTATTCCCGCATTTGGCATTATATATATATAAAATTTGGAAGCACATCACAAAAAAAATTATTGGCAATTTCGTCTTACTTTGATTACAGCAACTACAAAATACTTTTTTTACGAAAAAGATTAAGAAAAATTCTTGAAAACAAAGTCGAAGTGGTCGAAAGATTCTGCCCTCGAAATTGGTATACGGCAAGCACGGTCTTCGTACCCAATCACGGCTGTAGTGTTTCCAGTGGGCTACTTTTTTTTTTTAAATTCGGATTTGTTGATTGGCACCACGTTTCTAAAACGGTAAATTACCTTTTCTTTTCCCTTTAATTATCATGCCAATGAATAAAACACACTTTATCATTTGTAAACAAGTTGGAAATTGTACGTGAAGCGTAGCAAATTAGGTGCGTTCGTACGATAACGCACTTTTAAAAATATTACTTTAATATATCAATCTCATAAAATTGTAAGTAGTGAATTGCAATTAAAACGCTCATCAAACAATGTTCTCCCTATACCATTATGTAATGGAATACTTTTGTTTGGCCTTGTAAATCAATAACAAATGTTCTTTGCACCACAAATTATGTAAGATGTATATTATAATATGTACTTTATAAGTTGCATATAAATTCTATTAAGTTCGCATGAGTGTAACACGATTAAAATGCATTTGAAACATTTTTTCCCATTGACCGTAATGTAACGGAATACTTTTGATTGTCTCTGTAATTGATCTATGAACACGATTATCAAAAAATTTGAAATAACTCGACAGAATTATGTAATAATTGCGTATTTTAAATTTCAAACGATTAAAATGCATTTGAAACTTTTTTCCCCATTGACCGTAATGTAATGGAATACTTTTGATTGCCCCTGTAATTGATCTATGCATCCGAGTTTCATACAATTTGAAATAACTCGACAAAATTATGTAATAATTATGTATTTTAAATTTCAAACGATTCGGTTGGGTAGTTTGTGCGTTGTTATATGCGGACAGACAGACGGACTGAACGACCACTATAGGTGCTACGTATTATATAATTACGAACGCACCTAAAAAGGGTGCCAATCAAGAATCTGAATTTAAAAATTTAGCCCATCTGGCAACACAGCACGGCTGTTGTCCTAATCGTTCGGAGTTTTCCATGGTTTTCTCCGAATATTGGATTTCTTTGCGTAAATACGGGTTAGGCTCCAATAGAAAGATCTCCCTAAGAGAGCCTACCCCCTTAAGGCTCATAATCCACATGCTGATAATTGGCCGTCATGAACATAACCAGCCAACCAACTATAAATCAAAATTTCAAAAAATGATTTTTCTTTTTTAATAGGATAATTTAAATGACATTTTGGATTTCCAGCATTTCGGTACATATTTCTGATACAAGCAAACAATTGTTTTCGATGAATACATCTGATTGTCCCATTTGGCACGAACGACACGTATACGTACCGCAAAAAGGCTTAAGAATAGTCATTTATCCTCACCAGTAAAATTTTTACAGTAAAATCTGTTAAAATAAAGATAGCTCTGTTTTCAAAAATGCATGTTTGAATTGGAATCAAATATAAAATAAACCTATGTTCTAAATACAAACAAGAAATGGGTTCAAATTGAAATAAATAATAACATTCAGAGTCAATGTTTTATTCTAGTCTTGGTGATATATTAAATACACTGAAAGTACATTAAATCAATGCTCTTGTTTTTCTGAGATATTGTTTAATATGATTTGTAATTGAAATTTTGGAAGTACATCACAAAAATTTAATTGGCAATTTCCTCTTACTTTATTTAGAGTAACATCAATTTATTTTTTTTACGCAAATGATTAAGGACAACTCTAGAAATCAAAGTGCCACTAGTAGCCGAGAGGTTCTGACCTTGAAACTGTTATGTGGCAGGTTTGGTGCTCCTACTCAATTACGGACACCGTCATGATCAATCGGAGTTTTCCCGTGGTTTTCGTCGAATTTTGGATTTTCTTGATTAATACGAGTTAAAGAAAGTTCCCTTCGAAAGACCCCCGCCCCCGAGTCCTCTTAAACCATTCCGGCGCAATGTGTCATGTCTGGACACACCCAATTTTAATTCCAAAATTGCAATTTGCACCAATAATATTTTAATGAAATCTAGCTTTTACAACAAAAGCTTAAATTAAGGAGTTCTAGATTTCTTAAAAAGTCGTTTGTAAATTCCGGTGTCAATCGATAATTTCTTATTTTAGTAAGAGAATTTGTCCGCGCCGGAAAGTGTTAAGGCACATATCCCACGTGTCGATAGTTGGCCGTCATGAACACGGCCAACAAGCTGAAAATCATAATTTCAAAAAATGTTTTTTCTTTTTTAATAGGATAATTTAAATGACATTCAGGATTTTCAGCGCTTCGGTACATAATTCTGATACAAGCAAAAAATGCATTCGATGATTACTTATGCTTATCCCTTTTGACACGAGCGGCACGTATACGCACGGAAAAAAGGCTTAAGAATGATCCTTTATCCTCACCAGTAAAATTGTATTGTAAAAATCATTTTTTTTTACGATTTAAAAAGGCACAAAATCCTGTTTTTAAAAACAGGTGACAAAACATTACAATTTTCGTAAAAGGCTCCCTTTCGCGAAAGGCTAAAGCATTGAAATTACTTATAAAATGCAATTTATTTTCCCTCTTTTCGCTATAAATTTTTGCCATGTTGAGTAAAATCTACAAGGAATTCAAAGTTTTGAAATATTTGTACATATTACCAGCCCCTTGATTAGAATTATCTTTATCTCTGAGAACAAACACTCCACAACGTAAGCATAACATTCCAAGGGTGTTTATCAAAATTACCTAGGTTAAAAGTAACACGCCCGTAAAAATAGCTTGCTACTTCACTTGAAGAGTAGTACATATATCTTTAGAGGAACCAAAACATGATTTTATTACATGATATAAGTACTATTCTATTTTTATATTGGTATAAAATAAATAACACTAAAATTAATGCTGCGTTTCTTTATTGTATTCCTGTTGAGCATAAAAGAGAGGTTCTCATACCTTGCGCTGGGCTAATTAAAAAAGGAACTAATCGCTGTACAATTATTTTTGTCGGTCTTAAGTCTTAAATGAAAATTAATACTCTGTTGTATTACAATTCTATTAAAATTGGCTACAATTATGCATCCAAATTTAGTTTTATAATATGATAGAATGAATGGATACACTACTGTTATTCTTATATATGGTCTTAATTTTTTTTTATCAAAATGAGTTTTCTAGTGATAGTTTTTCAATCAATAAAGGTGATTCTTTTTTTAAACAATAAATTTAAAATATAGGATGAATAGGAATTTTTTAAGTATTAATTAAAATTTCTGATATAACAATGTGTGAGATTGTAATTTAAAGAACTAGTGTTATAAAAAAAATGAGTGATGGATCGAGCAAACACTTCTTGCCCATTCGATAAACGGACAATTGAGTTAAGTGATTAAGATAGCCTTATAGTCAAATTTGCTTGTTGGAATTGGAAACACATATCGAAATAAACTGTTGTTCAAAAAACAAACGTGAAAAAGGTTCAAATTGAAAAAAAAAATAATCGGAATGGATGTCTTATCCTAGTCTAGGTGATATAATAAATAAACAGAAAGTACATTAAATCAATGCACATATAATTGCGAGATACTACAACTTACTTTATTTTTTTTACTCAAAAGATCAAGAACAATTCTAAAAAACAAAGTCCCGTTAGTGGCCCAGATGTTCTACACTGGAAACTGGTAAACGGCAGGTGAGGTGTTTGTACCCGGTCACGGCTGTCGTATTAATTGTTTAGAGTTTTCCATGGTTTTCTTCGAAATTTAAATTTCCTTGCGTAAATACGGATGAGGTTCCTTAGAACCCCCCTCCCTTAGACGAGGGCACCCTCCACCTAAGGTCCATATTCCACGTGTTGATAATTGGCTGTAATGTACATAACCAGCCAACCAACTAAAAATCAAAATTTCAAAAATTGCTTTTTCTTTTTTAATAGGATAAATTAAATGACACTTAAGAAGGATTTGCAGCATTTTCGTACATATTTATTATACAAGCGAAAAATGCATTCGATGAAACATATTATTATCCCCTTTGGCACAAGCGACACGTATACGTGTCAAAAAAGGCTTAATCCTTTATCATCACCTGTAAAATTTTATTGAAAAATCTGCCATTTTTAATCGGGTCAATTTCGGGGTCAACTTTTTTTCGATTTAATAAGGCACAAATTCCTGTTTTTAAAATCCGGTGACCAAACGTAACAGACTCCCTTCGACAAAGAGTTAAGGATGGACATTACTTATAATATACAATTTATTTTCCCTCTTTTCGCTATAAATTTCAATTTAATTCTCAACTTACACTTGCGAACGTTCCTTATTGAGCGAAAACAATCCAGAGAGTAGAACCTATTCTGAGAGCCTTTACTATTAATAGCTTAGTTTAAAAGTAGCACACCCCTAAAGAGAACTTGCTACTACACTTGAAGAACATTACATGTATCTTCCAACGATAAATAATACAATTTTATCGTATCATATAAGTACTGTTGTATTTTTTTACCGATATCAAATAAATAATATTAAAATTAATGCTGCGTTTCCTTATTGTATTTCTATTTATCATAAAAGAGAGGTTTTTATATCTTGCTCTGGTCTAATTACGTAAGGAACTAATCGCTGTAAAATTATTTTTGTTATTCTTAAATCTTAAAAGAAAGAAAATTAATGCTCTGTTGTATTACAATTATATTAATTAAAACAATTCTTGTTGTATTACAATTTTTTTAATTAAAAGCCAAATTTAATTACTGACTACAATTATACACCTAATTTTAGTTTCATTGCAATATGATAGAATGAATTGCTATACTACTGTTATTTTTATATATAGAATTTTTCTTTTCTAAATGAGCATCTAGTGTTAATTTTTCAATTAATAAGCATGATTTTTTTTAAATATAATAACTTTAAAATATGTGATGAATAGGACTTCTTTAAACTAAAATATTCGTAATATTTTGTCTAAAATTTTCTGTCATTACATAGTGTGAGATTGTGCTACCTCTGACAATAAAGTTCGGTGAATGAATTCAGATCTGCCGATCTGGCAACATTGGGAAAACAAAACGCTGCACCTGGATAGAGGCAAGTGTTGTCCATCTTCCCCCACTGTTGTTCAGCTGAGCGTCATTTATGTTCTGTGTAAGACGTGCTTTACTAAATGCTTAACTGGGTTCTTAACTGGGAACAGGAAAATGAAAGAACAAAAGATCAGTTTAAAGTTTAGTTTTAATCTTTGCAAGATACCGAAAGAAGTTCATGAGGGGTTGTGCAAATTAAACATCCACCATACTCGCCAGATATCAATCCTCCAGATTTCTTCCTATTTTCACGATTGAAACTCTCTTTGAAAGAGATTTGGCCATATTGATGATACCCCAGGGTTCGCACACTCCTTATATTTTGTA
Source organism: Maratus speculifer (assembly GCA_964019185.1). NCBI lineage: Eukaryota > Metazoa > Arthropoda > Arachnida > Araneae > Salticidae > Maratus > Maratus speculifer. The sequence continues at coordinate 210,163,119 of OZ025300.1, read as the reverse complement.
AGGACTCCGGCACCACTATTAATAAGAAAATTTATATTTAATTTTTAAGAAACAGAATTCGCAACCACCTCCCCGATTTGCAATTTATGAACTATTTTTCTACAGTGAAATACATTGAAAATACTGTAAAATTTTAGTGGTAGAGCTGTGCGAACCCTGTATCCAACGAAACGTGACGAAGCTTTTGAACTCTATCTCAAAAGAAGATCTCTTGCGAATTTCCCAGGACATATATAGCAGATCTCAGCGGTGCATAGTTATGGGAAATGACTATTTCGAAGGATATTATGATAGTTTCCGTTAATATTTCATCTACATTAATGTTGCAGGCCTATTCACCGAACTTTATTGTCAGAAGTAGTATATGAAAGAACTAGTGTTATATAAAGGAGAAAATGAGTGATGGATCAAGCAAACTCTTCTTGCCCATTCGGTAAACGGACAAATGAGTTAAGTGATTAAGATGCTTCACCCTGTTTTCAAACATGCGTGTTGGAAATGTAATCAAATACCCAAATAAACTGGTGTTCTAAAAACAAACATGAAATGGGTTTAAATAGAAAAAAATACAGTAGAACCCCGCAAATTCGGACCCCTTTAATCCGGATCTCCGGATAATCTGGATCGGCTTGGTTATTTTTTTTTTCAAGTTTCGAGAAGCGATTGTCTAATTTCCATAACATTAACCCTTTGCGGTGCAGGGCAAATTCATTGCTTAAGTGTTGAAAATAATGACTGACACCGGAATTTGAAAACAACTTTATTTGTAAATAAGAAAACGCTATATCTCACGCATTCCATAAACAGTAATTTTTTTAAACAAAATTCAGGTGCCAATGTGGCGTTTGGGAGTTAAAGTTAAGTGGTATATCTATGAAACCACTGCGCCGCAAGGGGTTAACTTGTTTTCATCATCGCATTCTGAATATAAAAAACTTTTTCTGAAATCTTTTCGGAAGAATACCATAAACTTTCTTATTTAAACTATTTGATGTTATCTTCTAAAGAAACAACAATGCATCACTAAGTTTGGCAATTCTAATTTTTCCAATTTTCTATTTAAACTACTTAGAAATGTCATGAAATTCACTGCACAATAAATATTTACATTGCACGAAAGTAGCGTTGCAAAGGTTAGAAAAAACCCGGTTTAAACCCGGGAATAAACCGGGTTTTTAGGAATAAACCTGGAAAAAACCCGGGATTTTTTGGAATAATTCGGTTTTTTGGGAATAAACCTGGGAATAAACCTGGTCTATTGGAAATAAACCCGGGAATAAACCGACTTTTTGCAACTCTACACGAAAGTAATGTTAAATAGTCCCTATAAGTCTCATTGTCTGATAAGAATCGCTTTCCAATCTTTGTCAGCCCATAGGTCTGTTTCCTTGTTATTGTGACAAAACTCTTCTACAAAATCACTTGCATATAATTATTTATATTTATAAAAATACAGCATTGAATTCAGGCATATTTCTCCGGAAGGAATACATCTGTAAACATTTAATAAAATTAACAAAAGGTGATATTCTGTACGTATGATTTATTTTATTTTATTATTTTTCTAATTCTCCGGATAATCCGGATTTTCGATAATTCGGATTGGGTCTGGTCCCAATTAATCCGAATTATCGGGGTTTTACTGTACTAATAATCAGAATCAATGGCTTATTCTAGTCTCGGTGATGTACTATACATAGAGAGTATATTAAACCAATGCGCCTGTAATTGCAGGATATTGTTTATTCTGATTTGCAGTTTAGATCTAAAAGCATGTTTCATGTCCACCTTGTGTTCTATCGCTGTTAGGGGATGGATGTCACAAGCTACTGGTGTTCCCCCGTCTGGCAGTGCATTTATGTATCAATTTTGGTAGTACATCACAAAAATTTTATTTGCAATTCCCTCTTATTTTATTTAGAGGAAGTACAACTTACTTTTTTTTACACAAAAAATTAAGAACAATTCTAGAAATCAAAGTCCCACTAGTGGCCGAGTGGTTCTGCCTTCAACACTGGTATATGGCAGGTGCGGTGTTCGTGCCCAATCACAGCTGCCGTCTTAATCGTTCGGAGTTTTTCCTGGTTTTTTTTTAACTTTGGATTTGCTTGCGTCACTAATCGGAATAACCGATGCCCAATCTGTGAGAAAATAATTTTTTGTCTACTTACAGAAAGACCTATTTTTATCTGAAACTCAATAATGATAAAAATAATATTGGACTGTATTGGTATGACACATGGCCACAATATGGTTGATAAAAAGTAATTTTGGCAAATGGATAAAGAAGTTCTACGTCTAGTCCACATCGAAGCAGTCTGTGGTGATGTTCTAAAGTCTACATATAGAAGATCCATTGCACCGTTATCCGCGTCTCTTATCGTTCTAAACTTCTAACAAGTGCTCATTTGTGAATCTTAGTAAACTTCTGCGCCCTCTAAAATAAAGTGGCGTACATTGCCTCTAAAGATTGCCATTTCATTCGTCTAAAAGAGCTTTTTCCATGGCTCTAAATCTAGTCTTCTGTTGCCAGTTCACTACCTTTAAAAAAAATTCTTATTTCTTGATTGGCACAATTTTTTCAAAGTAGTAAAATTCGTTTATTTAATGACATATTAATCAATGCAACAAAAGTGAATTTTACCACTTCAAAAAAGTGGTGACAATCAACTAATCTAAATTTAAAAAAGTAGCTCATTGACAATGCTGTCTGTGTCATAAAAATGTCCTGACCCATTGTATGTTTCATTACCTCCAGACGCTCTATCGTTTGTGTAAAAATACCTTGCTTCATACATTAATTTTCGTATAGGAAAACAAATAAAAACATCAAATAATCAAACCATATAAACAAATAAAAAAATCAATACAAACTTTTTTCATTGTTTAAATTTTGTAATTATTCATATTATAACTCATTTATAAAGACGCATGAAAATTTCACTTATCTGTCATGTGTGCTAATGAATTAATGCCGTAGCAATTGAAAATAACTCTAGCGTTCAGATTTTGATAGGAAATTAAAAAAAAAATCCTTGTCCACGAATTGTCTCTGTTGATTTTCATCAAAAAAAAAAAAAAAAAAAAAAAAAAAAAACACGAAGGCACAGCTAAAGAGATTGCTCACATCTTGCAAATAGCTTTTCCTTTACAAGTTAACCCTTAAGGGAGACCCGTACCCCATTTTCGGCCAAAAGTTCAAAAATTTTTTTATCTCAGAAAACGATAAAATACATATTTGCGAATATCCATGCAAAATTTCAGAACTCGGGGACACTTGGAACAGGTAGAAAATGACCTTTATTAATTGTACTCACTATAGAATTTAAAGGACTACCGGCCATTTAAAACGTGTTTTCCTGAAAATGACTTTTTTCATATTTTGCCTCAGTTCAAAGTACTAAGGCTCAGTGGTAAAATGATTTAGAAACAACGTGTTTATGTTTTTAGAATCTTAAAACAATTTGCAAGAAAAGTAAGGAGAGATATATTTTTTAACTATTTCTGAAAATTTTACATAAATTGGTAAACATGAAAATTATAACGAATTTAAGGAAATTTACCATGCGTATTTTTTTTTTTTTTTTTTTTTTTTTTTTTTTTTTTTTTTTTAGCCGAATAAAATAGAAAATTAAAATTCTCCTTAGTTCTTTTCTATATACTATAACACTATTTAAGAAATTTTAGTAATACCAAAATATTGAAAATTGAATGAGGAGTAGTAATTTAAAAAGTGTATTTTTCGACAAAAAAATATCATACAAATCCCCATAAAAAATATACTTTTTAATAAAAAGTGAATTTTTTTGCTAATTATTCCTTACAAAAAAGATTCTTAAATAGTACACAAAAATTAATTACTTTAAAATCACTAATAAATTTTTGGGTTTTTTCTTACGGGTCTCCCTTAAATGCATATTGTATCATTTTCGGTACCATAAGTGTTCCCGATTTATTGGGGGTTTTATTCACATAATCCGTATTCTCACCAGAAATTTAAAAGAACAATTTTCACTTAAAGACAGACAATTCGTAATTAAATAAAGAAAAATTTACTATTTAGATTTTTCTGGTATGAATTCTGATTCTTTGAATTGCGCATTTTTTGGAACGCATTCTATCCTATGCATTTAAGGGTTAAACAAAAATGCAAACTTTTAACCCTTTCCGGCTCACTCTGCCCAGTCCCTGAGATACCTAATTTTAATTCCAAATACGCAAGAGGCACCAATAGTATTTTAGTAAAATTTTGCTTTTACAATAAAAGCTTAAATTAAGGAATTCAAAATATCTAAAAAATTCGCTTGTGTATTTCGGTGTCAGTCGATAATTTCTCATTTTACTAACAGATTTTGCTCGTGCCGAAAAGGGTTAACAGCCGCAAACTGATGTATGCTTTTACAAAGCTGTAGGTTACAATACAATAGAAACATTATTTAAAGAACTATAATTATACATATAGAATCCAGTTTTTAAAAAATGGTACTATCAAGCCTTATATGCCAATACGTAATAATAAAAAAATGTGTTGGAAGAGTGCACCTTTTTTCAGCATTAAGAAAAATTAACGAGATTGAAATATTACTATTTTAATTTTTTGCTCGGCAATGACGTAACTGATTTATTATTATTATTATTATTATTACTAGACGGTTGCCCGCCCTCAGTAGCCCGAAGACTATCTGAATGCCAGTTCTACAACCCCACACATTCACGTTTCTGTGCCATGTCTCGTCAGTTTTAATTAGATTTCTTCTCGGTGTTCTGGGGTTTCGTTTGCATATCTTTTTTTATTGTTAATGAAGAGGTCTTCCATTTGTTCTTCCATCTGTTCTTCTTTCTGTTCTTCCATCTGTTCTTCCATTTGTTCTTCCATTTGTTCTTCCATTTGTTCTTCCATTTGTTCTTCAATTATATTCGACGATTCACTGTTTGAGAGCCTATCTGTCCTTTTATTTATAAAAGTTCAAAATGAAAAAAGATTTTCTTAGCAGACGATTTTTTGTGATAAATACATTATCTGTTTTATATTTCTTCTGCTTTATTCCTTTTATTTATAGAGTTCAAAATGAAAAAAGATTTTCTTAGCAGACGATTTTTTGTGTGCCTCAATTAATTAATTAATTATCCTCGGAATTCCTTTTATTTATAGAGATTATTATTATTATTATTATTATTATTATTATTATTATTATTATTATTTAGTACCGGCTCTCTCGACCAAGAGTTTGATTACTTTTGGGGCAAATTTCAACAGTAAACACCAGTAGAAAAAATTAACCTATTTATGACAGAAATTCTGCATGGGCAAGGAGTTTAACCCTTTGCGGCGCAGAGTAAATTCATTGCTTAAGTATTGAAATTAATGACACCGGAATGAGAAATTAACTTTATTTGTAAATAAGAAAACGCTAATATTTCACGCATTCAATAAACCGTAATTTTTTCTAACAAATTTCCGGTGCCAATGTGGCGTTTGGGAATTAAAATTAAATGGAATATCTATGAAACCACCACGCCGCAAGGGGTTAAGTATTGGAAGCATTTCCATTGATATAGTATAATTTTATCTAGGCGTTATCAGACCTTATCCGGACCACCAGTTACTTTTCGCTAATGTTAATTTCAAATTAGGAAACTGTATTTAACCCTTTCAAGGGCGGTGGCTAGAGGGTCTAGCCACCTAATTTTAATGCCAAAATTGACAAATGACACCAGTAATATTATAATAAAACGTTACTTTTCTAATGAAAGTTAAAAATACCGAAATTTTATTTTCTAAGAAATTCGTTTGAATATTCTGGTGTCAGTCTATTATTTCATCATTTTACGAACAGAATTCTTTTGCTCCTGAAAGGGTTAAAGTAGAAATAATCTAATTTAGTAAGATTTCATTGCATTTTACTAACACCAATAGCATAGCCGCCAACATCTTATGTTTTTTTTTTTTTTTTTTTTTTTGTACCACACAAATTTTACAGAAAATTTTACCATCTTAAATTACCGTTTTCATCCGTTTAAAGTACTCAAATTTTTATATTAAAATTTTGTGGTACAGAAAAACGGAATAGTTGACAGCTACGTTACAGGAGAGAAATCATGTTATTGAGTTCTTTTGGTTTTTTAACCCCTTGAGCTCTGCTGGTAGAATTTTCTACCACATAATTTTAATTCCAAAATGGCACAATGACACCAGAAAATTTGACCAAATTTATTTCAAAAAGGTTTAATGCATTTTTTCGTGTTTATCGTTAACCGGTTTTTTTCTTTGCAAAATACTGGTGCCAGTGTGATATTTGGAATTTTGACGAACCCCAGAGCTCAAAGGGTTAACCCCTTAATGGTCGCATTTAATTACGGTTGCCACCACTTTAAAAAATAATCTTATTTAATGACAAATAAAATGATACCAGAATAAAACCAAATACACTATTTTATAAAACTGGTGGGAATCGAAAAATTTCTAAATAAAAGCCGCGAAGCTTGCAGCCCGTGAATGTCTCGGGCGCCACGATTATATAGATAACTCTTTCATGAGCGATGGCTGGACGGTTCTAGCCATCTAATTTTAATTCCAAAGCTGACAAATGACTCCATGAATATATCTAAAAAATTTGGTATTTGAAATCAAGGTGAAAATTAATGGAATTTTGTTTTCGAAGACATTCGTTGGAATGTTCTGGTGTCATTTATCTATTTCATCATTTTACGAGCAGGTATTTCTTGTCCTTAAATGGTTAATGATGACGATTAAATATATAATCGAAATTCTTTCTTCCGTTCTTGTCTTTTGCGAGGTTATTCTTACAGAGTTTCAAGACTCCGGCTTTTTTGAACACCAGTCATAATTTAGAAAAAAAAAATATTCTTTTAAATCGCTCAAATGTTCCATTTGAAAAAAAAAAGAACAGTTTCTGTATTAAAATACTTGTACCAAAAAAGCCGGAGACTAAGCAGCTTAACTTGTAATCTAATTTTTTAACACATAATTTCAATATATTTTTTTCTTTTCCATCCGAAATTGTAATTTGACATAAAAGTTTCATCCTTATCCTAAATCTTACTTCAGCAGCCCGTAATGAAAACAACTAATATGAAAAAAAAATTGGGTGATGGCAAATATGCTTTTTTGATTCTTGCAGTGCAAGGTAGGAAAATCAAACTTTCATGCTTTACTGTAAATAATACATACGGGTAATTCCACGAGCACATGTCGTGTAAGTCACATACTAAGATTTGGTATACCAGTAATATTAAACTGAATGACTATGATCAAAAAAAGAATTGAAAAAAAAAAGTTAATGGCAGTTTTCATTTTATTTTATCATATAAAATCTAGTATATATTTTTTACTGATAGGGAATAAATAGCATTAAAGTTAACAGTATATTCCCTAACAGTATTTATGTATGGGTATTTCCATGAGCACTTGTCGTGCAAGTCACATTTCTAGTAACTGCTAAATTGTTGGCCACCGTTTTTTTCGAAAGGTTTGCATGGCCTTATTTAAGTAATGAATTATCTTTGATAAAATAAGTCACATTTTTCAGTTTAATATTACTGGTATCCCAAATCTTAGTATGTTACTTACGCGACATGTGCTCGTGGAATTACCCGTATGTATTATTTACAGTAAAACATGAAAGTATGATTTTCCTACCTTGCACTGCAAGAATCAAAAAAGCATATTTGCCATCACCCGATTTTTTTTCATACCAGTACTTTTTATTCAAAAACGTGTGTTTTATGCAATCGTGAAATCGCAGCAATTAAATAAAGCGAACTATTTCGTAAGAATTTATTTGTATTAAAAAATCTTCATTGTGGCAACTATGAATAAGCCACAAATCACTATAAAAATATTTTTCTGGGTAACAGAACCCCAAAATATTAAAAACTATATAATTAATGCTCTGTTGTATTATAGTTACATAAAAATAGTATAAATTAATATCTGTGATTTTGAATTCATGTGATGGAAGAATGATTAAATGAAATACAGCTATTTTTATGTGTAATTATTTTCATCTAAACAAGTAGGGGAGAGTGGAGGTACTTGAGCATAGGGGATACTTGAGCCACCCCTATTATCTCTACAGTTGGTCAATTTTTCTTTCTAAAACTGGCAACATGGTAACATATTTATAGTTCTGAACATGTAAAAAAGAAATCACATACCTTGGTACCATTTTGAAAGTATGGTGATTAACCCTTTGAGCTCTGCTAGTAGAATTTTCTACCACATAATTTTAATTCTGAAATGTCACATCGACACCAGAAAATTCGACCAAATTTATTTGAAAAAGGTTTAATTAATTTTTTCGCGTATATTGTAAATCGGTGTTTTTCATTGCAAAATACTGGTACTCAAGTATCCCCTCCATGGGGATACTTGAGCCACGATGTAAAAGAAAAAGTAAAAATTTATTAGACATAGAAAAATAGTTCAAAATTAATTGAACGTGGTTTTCAATTGAAGAAAAATATCAAATTTTCATTTCCAATATTTTATTTTGTTCTAAGAAATTATAAAAAATTAAAAAATAAATAAAATTAAAAAAATGGCTCAAGTAAATATCTTCCCCTATTTTAGATTTCGATTATGAAAATGGTCTTGTTTTCACACAAGCGAGTTTGGTTCAGAATCAGAAAACCGCATCACCTGGTACTTCTAAAACCGTACCCGAAATCGCAAAAAAAATTGAAGGGTAATAAAAAATCAATCTGAACCTATGTCGGATTCTAGTGCAGTGACACATTAAATACATTGAAAGTATATTAACTAGTTAGCTTATTATATTTTTTACATACAATAAATTGAAAATATGGGATAGAAAGCACTTATTTAAACTAAAATATTTGAAATATTAAGTCTAATTCAAAATAAAGTTTCTTTATGTCAACAGGCATTTTAGACAATTTTGTGAAAAGTTTGGCTAACCCATTTCTTATCGCCTAATTTCCGTGCTTGTAAGATGGATTATGAAAAACGGAAAATTTTCTAAAATCGTCCGGATATCCGGAGTTGAAAATTATTCAACGACGTAAAATCCAGAGTCTATTTACATTTAAATGTATGCAGCAAATCGGGACTTTGAAAAACTGATGTGATAAGCGTAGTGACGTGAAAACCGGATGTCGGGATAGCGAATATGACTGTATTTAAATTATTAATCTTTATACAGATAAATTATATTTTACATGAAAAACATTGAACATACGGTTATCATTTTGACTTCCATTTATATCAAGAAATTTTGAATTCATACCAGGAAGAAAGAGTATTATTTTATACTTTAATTAATCAGAGCTATTTAGATATCACATGAATAAAAATTTTTCGTTTGGATTTTTCCATGTAAATTTGAAATTTCGAATCAAATTTGGAGTACAACCTAGCAAACTTGATGGAACTATTAATAAAGAGGAACTGACACATTCTCATGTCATTTCTACCTTCATGTGTAACCGCCTCCTCAGGGTTCGATTACCTCAGATGATAAAGTAAGAAAATTAAACTTGCCCGAACGGCGTACGGGCAACTCACTTAAGTGGTTAAATATAATTAGAATTTTTCTTCTTATTAAACACCTTATTCGTGTAAAATTTCAATTATAAATAGTGGCAAAAACAACTAACAGATATTTCTTTTTACTGGTGAAAGTATGTAGTCAAACTCTGCTTTTTCGCCATATTAAAACAACCTACACAACCTCTTGTTGGTGCCAATGAAAAAGATTTTAATACTAGTACAAACTTCACTAATGAAAAAGAATAGCATATTTGTGAGAGAAATTTCCATTTTAAAATCCGTTCCAATTAGACGAAATTTGTTATTCAAATTTCCTGGATATATGGCCTTGGGTTAATCAGAAACTGTTTGATCAGATTTTTAAAGAACAACCATTTGTGATAACCCTTCAGTTAATTCATTCGTAATTGATAGACAATAACAGAATATGTCTCCCTTTTTTCATTAATAACTCCATGATGCCAACGAATGTATAAAAAGTGTTTTTATTTTACACCCATTTCAATTCGCATGATTGTATTATTTCTGTAAAATATATCAAAGTGATATATTTTTTCATTTCTTACTTATTTGTGTTTTTTATTGCATTTTTGTTAATATAAAATACATTCGACAATATTTTTAAATATATATATATATATATATATATATATATATATATATATATATATATATATATATATATATATATATCCGGTAGCATGGAGGAAAAAAATAAATTTAAAAAAAAGTTTTTCGTTTTATAAAAAACGAGTAGGTGCCAAAAGTTGACTTTATGCTAGTACATTAACTGCGTGAAATATTACCCCAAAAAATGGCTTAAGACTGCGCTTTTGGGCTAAATGTTGAAATTTTGCGTAAAGTTAGACTTTAAGAACAAGAATCAATTGCAATCAATAATATTTTAACAATTAATCGGATTTTGTCGAGGGGGGAGTGCACGAAAATGAGAAAAAAATCTGTCAAATGGACATTTATGGGGTTTTAAACAAATGGAAATTATAAATAGATACTTGTTTACGTTATTTATCTCTCATATTTAAAATAAACGAAAGAAATACGGAAATTGATATCACTACATTTATTCGTTAAGATTTTTTCTTACGTTAAACAAAAGTCTTTACTAAACGTAAAAAAATAACATGCACTTTGTTTTTCTTTTAAAAAAATGTGTATATACAAGACATTAATGCATAATAAATCAGCATTTTCTTCAAAAAAAAATACATAAATAAATATAAATATAAATAAAATAAAATAAAATAAAATAAAATAAAATAAAATAAAAAATAAAATATCATAACTCGATTTGTAAAAAGCGAATCGTTCTTTTAAAACATGATTTTAAAAGAAAATACAAATAGGTTTATAAGATTATGTCTAATTTTCATAGATTTAGCATTGTTTATGCATCGTATTTTTTTCGTGTTTTTCTAGATAGAAAAGCATGCTAATGTATATATATTTCTTTCTTCCGCGCTTCTTTTCTGAATCTTTATTTATGAAGAATTAAAGTACATTTTCTTTGTCTTTTTTAAAACTAAGAATTGCATTAAAGTATTTATTTTACATTACATTGAAGGAAAAAATGCACTCGATACAATTGTATCTCAAAAGAGATATGTGAGAAGAAACATTATTTTGGAAATCCTGTCACCTTTGAATTTGAATCCAGTTTTTAAAATACAGATTATCTGCTTATTAACCCTCTGAGCGTCTTGCAAATGGGTAAAATTGTAAGTTGTTTTCTCTACATTATGTTTTAAATGCTCAGAAATAGGATTCTTCCAACATTATTAAAAAAATTAATTACAAATACAATTAATTCGAAAATGCATCGAAAATTCCATAACCCCTTCGCGACGGGAGCCTTTTACGAAATATTTAATGTTTTGTCACCGGCTTAAAAAAACAGAAATTGGTTCCTTCTTAAATCAAGAAAATGCTCCGATCGAATAAGGCAAATTTTATGGTATAATTTTACCGGTGGGAATAAACAGGAATTCTTAAGCCTTTTTGCGGCACGTATACGTGTCGCTCGTTCCCAAGGGGTTAATCTTTAGAATTTATTATTTTAAATATTGCTTATATTGCAGTGAAACCTGGAGCTTAGTGAACAGAATATTACGTTCCAATCACTTAGAGGGTTAACCCTTAACGGACGAATTCGCTTTATTCGGACAACTAATTTTAATCACTCAAGTGGGTTGTTTACAATTGGATACCGTTATTTCGAACAGAAAATCCCATCTTATCTCGTCTGATCATTATTGAGACAGTATAATTCAGAAATGCTTGACTTGAAGATTCTTTTCAAAGCAACAATTATTGGTTGATTAATACATATCAAATGTAATTATCTAATCTTAACAACACATGACACTAATTTCAGTCCCTTGCATCAAATTACTTTGGAAAAATGATAGCTTATAAATTGAAAAAATAATACTTCTATAGCTAAAATATTTAATGTGATAGATGTTTATCCTTAGTTTTCTGATAATAATACTAACCCTTTGCACTCCCGAAGTTATTGTCACTGACTACTAGTATCTCAATGACCACGGTGCTCCAAATGCTCTGGATATCAGTATCTTCAACTAATTCTCTTCGCCTTATCTAATGACGGAATAATGGTTGATAAAAGATGGCGAAATAAATTATAAGGTGTTAGTAGCATTCAAAGCATTTGGCGTACAGATTTACGAAGGAGACCTGAAACACGAGTGGTGAGTGAGTGTTACTTCTCGAGTGCAAAGGTGTAACACTAGAATGGCAGTAAGGAGCCATTTTGCCCCGCACTAAATGAATATATTTTGGTACGATTCAGAAATGTATTCAACAAATAATTTAAAAAGATACGAAGAATTAAAAAAAAAACTGGTTAACGCAAAAAGTTAAAAGTTTTAAATAAAAATTTCTTGTAAAATATAAGTTTATAAAACTTCAGTAATGTTTCCAGTCTTTCTAGCGTTAAGTCCTTGGTGACAAGTGACATGTATGTATGCCACTTAACCCCTTGGGGACGAGAGAATGGTATACATGCTATTTAAAATCCGTCTTTGATTGTTTTGATCTGTTATTTCTTGTTGTTAATTTTATCTTTTTTAATCAGAGCATTTTTGCGACATGATTACAGAAAATTTTCTGTTTTAAAAAACCAGTGGTTAAAGATAAAAAATTAAGCAAATGACTATCGTCGAGACTTGGTTACTCATCAAAGCCTGACATTATTCTAGTCGTTTATTTTTTTTATTGTAGTTTACTTGTAAGATTTACTAAATTTAATCAAAGCATTTTTTCGATTCCATTTTAGAAATTTTTGTATTCGAAAAACCGGTGGTAAAAGATTAAAAACCAAGCAAAAGGCTCCCGTCCCAAAGGAATTAAGATTTTACAAGAAACGTAGCAACTCCGCGGTTATTATATGAGTTATGGTTCGATACACCATCCAAAAATTTTGATAAAAGTATAAATGTATTGCTGTATGCGGCTACTTAGAAAGTGTAATGCATGTCAACAACCAAACCGAGTGTAGGGAGGATGTGACTGCATCTGTAATAAGATCCCCAATGCAAAGAGCAAAAGCGTATAGAAGAGTATTTAAGACAGTTTTGACAAGATAAAAACAGCCGAAAAATTTATGTAAAACAAATCATGAAAAAAAAACACTTTTCAGTGACAATATATTTTAAGTAATCGTATAAAATTTTTTAGAGAGGGGATGCAAAATTGTAACCTGCCAGGTATCCCTCATTTTTTAAAGAATTAGTCGGCTTCTTTAACCTTCCTCCCTGAATGGGTCTAATCGACCCACATCTGTAATTTGTTTTATACGATTCGAACCAGAACTTTTTTTTAACAAGAAAGTTAAATAAAAGATTGAGTACTTTAAGTCTATTATATATATTAAAATGTTTCAAATATCAATTCTGGTGTAATTTTTTTTATCAAGATTAAGTAAAATGTGAACAGGGTAGGAAGGTTAATCTCAGATAGCCGATGATGATATAAGGCACTGATTTCTATGAAATTTTAATGGTATCCAGCGAGCCACAGTTTTACGCCTATAGAAAAGACGATAGTACTCAAAAGTAAGATTGTGATTTGCCAATAGTATGAAGATTACAAGAGGCTTTTAGCAGTCTGCTGAAGTTCACATATATAATTATTTTTATTTTTGATGTACTAAACTAAAGTTTTTGAGAACATCTTGAAAAAAACTACATTCAGTCTCCTTTGGTGATAAATAGAATTGCAGCCATCAAAGGAAGAGAACCTAAAAATTCGTGCAACTTGTTTAGCTTCAGATTTGGAGGATGAGTTTTAACTTTAGAAAAAAATGACTGAATGAGATGTGGGCTAAATTTTAAAAGTTTTGAAATTATTTTTTCCCAATATTTTCGTATCTGATACTGAATTTTTAGTAGCATTGGTGACTATTGCATAATATTTACGAAAGTGTGGTTTAAAAGGAAGTTGTAAACAAACCTTATTATTAGTAGGATGTTCTAAACCACAGTTAGCTCTTAGTAGGGGGTTTATGAACCTGTGACGAGGCAGCTTTCTAAAAATGATAATCTTCAAGGAGGTGTGGGATATCAACATCCCGCAATTATAAAGTTGATATGACAATTCATACTAACCTGAAAATAATTCTGATAACGTTAGCATTCTGCATTTTTCTTTGTGTGCGAGATTTCTTAATTCCGCACTATACTGTACGTCTCTCCGTACAGTAAGGTCTTCCTTCATTGATGGGCCGGTGGAGCTTGCGTGCACCAATGAACCAAGAGTGAAGTCTCGGCCTGTGTGCTCACACAAAAAGGGCAGATGTCGAAAGAGGCGGATTTTTTTCAGCGTATGCACGGTCCCTTGAATATGCATACCAATAATATTCAAAAGCTTCTTCGCCTTTATTGTTTTGAAATTATACAAATCAAAGGAGTCTTTTATAAAATACTGGTGTATTAATTTAAGGTGACCAGAAATGCGTTAAAAATAAATCCGCCTTCAACAGCCGCCATTTTGTCTCAGCGCGCAGGCCTAGTCTTCAGGGGATGGTGACCGAAAGGCTAAAAGTCAAATGTAAACAGATTAATTTAAGAATAACTAATTCATTTCTTCAGTACAAAAATGTACATAAATACACACGAGACTGGAAACAATGCAGTTAAGATGAATTATTGATTATGTCATCATGACACAAAGTTAAAAAACAAATAACAAATATAATAGATTATAGAGGAATTGAATGTGGGATGAACTGTATGGAATACTACTTGGTCATAGCAAAGAGAATTTTTACATGAAAAGAAAAACATTTTAACCCCTTAACCCTTTTCGGCACGGGCGAAATCTGTACTAAAATGTGAAATTATCAACTAACACTAGAATTTACAAACGAAATTTTTAAATATTTTGAATTCCTTAATTTAAGTTTTTATTGTAAAAGCAAATTTTTACTAAAATATTACTGGTTCCGTTTGCAAGTTTGGAATTAGCCCGTCAGTAGTCGCGTGACGGTCTTTTCGCCGCCCGTATAACTTATCTTCTCCTAACTTGTATCAGAATACAAATACAACGGAGATCTACCATGTAGCTGACTTTAAAGTTTTCTCGAACACGTTAGTGAAGTAACAGGACACCTCTATTTTTCTTTCAGGTACATTTTTAGAAACAAAGTTGAAATTGGCTAAAAAGTGTACGTAACAATCACTAATGTCAGTTCATTTTTACTTTTTCGAATTACCCCATATCTCATGAATAAAATGCATAATTTAAGAAAATTGCAAATTTTTATATTGATTGAAATGTTGCCTTCATACATTAGGTGAAAAATATTTCTTATTTTACATATTTTGTATGCAGGGGGCCAGCGGCGAAAAGACCGAGCGCGACTAATGACGTTGTGGAAAAAGTCGCGACTACTCGCGGGTTAAAATTAGGTATCCCAGACCGGGTACAGTGTGCCGAAAAGGGATAACTGGATTCTTTTTTCCGTTCAATAAATTGAAAATTAACGGATTCACACTACAATTTTTTAAATAAAATATTTGTTACATTTAGTCTAAACATTTCCGTCTTTAAATAGTTTAAAATTATTTTTTTAAATAAAAGTAGTGTCAAAAAGCTTTAAATGATGAATTAAGGAAATTCGTCTTGCCCGAACGGCGTGCGGGATAATCAGTTAAGAGGTTAAGAAGCAACATGTAAGTAAGGAAACGATATAAGACGGGAAAATGAACATTGTACTGTTACAGGATGATCGTATAAGAATGATTTATCAACAACGAATGGATGCAAAGTTTTATGAGGATTCAGGAGAAAACACAGGGGAGATATATCTATATTTTAAAATCCAAACGCATCTGTGAGTAACGGATACGTCATTTTGCAACACTTAGAAATTTCAAATGAAATTTCGGCTTTGCAATTATTGCTATTGCAAATTTTTAAACTTCTAAACATCTCACATTTTCAATTTTTTACACCGTCGTATAGGGGAAAAAATGTGCTTTTAAATGTCATTTGTTTCAAAACTGTTTCTTAATTTGTTTCTGATACATTAATTTTTTTGTAATTTTTAACAGTACTTTTGTAATCGTGGCAGCAAACGAATTTTTTTTCTGTTAGAAGTAAAGAGAAAAAAGCCGAAAAAAGGTTACTGTTTCTTTTGTTGCCATTCTCTTATAAAATTGAAAAAAAGATATTAAAATGCATGCTATCTCAAAGATATTGTCTATTATAAAACCCAGTGAATATAGCTAATAAAGAAGTTCTTTTTGCAATATTTCAAGTTCAAGATTACGAAAATTGTCATTTTAGCTTACGTGACGTCACAGGAATATGTCTATCGTATGCATTGCATGCATATTATTTTAGAAATTTAATGCGTACTTTAAAGTGTATAAGCTGTTTAGTATCCAATTCCAGCTAATAGTAAGCGAAACTTCGAGTTTTGAATTTAATTTATTTAAAATTTATCAAATTACATTAACATTTCTTTTTTTTAAGTAAATACGGCGGTACATATATGAATTTTGAGATAGTGCAAATGATATCGGGTTTAGATTTCACAGGGAAAAGTTCTCTGATTGAGTCAAAGCGAATTATATTTAACTGCTTACATTAATATTAAAGTTTAATGTTATTAATTTCTAAAACTGAGCTTTATTTAAACAATATTTGTTAATTATCGTTCAAATATCTTTTTTTAAGAGTTAAACTTAGCATATGAGGTACATTTTCTATTGTGACTAATTTTATAGGCTTATTATAAATCAATGAAACAGTTTCTTCTTAAATTTTGTCTTTCGTCGAAATTCGACGGGTTCTACCTTGTTATTATAAAAAGATAAAATCAGAAAAATCGCAAGTTACGTTATCGAAGCTAAAAATAACAATGATTAGATAAGTCAGTTACAAACACAGACTAAAAAAAAAAGACAGCGAGGGTGGAAGATGCATACCTGAAATGATTACAATCAAAGAGACACGAACATCAAAAGGAGTATACAGAGTTTTTTTTTAATGTAAAATACAATACAAAAAATTTTAAAAAGTGAATGATGGGAGAGAAAATGTGTAGAAATACATGCACAAATATGATTTAATAGGCCAAAATAAGTGTAACACTGATAGAAAAATAAGAATGTAGGAAAATCATAGAAAAAATCTGTATTTGATTGCAATTGCAGAGTGGACTAAATTTTACGCTATTTATTAGGAGAACACAGACTACATCTTATATAGGAAGAGCAGCAACATGGAGGTACAGAAATAGTAATATCTGAAGACGAAATAGGAAAAGAACAGACGTATGGTGGAAACCTAAAAACGTCAGGACCTGTTGAAATTAATTTGGAGCTTATCAAATATGGAGGTGAAAAAGTTGAAAAACTAATTACAATATTGATTAATGATATCACACAACTGGGAAATATGCAGGAAATGAGCAAAGAACAGATATTCCAGATTCATGAAACATGAGATAAAAAATAATGCTCAAATGATACAGGAATTTGTATAACTAGTCTGATAATAAAGGTATGGGGAAATCAATTAGAAGACGAACTTAACACATCTGAAGAACAGTGCGGCTTTACATCAGGAAAGTCAGGTAAAGATAGTTTATTTACAATTAGACAGTTACTACAGAAGATCTATGAAAAATGAAAGAGATCCACATGATATTTATACATTTAGAAAAAGCACACGATAATACTCACAGAAAACTTTTATGGAAGCCAACAGAAATTGCCAATATATACTAGTGAAACTTATATAATAAAACATTGCATGTCAAACAAAGAAGGAATCTAAATTCTTGGATAAATTTAGACCAAGCAAAAGACTTTTGTAGAGATCCTGCATGTCACCCACCTTGTTTAAACTAGAACCGCGGGTATTTTTTCTACAGATTCTTAAAATTATTTCACATCATACTTTTCTTTTAAAATTAAATCACTTATTCATTTTAATTATTTTTCTGTATCATTTATATAACCTTTTTTATGCACAAATTTCTGATTCGAATCGATATCTATTCATTTGTTACGAGTCAAAATGACCCGATTCCGAGGTTCTAGTGTTATAACATATATGAATTTTGCGTTGAAGGACTGAACAAAAAGTGTGAAAAAATGGGTTATTTTAAACCCATTTTTTCACACTAAGGAATTATAAATATTTATACCGCGTAATTTCTGCCTAAGATCAATTGAGAATTGAACAAGATGAGTACCATATTGACTATATAATGAGGAAACGCTTAGATACTTATATAAACGGTTAATGCACATCAATTTTGAAAAACAAATATTGAATACTTCACATCAGGAGGAGACATATAGTGCATTGTCTATCAGTTACGAGTAAAGTAACTGAGGTGGTTGTCATAAGATGTCTGCTGGTTTTTTTCTTAATCAGATCCAAATTTTATGATTGCCGCATATGAAAACTTCCACCAGAAAGCTTAATTAGAGTACATTAAAACTCCGATAATTCGGATTAATTGGGACCGGACCCAATCCGGATTACCGAAAATCCGGATTATCCGGAGAATTAGAAAAAAATTAAATAAAATATAACATACTAACAGAAAATCACCTTTATGTTAAACTTATTGAATATTTGCAGACAGTAATAATGTTTACTTTGCTTAATTATTCCGAAAACATGTCAGAAAAAGTTTTTTTATTTAGAATACGACGATGAAACAAGTTAATGTTATGGAAATTAGCCAATCGCTTCTCAAACTTGAAAAAAAAAATGACCAAACCGATCCGAATTATCCGGAGATCCGGATTATCGGGGTCCGAATTAGCGTGGCTCTACTGTATTTTATTTTATTTTAACCCTTTAACGTTCATTGGTTTCGCCACGAAACCACAAATTTTCAATTCCGATATGCAACACTGACACCGGTATTTTTATCTAAAAATATCCCTTTTATTATGTAAGTGAAAAATCACGTTTTCTTATTTAGAAATATATTTGTTTTTAATTACCGGTGTCATTCATTTATTTCGACATCTTAGCAATGAAAATGATTTGCTCGTTAAAGGGTTAAAACCTTATTGATGCAATTTCTTTTTCACAAATATGGTGAAAATTTTCTGTTTATTTTTACTGGTATCAGCTTGTCTATTTATTATAATCGTTTTACTGACACTGACAGGACATTGTCTTTGTTGTCACAATGCGGCGGAACTAAAACTATCAAATTAAAATATAAGAGTAAAAATGAATATAGATTTTTACCATTATTTATTATCATATTTTCCATTGATAAAGCGTTTAAATGAAGAGAATTTTTTCAGAATTTTTTGCTGGTAGGAGTTTGCTGACGTGGCAATGAACCCTCTGCGAAAGCGGTTACAGTTGTAGCTTCACTCTTTTAAGGATATGTAAGTTCCTCCTTCTTAATAGTCCTATGCTTCAAATCGTGCATCTAGATACGTGTGGGCATTTCCCACCAAGCATGTCATAACAAAAACTGTTTTAGTTAGATGTGAAGGCCTACCGAATGGAAAGAAAATTCACAACAAAAAATATGGAAATTGCTTGAAACAAATGCATATTCTTCAACAACTATTCTGTTTTTATAAGATTTTTAATGTAAAGGCTTCCCAAAAGATAAGAATGCTGCATTTATTTCATACAAATTTCAAAAATTTCTGCCTAAACACAATATTCAGAAAAGTTTAGCATCTTTACAACTTCTAATAACAAATGGAAAGCAGTGTAATCAGACAATAGTCACTAGATTAAAGTGTAAAATATATTCTACTACTATATAAAGTTTATAAAAATGGTAATCCAAAAATGCATCTTGCTTATTGTGTTATTAATAGATAGATGGAATTCCAAAACTTTTTCATCTGTTTTAAATGTATAATAAAATTAATTACGAGTATTGAAATGCAGGAATGCTTTCCAGTTTAACCCTTTGCGGCGCAGTGGTTTCATAGATATACCACTTAATTTTAATTCCCAAACGCCACACTGGCACCGGATTTTTTTTTTTTTTTTCAAAAATTACGGTTTATTGAATGCGTGAAATCTAGCGTTTTCTTATTTACAAACGAAGCTGTTTTCAAATTCCGGTGTCTGTCATTTATTTCAACACTTAAGCAATGAATTTGTCTGGCGCTGCAAAGGATTAAGATGATTTGTGTGGGACTTCCAGGAAATTTTTTAAACGGAAAAGGGAGACACAGCCGCCCTAATAGTAGGCTTGAGTTCAGATATAATATATTGAGATTTTGTACAATTCCGTAAATTTTAGTACCAATAATATGTAATAGTTTTCCTGTTTTACTTTTCTGTAGTTACATAAGTCAAAGAATTTTTCTTTTTAAATACTTGTGCAAGTTACTTGCGACTACGCAAACGCATAAAAATACCCGCCGACAGCCGATACTTTTCGTCAGGTAAGCATAACATTCAGAGGGCGTTTACAGTGTATTTAAATAGTAGCAGTCCCTTGGAGAGAATTTGCTACTTCTCTTGATTAGAAGACAATATCTTACTCTTTCTGTGAAATACTTTGATTTTATTATATCATATAAATTCTATTATACTTTTTTACCGGTACCAAATAAATAATATTACAGTTAATGCTGCATTTCTTTATTCTGTTTTTGTTTAGCGGGAAAGTATGTGTTTCATATCTTGCACTTGTCAAATTAAGCAAGTAAATAATCGCTATATAATTATTTTATCAACCTGTAGCAGGACATATTTAATACCTAAAGTCTTAAAAGAAAGGAAATTAATGTCCTATTGCAGGGGTTCTCAAACTATGGAACGCGATAAACTAACTTTATTTTTGTATTTATTTTCTGAATTTCTTTTTCCTGTGGCCATCAGACACGCCTAAACATCTTAATGCTTCCTCCCCATTGCATTGGAAAACAGTCTACCTTGCTATATTGGCTGCTAAGTTACTGCACAACTAGGGAACCCGCAACTCGAATCCATTGAACTGACTACACTCTTCCATTGTTCAATTGTTCTTTTCAGAGTAAAATCAAAGTTTTAAAATTTTAATAAAATATTCTTGATAGCGTTTGTAAGTTTAAAATTAAAATGAGGTGGTCTTCATATGTAACTACTCCGTTGGAAAATGTTAAAATTCAGCAGTACAATGTTTTTGACTGTTTATTCATTTACAAATATGTTTAGGATTAGAAAAAATAAATAAAGTGATTAAAAAAATGATATGTCCATATTGAAAAGTTAGGAGTTTGCAATGAATTTTTATTATTTTTTCTTTTGAAACTCAGAATTTAGTTTAAAATTCTTTCCGATACAGAAAAGTGTTTGTAAAATGATAAAACTCGTATCTGACACCGAAATTCACAAACGAGTTTTTTGCATATTAAAAAGGTGTTACTTTATCTTTTCATTGTGAAAGTAAAATTTTAATAAAATATTCTTGGTGACATTTGTATGTTTAAAATTGAAAAGTAAGTCTGTAAGTTTGAAATGAGTGGTCTTTCGGCGTAACCATTGCGTCGGAAAAAGTTAAACTACTGGGTTTACAAATTAGTTCACACCATTTTCACGGGCTGTTATTCTGACAGCTGATTTCGATGGTTACGAGGACGTTAGAATTGTTTCAATTTTATTAAATTTTTATCGCTTTAAGTTTAATACAAAAACCTTGTCTTTTACGGTGTTTAATATGCAATATTTTGTATTAACCCAAGAGAACTCGCTATGAGAATTTCTCTCACTTTGCCCAATTCTTTCCTTTAACTTTACTGTCACCTAATATCAAAGTTTTTGTTTGGCTTGGTATTTTTATTCAAAGAAGAGGTAAAGTAATCGAAATCACATTTTGAAATTTTATTAAAATGAAAAATAGTCTTAAAAATAGTCTTAACCCTTTAACGTTCATTGGTTTCGCCACGAAACCATAAAATTTTAATTCCGATACGCAACACTGACACCGGTATTTTTATCTAAAAATATCCCTTCTATTATGTATGTGAAAAATTACGTTTTCTTATTTAGAAATATATTTGTTCTTAATTACCGGTGTCATTCATTTATTTCGACATCTTAGCAATGAAAATGCTATGATCGTTAAAGGGTTAACCCTTGCGGCGCGCTGGTTTCATAGATATACCACTTTATTTAAATTCCCAAACGCCACATTGGCACCGGAATCTTGTTAAAAAATTTTTACTGTTTATTGAATGCGTGAAATCTAGCGTTTTCTTATTTACAAATAAAGTTGTTTTCAAATTCCGGTGTCAGTCATTAATTTCAATACTTAAGCAATGAATTTGCCCTGCCCCGCAAAGGAGATGGAGTACGATGGAGAAAGAAAATCTCATGCGCGAGTTCTCGCGGGTTAAATAAGCAGTATTTGCACGGCTGCCATGGGCGACTATTTTTTAAAAATCCATTTCGTACCTCTTTTGCAAAAGAAATATTTATTACATATGTCTTGAACGTATTTGCAAAAGAAATGTTCTAGAGCAGGGGTTCCAAAAATTTCAGACAAACATACCACTAAACCGAAGTTTTTACTTCCTTTTACAACCAGGTAATGGACGTAAGAATAATATAGAAAAACTTGGGAAAACAAAATAATGCTGTAGATTTGTTTTTCTTTTTTGTATTAGGTGTGTGTTTGTTTTAGAAAGTTTTAACCCTTTAACGTTCATTGGTTTCGAAACGAAACCACAAAATTTTAATTCCGTTATGCAACACTGACACCGGTATTTTTATCTAAAAATATCCCTTTTATTATGTGTGTGAAAAATCACGTTTTCTAATTTAGAAATAAACTTGTTTTTAATTACCGGTGTCATTCATTTATTTCGACATCTTAGCAATGAAAATGCTCTGATCGTTAAAGGGTTAATGCACTTAAAATTGCAAGATTACATTACAAAATCGATATTTAGATTCACTGCTTCATTCAGTTTCAAATAAAAGAATAGTATCATCATCATCGCATTTTAATAATACACTTAATATAAAAAAACTTAGTGCTTTGGTAAAAAAAGGTTGCAATATTTAATGATATATTAATTTACAGCGATTCACAGATTATAGATTATTTTATCTAATTCACTTGCATGTCTAATGATGAAGATCGGCTTTCTTTTTAAAATGCAGGTTTCTCAAAATTTGATTCAGTACTGATTTCTTTCGCTCATAAGTTAGGTTCGTTGTTTAATTTATTTTTGTATTTTTTTTCTTTTGTTTATTTATAAAGTATAGAAAAACCAATTTACATAAATATTTTGTGCTAAAAACAGAAGGAATTTAAGACTTTTTCCAGAAATCAGCTGGTATTCCCGGCAGACAAATTCTGTTACAGTCGACTCTCGTTAATTCGAAATCAGATAATTCGAATCTTCGCTTAATTCGAACTAAATATGAAATCCCGAGATTTCAATGGCAGAATAACGTTAAAAAAATTCATTAATTCGAACTCATTTTCTATTGACTTTGTTTAATTCGAACTAACGAGAGTTCCGATTTTTCATTTTTCTTTTCTTTCTCACGGATTTCAGATCATTCGAATAACTTTCTTTCTTTGATCTTTGTGAAAATTGTTCAAATGAGTATACATAAAATCCAATGCATTTGATATCCACTTACTTAGCGTCCCGTCTGACCATCAGTGACAATTTAAATTTTTCTTCCATCGTGCTTGTTTCTAATATTTTAATTAGTTTATGTATTGATACATTCTAATTCAATATCAAGTCATATTCTAATGATAACAGACGAAATAAATTAAAAAAAACACAATAACAATAACATTAATTACTTAGTAATAGTTCGAACTTCGGATAATTCGAATATTTCTTGTGGTCCCGACGAGTTCGAATTAACGAGAACCGACTATCATATTTTTGAATGTCTCCTTTGGACACAGCAATTCAGCACAGGTGAGCTTATTTAAAATCATGTTTTTCATTTCTTATAAGAGACTTTGGCAGGGTATTTCTTTTGAGAAACAGTTTTCTTATGTGATGCTTTGTGAATTTTCATGTTGTGTTCTTTAAAATATTGTATTTGACTTTCACATTGTTTGTTTATCTTTCTCTTCAATTCTAAAGATGTTCTTAAAATTTTTAATTCTTTCATTAAGCTTTTTATCCAAAAAATGATGATTGTGTTTTATTATTTAATCCTTTCTGGCACTGACAAGTTTCTGTTAGTAAAATGAGAAACTAACGACTTTCAGCGGAATTCATGAACGACATTTTTGGAAATTAAGAATCCCTTAACCCTTTCCGGCACAATGTGCCCGGTCTGGGATGCCTAATTTTAATTCCAAACTTGCAAATGGCACCAGTAATGTTTTAGTAAATATTAATGTTTAATATATAATGTTTTGCTTTTACAATAAAAGCTTAAATTAAAGAATTCAAAATATTAAAAAAATTCGTTTGTGAATTCCGGTGTTAGTCGATAATTTCTCATTTTAGTACATACTTTGCCCGTGCCGGAAAGGGTTAAATTCAGGTTTCAATGTAAAACAAAGTTTTATTAAAATATTATTGGTTCCGTTTGCAAGTTTGGAGTTAAAATTAGATATCCAGGACTGGGCGCAGTGTGCCGGAAAAATTTAAACACAAGCTCCTCCTACATTTATACTTCTAAAATTTATCTCCATGTGATTCAATTTAAAAACATGTTTAAAAACAGCTTTTCATGCAATGAAAGTTTTTGAATCCATAATTTTAAACTATCATTCATTTCAGATTCAGTTTTCTTACCATATCCATTTATTTAATACACTAATGTGACGATTCCGGGCTTATGAAAATATTGCGATTGAGAGCCTATACAAATATACGCAAAAAAACTACTTTGTATCCCATCTACTTTCTTCATTTTCTTTAAAACCTATACAATTATAGTATTTTATTTTAAAATTATAAATAACGAATAACCACCTATCAAGAGCTTTCATTCACTATGTTGATAAACATTTGTTTGGTGCACCATCTATCGACAATTAGTTTAAATAAACTTTGAGCTGAAATTATATTTTTTATGCATTTTTTCATTTAAAATGAATTCTTATTTTTAATAATATTGTGATTAAAGTGTAAGATGTGTATAATATCATGGTACAACATATTTTAATTATATCCATATAGGTTAAATTTTAAATTTTAACATAAAAATAAACTTGCATCCCCGAAGGAAAGAAACAGTCATATTAATTAAGTTAATAGATTCAATTTACATTCCAAAAATTACCACGATTAATTACAATTAATAATCTAAATTCAACTAAAATCTGCATCATATACAGATTATCATTAAAAATTGGCTATTACCTGCATAAATCAAAATAAATTTTTTAGTACAAAAGTACTCAAAATTACAGTATTTGTAAGTCCCTTAGTTAATATCGGGTAAAGAAAAAAGTATATAAATAGCCATTTACTCCGTAACATGCATTTTAAAAAATAATTTATTTTACAGTTTTGTTGAATTAATTGTCTATTTCCGTATATTACACACACACACACTCACACGCAAATATATATATATGTGGACCCCAGAAGCCAAGGGGTATAAGTGACAAAATTGAAAAAAAATAAACTAAGTACACAGACGACCTGTAAATATGCTTTTCTCATTTCAGGTAAAGAAATATAGGTGATTTTCCTATTATTTGCCGAATTATAGAGATAAACCAATTTTTTCTAAAAACAAACAATATTGATTAATGATACATTTAAAGAAAATTGTACTCTATTTTTTTAACACTTATTGAAATAAGAGTTCAAAGACCAGAATGCAACAAGCAGAAATTTCCTATTTCAATTTAGTCAATTGTTATTGATGTTCCAATTTAACATAAATTATCTTTAACCCCTTCGCGACGGCAGCATTTTACGAAATTTTTAATGCTTTGTCACCTGTTTTAAAAAACAGAAATTTGTGAGTTTTCATATCGGGAAAATGCTCCGATTGAAAAAGGCAAATTTTGCAGTAAAATTTTACTGGTAGGGATAAACACTGATTCTTAAGTCTTTTTTCGGCACGTATGCGTGTCGCTCGTCCCCAAGGGGTTAAACTCAATTTACTCCAAATCGAAATTTCGTCACTTGTACCCCTTGGCTTCTGAGGTCGTCATATATATTTGGTTGGCAAGAAAGTAATTTCGATTTTCACACATTCAGAGATTTATATAATTTTTTTTTTTTTTGAATGGATTCCGCTTGTACTGTTTTTGGCATTTTGCTATTTGATAGGCAGTGACTTTGAGGTTGCTTTCTAATCCATTGCAGTGTGATTTAGTTTGCAACTATTTGTTGAGGGTCAATTTTAACATGGAGTGAAAAAACGAACATTTCCGGCATATTTTACTTTTTAATTTCCGGAAAGGAAAAAAAAGCTGCAGAGTAGGATTCGCACAGCTCTACCACTAAATTTTTACAGTATTGTCAATCTATTTCACAGCAGAATAATATTGCGAAAATTGCGAATCGAGGAGGTGGTTGCGAATTCTGTATTTTAAAAATTAAATATAAATTTTCTTATTATCATTAATAGTGGTGCTAGAGTCCTTACAAAATATAAGGAGTGTGCGAATCCTACAGAGGCTCTTAACGAGATTCGACTCTCGTTAATTCGAACTCATCGGGACCATAAGAAATGTTCGAATTATCCGAAGTTCGAATTATGGAAAATATGAAATAAAACATATAATACGGTACTATTACAAAGGAATTAGTGTTATAGAGTTTTTTTTTATATATTTCGTCTGTTATCATTAGAATATGACTTAATATTAAATTAGAATGTATAAATACATAAATTAATTAAAAGATTAGAAACAAGCACAATGGAAGAAAAATTTAAAGCGTCACTGATGGACAGATGGGATACTCAGAAAGTGGATATCAAATGCATTGGATTATATGTATACTCGTTCGGAACAATTTTCACAAAACTCAAAGAAAGAAAGTTATTCATATGATCTGAAATACGCGAGAGAGAAAAGAAAAATGAAAAATCTGAATTCTCGTTAGTTCGAATTAAACATAGTCAAGAGAAAATGAGTTCGAATTAACGAAAATTTTTAAAGTTACTCTACCATTGAAAATTTCGGGACTTCATGTTTAGTTCGAATTAAGCGAAGATTCGAACTATCCGATTTGGAATTAACGAGAGTCAACTGTATGTGAAGTTTATAGTTGTTGATTGCATAACAGAGCGTACGTGTCAGAATTGTCTAAATTTGTTCTGGCGATTTTTCACTGTAAGATGACCAAAGTTCTGGTTGACCGACTAAAGTTTCTGATGACCAAATCAGTGTCATTATTAAAGAGGATCGTCATGTAACTGTTCGAAAGATTGGAGTGAGATTAAAAGTAAGGTAATTGCACCAGTAGTGGGCCACTTAAGGACATTTGTCTAATTATTATTAATATGTTAGTGAATTTCAGAAAACATATATATTTTTAGCCTAGTCCTTACCTTCATGTATCAGAATAAACATTCAAATTTTTAAAATTTATTCTTTAGAAAAAACGAAAATTTAAAAATGTTACCTTCCACTATGCTCTAGTAGTGGGCATAGTAAAATTCTGATGCTCTAGAAGTGGGCCACTCCATTCTTGAGTTTAATGTGTACTATACAGAGATTATATATATATATATATATATATATATATATATATATTTGCATTACTACACTTAAATATACACAATAATGAAAAAATATTTAGAATTTTTGATGATTACGTAAAATAATTTCAGCTTCTCTTTAATTTTTTCGGAAGTCCGTAATATTTTATAACTAAAAAAATATATATCTGCCCTATTTGTCAATTTACAGTAGTGATAAATAATAAGGTATTTATAATAAAAAGGGTAATTAAATGCTGAAATGATTGCAAAACTATATTATATTTATGTTTTATTTATAAAAAAAGAAAAGAAAAAGAAAAAAATGCGAGTGGTATATAAATTTACCACTCACTCAACTGTTTGTTCCACAGGGCCTTTCTATTCACCTTTATTTTCTAAGAAATGTTTCATTTTTTTTCTTCTCCATTTTTTTCTTCGAGAATATCCAAAAAATAGGGATGAGATTTCCGCTTTTTTGGACACCAGTAAAATCTTAGAGAAAATGTTGCTATTTTAAATCACAAAAATGTTCCGATTTAAAAATATAGCAATTTCTCTAAAATTTTACTGGTGTGCAAAAAAGCGGAAATCTCATCCCTGAAAAAAGAAGCCATTTTTCTTTCCTTTATTGGTGATATTACCACTTTCTTTGATGTTACTTTGTATTCAAAAATTACTTTTTTTGGATCCCATGGAACCAGTCCACATGCACGGAATCCATGGACAATTGTTGCAGGAGTTAAGCGATCTTAAAGATGACTTTAGAACTGGTGGAAATTCATGTTTCTGTAGTCGTTTGCCTTCATGAGTTATTCTGAAGTTCACTACTTCCTGCCGCCTAGAGCTTTTAAGTGTATGGAAAACAGCAACGTCCATAGGTTGCATCAGGTGTGTGGCATTTGGAAGCAAAGCTACCATTTCAATTCCATGAACTATAAAGAAAGTGCCTAGGTTCATAGATATGTGAGAAGTGTGGCCATCCATAAATAACAGTACAGGTTTCTCTATGCTATGCTTATTTAAGTATGGCTCAAAAATGTTTGTCACATACTCATAAAACATTTCTTGAGTTATCCATCAACTTTCCGACTTTTCAATAGCCCAATCAGAAGGCATGGCCTTTGCAATTTTTTGAGGGAT
The DNA here is from genome assembly GCA_964019185.1 of Maratus speculifer. NCBI lineage: Eukaryota > Metazoa > Arthropoda > Arachnida > Araneae > Salticidae > Maratus > Maratus speculifer. The sequence goes on along the minus strand of OZ025300.1, from coordinate 210,134,315 downwards.
CCTATCTTACCTGAAAATTGGGAAGACAAATAATTAGAATATAAAAACATATTTAACATTTTCAAGGTTTAATTTACTAGATTTATGATTTTAGACATGCTTAAATATAAACGATCATTGGTTGTGTAAGTTCACCAGCTGCATTGGCTGTTAAAAGAACAGTCAAATTAAGTTTTTCATCAGCTCCAGCAGTGATATACACATTTTTTGATCCTCTTTCAGCAAGAACTTTTCCTGGCTTCGGTTTTCAAAAAAAGCTGTCTGATCACAATTGAAAACCCTCTGAGGATTACATAAGACATTGTCCAGTTTTTTGTTTTTTAAATAAAACTTAACCTCTAGAAACCAACCATTTATACTCTTTTGTGACACTACTTTCCTGCTCGTTGTTAAATTTTTGCTGTTACGCAGTTTAATGTCAGGAAGGCGTTTTAAAAAACTCTCATACCATTTTCGTCCAGGAAGACTATTTTCTCCAGAGAAAGTGATTTTATGCTCTTTGGCCAATTTTATTACGTTAGTCATGAGTATTTCTTTTGTAATTGGAAATCCTTTACTGGCCATGCTTTTAATCCACAAAACAAAGTTGTTTTCTTGGTCGTTGGTAAACAATGTACTTGGGCCTTTTTGTGTAGTTAATTTGACTCCTGCTTTCAATTTCCTTTGCAAAGTTGTTTTTGCAATATTATACTGCTTAGCTACAGAACGGACATTCTTTCCTTTCTCCACATCCGCAATTGCACTTTTTAGTTGTTCTTCTGTATAATTTTGCTCCTTGCTTTTCTCCATTATGCTGCTATATAATAAACATATATAATAAAAGATACATAAAATATAACAAACATATTAGGAAAATCATATCTTGGTTGTTCCAGTTCAAGTAGTGGGTCACGCGTGTACCAGTAGTGGGCCATATGGCCCACTACTGGAACAAATTGAAATTTAATGACTCCGAAGTGTGTACCAGTAGTGGGCCACGTGGACCACTACTGGAACAACTTGAAATTTAATGACCCAGGAGTGGGCCACCCCTCAAACTTAATAATATGTTAGTTTTATACCTTTTAAGTAAAGGAATAAAGTATTCATTTATTCAGTGTGTTAGAAATGTGACATTTTAATATAAAATACAATATACTATTTTTAAAGAAAAAATATTGAATGAAAACTTACCTCTTAAGGAAAGCAGTAAGAATGAGCCACAAAATCCTTGTATTTTAAGACTGGAAGAAAAACACCCTTCTAACTCAAAGACTATCAGAGTGCTGAAGTTGTCCCTTTGTCCGATAACAGATAAGGGTCCCAGCTAGTCAGCAATTAGTTTTTTATCTGACAGGGGTGACTAGCAAACTTGTTTTTCAACTTTGAAAACGGGTGACAGGTACACTTACCTTATCTCATACAACTATTGAAAATCACTTAACCTTTAACGATCATAGCATTTTCATTGCTAAGATGTCGAAATAAATGAATGACACCGGTAATTAAGAACAAATATATTTCTAAATAAGAAAACATGATTTTTCACATATAAAATAAAAGGGATATTTTTAGATAAAAATACCGGTGTCAGTGTTGCTTATCGGAATTAAAATTTTGTGGTTTCGTGGCGAAACCAATGAACGTTAAAGGGTTAAAAGGTCTTGGACTCGTTAAGAAGTTCGATATTTGAGTTCCGCATGAATTGAAAGATATTCATTTAATACAACGAATCAATATTTGTAATAGGCGTCTTAAACGCAATAAAAACGATCCTTTCTTGAAAAGAATCATCACTGGTGATGTAAAATGGGTCATCTACAGTAACATCATTCGAAAAAGATCATAGTCCAAGCATGATGAACCAGCACAAACCACATCGAAAGCTTAATTGCATCAAAAAAAGATCATGCTGTCTATTTGGTGGGATTAGAAAGGTGATGTGTATTTCGGGCGTCTCCCAAGAAACCAGACAATAAATTCAGATATGTACTGTCAGCAACTAATAAAACTGTATGAAGCAATCAGAGAAAAGCGGCCGGCATTGGCAAATCGTAAAGGAATCGTCTTCCACCATGATAATGCCCGGCCTCACACATCTTTGGTAACTCGTGGGAAATTATTAGAGCTTGGTTGGGAAGTGATGTCGCATTCCCCCTACAGCCCTGACTTGAAACCATCTGATTACCATTTATTTCTAAGTTTGCAGAATTATTTGAATGGTAAACATTTCACAAATGACGATGACCTAAAACAGCTCTTGGTTCAGCTCTTCTCTGATAAGGACCAGAAGTTCTATGAACGCGGAATCATACAGCTGGACGAAAGATGACAGAAGGTCCTTGAACAAAATGGAAAATATATAATTGATTAAAGTTTATTCTGTGTCTTAAAAAAATGAGTTTTCTTCAATACTAAAAAATCGAAATTACTTTCTTGCCAACTCAATATATTAGTTAGATATTTATTACATCATTTACCCTTTCCTGTTTCCTCATGTAATATTTTAAATGTTATTTTAAATTGAGTTTTACATATTATATGCGTTATTCTCATCAAAAATGAGTGGATAATATATTTAAAAAGTTTAATAAAAAAAAAGATTAAAATGACCTTATTAGTAGAATATATTCGATCTAAAGATTGATTAGAATTTTGCATGTAGAACCATTGTATTCGAAAACTAGCAGTGATCACATTTAATTTGATTTGACATCCTAAGATGGGCATCTCAGACCAGGATGTAGTCTATATAGCTTATTACTCCACCCGGTCATCCTTATCAATATTTAAAAATTTTAAAAACAATAATGTACAAGTTTACAATGTTCAGCCGGAACTGCACCAGCCGTTAAGCGTGACAATGGGTGGATTTACAAAAAGTTTTTTTAAGAAAAAATATTATTACTAACTACAGACAAAGACTAGATCTCATATCTGGACGCTCTTCCAAGGAAGAAAGCTTAACCCATTGAGAGGTGCCGTTTGCAGTCTGCAAACGTTTAATTTTTAGTTCCAATTCCGAACTGACACCAGTAAATTCTTAGTACGATTTCAATCTCATAATATACGTGAAAAATATCTTTTATTTTTAAATAAATTTGTTCGAAAATTGCAGAGTGAATCAATAATTTCCTCCTGACTGCCGCGACCAGATATTTTTTCACACTCTAAGCTGCAGGTTTCACTGCAAAATAAACAATATTTAAATTAATATAATTCTACAAATAAAACCCAGTTTTGAAAAATTAAGATAGGATTAATACTCTCAAAGATTATACACTTATACGTAATAACATATTTTGTATCAGGTTGGAAACATTTTTAAGGAATTACAGAGAAAATAACATTGCAACTTTACCCTTTTGCTGGGCAGTCAGGGGGTTAACATTTTTGAAGGAGAAATACCTTGCCCTTGAAAAGGTTACAGCATCAGTAAGAATCACCTATTTGACAGACACCAAAAGCAAAACGTAACTTAAACTGTTCACACCTATAACAGACGTTGAAACATTAATTTTTTAAGTAGCCGCTAATTTCATTTAAAAAAAATATTAGTAAATAACAAAAATAATTGCAGCTAAAGCTTAGAATGGAGCGAGTTCTCCTACATTTTACAAGATAAATCTACTTCGAAATCCTTCGTTAGCATACAATAGAGATAAAAGTTTAGATTTAGTCTCTATAAAATCAGTTCGCTTCGACGCCTGCTATCATTGCATACATGAACTCTTTCAGTTACTCAAGAATTATTTTAGTACAATAATAAAATAATAGACTGAAATCAGAGTTTATATTTTTTGATTAATTTAAAGCCTGATTTTCTTTACCTTCACTGTAAAAGGAAAGTTCTTGTGAAAGAAAAAAAAATCTTGGTGCCGTTTGACAGTTTTGGAATCAAAGTTAGATGGAGTTGCTATATCTCCGGTTTTTTTCCTATTCACTATTATCTTACACTTTGTGTTTCAGTGTTCCAGTGGAGCACCCAGTTTGATTATCAAATGCAGAAATTACACCAGCATTCTGTTTAACCCTTTCCTGCACACTGTGCCCGGTCTGCAATACCTAATTTTTATTCCAAACTTGCAAACGTCACCAGTAATATTTTAGTAAAATTTTGTTTTCAGAATAAAAGCTTAAATTAAGGATTTCAAAATATCTCAAAAATTCATTTGCGAATTCCGGTGTCAGCCGATAATTTCTCATTCTACTAACAGATTTTGCCCGTGCCGGGAAGGGTTAAACCATTAGTGCCGAGCGTCCCTTTTTAGGGACGCTTCAAAAGGTGCATTTAGCACTGTTTTTGACACCGGTAAAAAAGAAGAGCAATAATTATTTTATTTAAATGATGCATTTCCGTGATTAATCAACTAAACTTAAATCTTCTAAAAATAGTGGTGCCAACCAAATAAAGTTTACGCAAAAGATGCTGGGCACGAATGGTTAAATATTTTCCGTTTATAATGTATGAGATAACAAGCTTTTCCGTATTTTCAAATACATTTGCACTTGAATTTTAATGTCATTTATTCATTTCAAAATCTTCGCAATGAAAGTAGCCACCGCTGGAAAGGTTAAAGGAAACGTCCTTTTTAACCCTTTATGTACTGACGGAACTTTTATTTGTAAAAGATCCGACCACACAAAACCCTAAGTCATCGTGCACAATAAAAATTCCTTTATTTTATAGAAGAGTAGTAATAGGGGAATGTAATCATCCATGTCTGATGGAAGTGCAGTGTCGCTTAAGCCAAAAATTGATACCATTAGTGGTTCATTCATTCGTTTAATTGTGTTTGCCGTACAATTAAATGCATGAAAGCACGGAAAATTCCCCAGTAGCCAAACGATATTGGACCAATATTGGCTATATCTTGGAACAATATTGGCTCATTGGAACAATATTGGCATGAAATATTGCTCCATTATTGGGATGTTTACATTTTGCCCTTATTCAGCCAATATTTGCAGCCCATATTATGCCAATATTGGGGCTTCATTAAATATTGGAATTTCATTGGAAATATTTCCAATGAAATGCCAACTTTTGTACAATATTGGTGTTTTATTGGCAATATTTCTAATGAAACCCCAATATTGGCGTAATATTGGCTAAATAAGGGCAAATTGTAAACATCCCAATAATGGAGCAATATTCACGTTTTATTGGCTATATTTCCAATGAATGAGATATTGGCGCAACGTTGGACCAATTTTGGTTTGCTGCTAGGGTTGAATGCAGGGAAATATAATGCTACGTCTATGTGTCACCCACTAGTATTCACTTTTGCCTTATGCACAACTTCGCTTCCGGCTGAAATGAATGTTTAAATTCCCCTATCACTACTCTTAACCCATTAGTGCCTAGCGTCCCTTTTTAGGGATGCCTCAAAAGGCGCATTCAGCTCTGTTTTTGAAACCGGTAAAAAGGAAAAGCAATAATTATTTTACTTAAATGATGCATTTTCGTGATTAATGAACTAAACTTAAATCTTCTAAAAATAGTGGTGCCAACCAAATAAAATTTTGGCAAAAAATGCTGGTCACGAATGGGTTAACAAAAAATAAAGGAATTTTTCTTGTGCTCGATGACTTAGGGTTTTGTACAGTCGGCTCTTCGACCATATGTACCATTGAGGAAAATTTAATAAAAAACTTATTTAATCAGTCTATTAATGAAAGTTATTTTTCTTATCACACAATATACTTTACTCGACATAAATACTAATTTACACAGAATAGAGAAACAGTCGAAGTTAAATATGTTTAAAAAGAGAAAATTTTCTTAATCATTTTCCTAGGTACAGTTGACTCTCGTTAATTCGAACTCGTCGGGACCATAAGAAATGTTCGAATTATCCGAAGTTCGAATTATGGAAAATATGAAATAAAAACATGTTTAATATGATACTATTACAAAGGAATTAACCCATTAGTGCTTAGCGTCCCTTTTTAGGGACGCTTCAAAAGGTGCATTCAGCACTGTCTTTGACACCGTTAAAAAAGAAAAGCAATAATTATTTTATTTAGATGATGCATTTTCGTGATTAATGAACTAAACTTAAATCTTCTAAAAATAGTGGTGCGAACCAAATAAAATTTACGCAAAAGATGCTGGGCACGAATGGGTTAATATTATGGTGTTTTTTAAATATATTTCGTCTGTTATCATTAGATTATGACTTAATAATAAATTAGAATGTATAAATACAGAAACTAATTAAATGATTAGAAACAAGCGCAATGGAAGAAAGATTTGAGGTGTCAATGATGGACAGACGGCGCACTAAGAAAGTGGATATCAAATGCATTGGATTATATGTATACTCGTTCGAAACAATTTTCACAAAAATCAAAAAAAGAAAGTTATTCAAATGATTTGTAATCTGTGAAAAAGAAAAGAAAAATGAAAAATCGGAACTCTCGTTAGTTCGAATTAAACGAAGTCAAGAGAAAATGAGTTCGAATTAATGAAAGTTTTAAATGCAGGGCCATCGCTAAGACTTTTTATTGAGGGGGGAGAGGACCTAAAGTTGCCAAGTCAAATTTCAATATTTTCCAACTCATTTTACAATTTCGCCAACTTACCACAATTAGAAAATGTAATATAGCCCTTATCTTTTAAAAGGTTAATAATATTCCTAATTAGTTTTGTAATTTTTGCCAATTCTATCAAAAATTGAAAATATAATATAGTTTTTATTAAAATTTTAAAGAAAATTTGCCAACCAAGTTTGTGAATTTGCCAAGTGTAACAACATTCACGAATGTTTGGGGGGGGAGGCTCCCCCCCATCCCCCCCTTAGCGAGGCCCCTGTTTAAATGTTATTCTGCCATTGAAAATTTCGGGACTTCATGTTTAGTTCGAATCAGGCGAAGATTCGAATTATCCGATTTCGAATTAACGAGAGTCGACTGTATATCTTCTTTTTTTTCTTTGAGAAAAAGTTATATGAAATATTTTCGACGGTAAAAATCATTCCATTTGCAGAAAGGGTCATAATACATTTTAATACATTGCTTTTATAGGACTTGTAATATTTCCATAAGAGTATTTTAGGTTAATTAATTTTATTATTTTTGTAAGTATTTCACAAAAAATTATAAATACCAATACATTTAATCAGTTTTAATGAAAAACACCTCTTAATTTCACACTATTTTTATTTAAAAATTTGAGTATATCTACAAATATTAAATAAGACAATTATCTATGTGAAACCATTTTTTGATAAATAATTAGGTAGATAAATGGTTAATCCACCCAATTATTACAATTAAGTAACAGAAAGTTTTCTATGCTAAAATACTGGTATCCAAGAAAACGGATACTTGATCGTTCAGCTCATGTGATCAAGCCGCATGAACACTAACATTAAAGAAGATTAAAGCAGCAGCCCTATCTAATGGACTTGCTACTTGACTTGAGTATACGTTATTTTCCTTCAGGAGTACGCAAACATGTATCTTAAATTTCTTATAAGTTATAAATTCTATTATTTTACTGGTATGTGTGGAATAATATTAGAGTTAATATTTGGATTTTTTTTTCTTTATTACATATATATAGCTAAGAATTACCAAAGTCGCTTTTTAATACACTGCTCTGGTCGGATTAAAAGAAGCACCATCTATGACAAAATAATCTGTGATCGCTTGCAAAAATACAGATCTTTATCAGAAACTCTAAAAAGAATGACGCTATATTATACTGCAACTATGGAAGCTACATGTTTTTAGAATAATTAAATAATTACACTAATCTTATTAACCGCTTCCCTGATTTACCCGTACGCCATACCGGCAATTTTTTTTCAATCATGATTTGCCCGTATCACGTACAGACTTCCATACTCCAATCTTAATTTATTATTCCCAACAAAAAAAAATTATTATAAAATTTGCATTATTTAATCCGCGCTATTTTCTGATTCAATCAGGCAAAAATTTCAGTTTTCAAAAACCTGTAATAAAAAATTAAAAATTCTGTAAGTGACATGAAAAAAAAGAATAAGGATTATTTGAAAGTTTTTTCAAAAATATTGATAGGTTAAGGGATTAAGAAAAAACAAGATTGTATGTAATCCTATGGAAAATATGCAAGATTTAAGACCCGTTTCCTCGTAAACTAATCGACCGATTTCGGTGAAATTTGTAAACCACATTCTATGGGTTATGCTCAAGATTTATTCAAACAGTTTCTTTCTGCTACTAAAGATTTTTATTTTAGAGCATTGTCAATTTTTCAGAATTTATTTTCCTGAAACTCGTTAAAGTTTTTTAAAACTGTCTATCATATATGATCTTATATTTATGTTCAGCTACCAAAAGCTAAATTATTAAAATCGTTCGACTACTGTTTGAGATAATGGGTTTTTTACCAAAAAAGTACAATTTTTGCAGGAGAGCCAGAAAACCCTGATACAGTAAAGCATCGTTTATACGACGATCACTTATACGACGTTTTACTGTGGTCCCGATTCATTCCTATTCAATTTTATGTAAAAATATATGTTTTATACGACGCTCAAAATCGTTTATATGTCGATTTTTCAATTTTGTATAGGTTTATTTCTGCTTTTTTTTTTATATTTTTCAGACGAGCGGAAGTTTGCAGCTATGAATGACACCAAAGAGTGCGATTAAATGCACTCCACATTATAAAACTGAGGGCTGGTGTTCGATTAGTCTGAAAAATCAGCTTACATGTAACAGATTACACTGGGAGGGGTCATTCTTTTGTCGGGATGGTCAGATTCCCGACTTGTTTTAAGTTGCAAATAGACTATTCTTCTTACTGTTGTCCGTATTTTCGACTTTTAATAGTCAAGCAGGGTTTTTGATCTTTGACTTTAAATGAAAAGAAAATGATGTAGTGTAAATGAGGAACCTTTCGGTGAAACATAAATAAAGGTGCGCATATTTAAATTGCTTACTTACCCTCCCCATCCCCCGTTTTTTTTTTTTTTTTTTTTTTTTTTTTTTTTTTTTTGGTTATTTCTTTATTTTGGTTAGTTTTATTTACAAATTCATGCAAATCATCATGTTAAACATTAAAATTACTCAAAAACAAAATTAATTCTAGTTTTGGAAGTGAAAATCGATTATACGTCGTTATCGTTTTTACGACGTTTTTCGGTAGTCCCTTCGGCGTCGTATAAACAATGCTCCACTGTACTTCTAATTTGTGTGAAGATCTTACTAAACATATATTTCATCAAACATATGAATTAAAGTTTATATAAACACTTGGTTAAAATGTAGTTTCATATCGTAAATGAGGTTAAGATTTGACAGTTATCAGTTCTATGTCTTTTTCCAAAACACATTCATACCAGCATACCTTACACAAATTTTATTCGGTTAACACAACATTTTTTTAATTTAAGAAAGCATTTTACTTGCACTTAGACATCAATTGCGTACTACAAAATTCATTTTAAAAGTACAGTGAAGCGAATAGTATTTAAAAATAGAAATAATTCTGTGTAAAATGATGCTGTGAAATTGATGTGAATTGGAGTGGCGTCCGAGTCGTTTTATGTCCTTGAATTTTGACAATCATTTCTAAACCCCCCCCCCCACAAAAAAATAAATAAATAAAAAATTAAAAAAAATAATTTAACAAATTACAACGACTACCGTAATTTAGCGTAGATTGTAAAATGATATTTTCAAAGACTAAAATTTTAAAGACTAATAAATAAATTCTATATTTAAATGAATAATAACCTTTAACATCATTTTTTATGATGATCATAAGGAGTTATATATTACTACGGCATGCATTAAACCTTAATATTCTTAGATCAATGATGAAAAAAACAGTAGTTTATAGATATACAACTTTAATGGTATAAAATGTGCATTTTTATTTGATGGAGTTAAACAGACTTCTGAACGCCTTATATTACGTACGAAATGGATTTAACATTAATATTCCTGGATACATCATAAACAAATTTTAAATGAAATTTCAGTTTTGAAATATTCGGAATTACAAATTTTTAAACTTCTAAACATCGCACATTTAAAATTTTTGCTCCGTTGCGTAGAGAAAAGAATTTACTTTTAAATAAAATTTGCTTATTATCTTTATCACAAATTGTTCTCAAATTATTATTATTTTTAAGTTTTTATTACTTTTTTTGTCATTGTGGCAACAGAAGTATTCTATTTTTGGACGTTAAACATGGAACAATCAGAAAATGAATAAAATAAAATGAGTTGCTTTCCATTTTTGAACAATGCACGTGGAATAATCAGAAAACGAATAAAATAAAATATGTTGAGGAATTCAACCAATAAAAAGATTCAGATATACCTCAGATATTCCAATTCTCTACCGAGGACAACAGCTATTTTCAAAATAGTTAAAAATAATATGATTTCCGTTCCGTTTTTGGACATTAAAAATGGACCAATCAGAAAACAAATAACATAAAATAAGTTTTGGAATTCAACCAATAAAAAAAATTAAAATATACTTCTGAATTACCAGTTGTCTACCGAGTACAACCACTAATTTCTAAATAGTTAAAAAAAAAACGGGCATGCCAGTTGATTCAAGAAAATTCAAAGAACACTTTAGTCAATTAACCAAAATCAATATGTTAAAAAAATTCCTTCATGTCTACCCTTAAATCAATTTTTTGAAAAATTAGAATTAAGTTGAAACATGCATGAAATTTTGAAGTGAAATCGCAATGGAATGAAAAACTCTAAGTCAAAGCAGTATACATATACATATTTTTTCAAAACTAAGACTTCACTTAGAGGGATTAATCTGAGCGATATTGCTGAGAAAAAAAAAAAGCCATAAATTGCGATAAATAAGCAAATTGAAAATAATATGGTTTTTGAAAATTTAAAACTTCAAATGAATACTGATATAAGTGCTTTAATTGAGCATAAAAGTTTCAAAATATCTTTTAAATTATCACTTATTTAGAATTAGCTTAAAGTCTGACTAATTTAATTCACATTTCTTATTAAAATCAGTGCAATGATGAAGATTAGTCAAACTGTAGCTTTAATGTTATTTTTTAACTTATTAGAATAAGTATAATTTGTTATAATAAAATTTTGACATACAACAGGGTTCGCACAGTTCTACCACTAAATTTGAAGAATATTTTCGAAGTGTTTCACTGCAGAAAAATATCGTGAAATCCGTGAATGAAGGAGGGGGTTACGAATGTTTTCGTTTAAAAATTAAATGTAAAGTTTCTTATTTTTCATACTGGTGCCAGAGTCCTTGGAAATTCCAAGGAGTGTGCAAACCTTGATACAAGTATCACTTGGCATATTAAAACTGTTAGCGTGCAAAGCCTTGGGGTTTGCTTGTTACATATAAAGCTGGGTAACATTAAATTCTAGATATAGTATATTTACACTGGTTGGATTAAATGAAACACGATCTATGACAAAATAATATTTGTCCGCTTTCAGAACAACTTTTTTTTTTTCTGAAACTTATAATAATAATAATAATAATAGTAATACTCTACTATATAACAATTACGGAAAAATATTCCACAGATAACCCCTTGCGGCGCAGGGTATATCTATGAAACCACGTAATTTTAATTCCCAAAAGCCACGTTGGCACCGGAATTTTGGTTAAGATAAATTCGGTTTATTCAATTCGTGAAATGTGGCTGTTTCTTACTTATAAATACAGTTGTTTTCCAATTTCCGGTGTCAGTCATTAATTTCAATTCTTAAATAATGAATTTGCTCTGCGCCGCAAAGGGTTCATACAAATTTCATCTATTCACAAAAAAATATCAGTTAAGCTAAGCTTAAATGAAGGATTTTTCATTTAAAGTATTACACTCGTGTGGAAGCCGAAATCAAATTTGCGAAGAACATTATAATGAATACCAGTATTTTAAAAAAGTTACCTTTGTCTAGTTTAAAACATAATTTACTGATGATAAACAAATAAAAGAGAACTCAAAAATTTTAATATGCAACAAAATTCATTTCAGGAATTCGGGAGTTTTCCTTATACGTGTGTATATACAATAAACCAAATTATAGTTATCAATACATATAATCGTATTTATAGAAGAAAATTTCGAGAAGAAAATATTTTATTAAACCTTTCACTAATTAACTGTTTTATTAAAAATAAAAATGCATATTTAGAGAATTTTTAATCTTTTATCACCGGGTTTTTTTAAACATGTAACTTTTGTCTGATTTATTTGAGATAATGTTTTTATTAAACAATTCTAAATTTACAGTAAAATATAATTAGTGGGAATAATCATGGACGATTAATTATAGAGGAAAATGCATTTCCGTGGTTATCGCGGGATAATTAGCGAAATATTTTACCTTTTCAGGAGAAAGCTACTTGCATTAAAAATTGTTGAAATAATTGTTTGAAATGAGTATTTAGAAGACAGCTTTTTGTAAACCAGTAAAAGCATATTTTCCCATACTTAATAAATGTAAATTTTTTATTTAAAAAATTAGGTTTCAATGTGGCACTCAGGAATTAAATATATCGGCATCACCGCCATCCAAGAGATTAAAACTCATAAAGGGGTATTTCCATGAGAACTTGTCGTGTAAATCACATAATTAGTAACTGTTAAGTTGTTGGCCGCCGTTATTTTCGAAAGGTTTGCATGACCTTATTCAATTAATGAAATATCTCTGATAAAACAAGTCACATTTTTCCTTTCTAAAATACTGGTACCCAAAATCGTAGTATGTGACTTACACGATATGTACTCATGGAATTACCCAAAGATGACTATCCAAGAAATACACCTTGTCCATTTAGTTATTCATAAAGATATTTTAACCACTTATCCAATCCTTTTTTTAGCGTATAATAAATTGAAAATTGTGTTTTAACTTGCAGTTTACTTTTAACCCTTTCCGGCGCAGTGTTACCACTCCGGCAACACCTCATTTTAATTAAAAACTTACAAACGGCACCAATAATATTTTAGTAAATCTTTACTTTTACAATGACAGCTTAAATAAGGGAATTCTTAATTTCTAAAAAAGTCTTTTGTAAATTCCGGTGTCAGTCAACAATTTCTCATTTTACGAACAGAATTTGTCTGCGCCGGAAAGGGTTAATAGACATGATTGCAATAAAATTCGCAGAAATCGTAGCTTTACATAAAAGGTTCGTACCTGATGCATGTCCAATACCTCTCGTCTTCACCCTCAGTTAGATTTTTGTCACCAGCAGCGTTGTAAGGAAAACACTGCTTGTACTCGATGAACACTACTGTTATGTTCAATGCATGCAACAGCAATGGTTTTTATTACATCATATAAACTCTTCAATATAATTTTACCGGTACCCAATAAATAATATTAAAATTAGCATGTATTTCTTTACTGCATTTACATAACCCATTCACCGCTTCCCTGATTTGCCAGTACGGCATTTTCAGAAAGAATCCCGTTTTGAGCACCAGCCTTGGCGAGTTGTCGAAAGCGCGAACATTCAGCTAGCTGCATCGCCAAACACAAAATAAACTAAGTTCAAATGTGTCATAAAACATATGATTAATAGAATTATATTTATTACAAGCGAATCTTTATTACTGTTTTTAATTAACTTCTCAATTTCTTCGAACATAGCGAGTTAAGGAAACAATATTTTTGAATTGAAAAAAAAAAAAAAAAAAAAACCTATGTTTAGATGTTTTGTGAAATTTAAAGCATTTTAATCTGAAAAAGCTCTTTATTTTAAACTATGTTTTAATCTTAAACAACGGTGAATAACATTTCCTCATATTATAGTATTTGCTTGATAACATTTAAGGGAAAAACAAATGAACAATAAGCGCGATCTCTTTGCAGAAGGAAGGGCTGCTATTCGCTAGGCGTTTGACGTCACAAACAAGAAAGGGTGCGTAGCATTGGCTTCATCTCCGCGCCAATCGTTGTTCTGGCGATGAAGTGCTCAAAACATGATTCTTTCTGAAAATGCTGCCCGTACATCATATGAACGACATGTTTTTGCCAATCGTAATTAATTATTCATTCGGTGACTTTCCATTGTAAATTTTTGCATTATTTAAATCGAGCTTTTTTCTGATTAAATTGGAGCAAAAATTCATGTTTTGAAGAAAAGGAAAATATTTGTAAAAGGCGAAAAAACAGGCATTTTTGAAAGCTTTTTTCAAAAAATATTGATTAATTAAGTGGTTAAAATACTTTTTCCCATGTTGTACTGGACAAATTAAACAAGCATAATTGCCAACCACGCGTTTCTTCTTCTTTTTTTTTTCTTACCTACAAATACTTTTATGCAGAAACACTTGTTTTATGCAACTACAAATTTCGGCTATTAAATAAAGAGAACATTTTTTTTGTGAATTTATTACTAGTGAAGGTATCAGGAGGTTCAGAACTATGAACAAGGTACTTATAACTATCAGATTATTTTGTCGGAAAGAAACAGAGTGAAACTTTCGTTTAACTAAGTCGTATTGTAATTCAGGATTACCATTTTGGCTTTCTTTTTATTGAAAAATATCGAGTTCATACCAAAAATAAAGAATTGTATTTTATGCTTTTACTAACAAACATAGCAAAAAAATGTTTTCTTTAGATATTTCCGGTGTGAATTTTAAACTTCGAATTGAATTTTCAGACCAGATTAGAAATTCTGATGGAATTATTAATAGAGAAGAAATGAGGTATCGTTTACCCCATGGGGTTGTGCAAAACGCATATGTGCTACATAAAGATATTTGAATCTTTGTTTATCCCCACCAATAAAATTTCACTGTAAAATTTGCCTCCTCTAATCGGAGCATTTTGTGGATCTAATAGTGTGCAAAGGGTATATCGAGGTAAGAGTGGCGAAATGGCCCCCATTCAGTGTGACCGTTTTTGGATTGTTGTAAAAAATCTGGACTGTTGTAGGACTTACAACAAGCTAAATCAAGCTAAAATCTCAGGCTAAAAGATAGTTGCCAGTCTATTGATATACTGACCATCAATAGATGGCAGGACCATCGAATTTATTTTTAGCTTGTTGTCAGTCCAAATCTAGCCTGTTTTTAGCTTGAAAAAATGGTCACATTGCCCCCATTGTCAATGACGGAATAATTATTTGTACTAGTATCAGCACTCTAAAAGAGTACGAAATGAAAGGGCATTATTGACCTCTGATTTTGACCTTTCTTTCAGATATTCGAAAAAGTCCATACGCGCGCCGTTATTTTTTAAATGTATTTTATGAAAAACTATGGAAGCTGGAAAGATGGGACCAATCGTGTATATTGAGGGTTACTTTGAAAAATATTTTTAATTTTTTTTCAGAGTTTTCTTGAAATGACAACTGTGCAAAATAATTAAGCAAAGCATAAATCTTTTTTTAATACTTTACTACTATGTCTACCGCGATTAAAAAATATATAATATTCTTTAATTCATGTACTTATACCACACAAAAGCTGATCAAAATCAAAGATGTGTTTCTTTGAGTAATATCTAAGATGAAAATAGAATAGGAAAAAATAGAAACTCTAAATAGAAAAAAAAAAAAGATAGAAATTGCAACCGGACAAATTTAAAATAAAAAGTAGTCAAATAACAAACACTAAACTACAAATAATAAGTAGAGCAATTATATAGTCAGGCTATTTCCATGAGTACTTGTAGTGCAAGTCACAGGCTACGATTTTTGGCTACCAGTATTATTGAACAAAAAAAATGTGATTAATTTTATTGGCATATTCTCATTAATTGAATAAGGCCAAGCAGACTTTTCGAAAATAACGGTAACCAACAAGTATAGCAATTAATAAGTTGTGTGACTTACACTACAGAACCCATGGAATTAGCATGTCAGCTGTCGTTAATTCGAACTCTTTGGAACCACAAGAAATGTTCGAATTATGGAAAATATGAAATGAGAACATGCTTAATATGGTGGTATTACAAAGTAATTAATGTTATAGTGTTTTTTAAATTTATTATATTTGTTATCATCAGAATATGACTTAATAAAAAATTAGAATGTATAAATACATAAACTAAATAAAAGATTAGGAACAAACACAATGGTAGAAAAAATTGAAGCGTAACTGATGGACAGATGGGGCACCTAGAAAACGGATATCAAATGCATGGGATTATATGTATATTCGATCAGAACAATTTTCACAAAAATCAGAGAAAGAAAGTTATTCAAATGATTTAAAATCTGTGAGAAAGAAAGGAAGTATGAAAAATCGCAATTCTCGTTAGTTCGAATTAAACGATGTCAGGAGAAAATGAATTCGAATTAATGAAAAATTTTAACGGTATTCTGTGATTGAAAATTTCGGGACTTCATGTTTATTTCGAATTAAGCGACGATTCGAATTATCAGATTTCGAATTAACGAGAGTCGGCTGTATATATTTGTTTTTCAGTGTCTTTAATTTGTCTACTTTTTTAATTTATCCAGTAGCAATTTCTATCTTTTTGTTTCCTTTTCTATTTAGAGTTTCTGTTTTTCCCTTTTCTATTTTCTTCTTAGATATTACTCAAAGAAGCACCTTTTAGATTTTGATCAGCATTTGTATGCTATAAGTATATAAATTAAAGAATATTATATATATATATATATATATATATATATATATATATATATATATATATATTGGCGCGGTAGACATAACAGAACTGTACTGAAAAGAAAAGTGTAGCCGCGATGCGTAAAAACATAAATAATAAACTCACATGCTTTAATGGACTGTATATTTTTTATTTTTAAGACATTGTGAAGCGTTGCTTGCTCTTCTAGCAAACCAAAACAACAACTAAGAAAACACAGACAATTTGCGTTTCTATAGTTACATACATTAGCGAACTAGTATGATGCCAGATTCCAAACATAAATTGCAAATAACTCTAACATACCCCCCGACACTGAAGGGTCAACTTCAATAAATTATACAATACAAAATATTAACATTACAAATGCTTAAGTAATATGATACAATACAACAATTTTCTTTCGACATGAAAAATACAATTATGAACATACAACAATAGGAAAACTAAAAAGAAAAATACATAACAAAACCTTTTTTTTCACATTTCGTAATTAATCATCTGAGAATAGTTGTGCAAATAACGCAATTTTCGAAATACTTTTTTAAGTATTCCCCTAGCGGTTTTAACTTCTACAACCCTAATCTTACCATCTATACCTGTGAAAATATTTATAATGGGTCCTAGTAAGTATTTATTTATTGGAAGGTCTTCTTCCTTTATCAACACTAGGGTTCCTATGTTTACATTATTTTTTTTCAAATTGCCACCTGGAGCGTTGTTGGAGCGCATTTAAATACTCTTTATTCCAACGATTCCATATCAAGTGAACGTATTTTGAAATTCTATGCCATCTAGTCTATTTTCGTTAACATTAATTAATTCTGGTTCAACTATGGCTGTCATAGGCCTTCCAATTAAAAAATGGCCTGGTGTTAAGGCCTCCAAGTCATTCACGTCTGGAGACAATGAAGTGATTGACCGAGAATTTAATACAGACTCTATTTTACCAATTACAGTTAATAACTTTTCGAACGTTACCCTTGCATTACCGTTCGCTTTAGATGATATTTTACAGATTTTATTCCTGCCTCCCACGACCCGCCAAAATTAGGTGCTCTAGGTGGAATAAATTTCCAAATAATATTCTCTTCTGACAAATAATTCGCTAACTTCTCCTCAGGATGTCTTAGTAAATTATGGAGTCTCTGTAATTTGGCGTTAGCAGCAACAAATTTTTTTGCATTATCTGAAAAGATTATTGCGCACCTTCCGCGCCTAGCAATGAACCTTTTTAAGGTGGCAATGAATGCATTTGTAGTCAATTCGGATACTAGTTCCAGATGCACTGCCTGGATGTATGTCCAGACATATGTCTTTTAATGCTTGAAATAAAGATGAAAAGTGTCTTCTGTGCTAATCAAAGCTCTTGCATCACTTATTAATGCTGCTGATAAATAATGCAACTTTTGAGCATCTGATAGTTGCTCATTTGAAGTTATTAAGGTGTTAAATTGTGATTTAAATAGACCCCATTCATCGGGTTTTCCGGAGAATTTCGGAAGAGATATTTCGGGTATTTTAATATTTATCATGTTGTTTATTTGAGTAGAATTTGGTTGAATTTCATTGGAAACTTTACATTGTTCTAAATGTTTAAGTTGCGTTTTAATTTGAAATTTGGCCTTTATAATTTTTTCCTGGTATTCTTCACTAGCGTTAATGTCAATTTCATATTTTTTTCTAAACTAATACCAGATTCTATTTCCTTATTTAGGTTTTTTAGAGTTTGTTCTCTGTCATTTATTTGTTCTGAAATTTCTAAATAACTATCAATATCAATATTTTTATCATTTATTAGTTTCTAATTTACTAATTAATTTTGTAACAGAAGTGCGTAATGTTGCACGCTTCTTTTTTAATTTTTCAAGATTTTCCATGTTCAAAAACTTAGAATAACACCAAAAAGAATAATAAATTATTCATACCTTTTTCCTCGCAGACGATTTTGATTCTTTAATTAAAGCATCAGGGCAGCTTGTGGAATAATGTTCTAATAAATTTCATTGATGAAAACAGTTCATTATTATCGAACTTTTCTTTTCGAAGTGAATGAAAAAATATATATATTTTGGCTGACGCGACCAGAAAGATATGTAGCGGTGATGCAAAATTAACGTAATTAATAAACTCACATACTTTAATGGACTGTACATACTTTATTTTTAAAACATTGCGAAGCGTTACTTGATCTTCTAGCAAAACAAATCAACAACTAGGAAAACACAGACAATTTGCGTTTCTATAGTTACATACATTAGTGAACTAGTATGATGCCGGATTCCAAAGATAAATTACAAATAACTCTAACAAAAAGATTTATACGTTGTTTAATTATTTTTCACAGTTTTCATTAAAAAAAAAACTGAAAAAATACAAAGTATTTTTCAAAGTATCTCTCAATGTACGTGATTGGTCCCATCTTTCTAACTTTTAATTTTTTTCAGAAAAAAAGTTTAAAAAATAACGACGAGCGCATGAACTTTTACGAATATCTTAAAGACAGGTCAAGATCAGGAGTTAACGACGTTTCATTTCATACTGCTTCAGAGTGCGGATACTAGTACAAATAATAATTCAGTCATTGACCATGGGAGGAATTATGCCATTCTCACATCGCTATACTCTTTCTGCTTTTTAAAACCGGTGACAAAACATTAACAATTTCGTAAAGGTCTCCCATTGCGAAGACGTTAATTGATGTAGTTTAGACTTTAACCGACTTCGCAGGAACGGCTCCTACGGGTAACTTTATTTTTCCATTTTCTAGATAAAAAAAGAAATCTGGTTCAAACTTGCAAAATTTAGTGTTATTTAAAGAGAAATTTTCTATAGGGAAATTGCTGTACTAAACAATTGCCTGTCATGAATATCCAAGACCTGAATGACCCATGGCAGTGTTTGATTACAGAAGGGCGAAATGTCTGCCCGTTTATTCAAAAAGTTTAAACAGAGTTTTTCTTTTTAATTAAACATCGTATTATTCACCATTTCAGTCATAAATTTGCAAAAATTTATATTCATTTTTAATGGTGGATGTTTACTTCGTCTGTAGTCAGGCTGGTCATAACCGACATATGAGACGTACAGGAGTCAATCTGACAAACTGCATTGTTTTTAGATATTCAGCTAATGACATGATTGGGTTGAAATTTTCTATATACAGTCGGCTCTCGTTAATTCGATCTCGTCGGGACCACAAGAAATGTTCGAATTATCCGAAGTTCGAATTATGGAAAGTGTGAAATGAGTACATGCTTAATATGGTACTATTACAAAATAATTAATTTTATAGTGTTTTTTAAATTTATTATATCTGTTATCATCAGAATATGACTTAATATTAAATTAAAATGTATAAATACATAAACTAATTAAAAGATAGAAACAAGCATAATGGAAGAAAAATTTGAAGCGTCAATGATGGACAGACGAGGCACTTAGAAAGTGGATATCAAATGCATGGGATTATATGTATACTCGTTCGGAACAATTTTCATAAAAATCAAATAAAAAAATTTATTCAAATGATCGGAAATCCGTGAGAAAGAACTGAAGAATGAAAAATCGGAATTCTCGTTAGTTCGAATTAAACTATGTCAAGAGAAAATGAGTTCGAATTAATGAAAAAGTTTAACGATATTCTGTCATTGAAAATTTCAGGACTTCATGTTTAGTTCGAATTAAGCGAAGAATCGAATTATCCGATTTCGAATTAACGAGAGTCGACTGTATCTATACAAAGTTTTCGAAATACTTTCGATTATAATGACAATTAGTGAATGTGATCAAAATGTGGTCGAAAAAATAATAGCTTTTTTATAGATAAATGACATTAATGTTAAAAATGAGAATTTTTATTTCATGGAGTTAATTGGATTGACATCTGACACCTCATATTGTAATATCCTAGACAACCCCTTGTCAATCTCTGTGAAAAAGATTATAATACATGTGCAGAGTTCCACCAGTAAAAACAAATAGAATTTTTTTACAATAATTGTATAAGAAATTCACAATGAATAAGCTGTTTAAATGAGACGAAGTTTGTTATTAAAAAATCCATGTTCAAAGTTTGTCCCTGTGACGATCGAAAATCAACGATCAGATTTAAAAAAAACCACCATTTTGCGACAACCTTCGCAATTACTTCACTCACAACTGTTAGAGAATACACTATGTGTCTCCACTTCTTCATTCGTTACTCCATGGTGTATTATATATATATACACTACATGGTAAAGAATGGTATCAGAATAAATGGGGAATATTTAAGTCATCTCCGGTTCGCTGACGACATTGTAATTTTCAGTAAAAGTCTTGAAGAATTGGAAATTACGCTAAAAAATCTTGCAGAAGCTAGCATCAAAGTGGGATTCAAAATAAATTTAGAAAAGACTAAGGTGATGTTTAACACTAGAACAGCCGGATATTTTACTCAAGTTTTACAAAAAATGTTTTTCACCAGAATTTTAATTTTAAACTATGTGACTTATTTAATTAGTCTATTTTTGTTCTGCATAGAATCTTACGAAGAAAATTTTGGTTCGAACCAATTATTATCAATTTGACCGGGGTCATTTTGACCCCTAATGGCGGTTTTAGTGTTAATTCATTTTACATCAAAAAAGAAAATTGTCTACAAAAACACTGAGATTAAAGAAGTGCAAAGTTATGTGTACCTAGGACAGGAAAATCATCGGATAATAGTATCATGAATGAAATCAATATAAGAATAAGAAATGGGTGGAGTGCTTTTGGGAAGAACAGTATTATTCTGAAGAGTAATATGCCTTTTTGTTTGAAAAGAAAAGTGTTTAATCAGTGTATTTTACCTGCATTAACTTACGGAGCAGAAACATGGACACTAACAAAACGGATGATACAAAGACTACAAACAACACAGAGAAGTATGGAAAGATGTATGCTAGGCATAACTAGAAGAGACAGAAAGAGAATAACCCGGATAAGAAATCAGACAAATGTTTTTGACATTTTTGAGAGAATCAAACAGCTAAAATGGAAATGGGCTGGGCACATTGCAAGAAGACAAGACAATAGATGGAGCACAAATTTACTACAGTGGTATCCCAGAGATGTAAAACCACCAAGAAGTCGACCACAAGTAAGATGAAGTGACGAAATTAGAAAAGTGGCTGGTGTAAATTGGATGACAAAAGCACCAGACAGAAAACATTGGAAAAATCTGGGAGAGACCTACATCCAGCAGTGGATCGAAAACAGTTGATGATGATGATGATGACACTACATGGCCATTGATGACCGTCTACTTGCGATTTTAGACATTTTGTTAAATATCTAAAAAAAATACATGAGGAATTATCCCGAAACTCTCAGTGTATAAATATAATAGTACAAGTCATACATTTCCGCGAAGATGTTTTCCCGAAATTCTGTAGAGGACCGTCAACAAGTTAAAAAAGAATGAATATCTTTTGGATAACCCTGTCAAAACTAATGTAGCAAAAGTGCTCAAACTGCAGATTATGTTTAAATGTTTAAGTGGCTTATTGTAACAAACTCTGTTCATTTTTATCCGAATAGCATGTATACTCGTAGAGAAATTAAGATTTTTATAAAAATGGTACCAAATTTTGCCAAGTTTTTTACATATAATTTGCAGAGTTCTTAATATAAAGTAACATTCTATTGTGAAAATATAACAAATAACATTGCAAACAATATCTTGTAATCATAATTAAAAAATAATAAAAATTGAATGAAAAATGAGTAGGTTTACTCAATAATAATTCACTGCGATATCAAACGATCACAACGATATCAAAATTTCATTTGCATATTTTGTTAGATAGATGTATAGAGCAACTTTTGAGAAAGTCTCAAAATCATAGCTTGAAAATTCTGAAAAGGCTATTTCCATGAGTACTTGTAGTGTAAGTCACAGGCTACGATTTTTGGCTACCAGTATTATAGAACAAAAAAATTTGATTAATTTTATTGGCACATTCTCATTAATTGAATAAGGCCAAGCAGACTTTTCGAAAATAACGGTAGCTAACAAGCATAGCAATTAATAAGTTATGTGACTTACACTACAGAACCCATGGAATTAGCCAAAAGTAATCGTCTATAGAATAAGCATAAAATTCGTTGTTCCCAAAATGAAACAAAAAAATGAGGGGTTTTATCCAAATGTAGTAGTACGTTCGATATTCTGTATTCTATATTGACACTAATCAATGAATATACGGATACAATCCCTCTTGTTTTTGCTTTATATTGGGAATAACGGATTTTCAACTTATTCTATTGACGATTATTATCAGAATTTTCAACCTATGATTTTGCGAATTTCACAAAAGTTGCTCTATACATTTAGGTAACATAATATGCGAATGGATTTTTGATATCTATGACGCAAGCGCAGTGAAATATTATTCAGTAAACCTACTCATTTTTCATACAATTTTTATTATTTTTTAATATTGATTACAGAGTTTTATGTGCAATGATATTTGTCACATTTTCAGAAAAGAATATTACTTTATATTTAAAAATTGGAACTGTTTTTATGAAAACCTTAATTTTTCTACGAGTATTCATTCTATTGACATAAAAATGAACACAGTTTATAACAATAAGCCGATTCATCATAATCTACAATTTGAGTGCTTTTGCTACATTAGTTTTGACAGGGTTATCCAAAATATATTAATTCTTTTATAACTTGCTGACGGTCCCCTATAAAGTTTCGGAAAAAATCCTCACGGAAATATATGACTTGTATTATTATGTTTATACACTGAGAGTTTCAGGATAATTCCTCATGTATTTTTCTAGATATTTAACAAAATGTCTAAAATCGCAAGTGGACGGTCCTCAATGGCCAGGTAGTGTATACATATATCGATTTTAACAAACATGCTTGTATATTTACTATAAAATATAACAGTGATAATTTTTGATTTTCTACTTATTTGTTAATCCCCTAACTGGTTTGCCCGAACGGGGTTCGGGCAAGATGAATTTCCTTATTGCATCATTTAAAGCTTTTTGACACCACTATTATATTTAAGAAAATTTTCTTACTATTGAAATGTGCAAATGCTTAGACTAAATTTTACGGATATTTTATTTAAATAATAGTGGTGTGAATCCGCTATTTTCAGCTTATTGGAAAATTTATTGGAAAAGAATTAGCCAGTTAAGGGTAATGATTAGTAGGTGCAGAAAATAAAACAATAACTGAATAAAATATATATTTCAACCTTTTTAAAAATATATATAGAATGTTATTTATTGTATTTTTTCAATATAAGCAACCTTAAAAAATATTTTTATATGTAAAAAAAAAACTGTATAGTTGATATGTTTTGATCACAAGAAATTTTTTAATGAATTTTTCATTTTATGTAAATTAACCTTTTATCTAACGCGTTATGAATTTATGAAAATTTTACATTCTGAAGCATTTTGCACAAATTGTTTAAATTAAATTAAAACCATTACCTAATCCTTTAAAAAATATTTTAGGGATTTCAGAAGGATTGAAGGATTTAGAAAGATTAATTAAATTCGAATTTACAGGGATTTTGTGCAATTTTTATAACCCCATTCAAATCTTTTATTTTTAATTATTTTCTTTCTATTTAGTAGAATTATAAAATGTAGAAATATGATGTTCTGATAGTATAAATATCAGGGATGAGATTTCCGCTTTTTTGCACACCAGTAAAATCTTAGAGAAAATGCTATATTACTAAATCGGAACATTTTCGTGATTTCAAATAACAACATTTTCTTTAAGATTTTACTGGTGTCCAAAAAAGCGGAAATCTCATCCCTAAAATATAGAAATATTTCCGCATTAAAAAATCTCAATCCTCCTCCCTTAGCGCCAAGAAAGCTAAAAAGACGCAAAGGTAAAAGAAACCATCCTTTTAAAAATATTTTTGTTTTGTGTAACCAATAATGCTTTTGGAACAACATAAAGTAATGTATCTGTAACTCATTCTAAACAGTATTAGAAAGTGGAACAGTAATAGAAATTAGAAATATATACTAGTTTATAATGGTTTTATCTTTCTAGAAGTAAATACTAGCTTATATTGTTTTTATCTTTCTAAAAATAAATACTACTTTATATTGGTTTTATCTTTCTATTTATTTGAATCTTCATGCAAATCAGTTTTAAGCAGTTTTATTTCACTTCAATGGAAAATTTTAAAAAATATATTAATCACTGAAACATTTGTTTGTAATTTAATCTATACTTTAAAAAATTTATATAGAATCATGTTGCATTTTTATTTTAAGTAATTCCAAAATAATAATTCCATAATAAAAACAATGAGTAAAATCTAAATAATATAACAATTCATGAAATTTTTATCTCAACGAATCATTAGAGATATAATTAACTATATTACAAATGTTTCGCAATAAAAATGTCAAAAACAAATTGTTTCTAATTCATATGGAAGTATATAATTATATTAAACAAAAGAAATAAAGTTACAAAAAATGTTAATTCTTTTTATTTGTTCAGATTTTCTCATATGTTAAACAAACAGCTTTTACTAAACATTTAAAAAAAATTGACTTTGTTTTTATTTAAAAATAAAGCAATGATGGATATTCAAAACAATGATGCAAAATAAATCTGCCTTTTTCTTCTTAAAATAATAAATACAAATACAAAAATATAAAAAAATTCGATTCACTCAATGCATAAAAAAGGGATTTTTTCCTTTAAAACATGATTCGAAAAGAAAATAGAAATATGTTTATAAGATTATAGCTAATTTTCTTAGATTTAGCATTGTTTATACATTGTATTAGCTTCGTGTTTTTCAAGATATAAAAGCATACTAATGTACATACATTTCTTTCTTTCCAGCTTCTTTTCTGCATCTTTATTTATGAGGATTTAAAACGAATTTACTTTCCCTTTTTAAAACTAAAAATTGCATTAAAGTTATTAAAGTTCTTGATAGAAATAAAACATAAATAAAATATTAATTATAGAAATTAGAACAAAAGCGTTTATTAATATAAATTACATTGTTTGTCAGTTGATTATTCTGAAAATACTGATATTAAAACCAAATTTCTAGAAATTCAAATATGATGTATAAATTACGTCAGCTCTTGTGGGAAAATGTTTTCTTTAGTATGGTGTATGGTCATTTCGGACATATATACATTTCTCACACCCTTATTCCATAGACTGAAAAAAATATTTCATAGACCAAAAGTGTTGTCAAGTCATGTGGAATTGCATACCTCTCTTCTAAAATCGAACTTTTCAGCACTTAGAGGGTCTGGGTAGGCATTTGGCACGCAAAAAATATGCGTGTTGTGGCATATCACAAATGCTCAATCGGGTTCATATCGGGAGTGACCCGTCGAGTGTACAGGTCGATAAGGTGACCAATGCATTCGAGTGATATCTTCTATTTACAAGTAATTTGACATTACATACTATATGTGACCGAACGTTGTTATTATTTCGCAAAAACTGTAAACTTATCTGCTCCCCTAAATAGTCTAATTTGAGATTTTTATATCTCCCCTACATATTCGATTGGCTACAAACTACATTGAAAAATACGCGTTTCGGTGCGATTATTTATTCACCCTCAAGCTTTAAAATTGCAGTCGCGGAAACGGGATATTGAATGGACAAGGCATGGCAATTTGCGTGTTTATTCTTCAGACCAAATCTTAACAAATCTAGATTCACTGATCAGACTAAATTTGGACTCATTAGTAAACAATATTCGGGCTCCGTCTTCGTTGAAGATGACGACGGCACCAGTTAAAAAAACATAGAACATATCGATAGGTAAAATAAAACAGTTAAAAAAAGTAAATATAGATTTTATAGCCCATATATAATTTAAAAAAATATTTTCATACATAAATAAAAAAAAATACAGTAAATATAGATTTAACAGATTGTATATATATATTTAAAAGAAACTATTTTCACACATAATTTTGTTTTTAAGAATTAAAATACTTTATAAATATCAGTATAAAATCTTTTAAAAAATACTTTTGTTACTAAAAATTTTCTAAAATAATGTTCAATTTATGAGCTTGAACCATAATATTTGTGAATAATAAAACAAAATTAACATTTTAGCTTAAGAGAAATAACATTAAAAATGTTTTACTAAAAAGTTTGAAAAAAAAATAAGATTATAATTTTCATATATTTTTTTTTTACTCAGAACTATAACGTTAATATTTTAAGATTATAAAACAAATAAGATTATAAAAAAGTTAAAATATTATATATTTTAAGAAACAAGTTAGCTACATAATTTTGGAAAGTTTTAACTGTTTATCTGAAATAAAATTTTAGAAAAATGTACTAAACTGTAAAGAAAAAAAAAGGCAAAAAATTACATGCTACACACCCACAATGCTAAACATATATTATTATGATGTACATAACATATTATACAGCCACCTTATGTCACAGATTACTCAAAACCGTTTTCCTTCTTCCAATTTTTATTTCGATCGAGACCCTACTACACTATATTCATGCTTTTATTAATCGCTTTAATACCATGTGTGCTTAGTGGAGAAATGTTTATTCTAAACTTTTCGTGCCAAATGCTGGTAAAGGTAGGCATGATTAACAAATCCTACTAACCAATCAGTTTATGTTTTTTTTTTCCCAACTCAATCTTTAAACAAATAGTTTTCTGTGTCTTATTTTATCGCAAAAACAATCAATAAATCTTATCGAAATGTAATCTAAATTACTGATGAGAATGAATGGATGCAGGTTTAATAGGAGGATTATCTTTCAGTGGTAAAGAATATAGTAAAGATATAGCTGCAAAATCTTCTTATTGTGTACTACCAATATTTTCCACATCGAGATATTCGCATCATATAATCGCAGTATTCACCGGCATAAACTGGATATTTTTATAAAGGAAGTGAAAAACTATTAGGCGTGGAAAATATCATTTATCTTCAGGCACTTTCAACAAGGCAAAATTGTTTTTATGAATACGGTAAAACATTCTATATCTCACGAATTGAAAATCAATTCGTATGATAAATTTACCAAACAGTTTGATTGTATTAATTTAATAGTTTAATAGTAATTCTATAAGTTGCTACTGGTGGTTGCCGAGGGGGCATTTTTTTAACATATGTCCATCCCTCTTAACATACCCTCCCTCCCTTCAGCATTTTATAAAAAACTTTCTTTGATTTGTTTAACCGCTCAAAACTATTACAAAATTATTGTTAAGAAAATTTGAGAGACTGTTCACACATTAAAAACAATATTTCTACGGCAGCCGCCCCTCCCTTTTTTTCGTCAACGTTCAGGTTTACCTCTCAGGAGGCGGTATTTCTAGTCTTAGTTGCCAAACACGCAAGCTTTGATCAGCAACAAGTTACAAAAATTTTCGACGTATTCATGAAAACAATTTTGTTTTAACCTTCCTACCCTGAAAGGGTCTAATCGACCCAGTCCTATAATGCGTTTCATTCGATTGAAACCAGAAAATTTTCATAAAGTAAATAAAATCATAAACACAAAATTTTAAGTTAAATAAGTATGTTAAATGGATTTAAATAAAGATTCTGGTGTGAAATATTTTAATCAAGTTCCAGTAAAATTTCAACAGGGTAGGAAGGTTAAGACGGCCTTTAAAAACACGGACATTACAATTTACCAGGGACAGTGGACAGTTAAAATATATTAGTGGATTCTTTTAATTATTAATCAAGTATTGATGTTTAACTTAGAAATGATTTCTATTAATGTGTGCTTAGTAAAGTTATTATTCACAAGTTCATGTTTTGATAAAGAGTTTTTTTGTCTATGAATTCTGACTTTATACTTCATGAAATGAAAAAGCTTTTAGTTAGCACAACTTTTAATTAAGCCTTTAATTTTGTGATTTCTTACTACAACTATTTGTATATGAAAACATATCACAATTTACATTTTTCTTTCCTTTTAATTCTTCTCCGTTAAAAATATTCGCTGATAAGTGTAATGCAAAGATTATTTTTCAAAAAGTGAGATAATAGGTAAAAAAAGACCTCTGTTGCGCATAAAGCTAGACATAAGTTATAAACATGTAGGCGTGTTAAATGTATACATATACATTTCAAGCATACTTGAAATACTAATGAAATATTGTTTGCATAGATTTCGCTTTGTGAGGAAAACAAACAAACAAACAACAAGAAGTAAGGGAAGTATTTTCTAAAGATTAATGATGTTAGTTTTTTTTATTACATTTTCTTATGTGTACATAAAAAGTCTTATCACAACGTTATCATAACGCATGTAAATTCATTTATGAAGCAGGCAATTTTTATAAAAAATGGAACGATGTATACAGAAAACAGTATCAACAATAACAAGAAAAAAAACCCAAATATTTTTTAAAGAGACAAACATACGACATCAGAGTAAAGACGAACAAACATACTAGGATTTACTTAATTTATAACATGCAGTATTTCTTCTTACCATCACATGAATTTTAAAGTAAATACAACTTGCTTTATTTTACAAAATATAATTTTTCCAGATTTATCGTTATTTACATTTTGTGTTTATTTCTCTTCCCCAAATATAAATGCATACTTTTTTTTTCTTTATTTAAGATAAAAATTATATTATCTTTTCAATAAGATTTTCACTAAGCATTGTATATTCTTTTTCCTAGAAAGTGAAGAAATATAAAATTATTTGAATAATATTTAAAAAAACAACATACTGTTAATTCCTTACAAATTAGACTCATATGCACTCGGAATGCAATGTGTTTAGTATGAGTTATTGAGATATACTGTGTATTAATCAGTGTATAAATACTGTGTAGTAATAAATATGTGTTGTGAAAAACAGATTATCTGCAAAAAATAATATTTTATTATTTCTTCATATTATCATATTGGATTTCTCGTTACAAAGAATTACAAAAATCTTTTTTTTGTTATTTTTTAGGTGTGTTCGTAATTATATTAATACGTAGCACCTATTGTTGTCGCTCAGTCCGTCCGTCTGTCCGTCTGTCTCTCTGTCCGTCTGTCCGCATATAACAACGCAAAAACTACCCAACCGATTCGTTTGGAATTTAAAATACATAATTATTGCATAATTTTGTCGAGTCATTTCAAATTTTATGAAAATCGGATGGATACATCAATTACAGGGACAATCAAAAGACTCCGTTACATTACGGTCAATGTGAAAAAAAGTTTCAAATGCATTTTAATCGTTTGAAATTTAAAACTTATATTTATTACATAATTTTGTCGAGTCATTTCAAATGTTATGAAAATCGGATGCATAGATCAATTACAGGGGCAATCAAAAGTATTCCGTTACATTGCGGTCAATGTGAAAAAAAGTTTCAAATGCATTTTAATCGTTTGAAATTTAAAACTTATATTTATTACATAATTTTGTCGGGTCATTTCAAATGTTATGAAAATCGAATGCATAGATCAATTATAGGGACAATCAAAAGTATTCCGTTACATTACGGTGAATGGGGGAAAAAGTTTCAAATGCATTTTAATCGTTTGAAATTTAAAACGTATAAATATTACATAATTTTGTCGGGTCATTTCAAATGTTATGAAAATCGGATGCATAGATCAATTACAGGGATAATCAAAAGTATTCCGTTACATTACAATCAATGCGAAAAAAAGTTTCAAATGCATTTTAATGGTGTTACACTCATTTGAACATAATAGAATTGGCATGAATCTTTGAAGTATATACTAAAATATACATTCCGTGCAATATATGATGCAAAGAATATTTATTATTAAATTCCAGGGCCACACAAATGTATTCCACTAAATAATGTTATACGGAAAAACATTGTTTGGGGCATGTTTTAATTATATTAAACTACTTTAAATTTTTTGAATAAGATATACGTTAATGAAGTATAATAAAAATTACTCCCTGCATATTTACAGGAACACAAAGATTACGACCACTATACTGTATCCAAAGTACGCTCTACTATATCAGCAAAATCTGAATATTTTAAAACTTCGTTATCGTAAGAACGCACCTCATTTGCTACGCTTCACGTGCAATTTTCTACTTGTTTTTATCTTAACATACTTTCACTAATAAGACAATAATGTGTTTTTTTCTTCTATAATTCAAATCAGACATTTTTTTTTCTTTCTGGTAATTTTTAAAACTGATAAATGTCATCTATACAACTTTTCTTTTTAAAGATATTATTCGCGTTTTTAATTAAATCTAATCTTGTTCAAAAAAGAATAGTTTTTTCTAAATAATTTTATACATCTATATTCATAGGGCAATATTATACAAAGTTGTTCGTAAATACAGAGCCTGATTACTAACGGGGCACTCTCTCCCCAGTAAAATTACATAGAAATTTTCGCCTTGTTTAAACGCCCTTTTCAGTCAAAATTACTATCACGAGTAAGGAAAAAAATTCTATTTATTTTTTCTGGTGGGAGAGTGCCCCGTTGATAATCAGGCCCTGCGTAAATATAATCATAAATAATCATTTAAAACAATTAATTGTCACTGTATCTAAAAGTCATTAGCAGGGTTGTCATAGGTGACTATTTTTTAATTCAGACTGGCACCAGTTTCTCTAAGCAGAAATCTTTAACAGACACTTTGAAAACATTTGGAAGAAAAAATATGCATCAAAAGTTTTATTGGGAAAATATTGGTGCAAACAGATTATAAAAATTGTCGCCAGTGGGAGCCCTGCATATGTGTCCAAGCTACCTATTTTATTTAACACTCTGAGCTCTGATGGGTGAATTTTCTAACACTTAATTTTAATTCCGGAATTTCACAACGGCACCAGAAAATTCGACCAGATTTTTTTTTTTAAAAACGTTTAACCCCTTTCCGCCGGTCCCCCTAGGGTACCATATTTTAATTCCAAACTTGCAAACGGCACCAATAATATTTTAGTAAAATTTTGCTTTTTCAATAAAAGCTGAAATTAAGGATATCAAAATATCTAAAAAATTTGTTTGTAAATTCCAGTGTCAGCCGATAATTTCTCCTTTTATTATAGATTTTGCCCGTGCCGCAAAGGGTTAATGCATTTTTTTCGTGTATATCGTTAACAGAATTTTTTTTTCTTTGCAAAATGCTGCTGCCAATGTAACGTTTGCAGTTTTGAAGAAATTTACTCACCAGAGCTCAAAAGGTTAAGGAAAAACAAGAATCGGTGCAATCCTATAGAAAATATTCCGAATTTCAGTTCCGTTTCTTCGGAAACTGGCTGACTTATTTTGGCGAAATTTGAAATACGTATTCACTGGATTATGCTAGCAGACAGTTTTTTTTTCAGCACTAAAACCAATCATTTTAGAGCAATGCCATTTTTTAAGAATTTTTTCCCCTTTTCAGAAAAAAAGGTGAACATAATTAAAGTTTTAAAAACTGTCTGCCATATATGATTTTATTTCTATGCTCTACCATCAATATATATATAAACTTCTGGAGTACTTTATGAGATATTGGGATTTTTAGTGGGAAGGTACGATTTTTAAAGAAAATCAAAAAAGTTACGCACTTTTACTTGTACTATGACGACAACGACTTCTGACAGTTTATCGATGTACTTGGGATCTCTGACCCACATCCCCGAGATATAACAACTTGAGGAACTAACAGGAGTGGAGTCATTTATGATGACGTAGAACAGTAATGGACCTTATGCACATGACATCAGACGCCAGAGCTGGCGATATGCTAATCTGTTATTCCAGCCACTGCCCCGCCATAATGTCAGTATGCGCAGGCGCAAACATCACTAGCAGATGACTTTAGCCTTGATACATGTTGAATGGCTATATTTTACCGGAAAATTTACAAATTTAGATAATTTTCTCGCAAGCAGAACAACAACTTTGATTTTATATTTCAATATATCAAATATATATGTTACAGCAAAAAATTCTTTTCCAGTTCTTTTAACGAACAAGCATTAATAAATCACGCTCCATAGACTGCTATGCTAAACACCAACACCAATCGAATTTTATCCTCGACCTCAGACTGCGATGGAAAATCAGCCCGGGCAATGGACCTTATGCAGGTCCATTGTCCGGGCTGATTTTCCATCGGTCGAAATCTAAGCTCTTCCCTCCGGGAGTCAGTTGAGTTCTCCAGTAGTCCTCAGTATGCTGTTTCGTAATATATGTTATAGGCATAGCTAATTTCAGTTCGTTCGGAAATTGTAGCACCATTTTAGCATAAAAATTTTAAATATGTATGTATACAATTAATTTTATACAAAATTTTAGAGTTAATTTATAAATAAACATGTCACTTATTTTACCTTTATGCTTATTTATTATAGCAACTGTACTATAGAATTTTGAAAATTCGTGTGTATTTTCTGTGAGTTCCAATATTTGCTTTTGATAATATCAGAGCTCCCACTTGGTCCGCTAATTGAACATAACTTTTATTTAACCCCTTCGCAACGGAAGCCTTTTACGAAATTTTTAATGATTTGTCGCCGGTTTTTAAATTAAGAAAATTGTGCTTTTTTAAATCTAGAAAATGATCCAATTAAATAAGATAAATTTTGCAGAAAAATTTTACTTGCGGGGGTAAACAACCATTCTTAAGCCTTTTTGTATCAAGTATACGTGTCGCTCGTCCCCAAGGGATTAAAGACAAATTTTATTTCTAAATTTCGTACAAACATGTCAAGACTGGCGTTTTCCTTGGAATTGTTGCAGAAACCTACCACGAATTTCTTTGAAAAAAAATTACTGGTTTTCAAATAGCATATATAATTTCATATTTATTTATTTTTCTATTTCAAATACATTGAAAAAATGGATGTTTAGTTTCTCCATGTTATTCTTAAATTTCAAACAAAAAATCTACAATTTCCTTGAATTACAGCTTGCATGTAAATTCAAGATGCGTGCTTTAAACATTTGCAAAACTACTATTCTATATTTTACATATATTTATTGTTAGCCCGAGATTTGCGTGACCTATTGAAAAATCACTCTATTTTTTAAATGGATGATTTTTTAGTAATAAAATTAGATATTATGAAAATTAATTTAGTTCTACAAAATTTTATTAAAATACATAAAATAAAATCTCCTTCCACATCCATGGTCTTTTTTTGCATATTTGTTTAAAAATCTAAGAATATCATTTTTAATTTAAATTAGGAATATCTGTCACATTTCTTCAATAATTAAGGATGTGCCGATATCATTGATTTAATTCTTTAATTTGACACCATACAATAAAAAAGTGGCTTTACACCTCTTTTTTCGAACTAAAGTATACGATTTGCATAAATGAACAACTAAGCAATGTTCTTTTTATTGATTCCCAAGTTGCTCTGTAGTTTTACATTCAGTTTACAAGTAGGATTGGGTTTCGGTGCAATGGAAGTCATAGAAATGTTTAACCCTTTCCGGCACGGGCAAATTTTCCAATAAAATGAGAAATTATCGACTGACACCACAATTCACAAACGATTTTTTTAGGTATTTTGAATTCCTTAAATGAAGCCTTTATTGTAAAAACAAAATTTTACTAAAATATTATTGGTGGCGTTTAAAAGTTTGGAATTAAAATTAGGTATCCCATACCGGGCACAGTGTGCCGGAAAGGGTTAAATGCGGCTGGTGGTCGCAGAATATAAAATTTTAGAAAAAAAGGAATGTATAAAGGTGTTCAGCTTTTACGCGCACTGAGCGCGCGCTCTCGGGAGCCACGGACATGGAGTGGGTTCCTATAGCGGACGGGATGTGCGTTCACTACTCGCTACGATGCTACCGATACTGTAACTGTGCGCTCAATAACAGGTGGAGAACAGATCACGGTTGTAATTACTTGTGGTGCCAATTATAAAGATAATCTGTTACAAATGAATGTGAGCTCTTTGGCCGAATAGTCAGAGCGCTCAGCTTGTAACCAGGCAATACGGGTTCGAGACCTTCGCGGGCCAAAAGTTTTTTTTTAATTATTGGTTGCTTTTTATTAATAAATAAGATATTTTTATTAAAGGTAAATTTTATATTGATAATACAGAAGCACATGTATTTCTATTAAAATAATAAAATACTTATTTAAATGCCAGAAAATAGGGTATTTTAACAAGAAAGGGTACTTCTAGGTTATCCCGTCGATCAAAAAATTATCGCCAAACTATAAGATTAAATGCCAATAATGGATGATCGTGAATGTCACATTCAATGACATTAAATGCGATTCACGCGTTTAAAATGTCATTAAGTGATTTTTATTTGGACTTTTTATTAATATTTTTATTAATATTCTACTAATTATTTGTTTTTTCGTTTTTTAAAATAAAAATTATGTCAACATGTATAATTTGGCTATTAGCTTGGCTATTTGTATAATTAGGCGAAATTGGTCGACGGGATAAACTATAAGTACCGAATAAAGTTTTACATTTGAACCCCTTTTAATATTATAAGCATCGTTCCAAAGTGATTGATATATGCATATTAAGCAAATGAACAACAACAACAAAAAAATAAAAATAAATAAATAAACAAAGGTAATGTGCGAAAATATCCGTATACGCGTACAATAATTTCTTGATGTTTTTCTTTCATTCTTTCTTTCTTTTCTCTTTTTTAAGTACTTTAGAAGTAAGTTTAAGGTGTAAATCATAATTTATAATATTAAAATGCACAATAAAAATATTATAAAAAGCAAAATGTAATAGATATACATTTTTAAAACTAAAAATATCTCATAGCCGCCAACGCTTCTGATTTTTTAGCCCGGAAAAATGTAATGGAATTTTTTTGATTTATTTAATCAGCTGATTATGGCGATTTAAAATGGTAAAATTTTCTGTAAAATTTTTCCGGGCCAAAAAAGCGGAAGATGTTGGCAGCTATGATATCTGCACCTATATTTTTTTAAAGAGATATCTCTTTTGAAAATATTACTTTTGTAAGGAATAAAGTATGATATTTTTTTCATTTTTTCTTTTATTTTCTTCTTTAAAAAATGCTTTAGACGTAAGTTTAAGATGCAAATCGTATTTTATAGTGTTAAAATACACAATAAAAATATTACAAAAAGCAAAATGTAATAGATGTATATTTTTTAAACTAAAAATATTAGTTTTGTAAGGAATAAAGTATGATTAGAATGTTTATAAATTTTCTCCTGATAATATTATGTAAGTACATTGCTTATATTAAGAGTTATATTAACATGACTTTGAGTGCCATTTGTTTCCCCTATCTTATGATGCATTTCAGTCTGTTATCCACACATTATTAAAATATGCAATTATTAAATAAGAAATAGCTATACTAAAACCTTCTCTGAAAAATTTTCTAATTAGCAGTGAATTTCTAATTATCCATTGAAATACATTCAGTATACTAGATTAAAAATAAATCTTATAATACGTTGATATTACATTCTTGGTTGATAACAGCATTTTATTTATCGCGAAAAATATGAAGCAACTAATAAATCATGTTTAAATAATTAAATAAATAAAATTGTTAAAAAGTTAAAATTTTTAGACGTCCCAATTGAATTGTTAAATTGTATCAATCAACCTACCAAGCAAAGCACAACCAATAAAACAAAAGCACAAAATGCACAATCACGTGATCAAATCACCCATATATTCTTTGAGTAGCGCGCGTGATTTTTGATCAAGGTTGGTTGTCATATTTTAAAGGCTGATAGGGCTTAATTAGATGAAATAGGTCACGTGATTCTTTTCCGGAATAGTTTAGATTTTATTTGAGTGACCACAGGTATGTATTTCTGTTACGAGAATCATGTTTTGGAGCGATAAAGGTATATAGTATGTGCATTTACCTATTTTGAACCATAAAAATGGTACAATAATTGAATAACTTTTAAATTCCCTTCTTCAGTAATACCTACTCCATGCATAATCTTCTGAGCGCGCGCGCGCGAACACGGCCAATGTTAGTATAGCATTATGTATAAAAAGGGGGGGGGGGAAAGAAGGCAAAAGAAACATATCCATCAGATTCAAATAAAAACTGAGGAATAAACAGGTGAAAAAAGCAACTGAGGGTAATGCCCCTATTAAAAAAAAAAAAAAAGAATGTCTCCTTACAGAAAACATGCATTATAGTTTTGTCAAGTTGCTCAAAAACAGTACAGTATGAAACTAATTTAAATATTTAAGAATATTTACAATAAGAAAGAACTATTTTATTAAACATGAGGAATGGTAAATATATATGATAAAAATATGATTCAGAAAAATTCAAACTTACACTACAATTATAATCATCACTGAAAGTGTATACATTGTGAAAAAGAAGTTAGCGTCCACGTAGTCTATAACCTTGAGAAGAATTTAACAAACAGTGCAAAAAGGTAAGAAGAATTAATATGAAAGTAAAGATACATATTTAAGATTAAAAAAGAATAAAACGAAATTCTTTTTAAACTTAGCATTGACAGGACAGGACAGAAGCACTAATAAAAAGAAGTTTATCATGTGAGATATTAATCTTTATTAATGTGAATTATTTATCCAGATTATCGAACTCTTTAATAATGACTAATATTTTTAGTTTTGGGTCTTGTACTTTTTAAAAATTGACGTGAAATGTTTTAATGCAGTTCATAAATTTAGTTATTTAAATGATTTCTTGAATATTATTGAATATTTTCAAGATTCTTAAATAACTTTTTTATAGTCAGGTATAATTGTGGTAGAATTAGAAGAATATTTTGAATATTGTTGAAATATTCGGAAGTAGATGAGGAAGGGGTGATAGCCGTTTCATAAGTAGAAGTTTCGTGATTAACATTTAGGAATTAGCAGTACATTCGTTACCATTTTATTTTAGTTTAGTTAAAGTTTCTGGAGATTACAGATATGAGTTGGGTGTCTTTAGTAACCCAGTTATCGCTATTTTTCTTGACTTTGCGGTTAGTTTTATTTTCAAAGTCTGTTCGGAATTTTAGGGCAAACCCAGGATGAGTTTGCCCACAATAGACACATTTGGGAGTAATACAAGCCTTATGATGAAAACCTGTACTTACTTGGGAACTGCAAGAAGTGTAAGTCACTGATTTTGAAGAAAGTGATATCGTTGGAAAGATCCCATCCAGATCAGTAAAAAACGCAATGTAACTACCCGTCGGAAATGAGCCGTTTTCGAGATATCCGACATTTTATGTCCCGTAAGTAATGCATACTTAAAGGGGGACCCTAAAAAATTTTAGTCTCGGTTTTAACGAAAATGTTATCGTTAAAAAGATATCATCATGAGGGAGAAAAATGTCAATAGAACTACCCATCGGAAATGATCCGTTTTCGAGATATCCGATAATTTATGTTATATAACTAGTGCATACTGTTCTAATGCACACTTAATGGGGGACCGCAAAAAATTGTTTACTCGATTTTAATGAAAATGGTATCGTTGCAAAGATGTCATTGTGAGAGTAAAAAACTGAATGGAATTAACCATCTGAAATGAGCCGTTTTCGAGATATCCGACAATTTAAGTCACTTAATGCAGTTTATCAGCAGTGTGCATTATAAATGTGACACAAATTGTCGGATATCTCGAAAACGTCTGATTTCCGACGGGTGATTCCATTCTTTTAATCCTCACGATGATATCTTTCCGACGATACCATTTTTGGTAAAACCGAGAATAAAATTTTTTGTGGTCCCTCATTAAGTGTGCACTAGCTACGTGACATAAATTGTCGAATATCCCGAAAATGAATCATTTTCGACAAATCTTATTAGGCCTTAATTCCCTACCCAGCAAAAAAGGAAATAGTAGACCAACACCATAGAAAAAGTTTGCAGGCAGCACTGCCATCAATGGTAATATGCAATAGTGCCATTGCTTAAATGAGTACAAAAGTGTCCGCGCGGAATTAAGTTGTCCCATCAGTAATAGTCAACAGCAAGTCAGCTTCTGTATGCTATCATATTACTTCAGTCCGGCACTTTTCCTGCTGTGATATCTTTCCTACTGATGCTCATTTGCTGTGCAAGCACTTTTAATCCAAAATGGAGTGTTTAAACAGGGGTAAACCATCAAACAGCTTTTCTTTTACTATGACCAGACACCCATCTAGCACAATTACAAAAATTTCTTCCAGAATTTTATTTAAAAAATCTACCAACATAGTGTTATAGAATCCTAGAAAAACAATCAGATTTCGCCAACATGAAACTAACCCTTCCCAGTACTATCGACATTCGATGCCTCCTGGGTTTTGTGTTCGGATCAGAATTGGTGCTTCCTGCGTATGCTATGGCTGCTCACAGGTCATCTGTTCTTATTTGATTCTTTAAGTTCGTTTCTTGTGTAATTTGTATTTACAATCCTTATTTAATTCCGCCCCTTGAGTGGCAAGCAGTAATGGCTTTCTAATAATGAATTCTCACTGGAAAAATTGATAAAATATGTTTCAAAATAAGAAAGATAAATTTCTAAACTTTTTGCCGCCAACATTGAAAAAATAAAATTTCGTTAAAATTTTCTGGTTAGAATCTTGTTTAAATTAAGTGGGATAAAATATATTATGTAGCCGCTCAAGGGGATAAAGCCGTATAGACATCACATATATTTTATACGCTGATTCTCAAATGTGTGAATTATGAAAACCGAAGTCATTTGTAACTTAGAAAATCAAATTTTAAAAAAAGTCCGTTAAAATAAAGACTTTATTTGTTGTTTTAATCATTTCACTGATTGTCACTGATTGTCAATCTTATGCAGATGTTATTTTCAAATTCTGCGTTTGCATTTTAATATATTATTATTATTATTATTATTATTTGCATAGGATATTTGAGATATTTAAAATCTGGCTTTATTGAGTAATAATAAAGGGACTAAATAACTTCATATAATAACTTCATAATTTCATTAAGATAATGTCATTTTAAGGATTACGGATGTGACTAAAGTAAAACTTTAGTTAAAAATAATATTTGTTTAGGCCAGTCAATATAATAATGATGGTTTTAATATAAATATTAATTTTTTATATATAAATTCAATCAATCACTTAAAAAAAAAACATTTTCATTCATCGAATTTGTCGGGTTTCACCTCGATATTGCTTATTTTGCTTGTTGAAGGATTACAATAATTACAGAAAAGGAAATAATGTTTCATCTTTTCAAATATAAAAATAATAAAAAAATAAAAGAAGAAATATTATAATTTCCGATTATTTCTTTTTATTTTTAAACAAAGGGAAAAGAAAGATTAGTTTACTCACATGACTGGTATATTTCAAACAAAAGATCTTAGGAAAATAATTTAAAAAAATAATTCCTCCGAGATACAATTTGCATATAATATGAATTTGCGTGCTAAAACTTTTGTAAAATATATTACATTTTATACGTTAACGCTGAATGTCTGAGATATGCGTGCTTTGTGCAAAACGAATAGTTTTATAGAAAATCGTGGGCAACTTGAAAGAAGTTATGTTTTCGAAACCATTCTTTTTTACATAAAGAAATATTTATCTTTTTTTTAGAGTATAACTTATTTGCTATTTCGTTTTATTTTTCGTAACCTTATTTTGGGAAGGACAGTGTTTTCTATTTTGTTGCAGTCATATAAATAGTTCGTTTTCGAAAAGTTGAAACATAAGTAATTTTACATATATTTACAGGGATTTGTTTAGGAAGAATTAGGGTTCATGTACACATTGGAGACGAGCGTCAGCATAAGTTGTTCAGAATCATTGAATATTCCTAGCAGTTATTAATTATTGTTAATTTTCCCTTTTTCAATTTTACTTTACTCGAACATTTTGTCGGTGTATGTAGACGGGAGGTGCTGAGTTCGAACTCAATCGCTCCAGTCGGCCTAAGTGTTTGGAGTTTTCCGTCATTTATTTCAAACCTTAGGTAGCATTGCGTAAATAAGAGTTAGAATCCTTTAGAAAGACCCCCATGGAGGGCACTACCCCCCGGGCCTATATCCCTAGGTGCAGATAATTGACCGTCATATATAAAATTAACATCTCGATGTACCATAATTTCCTGCGTATAATCCGCGGATCAAATAATTCTTTTTCGACCCAGAAATTTTATTTAGTAATTGAAATGAAACACTTAATGCGATCTGCGAAATTACATTTTATTTAAATAAATTTCGGGGACATAAAATGATTTTTTGATACGCGGATTATACGTAGGAAATTACGGTATATACATACATGACAAACATGGGGTATCGCATAGATTCAATTTCAGCCTAATATTTTTAATGCATCTTCGCACCACTTTTTCAAAACAAAAATTTTTACCTGAGTTTTGAAAACATTTGCAAGAGTAACATACTATGCTATGTATTTTTTTAATTTTGTTGCGAATAGAATATAAACATATTAAGTGAAAAAACACCGTGAATACTGGTGACAATTAATAAATCAAGTAAAAAACTTTGTAAGATCACCATAAAATTGAAAATTTACTTGATGATGAAATAAATTTACTTGATTTATAAACATATTTCTCTGTAACTGAAACTTTGTTGTACCACCATGTATATATTTAACTAAAAAAATAATTAAATTCAACAGGAATTTATTTTAAGAAAACTTGCATGTGACTTAAGATAACTTTCCAGGTATGTTAAAAAAGGAAAATTTTAATTAAATATTATTGGTGTCAGCAAAATTATAATTAGGTAGTTAATTTTTTAGAGGCACTGCGCCAGAAAAGATTAAGAGATTAAACTCTTGAAATATTTTATTATAAGAAACATGAACTATACTGGGTTTGTATAGATTATATGGCAAAAATAAAATTGTACTTGAATGACATTGTACATTCATATCTTTCAAAGATTCCAAAAGAAAAATCCTAATTTTTGAAAATATAAAATTCCGCATTTAGTTAAAATAAATTTACTTAAAATGATATTTAATATTTTAAAAATTCTAGTTTCTGAAAATTTCATTGCCATATACTATTTTTCTGTATACTTAGCTTAATTATAAAGGGAATTGTCTAAACACACTTCATTTTAATACATTTAAGTTAACGCATTTTCTAAGGTTGAGAAAAATAACTATAGATATTTAATATTCATTTATAACACATACTGTTAACCTTTCTTATTTAAAGAAGGATGTTCCTGCTTAATCATATTATATACTGCTGCTCACTTTTCTGTTTCTAAAGATTGTATTGAATAAACTACAATTTTTCATTGTTAAAATTTCTGCGAGCTAAAACTTACCGTACACAAAGTTTCCGATAATAAATCTTTATCAAAAGATAATTTTAATATAACGTACAACGGTTGACAAAAGCAAAAGGAATGGTTTATGGAGAACTTTTAATTCTATGTACATGATAATATTTAATTCCCATTCAATGTTTTATTTTCTAAGTTGCGGTCGTTTTAAAGAATGTAATAGTTTTATAATAAAAATTTAGTTGAATTGAACATTCATTTTTTTTTAATGGAAAAATTTCTAACATCTGTATGTTGCTTATTAGATTACGATCGAGTTTGTGGGTGAGCAGGAATTGTTAATATATTAGAAAAGAACGAAAATATAATATTAAATTAAAAACTGGATAATATTTGAAAGAAATTGAAATGAATGGAGATTTTAAACATTAATTATAGATATGTTATATTTCAAACATACAAGTTTTACATGTCTTGATTACAGTATATTTCAGAAAATAGATATATGGGGGGCAGAGGTGCATAAAACCTAGGATCAGCGGGTAGTCTCTTACTACTGAAATTGAAAAGTTTTCATTGCTGAAAATTTAATAGCATTCTGGCAAGAATTTTGCAATAAATATTAGACGAAAAAAATTCGAAATAAATTTAGTGAGGAGAGACTGCCTGCAGACGCCTAAATATTTCTATCCCTGTACGGGGTATCACGAAGTTCAAATTGCATGAAACTATTTTTATAATATATTCTCACCACTATTTATAAATATTTATTTCATATTTATCGTGGAAACGTTTTCAAATAATATCTAAAATATTTTTATGTCGGAAAAATAGAGCAAATTACCATTAAAAAATACTCGCCTGTAATTGAAAGTTTTCGATACTACCCCTCTCTACCCCTGTCTACAATTTAGATGAATATTTGATGGCAGAGAACACTGTAAAATGTATTGTTTTATAAAAAGAAAACTTAACGTACTATTTTCCAAAAATACATAAAGTGGTAAAATAATATTTCAGCTTGAAAAATGTATAACCATATTGCTGAAAATGTCTTAATTTAATTCAAATTCACAGTAGTAATGATCATAAAAATTAGTGATGTTACCAGAAGTCCAAAAACATCTTTCCACTTTGATAATTTTTCCTTATTTAACAAACTGATTTCCGCGCCCCCGAAATTCATGGGCAATGTAGGCTACTTTTTTTACTGAGTTTATTTGATTCCTACCAGTTTTTTAAAATAACGTAATTGGTTTTTTTCTCGCATCATTTTAAGGAAAGTACTATTTTACTTCAAAAAAACTGTGGCAGTCATAATAGAAGATAAACTTTGATGAAAAAAATATGCATAGAAGTTTGGATTAAATTTCTCTTTACAGAAAAAGGAATGTTAATTGTAAGTCAATTTCTAATATAAGTGTATAGCTTAAAATAAGTATCAGTGAATAAAAAAATATTTTTGTTATTTTTGATTGTGTTACCAGAAGATTAATAATATTTTTCCACTTTGATAATTTTTTCTTATTTAACAAATAAATTTTCGTGCTCCTGAAATTTGTGGGCAATATATAGGCTACTTTATTTGGTTTTATTATCGTACCATTTTAAGGTGAGTACTATTTCTACTTCAAAAAAATTATGGCAGTCATGATAGATCTTCGATTAAAAAAATACGCATAGATATTTGAAGTAAATTTCTCTTTACGGAAAAAATGGAATGTTAATTGTAAGTCATTTTCAAAAGTAAGTGGATAACTTAAAATAAGTATCAGAGCATAAAAATCTACGTTTGTCATTTTTGATTGTGTTACCAGAACGCCAATAATATTTTTCCACTTTGATAATTTTTCTTTATTTAACAAATCAATTTTCGCGCTCTTGAAATTTGTGGGCAATATGTAGGCTACTTTATTTGGTTTTATTCTCCTGTCATTTTAAGGTGAGTACTATTGCTACTTCAAAAAATTATGGCAGTCATGATAGAACTTTGATAAAAAAAAATTACGCATAGATATTTGAAGTAAATTTCTGTTTACGGAAAAAATGGAATGTAAATTGTAAGTCATTTTCAAAGGTAAGTGGATAACTTAAATTAAGTATCAGAGCATAAAAACTATTTTTATCATTTTTGATTGTGTTACCAGAAGACCAATAATATTTTTCCACTTTGATAATTTT
This sequence comes from Maratus speculifer, assembly GCA_964019185.1. NCBI lineage: Eukaryota > Metazoa > Arthropoda > Arachnida > Araneae > Salticidae > Maratus > Maratus speculifer. Next base: position 210,090,347 of record OZ025300.1, on the reverse strand, counting down.
TCCTAATTTAACAAATCAATTTTAGCGCCCCTGAAATTTGTGGGCAATATGTAGGCTACTTTATTTGGTGTTATTCTCTCATCATTTTAAGGTAAGTACTATTTCTACTTCAAAAAAATTATGGCAGTCATGATAGAACTTCGATAAAAAAATTACGCGTAGATATTTGAAGTAAATTTGTCTTTACGGAAAAAATGGAATGTTAATTGTAAGTCATTTTCAAAGATAAGTGGATAACTTAAAAGAAGTATCAGAGTATAAAAAACATTTTTTGTCATTTTTGATTGCGTTTCAAAAGATTAGCTTACTTTCGAAACGAGGGTGGCACTTTGGATTCCTTTTTTGTTAAAAAATTTCGTATTTCTATCGACTGTTCTGAACGAAGTATAATTTCTATCTGCCATTAAATTGATCAAACTTTGTCTTTGGAACTTTTGATGCAAATCTTGCATTTCTGAATTAAAAAGAAGTTAAACTGTGAATCCTGTTTTCGAAAGGAATCTATTGTTTATAATTAACACTTTGAGATCTAAGGAAGATTTGCACTCTGGTTGTTTATGGCATTGCGAATTAAGCCACTACCATCGAAACACTCATGGATTGAAGACAGGAGACGTGAAATCATCACTAATGGACCGATTTCTAACTAGTGTTGAAAAATGCACTGGAAAATTTCGAATAGCAATTTCTTTTTATTTATTTATGTAATATCTATTATCTTATAAAACAATGATAACTATTTGAACTTAGTGGTAAAATTTTGAATTATACCTAAATAAAATCTCAGTATGATGCAGAATACCACAGTGTTGTTGCATTTGTCTGGTTTTTTATTGGGAATTTCAAATTCTTAATAAGTTTAAACAATTATTAGGATTTTAGAAGAGGATATATGTTCCACAAATAAAATGAAAGAAAAATGCTATTTGAAATTTTCCCGTTTCAATTCCAAAGCTTGTGAGAACACGGTCCAATAGTAATGACGTCACGACTCCTGTTCTCATGCCTTGAGGGTATGGATAGCAGCGACTAAGATCAAGAGTCTTTTGGGGTCAACTTTTAACTTTTTGATCTATAAAAGTACCTACTATACAGGGCTCGAAAAATCTACATGCCCGACATCAGTGTTGTTAGACGGCGACTTTTTAAAAATTTGATTGGCACCACTTTTATTAAAGGATAAAATTCCTCTTGATTAATATGTCATTAAACTAAATGTAATTTTACCAATCCAAAGAAGTGGTGCCAATCTGAATTTTTAAAAAGTCGCCGTCTAACAACACTGATGTCGGGCATGTAGATTTTTCGAGCCCTGCTACTATATACGTTAACAGACTTTTCACATGTTATCTACGAACCTTTTATTTTGTATAAAATATAGAATCCAGCATTAAAAAAAATAAGTACATGAAAATATTACGAGCGTATTATTAAACGTACAATACGACCGTATTGTAAAGCGTATGGAGCTTCTTCCTGCGCAAAACCGTGCTTTTAAATGTACCATACAAAATCAAACTTTTCTAAATAATGGTACATATAAATAAATCTATTTTCAGATATTTGTACAACATTTCAGATAGTTGCACAACATTTCAGAAAGTTTATTAAGGCTTAAAAAAATGTACTCAAAAAATGTATTGTTAGAAAATCACGTTTTTTAATAATTTTTTTAAAAATATTAAACATACTTTTTAGCTCACAGGCTATCATAGCCTGAGAGCTTATGTGCCCGTCCGTTCTGTATGTATGTTCGTATGTAACGCGATAACTCATGATAAAAATATCGGATCCACTTGAAATTTTGTATATAGGTATATCCTGATAAGGCGCTTCCCTGATTAGTTTTTGGAGTTCATTCGATATGCATAAGAGGGGAACGGGGGGCTCATGCCCCTCCCCTTAATGGATATAAATGGGTTTTTCATGCAGAATTAAGTTTTTGTTCAAAATTTAGATATAGGATCATTCTGATGAGGTGATTCCGTGACTGTTATTATGTGTTCATTGAATAAGTATAAACAGGGGGAACGGGGAGCTCATGCCCTCCCCCCACGTAATTGATATAAACGGGATTTTCATGCAGAATTAACAGTTTTCGTTCAAAATTTAGATATAGGATCATTCGGATGAGGCGATACCGTGGCTGTTATTAGGTGTTCATTGAATAAGTATAAACAGGGGGAACGGGGGGGCTCATGCCCCTCCCCTTAATGGATATAAATGGGTTTTTCATGCAGAATTAATAGTTTTTGTCCAAAATTTAGATATAGGATCATTCTGATGAGACGATTCCGTGACTGTTATTATGTGTTCATTGAATAAGTATAAACAGGGGGAACGGGGGGCTCATGCCCCCCCCCCCCACGTAATTGATATAAACGGGATTTTCATGCAGAATTAACAGTTTTCGTTCAAAATTTAGATATAGGATCATTCGGATGAGGCGATACCGTGGCTGTTATTAGGTGTTCATTGAATAAGTATAAACGGGGGAAACGGGGGGCTCATGCCCCTCCCCTTAATTGATATAAACTGGTTTTTCATGCAAAATTAATAGTTTTTGTCCAAAATTTAGATATAGGTTCATTCTAATGAGGCGATTCCATGACTGTTATTATGTGTTCATTGAATAAGTATAAACAGAGGGAACGGGGGGCTCATGCCCCTCTTTAATTGATATAAACGGGATTTTCATGCAGAATTAACAGTTTTCGTTCAAAATTTAGATATAGGATGAGGCGATACCGTGGCTGTTATTAGGTGTTCATTGAATAAGTATAAACAGGGGGAACGGGGGTTCTAATGCCCTTCCCCTTAACTTGCATAAATGGATTTTTCAAACAGAATTGTCAGATTTCGTTCAAATCTCTGAATAGTTTTGGAAGTTTAATGGTTAAGTATAAAAGTGGGAAATAACTCCTCTTAAATTATATAACTGCTCAATGGGTTTTTATTAAGAATTATCCGATTTGCTCTGAATTTTGGATATAGGTTTTTTAATATGATAAAGCATGTACTTGATAGTTTAGGAAGTTCAATGATTAAGTATAAAAAAGGAGAAAGGGGAGAGCTGTTTCCCCTTCTTAATTTTTTTTTTTTTTTTTTGAACTGAATTAACGAAAATACAAGGCTGTAATGTACAATTAATATGCGTAGCCTGTGAGCTCAATGCCATCAGTTTAACTGGGCAATATTTTTTTTATTCAATAATTTCTCAGTAACAGTAGAACGACCGTAAGAGGTCATTTTGATCGCTGCCATAGGAATATATTTCACTTAAACCAGAAATTTCATCATAAAGTATGTTTAAAAGATAAAAAAAAATAAGACACGTTATATAAAAATATTAAACTGGTTTAAATAAAAATTCTGGTGTTAATTATTTTTTTTAAATCTGACTAAAATGTCTGGCTTTTCAAGTATTAAAACTTTCTAGCACAGGAATGTCTGTTTTTAAAATGATGAAATGATAGACTGACACCGGAATTGACAAGCACTTTTTTGAGAAATTTAAAACTTGCTACCACTTTCATCGTACAAGTAAAATTTCAGTAAAATATATGGATGCCGTTAGTAAGTTTAGATTTAAAATTAGGTGGTCCTGATGTGGGACTATTGGGTCTTAAAATTTTAAATATTAATTTTACTTCGTTTAAGTAATACCTTCATTATGCAGAAGAACAACTTGAAGTTTATAATAAAATAACTTAAAATACATATCTTCCATGCATTTTTTCAATTAAGAAAATTACCAAATAACCTCAGTCCTGATGGAGATAAGCGGCTGAAATACGAGGGATGATTTTTAAGTATGGTCTGTTTATGAAATAAAAATAAACTAATGAAAAAAAGCATTTTTTATTATTTACATTTCAAAGGCACTTTATGCAGCTACATCTAAACATAATCGCCGTATAAATTATAACATTTATTATAATGTACAGCAGCTTGTTAATTCCATTTGCATAACATTTTGCCACCGTGACATTCAAAATTGGATTTTTGAATGTCGCACCACTCTTTCAAAAAAGAATTTTTCAACGCAATTTTTTAAAACAAATCCAAGAAAGATATACTAAAACATATTTAAAAAAAAATAATGGTGCTAGTAGAATATAAAAATAGTCATTGGTGGCAGCAACTGGCGACTATTTTTATATTCACCTGTCACCGTTATTTTAAAAAATGAAAAAAAATATTGTACATTTCGCTTGGACACGTTATCAAAATCTGTGTAAAAAAATTCTATTTGTAGAGAATGATGCAAGATATAAATAAAAAATCCAAGATTTATGTGGGCTGATGGCAAAATTTTATGCAGATGGAAGTAATAAGCTGCTGTGTTTTATTATATATGTTTTAATTTATATGGCAGTTAATGTTGAGAATTAGCTGCATAATGTGCATTTCAAATGTGAGTAATAAGAAATGCTTCTTTTTTTTTATTCATAAAAAGAGACCTCAAAGTGATAATATTGTTATATTGATGTAAAGTAATAATTTGGTTATCATTAGACATTTATTACTGCATTACATAAAACTTGTCTTAACTGATACGAAATCAATAAAATAACTTTTAAAAGTTCATGTGTAGGTGAACCATAATCTAAATCGCACCTGATGTTTTCTGTAATTAGTAGTCGTGAAAATTACAGGCAAATTTAACACTAGAACCGCCGGGTATTTCACTCAAGTTTTACAAAAAGTGTTTTTCACCAGAATTTTAATTTAAAACTATTTAACTTGTTTAATTATTCTATTTTTGTGCTGCGTTCATTTAACATATCTTATGAAAATAATTCCGGTTCAAATCGACTATTATCGATCTGATAAGGGTCATTTTGCCCCCTAATGGCGGTTCTAGTGTTAATCTTGGATGAATATGTACGTCGAAAATCAGAATTTTTACTATTTATTTCTGCCCTAAGGTATCCTTGAGAAATTCATGCGAAAGAGTGTTTGAGAGTTGGGTTTTATGATCCACGTTATCTGAATACAAAGAGAGTTGTTATTTGTTGAGGATCTATTATACTTTACCTATGGCTATACAGTAGAACCCCGATAATCCGGATTGTTTTTTCATTTCGATTTTTTAAGTTTGAGAAACGATTGGCGAAACATTTTTTTTTATTCAGAATACAACGATGCGACAAGTTAATGTTATGGAAATTAGCCAATCGCTTCTCAAACATAAAAAAAAATGAAAAAAATCGATCCTGATTATCGAGGTTCTTACATCTAAATAATTGCATTACAGAATGCAAGAAGATGAACTTGGAAATAACTATAAGGGGATGTTATTAGTGGTTTTCCTTGAGTTTGAATAAACGCAGTGATAATTGTAAATCATTTTTGAAGGTAAATGGCTTTTGTAACACACAAGGGTCTGTTACCATAATGTTATAATATTTGCTTTATTTAACCTCTTCCGTCCTGGAGTACCCATTTGGGTACATTAAAGAAAAAGGCAAAATTAACCCCAAAAAATTATAATAAATGCATAGTTTTTTGCTAACACTATTTAGATACATCACAGTGTCCTATATTACCAATAGATGTGCTACATGTTTAAAGAATGAGGAACCATGTGACTTTGAAAATGAGACATTTCCTAAATGAAAGATAAAAGGAATTTACCAACGACTTCACGCCAAACTATGTGCATAATACAAATTTGTGAGAAAATTAAAAAAAAAATTATTCCATTTTTTATAAAGTATGATGTTGCAAGAATGATTTGGAATTGATTATAAATGTTGTTCACATGTGCATGAATGTTGAAAACATGTGCAAATATGTTGTACCCATTTGGGTACAATGGGTCTAAAGAAAAGAAGGGTTTCCGGCTAAAGAAACTAATTTTCTGTGTAACTATTGTGTACATTTGGTTATTAACAAATTGTTTTAGGAATGAATAAATTATTTGATTTAGTCTTACAAAACAATTTAAAAGGACTTTTTCATTTTTTAAAAAAATATGAAGCAATGTACTGAATTTACTGCTAAAATATGTCATGCTTTTTAGAAACTTAAAAAATTTCTAACACATTTGAAATTTTGTACAGTATTTAGTATTCTAAAAGCCCGCATGTATTAGTCAAAAAAATCTTCACTCATACCATGAGTGACAAATGCAATGCAAAGAGATATGTTCTTCCTTTTCCGATCAAATTTACACTTTGCTGATTTTGTAATACATTTTTCTGATACCGAAGATCGCCTATGGACACTACGTACCATACTAAATGTAGTCAGAAATGCCTGTCTTAAATTTCTTGGGACAAAATTCAACTCAATTGATGTGCAAAAGATCCCGTTTGGAGGGAAATGTGGTTTCCGTTAATATCTTCCTTCGAAGCCCAACACCTGGAATATAAAATTTTCGTTCTAGCCTCAAGTGATGGTTTAGTACTGGATTTTCTCTTGTACACAGGAAAAAATGCCGTACTTCTAGAAACTATGAAAGACTTACAGCTTGGTGGAGCAGTTGTCAAATAATAATAATAATAATAATAATAATAACTGAGAGTGTACCCGTAAATGAAAATAGAGCTATATACACTGACAGATATTTCATTGTAGTGAAAACAACTCAACATCTTCATTCAAAGAGAATTCTGTGCACTGGGACAGTCATGACTAATAAAACAGGTGATGTTGCAAACAAAATGAATGCTGTGAAAAACAGTGCAATGAAACGTGATGAGTGCAGTGAGTTTGCTAGATCAGATAATAAAATTGTGGTGTTGAAATGGAAGGACAAGAAATATGTGCATATGATGTCCACCACATGTGGAAGTGAGTCCAGTGATACAAGTGAGCGCTGGTGTAAAAATAAAAAAGCCAAGGTTGGTTACAAACTTGTTTACAAGCAGACCAGCTATAATAAGAAAGTATAAAGCACATTTGGGTGGAATCAATCTAAACCATAGGTTCATTAATGCGAACACGTAAATAGCCAATTCGGATCTCTTCTCACTTTCTCGACTTAATTACCGTAAATATTTGGATTTTGTGTATAAGACATTATAGATCCTTCAATATTCAGAAAAGAGATCAAATGAGTTTACTCGAATTTTGCGTTTACATTGCTGAAGTCCTTATAAAATGTGAAAATAAAAGTCTGCTGTTGGAAGACCACGAAAATCAGAGCAATCATCCAATGAATCTACATCTTCTAAAAAAAAGAGAATAAAGCCATGTAATAAAGCCAAATAATAGCTATAATAGCCATATAATAGCCATAAATAAAGCCAAATAATAGCCATAACCATGTCTATTCCCAAAAATGAAGTTCGCTATGGGCTAATTCCATGGGTTCTGTAGTGTAAGTCACATAACTTATTAATTGTTATGCTTGTTAGCCACCGTTATTTTCGAAAAGTTTGCTTGGCCTTATTTAATTAATGAGAATGTTTCAATAAAATTAATCACATTTTTTTGTTCTATAATACTGGTAGCCAAAAATCATAGCCTGTGACTTACACTACAAGTACTCATGGAAATAGCCTATGATGAATTTGGACATAGGCCCGAATCTGTTGCTAGGGTATATCAATCTCGATGACTCATGGAAGGATGTAAAGGAAAATCAAGAATAAAACGTGTGAAATGTAATCTATTTCTTTTTCTTCAGAATAATAACTATTTCAAAAAATTCCATAATAAATGGTATATTATTAGAAGATTATTATTACAAGTTATGCATAATATTTCAAGATATGTATAGTATATGTATAGTATATATAGTATACAGAGCTGCCACAGGCGACTATTTTTATATTCCGTTCGCATCAGTATTTTTTTAATATAAATTTTAAAATTTATTTTTTCTGCAAATGTTATCAAAGTATTTGTTAAATATTTCTGGTTAAAGAAAGTGGCGTCAGTTAGAATTAAAAATTAGTAGCTTGTGGTAGCCCTGAGTATAGTAGCAAGATATGTATTACAACTACTGCAAGATATGTATAATATTTTGGTACAATACATAACTTTAGGTAAAAAATCCTTTAAGTTGTTTAAATTGTTATATTTTTTTTATAATAAATAGGCCTATTTATTGTAAAACAAAATTGGTTTTATTTATTTAAAGAATGGCACTTTTACTCAATTGTGACCTGGTGTACCCATATGGGTACATAAATTTTAACTATTTTAAAATTTTAAAAATAAAAAACATTTTTTTTTCTAAACCTAAAAGCGTCATAATTTGCTAATAAAATAATTTTTCTATGCAGCAGATTTTTCTCGGGGCTGAAGAGGTTAACCCTTTGCGGCGCAGAACAAATTCATTGCTTAAGTGCTCAAATTAATGACTGACACCGGAATTTGAAAACAACTTCATTTATAAATAAGAAAACGCTATATTTCACGCATTCAATAAACCCTAATTTTTTGTAACAAAATTCCGGTGCCAATGTAGCGTTTGGGAATTAAAATTATGTGGTATATCTATGAAACCACCGCGCCGCAAAGGGTTAAGGGACAAAATTCTAATTTTAGGTATAGCAATCAGTACATTATGAATTTTCTGGTGCGGAACCACCTAAAATTCCAGGAATCCCCTGATGCATACGAACCCTGTTCCATGCATGTGGACAGGAAGCGTGACATTTTTACTAATAGACCGAGTTCTCACTGGTATTGGAAAACATACCGGAAAATATTTTATAGATATTTCTTTTAATTTTATTTATAGAATTCTGTTATCTTATAAAAGAGTTATAACTATTTGAAATTACTGGTAAAAATCGGAATTCGAAATAACGTAAAAAACGCTATTTAAGGTTATATTTTATTTCAAAGTATTTGCTTATCTTTGGAAAAGGAATTTTTATGCAATTAAGATATCTTGCAAATAGATATTTTAAACTTCAATGTTAAAAAAAGGCGTTAATTTTATTCGAAATCAATAGAACGTCGTTTGAAAACTTATCTATAGAAGAACCACAATTTAGATCATAAAATACGTGACTAGAATTACGTAATCATAAATTAAGTAATTAGTAGTGGTGACATTGCAGGTAATTTAATCTGGAATGAATATGAACTTCGGAAAATCAGAATTCTGACTTATTATTTCTGCCTTTATTGTATGTTTGAAAAATGCATGAGAAAGAGGGCTTGAGGTTTGGGATTTATGATTCACGTATAATGATGTTATCTGAATGCAAAGATTGTCGTTATGAACTATCATAATTTGCCATGTATCTAATTTATTGCATTTCAGAATGCAAGAAAATGAACTTGGGTGGAAATAACTATAAGGAAATGTTATCAGTGGTTTTCCTTTAATTTGCACTAACACAGTGATAATTAAGAAGAATAAATATGAGAATCAATGTATATAATTAATTTTAAAAAGGAATCAAAAGATCACATTTTTAAACATAACATTAACTGGACAGAGCAAAAACACAAATAAAAAGAAATTTATCTTGTGAATGAGATTAATCTACATTCATGCGGAACTGTTTAAAGAGATTATTAAATTCTTCAGTAATGACTAAAAATGTTTGGATAGGGTCTTGTGGTTTTTGAGTTTGTGTTGGTATGTTTTTAATATAGTTCATGAATTTAGTTATTTGATTAAATTCTTTAATATAGTTGAATATTTTGTAAATTTCTTGGACATTATAAGTATAGTTAGCTACTGCGTTGGTTGATTTAGAAGAATTTTGTATATTGCTGGGATGCCCAGAAGTAGATAAGGAAAATGTATTCTCGGTTTCTTGAATAGAAGCTTCGGGATTAACATTTGGTAATTAATTGTAGATTCGTTAACTTTTTTCTTTTTAGTTTAGTTGAAGTTTTCGAAGATTTCGGACATGAGTAGAGTATCTTTAGTAACCTACCCGTAAAGCATGGTGATGTCACTGCAACGTCGTTGTGAAGTCACATTGTGACTTTGTGGCCATCGATTGTCGATGTGACGTCCCGTGACGTCGATGTGAAGTCAGAGTGACTAAAATGTGAAGTCGTTATGGCCGTTTTAGAGCTCTTTTGTGACGTTTCACAAAGTGGTCACAATGTGACAAATTTGTGAAAAATGTGTCATTGACATTAACATTGTGACGAAACTTTGACAAAAGTGACGATATTTAAATAGCCAGAAATATGTTTTTAAAGTAAATAACATGTTTTGAAGGATATTTATAAATTTCTAAAGATTTTTAAGAAAGTCACGTCTCAGTAACAATGTGACATCACTGAGTGGTGGCATTTTGGTCACAGATGTGATGTGACCAAAGTGACTCACAGTGAGGTCACTGTGACCATGCATGCTATTAGGGTAGTTTCCGCTTTTTTGGTTGACTTTGCGGCTAGTTTTTTTTTCAAGTCTATTGGGGTTTTTAGGGAAAACTCTATAAGTTACACGATGAGTTAGCCCACAATGCGCACATTTGGGAGCAAAACAGATTTTATAATGGCAATCTGTACTTAGTCATTCTCCGACTTTAACACATATAACATCAAAATCACATAACTCTGACACATGTTCGAAACCTTAGAAGCGATAGCATTGTTTGACTATTTGTCTGCTAGTGAAAGCGTTAATTTTAAAGGAAAGATCAGTCAGTAGTCTTCATCTGATGGATTTCTTCATTTTTTTTTCGGGATTACACATATACAACGACATGGGATTGCCAGTTTTTCTGTGTTTGAGCATGGCAGCCGTAATAACCGTGAAGCCATTCTCATTAAGGCAATCTTCAATAAGTTTAGTGTCAGTATAATAAAAAAACCCTAATGCAAAATTTTTGGGTCTTAATTCCCTAAGGTTGAAAATGGTCTATCATAGCTGCCAACTTTTACGCATTTTTTCTGCCACAAAGATTTTATAGTAAATATTGTCGGTACTTCTAAGTTATCCCGTCGACCAAAAAATTATCGCCAAACTATAAGATTAAATGCCAATAATGGATGATCGTGAATGTCACAATCAGAGATATTAAATGCGATTCACGTGTTTAAAATGTCATTAAGTGATTTTTATTTCGACTTTTTATTAATATTTTTATTAATATTCTACTAATTATTTGTTTTTTCGTTATTTAAAATAAAAATTATGTCAGCATTATAATTTGGCTATTAGTTTGGCGATTTGTATAATTTGGCGAAATTGGTCGACGGGATAACCTAGAAGTACCATATTGTCTTATTTATCGTTGAAATCTTATGATTAAACAAATTGAAAACCTCTGTAAAATTTTAGTGTTAGCAAAAATGCGCGAAAGTTGGACGCTGTGGTGTATTTTTTAGTGTTTTTATCAGACAATATCTGATTTTTCTTGAAATCATCATCATTACTAAGCTGTATTACAAGAGCGTAGGGATGAGATTTCCGCTTTTTTGGACACCAGTAAAATCTTAGAGAAAATGTTTTTGTTTTAAATCACAAAAATTTTCCGATTTAAAAATATAGCATTTTCTCTAAGATTTTACTGGTGTGCAAAAAAGCGGAAATCTCATCCCTGCAAGAGCGTTCGTCTTTAAGTGGAATTTACCTCAGTTAGTTTTAATCTAGAGGCGTACAGTTATCATCAATTGCAACATAGAAAGTGTTAACAGTAGATTTAGAATTTCCAAAATTACTATCATTATTATCGGAAATAGGGGATTAATCCATAGAAGTATCATCGTTGAGAGTAACTTCGGTAGAAAGGTTTTATATTTATTATTAAGGAAGATAGATGACTTCAATTTGTTTAACTCCATCGTGATGGGAGCTTTTAAGGATATTTTTAATGATTTATCATTAATTAGAAAAAAATTGTGTCTTATTAAATCGAGAAAATGTTCCAATTAAGAAAGACAAATTTTATAATAAAATTTTACAGGTGGGGATAAACAAGGATTCTTAAGTCTTTTTGTGGCACGCATATGTGTCGTTCGTAGCCAAGGTTTTAAAAGACGTTTAATGACATTTATAATGACGGTAAAATATTCGTTTAAGTTTATGTAGCATGATTAGTTTTCTTATAAATCTCAGAACAAAAAAAAAAGAAGAAATAAACTGAGTTTAAGAAATTATAAAATTTGGTAGCCTATGCAAATTACAATTTTCAAGGCAAGCTCTCAGTACGTCTTCATGATCTTCAGTGCAGCTGGTAAAACGGTATTTAGTTTTTATATCCAGTGTACGTTGTCCATAAATGTTTAACCCCTTCGCGACGGGAGCTTTTTACGAAATTTTTAATGTTTTTTACCGGTTTTAAAAAACAGAAATTTGTGCCTTTTTAAATCGAGAAAATGCTCCGATTGAATAAGGCAAATTTTATCGTATAATTTTACCGGTGGGATTAAACAAGGATTCTTAAGCCTTTTTGCGGCACGTATACGTGTCGTTCGTCCCCAAGGGGTTAAAAAAATCATTGAGAACTTTAGCAGAACATTCGTCGAAATTCCAAGAAATGACATCGAACTGGACTTAGAAATTTGAGTTTAGAGTTCCATTGGGAAATTTCAATAGAATATCCTCCGGAACTTGAGGATCATCAATAAATGGCGTATTAACACCTTGATGGGCAAGCAATAATGTTTCCGTAATACTGAATTCTCACCGGTAAAATTGAAAATTTTTATTTTAAAATAACAAAAGGCAATTTTTCACCATTCTGCCGTCAAAGTTAAAAATGTAAAATTTCGTTAAAAGTTTATGGTGAGAATCTCGTTTAAAATAAGTGGGATAAAATATATCGCACCACCTTCAAGGGTCTAAAAGCAATTTGCGACGATTGTGCCTAGAATTTCCGAAAAAACACGTAAAGGGATCATCATATTAAACGAAGCAGAAACATACGTCCAACTCCTATGAAATCGATACCGTGAATGTTTTGATTTGTACGGAGATCTGATAAATAAAACATGTACGCTTATACGAAAAAAAAAAAAAACTCGTTGGACTTTAGTTGTGTTAAAACGATTATAATAATGAAGCAAAAAACTTTTCTTCCCCGAGTGGTGTTCGGCAAAAACTGTCAAGGTGCTACACCAGTCACACAAAACGATTCCAAAAGTAATGCCAATCTTATGAGGAAGTTATTTTCAAATTTCGAGCTTGCAGTTTTGGCATTTTAACACACACACACACACACACATATATATACAGGGTGTCCGGAAAGTCTGGAAACGGCCGAATAACTCGAGAAATACATATGAGATTGAAAAACGTAAATATACGTGTTAAATATTTTTAAATAAGCTACTCTGTGATACCAAATTTGACCTTCAAAACCGACCCCCTGGGGGTCAGAGGGGGTCCAAATTTGAAATCTTAAATTATAACCCCCATTTTTTATTGCAGATTCGGATTCTGCGGACAAAAATACGTAACTTTTGCATTTGATGTTTATTTCAAATCTTCGTTTATCACGGTGTAATCGAGCATATTAAATCGATACATATTCCCGCTTTTCCAACGGGATTTTCCCTAATCGAAACTGATTGGGCAGAATTTTTGACGTCAAATTCCTCGTCTTTTGTAGGAATAGCGTTTCCTGAAAATCACCCGTGGCGATTATTTCAATAGTGCTACACTGTTAAAAATTTGAACCATTTGCTGCAGCGTCACTCCACAGCTATTATAGAATATCTCTTTTGTGACCAATGAGAATGCTCCATAACACAGTAAAGTAATCGTTTTCTATAAAAGCGGTGGAGTGACGATGCAGCAAAAGGGTCAATTTTTTACAGTGTACTTTACTGTGTTATGGAACATTCTCATTGGTCATGAAAGAGATATTCTATAAAAGCTGTGGAGTGACGCTACAGCAAATGGATCAAATTTTTAAGTGTGTAGCACTACCGAAATAATCGGCACGGGTGATTTTCAGGAAACGCTGTTATTGCAAAAGACGAGGAATTTGATGTCATAAATTCTCCCCGATTAGTTTCGATTAGGGAAAATCCCGTTGTAAAAGCCGAAATATGTATCGATTTAATATGCTCAATTACACCGTGATAAACGAGGATTCAAAATAAACATCAAATACAAAAGTTACGTATTTTTGTCTATAGAATCCGAAAATCTGCAATAAAAAAATGGGGGTTATTATTTAAGATTTCAAAATTGGACCCCCTCTAACCCCCAGGGGGTCGGTTACAAAGGTCAAATTTGGTATCACTGAGTAGCTTATTTAAAAATATTTAACACGTATATTTACGTTTTTCAATCTCATATGTATTTTTCGAGTTATTCGACTGTTTCCAGACTTTTCGGACACACTGTATACATATATTGTTATCATTATTATTTTTCTTATTTTATAGGATAGCTGAGATGAATCTAAAATCTGACTTTATTGCGTAATAATACTGATCAAAACATCAATTAATAACTTCATAATTCATGACACATTAAGGATTACGGATCGGAGTAAAAATAATATTTTCAATAATTTGAAAATATGAAGTTGAATTTTAGTTTAAAATAATAATTGTTTTATGTGTTAAGCTAGCCAATATAATAATAATTAATGTATTTATTTTTGTTATTTTTTATAAATTCAGACAATTGGTTCTTTTAACCCTTTCCTGCACGGGCAAAATCTGTGCTAAAAAGAGAAATTATCGACTGGCACCGGAATTCACAAACGAATTTTTTAAATATCTTGAATTCCTTAATTTAAGCTATTATTTTAAAAGCAAAATTTTACTAAAATATTACTGGTGCCGTTTGCAAGTTTGGAATTAAAATTAGGTATCCCAGACCGGGCACAGTGTGCCGGAAAGGGTTAAACATTTCGTTCATCGAATTTGATGGGTTTCGACTCGTTATTACTTATTTTAATAGTTGAATAACTACAAAAATTAAAAAAATGGAAATAATTTTTCATGTTTTTAATAAAAAAAAGAAATAATAAATATTAATTAAAAAAAGAAATATTTTAATTTGTATTTGTTTCTTTTTATTTTTAAACAAAGGGAAAAGAAAGATTAGTGTCCTCTCATGTGTGCTATATTTCAAACAAAAGATCTTTGGAAAATAATTTTAAAGAATAATTCCTCTGAGATACAATTTACATATAATATGAATTTGTGTGCTTACTCTTTAGCAAAATATATTACATTTTATACGTTAATGCTGCATGTCTGAGATATGCGTGCGTCTGGCAAAAGAAATCACTTTAGAGAAAATCATGGGAGCTCGGAAGATGTTATGTTATATTTTTTAAAATCCTTTTTTTTTTTTTTTTTTTTTTTTTTTTTTTTTTTTTACATAGGGAAATAGTAATTTCTTTAGCGTATAACATATTTGCTATTTTCTTTTATTTTTCGTAACTTTATTTATTTATTTATTTATTTATTTTTGATGGACATTATTTTCTATTTTCCGGCAGTTTTGCAAACGAGGTGGAACCCGTCGTATCTCGACGATAGAAAATGTTTAAGAAGGAGCTGTTTCATTTATTTATAATAAACCTACATAATTAGCTACAGTAAAAAATGCATCTTATATTGATCAGTCTAACTCTAAGAAAATATTTTTAAGCTAAAAATAAAAAAAAATACTATTTCTATAAATCTCAGTTGTCTAAATTATTAAAATTAAACTTTAATCGCATATGTAATCAATAAAATATAATAAAGATCAGTTATGATAAAGTTATCTATATCCTTTGGAAAGTAAGTTTGCAATAAACTAAAAAGCATTTAATTGATTAATAAAAAAGAAATAGAAACCCGAAATTCACCTGATTTGATAACAGACGATTTTCGTAAAATAATATTTTAATTTTCTTTTTTTCTTTTTTGTTTTTTCAATTTTAATAGAAAATGACATATTTTTGTTGCCACGATTAGAAAATTCGTATTAAAACTATAAAAGAATTAATATTTCAAAAATAAATTGTGATACAGCTTTCAAACAAATTGCATTTAAAAGTACATTTTTTTTTCTAAACGACGGTTTAAAAGTTGAAAATGTGTTATGTGTAGAAGTACAAAATTTGCAGTAGCGAAAATTGAAAAACCGAATTGCATGGGAAAGTGTTGCCATTCGCAAAATGACGTATGCGTTACGCACAGATACGTTTGGCCTTTATAATATAGATATTTCGTTTTCGAAAAATCGAAACATATATGAATTAAAAGAATGTACTTTTATATATGTTTACAGGAATCTGTTTAGGACGAATTAGAGTCCTTCAACCCCTTAGGCACGAGTGTCAGATATAAGGTGTTCAGAATCTTTGAACATTACAAACAATTATTATTTGTTGTTATTTATCCCCTTTTTTAATCAAGGCACTTTATGTATGTATATACGTGGAGGTATTACATAGATTCAATTATATAGCCGAATATTTCAAATGCTACTTCACACCACACCACTTTTTAAAAGCAGAAATTTTTTACATGGATATTGAGAACATTTGCCAAAGAAAAAAAAAAGGCATATACTGTGATATGTATTTTTTTTTTATAATATTGGTTCAAATAGAATATAACCATATTTGCCTGTAGTTTAAACTTTGCGATTACACCATGTACTTATATACATATTTTACTAAGAAATAATTAATTTCTCCCAGAATTTATCACTGAACTTATTAAGAAATTAGAATTTGCTTGTTTTCAGGTATGGTATTAAAGGAAAATTTCAATTATATATTCTTGATGCTAGTAAATTGAAAATTATGTGTGCTTTTTTTAGAGACACCGCACCGGAAAAGATTAAAATCCTGAAAATTACTATAGGAAACATAAACTGTACTGAGTTTGTCTAGATTGTTTGCAGAAAACGAAATTGTACTTGAAATTCATTCATATCTATCAAAGAATCAAAAAAAATTTCTAAAAATTTTGAAAATATAAAATTCCGTGTTTCGTAAAAATGCACGACTTCAAATAATCTTTAATATTTTAAAATTCCATAACTTGATAATCTCAATGCCGATCATCAATTTTTCTGTATACTTAGCATATTATAAAATGATTTGAAGAAACACAGTTCATTTTAATACATTTATGCTAACACTCTTTCTAAAATTGAGAAAAATTATTATAAATACTTAATAATCATTTGTAACATACATTGTTAACTTTCTCTATTTAAAGAAGGATGTTCCTGCTTACTCATATTATATACCGCTGCTCATTTTTCTGTTTCTAAAGATTGTACTGAATAAAACACAATTTTTCATTGTTAAAATTTCCTTGAGATGAAATATATCTCATATTTAGTCTCCGATACTAAATCTTTAACAAAAAATTACATTCATGTAACATACGACGGTTCACAAAAGCAAAAAAATGCTTTATGAAGCATTTTTAATTTTATATAAGCGATAATATTTAATTCACATCACATATACTACTTACTAAGTTGCGGCCGTTTTAAAGAATGTATTAATTTTATAATAAAAATTTAGTTGAACTGAACGTGCATTGTTATTTTCTTTTAAGGGAGAAAATTCTAACATACCATATAATATAAATTTAAATTATAAATGGGATAAAATTTGAACGAAATAGAGATTAATTGTGATTTTAAAGATTAATTATAGACATGTTATTTTTAAAGAATACCCAAGTTGTACATATCTTGAATACTGTATATTCAACAAAAATGTATGTGGGAGAAGAGGTTCAAAAAGCTAGACGAAAGCGGGTAGTCTCTCACCGCTAAAATTTAATAGCATACTAGTAAGAATATTACATATAATTTTAAAACGGAAAATAAATAAATTCAGTTGCGAGAGACTTCGTGCAGGCGCCTAAATTTTTGTACCCCTGTATTAGGGTATCGAAAAGTTTCAATTACATGGAAATATTTTTTTTATTGTATTCGCACCACTATTTAAAAATACCCATTTCATAGTATCTATATCTCCCAAATGTTCCTAAAGCATATGTAAAATAGTTTTATTTTGAAAAAAGTGGAGCAAGTTACCATTAAAGGAATGTTCGCCTGCAATTGAAGCTTTTCGATATCCTCATTTCTATAACAGACTAATAGTTGACAGCAGGGAGCACTGCTGTCTCCTAAATGTATTGCTTGATAAAAAGAAAAAAATGCGAAGGCAAAAGAAAATTAACATACGATTTACCAAATATTCCCTAAGTGCTAAAATATCTTAGTTTAAGGTAATATTATGTTAAATGTATAACCAAACCGTAGAAATCATCTTAACCCATTAGTGCCTAGCGTCCCTTTTTAGGGACGCTTCAAAAAATGCAAATAGCACTGTTTTTGACACCGGTAAAAAAGAAAAGCACTCTTTATTTTATTTAATTGAAACATTTTCGTAATTAACGAACTAAACTTAATTATTTTAAAAATAGTGGTGCCAATCGAATAAGATTTGCACAAAAGGTGGTGGGCACGAATGGGTTAATTTAATTCAAATTTACTGTATAAATCTTCTTAAAAATTAGTGATGTTGCCAAGTGCCTCAAAACTTTTTTCCAAACTAAGTTTTCTCATTTAACAAATTATTTCCCTCGTCCCAGAAATTCATGGGCAATGTAGGCTCTCTTATTTTACTGAAACTGCTTGATTCCTACTAATATACTACTAACTAGTATAAATGGTTTTATTCTCGCATATGTTTAACCCTTTGCGGAGCAGGGAAATTCATTGCTTAAGTATTGAAATTAATGACTGACACCGGAATTTGAAGACAACTTTATTTATAAATAAGAAAAAAAAAAACTTTACTTTACGCATTCAATTAACCGTAATTTTTTTTAACAAAATTCCGGTGCCAATGTGGCGTTTGGTAATTAAAATTAAATGGTATATCTTTGAAACCACCGCGCTGCAAGGGGTTAAGGTGAGTACTATTTTTGCTGCAAAACTTTTTTGGCAGTCATGATAGAAGATAAACATCGATGAAAAATTTACGCTAGATGTTTGAATTAAATTTCTCATTACGGAGAAAACGGAACGTTAATTGCAATTCTTTTTCAAAAATAAATGGATAGCTTAAAATATGTATACAAGCATAAAAAATATTTTTGTCGTTTTTGATATTGCTTCAAAACATAATCTTACTTTCGAAACGAGGATTGTATTTTGGACTCCATTTTTATTAAAAGACTTCGTATTTCTATTGACAGTTCTGAACGAAGTAATGTTATTCTCTACTATTAAACTGATGAATCTTTCTCTAAGGAGTTTCTGGTACAAATCTTGAATTTCTGAATTAAAAAGAAGTCAAATCCTCACAGCTGCTAACTTTTACGGATTTTTTTTTTACCACAAAAATTTTATAGTAAACATTGTATTATTTAATCTTCGAAATCTTATGACTAAAGAAATGGAAAATCTCTGTACAATTTTAGTGGTAGCAAAAATGCGTAAAAGTTGGCAGCTATGCCTAATACTCTTTTGAGAAGATCTAAGCCTGATTCAAGTTGTTTTTCTTGGCGATGCGAATTAAACCGTTTCCATCCAAACCCCCAAGGCCTGAGGACAGGAGGCGTGACGTCATCACTAATGGACCGAGATCTCACTAGTATTAGAAAACATACCGGAAAATATTGTGTAGCTATTTCTTTTTATGATATTTGTGGAATATTTTATCATCTTTTAGAGCAATAATAACTATTTTAATTTACTAGTGAGAATTCGGATTCCTCCTAAAGAAAAAATTTACCAGATGCAAAATGCCACTGTGTTGCTGCTTTTGGCAATTTTTTATTGGGAATTCCAAAATTTCACCAGTAAATTTAAATAGTTATTATAATTTTATAAGATGATAGATGTTTCACAAAAAAATAACTCCTTTGTGACGGGAGTTTTTTACAAAATGTTTAATATTTTATCACCGGTTTTTAAAAACATAAATGTGTGCCTTATAACAGCGGTTTCCAATCTTTGTTGTATGCGACCCACCTTCAAGTAAAAAAAATTTTTGCGACCCACTTTCATGTATAAAAGTTTTTCGCGAACCACTTCATATAAGTGCTTATATCGGTATGTAAATTGCACGACTTCTATAAACTATCGGATATTTTCCAGCGGAAAAGGCCAATTTTCGTACGAAGAATATACTATCAACAAAAACATAAAAAACTTATCCCACTATGTGTAAGTGGAATACTAATTAGAAAACCCACAAAGACAATTTAAAAATCGTTTAATTATAAAGAACATATAACTTTATAACCAGTGAGATTTCTGGCACTGGTGTTTACCGATAAGGACATTTATATGAAGATAAAAACTAGATAATTTAACCTAAAGTTACTTTCTATACTCAGTTGTTTCTGTTTTTTCTTTTTTAAAACAGCAATTTAGAAAAACCATATTCACAAAAGTATGTCGTGTTGAATCATATTAAGGAATTTGAAGCTGATTTAAATATTTATGGATGTTCTGCACATATTCATTTACACAAAAGAAATTAAGGATTTTTCTGCCGTGATATTTTTGAAACAGTTGAAATAACAGTTTAATTTTTGTGACAAACCTATATTGTTCTGCAACCCACCACTGGGTCGCCCCATAGTTTGGGAACCGCTGGCCTTGTAAAATATATAAAATGCTCCGATTAAACAAGGCAAATTTTACAGTAAAATTTTACTGGTGGGAATAAACAAGGATTCTGAAACCCTTTCATGATACGTATACGTGTTACTGTCCCCCCCTAAGGAGTTAAAAGAAAATTTTCCTGTTTCAATTTAAATTCTAGTGAGAATTCGGCCCATCCATGATAACGTCACGGTTCCTGTTCTCAGGCCTTGAGGGTTGCAATGACAACGACTAAGCTTGAAAGTTGTTTGGGGTCAACTTTTAACTCTATGAGCAGGGGTGCAAAAATCTAGGCGCCAGAGGGTAGTCTCTCACCACTAAAATTTTAAAGTTTTTTTCGCTCAAAATGTAATAGCATAGCAGGTATTTTACACGAAATATTAGACGAAGAAAAACGAAATAAATTTTGTGGTGAGAAACTGCCTGCTGGCGCCTAGATTTTTGCACCCCTGTCTATGAGCTATAAAATTACGTACTATATACGCTAGAAGTCGTTTCACAAGTTTTTTACGATCCTTTTATTTTGAATAAAATATATTTTGAAGCACTAAGCAAAAATAAGTAGATGAAAATATCTGGAATCGGAGCTTAATTCAAAATTATTGTGGACTTTTTAGTGTTCCCTTTTGCGCAAATCCGTACTTTTAAAAGTACCACACAAAAGCAAATTTTACTTAATAATGATTACATATAAATAACTTTCTATTTCCAGGTACCTGTAGAACATTTGGGAAAAGTTTTATTCAAGTCTAAGTAAAAATTTACTTAGAAAATAATTTATTTAAGAGGAATTTCTTTTGAATATAAAGCATTCTTTTAAAAATAATTTTTCATTATCACTTCCAGAACGGAAAAATCAGTTCGTAAAATGATTAAATAATTGACTGACATCTGAATTACAAACAATTTTCTTACAAAAAAAAAAAAAAAAAAAAAAAAAAAAAAAAAAAAAAACTTTTTATTTTAAACTTTTATTTTAGAGGCAAAATTTTATTAAAATATTCTTGGCGTTTGTAAGTTTCGATTTAAAATTGGGTAATTAGGTGGTCCGACGTTGGACTATTGCATCGGTAAAGGTTAACCCTTTCCGGCACGCATTTTCAGAAAGAATCACGTTTTGAGCACAAGCCTTGGCGAGTTGCCGAAAGCAAGCACGTTCAGCTAGCTGCATCGCCAATCACAAAATAAACTAAGTTCAAATGTGTCACAAAACATATGATTAATAGAATTATATTTATTACAAGCGAATCTTTACTACTGTTTTTAATTAACTTTTAATTAAGAGGTTAAGGAAATGATATTTTTGAATTGAGAAAAAGAAAACGCTATGTTTAGATGTTTTGTGAAATTTAAAGCATTTTAATCTGAAAAAGCTCTTTGTTTTAAACTATGTTTTAATCGTAAACAACGGTGAATAACATTTCCTCTTATTATAGTCTTTTCTTGATAACATTTACGGAAAAACAAATGAACAATAAACGCGATCTCTTTGCAGAAGGAAGGGTTGCTATTCGCGAGGCTTTTGACGTCACAAACAAGAAAGGGTGCGTAGCATTGACTTCATCTCCGCGCCAATCGTTGTTCTGGCGATAAGGTGCTCAAAACGTGATTCTTTCTGAAAATGCTTCCGGCACGGGCATGTTTTGTAATAAAATGAATAATTATCGTCTGCCACCGGAATTTTCAAATGATTTTTCTTTATATTGTGAATTTTATAATTTAAGCTTATATTGTAAAAAAAAAAAAAAAAAAAAAAAAAAAAAAAAATTATTGGTGCCGTTTGTAAATTTGGAATTAAAATTAGGTATCCCAGACTGGGCACAGTGTGCCGGAAAGGGTTAAGTCGTTTCGGACCTAGGGTGAAATAGGGTTTACGGCGTTTGACATTGATACCAGAAGAAAAGTAAAATTGAGTTAATTTTAATAGGTTTAACATTGCCTTTAACCCCTTGAGGAAAAGTGACATGTATTCGTGCCGCAAAAAGGTCTTAAAAATCCTCTTTTCTTCCTACCAGTAAAATTTTACTGCAAAATTTGCCTTGCCTAATAAAAATATTTTCTCACTTTAGTGAGACATAAATTTCTGTTATTATAAACCGGTAACAAAGCATTAACATGCTCGTAAAAGTTTCCGTCGCGAAGCGGTTAGCGTTCATTGGTTTCTATAAAAACCTAAAAATTTTTATTCCGATATGCAACAGCAACGCCGGAATTTTAATTTTAAAAAATCCATTTTTTAAAGTTTGCGAAAAATCATTTTTTCTTATATACAAATATATCTGTTCGCAATAAGCGGTGTCATTCATTTATTTCAACATCTTTTCAATGGAAATGCTTTGTCCGTTAAAGATTTAATTGTGTAGTCATTTTGAGGGGAACTTTACGCCTTTTGAATGTCCCCCTGAATGTCTTTCAATTAAGAACCATTGGGAGGAAAATTCTAACTGTAATATAAATTACATAACTAGAAATATACAAAAGTCTCAAAAATTTATTATAATGTGAAAGATAAAAATACCTTAGAAAATTGTGATATTATAATATTTTCGTAATTTATTAGTTAGGTCAAATAATTAACAAAAAGTGGTGCGAAACGAATAAAATTCATGTAAAAGATGCTGATCCTGAATGAATTAAATATAAATTTTTAGTGCATTTAAATAACACCTTCATTTATGAAAAAAAAAAACCAATTTGAAGTTTACAAAAAAAAAAAAAAAATTAAAATACAAATATTTCGAGTATAATGTCTTAAATTATGAAAAGTACCAAATACCCGCTATCCTGATGGAGATATGCGGTTCAAATAACTGAGATCTCAAAGTGATAATATCGATATACTGGTATAAAGTGATAATAGTTATCATTCAGTATTTATAACTTCATTTCTCAGAAAAGGCCTTAAATTGACTCGAAATTAATAGAATAATTTTAGGAAGTTCATGTATAGGTGAGTCATAATCAATATTCTAACTCCATGTGACCTATAATTAGTAGTCATGAAAATTGCAGGTAATTTAATCTTGAATGAATATGAACTTCAGAAAATCAGAAATCTAATTACTTCTGCCCTAAGGTATCTTTTAAAATGCAAGGGAAAGTGTTTAAAGCTTGGGTTTTATGATCCACGTACAATGGTGTTATCTGAATACTTAAACTGTCATTATTTGTTGGGGAGCTATAATAATTTGTCTATGGCCACACATCTAATTAATTGCATTTCAGTAAGGAAGAAAATGAATTTCGATGGAAGTATCTTTAACCCTTAAATGCATAGGATAGAACGCGTTCCAAAGAATGCGCTATTCAAAAAATCAGAATTTATACCTGAAAAATCTAAATGGTAATTTTTTCTTTATTTAATTACGAATGGTCTGTCATTAAGTAAAGTGAAAATTGCTCTTTTAAATTACTGGTGAGAATACGGAATATGTCAATAACCCCCCCCCCCAAAAAAAAAAAAAAAAAAAAAAAATCGGAAACACTTATGGTATCGAAAATGATACAATATGCATTTAACCCTTAAATGCATAGAATAGAACGCGTTCCAAAATATGCGCAATTCAAAGAATCAGAATTCATACCAGAAAAATCTAAATAGTAATTTTTTCTTTATTTAATTACGAATGGTCTGTCATTAAGTAAAGTGAAAATTTTTAAATTTCTGGTGAGAATACGGAATATGTGAATAAAATCCCCAATAAATAGGGAACACTTATGGTATCGAAAGTGATACAATATGCATTTAAGGGTTAAGGGTTAAGGGAATGTTGTTAGTGATTTTCCTTTAGCTTCCACAAACGCAGTGATAATTGTAAATCATTTCTCAAGGTAAGCGTATCTTGCGACACAAATATAAAAAGATTTATTTAAGTTTGTATTTGAAAGAGCCTGATTATCTTTGAAAGGATTTTTTATGTAAATAAGAATTTATGCAATGAGATATTTTAACCCTTTCCGGCACGGGCAAAATAAGTAATACAAGTTGGAAATTGCACGTGAAGCGTAGCAAATTAGGTGCGTTCGTACGATAGCGAAGTTTTAAAAATATTACTTTCATATATCAATCTCATAAAATTGTAAATAGTGAATTACAATTAAAACGCTCATCAAACAATGTTCTCCCTATACCATTATGTAATGGAATACTTTTGTGTGGCCTTGTAAATCAATAACAAATGTTCTTTGCACCACAAATTATGTATGATGTATATTATAATATGTACTTTATAATTGCATATAAATTTTATTAAGTCCGCATGAGTGTAACACGATTAAAATGTATTTGAAACATTTTTTTCCCATTGACCGTAATGTAACGGAATACTTTTGATTGTCCCTGTAATTGATCTATGCATCCGATTTTCATAAAATTTGAAATAACTCGACAAAATTATGTAATAATTATGTATTTTAAATTTCAAACGTATAGAATTTATTTGAAACTTTTTCCCCATTGACCATAATGTAATTGAATACTTTTGATTGCCCCTGTAATTGATCTATGCACACGATTATCAAAATATTTTAAATGACTCGACAGAATTATGTAATAATTGCGTATTTTAAATTTCAAACGATTAAAATGCATTTGAAACTTTTTTCCCCATTGACCGTAATGTAACGGAATCCTTTTGATTGTCCCTGTAATTGATCTATGCATCCGAGTTTCATAAAATTTGAAATAACTCGACAAAATTATGTAATAATTATGTATTTTAAATTTCAAACATATAGAATATATTTGAAACTTTTTCCTAATTGACCATAATGTAATTGAATAATTTTGGTTGCCCCTGTAATTGATCTATACACACGATTATCAAAATATTTGAAATAACTCGACAGAATTATGTAATAATTGCGTATTTTAAATTTCAAACGATTAAAATGCATTTGAAACTTTTTTCCCCATTGACCGTAATGTAATGGAATACTTTTGATTGCCCCTGTAAATGATCTATGCATCCGAGTTTCATAAAATTTGAAATGACTCGACAAAATTATGTAATAATTATGTATTTTAAATTTCAAACGATTCGGTTGGGTAGTTTTTGCGTTGTTATATGCGGACGGACAGACGGACGGACTGAACGACCACAATAGGTGCTACGTATTATATAATTACGAACGCACCTAAAAATGAGAAATTATCGACTAATACCGGAATTCACAAACGAATTTTTTAGAATTTTGAAATCCTTAATTTAAGCTTTTATCGTAAAATCAAAATTTCAGTAAAATATTGCTGGTGCCGTTTGCAAGTTTGGAATTATAATTATAACCGGCCACGGTGTGCCGGAAAGGGTTAAGGGAATGTTATTCTCCGAACGGTTAGGCCGACGGTCGCAATTGGGTTCAAACACAGCACCTACTGTCTACCAGTTTGAAGGTCAGAACCGAAAACAACATTACACTTTTGCCCTTTTGCAAGACTGTCGGAGGGTACTGAATCGAAATCAATAAAATTACTTTTGAAAGCTCATTTACAGGTGAGCCATAATATAAATTACATCTCATGTGACGTACAGTTAATAGTAGTGAAAAGTGCAGGTAATTCAATCTTGAATGAATGTGATCTTCAGAAAATCAGAATTCTAATTATTTCTTAATTATTATCTTTTAAAATGCGTGGGAAAAAATGTTTGAAACTTGGGTTTTCTGATCCAGGTACGATAAAATTATCTGAATACATTCAGAGTCGTCATTTCTTAAAGAACAATTATAGTTTGTCTATGACTTCTAATTACTTGTATTTCAGAATGCAAGAAGGTGAACTTGGATAGAAATAACTATAAGGCAGGGCTGTCCAACCTGGCGTCCTCGAAAGACCGGAAAATTTTTACAGAAATTTTATCCTTATTAAATCTCCGAATAGCGCCGATTCAACAAGATCTTGATTTCTGTAAATTTTTTCTGGTATCCCGCGGGCGCCAGGTTGGACAGCCCTGCTATAAGGGAATGTTATTTAATGGTTTCCCTTCTCTATTCTTTTGCATTTAGCTTGCACAAACGCGGTGATAATTGTAAATCATTTCTGAGCCTTTGGCTATTTCCATGCGAATTTGTTTCTCTGTTACATGCTATGATTTTTGGCTACCAATATTTTAGAGCGGAAAAATGTGATTTATTTTATTGAATATATCTCATCAATTGAATAAGGCAAAGCGAGCTTTTCGTAAAAAAAAAAAAAAAAAAAAAAAAAAAAAACGGTGGGCAACATGCATATAGCGACAAACAAATTCGCATGGAACTAGCCCTAAGCGGATCCTGTAACACTAGTATAAAAAGTATTATTAATTTTTTTTTTTTTTTTTTTTTTTTTTTTTTTTTTTTTTTTTTGGTCTGCAAAAGGTTTTTTTCTTTTTTCTTTCTTTTTTTTTTCTTTTTTTTTTTTTAGAAAGATAATTTTTAAATAATTAAAGTTTTTCATCATTAGATATTTTTAACAAGCATAGCGACAAACAAATTCGCATGGGACTAGCCCTAAGCGAATCCTGTAACACTAGTATAAAAAGCATTATTAATTTTTTTTTTTTTTTTTTTTTTAAGAAAGAGAATTTTTAAATAATTAAAGTTTTTCATCATTACATATTTTTAACTGCATATTTCAAAAAAGTCGTTAAATTTATACGAAATCAATAGAATGACTTTTGAAAGTTCATGTAGAGGTGAGCCTTACCCCTTTGCGGCGCAGGGCAAATTCATTGCTTAAGTATTGAAATTAATGACTGACACCGGAATTTGAAAACAACTTTATTTATAAATCAGAAAACGCTATAGTTCACTCATTCAATAAAACGTGATTTTTTTAAACAAAATTCTGGTGCCAATCTGGCATTTGGGCAAAAAAATTAAGTGGTATACCTATGAAACCAACCCGCCGCAAGGAGTTAATCTAAATCATAATTCATGTGATATATAATTAGAAGTCGTAGAAATTGCAGATAATTTAAACTTGAATGTTTATGAGCTTTAGAAGATGAGAATTCTGCCTAATTATATCTGCCCTAAGGTATATTTTAAAATTCATAGGAAGGAGTGTTTGAAGGTTGGGTTTTATCATCCACGTGTAATAATGTTATCTGAATGCATAGAGAGTTGTTATTTCTTGAAGAACAATTATAATTTGCCTATTACATTCAATTATTTGCAATTCAGATTGCAAGAAGGTGAACATGGATGGAAATACTTATAAGGGAATGTTATTAGTGATTTTCCCTCAGCTTGCACAAACGCAGTGATAATTGTAAACGATTTCTGAGCCTAAGCAGATCTTATAACACATGAAAAAAATATTACATAAGTTTGTACTTGTATTTTAAAGTATTTGTTTATCTTTGGAAAAGTAATTTAAGAGTAATTAACATTTTTTGTCATTAGATATTTTTAACTGCAATGATTCGAAAATAAACCGACTAGCATAAATTAGTTCGAAATCAAATGAATAATTTTAGAAAGTTCACGTACAGGTGAGCCGTATTCCAAATCACAAATCACGTGATCTATAATTACGTTGAAATTATAGGTAATTAAATCTTGAATGAAAATGAACTTCAGTTAATCAGAATTCTGACTAGTTGTTTTTACCTTAACCCTTTGCGGCGCGGTGGTTTCATAGATATACCACATAATTTTAATTCCCAAACGCTACATTGGCACCGGAATTTTGTTACAAAAAATTAGGGTTTATTGAATGCGTGAAATATAGCGTTTTCTTATTTATAAATGAAGTTGTTTTCAAATTCCGGTGTCAGTCATTAATTTGAGCACTTAAGCAATGAATTTGTTCTGCGCCGCAAAGGGTTAAAGTATGTTTTGAGAAATGCTTGCGAAAGAGTGTTTAATCGTTGGGTTTTATAATCCACTATAATGATGTTATCTGAATTTGTTATGTGTTAAGGGACTATTATAATTCACAAACATCTAATTAATTGCATTTCTGAAAGCAAGAAGATGATCTTGATGGAAGTAAATATGAAAAAATGTTATTACTGGTTTTCCTTCGGCTTGCACAAACCAAATGGTAATTGTAAATTATTTCTGAAGGTAAGCGGATCTCGTAACACAAATATGAAAAACATTATTTATGTTGTTTTTTTTTGTTTTTTTTTAAAGTATTGTCTTATATTTAGAAAAAGAATTTTTAAATAATTAAGATTTTTTTAGTCATTAAATATTTTTATTTCTAATGTTTAAAAAAGGTGTTAAGATGATTCAAAATTAATAGAATACAGTCAATATCGGTTATATGGTCACCCGTACGGTCCTGAAAAATATGACCTTATAAGCGGGGTGACCTTGTATGCGGTGTAAACAGGAATTTTACTTTAGGCAATAAAATATTCTTAATAACTTAGTTAAATTAGTAAAATAATGTACAAATAAGCTATGAAAACATAATTTATAACATAAAAGTTATAAAGAAATTTGTTTTTGATTTAAATTTTTGAATTGATGTGTATACTCGTAGTAATAAAACAATCTTTATTGCAGGTTTGTTTTTGATTATAATTGTTAAAACTACCTTTTCTTATTCAGGCTTTCTTATTTAAAATTTTCTTATTTAAAATACTCTTCTGTGCATTTGGGATTAGTAAAAAAATTCTGAGAATATTTAGTGCTTTAAAAGCTTTTGTTCGTATTATCGTTTCAGCTTCGCACACACTGTCATTATTATCGTTCTGTCAATATCATTATTATCCTGTATATAAACACTGTCATTCTATCAGTGTTTATATTTAAAACATTGGGAACGATTTCCAGTATTGAAGCTTCACGATGGCTTTTATCCGTGTCACGTTAGCTGCGAGTATCTAGAAAAAAAAAAAAAAAAAAAAAAAAAAAAAAAAAAAAAAAAAACAGCAATATGCATAAATATTTTAACACGACCTCCCCTTTTCTCCCAATAAGGAGTCTTTTTCGGAAAAGGGGGAACTGTTACAACTCGCAGGTAAAAACCATTAGTAGCAACCTTATTGCTAACAACTGCTTATGTCAACTCGTCTTGTATTGATCAAACGGCATTCTATAATTTTTGTGCAAATTCAAATAGGGATAACATCATTGTCGTCGTCTTCAAACAATAATTCTTCACATTTTAGAATCCAAAGATGTCCAAAACAATCTTCAGTTATCTTCATTAATGCCATATTCGAAATTTACGAAACGCATAACATCTAACAAAGTTACGTGAAGCTTCTTTTTTTATCAATGGCAGAAATGAAGTATTTTAAAAGCAGCTTTCGATAATTTACCTTAAAATTTTAAATAATCCCTTGATTTAAGGGCTGTGCAACATTAGTTCGATTTGGAGGCACTAAAACAAGTTCAATTAAATGTAAATAGGGAATCATGCAATGGGCAGTGCAGTTGTCTGCGAATATAGCAACTTTTCTTTTTTGTCTGTCCAAATTCTATAGAAACGCCGAATTTCTTTTTCCTAACTGCTTGCTGTCATGAAGGTATTTCGGTGTGCATCATATGATACAAGCAAAGATTTATGATTTTTTTTTCAAACAACAAAGCTTGAGAAATTTATCAATAACTAATGGAGTCAATTTCTCTGAGTATTCCATATTCGCTGCTAATAAAACGGTCAATTTTTCTTTTATTTTTACCTTCCAACCATTTCATTTTTTGTTCTTATAAGTACCATATTTATCGGGGAAAAATATAAAAAAAGCCTACATTCATCGGATTCAAAAACATCACAAGGTTTGTAATTATCAAGAATGTCGCTTAATACCCATTCGTCCTATTCCTTTTATGCACACTCTCATAAACATCAGCAGCTTCGTTAAACGTCTATAAAAAATAAGAATGTGCAGGAAGGTAAACCGTTAAAACCGCACTTTGCTGTCAGTAAAATTCGGATATCCTAGTTTAGCAACAATATTTAAAGACTTTTCTTTTACAATAATCAATGATATTGGGATATTCTGGATCTGATATATGTTATCGAAGTGAAAAGATCTTTCTCAACATTACCAAATGTTAAAAAAACGTTGACGCTTTGTCTTTTGATTGATTACATCTTTCTGCTAAATAAAATTTGAACCCTAAAATCATATTCAGTATCGTTCTCCCTATTTCACGAGTCTTCGCAAAAGCTGCTTTAGTACATACAATTTTCAAAGTTTTCTATTAATTTCTTTTTTTTCAAAATTGTCAATTTTTTTGTTTTGCTGACATATTTAATTCACAAATGACAATTAGCAAATAAACGAACATTTTATATGCAACGACAAATAATGAAAAATATAAAAAAACAAAAAAAAAATATATTTAACTTTTCTCAGCATGCATTTAACTTTTCTCATGCATCAATTCTCATTCGGTCACAAGAAATGATGACATGTTTTACTAAAATCGGTATCTAAAGTGAAAGTTGAGCAGAAATTTCTGGAGATTTGGAAACTCTAACCGACAGAGAAAAGTGTCGAGTGTGGATGCGCATCTATCATGCAATATTATCGCGATCTCTATGACTCCACTTAAAAATGAAATAGTCACTACAGCTATCAAAATGCTAAATTGTCTTTCTTTACCATACAAATATTCATACATGAAGCTTTTAAGGGGTTTTGTACCTTTTAAACGGGATGAAAATCAACGAAAACATCCAAAGTTCTATTCAGTGTATCTTTAAAACTTTCATACATATTAACATGAAAATTTCACCGTTCAATAGAAAAACTTATGCTTTTTAATAAACTGCCATTAAACATTTAATTATATATAACATATAATATATGCATTACTGAAATTTAAAAACCTCTATTTTTTACTCCGTCGTGCCTTGCGCGCATCCTAACGACCTATAATACAGTGGCGTAGCTATGTTTTTTGGCGCCCGGAGCCAGCAAGAAATTTTGCGCCCCCACCCCTATTTAGATATATAACAATTTCTCTCAATTTGGCGCCCCTAGGCCTCGGCGCCCGGGGCGGACGCCCCCCTTGCCCCCCCCTTATCTACGCCACTGCTAAAATAATCAATATTTTTGCATATATATATATTTCTGTAAAGAAGAATAATGTATTTTTAAAATGAACTACTCTTAAATAAAAATTATTTCATTAACCTTGTAAAAAAAATTTCTAAATAAAAAAAATCAAAATTTTACATTTTTTAATAAATAAAATTATTCATAACTAAAAATTTTATCGCTGCAAATACATAAAAGTAGTTCATTTTAAGCATACGTATGTGTTTATTAACTAAAAAAAAATCATAACAATTCATACATATGTTCTCAAGATATCATGCGCGCAATGTCTAAAAACGCAGTTTTTCAAAAACCTCTTTCAAAGTTGTAACTTAAGTTAATTACCATACAAAATCAGCATCTTATTTTTGCTAAAACTTCAGTACTAATGGGATTTTTTGTACGCGGTTTGTTTTAAAATACTTCTGCTGAATTATTTTATAATAATTAATGAAAACTTAAAAATCGAATTTTTGAAGTCTTAAAAGGTACTAGACCCCTTAACACAAGCATAGACGATTCAGCGATTGGGAAAAGGACGACTGGAAGGAAAATGGTCTTCCTTCAGTATGTCCATCCACTTCTTTCTAAAGCTATTGAAAAGTGAAAAATACCTGCTTGACCAGTACAAAGAAGCCTACAATTGACAAATGTTGAATGTTTATATCTATTCGACATTTTACACTTAAAGAAGGGAACGAAAAAGCATATAGTTATAAGGATTTACCAATAAAATTGGAAACAAAAGGGGACCATATATCCGATAGAAGTTATTAGAAACTGACTATATAGGTAGTGTATTTTAACACATAATACCTATTCTGTCAGCACGGATTTATGAAAAATGACCTTATAAGCGAATGACCATACATCCGGTACTGACTGTATTTTTTGAAAGTTCATGTATATTTGAGTCATGATCTAAATCATAACTCACGTGTGGTATAATTAGTAGTCATGTAAATTGCGGGTAATTTAATCTTGAATAAATATGGTTTTCAAGAAATACAGAATTATGATTAATTATTTCTACCCTAAGGTATATTTGAGAAATGCCTGCGAAAGTGTGTTTGAGGGTAGTTTTATGTCCATGAATAATGATGTTATCAGAATACATTAAGGAATCATTATTTAATAAGGAAGTATTATAATTTTCTTAGTGTATATTTTATTAATTACATTTCGGAATGCAAGAAGATGAACTTGGATAGAAGTAACTACAAAGGAATATTATTAGTGGGTATCCTTTAGCTAGCAAAACCTCAGTGATAACTGTAAATACTTTCTAAAGATTATGGGATCTTGCACCACAAGTATAAATAGTATTATTTAAATTTGTATTTGTGTTTCAATGTATTTTCTAATCTTCGAAAAAAGGAAATTTTAAGTAATTCAGATTTTTTTTTGTCATTAGATTTGTTTTAATTGCATTGTTAAAAAATAGGTGATAAATGGATTTGAAATCAATAGATTAACCTTTGAAATTTCATTTATCTGTGAGCCATAATCTAAATCATAGCTCACGTGATCGGTAATAAGTTATCGTGTAAATTGCTGGTAATTTAATCTTGAATGAATCTGAACTTCTGAAAATAAGAATTTTGACTAAATATTTCTCTCCTAAGGTATCTTTGCCAGACAGGGTACTTTTTCAAATTCAGATTTGCACTATTTTATTGAAATCGTAATATTCGTCTTATAGTGTAGCATAATAATCAAGACGAATTATATTTTTTAATAAAAGTGATGTCAATTAAATTTAAAAAAATGTAGCCAATCGGGCATGTCGAGCATGTAGATTTTCCAGTCTCTTTTTTATACATCGTTATTATATATATTACGTTTACTTCAGGTTGTGAAACATTCGCCGATTTTGACAAATAATTTTCGTTGAGATTTTTTATTTCATGAAAAGTATTATTGATAAATTAAGCAAGAAAATACAACAAGTAGATTAAATTCTTATAATTCGATAAAATACCCTAAATAAAAAGTTGAAAAAAAAAAACCCACAAAGACATTAAGATGGATAACACATAAAGTCTCACTTTTATAGTTTAAAAAAATAAAACTAAGACAAATATTTCCTAGCGATTATTAGATTGAAATAAAAATGTTGATTTAATTAAAAAATACTATAGATTATTTTTTCCAGAAATTAGCCCTGCTTGTCTTTGTGTTAGAAGGGCATTTTACTGTTGAACCAAAGATGCACAAAATAAGGATGTGTTTGAGGACATTTTTGGACGTTTAAACTCAAATTAGTCCTTATAAATTTACCATTTATGTAACACAGTTCTTTCATCATTAACCCTTTGAGCTCTGGGGTGTAAATTTCTTCAAAATTCCAAATGTCACATTGGCACCAGTATTTTGCAAAGAAAAAAACCGGTTAAGCATAAACACGAAAATATGCATTAAACCTTTTTGAAGTAAATTTGGTCAAATTTTCTGGTGTCATTGTGACATTTTGGAATCAAAATTATGTGGTAGAAAATTCTACCAGCAGAGCTCAAGGGGTTAAGTCGCTTACCGTAATTTCGCGCGTATACGCCGCAGCTCAGTTAAGTGTTTTTCAGATCGGAAATTTTATTGTAAAAAAGAAGTCAAATATATGCTGAGCAAAAGTTAGTGAAATTTTACTTAAAATAAATTCTGGGAAGAAATCGAATTATATGAGGTGCGGCGGATGAGGTAGTATGTGACTTATATAAATTACTAAATGGCTTATTTCATATTATTTCCCTTTACATGGCATATTAAAACCCACAAACAAGTTTCTCAAATTCTGAATGACTTCTATAATTCATATCACCTGTAATTCAAATTTGAGAACGTCGCACAAAACTTCACTCGCTATGAAAATGAACTTCACAAAGTCAGCAGAGACACTAATTATCTATAACGTAATGTTTCTTTATTAAAAGCACATGTGAAAGACAATTTCAGATTTCAATACACGTTTTCTCTGAAACATGCATTAATAGATATGGCGAGGTATAACGATAGAAATTTCACTTTTAGTCGTAAGCATTCACGTTATTTATTGTATATGAGACCGAAATATTATACGTAGGTATGAATAATTACACAGAAATTAGCTGAAGCTGTTTTATTAACTTGAACGAACACAATTTTAATCACAATGAACGGTACATTTGTAAGATTATTATTTTGCAAAAGGTATAAAGAGTGATACCTCTATATAACTAGTAAAATATTTGTTCTTATATTAGTCTAACATTTGTGTAGCATAGTTCGTTAATCTTATGACGCTTAACCCTTTACGGCGCAGGCAAATTTTGCAATAAAATGAGTAATTATCGGCTACCACCGGAATTTGCAAACGACTAATTTTTACATATCATGAACTCGTTAATTTAAGGTTTCATTGTGAAAGCATAATTTTACTAAAATATTATTGGTGTCATTTGCAAGTTTGAAATTAAAATTGGGTATCACTGACCGGGCACAGTGTAGTGGAAAGGGTTAATCTGTGACTCAAATTATGAAATTAATTATTTTAATTATTTCTATTTACATGGTATATGAAGAACCATCAATATGCTTGTACAATTTTTAATGACGTTTATAAATCATATCAGCTGTAATTCATATTTTAGGACGTCGGACAAAATTTTACTTGGTTGGAAAATAAACTTTAGAAAGTCAGCAGAGAAATTATCTATGATATAACATCCCTTTATTAAAAGCACATGTGAAAGAGAGTTTCAGATTTCAATGCCCGTTTTATGAAACTTGTATTTATTGATATGGCGAGATATAAAGAGAGGTCTTTCACTTTATTAAAGTGCATTCGCGTAATTTATTCTGTTTGAGACAAAATATTATACGTTTGGAATGAATAACTTCATAAACATTAGTTGAGAATATTTTGATAACTCGGATAAACTCAATTTTAATCACAATGTATGGTGTATTTGTCAGACTGTTATTTTGCGAAATGTTTAAAGATAGATATCCCCAAATAACTAGCAAAAATTAGTTCTTATAAAACTACATTTGTGTAGCATAGTTCTTTTATTCCTAAAATGCTTAGTATGTGACTTATCGAAGTTACTAAATGACTAATTCATATTATTTCTCTTTATATGACATATTAAAAATCTCAAATAAGTATGTCAAATTCTGAATTACTTGTATAATACATATCAGCTATATTCTATATTTGAAGACGTCGCACAAAACTTCACTCAGTATGAAAATGAACTTCACAAAGTCAGCAGAGAAACTAATTAATTATCTCTGACACAGCGTCTATTTATAAAACGCACATATGAAAAAAAGTTTCAGATTTGATCTCACGTTATATGTTAGTTGTGTTAATACATAGTGTGAAATATAAAGAGAGGCATTTCATTTTTATTCATGAATATTCGCGTAATTTATTGCGTATGAGATTGAACTATTATATGCATGGAATGAATAATTACAGAAACATAAGTTCAGGTTATTTTATTAACTTGAACAAACAAAACTTTACTCACAATGAATGGTTCATTTGTCAGACTATTATTTTGCAAAAAGTATAAAGATTGACATCACTATATAACAAGCACTTTCAATCAAATAGTTCTTATAAATCTAACATTTGTGTAGCAGTTTTTTTTTATTTTTACGACGCTTAATCTGTGGCTTTTACAAATAATGAATGACTTAATCGAATTATTTTCCTTTACATGGGATATTAATCTCTTAACTGGTCAAAATTTTCGGAAAAAAAACTTTCAAACAATATCTATTTTTTTAATATGTTTTACAGAATTTTTAACCATTTTTCACCGGTTTTTCAAAATATACATTTTTGCCTGACTCAATCAGAAAAATGCGCTAATTAAATTATGCAAAATTTACAATAAAGTTTTACTGGTTAAAATAATAAATTATGAATGGAATATGAATGCATATGTGTGATACGGACAAATTATGATTATTAAAAACACGTTGCCCGTCTCTCGTACGGACAAGACAGGGAACATGTTAAATATATATCAAAATCTGTCAAATTTTGAAATACTTCTAAAACTTATTTCAGCTATGATTCATATTTGGTGACGTCGCACAAAATTTCACTCGGTTTGAAAATGAATTTCACAAAGTCAGCAGTAAAACTAGTTATCTCTGACGTAACATCTCTTTATTAAAAGCAGTTGTGAAAGAGAGTTTCTGATTTCAATACATGTTTCATGTAACTTGTATTAATAGGTATGGTGAAGTATAAGGAGAAGCATTTAACATATAATCATAAGAATTCACATAATTTATTGCGTATATGATCGAAATATAATATGCATGGTATAAATAATTATAAAAAATATTAGTTGAGAATGTTTAATAACTTGAACAAACACATTTTAGTTACTATGTTAGAGTGTTATTTTGCAAAAAGTTTATGAATTAACTAACACAAAACATTATTTTAAATATACCATTTGTGTAGCATCAGGGGTCGGAGCATGTAGGACAAATTTTATTGTTTCTACCAGTATTTTTTGCCAATATTCTACATGAAACATTTTTATAAGATATGCAATAGGAATGTATGATAAAGATTATTCACAAAAGATACTGGTAAGAACAATAAAATTTGTCCGATATGCTCCGACCCTTGTAGCATTGTTCATTGATTCCTAAAGTGCTTAGTATATGACTTATACAAATTAATAAATGACCCACTCAAAATATTTCCCTTTATATGGCATATTGAAAATCACCAATAAGTCAGTAAAATTCTAAATTATTTCTATAATTCATATCAATTCTAATAAAACACATTTGAGAACGTCGCATAAAACTTCACGCGATTTGAAAATGAAATTTACAAAGTCAGCAGAGAAACTATTTATCTACTAATGATGTAACGTCTCTTTATTAAAAGCACATGTGAAAGAGAGTTTCAGATTCCAAAGCACTTTTCCTCTAACATGTATTAATAGATATGTTGAGATATGAAGTGAGGCATTTTACTTGTATTAATAAGCATTCACGTAATTTATTGTACATGAGACCAAAATTGAATGCGCATGAAATGAATGGTTGTATAAACATTACTTGAGGGTATTATATTAACTTGAGCAAACACAATTTTAACATTAGCTGTTTTTTAAACCGATTTTTCACACAGTCAGTGGCCATGTATTTCAGACAATGCATTTCTGCATGTTTCGAGTTAATGATAAAATCATACAAATTTCAAGTTCGTTTAATATTGTTAATACGGACCCGGGCAACGCCGGTCGAGTCAGCTAGTTTTGCAATAAAATAAATAATTATCGGCTACCACCGGAATTTGCAAACGACTTTTCTTACATATTATGAACTCGTTAATTTAAGGTTTCGTAGTGAAAGCATAATTTTACTAAAATATTATTGGTGTCACTTGCAAGTTTGAAATTAAAATTGGGTATCACTGACCGGGCACAGTGTAGTGGAAAGGTAATTCTGTGACTCAAATTATGAAATTAATTATTTAAATTATTTAAATTCATATGCTTGTTCACCATAAATATGCTTGTACAATTTTGAATGACGTTTATAAATCATATCAGTTGTAATTCATATTTTAGAACTTCGGACAAAATTGTACTTGGTTGGAAAATAACCTTTACAAAGTCAGCAGAGAAATTAATTATCTATGATGTAACGTCTTTTTATTAAAAGCACATGTGAAAGAGAGTTTCAGATTTCAATGCCCGTTTTATGAAACTTGTATTTATTGATATGGCGAGATATAAAGAAAGGTCTTTCACTTTTATTAAAGTGCATTCGCGTAATTTATTCTGTTTGAGAGAAAATATTATACGTTTGGATTGAATAATTTCATAAACATTAG
This sequence comes from Maratus speculifer, assembly GCA_964019185.1. Classification (NCBI taxonomy): domain Eukaryota; kingdom Metazoa; phylum Arthropoda; class Arachnida; order Araneae; family Salticidae; genus Maratus; species Maratus speculifer. The sequence continues at coordinate 210,052,021 of OZ025300.1, read as the reverse complement.
TTTACAATATTTTGATAACTCGGATAAACTCAATTTTAATCACAATGTATGGTGTATTTGTCAGACTGTTATTTTGCGAAATGTTTAAAGATAGATATCCCCAAATACCTAGCAAAAATTAGTTCTTATAAAGCTACTTTTTGTGTAGCTTAGTTCTTTCATTCCGAAAATACTTAGTGTGTGACTTATCGAAGTTACTAAATGACTAATTCATATTATTTCTCTTTATACGACAAACTAAAAACCTGAAATAAGTAGGTCAAATTCTGAGTTACTTGTATAATACATATCAGCTATATTTCATATATGAAGACGTCGCACAAAACTTCACTCGGTATGAAAATGAACTTCACAAAGTCAGCAGAGAAACTAATTATCTCTGACATAGCGTCTATTTATAAAACGCACATATGAAAAAGAGTTTCAGATTTGAATGCACGTTATATGTTAGTTGTGTTAATACATAGTGTGAAATATAAAGAGAGGCATTTCATTTTTATTCATGAATATTCGCGTAATTTATTGCGTATAAGACTGAACTATTATATGCATGGAATGAATAATTACAGAAACATCAGTTCAGGTTATTTTATTAACTTGAACAAACAAAACTTTACTCACAATGAATGGTACATTTGTCAGACTATTATTTTGCAAAAAGTATAAAGATTGACATCACTATATAACAAGTACTTTCAATCAAATAGTTCTTATAAATCTAACATTTGTGTAGCAGTTTTTTTTTTATTTTTACGACGCTTAATCTGTGGCTTTTACAAATAATGAATGACTTAATCGAATTATTTTCCTTTACATGGGATATTAATCTCTTAACTGGTCAAAATTTTCGGAAAAAAACTTTCAAACAATATCTATTTTTTAATGTGTTTTACTGAATTTTTAACCATTTCTCACCGGTTTTTTAAAATATAAATTTTTGCCTGACTCAGTCAGAAAAATGTGCAGATTAAATAATGCAAAATTTTCAATAATGTTTTACTGGTTAAAATAATAAATTATGAATGGAATATGAATGCATGTGTGTGATACGGACAAATTATGATTGGTAAAAACACGTTGTCCGTCTCTCGTACGGACAAGATCGGGAACCGGTTAAAAATACCACAAATAAATCTGACAAATTTTGAAATATTTCTAAAACTCATATCAGCTATGATTCATATTTGATGACGTCGCACAAAATTTCACTCGGTTTGAAAATGAATTCCACAAAGTCAGCAGAGAAACTAGTTATCTCTGACGTAACGTCTCTTTATTAAAAGCAGTTGGGAATGAGAGTTTCTGATTTCAATACATGTTTTATGTAACTTGTATTAATAGGTATGGAGAAGTATAAGGAGAGGCATTTAACATATAGTCATAAGAATTCACATAATTTATTGCGTTTATGATCGAAATATAATATGTATGGAATGAATAATTATAAAATCATTAGTTGAGGATGTTTTAATAACTTGAACAAACACTATGTTAGAGAGTTATTTTGCAAAAAGATTATGAATTGATATTTACATTTAACTAACACAAATCAGTCCTTTAAATGTACCATTTGTGTAGCAGCAGGGGTCGGAGCATATAGGACAAATTTTAATTGTTTCTACTAGTATTTTTTGTCAATATTCTACATGAAACATTTTTATAAGGTACGATGTGTGATAAAGATTATTCATAAAAGATACTGGTAAGAACAATAAAATTTGTCCTCTATGCTCCGACCCTTGTAGTATAGTTCATTGATTCCTAAAGTGCTTAGTGTATGACTTATACAAATTAATAAATGACCGATTCAATTTATTTCTTTTTATATGGCATATTGAAAATCACAAATAAGTCAGTAAAATTCTAAATTAATTCTATAATTCATATCAGTTCTAAAACACATTTGAGAACGTCGCATAAAACTTTACGCGATTTGAAATTGAACTTTACAAAGTCAGCAGAGAAACTAATTATCTAATATTGATGTAACGTCTCTTTATTAAAAGCACATGTGAAAGAGAGTTTCAGATTCCAAAGCACTTTTCCTCTAACATGTATTAATAGATATGTTGAGATATGAAGTGAGGCATTTTACTTGCATTCATAAGAATTCCCGTAATTTATTGTACATGAGACCAAAATTGCATATGCATGAAATGAATGGTTGTTTAAACATTACTTGAGGGTATTTTATTACCTTGAGCAAACACAATTTTAATCAGAATGTATGGCACATTTTTCAGACTGATAATTTCAGGGCTCCCAAATGATCCGCGAATTGAAAACCAATATTATTTAATAGAAAATTTCATGGTGGGTTTCTACAGAATTTGCACGCAAAACTATTCTCGAAGCTGGTTTCTATGCAAATTGCAAGAAAATCTAAAAGGAAATTTTTTGTAAGAAAATATTGATGTCCAGTTGGCGGACCATTTGGAAGCCCTGTAATTTGCAAAAAATATAAAAATTGAGTTCCTTATATAACTAGTATAAATTAGTTTTTATAAATGTATCATTTGTGTTGTATAATCCTTCAATTCCTACAACGCCTAATCTGCGATTTACACAAGATATGAAAAGACTTCATCTAATTACTATCCTTTACATGGCAATATGTCTGCCAAATTCTGAATGACTTCTATACTTCATATCAGCTGTAATTCTTATTTGAGTACGTCATAGACTTCACTTGGTTTGAAAATGAATTTCATAAAGTCAGCAGAGATACTAATTATCTGTAATTCTAATTTCTCATTAATAAAAACATATACGAGAAAGAGTTTCAGATTTCAATGCAAATTTTATGTGACTTGTATTAACAGATATCCCGAAGCATAAAGATAAGCATTTTACTTTTATTGAAATGGATTCGCGTCATTGCATATGTTGGATTGAATAATTGCATAAACATTATTTGAGGATATTTTATTAATTTTAATAAACACAATTTTAATCAGAAAGTATGGTATATTTGCCAGACTGTTCTTTTGCAAAAAGTGTAAAGAGGGATATCCTTATATAACTAGCACAAATTAGATCCTATAAATCTACGATTTGTGTAGTACAGTTTTTTTATTCCTACCACGCTAAATCCAGGGATGAGATTTCCGCTTTTTTGCACACCAGTAAAATTTTAGAGAAAATGCTATATTGTGTAATCGGAACATTTTTGTGATTTAAAAGAACAACATTTTCTCTAAAATTATACTGGTGGCCAAAAAAGCGGAAATCTCATCCCTAGCTAAATCTGAAATCTATACACTATACATATTATGAAGTGACTTATTAAAATTTACATGACATATACACCTTTTACATGGCACATTAAGAACCACGAATATGCCAGTCAAATTCTGAATGACTTCTAGAATCCATATCAGCTATAATCCATATTTGAAGACATCAGACAAAACTTCACTCGGTGTGTATCTGAACTTTTCAAAGTCAGCATAGAAACTAATTATCTCTGAGATAGCGTTAAATTCACACGCCAGTGTTTCATATTTCAATATATCTTTCCTGTAACTTATATTAAAGATATGGCAAGGTATAAAGTGAGACATTTCACTTTCATTCATAAGCATTCACTACTTTATTGTGTATAAAGCAAAAATATTTTACGCGTGGAATGAATAATTACATAAACATTAGTTGAGGATAGTTTATCACTTTTGAGGACGCCGCACAATACTTTCACACTGCTTGAAAATATCCTTCACCATGTCAGCAGAGACTAATTATCTCTAACGTAACGTCTCTTTAATAAAAGCATATGTGAAAGAGAGTATCAGATTTTACTGCACATTTTATGTAACTTGTAATAACAGGTATCGCGAGGTACATGGCTGCCAACTACTACGCCTATTTAAAGACGAATAAACATATTAGAAACAGAAATTCTAGTAGATAATTAACAATATGGAGTGTAGTACATAACATTGAATTTATTTGGCATACGTTTTACTAAAACTTTTTTGTGGTTCCAAACATGTTTATGCGATTTAAATAGGCGTAGAAGTTGGCAGCTTTGCGAGGTATACAGAGAAGCATTTTACTTTTACTGAAATGCATTCACATAATTTATTACATCTGAGTAGGAAATATAATATGCTTGAAATGAATGATTTCATAAACATCAGTCGAGTATATTTTATTAACTTGCATAAACACAATTTTAATCATAATGTATAGTATATTTGCCAGACTGTTATTTCGCAAAAAGCATTAAGAATGATATCATTATATAACTAGCACAAATTTGTTCTTATAAATCTAGTATGTGCGAAGGATAGTTCTTTGATTCCTACGACGCTTAATCTATGATTTATACAAAATTTGAAATGACTTATTCAAATTAATTCCCTTTTCATTAAATATTAAAAACTACAAATATGCCAGTCAAATTCTGAATAACTTCTATAATTCATATCATCTATAATTCAGATTTGAGGACGCCGCATAAAACTTCAGAAAACAACAAATGTAGTTCTTAAATTCTGAATGACTTCTAAAACTCATATAAGTTGTAATTCGTGTTTGAGGACGTTAGCAAAACTTCATGCGGTTTGGTAATGAATTTCTTTAAATCAACAGAGAAACTAATTATCTATAGCTTAACCTCTCTTTATTAAAAGATATACGTGAGAAAACAGTGTCAGATTTCAATGCACGCTTTATGTAACTGGTATTAAAAGATATAGTGAGGTACAAAGAGATGCATTTTGTCTTTTGTCATAAGTATTCGCAATTTTTATGCGCCTATGACCGAAATATTATATCCTTGTAATGCGAAATTTCATTAATATTAGTTGAGATTTTTTTACCTTGAGAAAATATAATTTTAGTCAAAATGCATGATATATTGGTCAAATTGCATATTTTTAATTAGGTTTGTTTCACTTTTAAAACCGTTCCCAATGTTGAAAGGTAAAATGCCGCATAGAGAAAAATGGAAATCGATGGAAATCGAAAATGTACAAACACACAGGATTTCGACTGCAAATATATCCTATGCAAAATAAATAAATAAGTAAAATTTTAAAAATATATATTAAAATACAAGAGAGATATCTGTAAAGATTTCTTTTTTAGGTTTAACATTAGCGTTTGAGTTTTTCCTCATAACTAGAGTAGGTTATTAAGAATTGAACATAAGGAAGGTTCCCAAGGCTCCGTGTTTCGACACAAGTATTTTCGAAGAAAAAAATCACAGTTGGTTTTTAACAAAATTTGGAGCAAAAATAAACCACAGCGTATGTTTATGAAAATATTTCAAGAAAAGATTTTTATATTTAAGTACGTAACAACTAAATCTTTATTGATTTTGAAAATGAACTTTACAAAGTCAGCACAGAAACTAATTATTGTTCAGATAGTCTCTTTATTAATACCATATGCGAAAGGTAGTCTGATAATCTTATATTTGTAGTTTGTAATAACTCTTAACCACAAGCCTCTTTTAAACTTCTTTTAATTCTTCGATACCACTTTTTTCCACATTGTAGTTTTGAATTATTAAATACTAAACAGGTCAAAATTTGAGATTAGTTAATGTGAAAATTTTTAAACTAGTATTATTTTAATCCATTCGTGCCCAGCATCTTTTGCGTAAATTTTATTTGGTTGGCACCACTATTTATAGAAAATTTAAGTTTAGTTCATTAATCACGAAAATGCATCATTTAAATAAAATAATTATTGCTTTTCTTTTTTACCGGTGTCAAAAACAGTGCTGAATGCACCTTCTGAAGCGTCCCGAAGAAGGGACGCTAGGCACTGATGGGTTAACACAATCAAACCGATTGGTAAAGTTTTGAATATTTCCAACTGAGCGAAAAATTGCCCAGGCCGGGAATCGAACCCGGATACTTGGCTTACAAGACCAAGACCTACCGGGACCTTGACCTACAAGACCAACCGGGCGATAACCCGGTTAGCTTAACCCCGGTTATCGCCCGATTAGCTTAACAGGTGAAGCTTTGGACTTGTAAGCCAAGTATCTGGGTTGCATATTTCAGATGTGTATATTGCTGGGACGATTACTGTTTCTAAACCAATAGGAGACCGTCATTATCACGGTCAAGTACACGCCCACACAGTTTGATTGACAGGAACTCGTGGACAATTGATCGTGTGTGTTTATTATTTATTTGTACTCGGATTGTTTGAATTTGTACTCGGTAATTAAAAATTAAAGGTACGAAAGATTTTTTTTTTTCAAAATGACTGAATTTTATTTACTTCAATTAGAAATTATACTTCCTCTGATCCTGAAATAAATAAATAAATAAATAAATAAAAATTAAAGTAAGAATTTTGTTTATACGGATATTTTCGCAGAATACCTTTTTTCCCATTTGTTTAATATATATATAAATCATTTTGGAACGATATTGAGAATATTAAAAGGGTTTGAAATATTTTTTTAAATGTCTTATTTATTAATAAAAGACAGCCTCCAATAATTAAAAAAAAAAAAATCACCAACGGACTCTCGGCCCGCGATGGACTCGAACCCATATCCTCCGGTTTCAAGCTCGACGCTCTAACCATTCAGCCAGTCAGCTCACTTTCATCCGCAACAGATTATCGTTATAATTAGCACCGTCAATTGTCCACGAGTTCCTGTCAATCAAACTGTGTGGGCGTGTACTTGACCGTGATAATGACGCTCTCCTATTGGTTTAGAAACAGTAATCGTCCCAGCAATATACACATCTGAAATATGCATCCGGGTTTGATTCCTTTCCTGGGAAATTTTTCGCTCAGTTGGAAATATTCAAATCGTATGATAACTTTACCAATCAGTTTGATTGTGTTAAAATAATAGTAGGGGAAGATGGGGATACTTGAGCCATTTTTTGAATTTTAATTTTTTTTTTAATTTTTTATATTTTTTTAGAAAAAAATAAAATATTGAAAATGAAAATTTGATATTTTTCCTTCAACTAAAAACCACTTTCAATAAATTTTGAACTATTTTTTTATGTATAATAAATGTTTATTTTTTGTTTTACATCATGGCTCAAGTATCCCCATGGCGGGGATACTTCAGCCATAGTGAAGGGATACTTGAGCCACTACGGAAAAATACCTACAAAAGTAACTTTTTTCGCTTTATTTTTGCACAAACATTTTACAGAATGATAAATTATGAAACGTAAAGTCTTTCAAAACCAATTGAGAAAACAAAGCTAGTAATACGATCATTTTTTGTCGTTTAAACTGGTTGTGGAAGGATAATTTGAACTTGAGTTATAACGACGGTAGAAACATCCTCAGTTCAGAGCCATTTAAATTTGGAATCTGCAATTCTTCGGGCAAATTTCATTTTCAAAATATTAAGCACTTATCCAACAAATATTTTTACAGTTTTCTTTCTGGCATATTTTATTAGTAACCAACCATCAATAGAAGGTTTTCTTTCACATCATCACCATCATTGACAGAATTTTCCTCTAATGATATTGTCGAACTCATGCTTTTAGTTTAGTAGCTGTCGGAATTTAAGCCAGATGTATCATTCTACTATTTCAAACACTTTTTTGAAATCACAGGAAAAGATTTTGTCTTCCTCTTTGGCTCCATGTAGGTAAGTTTGAACTGGGATTTTTGTTGCTTTTCTTGTTTTTGTGCGCTCTTTTTACCAATTTTTCTACAATTTTCTTAGTTAAAAAAAAGTTACAGCAACAGAGGTTACGATTTCAATATAAAATACTAATCTTAATATGTTATATTAAAAAATAAATATTTTAATATGTTGAACCTAACTAATTAAAGTATTGGAGATTATAGCCTGTAAAACCGTCTTAAAAAGTTATTTTCATTTAATGAAAGTTAAATTGAAAACTATGTTTACATTTATCTAGACAGGCTATTTTGTTAGTCAAATCGAAAAATAAAATAGACATTTTCATTTAAAAAATAGACATTTTTAAACATTTTTAGGTCGTTATTTTTTAAGAAAAAAAAATAAAATGAAAAATTATTCTCCCTTTTCTCCAGAAAAATATCTATTAGTGAATATAAGGATGTAATTTTATTTTTTGTTTGTTTCACCCATGTTTTATTTCTAGTGGGGATGGTTAAGACATGGCTCAAGTATCCCCACTCTCATTGGCTCAAGTATCCCCACACTCACTATTTTTGTTTCCCAGAGTTTTACTAAATAAGGCATGCAGCAATTAGAACTATTTTAGACTCAAAATACAATTGAAATTATGCTTATTGAATGTATGTATATAGTTGCAACTTTAAACAAAACTTTGATTACAAAAAACAAAAAAACCATGCACCCAAATATTTACTTCAGATAGGGAAAAGACAACTATTAATCACTATACTTTCAAAATGGTACCAAGATGTGTGGTTTCTTTTTTACATGTTCAGAACTATAAATATGTTATCATATTGGCAGTTTTAGAAAGAAAAATTAACCAACTGTAGAGATAATAGGGGTGGCTCAAGTATCCCCTATGCTCAAGTATCCCCACTCTCCCCTATATCTACGCATCCATCGTTCTATGGAGTTCCATTACCTGCGGCTTATTCTACCGAGCTGTCTAAATGACAGATCAGATGTTACGGCCAACAAGGTCATCTGAGCGAAACATTCCAGCCGGTTATCGCCCGGTTAGCTTAACAGGTAAAGCATTGGCCTTGTAACCCAAGTATCCGGGTTCGATTCCCGGCCTGGGCAATTTTTCGCTCAGTTAGAAATATTCAAATCGTAAAATACTAGTGTTCAAATTTATACATTTTATGCGCCTTACTTTGTAAGACCAATGTCTTTAACCCGTTTGGGAAGATGGGTGCATGTATGAACCTTAAACAGTAGCATACAATCCTTGTTTTTCGCACCAATAAAGAAAAAAAAAGCAGTAGTATTTGCTTTCTTTAATTACAGCAGTTTCGTGATTATTGAACATTTTCAAATAAACGAAGCTTTATTTGAAAAAAGTGATGCAAACCGAATAAAATTTCTGTGAAAAGCACCGGCCCCGATGGTTTCAATGAGTTAATAGAAATGGCGATTAATAAAGACGAGCATTCACTTTCATTTAATCTGCTTCACCGTAATTTATTGCGTCTGAAACCAAAATGTTATATTCTTGGAATGTGTAATTTTATAAACATGAATTGGGGATTTTTTATTAAAGAGTTTATTGATTCTTTTCTTTACATCAAAAATTTAAAATATGCGATTAACACCGCTTTTTTTAAGTTAAAGTATTTATAATATGGAATCTAAACCAACCATTCTCGCTTTTTTTTTTCATGTGGGCCGCGACTGGGTTGCCAGATTTGGCACCTTTTTTTAAATATCTTAAATCTGAAAATTTACGTTCACACCGGAAATTCTGTATGGTTTCATTCCATTTCCTTAACGAGAGAGGTAAGGTGATCACATTAAGTAAAAATTTTTCTTTCAGAATTTCTTATGTGAATTCGAAATTTTTCATTGAATGTACAGGCCAAACTGGCAACCGAGGGCTGCGAACATAAGTTTCAGACTTTAGGTGTGCAGCTAATAGGAATTTCTGACTATACAGGGTGTTTCGCTACCAGACCGACAAACTTTGAGGGATGATATTACACATGAAGACAAACATTATTAAATAGGAAACCATGGGGCGCAAACGTCTTCTGTAGGAGCTAGGGGCCATTAAAGTTTAGGGTCCAAAATTTCAAACGATGATAGAAAACGAAAAAAAGGGTCGATTCGTTTGCGGTTTTCACTAAAATCATTCTTTATATTACGATTTCTTTAGAAACAGATTTTAAAGGTTACTTTCAAAAATTATCGATAGAGGGCGCTTTAGACTTTAGAGTAACGAACAACTACTTTTTACCGTTATTTTCTGCATGGGGTTGAAATTATTCTAAAGTTTAGACTTTAACTTAAATTGTAAGCCCAAAATCGAAAACATTGGGGTCGGATAACTCGCAAAAATTGAACTGTGAATAGTGGGGGAGATTTTAAGCCCTCATAAAAATTGGACAAACTAATCGATTTTGTTGCGGTTTGCGTGAAAATCATTTTCTTGGTAATTATTTTATTCAAAATGACGTACAGCTTTGGTGTCCTCATTTTTTGATAGAGGGCGCTTCCGACACATCTCCGACTTTTCAATGGCATTACTCATGGGTGTTTTACTACCAGACCAACTTACTTCCAGGAAGTGTTAAGGACACAAAGATGACTCAGAATCACAAAGGAATGTAACGTTAGAAACGCTTTTTTGCCAGTTATGGTTAAAGGAAGCAAAGAATTCAGCAACAGAAACAGCAGAAAAAGAGCAACACGTTAATGTGACAGAAAACAGTTTATTTAAAGGTTTTACTACAAAAGGTGTTTGAAATTACGACCAGAAGTAGTCCGGCAAGTTTGACAGCGACGGTACATGGCGCTGTGGTTTCCTTGCGGTAGATGACGCTCAAAGGTAATGCGTGTGAACAGCATCTCACTTTGAAGTGATCATTCGTGAACCGGCTCCAAAGGTAGCAGAATGAAGTATTTGAAAGATGAACAGCCCGATGGGGATCCTTCACATTTTACCAATGACGTTTACCGACACTACAAAGTAACATCTAAGCAACGGGTCGTGGTAGCCTGCCAGATCGCCGAACCTAACATGTATCGACTTCTTCTGCTGGGGTCAAATGAAATTTTGGGTGTATGAGACTCGCGTGCCATCAGTTAAAGACCTTGCATCTAATATTTCTGTAGCTTGACAGAAAGCTATCAGAGATGCCAGGAATTTTTTAAAGCGTGAGGAATTCCATGCGACGCCACTGTCAAGCATGCCGAACTACTTCTGGTCGTAATTTCGAACACCTTTTGTAGCAAAACCTTTAAATAAACTGTTTTCTGTCACATTAACGTGTTGCTCTTTTTCTGCTGTTTCTGTTGCCGAATTCTTTGCTTCCTTTAACCCGTCAGTAGTCGCGTGTCGGTCTTTTCGCCGCCCGTATAATTTATCTTCTCCTAACTTATATCACATTACGAATACAGCGGAGATCTACCATGTAGCTGACTTTGGAGCTTTCTCGACCACCTTAGTGAAGTAACAGGACACTTCTGTTTTTCTTTCAGGTACATTTTTAGAAACAAAGTTGAAATTTGCGAAAAAGTCTACGTAAAAATCACTAATGTCAGTTCTTGTTACTTTTTCCAATTACTCCAGATCTCATGAATAACATGCATAATTTAAGAAAACTGCAAATTTTTATCTTTGTTGTAATGTTATATTCGTATATTAGGTGAAAAATATTTCTTATTTTACTTACTTGATATGTGGGGGGCCAGCGGCGAAAAGACCGAGCGCGACTAATGACGTTGTGAAAAAAGTCGCGACTACTCACGGGTTAACCATAACTGGCAAAAAAGGCATTTCCAACGTTACATTCCTTTGTGATTCTGAGTCATCTTTCTGTCCCTAACACTTCCTGGAAGTATGTTGGTCTGCTAGTAAAATACCCAGGAGTAATGCCATTGAAATGTTGGAGATGTGTCGGAAGCGCCCTCTATCAAAAAATCAGGACACCAAATCTGTGCGTCGTTTTGAATAAAATAATTACCAAGGGAATGACATACTCGCAAACCGCAATAAAATTGATTAGTTTGTCGAATGTTTATGAGCATTTAAAATCTCCCCCTCTGTTCACAGTTCAATTTTTGCTAGTTACCCGATCCGAATGTTTCTGATTTTGAACTTAAAATTTAAGTTAAATTCTAAACTTTAGAATAATTTCAACCCCATGCAGAAAATAATGGTAAAAAGTAGTTGTTTGTTACTCTAAAGTCTAAAGCGCCCTCTATCGATAATTTTTGAAAGTAACCTTTAAAATTTTTTTCTAAAGAAATCGTAATATAAAGAATGATTTTAGTGAAAACCTCAAACGAGTCGACCTTTTTTTTCCGTTTTCTATCATCGTATGAAGTTTTGGATCCTAAACTTTAATGGCCCTACAGAAGACGTTTGCTCCCTATGGTTTCCTATTTAATAATGTTTGTCTGCATGTGTACTATCATCCCTCAAAGTTTCTCGGTCTGGTAGCGAAACACCCTGTATAGATAGGCCTATATATAATTATAAGGAGGTTTAAATTAAAAAGTAATTAAAATAATAGTAGTCCAACCAGAAAATTTATCCGCCTCCTTTGAAATAATAAACTTTGTAGTATATTTCTATTGCAAATGCAGTAAAAATGTACCGCGAAGTTTACCGTTAGAAAATAATTTCGATGCCAGGTTTTTTCTACGGCAAAAATTAAACCCTAAAAAGTAGTTATTAGCTATATCGTTGAAAGGAAACGTAATGTTATAATAATGTTTAATTTCAAGGAGATTTTCATTAACAAACCCATGTTTTTCTCAATGGAGAAAAAGTGTGTAAATGTATAGTCGAAATATAATTTGACATGACGTTTGATTATTGTTGAAGATTAAAAAATGTGTACAAATAAGACTACGCGAAAAAAGAACTTTTGTCTAAGAAAACGGTTTTTAGCAGAATTTTCAGTTGAAATATGTCTTGTTATACATAATAATATTCATATGAAGATAGGACAGATGATTTGGTTTGGTTTATTTTTGTCGTCCGATTATTTACACTAGGGATATAGGACCAGGGGGGTGATGCCCTTCGTAGGGGTCTTTCTAAGGGAACCTGACCCGTATTTACGCAAGGTTCGAAGAAAACCATGAACACTCCGAACGGTTAGGTTGACAGCCGCGATGGGTTCGAGCCTAGCACCTGCCGTCTATCAATTGAGAGGTCAGAACCTCTCGGTCACTGATGGGGCAGAGTTAGGAAAGATGTGAAAATCAATACTGATATGAAATATGCCGATATGAAAATCAGTACTAATGATCATAAAATCTTTTTAAGCTCATTTCAATAAATTGTATAAATACTGATTAATGATTGCGTTCCTCGGGCCTAACATTAAATATACTCATTGAGTTTGGCTGGTCTAAACATTACTGTCATTAAATAGTATAAAATTGTAATTAATAAAATTGGTGGTATCAAAGAGCTTTAAGTGATGGACCAAGAAAACTCTCCTTGCCCGTACAACGTACAGGGAAATGCGTTAATTGGTAAAATTGAACAAACGCAATCTTAATCACAACGTATGGTATATTAGTTACATTAGTATATAGCATGAAATATAAGAACAATGTTATTAACTACTACTTGTAAAATGTTGTCTGTGATATGAGGTGCTGCTAGATTAACTCTCTGATTTCCTTTGTAAAATGTGTTATAGAAATTTTGTAGTTCAGAGAGTCTCACTTAAAACTCGCCAGAAAATTTGAATAAAAAAACTGAAAAAAATAAGTAAGACTAATTTTTTGAATGTAAACCTTATTTTTTTGTCCATTTTGCTCGCAACTTTACCTATTTTTCGTTTAATTAAGATAACATATAGGTTTTAAATTATTTAAAAATGACCTATGATCATATCTACTGTAAAACCACACTAAATAGTTATCTTTGGTGAATGCAAAGAAATTTCCATAAATGCTCTTAGTGACTTGTTATCCCAAGTTCCACAGTTCTGGGTATTTACAGTTACATTCAGATAAAAGTTGGCTTCGTGTCCACATAAGATTTTCAAAGAAACAAGCATCATCCATTCCCATTCTGGCAAGAAAAGTGAGAGAAAAAGTCGATCGCATATCACGGTCGATGCGACGTAACTTTTATACACGGCTGATCTTGTACGAATAGAAGTGGATAATCTTTCGTAGGATTTTCCATATCGTACAATAAGGCATATGCAGAATCCGAGCTGTCCCGCGAGAACTTAAAGTGGTAATAACATTGTCTGGTGCTCTGTCGACAATCGCCGTTCCCACTTCTTCGACTGTATCCTGTGATATATGGGTTTTCGTCCTCTGTCTGACTGAACATTTAGAGAACCTGTTTTCTCAAACATCTCAACCATTGCTTTTAACCCGTTCGCAACGGGAGCTTTTTACGAAATTTTTAATGTTTTGTAACCGGTTTTTAAAAACAGAAATTTGCGCCTTATTAAATCGAGAAAATGTTCCGATTGAATAAGGCAAATTTTACAGTAAAATTTTATTGGTGAGAATAAACAAGTATTCTTAAGCTTTTTTGCAGAACGTATACGTGTCGCTCATTCCCAAGGAGTTAAACCATTAACCCTTTAACGTTCATTGGATTCGCCACGAAACCACAAAATTTTAATTCCGATACGCAACACTGACACCGGTATATTTATCTAAAAATATCTTTTATTTTGTATGCAAAAAAAAAAAAAAAACACGTTTTCTTATTTAAAAATATATTTGTTCTTAATTACCGGTGTCATTCATTTATTTCGATATCTTAGCAATGAAAATGCTATGATCGTTAAAGAGTTAACTGACAAAGGACCGTTACCTATAGGTATTTTTTGTGGTTTCTAAAAGCACGAAGAGCGACAGGCGCATTGCACTGGTTGAGGTAAAAGAATTTGACTAGTAGAGCCCGCGCGTCTAAGAATGGAGACATTATGAAAGATAACTTTCAATGAAATTGCTTCTAACAGCAGTACATTAACTTTTAAAGCCGAACAAGCTAACAATGGGCCAAAAAACGTAACGTGAAATTTGAATAAAGAACTTTCTCTTCTGATTTTGCTTTCTTTTAACATTTTATCAATTGTTAATCTTTTGAACTTGCATTAAAGTGATTAGGGAGTTTATAGTGATAAAGAATTAAATTAAAAACCTTAATTTTATTTTAGTATTGATTCTTCATTTTTTAAAAACTCTCTTTTACGAATGCACAGTGCTACATATCCCCTTGGCGGTGACATTTGGAACTTTTTTTCGGGGAATCCCTTCGTCACCCGTTTTTTTTTAAATCTTCCTGTAAAATTTGGTGCCATTCTCGTAATTAGTTCGCACTACAGAACACTTTGAATACCGCCAGTTTAATTATGGCCACCTTGTATATTTATATAATTCATCAACAAAAACATGAAATTTCATAACATATCACACATTTTACTTACCCATCATACGTAGTATAGGGTAAGTCTTGCAATCGTTTTGAAAATCGAAAATTTTTTTGACGGATTTACACGTTTTAGACACTGGAGATTCCGAAAAAAAAATTTGCCGTCCGTCTGCCTGTCTGTCTGTCTGTAAACGCTCTATCTCCCGAACAAATTGAGATAGAGACGTGAAATTTTGTATGTAGTTAGTATGTAAAAATGGGACGAACCCTATTTAATATCAGCAACCTCGATTATCCGGAACTATTTTTTTCGGACTCTCGAAAAATTCGCTCTGATGAAAAGTATATAAAAATTTACGAGTTTTTTTGTTCTAAGGAATGGACGTAAAAGGCAATAAAATAACACAGATTTTGCATATGAAACGAAGTCGATCGGATTATTAGTTGCCGAGATATTTGTAATCTTGTTTTCCATATTCTTCGATTTTTCATGACCCTGTATTTCATTCAAATTTCAATTCAAAGGTATATTTTAATTGGAAATGAGACGCTTAAACCGACGCAGTTAATTGTTAGTTAATAGAATTATTATTTTTGGGGTTATAAGGATGTTTCTTTTACGCAGTTCGGTACTACTTGAGTAGTTAGGCGTTTTATATAATTTGTCGAAATTGGTACATCAGCAGTTCTTTAATATAGCATTACTACGTATATTAACAATATTTAAATTTTGTTTATGAATTGCAATGCATTGTATAAATAGTTTCACATGTTTTATTTTCATATAGGGGGAACTGGGGTACATTGATACATGGGGCACATTGATACACCCCCTCTACCGCTCACAGGGTCATTACAGGAAGTTTCACAACAGCTCCAAAAGGTGATGCTAGTGTATTCAACTACATACAGAAAATCTTGGAATGATTCAGCAGTTTGATGAAATGGGACGGGTGATTTATTGTTTTTGTTGTTCAAAAGTAAATTTGAGTTGTACAATTGAAATGCTATTATACAACTGTTCCAGTATTTTCAACCAAAATGAATACTCTCCCTGGTAAGTACACCTACTCTTTATCAGTTCCTCATTATTTATTGTTAGATATATTGTGAAGTGTTGGATTTGTGACTCATTTTATTCAAAATCGCTGTATGGGGCACATTGATACAGTTTATGACGGGGCACATTGATACAGCCTAAATCCTTTAATAGTTCATATTTTCATTATCTTTTATTATTTTTTTTACCATACACTCCATAATCCAACCTTTTTTTCACGAAAAATTTCTAATATTAGTTTTTATTGAAGTGAAATAGCTCTAATTTCTTTATATTAGAACATTTTATAGTATTTTTGAAAACAGAAGGCGTAGGAACTTACCCAGCATCTAGTGCTAGTAGAACTAATAAAAGAAAAGGACGGCATTCTGGCAAATCTCGAATTTATATCGATTCTCCAGAGAAAAAAGTATTTTCGACATGAGAAATGTTAAGTAAAAGAAACAAACTGCAGAACAGAAAATGATACTTATATTATAAACAGAATTTTTAATATAATTATCCTTTATTTTCTGTTTATGAACCTATTTATAAACAGAATAACTGGTAATTTTTTCATTTTTCATAAGAAAGAAGATAATGCTGGGGTTGAAGTGCTAGATATGACAAAGTTACCACAGCCAACAATCAGACAAGAAACAGCCAGAACATCAGGTCATAATATATTTAATTTTGATTGCTTTAATATTGCTTAAAACTAAATTGTGGGTGATTTGAATTTTTATAAATAAATATAAAATGGTTTTCTAACTCATTTTTTATGAAAAATATGCATTGGTATTATTTTGTCGTCATTTTTCTTAAACGTATCAATCTGCCCCGGGGATGGGGCACATTGATACAAATGACTTTTTTTGATTTTTTTAAAATTACATGCAAAAATACTATATAAAACAATGATTGTACATTTTTATAACATACTACACAAATTTTGCTGTCACCTCATGGAAAAAAAAAAAACTTGAATTTTCTCCTTTCTTGACACCAAAAAAAATCTTAGAAAAAAACTGTATCAATGTACCCCAGTTCCCCCTACATATCCATGATGGGTAAGTATTACGGTGGCCCCCAACGACTAGTTTTATAAATTAATAAAATATTTTTGAGTCAAATAGACTCGAACAGAATAACAGGGTTAAACATTACCTATATATGGAAATGTGTTTCAAAATCAAATAACTTAGGATCTAATTACTAACGTTTAACATCCATTTAAATTTTTTATTTAGTTCCTTTCTTTATAAAAATCATAAATTAAGTTTGAAAAATTAGTACAATCTTTTGTTTATATTATTTTTAAAATAATTTATAGGCTTAAATGCTTCGTAGGTGTACATAATATCGCAGTTTTCTGTTAAAAAACATTATCATTCAAATAATAATTTACAGTAAGATGTAAAAAATAAATTTCTAAATACTTTAATAAAGATAATTTATAAGTAAATTCTCATGTGCTTAATTTTTAAATCTTCGTCTTAAATTAAGATAAAAAAATTTTTTTCGATATAATCATATTAAAATAGAAAATTTCACAAACAGATGCACATAAAGCCTGAAAAATGTCTTAAGAATATTTTCATGTATAATGCAAAATTTAAAAACAAAACATACGAAGGACAAATTTTTTTTCATAGAGAAATATAATATTTACTTCAATCATAAAATAAATTTTCGTTTTACTAGAAACTATGTTCAAAAACTAATATACGCTGCTTAACCTGCTTAAATTGAGTTTTTGATATGTTTTTCTTTCCATGTTTTCCTAAAACAAACACGTTATATCTACTTTATGCATAGATTCACATGTATCTTTATTTAGCCCGGTAAAAATATTCTATTTTCGTTTGGATTATGTCTTTAGAAAATTATAAAATATCCTTATTTTGCAATAATTTTAAGGGCAAATATATTATGGAAAAAAGCACTCCCTTTAAAATTAGTCTTTGCTTTGTTCCAGAAACGTAAGTGTAACATTTTTTATAAAATAACGGAAAACATTATTATTTTATTCGGAATAAACTAGTGAGGAAAATTAATGGCAGAAATTGATACGAATTTTCGAGTTTTGAATTGAGTTAAAAATTGATAAAACAGAAAAAATAGTTTAATATGAAATGTTAAATCAGTATTTTTATGATGCTGGAATGTTTTTAAAATAATATGTTTAAGTATATAATAGTTTTTTACATATTACATTTCAAAAAAAGATTTTCAAAGTTTGTTAGTAAAATATTTTTGATTTTTCTTCTTTTACGCCAAAATGAAAATCGCTTTTTATTTTTCTAAAATTGAATTACTTATACCACTTTGGAAATATTCAACTATGTACCTAAAATAGACTTTTAGAAAAACATACCAAAATATCAAAAACCACTTTTTCGAAAAAAGTAACAATAACTATATATACATGCACAGTGCTTAAATGCATCATTTAAAAAGCTTCTAGCATCATAATCCTATTATTTAACATTTCAATATCAAGCTGTTTTATATAATTTTATAACTCAATTAAAAACACAAAATATAAATCATTTTATGTTCCAAGTGTCATAAGAGAATATACATGTATAATGCCTTAGCTGCCAACTCATTCGATTTATTGGCCCGGAAAAATTAAATAGATATTTTTGCCTTATTTAATCGGCAAATTACGGTGTTTCAACGGCAATGGGGAAATTTAATGCAAAATTTTTCCGGGCTGAAAAAGCGGAAGATTGTGGCAGCTATGGTAACGCGATAAAGTATATTCATAAAAAAAATAGCAGATAACAACTGAGATTGTTTGAATTATATATTTTTTCTTTTTGCTAAGAATACTATAAAAAGATATATATGACGAATTTAACGTCATTTAAAGATTTTATGCATTGGATGGGTTTAAAACAAATAGACAATTTCTATCAATTTTAGCTAATTATCATTTTCATATTTTCAAAGTAACGAGAAAATTCATATGAGTTTAAATAGAGTAATGTGGGTACAGACGCCGCAAAGATTATACTAGCGGTTCTTAGACAGAATTAAGAATTTCAATGTGTGCCTCTAATATGTATGCTGTGTTGTATACGTTTTCACTGATTAATTGTTAATGTTTAGTTTTAATACTTCAAAACCCCTTGGTAAGTTTTTAAAATTATTCTAAATAAATTTATTACTTATTTTAAACCAAATAAACGGAAATTTTTTTCCCAAACCGATTAAACTATAGACTAGATTCTCGTAGAATACAGAAATAAAATGCTTGCCTTTCTCCGGAGGTGTTCATATGACACAAAATGGCGGTGCGGCATGTTTCCTGCCATTTTTGGACAAATGACGCACCGAGATTGAGCGACAGATGCAGCAAGAGATATTTTAGTATTTCTGTTCAATAAATTCATGACTACAATTTTAGTAGAACTTACATCTAATTGAATGTATATTCAGTGCATTTCGCTACGTATCATAATACTGTGAGCAAAACTGATGATGTATCATCTGTCTACAAGGGAAACGCAGGCTTTATACTACAATCGTCAAAATTCAAGCTGTTAAACAAAATATCTCGTAGCCCAATGGTGAAAAGACCTATACAGTCAAGTAAGAGGAATCAAAAGCAATGTTACAAGTATAATGTTTATAATAAAAAAAAAAGAACAAAAAAAAAGAATTAGAAAGCGACAAACAACCGCAGCTTAAAGGAAGTAAAATGAGTAAAAAAAGAAAGAGGGAGATCAACTTGAAAGGGATCACTTGAATAAGAAACATAAATACAAGAGTCATCTTTCGACAGCCATGGAAGCGTTCTTCTTGTGGATTCGGTTGGCTGTATTGGCTTGACATTAGAAAACTCTGAATGTGCCAAATGTCTGGAGTCTTAACAAGAAATAAAATCTAAAGCGGAGTGGATTAGGTGCATAAATGCAATCGGTGGTAACACGAAAAATGCACACTTTTTTTTTGGCAAGGGGAATGGGAGAGATTGTGGACTAATGAAAGAAAAATATCAAACAATGAGAAGAAATTCCAAAAATAAAATTTCTTGGGCCTATAAAGTATAGAACTGGACTTACATTAAAACCAAACTGCAGTGTTCACTTGGATGTAAACAAGTGATTTATATCCTTTTTTAAAATTAAGGTGTTCATTGTTTCCGACAATTATGTTGTCCATTCATGTAAATTCAAATGTTTTCCTTTTCAATCTCATTTTTTGTCGTAAGTTTTATTTTTTGAGCTTATTCATTTGCATTTTGCTTAAAATTTTCACAATTTATTGATGCATATATATGAATATATAATTTTTGTAAGCTTACTTTTTTTAATTTTCGCCTGTAATAGTTTGAGAAAATGAAAATGCGACGTATTTGGGGAAAATAAAGTACAGCCTAGCTTTTTTCCCAATGTAGCACTGGTCCCACAACGCACTGACTCTGATTATAATAAACATACTCTAAAATAAAACGCTGCGAAAATAACTATGCCTACTTTAAAATAAAGGTTTAAACTTGTTTAACATAGAAATCAGATTTTAATTAATAATTTCTGGTATTTAGTTTGTTGTTTTTAGCTATCTTGCATATTTTACAAGAAGAAGGTAAAACTGCGGCACCTATCCGCACTTTACTATATTACCTCCTTTAAACGACATTAATTTATCAAAAAGAAAAAACCAAGAAATATGTGAACTGCCCTATTCCAGTTCCGAAATTTCGGTAAAATTTACGAATGTTTAATATCCTTATACAGTAAAACCTCTAAATAATGGACACCTCGGGAACTCAGAAATTGTCCGCTATTCGGAGGTGACCGCTATTGGAAAAACCTCAGAGAATCAAAAATCGCTAAGAAATGCTCAATATTTCATTAATTTACTTTTATGTGTCCTAAAACCTCTATTATATAATTAATCAGAAATTAAAAATATTTTTTAATCAATAAAATTGAAATAAATTTGTGCACACTTTGTGAGGGAGTGACCTTTGTCATAAAGGCACTTTAGTATTTCTGAGATCGTGACATCAATAATTTAACATGTGTAAGCGTAAAAGCGACATCTATCCTCTCTTTTACTTTAACTTTCTAGAGTGTGTGTGTCTCTTTCGGATTCTACAGTTATGGCTCGCGGTTAGTAGTAATATGTTAATTTGAAGTATCTCAGTTTGCAGCATATAAAAGCTTGGAGTTTGAGTGTGTGAGGTGTGTCTCTGGCATTAGCCAGCCAAGACTGAGTGTGACTAGCGACATTAGATAGCGGTGTGTGTCTCTGGCGATAGCCAGCAGAGCATTAGCCAGCTAGCAGTGGTGTCTCGGGCGATAGCCAGCAGAGTGTTCGAGCGATATTAGTCAGCGAAGTGTGCTTCCCGCTGGCGTCTAGCAGATTGATTGATCCAGCGTGAATATTACTAACCCATATAGCACAAAAGCTCCTCAATACCTCCCCAGGAGCTCCAAGCCACCCCATATTCCTCCTAAAACTAAAATGACAAGATCAGGACGTCCTGGGGAAGAGTCATTTACGATGTCCTCAGGAATGAGCTCCCAGTAACATCCCACGGAGCAATTTCCCAGGGACGCTACTCCTGAGGAAGTATCTGGGAAATCCCTTCTGGGGATGTACCCGGTTAGTCATTCCTGGGGAAGTGCCCAGGAAGTCACAGTGCTGGCGCCATCTGATGAATGATTCAGGAATACAATACTCAATTGTTTTTAATAAAATATCGAATGCAATTTAATCACTATCGATTTTAATGACTTAATTTTATTTTATTAATTATTCAATTCCTTATTTATTAGCAAATTAGATAATTGTTATTAAATTGCTATTATTTTTAATTATTGCTGTAACTTTTAATCTTTTTAGTTAAATTAAAAATTTTTATTTATTATTTCAGTTACTTACTATTTTTATATACTAAGTACTATTATATATCTTTTAAATCAAGTTTTGTTCATTTATCAATATTTTATTAATTATTAATAAATAACCTATTGCGTTTTGCTTTATTATTATTTGTTTTATTAACTAAGAAATTAATTTAACTTGTTTAAATTAACTAAATAGTAAGTTTCTAAATTAATACACTAAAATCTCTAAATAGAAGAAATTTCTATATCATACATTTTTCTGCTATTTAGAAGTAAAGATATTTATGCAAAAAAAAAAAAAAAAAATCTTAATGTAAGTTTGTTTATGAGTATCCTTTAAAACTTTGTTATGAAAATTATCTAAATTGAGTCCTGATGCATCTTAATGTCAAATATTAAATGTTTTTGTGTGTGTGTGTATATATATATATATATATATATATATATATATATAAACAAAAGTGTCCCGATGAAATTAGACATATTTATCACAGCACATAACACAAAATCAAAGATAATTCATTTAAAATGGTATACAGTCGAACCTCGATTTAACGAATTGATTGGGACCAACAAATCCGTTCGTTAAATCAAAGCAATTCGTTAAATCGAATATAAATTTTTGTGAAGAGTATGGTATGAAAATATCAATACAAAATACCCTTAGATATACAGATTTAAAAAAAAAAAAAAAAAAAAAAAAAGATTATTGTTTACTACGAACTTAAAAATTATATGTTAGGATATCAACGTTTAAATTATCTAAATTCTTTAATATTATTTGCTTTTAAAATTTAATACATAATACATGCATACTTATTGGCAATTTGGAAAGAAATCCTTGATAGTGTTTTGTTTTGGGTTCATTGTTTTGACTTTTCAAAGTTCTTTGTCGATATTTTCTAACGCCGTAAGAGCAACATCATCAACCTCGTGAGACAAAAAATAATTTTTTAAAGTGTTCAAGTTGCAAATTGATTCTTGGAATGTCACTTTTTTTATTTGAATTTCCGTTTCTTCGTCTTCTTAACTGCTTTCAGAATCTTCATTCTCTTTCTGTTCACTATCGCAGGTACTTAGCTCTACAACTTTATATACAACTTCATCATATATTTCTAGTCGAAAAGGGGAAAAGACTGTCTTTTGAATCCACCAGAAATGAGAAAAAAAATGTAATACTTGGATTAGAATGTGAAAGATTCAAAATTTTATGCGCAAAAAAGTCAAAGTTTTAGTCTATCTGCAAATGCAAATTTTTTTTCAGCGATTGTTGTTCGTTAAATCAAAGCTAAAAATTCGTTAAATCAGAGCATTTTAGCATCCTTTTTGTCGGGACAGAAAAAATATTCGTTAAAAAGGAGAATTCGTTAAATCAAAGTACGTTAAATCGAGGTTCGACTGTATTTGGATTTAAAATACATAAATATTGAGCCGCTCCCCCCCCCTCCGCATACACATACCAATAAATGATTTATTTGAAAAGATTTTCTGTAAAGAAATCAACAAAAATATTCCCGTCTTTAATTAAATGAAAAATGGTGCATATTGTATTTTTTATGCATATAAATATTTCATACAATTTTCAAAGACAATTAAATGGAGATTTAAACGAAAAGTAATTTTATTTATAACAATAAGAAAATAAAATGATTTTGTAACAAATTAAAATTTTATTAATAGTTTCTATTTTATATAACTCAAGCAGTGTTTCAGTGTAATGATAGAACTTTACAAATGATTTTCACACCAAATTCTGATATAATAAATTATACAAATTTGTACAATGGTGTGTTATTGATGAAAATACAAAATTTTAATATTTTACTATGTTATAAAATAATTTAGTGGTTTTACAGTATTTTTTTAATCCCGCAACAAGTGGTAAATCTCCAAACATCTGTAACTCGTACCGTCGTATAAGAATTTCATAAGTAACGGATTTAATTATTTGTTAATAAATGCTCGTCAAAATATACCTAATCACTTTAAAACGAGTTTGTTGATTGGTTGTTATTAATTATAAACATGAGGGACATATCAAGGGAAGGAGGGGGATTGCCCTCAGTGAAGGTCTTTCTAAAGGAACCTAACCCGTATTTACGCAAGGAAATACAAGATTCGAAGAAAACACCGGGAAACTGCGAAATATTAGGTCGACGGGCGCGATTGGTTACAAACTCTGCACATCCCATCTACCAGCTTCGAGAGCAGAATCTCTTGACCACGGGTGGGGCCCAGAATGAAACTGCAACAATGAAATATTTCAAAGAGCAAAAAGTAGGAAAGAAAAGACTTAAGAAAAGACTAAGCAAATTTATATATATTTTTTTTTCATAAATTCATATAATAAGAGCACCTTTTACCAAACGTAAAAAGAAAAAAAATCGCTTAACATTTCTGTAAAAAATAAATAAATAAATAAAATAAATAAGAGAGAGAGAGAGAGCGAAAAGATTTTATTTTTGAAAGATTCACTTAGAGCTTATATGTCTACCATAAACAAAAAATCATCAAAGACATATCAAGAGAGGGGGGGGGGGGATTGCCCTCCGTGAGGGTTTTTCTAAAAAAACCTAACCCGTATTTACGCAAAGAAATCCAAGATTTGAAGAAAACCGTGGAAAACTCCGAACGACTAGGCCGACGGGCGTGATTGGGTACAAACTCAGCCCCTCCCATCTACCACCTTCGAAAGCAGAATCTCTTGATCGCTGGTGTCACCCACAGTGAAACTGTAACAATGAAATATTTCAAAGAGTAAAAAGTAGGAAAGAAAAGACTAAGCAAATTTACATATTTTTTCATAAATTCGTATAATAAGAGCACCTTTAAACAAGCGTAAAAAGAAAAAATATCGATAAAAAATTCTGTAAAAAAAAGTAAGATCGAGATAGAGCAAAAAAGTTTGATTTTTGAAAGGATTTACTTAGATTTTATTTGTCAATCATTAAGAAAAAAAAAACAAGGTACATATTAAGGGATGAAGGTTGCCCTCCGTGAGGGTCTTTCTAAAGGCACCTACCCGTATTTACGCAAGGAAGTTTAAGATTCGAAGAAAACCGTGGAAAACTCTGAACGATTAGGCCGACGCGTGTGATTGGGTACAAACTCACCACCTCCCATCTACCACCAAGAGAAAAAAGAAAAAAAATCGATTAAAATTTCTGTGAAATTCATAATTTTAAAGAAACTATGTGTTTTAATCTCTTGCTATTTTAATTTCTGGAAATAATATTTTTATTAACTAAAATTAAATTTTATAGGGGATATCATCAGAAACGTTTTGCATCATTCATTGTGTGTCAAAGTATATAATTCATAACTACTTTTATAACTACTGAACAATTTTAATGGATTTTAAGTATTAAAAGCTAAAAGGATATTTTTATCATTTAAAAATACAATTTCATTTAAAACTTTTTAAAGCCAAAGACATTTATGTTATAACAAATAATTATTGACAATTTATTTAGAGTTATTAACTTAAATTTATTTCGAGTGTATGCAAAAGCACAAAATATGAGGACATTTCCTAGTTTTAAGTTTCAAAAGTGGAGTAAAAATGCATCTATATCTTAGAAACCTTTATTCTTTACTGTCCCGACAGCATAACGGTCAGAGTGCGCGTCCGGAATACCAAGATACTCGGGTTCAAATCCAGCAGGAAAAATAAAGGTAAGAAATTTGTTCCTGAATAATCTCTATATATGTAAATCCGTCTGAATAATAGAAAAAAATAAAACATTCGCGTTTTCTCCAAAAATTTTTTTAAATTAAATCATAGCTTTATTTTTTTTTTTTTTTTTAACATATTAGTGACCTTGAAGTTTCCCAAATTCCTCCTATATAATTTCCTCAAATCTTCCCCAGAACCTCCCGGGGAGGACCCTCAAGGAGGTCCTGGAGAGCGCCCGAGGACGCTGTAAAGCGGACATTTTAGGTTCCTGAGGACCTCCTGGTGACAATTTTCTGCATCCTCAGGGATGCCTGGGGGATGAGGGTCCTGGGATGTGAATCCTCCCCAGGACATCCTGGGGAGGCAAGTGTGCTATATGGGAAGTAGCATCGTGCCTCCAGTGAGTTGCTAAGAAGTTTTGGTATTTGACTCGAGAAAGTTGGCCGGTGGTAAGAAATTTAATAGTAATTGCATTTGATTATCTGAAAGTGAATAAAGGATATCTACAGCCACGGGCTGTCTAATTAGATTTTTTCTAACAGTTTAGCCGAAGATAGCTGAGAAGTAATCAGAGTTGCCCCGATTGAGCTAGTTCCGGTGCTGTGAGTATGAGTTCAATCTTTTAGTAGTATTCTCAGTTGTGAAAATTAAGACTTGCTCCACTTCGCTTAAGCCCTTATCGTTTTAAATAAACTGTGTTTTTATCTTAATTCATGAGTATGTCTGCATTTAACTCCCAGCACGAGCACCCAACCGTTATAACTTTTATCCACTGTTTATTATATTCTCGTAAAATAATCTGTTACAAAAGTTTACTTTTGCTTGCGATTGCATGAAATTTGTTTTTCTACGTGACGCTATTGGACATTGTAGAGTTCCGGGCGGTAAGGGAAGGACTGCAATTTTTGACCTTTAAAAGCATAAAATCTTATAATATTCTTGGGTGATATTTCAATGCTCTGGGAGATATTCCTCCCCCGAATTTAGCACTGAACGTGGGGGGGAGGGGGGATTTTTTCCAGCTTTTTATCTACAATTATCTGTGATCACAAAATTTGTGGCACGTTGTGCTGATAAATTCAGAGGCCTTTTTGCTTTCTTTTTATTTTTTTTCTCTTTAAAATATACTTTTTTCATCCTTTTACAGTGTCCGCTATTCGGAATGTCCGTTATTCAGAGGTTAAACATACAAAAATTTAAGTTTTGGGAGTGGGAATTGGAAAACTGTCCATTAAATAGAGGTGTCCTCTATTCGGGAGTGTCCGTTATGGAGGTTTTACTGCATGCTCCTTGCATTTTAGCGCTGTTCGCGTATGCAAGTCACTGAGCCGCCATCATTGTTATGTCACATCTATCAGATTTTTGCTTCTTTTCTAAAAATTTCAAATTCGTACCACAAAAAATTATTTGGAATTTTTTCTACTTTATTTGTAGAAAATCGATCTAATTCCAAATATAAAATAAAAATAAGAGTTAAATTTTTTTGTGCGAATTGGAAATAGCAAATGAAGAAAAAGTGAGGTATCATGAATTATGCTTCATACGTCATTGTCGGAAGTGACTAAAACAGTATGATGTGCATAATATGCCTGTGGTGAGGTCTATTAACACCACTAAATTTTTGTCGCAATTTTCTCCTTAATTAATGACAGAATCTCATTATGTTAAGTGGAAGAACACTGAAAAAATTGTGGTATCGGCAGGTTCCACTCTGCGATAACTTTCCATCACTGTAAATTTAACAAGTTGGAAATTGCACGTGAAGCGTAGCATATGAGGTGCGTTCGTACGATAACGAAATTTTAAAATATCACTCTCATATATCAATCTCATAAAATTGTAAATAATTACAATTAAAATGCACACCAAAGAATGTTAACCCTATAACCATTATGCAATGGAATACTAATGTGTGGCCTTGTAAATCATTAACAAATATTCTTTGCCCCACAGATTATGCAAAATGTATATTATAATATGTACTTTATAGATGCATATCAATTTCATTACTTTCGAATGAGTGTAACACTATTAAAATGTATTTGAATCATTTTTCCCCATTAGCCGTAATGTAACGGAACATTTTTGATTGTACGTGTAGTTGAACTATGTATCCGATTTTAATAAAATTTGAAATAACTCGACAAAATTATGTAATAATTATGTATTTAAAATTTCAATCGATTAAAATGCATTTGAAACTTTTTCCCCATTGACCGTAATGTAACGGAATCCTTTTGATTGTCCCTGTAATTGATCTATGCATCCGATTTTCATAAAATTTGAAGTGACTCGACACAATTATATAATAATTATGTATTTTAAATTTCAAACGATTCAGTTGGGTAGTTTTTGCGTTGTTATATGCGGACAGACAGACGGACAGACAGACGAACGGACAGACAGACGGACAGACAGACGGACAGACGGACGGATTGAACGACAACAATAGGTGCTACGTATTTACATAATCCCATATAGCACACTTGCCTCCCCAGGACATCCTGGGGAGGATTCACATCCCAGGACCCTCATCCCCCAGGCATCCCTGAGGATGCAGAAAATTGTCACCAGGAGGTCCTCAGGAACCTAAAATGTCCGCTTTACAGCGTCCTCGGGCGCTCTCCAGGACCTCCTTCAGGGTCCTCCCCGGGAGGTTCTGGGGAAGATTTGAGGAAGTGATATAGGAGGACTTTGGGAAACTTCAAGGTCACTAATATGTTCAAAAAAAAATTTAAAGCTATGATTTAATTAAAAAAAAATTTTGGAGAAAACGCGAATGTTTTATTTTTTTCTATTATTCAGACGGATTTACATATATAGAGATTATTCAGGAACAAATTTCTTACCTTTATTTTTCCTGCTGGATTTGAACAAGAGTACCTTGGTATTCTGGACGCGCACTCTGACCGTTATGCTGTCGGGACAGTAAAGAATAAAGGTTTCTAAGATATAGATGCATTTTTACTCCACTTTTGAAACTTAAAACTAGGAAATGTCCTCATATTTTGTGCTTTTGCATACACTCGAAATAAATTTAAGTTAATAACTCTAAATAAATTGTCAATAATTATTTGTTATAACATAAATGTCTTTGGCTTTAAAAAGTTTTAAATGAAATTGTATTTTTAAATGATAAAAATATCGTTTTAGCTTTTAATACTTAAAATCCATTAAAATTGTTCAGTAGTTATAAAAGTAGTTATGAATTATATACTTTGACACACAATGAATGATGCAAAACGTTTCTGATGATTTCCCCTATAAAATTTAATTTTAGTTAATAAAAATATTATTTCCAGAAATTAAAATAGCAAGAGATTAAAACACATAGTTTCTTTAAAATTATGAATTTTACAGAAATTTTAATCGATTTTTTTTCTTTTTTCTCTTGGTGGTAGATGGGAGGTGGTGAGTTTGTACCCAATCACACGCGTCGGCCTAATCGTTCAGAGTTTTCCACGGTTTTCTTCGAATCTTAAACTTCCTTGCGTAAATACGGGTAGGTGCCTTTAGAAAGACCCTCACGGAGGGCAACCTTCATCCCTTAATATGTACCTTGTTTTTTTTTTCTTAATGATTGACAAATAAAATCTAAGTAAATCCTTTCAAAAATCAAACTTTTTTGCTCTATCTCGATCTTACTTTTTTTTACAGAATTTTTTATCGATATTTTTTCTTTTTACGCTTGTTTAAACGTGCTCTTATTATACGAATTTATGAAAAAATATGTAAATTTGCTTAGTCTTTTCTTTCCTACTTTTTACTCTTTGAAATATTTCATTGTTACAGTTTCACTGTGGGTGACACCAGCGATCAAGAGATTCTGCTTTCGAAGGTGGTAGATGGGAGGGGCTGAGTTTGTACCCAATCACGCCCGTCGGCCTAATCGTTCAGAGTTTTCCACGGTTTTCTTCAAATCTTGGATTTCTTTGCGTAAATACGGGTTAGGTTCCTTTAGAAAAACCCTCACGGAGGGCAATCCCCCCCCCCTCTCTTGATATGTCTTTGATGATTTTTTGTTTATGGTAGACATATAAGCTCTAAGTGAATCTTTCAAAAATAAAATCTTTTCGCTCTCTCTCTCTCTCTCTTATTTATTTTATTTATTTATTTATTTTTTACAGAAATGTTAAGCGATTTTTTTTCTTTTTACGTTTGGTAAAAGGTGCTCTTATTATATGAATTTATGAAAAAAATATATATATAAATTTTCTTAGTCTTTTCTTAAGTCTTTTCTTTCCTACTTTTTGCTCTTTGAAATATTTCATTGTTGCAGTTTCATTCTGGGCCCCACCCGTGGTCAAGAGATTCTGCTCTCGAAGCTGGTAGATGGGATGTGCAGAGTTTGTAACCAATCGCGCCCGTCGACCTAATATTTCGCAGTTTCCCGGTGTTTTCTTCGAATCTTGTATTTCCTTGCGTAAATACGGGTTAGGTTCCTTTAGAAAGACCTTCACTGAGGGCAACTCCCCTCCTTCCCTTGATATGTCCCTCATGTTGATAATTAATAACAACCAATCAACAAACTCGTTTTAAAGTGATTAGGTATATTTTGACGAGCATTTATTAACAAATAATTAAATCCGTTACTTATGAAATTCTTATACGACGGTACGAGTTACAGATGTTTGGAGATTTACCACTTGTTGCGGGATTAAAAAATACTGTAAAACCACTATATTATTTTATAACATAGTAAAATATTAAAATTTTGTATTTTCATCAATAACACACCATTGTACAAATTTGTATAATTTATTATATCAGAATTTGGTGTGAAAATCATTTGTAAAATTCTATCATTACACTGAAACACTGCTTGAGTTATATAAAATAGAAACTATTAATAAAATTTTAATTTGTTACAAAATCATTTTATTTTCTTATTGTTATAAATAAAATTACTTTTCATTTAAATCTCCATTTAATTGTCTTTGAAAATTGTATGAAATATTTATATGCATAAAAAATACAATATGCACCATTTTTCATTTAATTAAAGACGGGAATATTTTTGTTGATTTCTTTACATGTAATTTTAGAAACTAAGATTTTAAGCAATTTAAAAAGCTTTAAAAAACTGATATTTTTATTTAAAATATAAGATGTTTTCAATATATGTATATATTTCTTTTACATTTACTAACAAAATTCTTTGTAACGCTTTTTCTTACAAATTCAGAAATAGTCTATTCTTGGAATACCGCACTTTCTTTTTCTCTCTCTCTCTCATTGAGTGACCGACAAAACGCATTCTCAGCTGACAACTGACTGGGGAGGCAGGATAATCTTGTTAAAAATTCAATTGTTGAAAGGCTGGGAAGGTGACAGCC
This sequence comes from Maratus speculifer, assembly GCA_964019185.1. Lineage (NCBI taxonomy): Eukaryota > Metazoa > Arthropoda > Arachnida > Araneae > Salticidae > Maratus > Maratus speculifer. The sequence continues at coordinate 210,021,125 of OZ025300.1, read as the reverse complement.
TGAAGGTTGGGAAGGTCACTTGGGGTAGTAAAATTCCATTCAATTCAGTTGAAAACTGTGATAAAAATATTTGTTACTTAGGAAATACAAATAAATATTTATCTGTAATTTCAGAACCAAAAATTTTTTTATATATCTGAAGTTTTCAAAATAAAGACTTCATTTTATCTTTCAGAATTTAAATAATAATATGTTTGATAATCTATAAAAGATATTAGAAAAATAATTTGTTATTAAGTACAACTTACATTAAAAAAAATATTAATGATAAATAAAACAAAATAAGTTAAACCTTCAAAAATGACATTTAAATTGAAGCTTCTATTTAGAAAACAATTTCTTATCTTCAATACATATATAAATTACTCTGGATAAATAATTGATAATAACCTAAATTAAACTTTAAATTAGCGTGAATTTATATTTTTTAAACTGATTTTATAACTATGTATATTTTTGAACAGAAAATCTTTTCAAATAAATCATTTATTGGTATGTGTATGCGGAGGGGGGGGGGGAGCGGCTCAATATTTATGTATTTTAAATCCAAATATACCATTTTAAATGAATTATCTTTGATTTTGTGTTATGTGCTGTGATAAATATGTCTAATTTCATCGGGACACTTTTGTTTATTTTATATATATACATATATATATATACACACACACACAAAAACATTGAATATTTGACATTAAGATGCATCAGGACTCAATTTAGATAATTTTCATAACAAAGTTTTAAAGGATACTCATAAACAAACTTACATTAAGTTTTTTTTTTTTTTTTTTGCATAAATATCTTTACTTCTAAATAGCAGAAAAATATATGATATAGAAATTTCTTCTATTTAGAGATTTTAGTGTATTAATTTAGAAACTTACTATTTAGTTAATTTAAACAAGTTAAATTAATTTCTTAATTAATAAAACAAATAATAATAAAGCAAAACGCAATAGGTTATTTATTAATAATTAATAAAATATTGATAAATGAACAAAACTTGATTTAAAAGATATATAATAGTACTTAGTATATAAAAATAGTAAGTAACTGAAATAATAAATAAAAATTTTTAATTTAACTAAAAAGATTAAAAGTTACAGCAATAATTAAAAATAATAGCAATTTAATAACAATTATCTAATTTGCTAATAAATAAGGAATTGAATAATTAATAAAATAAAATTAAGTCATTAAAATCGATACTGATTAAATTGCATTCGATATTTTATTAAAAAACAATTGAGTATTGTATTCCTGAATCATTCATCAGATGGCGCCAGCACTGTGACTTCCTGGGCACTTCCCCAGGAATGACTAACCGGGTACATCCCCAGGAGGGATTTCCCAGATACTTCCTCAGGAGTAGCGTCCCTGGGAAATTGCTCCGTGGGATGTTACTGGGAGCTCATTCCTGAGGACATCGTAAAAGACTCTTCCCCAGGACGTCCTGATCTTGTCATTTTAGTTTTAGGAGGAATATGGGGTGGCTTGGAGCTCCTGGGGAGGTATTGAGGAGCTTTTGTGCTATATGGGATTACGAACGCACCTAAAAATGAGTATATAAGCGTTCTCGTTCAACAAGTAATACATTTCTGCCATGCTTTATGCTTTATTCATAATACAGTAAAGTTTGTTTTATTTAATCACTGAGAAAAAAAACCCTGATAAATGTGCTTTTTAGGTGCTTTCGTAATTATGTAAATACGTAGCACCTATTGTTGTCGTTCAGTCCGTCCGTCTGTCCGTCTGTCTGTCCGTCTATCCGTCCGCATATAAAAACGCAAAAACCACCCAACCGAATCGTTTGAAATTTAAAATACATAATTATAACATAATTTTATCGAGTCATTTCAAATTTTATGAAAATCGGATGAATAGATCAATTACAGGGAGAATCAAAATGATTCCGTTACATTACGGTCAATGAGGAAAAAAGTTTCAAATGTATTTTAATCGTTTGAAATTTAAAACATATGATTATTGCGTAATTTTGTCGAGTCATTTCAAATATTATGAAAATCGGAATCATAGATCAATTACAGGGACAATCAAAAGGATTCCGTTAAATTACGGTCAATTGGGAAAAAAATTTCAAATGCATTTTTATGATGTTACACTCATTCGAACATAATAGAATTTGCATGAATCTATGAAGTATATACTAAAATATGCATTCTGTACAATCTGTGATGCAAAGCATTTTTATTATTAAATTACAGGGCCTTACAAAAGTATTCCATTACATAATGCTATACGGGGAAACATTGTTTGGGGCATGTTTTAATTATATTCAACTCTTTCACATTTTATGAATAAGATATACGTTTCTGAGGTGTAATAAAAATTATTTTCTGTATATTTACAGTAACACAAAAACAGATTTCGACTACTATACTGTATCCGAAGTACGCTCTACTATATCAGCAAGATCTGAATATTTTTAAAACTTCGTTATCGTACGAACGCACCTCATTTGCTACGTTCACGTGCAATTTCCAATTTGTTATTCCTTGACTAAACTGTGGTCTCTCTTTATCAGCTTTGTCCGAAATGTAATCGTTTTAAAAACTGTAATAAATTTCACGAATTTACTATTTTAATACACAGGAAATTCCTAAAACGTATTAAAGTAATTCCGTCCATCTGTCTATGTGTCTGTGTTTCTGTAAACACTCTCCCCCACGAATAAGTTTGGATAGTGACTTAGAATTTGGCATATAGTACTTAGTGGGTAATATTGAAGTATAATACTTAATGAGTAAATAATTAATAATATAATAGAAAGAAGGCTATTGAATATCAGTAACCTCGATTATCAGGAAGTATTTTTTGGACTCTCGAAGTAATCTTTCTGATAAAATGTACATAAAAATTTTCAAATTGTATTTATTTTAAAGATTGAATATAAAGACAATATAAAAACATAAATTTTGTATAAAGAAGGAAGTGAATTGTACAATTAGTTGTGGAGATATTTGTAATCATATTTTCCACACCTTTAATGACCCTGTTCTACGATTTTTAATGACCCCGAATGTAGTTTTTTCAAATTTCATTTCAAAGATATAATTTAATTAGAAAAGAGATGCTTAATCCGACGCAGTAAAATGTTAGTTAATATGAATCGTAATTTTTAGAGTTATAAGAATGTTTCTATCACGCGATTAATACTACCGGTTATCCCATCGACAAAAAAAAAAAAAAAAAAAAAAAAAAAAAAAAATTAAATAAATAAATAAATAAATAACTTATTGCTAAAATAATACGATTAAATGCCAATAATGGCTTATCATAAATGTTACATTCTTTATTTTTTAAACAGGTTACACGTGTTATTTACGTCATCAAATAATTTTAAATACAACGTTTTATTTGTATTATTATTAATCTTTTGCTAATTTGTTTGTTTTTTCCGTTATTTAAAATAAAATTTATGCCAATTTGCGTAATTTAGGAGTCGTTTGGCGATTTATATAATTTGTCGAAATTGATCGACGGGATAATCAACTAGTACCAGCAATTCTGTGTTAGTCAATTACTATCCTTTTATATATAAGTAAATATAAATATTTCAAAATTTGACGTGCGATTTAGTAATGGGTGAATAAAAATCGGAGTAGTCACCGCGAAACACAGAAGTTACTATCGGGAGAGGGGGGGGGGCTCCAGTTTACACGCCAAACGATTCCAAGTGCGCCTCCAACTTGGCGCTATACCACCAAATCTGGAGAGAAAACACTCACTAAAGTGAATGCAACTTGGCGCGATGTCTAGTATTTCGCCAAATTCCCTTAGACTTTCATTGTCATCCAATAGGGTCTCTTTTTTTAATGATTTAAATACACATTTCAATTTTATTTTTTAATTGTAATGCATTTTATAAATGGTTTAGACGTGTTTTTTCCATATTTTATATTATGCATAGCCATGATGGGTAACTATTACGGCGGACCCCAACGGATAGTTTATATATATTTTTAAATTTTAAATTTAACATTTTTAATTTTTTCTTTCATTTTATATATTTTAAGGGAGATCCGTAAGAAAAAATCCAAAATTTTTATTATTGATTTTAAAGTAATGAATTTTGGTGTATGAGTAATTTTGGTGTACTATTTAAGAATCTTCTTGTAAGGAATAATTAGCAAACAAATTCACTTTTTATTAAAAAGTATATTTTTTATGGGGATTTTTGTGATTTTTTTTTTTTTTTTTTTTTGTCGAAAAATACGCTTTTTAAAATTACTACTCCTCATTCAATTTTCAATACTTTGGTATTACTAAAATTTCTTAAATAGTGTCATAGTATATAGAAAAGAACTAAGGAGAGATATTTTTAATTTTCTATTTTAATCGGCTAAAAAAATAATTAAATATACGCATGGTAAATTTCCTTATATTTGTTATAATTTTCATGTTTACCAATTTATGTAAAATTTTCAGAAATAGTTAAAAAATATCTCTCCTTACTTTTGTTGCAATTTTTTTTTAAACTCTAAAAACATAAACACTTTGTTTCTAAATCATTTTAATACTGAGCCTTAGTACTTTGAACTTATGCAAAATATGAAAAAAAAGTCATTTTCAGGAAAACACATTTTAAATGGCCGCTAGTCCTTTAAACTCTATAGTGAATACAATTTAAAAGGCTCATTTTCTACCTGCTCCAAGTGTTCCCGAGTTCTGAAGTTTTGCATGGATATTCGCAAATATGTATTTTATCGTTTTCTGAGAAAAAAAAAAACATTTTTTGAACTTTTGATGATTTTTGGCCGAAAATGGGGTTCAGGTGTCCCTTAACTGCGTTAATTTTAATAACATTTTCATTTTTTGTCATAATACCTCATTTTTTTACAGTTTAAAGTTAAATTTTATGTTAAAATTTTGCATAGATAACATACCACATGTAGACATTTGTCACTTATAACACGATAATAATCTATAGACTGGAAATAAAGTTGACGACACTCGAAAGCCCCTTCAAGCCTTTCCGGCACAGTGTTCCCACTCTGGGCACACTTAATTTTATTTCCAAACTTCTAAACAAACGGTACCAAAAATATTTTAAAGAAATTTCGCTTTTACAATGAAAGCGTGAACTTAGGAATTCTTAATTTCTATAAAAGTCTTTTTTAAATTCCGGTGTCAATCAATAATTTCTCATTTTATGAGCAGAATTTGCTCGCGCCGGAAAGGGTTACTCACAATGTTAAGAACTGTTAGGATTAAAAAGGGGTATTTTTTCCGATAAAATATACTGGTAAGAGAAAAAGTAAATCTTTACCTCTATAATTAGTAGAGTTCAATTTTATATCTGCTCTTCTGCGTACAAAGCAGATATTCACGCGCAAATTATACGTGAAGGACATTGGCAATATGTCCGCAGAATTACACCATTAACACCAAATTGTCACTTTAAAAATCAATTTATCACTTCATTACAAAATTGGATCTCGATCCGGGATTGCCAGATTGATCTTCATTTTTAGCTCACAGACTATCATAGCCTGAGAGCTTATGTGCCCGTCCGTTCTGTATGTACGTTCGAACGTTCGTGCGTAACGCGATAACTTATGATAAAAATATCCGATCCACTTGAAATTTTGTATGTAGGTATATCCTGACAAGGCGCTTCCCTGATTAGTTTTTCGAGTTCATTCGATCTGTATAAGAGGGGTAACGGGGGGCTCATGCCCCTCCCCTTAATTTATATAAATGGGATTTTCATGCAGAATTAAGTTTTCGTTCAAAATTTAGATTAGGATCATTCTGATGAGGCGATTCCGTGACTGTTATTAGGTGTTCATTGAATAAGTATAAATAGGGGGAACATGGGCTCTAATGCCCCCCCCCTTAATTTATATAAATGGGTTTTTCAAGCAGAATTTTCAGATTTCGTTCAAATCTCTGAATAGTTTTGGAAGTTTAATGCTTAAGTATAAAAGAGGGGGATAACTCCTTTTAAATTATATAAATACTAAATGGGTTTTTATTAAGAATTATCTCATTTGCTCTGAATTTTGGATATAGATTTTTTATATGATAAAGCATGTCTTTGATAGTATAGGATGTTCAATGATTAAGTATAAAAAAAGAGGAAAGGGGAGAGCTGTTTCCCCTTCTTAATTTTTTTTTTCGAACGGAATTAACCCTTGAAAATATAAGGCTTTAATGTACAATTAGTATTTGTAGCCTGTGAGCTCAATGCCATCAGTTTAACTGGGCAGTATTCTTTATTATTCAATATTTCGTGTAAGAAATAAAAAATACCAGTTTTAGCTTTATTCAACCGCTTCCCTGTGTTGCCCGTACGTTGTAAGGGCAATGTGTTTTTGCTAATTATGATTTGCCCGTACCACGCACGGGCATCCATACTTTAATCCTAATTTATTATTCTTACCAGTAAAATATTACTGTAAATTTCGTGTTATTTAATCCAAGCATTTTTCTAATCCAATTTTCAAAAATTTCTGTTTTGATAACCCCTGATAAAAGATTAAACATTCTGTAACAGACATGAAAAAAATAGACATTATTTGAAAGATTATTTTTAATATATAGATGTCGGGTAAGTGGTTAATCACAGAAATTTTGTGATTACTTAAACTAATGATCTTTTTTTCAAAATTTCTTGTGTGAATTTGTAATTTCGAAAGAAAAATGAAAGACAAACGGACAACCCTGCCTCAAACAGAACTGTCTTTAACCTTTTGGTAACGAGGGATACATAGATCTCGGGTAAGTGGTTAATCACAGAAATTTTGTGATTATTTAAACTAATGATCTTTTTTTTTCAAAATTTCTTGCGTGAATTTGTAATTTCGAAAGAAAAATTAAAGTCAAACGGACAACCCTGCATCAAACAGAACTGTCTTTAACCTTTTGGTAACGAGGGATACATAGATTTCGGGTAAGTGGTTAATCACAGAAATTTTGTGATTATTTAAACTAATGATCTTTTTTTTTCAAAATTTCTTGCGTGAATTTGTAATTTCGAAAGAAAAATTAAAGTCAAACGGACAACCCTGCCTCAAACAGCGCTGTCTTTAACCTTTTGGGAACGAGGGATAGATATACGTGCCACAAAAAGACTTGTTTATCCTTGTTTATTCCCATCAGTAAAATTTTTTGTAAAATTTGCTTTAACCCTTTCCGGCACACTGTGCCCGGTCTGGAATACCTAATTTTAATTCCAAACTTGCAAACGGCACCAGTAATATTTTAGTAAAATTTTGCTTTTACAATAAAAACTTAAATTAAGGACTTCAAACTATCTAAAAAATTCGTTTGCGAATTCCGGTTTCAATCGATAATTTCTCAGTTTACTAACAGATTTTGCCCGTAAAGGATTAATCGGAGTATTTTCTCCATCTAATAATGCACAAATTTCTGTTTTTAAAAACCGGTGACAAAACATTAAAAATTACGTAAAAGGTTCCCGTCGCAAATTGGTTATTAATTGTAAATCTAATTAATTTTCCAATCTATAATAAGATAGATTTACTAATACTACTAACAAATCTTTAAAAACGACTGTAATTCGAGTAAACTATATCTCATATCCCAGAATGTTGCTTCGAATTTCACACTAAATTATAATGAACTTCACAATGTCAATAAGGAAAACTAAATATTTCGGGCATAACATCTCTTTGACAATTTGTGGAAAAGAGACTTCGCGATTTTAATTCATGACTTTTCTACATTGATATTTATGAATGGGTACAGACAGTTGTAAAGGAAGACTGGAATTATTCATGAATACTCCAGTAATTAATTCCCTTTCACAACGCAATAATATTCGCTTTGAATGAGCAATTGTACAAACATTGGCTAGAATTTTCCATTCACTTGGATGTTCCTCCCAGTATTTCTATTTGAAAATCGACTTCAACACAATTTAAATTGAAGTTAAGGTAAAAGAAGTAACTTAACTATGTTTTCTATAAAATAGCCTGATAAGAAAATATATGATTCATAAAGACTTTTCACTGTGATATCCTTTAAAAAGAATTGTAGTTAATGCTCTGTAGTTATGTATTAGCTTATGTAGTTAACTCGGAATGCTTTCATAGCTCATTCTCTTTTCTTCTTCATTTCTCTTCGCTTTCAGCATCTCTCTATTTTCTTCCTCAAAATTTGCACAAAACATCCAGGACATCCACAAAAGTCCTGGGAGTAGTTGATGCGAATTAGCATGTAACGCATAATTGAAGCCCTCGTCACTCCTGCAAAATTGGTACGCTCTTGATAAATCCTGGTGGTCTTAGAGCTTCTTTTATGCTTTAATACGTTCACATAATCACTGGTGGCCCGCAAAAAGCATTAAGAATCCCTACTTACCCCCATCAGTAAAGTTTTAATGTAAAATTTGCCTTATATAATCTGACTATTTTCTCGGTTTAATAAATCAAAAATTTCTCTTTTTGAAAACCACCGGTGGCAAAACATTAAAAATTCCGTAAAAGGGTCCCGTCGCGAATGTGTTAACCCTTTCCGGCACGTGCAAAATCGGACAGTAAAATGAGATATTATCGAATGACACCGGTATTCACAAACTAATTTTTTAGATATTTTAAATCCCCCAATTTAAGCTTTTATTGTATAAGAAAAATTTTACTGAAATATATTAGTGGTGCCGTTTGCAAGTTTGTAATTAAAATGAATATTTCAGACCGGGCACAGTGTGACGGAAAGGGTTAAATCAATAATTTCCTGGAACCAAGGTAGGTCAGCTCACAGCCATCACGTAATTATTTTCTCGTGAATATGCCTCCCAGGTGTAGTTTGACATCGGATCATCCATAAATTATAAAATCATAAAAAGGTCAATTGATATATCTGTGTATATAAAAATAAAAGAATAAAAACAATGTAATGTGTTACCATTATATTGTTCTTCAAAACCATTAACGTTCCTAATTACATAGATAAATTACTTCCATGAGCCACCATTTTGACGGTTACGATATGAAAATGTTTCGGTTCAAACCAGAAATTTCTTTATGAAATAAATTCAAAATGCGGGAAGAAGTAAACCGTTAAATAAAAAGGTTAAATTATTCTAAATCAAAATTCCGGTGTGAAATATTTTTATAAAACTTGACTGAATATTCTAAAATTTTCGATAGTTATAGTATTAAAAATAAAATTATTGGTAGAAAAACAAAAAGGGTCACCACTTTGTTCTGAGGATTTGTCCTTTCTGAATTAAAAATCCGCAAATTTGGCAAAAATGCTAGTAAATATTAGTGTTGCCACTGGACTACTTTTCTTAAATTCAGATTTCTAGCTTCTAACCTCTTTTCTGAAATGACAACCCCTTAACCTTTTCGCGACGGGAGTCTTCTATGAAATTTTTAATGTTTTGTCACCGGTTTTTGAAAAAAAGAAATTAGCGACTTATTAAATAGAGAAAATGTCCCTACTAAATGAATCAAATTTTAGTCTAAAATTTAAATGGTTGGTAAAAACAAGGATTCTTAAGCCTTTTTGCAGCATGTATACGTGTCGCTCGTCCCCAGGGGGTTAATGATTATGATAAATGATAATGGTAAAGATAAAGATAAAAACATTCCTCTTGTTTTCACCTTAATTAATATATAATTTAATAAAATTAAGTAGAGCGAATTTTGCTACTTCGGAAATGTGTTGCCAATAAAGAAATCTGATTTTTAAATAAAGCTATAAAGAATAACACTGATGATTACAGAAACGACGGTTTCAAAGCGTAGTTCACACAAGCTTCGCAGGATCTTTGGACATTAATATTACAAATTCAGATTATTCATCTATTTTTTTTATTAAATAAAGTTACCTGAATGCCTTAACCCTTTCAGGGGCAGTGTTTGCAGTCTGCAAACACTTAATATTACTGTTCCAATTTCGAACTGGCACCAGTAAAATTTTAGTACAATTTCAATTTTATAATATTCGAGAAAAAACAGATCTTGATTATTTTCAAATAAATCTGTTCTTAAATTGCGGTGTGACTCAATTATTTGAACATTTTCGGAGCAGAAATACCTTGTCCCTGAAAGGGTTAAACGAAACTTTTTTTTTTTGGTAAAATTGAATTTCCTTAGCCGAGTTTGATGTACTGTTTATGCCCATTTTAAGGTACATGCTCTATAATTTCTAATGAAAACGAAAGAGCTATTTAAATTAGAAATTTTTAATTTAATATTTAAACACGGAACATGGATTCATTTTTTAAAATCTTTTAGTTTCAAATATTTTCGTGCGATTAAAAATATGAAATATTCCACTAAAAATTTGAGATAAACCCACAACAGTTTTTGATAATGTTCATATGTAGTTTTCAAACTCTAAAAATTTATATATAAAAATCGTTTCCTTTAAATTTCCATAATATTTAATTCTTTTTAATACATTTTAATGCGATTAATTCTAGCAGATATTACAGGAGGATGTTTTAATAACTATGCTTGCAAAAACCCCAATTTAATCTAATTTTAAAATGATACAGTTTGAGTAAATATATGTTATAAAATATAAAAAACAGTTTTCCTTTCTTCCGTTAATCAGAAACATAAAACAAAAACACCAGCGTTTATATACACTCCTAATATAAAAGTTTCCCGAATGTTTACAACAGTTTGTTCAAGCATGAAAGCAATAACAAGAACAATAATAATAGGTGAGAGGTACCATTTTGAAAGTATGGTGATTAACCCTTTGAGCTTTGCTGGTAGAATATTCTACCACATAATTTTAATTCTGAAATATCACAACGACACCAGAAATTTTGACCAAATTTATTTTTCGCGTATATTTTAAATCGGTTTTTTTCTTTGCAAAATACTGGTGTGAATGTGACATCTGGCTCAAGTATCCCCTCCATGGGGATACTTGAGCCACGATGTAAAAGAAAAAGTAAACATTTATTAGACATGGAAAAATAGTTCAAAATTAATTGAAAGTGGTTTTCAAATGAAGAAAAAATATCAAATTTTCATTTTTAATATTTTATTTTGTTCTAAGAAATTATAAAAAATTAAAAAAAAATTAAAATTTAAAAAATGGCTCAAGTATCCCCATCTTCCCCTACTATTTATATTTTTCTGCTCTTAATACTAATGCGAAGAGAAAGAGTTTAGAACGTATTCTAGGATTAAAAAAATACACTTGAGGATCATGTTATATACCATATAACAATAGATATAAAGCCTGTGCGGAAAAATACTATAATTATTAGTATATTTCATGAAAAATGTGAAAGGTCTTCAATTTTTAAAATATTTTGTATCTTTTTTGAGGAACTGAATTCATATTTAATAACATCCAGCTTTAGAGATTTTAAATCGAATCACATTTAATTATTGCAATTTTCTTTAAAATGAAATTATTATTTTCTTTTTATAAATTTATCTTAATCATTTGAATTATAAAGGATATTTATTTAATCTCAGATTTACTTATTTTTACACAACTAGGGGCTCTGACCCTTCCACATACATTTGTCAATCCCCCGTTTCCGACACTAAAAATCACTCAATTTGATTGGTTCAGGGATGCAAGCACAGCGGTAAAAATGGCTGATCTTAACCCATTAGTGCCTAGCATCCCTTTTTAGGGACGCTTCAAAAGGTGCATAAAGCACTGTTTTTGACACCGGTAAAAAAAGAACAGCAATCTTTATTTTTCTAAATTGAATTTTTTTTTTGTAATTAAAGAGCTAAACTTAATTCTTTTAAAGATAGTGATGGCAACCGAATAAAATTGGCGCAAAAGGTGCTGGGCACGAATGGGTTAACTGCTTAAGAATAATAAAATTTTTTAATTTATTAATACTCAAAATTCTTATCATTAAATATAACGGAAAATACTTTAAATATTTAATGGTATGAACCTGTCATTTCTCGCGCATAGTTTGCATCCCTATAGGGTTTTAAAATTTACACAGAAGATTAAATTATATTGAAGCAAAAACAGTAGACGTAGCCTTGTAAATGGGTATTCATTTCTTCATTTTTACGGTAGGAGTTCAAGACCAAATCAGCTGCAGTTTATGGCTCTTTTCGCGTTTGGTTAAGTAAGAATCATGGATGTAGTGAAGGATATACGCGAATATACGCCGTATACCTTCTAGGTTTTTTGAGGAACACCGTTCTACTGTTTCTCATGAAAATTATAATATATACATTCTAGAGTATACCCTGTGCTTTGAGTGTATGCTTTCTGTTTAAAGGGTACACTCTTTGATTTTTTACAACTACACCACTGATAAAAATACTTAAACATTTCAAAATCGACTCATATAAAATGAACTAATTCAACAGTCATTGCTGTCCAGTTTTCTTAAATAATGCTGTAAGATAATAGTAATTTTAAATAATTTTAAGTGTAATACGTGAAATCTGACATGATTTTCACGAAAGTTTTCTTTCTTTTTATAATATTCACTCAAAAATATTTTTATCGATAAAAAGGGAGTATTATTTGCGCTACCTTAGAATTATCAAAAATAGTTTAATCCCTTAACCCATTCGTGCCCAGCATCTTTTGCGTAAATTTTATTTGGTAGGCACCACTATTTTTAGAAGATTTAATTTTAGTTCATTAATCACGAAAGTGCATCATTTAAATAAAATAACTATTGCTTTTCTTTTTTACCGGTGTCAAAAACAGTGCTGAATGCACCTTTTGAAGCGTCCCTAAAAAGGGACGCTAGGCACTAATGTGTTAATTGATTTGCCCGTACGCCGTTCGGGTAGGACGAAGTTGCTTAATTCATCATTTAAAGCTTTTTAAAACCACATTTAAAAAAAAATTATTTCATACTATTTAAAGGAGGAACTGTTTAGACTAAATGTTACGAATAAATTTATTTAAAAAATTATGGTGAGAATCCGTCATTTTCAATTTATTGAACGAAAAAAAAATCCAGTTAAGGGATTAAAAGATTATTTCGAAATACGAATCAAAATTTTCAAAATTTACAGGTCGATTCTCAAAATTTACAGGTAGAAGTTCGTTTCGGGTGTCAATAGAATCAGAGAATCTAATGTAAAAATGTTAAAAAAAAAATAAATTCATACTATTTAAAGGGCGGAAATGTTTAGACTAAATGTTGCGAATAAATTTATTTAAAAAATTGTGGTGAGAATCCGTCATTTTCAATTTATTGAACGGAAAAAAATCCAGTTAAGGGATTAAAAGATTATTTTGAAATACGAATCAAAATTTTCAAAATACGCATGTTGATTCTCAAAATTTACAGGTAGAAGTTCGTTTCAGGTGTTAATAGAAATAGAGAATATAATGTAAAAAAAAAAAAATAAAAAAAAAAAAATAAAAAAAAAAAAAAAAAAACGAAAATCACATGATACCCATCTTAGTTACTTCAGTTGCGTATGACGGATAATCTTTACTATATGTTCATACTATTTATTCATAATTCAAGCCTTTTAGTTTGGGCTCAGCATTCGGCCCGTCTTTCAATACTGATTTTCTAAGAAAATACAACCTTTATCATTTTTTTTCTTGAAAAATTCGCAAACATTTACTCATTGGGTATTTTATGACTTCTTTTATTGGATATTTTATTAGTTCCTTTATTGGATATAATATTGTTTTCTTTTTGGAATACAAATATCTAGATAATTAATAAATATGAAAGAAAATAAAAAAAAACCTGTTAGTTGACAAAGATATAGGCCTTATATTACTGTTTAACTTCTTGGGTCAAGCGACCTCTATAGCTGAAGAATAATGTACTCCGAAACCTCGATTATTCTCACCAGTAAGTTTTGCCTTATTGAATCCTCGCATTCTCACGATTCAATGAGGCATTTTTTATTCTTCCTACCCTGTTCAAATTTTACTAAATCTTGATAAAAACATTTCACACCAGAATTGTTATTTAGAACATTTTAGTATATTTAATTCACTTATTTCTCTGAATCGGTTATTTCGATAATTATTCTCACCAGTAAATTTTGCCTTATTGAATCCTCGCATTCTCACGATTCAATGAGGCATTTTTTTATTCTTTCTACCCTGTTCAAATTTTGCTGAATCTTGATAAAAACATTTCACACCAGAATTGTTATTTAGAACATTTTAGTATTTCTAATTGACTTATTCCTCTGAATTGGTTATTTAACTTTCTTTATGAAAAAAGTTCTGGTTTGAATCGTATTAAATAAATTATAGTTATGGGTCGATTAGACCCATTCAGGGTAGGAAGGTTAAACCGGTAATAAAAGTTTTAAAAGGATCTGTAAAAGACGTTCGTCCCGTTTAAGTTTATAGCAAATATTCTATAAAAAGATGTACATTTTCTGGTAACATTTAACCATTTAACTGATCATTATTTTTGAAAAAAAATCGTCTTGCCCGTATGCCGTACGGGCAAGACGATTTTGTTTAATACATCATTTAACCCTTTCCGGCACGGACAAAATATGTTAGTAAGATAAGAAATTATCGACTGACACCGGAATTCACCAACGATATTTTTACATATTTCGAAATCCGTAATTTAAGCTTTTATTGTAAAAGCAAAATTTTACTAAAATGTTATTGGTGCCGTTTGCAAGTTTAAAATTAAAATTATGTATCACAGATCGGGCACAGTGTGCCGGAAAGGGTTAAAGCTTTTGCCACGACTAATTTTCTGTTTTTAATGGAATGTTTTTCTATTCAAAGGTAAAAATGTTTAGAATAAATCTTACGAATATTTTAGCTTAAAAAAGTGGTGTGAATCCATATTTTCAATTTATTGCACGTAAAAAAATTAAGCCTTTAAGATGTTAAAGAATTTTTAATCTTTTATCACCGGTTCATCAAAACAGAAATTTTTGGCTTATTGAATCAGAAAGATGCTCGGATTAAGTAACGCAAAATTTAGAATAAAAAATTAATTGGGAAAATAATAAATAATGATTGGAATATAGTTGCCCGTACGTAATACGGGCAAATCATAGCAAAAACGCGTTGCCAGTATAAAGTAAGGGTAAATCAGCTAAGAGGTTAATCATGAAAATTTTACACTAAATAAGTATTTGTCTGGCTAAAGCAACAAAAGATGCAACAATCCATTATTTTTTTTTATTAATCAAAAAATATTATCCGTTCATTTTTTTATGATTATGAGAAAAATGTTAAGTAAACTATAACTTAAAATCATGTTTAAAAAGGTTACATCATAAAACAGGAAAAGGTAAAAGATGTAATGCAGTTGTAACTAATGCATAATTGTATTATACGAAAAATTACGTTTAATTCTAAAAAAGATATTATAGTGCATTTTTACATATGCATGTATCTGAGTAAAAACTATTTATACATGTTATTTTTAACCAAATGTTAATTTTGTGATTTAGAAACTATTTAACTACAGCGAAATTAATTTTGAATTTTTCTGTAATACGCTTAACCCTTTCCGGCACACTGTGCCCAGTCTGGGATACCTAATTTTACTTCCAAACTTGCAAGCGGCACTAATAATATTTTAGTAAAAGTTTGCTTTTACAATAAAAGCTTAAATTAAGGAATTGAAAATATCTAAAAAATTAGTTCATGAATTGCGGTGTCAATCGATAATTTCTCATTTTACTGCAGATTTTGCACGTGCCGGAAAGGGTTAACAGCAAATTTAGATTGAATTTAATTTGCAACATTTTTTAATGTAAATTGCAACGATTAATTCCATTAATATGACTAATTTTTTTTCGCTACATTTCTTACTATATTGAACGAATTGAACGAATTGCGAAATTAATTTTGAATTATTCTGTAATACACTTAACAGCAAATTTATATTGAATTTAATCTGCAACATTTCTTAATGTAAATTGCAACGATTAATTCCCTTAATATAACTAATTTTTTTTTGCTACATTTCTTACTATATTGAAATTCAAATTTTGTGTGTATAAATATGATTAAAATATTCTGTACCATTGCATTAAATTATGTTATATTTTAATTACAATCAGAATTGGAAAGAAATACTCATTTTACTTTTAAACACTCCAAAGCTGATAAAATGTATAAACAAGGCATAATTTAATCAGAAAGGTTCGTTTTTTAAACTACCGTAATTTCCGGCATATAATCCGTGGATCAAACAATTATCTTTGCCCCAGAAAATTTTTGAAATAAATTGTAACATTTTTGATCGCTGTAAATATTTGACTGCAATTAAACCCTTGGGGACGAGCGACACGTATACGTGCTGCAAAAATCTTAAGAAACCTCGTTTATTCCCACCGGTAAAATTATACTGTAAAATTTGACTTATTCAATCAGAGCATTTTCTCTATTTAAGAAGAAACAGATTTCTGTCTTTTAAGACTGGTGACAAAACATGAAAAATTTCGTAAAAGGCTCCCGTCGCGAAGGGGTTAATAAAAAAAAATTCTGGGTTGAAAAAGAATTGTGTGATCCGCGGATTATAAGCCGGAAATTACAGTAATATGGAGAATCTTCTTATAAAAGTTCTTTCGAACACATAAGTAAATAAACTCGGAGGTAAATTAAATTCTGACACCGTTTTTAAACTTTTAAATGACTTATATTAAACGTTAATATTTACAAAAAAGATATTTACATATTAATATTTACAATTCGAACATTCAAAAGGAAACTTTAATTAAAACATCTTAATCGCGTCATCTTAATCAACATTCTTCTAAAGTCAACACCAACTCTCCCAACATTCCATCCAACGATCTCTTCCGTTCATTTCTTTTTTCTTCGGCTTTTCGTCTGAATGGATTTTTTTCAGAAAATCGTCAACTTCCTAAAGACCTTTTCTATCAGAGTTGCGATTTGAAGAACCTTACAAGACATGATACTTGGCTGTTGGAGAAAGAATCGCTCCCACAACGGCCGTCCTGACTAGGCTTTCGTCCTCGAATGCTCGTCCCTTTGGAGGCAGCAGCAGTTGGATCATCTGGAAAGATAAAGAAAAAAAAACACAGCAGCATCCAAAGTCTTAATTGAAAAAAAAAGAAGCCATTATTCAAATTGTTTATCAAAGCTTAGATTATTTCTTGAAAAAATTCATATTTTTTTTTTCGCGTCTTTTCGTCTTCTCTTTCTTACGTCCTTTCATCTTCTTTTATCTTACGTCTTTTCGTCTTCTTCTTTCATACGTCTTTTCATCTTCTATTACCTTACGTCTTTTCGTCTTTTCTTTCTTACGTCTTCCGTCTTCTTTTATCTTACGTCTTTTCGTCTTCTTTCATACGTCTTTTCATCTTCTTTTACCTTACGTCTTTTCGTCTTTTCGAGAATAAAGTTAAAATTCTATTAGTTGTCAGTCCAGAGGTTTGTCATAGTTGGTATAGTGTCACAATCGGTGAAATTCTTTTTTTTTTAAAGCTTCGTCCGTCCACGGCTTCATGTACTCTGCACATGTACTGGTGACCATGGGTCCTTCGTTGAATCCAAGTTTCTTTACATCGTAGGTGTCATTATTTTTTACTTTTATGACTTTGCACGGACCTAAATATTTTGGTTTTAACTTCAAACCTGGACCTTGTTGTGTGCGTTTTATAGCAACCACATCATTAATCTTAAATTTGTTAGCTTTCTTTCGTCTGAGGTTGTAAGTTTTACGGTTCTCTTCTTGGACTTTTAAAATCTGTTTTTTAGCATTTTTTCTCATATCTTCGCGATTATTTGTAAAATCAGATTGTATTTCAGCATTCAGAAGACTAGTAATTTCAATGTTATTTTTTAGTTTCATTTTAGTACCAAACATCAATTCAAAAGGAGTTGTGCTTATAGTTCTCTGAAAAGTCGAATTTATCACCTGTTGGACGTTGCTTACATGTGTATACCATTTTTTAGGATTATCGACAGACAATTTAGACAGAACAGATATTATGACAGAATTTAGCGGCTCAACTTGGCCGTTAGACCTGGGTAATCCAGTGGTAATCGGGATATGTTTAATATTTTCATTGATGCAATAATCTTCAAAAGCTTTAGAGGTAAATGCAGGACCTTTATCTGATATAATTCGAACTGGATTTCCAAAGATAGATTTTTGGATTTCTAATTTAGAAATTACTTCGGAGGCATCGGTAGATTTTGTGGGATACAACCAAACAAATTTTGTGAATGCGTCAATGACCGAAAGGATATGTTTGTAATTTTTATTAGTGTATTCTAATGGACCTAAGTGATCAACATGGTACGTATGTAATGGAGTTTCTTCTTTTTCTATTGGGTGAAGTAAGCCTTCTTGTTTACCACATTTTCTATTAACCCAAATACAGGGAACGCAATTTGCTATACATTTCTCAATTTTTTGTTTAACTTTAGGGATGTAAAAATCATTTTCTAAACTTTTCTCTGTTCTTGCAACTGCGTAATGACCTTTTTCGTGAGCGGCCTTGATTATATTCATTTGCATGTCTTCCGGTACAACTAATAAATCATTACCATTAACACATTTATAAAGAACATCATTTTTAACTAGATAATCATCATAAGATTTCACCTTTAGGATTTCTTTTATTGTTTTAATATGGTCATCGGTTTCTTGAGCTTGGATAATTTTTAAAGTTAAGCTATCTTGGATTACCATACAAATAGGATACCTACTTAATGCATCGATATGTCTCATACTGCTACCCTGTCTATGTTCAATAACATAATCAAAATCGGATAACATTATTGCCCATCTAGCTATTTTTGTACTCATTTCTTTTTTATCCATAGTCATTTTAAATGCATTACAATCGGTTACAATTTTAAATGGGATACCTAGCACATATACTCTAAATTTTTTCAGGGCTTCAATTACAGCTAAAACTTCTAATTCGTAACTAGTGTACTTCCGTTCAGCTTCGGTGGTTTTTTTACTTGCGAAATAAACTGGATGGAATTGATTATCTACTGGAGATTGTTGCATTAAAACAGCTCCATAGCCATCAATACTGGCATCACAATGGATTTCGGTCGCACTTTTGGGATTGTAAATTAAAAGTACTGGTTCTGACGACAAAATACTTTTGAGTTCATTAAAAGCTCTTTGTTCTTCTATATCGAATTTAAATTTTGAATCTTTTCTTAGCAGGTCACTTAACGGTTTAGCTATAACCGAATAATTTCTTATAAATTTTCGAAAGTATCCTGTCAATCCTAAATAACTTTGAACATCTTTGTTACACTTTGGTTCGGGAAAATTTATTACTGCTTTAGTCTTCAGTGGAGAGGGATACAATTTACCATTTATGATTCTATACCCCAAGAAATCAATTTCACGCTTCAAAAAATTGCATTTTTTAAGATTTAATTCTAATCCATATTCCGATGCAGTTTCGAGTACAAGTTTTAATTTTTCTAGACCTTCAGCTTCGTTTTTAGCAGGTATTATTAAATCATCCATATAAATGACAACAATGGGATCTTTTAATAGGTTTCGAAATACATTATAAATATATTTTTGAAAAACACTAGGGCTATTGGTCAACCCGAATGGACATTTCAAAAATTCGTATTGTCCTTCATGAGTAACAAACGAGGTGTATTTCCGCGAGTCTTCTTCAACATCTACATGAAAGAAACCGTTTTTCAAATCTATGGTGGTAAATACTTCGGCAGAATGTAATTGGTCTATTACATCATCGATAACTGGCAAGGGGAAATGCTCACGTACTGTCTTTTTGTTAAGACATCTGTAATCAACACAAAGTCTCATTGTGTTATCTTTTTTCTTGACTAACACAACCGGCGAAGAAAAATTAGAAGAACTTTCTCGAATTATTCCCTGAGCTAGCCACTCCTCAATTTGGTTTTCGACTATTTTTTTCTCGCATGGCGGTAATCTTCGAGGAGAAGAACAAACTGGGATTTCGTCAGTTAAATTAATTTTCATTTTAACATCTACTGTTTTAGTTTTAACTGGTACATAATTTTCAATTAAAGAGTATAACTCTGAACGTAATTTTTTGTCAGCAATGTGAGTTAAATCAATTTTAGGCTCATCCAAAACATTTACAATATTAACTAAAAAGTCATTAGACTGAACTTCAGCTTTAAACAGTTTCACTTTATTCTCAGAAATAGTTAATGTACCTTGATGAATAACATCAGTGCCAATAATTAAATCGAAATTAATGCAACTGTCCTTAACGACAAAAATAGCAACTTTAAATTTTGAACTATCTACTTCGATTTCTGAATTGAAACAACCTTCTGGTTTAATTGAGGCTTTTCCTAGACCGGTCAAAGAGATACTCGTAGGTTTTAATTCTACAAAGTTCTTCAAATTATCATAAATACTTTTCTTTAACAAAGTCTTTTGGCTACCAGTATCTATTAAAGAGATTAAACGCAAAGAATAAAGCTTTATCTCTTTCAGAATTAAATCTTGGGATGTAATAATGTTTACTTGTGACTGAGCATTTTTAACACTTGTATCTTTAGATTTATTACATTGAAATGATTTATGACCATAAGCGTTACAAGCAAAACAAAGCGGCCCTTTATCTTTATTTACACAGTTAGTACTCTTATGATTATTCCCGCCACAATTAAAACAACGCATATTTGGCTTTACAGGCTTAAATTTGTTCTTAACTTCAACTTCGGATTTAATTTTAGGCTTAGCTCCTTCATATTTATGAAATTTTGCATTTTCATACTCCGATCTTATTTTTTCATAAATCTTTAATTTTTGTTTAAATTCAGCAATATTGGGACAATCATACAAAAAAGATTTTTTAGAAATGGGGTCATTAATTCCATTTATTACATACTGAATAAGGGCAGAATCTTCAATATTGCCTTTTGAGCATAATTGTTTCATATTTAAAAAATATTCATCTAACGATTCATGTGGTCTAATTTTTCTTTTGGACAGCAATTCGTGTAATTCAGCTGAATTGCACGTTTGACCAAATTCAGATATGAGTAGGGCTTTTAATTTAGATCACGAATTAATATTTGTTTCACTTTCAAGAAATAATTTTGCTTTGCCTGTCATACGGCGTTTAGCCAAAATCAATTTGTGCAAATCACTAACGTTAAATAATGAAACAATATCTTCAAAATCGGCAATCCATTTATTAATATTTTGTACTTGAGTACCTTCAAACATTGTAATCATACTTTCAATATCATTAATAGAAATGCTTGGTTTAATAACATAATCAGGAATTAGAATTTTCTGATTTTCATTACTTTCACAATTAGAACTACCAGAATCATTTCTCATATTATTCTCAAAAACAGTTGAAATATTTTTAGTTTTATCTTGTAAATCATCATTAAATTCATCAACACTTTCGTCATCACTAAGAGTACCTACATCGGCTATCATATTAATTTTTAAAATATTAAAATCACATAAACTAGAAATTATTCTGGCAGCAATTTCATCAAAAGTTCCCGAATTATTTATACACAAAACATTGCAAATGGTAATTAAGTCGTTAACAGAAAAATTATCTTTAATTTCTTTGAATTTAGTTTGATATTCATCGGAATCTACTTCAAACGTAAACCCAGTAAAATTCCGAATTCTACGTCGATTATTTCTGTCACCGATTTCTCCAAAAATTAATTTGTGCAATATCTTAATATTAGCTGATTTTTCAGTTTTCAAAGAAAACTCTAATTCCTTTAAATCAACTAATTTTTCCATTATTGAAAAGAAAAATGAAATAATAAACTCACTTCATAATCAGATGCTCAGCTTCACACATTTAAACAGCATTGTTGTCGCAGTATCCAACAGCTTCATATCATTAAACATATATTCAAAAAAGATTTCCTCATAATAATTTCCAGCAAGGATTCCATCACAATTCTAAATAATAACGGCTTCCAGATTATTTAAAGTATATATATATTTCCACTTCTGTGGGCGTTCGTTTGTCTCGGTTCTGACACCAAAATTTATGGAGAATCTTCTTATAAAAGTTCTTTCGAACACATAAGTAAATAAACTCGGAGGTAAATTAAATTCTGACACCGTTTTTAAACTTTTAAATGACTTATATTAAACGTTAATATTTACAAAAAAGATATTTACATATTAATATTTACAATTCGAACATTCAAAAGGAAACTTTAATTAAATCATCTTAATCGCGTCATCTTAATCAACATTCTTCTAAAGTCAACACCAACTCTCCAACATTCCATCCAACGATCTCTTCCGTTCATTTCTTTTTTCTTCGGCTTTTCGTCTGAATGGAGTTTTTTCTGAAAATCGTCTGCTTCCTAAAGACCTTTTCTATCAGAGTTGCGATATGAAGAACCTTACAAGACATGATACTTGGCTGTTGGAGAAAGAATCGCTCCCTCAGTAATTATCGATAGATGGCGCCAAAAGTATTTATCAACGAAATAAATTAACTTACGAAAACTCTTGATAGCTGATTTGGTCATTCATTATTTTTAATTTAGAAGTTAAAATACTGCAAATTGATAGTTTTTTTAAGGTTTAAGGGAAAATGAAGAAGGAAGAGATGTGATGCAAAGCAGATTATAAACGTATTTCCGTAGGGTCTTATTCTGATAATTTACTTACGGCCTAACATGGCCGCGAGAGAGAGACAGTCGTGTTAAGAAAAGAAAGTATTCCACCGTACTAGCTTTGCAGAATAAAAATGTCACTGATACCAGCGCGACAAGGAACAGCAATGTTAAATCCCTGCTCAGCTTTGCTTTATAATACGAACTACTTTTCATTCTTTTAACGTAACTGTCCCTAACGACAATTATTTCATGAGCAAAGGGTATAGCCGGGTTTCTTAGTAAAATATGCTCTTAAGTCAACCACATCGAGTCCTACATGGATCGATAACCCATAAAAAGAAATTCATTTCTCCCCAGTTTTAAGTTTGTATCTCAAGACCATGGGGGGTAATGGCCCTAAATGCCTGTTTTGGAAAAGAGCGGTTTGTGGCAAAAATACTGAGCAGATTTCAACGAAAAAAATAAGGTGTGTAAAAAACCAACATACGAATGTTTGACAATTTTTTCAGATTTTTTTAAACAAAAGAACAAGTTTTCTAACATTTTTCCTGTTTTTAAAGTACATTTTAAATAAAAATAAACTGAAATTTCTGAGTGACCACCTTAATTTTTTTGCATGAATTACTATGAGACATGGTGCATATTCACTACCAATTTCAACTTTCTACGTATGGTGCATCATATTAAAAAAGGGCAAAATTATATTCCGACGGTAATGTGGGGCGTGTCTCTGACAAATTCCACGCCTTCTTTTAAAAATACCACGTGAATTAATATGTGAGATTTGATAAGAAGGCGTGAAATTTGACCGAGACACGCCCCACATTACCGCCGGAATATGATTTTGCCATTTTTTAATATGATGCACCATGCGTAGAAAATTGAAATTGATAGTGAATATGCATCATGTCTTATAGTATTTCATGCAAAAAAATTAAGCTGGTCACTCAGAAATTTAAGTTTATTTTTAATTAAAGTGTACATTTTAAAACAGGAAAAATGCTAGAAAACTTGTTCTTTTGCTTAAAAAAATCTGAAAAACTGTCAAACATTCGTATGGTGGTTTTTTACACCCCTTATTTTTTTCGTTGAAATCTGCTCAGTAGTTTCGTCGCAATGCGTTCTTTTCCAAAACAGGCATTTAGGGCCATTACCCCCCATGGTCTTCAGATACAAACTTAAAATTGGGTAGAAGTCAATCTCTTTACATGGGCTCTCGATCCATGTAGGGCTCGATGTGGTTGACTCAAAGGCATATTTTACTAAGAAACCCGGCTATACCTTTTGAATTGCTTCCGGAGGAAATCCCAGTGAGTAACTGTTTTTTTACAGGATATAAAGTATCTGTAAAATAATATTGGTTTTAAATTACATTAACAATATTATAGGCTTTCAACATCGAGTCTTTTTGTTTTAACCGTTTGCGGCGCGATGGTTTCATAAATATACCACTTAATTTTAATTCCCAAACTCCAGATTGGCACCGGAATTTTGTTTTAGAAAATTACTCTTTATTGAATGGAAGAAATATAAGGTTTTCATATTTTCAAATAAAGTTGTTTTCAAATTCCAGCGTAAGTGATTAATTTCAACACTTGAGCAATGAATTCACCCTGCGCCGCAAAGGGTTAAAGGCACTTGGAACTCTAAAAACATATTATCGAATATATATCGAATTCTTGATTTTTTAATATTTTGAATCTATCATCTCTCCTCTTTCTACTGTTATATTACTTTTATTTCAATGCCAACAAGAAGTTGGAAAAATTTTTAGTAATTCTAGAGGGTGCTATTTCAATTTTCAAACGATCTCTTCAAAGCTATGACATTCGATATACAAAATATTTGGGTGATGGTGATTTGAAAGGTTTGAATCACTTCACGTTCTTGATCATTTATGGTAGTGGGTATCTGGTATCCAAATTTGAATGCATTGTCAATGTCAATGTCTTCGTCGACTGAAATCTTCTATAACGAGCGAAACATTAGCTGATGGAAAAATGTTATCGGGTAAAGGACAGCTTACAGATAAACTGATCGACTTGATTCAAACATATTATATGCTTGCCATAAGGCGAAATGTCAGTACCGTAAAAAGTATGCTGTGTGGGCCACTTTGCTTCACAAATTGTCAACAGATAAAAATTCACAGCATGGATCTTGCCCGACAGGAAAAAACTCTTCGTTCAAATGCAGTCGAGTCTCCCTATAACGAAACTCCATACATCGAATTTCCCTATATAACGAATTTTTGTAGGAACGATCACCTTTTCGCATGATTACATTAAAAACAATCTCTATATAGCGAAATATCTATCTCCATATAACGAATTTTTTTATAAATTGGTCTTAATTTATTCAGTTTTAAAAAATCTTCGACATCATATGGAATCAATTTTCCATCACTTATTTTTGTTTTATCGTCAGTGCTGAGTTTTTTGTATTTTTTTTATTACTTCTCTCCTTGTTCTTTAAATCCAACGAATTCATCCCACCTCCCACACACCTTTCCACATCCTTCTCAAAACAGAGTCAATTGGATTGATACACATATAAGAGAGGAATCAATGAGAGGCACATAAGAGAAGCCTTCAAATGGAGGAAAATGTTAACTACAATTTTTCATTCCTTGCTAAAATTTGAGCATTTTTTTTTTTTTTTTTTTTTTTTTTTTTTGAGAGCTTAACAATTTAAAAATCTAAATAACAAAAAACTACAGATTTCTTCGTCTGAAATTAATGCAAGTTTTCCTTATTTGATTTTCATTAAGCTTTCAATTAAATGTCTGTTCTCTTTTTTTGAAACAGGTTAAATAATTAAGAAATAAAATGTTAGGTTTACTTTAAAACATTTCAAATTCTTAATTCAAAATATTAAAAATAATATTTGTTCAAATTTTATCCATTAAATACAATTTTTAACATCATTCTCTATACATCGAATTTCTCTATATAACGAATTTTTTACTGGAACGGTGGATTTCGTTATAAAGAGACTCGACTGTATAAACAAGTTGTGGCTAATAGTGAAGCAGGAGCATTTAAACATAGTAACCCTTCTTGTGCCAATTGTTGAAACTATGAGACCAATTATTTGATATCTTTCTCATTCTGATTTAATTAAAAAAATGTCACGCAAAATCCAAATGTAAGTGTGCACAATATTATTTGGTCTCGTGTACCAAAAATTAAATAATAATAATAATAATAAATTAGCGTAACTAGAATGACTTTATTTAGGTGTATATGATGCGGTAGCTTGTTTCAACAATGGTCATTCTAAAAAATAAATGTGCTTCATAAATTAGGCATAAAACTAGGGCTATGTTGCCGAAACACCTTAAAAATTTTTGATTGCGAGCGAATGCTTAGATCAAAATATGACCATTTGCAGCAATCTAAAGGAAAAAGAGGGTTTAAAAGATTGAAAAATAAGCACGAAAAAGAATGAGAAAAAAAAATGCAAAAAATAAACACTATGAAGGAGGAATGTTTTAAATAAGTGCATTTATGTATTTTAAACTTAATTTTCTCAAAATGTTGCTTTTTAACTTCGATGTACCTTTTTGAAACAACTATTATACATTATGCTTTGAAATTTTACTAGAACATTCTATGCATAATTCTGTTTAATTTTAAGTGAATAATTTAAACTCATAAAAATAATTTTTAATTATTATCATTATCTCAAAAAAAATGCATGCTTTTGAAATTTGAATGTGGTTTTCCACTTCAAATTTTTTTAAAAATATCTAAGCTTTATTTAAATTTAAATTTAAATTCAGATTATTATGAATTGTTTATTTTATGCATAAATAAATTAAATTCCATATCTTAAGTAGTTTATGAGAAAAGGTACATTAATTTAACATGACTGGTATAGAGATTCCGACTGCCGTTAAAAATTCTAAAAAAAAAAAAAAAAAAAAATATCTAAAAATTCTCCAAAAAATATTATGAAAACAGAGAAAACTTTGATCCTACAAAAGTTTTACTTAAATTAATCTTTTTATGACTCGTTTTTAAGACCTTAATACCTTCTCCTGAACGACTACGTTCAAAAAGATTTTGCTTACATCATTTTTTAGAAGGTAACAATACCACTGAAGGGCTACAGAGATTATTTTTACCGTTCCTAAAAAAAAATCGATTTGAACAAGAAATATCTTTAAATAGTAAATTTAGTACTTATCATGGGAAACTGAATTATATAGTTTCAAATGTAAAAGGTTTTTCAGTATATTTTCCGATTAATCTTGTCCTAAATGGCTGATATTGATCTGTTACGCAAGGTAGATGTTAACTTCTTCGCGACGGGAGCCTTTTAAGAAATTTTTTATGTTTTTTCACCGGTTTTAAATAACAGAAATTTGTTTCTTGTTAATTCGAGAAAATGCTCCGATTGAATAAGGTAAATTTTACAGTATAATTTTACCGGTGGGACTAAACAAGGATTCTTAAGTCTTTTTGCGGCGCGTATATGTGTCCCTTGTCCCCAAGACGTTCTCGGGAGCGTCCTGAATGAAACTGCTGAATGCTGATACAAAAATAGTGGCGGTTCAGGATTTTCAATGTGCGCTTTCGCAGAGCTCCCAAATGGTCCGCGAACTGAACATCAGAAAGGGTATAGCCGGGTTTCTTAGTAAAATATGCCCTTGAGTCAACCAAATCGAATCCTACATGGATCGATAGCTCATAAAAAGAAATTCATTTCTCCCCAGTTTTAAGTTTGTATCTCAGAACCATGGGGGATAATGGCGCTAAATGCCTTTTTGGAAAAGAGCGCATTGTGACGAAAGTACTAAGCAGATTTCAACGAAAAAAAATAAGGGATGTAAAAAAACCACCATACGAATGTTTGAGAATATTTTCAGATTTTTTTTTTTTTTTTTTTTAAACAAAAGAAAAAAATTTCTGACATTTTTCCGGTTTTCAAATGTACGTTTTAATTTTTAAAAAACTGAAATTTCTGAGTGGCCACCTTAATTTATTTTGCATGAAATACTATAAGACATGATGCATATTGCCTATAAATTTCAACTTTCTACGTATGGTGCATCATATTTAAAAATGGGCAAAATCATATTCCGGTGGTAATGTGGGGCGTGATTCGGACAAATTCCACGTCTTCTTTTAAAAATACCATGTGAATTAATATGTGAGATTTGAAAAGAAGGCGTGAAATTTGTCCGAGACACGCCCTACATTTTTGCCGTAATATGATTTTGCCCTTTTTTAATATGATGCACCATACGTAGAAAGTTGAAATTGACAGTGAATATGCATCATGACTGATAGTGTTTCATGCAAAAAAATTAAGGTGGTAACTCAGAAATTTCAGTTTATTTTTAATTAAAATGTTCATTTGAAAACAGGAAAAATGTTAGAAAACTTGTTCTTTTGTTTAAAAAAATCTGAAAAAATTGTCAAACATTCGTATGGTCGTTTTATAGATCCCTTCTTTTTTTCCTTGAAATCCGCTCATCAAAACCGTCACAATGAGCACTTTTCCAAAACAGGCATTTAGGGTCATTACCCCCATAGTCTTGAGATACAAACTTAAATCTGGGGAGAAATGAATTTCTTTTTATGGGCTATCGATCGATGTAGGACTCGATGGGGTTGACTTAAGGGCATATTTTACAATGAAATCCGGCTATACCCTTTCTTAGAGAAATTTTCCTTTTAGATTAGTCTTGCAAATTGCCAAGAAACCACCTTCGGAAGTTGATTCTAGCGCAAATTCTGTAGAAACATATCATGAAATTCTCTGTAAAAAATACTGATGTTCAGTTCGAGGACCATTTGGGAGCCCTGCTTTCGGATTAAAAAAATGATATTCATAAAAGGATAAATAATTATGTAAACCCGAATTTTCAAATAAAAATTCACATAAAGTACAAACATGCTCTGCTACTTTTTTTTCAGTATTAAAGAAAAGTTCGCCTTTTTAAAACTTTTTTACATAATTTAAAGTATTTTCTTGAAGAAAATATTTGTTGTTTCCTTTTTTTTGACTGGCGCCTTTTTCTCCTGACAACTCGCCATCTTTCTTAAGCGTTTCAGTCCCGTAAATTTAGACAACAGAATTGTTTAAAAAAAAGTTCATTATTTTTTTTTAATTTCAGAAAATAAGCAGCATTATTTTTTAAAAATTAAGCTGAAAAAAGCTACAAAATATTATTGTTGTTAGCGTTACAACACTTGTGTCAGTGCTCAAGCCTAGAATTTAGGGCGTAGTATCCTGTTCCTGAAATATTTATGTAATTAAATGGCACCGAAATTTTGCGATTTTTCTTCTTCTAAAAATAAGTAATTTCTTTTCATTGCATATGTTAAAAAAGCAGAGAAATTTCATAATTTTTTGCTAATTTGGCATTAGAAATATAAAATTAAGTAAAATATATAATAAACAATTTCATTTGAAGAGGTTAACAGTGTCCGAATGTGTCAAGATTTTGGGGGAATTTTACCTTGTTTAACCCTTTCTTGCACAGAGTTGCCGGGCCGGCAACACCTAATTTTAATTCCAAACTTGCAAACGGCACCAGTAATATTTTAATATAATTTTGCTTTTACAACGAAAGCTTAAATTAAGGAATTCGTAATATCTAGACAAGTCCTTTATAAATTCCAGTGTCAATCGAAAATTTTTCATTTTACTAATAGAATTTGCTTGCGCCGGAAAGGGTTAACCCTTTAACGTTCCTTGGTTTCGCCACGAAACCACAAAATTTTAATGCCGATACGCAACACTGACACCGGTACTTTTATCTAAAAATATCCTTTTTATTTTGTATGTGAAAAATCACGTGTTCTTATTTACAAATACATTTGTTCGCAATTACCAATGTCATTCAATTTTTTCGACATCTTAGCAATGAAAATGCTATGATCGTTAAAGGGTTAATTCTAGAAATTTTCTAAACAACTTGTCGCTATGGTTAGAGTTAATTTTCTTTCTCTTAAATAAGGCAAATATATCTTTATGAAAATTCTGGAATAGATCCTACAAATTCCTTGAAGCGACGATTCCTGGTGGGGTAGAAATATTTAAAACAGAACATCAACATGGTTCCAACACTTTTGAACACCAGCTTTTCTGAAGAAAAAAAAAGACGTAAAAAGTATTTGCAACATTTGCAGCAAAAATAAGTAGTGTAAATTTCATAAAATTTTCGAAAGATATGGAGAATGTTTGTTTTCGAAAAACGTGCATAAAATCTGAAATGATATGTATCTTTTTTTTATTCCACTGATCATAATTTAGATATCTGAAAACAAAATTACAAATTAAAAATTAATGAAATTTAATGATCTCAAAATAATTCTAAAAATACCGGGTGTCCCAAAAATGACTGATGGATTTTAAAATTCAATAACTTGCAAACGGTGACAGCTATTTAAAAAAAAATTTCCAGGAGGGTTATGTATAATGTCAGGAGTTTTTTTACCATAATTTTTTATTATAGTTCGCACCTTAAACAATATGTGGCGCTAATGGCGATTGAAGGCCAGGTCGACGCCTCACTCAGCACTGATCACCTGGCCTTCAATCGCCGTCTGCGTCACCTATTGTTTAAGATGCGAACTAAAATAAAAAATTACGGTAAAAAAACTCCTGACATTATACATAACCCTCCTGCAAAAACTTTTTAAATAGCTGACACCGTTTGTAAGTTATTGAATTTTAAAATCCATCAGTCATTTTTGGGACACCTGGTATCTATCATTTATGCTGAATAAGGTTATTGCTTCAATTATTTTTTAAGTTTCTTTAATCATAGTTTAAATATCTGAAAATCTAATTAAGAATTAAAAAATATATATATAATTATCTCTAAATATTTTATTAAATATTTAACATTTGTGTGTAGAGCAGTGTTATTGCGTCCTAAAATATATATTCTGAGACTCATTAGGAACTGATTGAAACATTTTATGTTCATTTGTATATTAAGGCTCGAAAATAAGTATGTCAACTGCTGAATTAATTCTGTAATTTTAAAGTCTTTTAATTCATATTTGGGGATGTCGTACTCAAATTCATTTAGCTTGAAAATGAATTTCACAAACTCTGTAGGAGACAAACTAATTATTATTGAGAAACTCAAACGTCTCTTTAGTAATATCACACATAAAAGGGAGCCTAATATTTCAATGTCCGATTTGTGTAGTCTGTATAAATAGATACGACGTGTTATAAAGAGAAGTATTCACTTTTATTCATCAGTATTCATGTTATTAATTGAATCTCAGAAAGATTTGATATACAATTTCAATGAGTAATTTCATGAAAATTTGTTGGAGATTCTTTATGAACTTTAACAAATACAAAATTAATCACAATGCATGATATATTGTCAGATTCTTAATTTTCAAAAAAATATATATATACAGACTAATATTTTGAACCTCTCCTTCAAAATTTTGGACAATCCCTTTCTCGTTTTCACACCTGCATTAGAGGTATATTTTGTTATATATTTCACAGACAAACAGACACATACACACACACACACACACAGGAGAAACGAAATTTTCTTTCATAAGCATAAACAAGTTGGAAATTGCACGTGAACGTAGCAAATGAGGTGCGTTTGTACGATAACGAAGTTTAAAAAATATTCAGATCTTGCTGATATAGTAGAGCGTACTTCGGATACAGTATAGTAGTCAAAAACTTTGTGTTTCTGTAAATATGCAGGAAGTAATTTTTATTACACCTCAGAAACCTAGATCTTATTTATAAAATGTGAAATAGTTGAATATAATTAAAACACGTCCCAAACAATGTCTCCCCGTATAACATAATGCAGGGGAACACTTTTGTGTGGCCCTGTAATTTAATAATAAAAATTCTTTGCATCACAGATTGTACAAAATGCATATTTTAGTATATATTTCATAGATTCATGCCAATTCTAGTATGTTCGAATGAGTTTAACATCATAAAAATGCATTTGAATCTTTTTTCCCATTGACCGTAATGTAATGGAATACCTTTGATTGTCCCTGTAAATGATCTATGCATCCGACTTTCATAACATTTGAAATGACTCGATAAAATTACGTAATAATTATATGTTTGAACTTTCAAACGATTAAAATGCATTTGAAATTTTTTTCCCATTGACCGTAATGTAACGGAATCCTTTTGATTGTCCCTGTAATTGATCTATCCATCCGATTTTCATATAATTTGAAATGGCTCGATAAAATTATGTTATAATTATATATTTTAAATTTCAAACAATTCGGTTGGGTAGTTTTTACGCTGTTATATGCGGACGGACAGACAGACAGACGGACGGACTGAGCGACAACAATAGGTGCTACGTATTTACATAATTACGAACGCACATAAAAAAAGAGTAAAGATAGTCTATTATGCATTTTTTTCCATTGATTGAGAACAAATCCCCAAATGCTTTGTTGCAATATTACTGATATGTTTGTCATTGGAATTTTAATGAAAACTTTATAGACCTAAAAGCTGCAACATTGACAATCACCTCATCAAGGTCTCGGATGAAAATCAAGATAGTTAAATCACCTGGATTAGCGGTATATTTTGCTATAGACTTCACAGACAGACAGATACATACGCACACACACAGAGAGGAAAAACGAAATTTTCTTTCATATGCATAAAAAATGAAGGAAAAAAAAACCCAGTAAAGATAGTTCATTATGTATTTTTTTTCATCGATTAATTTGAAATCCCCAAATGTTTTTTAATAGCTGCAAAATTACTGATGCGTTTGTCATTGGAATTTTAATGAAAACTTTATAGACCTAGAAGCTGCAGCACTGACAATCACCTCATCAAGGTTTCGGATGAAAATCTAGATAGTTAAATCTGGATTTCTACATTAAAACACAATCTATCCGCCAAGTCATATATTTGTGGCAAATACCTAAAAGCGATTTAACCGGATGACTGAGAGGTTTGCTATTGTTCTTTCTTCAACCGAAAAGTATGAAAATATGGAGGATTTGGAACGCTGAAACATAATGGTAAAAGAGAAAACCGCTAAACTCGAGTTTTTACTTGTTTCTTTTCCATCAAGATAGGATTTGGCAGATTGATTGCGCTGTAATATGGGAATCGTGATTTAACTAACCCTACATTTCCATTCGTGATCCCGATGAGCTAATTACGTGTGCTGCTGCCTCCTCGTTTATTAATATAAATCGATACATATCTTGCAAAAATGGTTTGCTTCGCTTTTTTTTCTTATAAAATGAGATGAAACATTAATTAAGATCATTTTAATCCCTAAAACAAAATATGCAAAAGTATTTTTTTCAAAACTAAAATCGCGTTTAAGACTTTTTTTAATAATTAATGAATAAAAACAAATTCATAGAATTGTATATATATATATATATATATATTTTTTTTTTTTTTTTTTTTTTTTTTTTTAATTTTGAGATTTACTTGAATCATGAAATGCGAATTACACTCTTTTATGTTCAAACTAAACAAAAGTGAATCCTAGAATGTAAATAAAAATGGTTTTGACTTTAAATTTTCTTGATAATGTTGTTTGAGTAAAATAAGGTTTTAAAAGTAAATAAAGTAGTTTTACAACATTAAATTTAACTTTACTACTTTTTTTTCTTTGTAGAATAAGAGACAACCAAATTTTAACTTATTATTAGTGAGAAAGTTCTGTATTTATTTTCTTCTGTATGAACAAAAAGATAGTGTTGGATTTGGGA
The DNA here is from genome assembly GCA_964019185.1 of Maratus speculifer. Classification (NCBI taxonomy): domain Eukaryota; kingdom Metazoa; phylum Arthropoda; class Arachnida; order Araneae; family Salticidae; genus Maratus; species Maratus speculifer. The sequence continues at coordinate 209,987,922 of OZ025300.1, read as the reverse complement.
AAATTTTCAAAATCCGGTATTTGACGGATTTACACGTTTTGGGGGGATTAGATATTCCTCGCCAGCATAATTTTACAAAAAGTCTGTCTAGGTCCCTGTGAGCCTATGACTATGGCTGTCTGTATGTGACGCAAATTTTATGGGTGCTCAATCTCAAGGACTAATGAACGGAAATTAATAAATCTTCATATATTATTAGCCCGTAATATAATCTCTAGTTTTTTGTGTAAACCGCTCCAGGTGTGGTGCTGCTATTCTGCATGTTTTACAATTTCCTCAATAGCTTTATCTCGTTGTTTGAAATATGGCAACATTGCTATTATGAGTATTGCACAGAGTGCGTACAGGTACCGTTATTTTCCAGATGATATACCAGTAATGATTTATAGAAAAATAAATCTACTTCAAACATGCTTATTCTCATTTTATTTATTCAGAGATTTTCTATAAGAAAATACTGGTACCGATGAATTTCATAGTCATGAAATTCCAGGATCCATACGAACCCTGTTGCAATATTGGAATGCCCAAGCATAAATGCTACCATTACATACAGGGTGAGCAAAAAGTCCGTAAAAACTTTAAAAATTCATAAAAACCGAAAAAATAACCGAAATGAAAAACGGTTTGCAGGGTTAGTATCTATAGGTCACGGGATTTTTTTAAGACATGAAAAAATAATTCAAAAAACAGCCAATAGGTGGCGCTGACTTACCCAAATCAAAGAAAAGATACCCAAATAAAGAACAGAATGCTTCCTCAAATCGCCGAACAAGCTTTATGAGGCCTGCCGCTGTTAAAGGCCCCTTTCTCGTCCTCAAATCCTTTTGAAATCGAAATTTACGCAAAGCAATAGTCGCTGATTCCTTGTTCATGTAAAATAACTTCACCAACAAAGCTTTGTCCTTCGCAGTGAGCATCCTTGATCAAGTTCACGGCTCACAACGGTGAACTAGTTGTGGATTAGGAGCGCAAGCTCTTATAACCGGTTCATTTGCATATTTCCGCGGAAATCGCAAGTACCGGCGCCATCTGTCGGCTGTTTTTTTAATTATTTTTTATTTCTTTCTTAAAAAAATCCCCGTGACCTATGGATGCGAACCCTACAAACCGTTTTTCATTTCGGTTTTTTTTTTCGGTTTTTGTGAGTTTTTAAAGTTTTTACGGACTTTTTGCTCTCCCTGTATGTTGATATGTTTTAATGTTATTTATGTGATTTTAGTATAGTTCCATTTTATTTGTTGCTACATGTAGATATGTTAACATGTTAAGGGTTCGTACCTTTCAAGAACATTGAAGCACCTTCTATCAGAGTTTATTTAAAGTAATATTTCCCTAATTTAAAGGGAAAAATCTATCGTCAGATGTAGCGACTAAAGTTTGAAAAATGATTAATACTTAACCCATTAACGACGGAAAACTTTTGTGAAATTTTTAATGTTTTGTCACCAGGGAAATATAATTACAGAAATTTGCGTCTTGTTAAATCGAAAAAAATGCTACTATTAAATAAAACAAATTTAGCAGAAATATTTTACTGGTGGAAATAGGAAAGATTCTTAGGCTTTTTTGGGGTACGTATGTGTGTCGCTCGTAAGCAATGGGTTAAACACTTAAAATGTCCTGAAATCTAGAGGCATAGGAACCGTAATGTTCTTACTACATGCAAGATGGAAGGGGTATAGGCACTGCAAATAGAATAATTTATAAAATCGATGCAAATAATATTTATTGATTGGAAGTTTTCCTTTATATGATTTAATATTCGTTTAAATTTATAATTTATGGTGATTGACTATACAGGTTTTTCATGAACTTATTACCAGTTTTGCTCGAATGGCTCTAGGTCAAGAAAACTTCTCTTTTGTCGCAACTAAAAGCTTTTGCACACCACAAACTTTTAACTGTAAATTTATGTTTAATATTTGAAGGATATATTTTTCGATTATACCCTATAATTTAATAAACTTAAGTTTAACCTTAATCCTAACTTTTATTTTTTTTATAATTTATAAATTAAAAAAAAATTATTTACAATTTTTTCTATATTACATTTTCAATTTTAATTATGAAGTTTATCTACACATAAACCTTTCCCAGAAACTTTTAACAACATAAGATATTTCAATTAAATATACTGGGTGTCAACCTTTTCGCGACGGGAGCCTTTTAGGAAATTTTTAATGTTTTGTCACCGGTTTTTAAAAACAGAAATTTGTGCCCTTTTTAAATCGAGAAATTGCTCCGATTAAATAAAACAAATTTTACAGTAAAATTTTATTGTGGGAAATAAACAAGGATTCTTAAGTCTTTTTGCGACAAGTATACATACGTGTTGCTCGTTCCCAAGGGACTAAGTTGTCAGCAACTAGGTAACCCCTGAAAGCTTCTCTACTGTTCAGCATTATATGAATATCCAAGGCAAACATTTTCCTTTGAAAACAGTGATGTTTAGCCCCTTATTTTGGTTTATTGTTAAGAAAAATAGAAAAGAAAAAACTGTTAAGGAATTAAATTAGGTAATGTGGTAATCTTTTAAGTCGCATTTTATTTTAAAAGGTTTCATATCTAAAATATATAAACATTTTAACATCTGAATTTAAAATTCTCAATTAGGAAACACTAGACAGACTTTAATACAATTAAAAACAAAACAATTAAAATGAGAACAAATTTAATAAACGTTTCGCTATGCACCGCATAGCCTCATCAGTATTCGAATCAACTCGTGATTCGAATACTGATGAGGCTATGCGGTGCATAGCGAAACGTTTATTAAATTTGTTCTCATTTTAATTGTTTTGTTTTTAATCGTATTAAAGTCTGTCTAGTGTTTGCTAATTGAGGTTTCATATCTGTCTTAAATGCTTCATAGGTTAAAATAATACCACAATTTCTTTGAAGAATTATTATGTTACATCCACATTTAAATGCTGAAAGCAAACATCTAAATACTTTAATGAGGGTAGTTTACAAATTAATTCTTTTAAAATAAGTTTTTTAATCCGTTTATAAATTTAAGATAAATATTCAATTGAGATTATAATGTTGACATAGAATTCCTCACAATCATATTTATAGAAAACCTCAGAATTTTATTAAGACAGTTTTCACATGCAATGCAAAGAAATATATACAATTTTTTTTTTTTTTTTTTTTTTTTTTTTTTTTTAAGAGAGAAAAAAAGGAAAATGAATTTTATTTGAATCGTAAAATGCATCTTTGATTCTCTAGAAACATGGTTTAAAAAACAAATATGAAGAGCTTAACTGGCTTAAATTTAATTTCCAAAATGTATTTATTTTAAATTTCTTTTCTAGAAATAGATACATTATAGCTTCTTCATGCATATATTCTCATGTATCTTTATTTACTCGGGAGAGAATATCCTATTTTATTTTTGAATATATTTTTAGAAAATTAAAAAATATTCTTCTTTAAAAATAATGTTGAGAATAAATATATTGTACTGGTCCGTTTTTCTTATACCAGTATTTATGGAGAAAATATTTTATGCTTCATTTTCATAACATGAGCAACAAAAAATACTTTTCTGATAACTGTAAGTGTTCCAAAGAGGAGATTTTTCAGAGAAAAGCTGTATTTTTTAAAATGTAAGGGAGAATGGGGATACTTGAGCTACCCCTATTATCTCTACAGTTGGTCAATTTTTCTTTCTAAAACTGGCAACATGATAACATATTTATAGTTCTGAACATGTAAAAAAGAAATCACATACCTTGGTACCATTTTGAAAGTATGGTGATTAACCCTTTGAACTCTGCTGTAGAATTTTCTACCACATAATTTTAATTCTGAAATGTTACAACGACACCAGAAAATTCGACCAAATTTATTTGAAAAAATGTTTAATGCATTTTTTTTTTCAGCGTATATTGTAAATCGGTTTTTTTCTTTTGAAAATACTGGTGCGAATGTGACATCTGGCTCAAGTATACCCTCCATGGGGATACTTGAGCCACGATGTAAAAGAAAAAGTAAAAATTTATTAGACATAGAAAAATAGTTCAATTGAATTAATTGAAATTCAATTAATTGAAATTCAATTAATTGAAAGTGGTTTTCAATTGAAGAAAATATATCAATTTTTCATTTTCAATATTTTATTTTGCTCTAAGAAATTATAAAAATAAAATAAAATGAAATAAGTTTAAAAAATGGCTCAAGTATCCCCATCTTCCCATATTCTTGGTGTCGTTTGCAAGTTTGGAATTAAAATTAGATGCGCTCTGAATGGGACCACATGCTTGAGTACCGTGTTTGACTGAATGCCAATGCAGTATCTTTTTCACTATACCGGGCCCGAAAGACCCACCTATAACGATTATTTCGTTATATATTGGTTATTTTCTTAAATTATTCCTTCCCCCCAGTCTCTTTTCAATTCAAAATCAGTTTTAGGTGTCCTTCATTCACTTTCCATTTTTTTTCCCTCGCATAGTTTTTCTCTAACCGAAAAATCGGCAGCTGCTTAACTTTGTCTGTGAGAAATACACTCACATATTAATCAACCGTTTAAAGCTATTTCCAGATGTCTGCTATTTCCGATCGAGGCAATTCTGCATTACCTTATATGGACATCATCTCTGTTTCCCAGTTAAAATTTATGCTTACGCTTCTTTTCCTTTCTCGACAAAACCCTAAAAAGAATTTAACATCTGCGCAGTAAAATCTGATATCCCTTTGGTGTGCCTCTTTATTAGACATAATAACACGTGTAACATTTTATCGTTTGGCAACCTTTTCCTTTCCCATCCCAGCTGGGAAACTAAATTGAATTCTGATCTTGCTGGCTGCATTTTAACTGTTATTTGGCGTATACTATCCATTGTGCATGGGCGAACTTGTGTATGTTGGCGATTTTCTATCATGCCAAAAGTGGCGGTTTATTGCTATGTACGGGTCACTTGACTCTCTGCGCTTGTCTTGTCAACGTGCTAATTTTTGGTTCGGAGATTTTCTCCGAGTGCTGTAAGTGTGCCCCCCTTAGTAATATATGTCTAAATAAATTGTAACTTAGCAATCATCGTGGGGTTTTTTTTCGAGCATCCGAACCTGGACTGATTCTATACTGATCATGCCTCTTCTAAGTATTCCAACGGAATAACAGCTACTAATATACGTGATCATACCTCTTCTAAACCTTCTAACAAATATATGCAACTACCAAAATCCCTCAAACGATTATTTCGTTATATATTGGTTATTTTCTTAAATTATTCCTTCCCCCCAGTCTCTTTTCAATTCAAAATCAGTTTTAGGTGTCCTTCATTCACTTTCCATTTTTTTTTCCCTCGCATAGTTTTTCTCTAACCGAAAAATCGGCAGCTGCTTAACTTTGTCTGTGAGAAATACACTCACATATTAATCAACCGTTTAAAGCTATTTCCAGATGTCTGCTATTTCCGATCGAGGCAATTCTGCATTACCTTATATGGACATCATCTCTGTTTCCCAGTTAAAATTTATGCTTACGCTTCTTTTCCTTTCTCGACAAAACCCTAAAAAGAATTTAACATCCGCGCAGTAAAATCTGATATCCCTTTGGTGTGCCTCTTTATTAGACATAATAACACGTGTAACATTTTATCGTTTGGCAACCTTTTCCTTTCCCATCCCAGCTGGGAAACTAAATTGAATTCTGATCTTTCTGGCTGCATTTTAACTGTTATTTGGCGTATACTATCCATTGTGCATGGGCGAACTTGTGTATGTTGGCGATTTTCTATCATGCCAAAAGTGGCGGTTTATTGCTATGTACGGGTCACTTGACTCTCTGCGCTTGTCTTGTCAACGTGCTAATTTTTGGTTCGGAGATTTTCTCCGAGTGCTGTAAGTGTGCCCCCCTTAGTAATATATGTCTAAATAAATTGTAACTTAGCAATCATCGTGGGGTTTTTTTTCGAGCATCCGAACCTGGACTGATTCTATACTGATCATGCCTCTTCTAAGTATTCCAACGGAATAACAGCTACTAATATACGTGATCATACCTCTTCTAAACCTTCTAACAAATATATGCAACTACCAAAATCCCTCAAGAAACTCTTCTCTATACCACCGTGGTTAAGAAGTTCTGCTCTTGAAACTGATAGAGGGGAAGTGCTGGGTTCGATCTCAAACGTGACCGTCGGCCTAATCGTTCTGAGTTTCCTACGGCTTTCGTCGAACCTTCGATTTCCTTTCTTAAATACGGATTAGGCTCCCTTTCAAAGACCACACGAAGAGCATCCCTGCTTAGGGCAGGTTTCCCTTGAGTAGAGGCAGACATAAACCCAACCAATCGCCTCCTGAATACTTTGCCTGAGCGCTGACACAGAAATGGCGTCTGCCATAAAGCAAATTTTTTTTCGACGTATATACTGCCTCTTAAATTTAGATCCAAATATTACCTAAAATATTTCGTTCGCTAGTTTATTTCCAGAAAAAGCATAAAATAAACTAAAAAACTATTTGTACCAACATTTAATAGACTATACAAGCTCTAAAGAAAAAAAAACTTTTTGGACGGCACATTTGTGTTGAAGCTCAAGGTAGTATTCCGGGAAAGGGAATACTGCAAAAAACAGTGCACTGACATTCAGTCAAATCATCTTCATCCAATACATAAAATCAAAAATATCATTCAGTTTCTCCAATTATTTTAATACGAAAAAAGTAGACGAATGTGCATGTTTAAAAAAATAATTCCGATTTTTTTTTTCGCCAGAAATATATATTTAAAACTAATTTTTTTTTCAAAATACAGGAGTCAAAGTAGCACTTGAGAATTTTGATGAAATTCACTTTTCAAAGCTTAACCCTTTCCGGATCTGTAAGTTAAATGCGAAATTATCGACTGCCGTAAGAATTTACAAACGACTATTTTTTAATCAAGCACCCCCCACCCCTCTAATTTAAGCTTTCATTGTAAAAGAAAAATTGTATTAAAATATTATTGGTGTCATTTGCAAGTTTGGAATTAAAATTAGGTATCCAGAACTGGGCATAGTGTTCTGACAAGGGCTAAGGGATATTATTGAAAACCCACGTAAAATACATATCTATATTGTAAATGAAAAATATACCCGTGCGTATCGCCGACGTATTTTGTCGGTAGCAACTTTAGACGATTAAATTTAACTTTTATTTACTTTTAATGCAATTATTTATATGTATAAATAATTGCAATTCCATTTAATTAATTAATTACATTAATTACATTTCTAAATAATTGCAATTCCATTAAAACTCCATTTTCAATTTTCACTACTGTGTGAAAATTGAATAGGGAAAAAAACTTTAAGTGCAATTTGTTTAATAACTTTATCATAATTTGTTCGAAAAAAAGTTTCTCAATTTACTCATTTTGTATTGCTTTAAAAATTTTTCTCAAGCATGAATTGTTTTTTAAATCTCTTTCTGTTGCGTGCAGACGATTAAGAAAAAAAATCCCTTTCAGGATTCGTAGCTTCAATGGATTCTGGGGATTTAGTGTGAAAAAAATCGTAAAGTACAGGTCTCTATATCTGAAGATAGAATTTCTTTTGGTTAAATAAGACAAACATTATTTTACAAAAAAATCTGAGAAAAACTCATTGAAAGTTCTTGAAGCATACGTAACTGCATTTGCATTTAAATTAGGTATTATGCGTAGGCTGGTTACATTATTTCTCCTGAAATTTCAAGACGATTAAATTCATTGGTACCAGTATTTTTGTACAGAAATTTTTTCTGAAAAAAAAATTGACGAGGACGAATTTTGTATATACTAAAATTGCATACATATCAAGCGTACGAAGATAATGTTGTAATTTGGCGTATATTGACATAAGTGGTGAAAATACAAATACGCGAGTTTTTAGTGTGACGTCATTTATGCGCAGATAACTATTATTTGTGTATCTCCTGCACATATTTTCTGAATTTCTACTCAATGACAGATAAATCTTTCTTCAAACTCTCAAGAAATCTCATAACGTCTTCTTTCCAAAACATTTGTGCTTTGATGGCATACTACTTATCCAGATAATTTTATATGCCATTCAAACTGTTAGTTATATTTTTCGTGAATGCTATTTTTGAGAGAAAAAATAAACTTCAGCTCAATCCCTTCGCGGCGCGAGCCCTTAACGAAATTTTTAATGATTTGTTACCGGTTTTTAAAAACAGAAAATTACGCCTTATTAAATCGAGTAACTGCTCTGACTAAATAAGACACATTTTTCAGTTAAATTTTACTGGTGGGGATACACAAGGCATTAAGCATGTTTGCGACACGTATACGTGTCGCTCGTCCCCAAGGGGTTAAAGGAACAATGTTCAAAGAATATGGTGAGTGTGACAGAATGTCTGAATAGAATATAAGAAGTTTGTTTCTGAGAATTATAGCTGTGTGTAGTTAGGATTTGTGTTAATGGGAGACAATCCCTTCGTTTGCTTTCTAATTTGTCTTGACTATTTCATCCTTCAGCTCGTCAAATTACAAGCAATTATTTTCAGATTTGATTGTCTAGTTTGGTCGAAGTAGCTCGAACAAAGTATAATCCCACCAAATAGAAAGTAATCTACTTTCATTTCATAATTCTTAAATTATGGTGTTTTCATTTTTGTTTCAAGTGTTGTTACGGTTGTTTAACCCTTTGGGGGGGGGGGGGGGGGGCAGGGCAAATTCATTGCTTAGGTAATGAAATTAATGATTGACACCGGAATTTGAAAACAACTTTATTTTTAAATAAGTTAAGGCTATACTTAACGCAATCAATGAACCGTAATTTTCTTTAACAAAATTCCGGTGCGAATGTGGCGTTTGGGAATTAAAATTAAGTGGTATATGTATGAAACCACCGCCCCGCAAGGGGTTAACCACTTGAAGAGAGTTTCTGACAAATGACAATACCTAAATTTAATCCCAAGTTGCCAAACTAGCACCAGAAATTTTCTTTGAAAATTTCACTTTTATTAGATGCGCAAAAATACACTTTCATTACTTTAAAAATAAAATTTCGTGTAAATACTGGTGTCATGCAATTATTTCAACATTTTATGAATAAAAGTACCTTGCTCCGGATAGGGTTAAATGCAATCTTACTATTCGCTCTGTTATATTTCCTGAAACATATTTTCTTAGAAACAGACCATTGTTTTCTATCTTTCTATTCCATTCCCGGTTCTCGCTGACTCTCGCCATTGCGCGAAATCGTGAGAAAATGCTTCATTTGGCGAGTGTACGAATAATGAGACTCTCCAAAATGTGAATTTTCCATTTCTGCTCTTTCTGTATGCGTGTGCCAATAAAGTTGATACTCTTGTGTGCGTTACTGAACGGCTGCTTTTCAAGTTCAATCGCACTGTGCCATTTGCATATCTCAATTTATGAAGTTACTGACTAAGCACCGTTTCAGTTTAATCCTTTGCGGCGCAGAGCAAATTCATTGCTTAAATGTTGAAATTAATGACTGATACCGGAATTAGAAAACAACGTTATTTGTAATTTTGAAAAAAGCTATTTTTCAGGAATTCCATAAACCGAATTTTTTTAACCAAAATTCTGGTACAAATGAGGTTATTGGAATTAAAATAAAGTGGTTTCATAGATATACCACTGCACCGCAAGGGGTTAATAGAGTCAAAGTTTATTTGATAGGTATTTCTCTCTTGTCAGTTTATCAGTATCTTTGCGCCGCCATCGCCTCAGTAAAAAACACAAATAAAATTACTCACATAATCGCGAAAAGAGAAAGGTTTTGCTCTGATTGGGGCATTGAAATTAGTCATTTGCCATTTTATTCATTAATTGCATGTAATATATTATTGGCCGATCAATTTTTTTTTCAGTTAGAGTCGAAATCTCATAGCAATTTTTCATATATATTTCACGTCGGTAAATCAAGGATAGTGGTTTTAATTTTTTATTTACTGCAAAAAGAATTTTTGAAACTTTTACACGTTTAGTGATGTATTTATTTATAATAGCTTTCGTAGCAGATTCTCCATTTTCTTTTTTGTAAGCAGTTACAAAAATTTGAGTTACTTTAGAAAAAATTGAAAAAATAGGATAAAAAATGGGGTTAACTCTTTAGGGACGAGCGATAAGTATACGTGCAACAAAAAATGCTTAAGAATCCTTGTTTATTCCCACTAGTAAAATTTTACTGTAAAATTTGCCTTATGTGATTGGAGCATTATTTCGATTTAATAAGGCGCAAATTTTTGTTTTTTTAAAACTGGTCACAAATCATTAAAAATTTCGTAAAATTCTTCCGTTTTGAAGGGATTATTTATGATATTTTCAGTGTTTCACGCCAAAGCTATTTCGCTTTTTTTCTCTTTTAAAAAAAATTTTTAGATACTGTTTTCTATATATTATTCGCCAATGTGCTAAGGTTTGTCAAACGTCAGTGAGAATCCTGATTTCTTTAGATTAAATGCTGTAGAAAAACGCAACAGGTTAGATTTCTGACTCAGACAATATGAAGCAACAGTAACTATTTCTATACCTACAATAGATGAAAATTAAGAAGCAACAGAGAGAGATCCGTCATCTTCAGACTATTTAAAATTATACTGTGTTCAAGTACTAAAAGTATAACATGATTTTGAAAAGTGTGATTTATTAAAATGTGATTTATTAAAAAATAAATCACACAATGTTCACTTAGAAGAATATAAAATAAAGAAATTAAAAATGCACTTTTAATTTTTATTTGTAAAGTTTTACGATGATTGCATTAGAAATTATTAATGTCTGTCTTTCCACTTTTACCTGTTTATTTTAATGTCTGTTTCTAAGGAAACCCTGCTTTTGAGACTTTTCTAACAAATTTACAGACACTTACCAAATCGTAGTTTTTGTTTCAACTGCTGTAAAAACCTGGCAAGATTTATATATATGCTGCTATTTAAAATACGCACCAGAGAAAGCTTATAAACTCTTTCAGATGTATAATCGAAATAAACAGTTGTCTTTTCCGCAAATGGAAATTTCGTTTTCAGTCAAAAGAAAAATCTTTCAAAAACATAAATGTGTTAGAGGGATTTATTGGATTTATTATTTAACTAAACTATGGGAGGAGGCTTCACAATATCATTCTGCAAACAAGAGATCATTTTAGTTACTTTGTTACAAATAATGTCACATATAATAACTTTAAATGTTTTTTTTTTTAATAAATTTCATGTAATATATGTGGAGCAAACATTTAAACCCTGTTTTTTCACAATAAAAAAATAAAAATAAAAAATGAGTTATTGTTAGTTTTATAATCTCTGTATTAAATTGCATAGAAAGAAACGGTATTTTTAACAAAAAAACTTTTTTTTTCTTAATTTAAACTAAATTTAAAATTTGACCTTTCAATCAAAGAAAGTTTCCTCCAAAGCCTGCATTCATTCATCCGGGAATTTTTCCAGTCTGCCAATCAGAGGTATCCTAAATGGTTTTGGGAACCTTTTCTACATTGATCAGAAGAGTTGGCAGACAAAAGCAGCATTGAAATTTCACGTGCTTTACATTGTCTCTTAAGTAAAATGGACCTTGAAGGTAAAAAGACTTTGAGGCTCTTCAATGATGGGTGTATTGCCCAAAATAAAAATAACATAAATGTTCATATGCATTTCCATTTTTTGTACACATCGAGTTCAAGCATTGATAAAATACTATTATATACATCTACAATATGTAAATTTACTGGAAATATAATAAAAAACTGTGTAAACAACCATGGCTATATATATATATATGATTTCTATTTTGTAGTCATTTAAAACCTTTCTTTAAGAATTCCCATTTGTTTACTACATGTTTTCATCACTGTCCGATTTATTATTGCTGCTTGTTTGTTATTTTATGGGTTCTTTTTTATTTTTATGTTAAATTCTAGTATTGTATAATGGTTTTTTATAAGTATTCAAATTAATATGATGCAAAAGCGCAAGTAATTATGAATGTATGCTTTTTAAATTCTATTTCACTATGATTTGTAAAATTCATTCTGAAATTCCAATTCTTATTATGGGTATCTTATATATTATTAAATTAATATATAATCGGTTAGGTATATGTTTAACATTAGCAAATTAGTAATTTTTATACACTAAGTTTATTGCTGTATTGCGCATTTTCATAGTGTATTATATTTGGATTTCTACTTTGTAATCATTTGATACCTTAATTTAAGAATTTCCATTTGTTTACTACAGGTTTTCATCACTGTCCAATTTATTATGATTGCTATTTTGTTATTTTATGGGTTATTCTATATTTTGATGTTAAATTGTAGTATTGTATAATGGTTCTATACATATATGTATATAAATAGAAAAAAAATTAATTTGAATGCCAGATATTGGCGGAAAAACTTGTTTATTTTTTTATATAGAGAGATTATGAAATATGTGAACATTTTTTATTTTTATCGTATGCTTTTATACCCCGACTGCCTAGAATTAGAATATTTTATTTATAATTTTTCTATAAGCATGCATAGCTAATATTAGCACATAATAAAGTTTTAATATATTGACAATAGTTCGCAATGGACATTATATTCTATATAGTAATTAAGAATCGTGTAAATATTTTTTATTGCTTTTTTATATTATTATATTCATGTTGTGAATATAAAAAATCGATATAAGTTAATTTCTAAATATTGGCAAATGTTTGCTTAAAAAAAATAAAACACATAAATATATTTTTATTTTAATCGTATTCTATAGCATGAATGTCTAGAACTAAATATGTATTTTTACATGTAATTTTATCATGTTTTCATATTCTTAAATCTTTCAGATCAACATATATAATCTCCAAATTTATTAAAAATTTTTTGCAATGCAAAAACACACACATTTTCTAAATAATTAAAAATCGTGTAAATATCCAAGTTTTTTTTATTTTTTTTTTAAATCGATTTAAGTTGATTGGTGGTTATTGGCTAAAAGGCTCAGTTATTTTGCTGATATTATGCAACATGCAAATATTCTTTTATTTTATCATGCAATTTTACACTATGAATGTCTAGAATTGGAATATTTAATTTTATATGCAGTTTTGTTATTTTCTACATCCTTGAATATTTCAGATCAACACCTATAACGGATAATTAATGAAAAATCTTATGCAAAAATGAATTTTTTTGCTTTTTCATATTTATTAATTGATTAATAAACATGCATCTATCTTTTGAAAAAAATATTTCGTTATGAGTTGATTGCCGGATACTGGTGACCTTGCTTATCTTAATATTGTATAAACATTTTTTTATTATATTTGCTATAACTGCCTAAAATTCAAACGTTTCATTTAATAATTTCTCTTGTTTTTATTAATGTTTTCTAAACGGAATAAAAAATTATGATTATTATTGTTTTTTTATTTCCCCGTAGATTTCATTTTCGCCATTCCAAAGTTATCCGTTATTAACTTTATCCAACTATTTTTTTCCTTCCGAAGTCTGGTGCAAAAATTATTCAGTTATTTTAAAAGTTATCCTAATTTAAGAAGAGTTTGATTTTTGAATTTTTTTTAACTTTTTTAATATTTTAAAACTAGTAAATATTATTTTAAAAATATATTGTATGTTTCATGGTCAGAATTATCAATGTTTAAAGCAATCAATAATTTTAATTTAATTAAATGCAGAAATTTAGTTATAATCTTTATTTTCCGTGTTACATTAGGGAGTTATTTAGTATATTTTAATTGCGTATGCTTAAAGCGTAGCATTAATTCATCTACAAATCTTTCAGTCTTCCTATTTTTAGTATACAAACAGCGAGACAAAATATACGTATATTATCTGTACCTTTTATAATGCATAGATACAGCGGCGCTTACCGTATTTTTGTGTGTAAAAGTAACATTTAAAAATCATTATTTACAGTCTATATTCACGCCATCGACCGGCGACTGTTGTTATTTTAAGATTACGAAACGAACGGGTGATTGCGAAGATCTTACAATAAGGGGAAGAATCGAATTTCGCCTCGGTTCTACACTTTATACTAAACCAACTGTCAGTAACGACAGTCATTTCGTGAATGTGGCAGTAATGGAATCCTTGGGATGTTCTATCAAGTAAATTATATTTTATATAGCATAGTATCATTAAAATAATACTGGTTGCCAGTTATATTAACAAAAGTTTAATGCTTGCACGTCACAATGCGTAAACATTACACAGATTAATGTGTGTAATGTGTGCTTGCACACATTGCACACATTGTCGCAATGTGTGCAAGCGAACATTGCTTGCACAATGTTCGCATCTTTCTTGTCCTAAATTAGTGTTGGGCAGTATGAATGATTATTCCATTCAAACTGGGATCATACGGATACCATTATTATCAGATTAATTATAATATTTTTGATTAAAAAAAAATTAGCTAAAACATGCGTTATAAAGCTTTATTTAAGAAGAAATTCTCTATGAAAAATACTGTTACATTGTTTTCCTCTGATCTAGAAATTGAAGGATCCGTGTTAGGCTATGGAACTATTAATAAAAAGGAACTGATATTTTCTTAACATAACATATCATCCGTTACCATTTTCGCCGTTGAATCGTTAAGGCCGCGGAAAACTTCCACCAGTAAATTCAAGCGGAAAGTTTCACTTTTTTTAAAAGCCTCCTTATTGGAAAATTTCAATCAAAGATAATGGCAACATCGATATTGTGTGTGATTGATGGAAGTTTACTTGGGCGATATTGGCTCCGACATTTTGTAATAAAAAAAAGACTATCTTCTATTAGTGTAGTGAAAAATAGCTTAATATCTATGCAAACTGCCAACAGTAAAAAGAGATAGTAGTTTTTGTCATATATTTCAGAGATTTTTTTCTGTGAATAAAAAGTTTAGATTAAAAAAATTTCTATACAATTTTCCTGTGGGAAGTTTTCACTGGCGCGGTAATCAGAAATTGCTAATACGATTAAAAGAAATGGCCATAAACTTGTGACAACTTCATGTGTTAGTTGATTTGCAACTTCTAGACAATGTAGTATATGTATTCTCTTTTTATTCATAACTCTATTATTTAGTGCATGTACAAAAATAAATTAAAAAATTATTATATTTCTAATAACAGGGTGCGTAGTCATCAAGAAACTCAGAGGATTTTAATTCTTTTAGTATCAGAAATTCTTTAAAGTACTGGTTCTTAGATCTGAAAAAGGATTTCTTTTTCGATAAATAAAACAAATATTACATTATAAAAATTCTGGTAAAATGTCCTTACAAGGTGCTTCCAGACTGCGCACCCTGAATAAGCATAGGTAATGCAAACAATACACTGCAAATACTCAAACAAAAAAAAATAAATACATTTCAGTAGAATTTTTGTCCCCAAATTTACAATACATTAATGTGCTGTGAATATTTTTTGTGTTGTGTTTGTGTTCTTAATGTATTGCAAAAATATAGCTCTTTGTAACTGTGTTCTTAATACGTTGCGAAGTATTGGTACATAGAAATGTGTTCTAAAAATAGTGTTTTTAATTTCTGTTGAAATAGTGTTATACAGTCACCGCAAAAAAAAATCTTGACACACGATTTTAAACGTTTTGTTAAATATCTAGAAATATACACAAGGAATTATTCTGAAACTCCAGGTGTGTAAACAAAATAGTACACCTCATATATTGTCGCGAAGAGTTTTCCTCGAAATCCAACAGGGGACAGTCAACAAATTGAAAAAGAAAGAAGATCTTTTAGAACACCTGTCAAAACTAAAGAAGCAAAATAGTTCAAACTGCAGATTATTATTAAGTGGCTTATTGTAATAAACTGTGTACATTTTTATGAATATAGCATGTAAACTCGTAGAGAAATTAAGGTTTTCATAAAATTGGTCCCGAATTTTTCCAAGTTTTTTGCTTATAATTTGCAGAGTTCTTAATATAAAATAATGTTCTTTTCAGAAAATATGACGAACAACATTGTACATAATACCCTGTCATCAGAAATTTAAAATAATAAAAATTGTATGAAAAATGAGTAGGATTAGTAAATAATTCGTCATTGCGCATGCGTCAACGATATCAAAACTTCATTTGCATATTGAGTTAGCTAAATGTATAATGCAACTTCTGTAAAGGTTTCAAAAATATAGATAGAAAATTTTGAAAATGATCGCCTATAGAATGAACTCGAAATCCGTTATTGCCAAAAGGAAGGGAAAAAATCAGGAGTTTTATCCAAATATTAGTTGTACGTGCAATATTGTGTTGGCACTAACCAATAGATTATGGATACAGCATCTCATCTTTTTGCTTCATTTAGGGAATAACGGATTTTTATCACATTCTATCGACGATAATTTTCAGAATTTTTAAGCTAAGTTTTTGAAGCCTTTACAGAAGTTGCTCTATACATTTAGCTAACACAATATGCAAATGAAATTTTGATATCGTTGACGCATGCGCAATGAAAAGTTATCTACTAAACGTACTCATTTTTCATACAATTTTTATTATTTTTTAATTCTGATGGCAGGGTATTGTGTAAAATGTTATTTGTCATATTTTCAGAAAAGAATATTATTTTATATTAAGAACTCTGCAAATTATAAGCAAAAAACTTGGAAAAATTTGGGACCGTTTTTATAAAAACCTTAATTACTTTACGAGTTTACATGCTATAATCATAAAAATGTACACAGTTTATTACCACTTAATAATAACCTGCAGTTTGAACTCTTTTGCTTCTTTAGTTTTGACAGGTGTTCTAAAAGATCTTCTTTCTTTTTCAATTTGTTGACTGTCCCTTGTTGGATTTCGAGGAAAACTCTTAGCGACAATATATGAGGTGTACTATTTTGTTTACACACCTGGAGTTTTTTTTTTTTTTTTTTGCGGTGATTGTAAGTACTGTTGATGAATATAGTTTCTTAAAATATTATTTTTCTCCACACACTTTTCCTCCAAATTAAAAACACATTGTAAACATCACACAATTTAGAACGCTATAAAAATACTCATGTAAAACATTCTAAAAATACTTTCAACATCGTATTTTTAAAATTCCACAATTTAAAAAATGAATGTTTTGAAATATTGTTTGAAATGGCATTTTCCTCTCTCGCAATTTTTAACAACACTTTTTGCACAAACTTTTTATTTCATACAACTCATTCGCAACATATTCACACCACATTCGAAAACTATTTTAATTAGAAGTGTTGATTTTTATGTTCAGTTAGTGTAGCTAAATTGTTTCACGCATTTGCAGTGTATAAATACAAATAGTTCATTATGTATGTCTTCTATTGAATGAGTTCATATACCCAAATGTTTGTAATAGTTGTGATGTTACAGTTTTATTTGGTCATTGGAATTTTAGTGAAAACCTTATAGACATAGAGGTGGCAGCACAAACAACCACTTCATCGAGTTCACTGATGAAAATATAGGATTATTTTAATCTCGATTCCCACATTAAATTGCAATTGGTCTGCCAATTTATATGTTGGTAGAAAATACATAAAAACTCGATTTTAACGGTTGACTCTCAGGTTTACCATAATGCTTTCTTACAACCAAAAGTATGAAAGCATGGATCATTAGCTAACATCACATTTAGGTATTTTCCACCAAGATAAGACTCGGAAGCATATTTGCCGATCCCACCGAAGCTAGCATAGGGAAGAAAATACAAGCTTCTGATTGGTTGAATACTTTAAAACTAGAACGCCGGGCAGGTGTCAATTCGACACTGAACACTGGACTGATTGTCGATTCGAACCAGAAAATTCTTCTAGAAATAAGTTATATATATGTTGCAATAAAACGAGTTAATCAAATAAACTGACTATTTTCATATTATTTTTCTGGTTTTAAACATATATTATAAAACTTACGTACAACAACCTGGCGTTCTAGTGCTAACCCATTAACCCTTTCCGGCACACTGTGCCCAGTCTGGGATACCTAATTTTAATTCCAAACTTGCAAATGGCACCAGTAATATTTTAGTAAAATTTTGCTTTTAGAATAAGCTTAAATTAAGGAATTCAAAATATTTAAAAAATTCGTTTGTGAATTCTGGTGTCAGTCGATAATTTCTCATTTTAGTACAGATTTTGCCCGTGCAGGAAAGGGTTAAACCCGAATTATTTCCTTCGATAAAATTTAAATTTTGTATTTCCCACCATTTTTAAAAGCAAATTAACTTTTATCTTAATTTATCGAGGATTCTGTCTCGTGAAATAAGGTATATGTTTATCTTCCTCTTTACTCGTGGATAAACAGCTTTCTTGCTGTTCTTGCAACCGTCCTCAAAAAAAGGACGCTGGGCGTTAATGGGTTAAAGAGCATATTGTTTTGGTAAATTTTGGAGTTTATATTCACTTAATCATCCGTTTATGTTTGAAAACTATTTTGAAAGATGGATTTTGTCTGATTTTACATATTTATTAATAGATAAAAACAGAGATTTTCTGGAATTTTTTAGATGTTCTTTAAATTATTCAACCAATCAGAAGCCCATATTTTCTTCCTTATACTAGCTTCGTTGGGATCGGCAAAAATGCGATTCAGAAGACAAATTGCGTTGTAAAATGTTATTTGAAGTTTAATAATCCAAGATTTTCACCCGTGAACTAGATGAAGTGATTATCTGTGCTGCCGCCTCCTGGTAGAACTAAAACTTTATTTTAAATACTGGTCACTTTTTCTGAATATAGATTTTTTTAAATTAAAGTTGGTTGATTGATTGGTTGATTTTTTGTCGTCCGATTATCTACGCTAGGGATATAGGACCAGGGGGAGTGCCCTCCGTGGGGGTCTTTCTAAGGGAACCTAACCCGTATTTACGCAAGGTTCGAAGAAAACCACGGAAAACTCCGAACGGTTAGGCCGACAGCCGCGATTGGGTTCGAACCCAGCACCTGCCGTCTACCAGTTGAGAGGTCCGAACCTCTCGGCCACTGCTGGGGCTTTTTAATTAAAGAAAAAATTACTTTACGAAAGTTCCTATAAGAGCTGCTTCAATGTTTCTGAAGCGTACGAAGCGTGAACAAATTAACACATCTATATTTTGAAACAAATAAAATGGCATTATACGAAAAATCACATATATAACATTAAAAAGTATGAATCTAAGTATGAATCTAAGTAAGCATTGCAATATTCCGTTACTCAGAATATTGCGTTTTGTTATATTACAAAAACGAGATAAAGCTATTACGGAAATCATGAAAAAAGCTGCATAGCAGTGACACATGTGAAGCGTATTTTATCAAAAACTAATCAGCAAAAATTTATATTGAGGGCAAACTGATTCTGAATTTTTATTAATTTTATTTGAAAATTCTTGAAACAGAGCATAGAAAAATCTGTATAACATAGAAACATAGTCACATGATCACAGACATACGGAACATAAATCACAGAATTTTTGTTAAAATATATTTTTTCTGGATATCTGATCCCCACAACGTGTAAATACGTCGAAAACCGGATTTTGGAAATTTTCACGAATCCAATATTTTCTTCTTGCACAGATAGAAGGAAGTAAAAGCTGGACTTTCACAGTAAAAATAAGTTTAAATTCAGTTTTACATAAATTGTTAAGCATTAATAATTAGTATAAATGCGTAGTACCCATATCTGGCAAAAATCGTTTGTTTCGTTTATTTTTTCTTATAAAAAAAAATTAACATTCTTAGACAATTTCAATTTCAAAAACAAAATATGCGAAAGTATTTTTCCAAGACTAAAAATGTGGTTAAGACTTTTCGTAAGTAAAGCATATAAATCAAATTCATATAATGGTACAAAATTCTTTTTTTTTTCTTTAAAAGAATTGGAGATGTACTTGAATCATGGTATGAGAATTACATTCTTTTATGTTGAAATTAAACAAAACAGATTTAAGAATGAGTAATTTAATGGAAATTTTAGTATAAATGCGTTAATTAAATGCATACAGGTCTTGCAAAAATGGTTAGCTTCGTTCATTTTTTTCTTATAAAATTATATAAAACTCTTCTTAAGACAATTTTAATTTCAAAAACAAAATATACAAAAGTATTCTTCCAAAACTAAAAATGTGCTTAAAACTTTTTTTTGGGAAGTTTATCATAAAATTTATTCATGGAAGAATCTTTTTTTTTTTTTTTTTTTTTTTTTTTCTTACAAAGAATTTCAGATTTATTTGAATCATGAAATGTGAATTACATTCTTTTAAGTTCAAACTAAATCAAAAAAAAAAAAAAGAGTTCTTAAATGTAAATAAAAATAGTTTTGACTTTGAATTTCGTTGATAATGTTGTTTGAGTCGAATAAGGTTTTAAAAGTAAATAGTAATGTAGTTTTACTACAACAAATTTAATTTTGCTAGTTTTTTGGAGGGACGAAAGGAAAAATAAATGTGAACTTATTTTTAGTGAGAAAGTAATGTTTTCACTTTCTTCTTTCTATACAAGATGAAAGTATTGAATGCGTGAAAATTTTCGAAATCTGATTTTCGACGGATTTACATGTTTCAGTGGTCAGAGATCCCGAAAAAAATGTTTTTACAATGTTTGTGTCTGTGTGTTTGTGACTATATTTTTATGTGACACAAATTTTATGCGTACTCTATTTCAGGAACAAATGAACGGAATTTAATAAAACTTCAGATTCAGTTAGCCCAAAACAATTTGTGCTGATTAGGTTTTGGTGTAAATCTCTCAACATATATTGCTGCTATTCAGCATTATCCACCATTTTATCACTAGATCTATCTCCTCTTTGCAATGTGGCAATGTTGCTATATTAAGAGTATTGTAATATTGCAATGTAATTGCTAACATAAATGTTACCAGAAGAGGGTTGATATTTTTTATGTTATTTATGTGATTTTTCTTATAGTGTTATTTTATTTTTTGCTACATATAGATGTGTTAACATGGTCAGGGTAGTATGCTTCAAGAACATCTAATCACCTTTTATCAGAGTTTTCTTAGAGTAATATTTTCCTGATTTAAAGAAAAAAAAAAACCTATCGTCAGATATAGCGACCACTGTTTAAAAAAAAATCTCAATACTTAAAAATCTAAAATCTCCAGAACTATAGACGCATACGAACCCTAATGTTCTTACAACATGCAGTTAGTTGTATAATCATTGCAAATAGAATAATTCATACAATAGATGCAAATAATATTCATAGATTCTAAACTGTCATTTATATAATTTAATATTCATTTAAAGTTAGAATTAATGGTGATTGATTACACAAATTTTATATTAACCACTTACCAGTTTTGCATGAATGGCGCTCGGGACAGAAAAGTTCTCTTTCGCCGTTACTAAAAACTTTTGTACACCACAAACTTTTAACTGTTAATTTTAAATTAAAATTTGATGGCTATATTTCTCTTATAACCTCTAATTTAATGTACTTAATTTTATCTTGATGCTAACTTATATTTTGTAATCATTTTTAAATTTTTAAATTACAAATTTTTCTATATTATTTTTTTTTAAATTATGAAGTTTATCTACACTTATACTTTTCCCCAATGGTTTTTAACAACATACAGGTATTTCAATTCAATAGACTGGATGTTAAGTTGACAGTAATTAGGTATCCCCTCAAAGCTTGTCTACTGTTCAGCACTATTCGATTAAGCAATGCAATCATTTTCCTTCAAAAGAGTGATGCTTAGTCCCTAATTTTGGTTTATTGTTAAAAAAAAATAGAAAACAAAGTAAAAACAAAGAACTGATAACCCTTTGAGGAGCGGTTGGATGTATTTTATTCCACCTACTTTAAACGATATTTTCATTAGACACTTTTAGGCATAACTGACAACTTGTAAATAATCTTCCCTAATACCTGGATTAATTTGATCCAGGTTAACCTTATTTCGAAACCGGAAATATATATAATGAATCTCCATTTACTTAATTTCAGGTTTTTAAGCATATTAAATTTAATTTCTTTTTAAAAAATTCTGGTTCGAAATTCATCAAACCAGAGTCAAATTAACGCACGTATTACGGAAGATTAATGTCAGGTTGGCAGCTATGCTTTTATGGAAATTTTACATTTTTAACTTTGACGGCATAATCTTTATAAATTGTCTTTTCTTATTTTAAAACAAAAGTCTTCGATTATTCCGGTGAGAATTCAATATTACAGAGACATTATTGCTTGCCCTTCAACGGATTAATGAATTAAATTACATAATAAGCTAATCTTTTATGTCGCTTTTAATTTTAAAAGATTGGATCTGTCTTAAATTCTTCATAGATTAAAATAATACCACAATTTTTTTATGAATTATTATGTTAAATCCATATTTAAATAGAAAAAGCAAACATCTAAGTTCTTTAATGAAGACATTTTAATGAAGATAGTAATTTTTATGAAATAAGTTTTTAAATCCTTTTTTTTTTAAAAATTAGGATAAATATTTACCCAAGATTATTATGTTGAAATAGAATTCCTCGGAATACTATTTACAGAAAAACTTCAGAATTTTATTAACCCTTTACGGCACGGGTAAAATCTGTTAGTAAAATGACAAATTATGGACTGTCACCGGAATTCATAAACTAATTTTTTAGATATTTTGAAACCCTTAATTTAAGCTTTTAATGTAAAAACAAAATTTTACTAAAATATTATTGGTGCCATTTACAAGTTTGGAATTAAAATTAGGTATCCCAGACCGGGCACAGTGTGCCGGAAAGGGTTAAAACAGTTTTCATATGTGATGCAAAAAAACGTATACGAAAAGTATATATATATATATCTATTTTAAGAGAAAAAAAAGGAAAATGAATTTTATTTGAATCAAAAAATACTTCTTTGATTCTCTAGAAACATGGTTTTAAAAACAAATATGAAGAGCTTAACTGGCTTAAATTTAATTTCCAAAATGTATTTGTTTTAAATTTCTTTTCTTTGAACAAATACCTTATAGCTTCTTTATGCATATAATCTCGTGTATCTTTATTTACCCGGGAGAAACTACCCTATTTTATTTTTGAAAATAATTTAGAAAATTAGAAAATATTCTTCTTTCGAAATAATGCTGAGAAAAAAAATGTATTATTCTGTTCTGTTTTTCTTGTACAAGGTATTTGTGGAGAAAATAACTTTACGATTCGTCTTCCTAACATGAAAAAGAAGATTGCGTTGCTAGTAAATGTAAGAGTAATCCTAAAAAAAAGTTTTTTCATAGAAAAAGCTGTATTGAAAAAATAGACCAATTGTGAGATCGGATCATAAGACGCATGTATATTGTTGCTTTATCTCTTTGAGTTGTAATGGTTGATTTTATTCCCACTTAACTTTGGTTCTCTAATATGACAAACACAATCAAACATTCGATCCAATTAGTTTGAAAATAAACTAACCCTTTCCGGCATAGACAAATTCTCTTCGTAAAACGAGAAATTATTAAGTGTCATCGGAATTCACAAACAAGTTTTTTTTAAATTTAGAGCTCATTAATTGTAAAACAATTTTTTTAAATATTATTGATATCGTTTATAAGTTTGGAATTAAAATTAGATACGACTAGAGTGCCCCCCCCCTTAAGGCCGATATCCCAATGTAGATAATTGGCCGACATAAACTCAACCAACCGCCTCCTGAATACTCGCCTGAGCTCTGACACAGAAATGACGGCTGCATAAGGCAGATTTTTTTTTCGACGTATGTACTGTCCCTTAAATTTAGATCAGAGTATTACCTAAAATATTTCTTTGGCTAGTTTAATTCCAGAAAAAGCATAAAAGAAACAAAAAACTATTTGTATCAACATTTAATAGACCATACATGCGCTAAAGAAAAAAAAAACTTTTTGGATGTCATATTTGTGTTGAAGCTCAGAGGTAGTATTCGGGGGGGAGGGGATACTCCGAAAAACAGTTCAGTCAAATCATCGTCATCCAATACATAAACGCAAAAATGTCTTCAGTTACTATAATTATCTTAAAACGAATAAAAGTTGAAAAATGTGCATGTTTAAAAAATAATTCATATTTTTTTTCGTCAGGAATGTGTATTTTAAAATATTTTTTTTTTCAAAATACAGATGGCAAAGCAACACTTGAGAATTTTGATGAAATTCACCTTCCTAAGCTTAACCCTTTCCGGATCTGTTAATGAAATGAGAAATTCGATTAATTATTATTTGAGAAGATCGACTGCCGTCAGGATTTACTAACGACTTTTTGTAAAAAATTAAGGATCCCCTAATTTAAGCTAACATTCTAAATGCAAAATTGTTTTAAAATATTATTGGTGTCACTTGCAAGTTTGGAATTAAAATGAGGTATCCAGAACTGGGCACAGTGTTCCGACATAGAAGAAGGGATATTGCTGAAAACCGAAGTAAAATACATCTATATTGTAAAGGACAAATATACCCTTGCATATCGCCGACGTATTTTGACGGTAGCAACTCTAGACGATTAAATTTAACTTTTATTTACTTTTATTAAAATTACTTAAATTTATAAACAATTGCAATCCAATTTAATTAATTAATTCCATTTCTAACCCCGTAGAACCCCGCAAATTCGGACCCCTAAAATCCGGATCTCCGGATAATTCGGATCGATTTGTTCAATTTTTTTTTCAAGTTTGAGAAGCGATTGGCAATTTTCATAACATTAACTTGTTTCATCATCATATTCTGAATTTTTGAAAAAACCTTTTTCTGAAATCTTTTTGGAAGAATTAAGCAAAGTGAACATTTTTACTGCCTGTAAATATTCAATACGTTTAACATAATGGTGATTTTCTGTAAGTATGTTTTATTTTATTTCATTTTTTTCTAATTCTGCGGATAATCCGGATTTTCGATAATCCGGATTGGGTCTGTTCCCAATTAATCCGAATTATCGGGGTTTTACTGTAATTGCTATTCCATTAAAACAATTTCAATTTCAATTTTCACCCCTGTGTGAAAATTGAATAGGGAAAAAACTTTAAGTGCAATTTGTTTGAAAACTTTATCATAATTTGTTTGAAAAAAGTTTCGCAATTTACTCATTTTGTAAGAAGTTTGTTTCTGTGAATCATACCTGTGTGTAGACTCGATTTGTGATAATGGAAGATAATACTTTCGCTTCCTTTCTAATACGTGCTGACTATTCCATACTTCAGTTCGTCAAATTCCAAGCAGTATTTTTCATATTTGATTGTCTAGTTTGGTGGAAGTAGCTCGTACAGGGGTCGCAGCGTCCCTAAAATTTTCGCACTTTTCTACGAGTATTTTAAATCAACATTTTTCTAGTCAAATTCCTTTAACATCTAGTCTGAAATTCTACGATAAATATTGTCGTTTTAAAATTGTGGCAGGAAAGTGTGAAAATTTTAGGGACGCTGCGACCCTTGCTCGTACAAAATACAATTTCACCAAATAAAAAGTAATCTATTTTCATTTCATAATTCTTAAATTCTGGACTTTTCATTTTCGCTTCAAGTATTGTTACTGTTGTTTAACTCTTTAACGTTCATTGGTTTCGCCACGAAACCACAAAATTTTAATTCCGATATGCAACACTGACACCGGTATTTTTATCTAAAAATATCCCTTTTATTATGTATGTGAAAAATCACGTTTTCTTATTTAGAAATATATTTGTTCTTAATTACCGGTGTAACTCATTTATTTCGACATCTTAGCAATGAAAATGCTTTGATCGTTAAAGGATTAAATGTAATCTTACTGTTCGGTTTGTTATATTTCGTGATACATATTTTCTTCTTAGAAGCAGAGCTTTGTTTTCTATCTTTCTATTCCATTCCGGGTTTTCGCCGACTCCCGCCAATGCACGAAATCGCGAGAAAATGCTTCATTTGGCGAGTATACAAACAATCAGACATGCCAAAATGCTAATGTTCAATTTCTGCTTTTTCTGAATGTGTGTGCCAATAAAGTCCAGATTCTTATGTGCGTTACTGAACGGTTGCTTTTCATGTTCAATGACACTGTGTCATTTACATATATCCATTTATAGAGTTACTGACCCACAGACCAAGAGCCGACCGCACAAAACCTTAAGTCACAAGAAAAAAATCTTTTATTTTATTAGGGATGAGAGTGTTCCGCGTTTTTACATACCAGTATAATATTAGAGAAAACATTGTTCTGTTAAATCGCAGCATTTTTCGTTTAAGTAAAATAACATTTTCTCTAAAATTATACTGGTGGGAAAAAACGCGGAAAACTGCGGAAAATTCTTATCCCTATTTAATGGAAGACTAGTAATAGAGGATTCTAATGATCCATGTCTGCCGGAAGCGAAGTAGTGCATAAGCCAAAAAATAATACAACTATTGGTTGACTCACAGGACTAGCATTTTCCTGCACCCAGTTTTACGTGTATTCATACTTCTATTTGTACGGCAAACACAATGCTAAAACTACGAGTCAATCACTAGTGGTGTCAATTTTTGGCTTATGCAACACTTCGTTCCCGGCAGACTTGGATCATTAGATTCCTCTATTACTACTCTTCCATAAAAAAGGCTTTTTTCTTGTGCTCTATGACTTAGAGTTTTGTGCGATAGACTCTTTGACTATCTACGACGATTCAGTTTAGGAACAACCAAAGTTTATTTGATAGGTATTTCTCTCTTGTCAGTTTATCGGTATCTATGCGCCGCCATCGCCTCAGTACCCTCATAGCATGCATGTTCACAGTGACGTCACAATGACGTCACTGTGAGTCACTTTGGTCACATCACATCTGTGACGAAAATGCCACCACTCAGTGACGTTACAATGTGACTAAGATGTGACTTTCTAAAAAAATTTCACAGTTCGTCACAATGTTAATGTCAAAGTAGTCACAAATGACACACTTTTCACAAATTGGTCACATTGTGACGTCGTAAAGTGGTCTCAATGTGACGTCACAAAAAAGCTCTAAAACGGCCATAACGACTTCACATTTTAGTCACTGTGACGTCACATCGAAAATCGATGGTCACAAAGTCACAATGTGACTTCACAACGACGTTGCAGTGACGTCACTATGTCTTACGGGTAAAAACACAGATAAAATTAAACACATAATCGCAAAAAGAAAAAAAGTTTTGCTAATATGCTCATTGGAATTAGCCATTTACTATTCTATTCATTAACTGTATGTAATTTATTACTGGGCGATCAATTTTTTTTCAGTTAGAGTAGAAATCTCATAGCATTTTTTAATGTATATTTCACGACGGTAAATCAAGGATAGCAGTTTTAATTTTTTATTTACTGCAAAAAGTATTTCTGAAACATTTACACGTTTAGGAGTGTAGTTATTTTTACTAGCTTTTGTATCAGATTCTCAATTTCCTTTTTTGTAAACAGTTACAAAATTTTGGGTTGCTTTAGAAAAAGTTGAAAAAAGAGGATAAAATAAGGGGTTAATGATGATATTTTTTAGTGTTTCACGACAAAGCTATTTTGCTCCTTCGTTCTTTTTTTTATTTTTTTAAAATTAGATATTGTTTTTTATTTATTATTCGCCAAATTGCTAAGGTTGGTCAAACATCAGTGAGAATGCTGATTACATTACAGTGAATGCCGTAAGAAAAGTAACAAGTTAGACTGCTGACTCAGAAAATATGAAATAGCGGTAATTATTTACATACCAACGATAGATGAAAATTAAGAAGCAACTGGGAGAAATCTGTCATCTCCATTCTATTCGAAATTATATTGCAGTCATCACTGAAAGTAAAATTTAATACTGAAAAGTGTGATTTATTAAAATAATAAATCAGACAATGTTCAGATAAAAGTATATAAAATAAAGAATGTAAAAATGTACTTTTATCTTTTATTCGTAAAATTTTACGATGATTGAATTATAAATTATTAATGTCTGTATTCCCACACTTAGTTGTTTATTTAATGTCTCTTTCTAAGAAAAAACTACCTTTGAGACTTTTCCGACAAATTTTCAGACACCTACCAAATCGTAGCTTTCAGTAGTAGAATTAACGAGAATTCTGATTTTCATGTTTTCTTACTTTCTCACGGACGTTAGATCCTTAAAATAACTTTCTTTTATTTTTGTCAGAATTGTTCTGAAACTGATATATATATAATCCTATTCATTTGATACCCCCTTTCTTAACCCCTTCGTGACGGGAGCCTTTTACGACACTTTTAATGTTTTGTCACTGGTTATAAAAAAACAGAAATTTTTTCCTTCTTATATCGAGAAAATGCTCCGATTGAATAAGGTAAATTTTACTGTATAATTTTACCGGTAGGAATAAGCAAGGATTCTTAAACCTTTTTGCGGCACGTATACGTGTCGCTCGTCCCCAAGGGGTTAACGTCCCGTGTGTCCATCAATGACACCTCCAACCCTTCTTCCATTGTGCTTGTTCCTAATCCTTTAATTATTTTATGCATTTGAACCTTTTAATTTAAGTCATATTCTAATGATAACATCTGAAATTTAAAAAAAAATACAATAACATTATATCCTTTGTAATTGTACCCCTTTAAACATGTTTTCTTCTTATAAATTCCATATTCGAATTCTGGATAATTCGAACATTTCTTGTGGTCCCGACGAGTTCGAATTAACGAGAGCCGACTGTGTTTAAGTTTTATCTTAATCTTAACTTTTATTTTTCTAATATTTTCAAATTTCAAATTTTTTAAATTACAATTTTCTCTATATTACTTTTTTATTTTTAATTATGAAGTTTAGCTATACTTATACTTTTTCTCAATGGCATTTAAAAACATAAGATATTTGAATTTAATAGACAGGTTATAAACTTTTTCGTGACGGGAGCCTTTTACTAAATTTTTAATGTTTTGTCTCCGGTTTTTAAAAACAGAAATTTCTGTCTTGCCAAATCGAGAAATTACTCCGATTAAATAAGGCAAATTTTAAAGGTAAAATTTTACTTTTGGGGTTAACAGGGATTCTTAAACCTTTTTGCGGCACGTATACATGTCGCTCGTCCCCAAGGAATTAAGTTGTCAGCAGCTAGGTAACCCCTCAAAGCGACTCTACTGTTCATCAAGGCAATTATTTTCCTTCGAAAAAAGAGATTTTCAACCCCTTATTTTTGTTTCTGTTAAAAAAATGAAAAAAAGAAAGAAAAAAAGAACTGTTAAGAAATAAAATTAAATAATGTGCTAATATTTTAAGTCGCATTTAATTTTAAAAGATTACATCTGTCTTAAATACTTCATATATACATAATAATATTAATAATACCACATAATAAATAATAATACCACAGTTTTCTTTTAAGAAATACTATGTTAAATCCACATTTAAATGCAGAAAGCAAACATCTAAGTAATTTAATGAAGCTAGTTTACAAATTAATTCTTATAAAAAAAGATTTTTAATCCTTTTATAAAATTAAGATAAATATTTACCCAAGATTTAATTATTGTTAATTTAAGTTGAAATACAAATCCATAATCATATTCATAGAAAATCTCAGAATTTTATTAAGACAGTTTTCATATGTAGTGCAAAAAATATATATATAAAAAAAAAAGGAAAATGAATTTTATTTGAATCATAAAATACATTTTGGATTCTCTAGAAACATGGTTTAAAAAACAAATATGAAGAGCTTAACTGGCTTAAATTTAATTTGCAAAATGTATTTCTTTTAAATTTCTTTTCTGGAAACAAATACGTTATATCTTCTTTATGCATATATTCTCATGTATCTTTATTTACTCGGGAGAAAATACCCTTTTTTAGCTCACAGGCTATCATAGCCTGAGAGCTTATGTGCCCGCCCATTCTGTATGTACGTTCGTGCGTAACGCGATAACTCTTGATAAAACTATCCGATCCACTTGAAATTTTGTATGTAGATTTATCCTGACAAGGCGCTTCCCTAATTAGTTTTTGGAGTTCATTCGATATGTATAAGAGGGGGAACGGGGGGCTGATGACCCTCCCCTTAGATAATATAAATGGGATTTTCATGCAGAATTAAGTTTTCGTTCAAAATTTAGATTAGGATCATTCTGATGAGGCGATTCCGTGACTGTTATTAGGTGTTCATTGAATAGGGGGAACAGGCGTTCTAATGCCCCCCCCTTAATTTATATAAATGGGTTTTTCAAGCAGAATTTTCAGATTTTTTCAAATCTCTGAATAGTTTTGGAAGTTTAATGGTTAAGTATAAAAGAGGGGGATAACTCTTTTTAAATTATATAAATGCTAAATGGGTTTTTATAAAGAATTATCTCATTTGCTCTGAATTTTGGATATAGATTTCTTTGATAGTATAGGAGGTTCAATGATTAAGTATAAAAAAAGAGGAAAGAGGAGAGCTGTTTCCCCTTCTTAATTTGTTTTTCGAACAGAATTATCCCTTGAAAATAAAAGGCTTTAATGTACAATTAGTATTTGTAGCCTGTGAGCTCAGTGCCATCAGTTTAACTGGGCGGTATTCTTTATTTTAATATATATATAGAAAATTAAAAAATATTCTTCTTTCGAAATAAGGTTGAGAATAAATATATTATACTGGTGCGTTTTTCTAATACCAATATTTGTGGAGAAAATAATTTTACGCTTTGTTCTCATAACATGAAAAAGTGAAAAAAATTGTGCGTTAAGCATAAATTATGAAACACTTTCAATTACTCCCTGAAATCTTTAACCTCTTCGGCACGGGAACCTTTTACGAAATTTTTAATGTTTTTTCGCCAGTTTTAAAAGACAGAAATTTGTGGTTTTTTAAACTGAGAAAATGCTCAGATTACATAAGCCAAAATTTACGGTATAATTTTACTGTTGGCGATGAACACGGTTTCCTAAGCCTACGTGTCGCTCGTCCCCAAGGGGTTAACAAAACTTCGTTATCCAGGGAAATCAGGCATTACTGTCCATACCAAATATGTATTTCAAAACTTATGAACACCCCAGTATTTTATATGTGGGTAGATATCAGTATACTTCATAATGGGTAAATTTAGTTTAGCAAGACTAGCTGAAATTTTCCTTTCAGCAATTTTTACTGCTAGATGAAAACCTGCTTGAATACTTTTGATCAGCTAGCTCTGTAGTTTACCTAGTACCTTTAACACACGAAACTATTTTGCTAAAATTTAGTTCAAACAAAAATGTTCTTTACACTATTTAAATCACATTTCCAGAAATTATTATCCAAAGCGTTGCATTTATTCATCTTCAAATTTTTCAGTTTTCCTATTTTTAGTATACAAACACCGAGACAAAATATACGTATATTATCTACTAGCAAAAGCCATGCTTTGTTTGGATTCGCGAAGCATTATTTTATAAAGCATATATTTGAAAGTAACAATATTTTTTTATATTATTTTTACATCTTTATTAAACAAAAACGTTATTTTATGTTTTGGCGCATTTTAATTCTACAAATGTAAGTTCAGCCAAATAACTATCAATTTCCTAGGAATTTTTTATTTATGATGTAAGACTGGCATAAACAAATATTTTCGAAGCAAACTTTTACAAAATATTTTTAAATTTTCAACTAAAAATTCTTTTAAAGAATTTTACAATTTCTAGTTGCCACTGGTGTTTTTTAAAGTTGTTTGAAATATGCATGTTTCCAATCTTTGTAATTAACATCAAATAATCTTTGTTAGCTATTTTAGAATAATATATTTGAAGAGAGCTTGAAGAAAGTTACTTCTTCAAAATCCTATTTTCTGGAAAAACATTTGAAATCTGCTCTCGTCGATACTATGAATTTTTAACTGTAAAATTTTTTATTCTAATTTCTTCGTTTTTATACATGTTAGTGCATGAGAATTTTTGATATTGTAGAATTTTTCGTAAGGAAAATTTCTGTTGAATGCTTAATTTTGAAGGATATTCACTCTTGACAACGTTATGTACGTTTTTAAGCCAACTGGTGCCTATATATCCTCAATATATGCAACTGCTTCATCTAATGTTAAACCTTGGGATTTATAAATTGTAACAGCAAAAGCTAACTGCAGAGGAAATTCTTTCCTTGAGCAATTTAGGTTTCCATTTTTCCAGAATTCAATTATTGGGGGAATTGGTACGCACCAATTCTTATAAGTTAAATTACTATAGTATTCAAATTTATCCATGATTATTCGCGATATCTGGTCTGGTGGCTTGTGATTTTCTTTAATACGTGCAACAAAGTTTAAAGTCCCGTTCACTAACCCCTTTTCGGCCCACAAATAAGAAAATAACATTACTTTCGATACAAATGATAAAGTAAGAAATGGTTGAAGTCCATTGGTCATTTCTGATTCGGCCAACTTTTCCTTTCGTACATTTATAAAGAGCTTGAATCAAGGCAACAAGTTCACGCAATTCTGTTAATTTTTCATTTATATAACAAATTTAACAATTAATTTTATTTGTTTACAACTCTTTTGTTGCCACTTTACAAAAAAAAAAAAAAAAAAAAAAAAAAATTCCATAATACAATTTTTTTTTAATGTTTAAGTGTCATCTTTGCAAACGATTTTGCTGAATAAAGAAAACATATTTTGTTTATTAAATTAATCATGATTCTATCTATAATTACTTACTCTATCATTTATATTTTTTCTGAAAATATACGCGTTTCATTTTTTATTTATTTGCTAAAATGCGTCCGTATTGGAAATGCATGTAAAATAAATTAATTAAAATAATATTTTTTTAACGTTTTACTGTAAAAAAAATTATATTCTGCAAATCTACAGATCATATTTTATTTTTGTGTTTAATTTGAAGTCAAAATATTGAATAGTTTTTTTGTAAAGTGTACGACAAATTGGAATTTGAGTGGCCTAGTAGAGGATTCGCTTCGCTCATCCTAATAACTTTTATGACGCATATACAGCGACACTTTCCGTGTTTTTGTGTGTAAAAGTAACATTTAATAATCATTATTTACAGTCTATATCCACACAATCTACCTGCGACTGTTGTACATTTAAGATTCAGAAACGAAGTGGATTGTGAGGGCTGTACAAGGAAGGGGATGAATCGAATTTGGTCAGTGGCACTGCACTTTGCACTAAACCAACTGTCAGTAACGACAGTCATTTCGTGAATATATAAGTATCGAATCTTTTCACGTGAACTACCAAGTAAATTAACTTTTATATCGTAATATAGTATTAAAATAATACTGGTTTCTAGTTATTTTAACAATATTTTAATGTATATATAAAAAGAATTTTCATATTTATAACAACTTTTCAAGTTAATTTTAGTTAAAATTCAAAAGTTGTTTTTCTATACGAAATTTCTGATGGAAAATTAATTTTTAAATGAATGTTTATAGCTATGATTTTGCGCATTTTAGAGTGATTCATTCGAACCGTAAAATTTTTTTTTTGCTTATCAATATTCTAAAATCTTAGAATTTATAATAATTCAACTTATTATACTCCAGTAATCTTTGCACATGCAAGAGTTTTATTTTTTAACGACTCTCTTTTTAAGAAAACCGCGACAAATTTCAAATAAGCATTTAAAAATTGTAATTTAACAAATTACGATTATTTGAAAAATGATATTTCAAAAGACGCAAATTTTAGAGACTTATAAATAAATTCTATATTTAACACTAGAACGCCGGGAAGGTGTCAATTTGACAACGATCACTGTATTAATTTTCGATTAGAACCAGAAAATTCTTCAAGAAATAAGTCATATATATGTTGCAATGAAATAAGCAAAACAAATAAACTAAAGAATTTCAAATTATTTGTATGGTTTTAAATATATTTTATAAAACGTGCGTAAAACTTCCCTGCGTTCTAGTGTTAAATTAATAGTAATAATAAACATTATTTTTAATATGATTATATAACGAGTCATAATTTTACGTACGCCGTGCATTAAACATAAATATTCCTAGACCAATAACAATAGTTAAAAAACAGTAGATTAAAGATAGACAACTTTAACTGTTTAAATTGTGAATTTTTATTTGATCGAATTAATCAGACTGACTTCTGAACGCCTCATACTAAGTACAACATGGATTAACCCGGGAGGACGCGTGCAGAGCCTAAAAGACCGGGAGTGCATGTGGTTTTTACAATTGTAACTACTAATTATTAAAAATTAATCTTCAACTTATTTTATCGCATAATTTGTAAGAATTTTCTCCGTCTAAATAAAGCGACTGGTTTAATTTGATTTTATTGGTAACAAAGTGAAAAATTCATACCCTGGGTAGGTGTTCGTTCTCCCGGGTTAAACATTTATATTCCACGACACATCACAATCAAATTTAAAATGAAAATTCTGTTTTACAATTTTCGGTACTGCAAATTTTTAAACTTCCAAATATCGCCCATTTTAAATTCTTACACCGTTGCGTTGAGAAAAAAATGCACTTTTAAATGAAATTTGTTTGAAATCTCTATCACAATTTTTTTTTTAATTATTATTATATTTTAAGTTTTCATTACTCTTTTTGCCATCGTGGTAAGAGAAGTATTCCATTTTTGGACATTAACCCTTTAACGATCATAGCTTTTTCATTGCTAAGATGTTGAAATAAATGAGTGTCACCGGTAATGGCGAACAAATATATTTGAAAATATGAAAAGGCGATTTTTCGAGTACATAATAAAATGGATATTTTTAGTTAAAAATTCCGGTGTCAGTGTTGCGTATCCGAATTAAACTTTTGTGGTTTCGTAGAGAAAGCAATGAACGTTAAAGGGTTTAACAAATTCGTACGCATCAGGGGTTTCCTCGAATTTTAGGTGATTTTACACCAGAAAATTTTTAAGTACTGATTGCTATGTCTAAAAATAGAATTTTTTCCCATTAAATAAGGCATATTTTATTTTACAAACATTCTGGTAAAAGATCCATGAAGCGTACGAGCCCTGTTAAACTTCGACCAATCAGAAAACGAATAAGATAAATAACAGATGTATTCCATTTTTGGACATTAGTTTAGGACCAATCAGGAAACAAATAAAATGAAATAAGTTGCGGAATTCAACCAATAAAAAGATTCAGATATACTTTAGATTTTCCAATTCTTTTCCGAGAAAACAACTATATTTTCCAAATAGTTAAAACAGCTGAATACAAGTTTATTTTTTTTCGTCAAAGACATTTAAACATGTTCTCTTCTATGTATTAGTTCATTTTTTTTTAAACTATTTAAAAAATAGTTTTTGTGCTCGGTTTAGAACGGAGAAATCACAAGTATCTCTGAATCTTTTTATTGGTTGAATTCTTCAAATTATTTTTCTTTCTCTGATTGTTGCCAAGAAGACAAAAATTGTAATAAAAATTAAAAAATAATATTTTAAAACAAATTGTGATTGAGATTTCAAACAAATTTTGTTTAAAAGTGCATTTTTTTCTTTATGCAACGGTGTAAAAATTATAAATGTGCAATGTTTAGAAGTTTAAAAATTTGCAATTCCGAAAAGTGTAAAACTAAAATTTCATTGAAATTTTTTTATGATGGGCTCCAAGAATATTAATGTGTAATCCATGTCGTATATAGTATAAGGCGTTCAGAAGTCATTCTGATTAACTCCATCAAATAAAAATGCACATTTTAAACAGTTAAATTGCATATCTATAAACTACGCTTTATCCACAATATTTTGATTATTTATAATTGGTCTGGGAATACTAATGTTCAATGCATGACGTACGTAATATATCACTATTTTATTACGTAAACAACGTTATGATCATCATAAAAATGATGTTTATTATTATTAATATTTTAAATTGTAAAGCTTATTTATAAGTCTTTAAAACTTTAGTTCTTGAAAATATCATTTTCCAAATAGTTTTTGCAATTTGTTAAATTACAATTTTGTTGTTTTAGATTAGTTTTTTTTAATTCATTTTTTATGTTATTTTTTTATAATTTATTTATATTTTTATTTATTTATTGGGGGTTAAGGAATCTTGTAAAATTGATTGAGATAGCATATTTTCCTAAAAACATCTTGAATACTCCAAAAATGATCAAGTGATAGTAGTAAATACTTGCCGCCGTGCCAACTCTGGAGCGAATATGTTTAATTTCTACGTTGTGTTTAATTTTTTTTTTCTGAGAGAAATATAGCCTTTTATGCATTTCTTCTTTTTCTGTGAAATCTACCTAAAAACATATCTTTCCCAAACACACGGTAAATATTTTAGTAAAATTTTGCTTTTACAATAAAAGCTTAAATCAAGGAATTCAAAATGTGTAAAAAGTTCGTTTGTGAATTCCGGTGTCAGTCGATAATTTCTCATTTTAGTACAGATTTTGCCTGTGCCGGAAAAGGTTAAATAAAACCCGAAAAGCTTTAAATAAAGTCAAAAAATAAATATCTAAATAAATAAATAAACCCTTAATAGAATATTTTCTTTTTTCTGTCAAATCATTTGAATCTTCAAATTTTTAGTTCAATATACTCTCAGTAACTATTTTCCTAAGTTAAAAAATATCCTTTTATGCATTTCTTCTGTTTTTTGTAGAATTTATCTAAAATCATGTTTTTTCCAAACACGCAGTAAAAAAAATTGACTGTAACAGACAAGTAATACTGCAAAACTCCATCAGTTAAACGTTTTAATGATTTGATACGTCACATTATGCCAAATTAACTGTCATAAACGACAGCAATGTCATGAATTTGATGGGTTAATTTATAATATTTCACCTGTAAAGTAAATTAATTTATAAGAGCTTTAATAAAATACTTGTGACAAATTATTTTACAAAAATTTTAATTTTGAATGTTATCGCATTCTTTTGCTGTAAATTTGACGTGCAGAATGATTACCATTCAAACTGGGTTTGTATGGACCCCATAATTTTCCAGATGAAATTTCAGTATCCCTTAATATAAAAAATAGTTCTAATTATTCTAGTTATATATACTATACTAGTTATATATACTAGTTACTATATAATAGTTCTAATAGTTTTAATTTCTAACCGACAAGTAATACTGCAAATCCCCATCAGTTAAATATTTTAAAGATTTGATCTTACGTCACATTATACCAAATCAACTGACATAAACAGCAGAAATTTCATAAGTTTCACGGGTTAGTTTATAATATTTCACCTATAAAGTAGATTAATTTATAATAGCTTTATTAAATACTTGTTACAAATTATTTTATAATAATTTTAATTTTGAATGCATCACACTGTTTTGCTCTGAATTTGACGTGCAGAATGATTACAACTCAAACTGGGTTTGTGCGCGCCCCATAATTTTCCAGATGAAATTCCAGTATTTGTAATAAAAAAATAATTCTAATTAAATCAACGGAATTTTCGCCGCATTTAAAAAGTAATTTTTTATACGAAAATACTGGTACAGAACAAATTTTTGGTTTAGAAATTTTAGAATCTGTACGAAAAAAGTAGACTGAATCAGTCAGACATATATAACCTCTCAACTGGCAGACGGCAGGTGCTGGGTTCGAACCCAGTCGCGGCCTTCGGCCTAACCGTTCGGAGTTTTCGTGGTTTTCTTCGAACCTTGCGTAAATACGGGTTATGTTTCCTTAGAAAGACCCCCACGAAGGGCACTTCCCTCAGGCCTATATCCGCAGCATAGATAATCGGCCGACACCAAATAAACCAAACCAATCCAAACCAGACATATTAACCAGACATATAAACCATTCATCTGCTGTAAACAAATTTTACAGCAGATGAATATATTTTTATTTAATTACAACCTGTTATTTTGTAAGGGAAAAAACAATTACAGAGTCCAAATTTCGCAATTTCATTAATCAATGATCCTTAAAATATTCAAAGATGAAAAGAATTTGTGTATTTTTAAATTAAAATTTTTATTTAAATTAATTTTAATTTAAATAAAAAAACCTTTTTTTTCGATATAAAATTTTAGCAGAAACTCTTTAATGCATAAATGTTAACAGTTATATTTTTTTGCAATTCCGAGTGATTCATTCGAATATTAAAATCATTCATTTTGCCCATTATTATTTTATACACTGAAAATTCATAATAATTAAAATTGTTACATCACAATAAGACTTGCTCGTGTAAATTTTCATTAGGTTAATATTTTAACAACTCCCAGGTTAAATAAATCCGGACAAATTTTAAAACAAGTTGGAAATTGCACGTGAAGCGTAGCAAATGAGGTGCGTTCGTACGATAACGAAGTTTTAAGAATATCACTCTTATATATCAATATCATGAAATTGTAAATAATTACAATTAAAATGCGCACCAAACAATGTTCTCTGTATACCATTATACAATGGAATACTTTTGTGTGGCCTTGTAAATCAATAACAAATATTCTTTGCACAACAGATTATGCAAAATGTATATTATAATATGTACTTTATAGATGCACATCAATTTTATTATGTTCGAATGAGTGTAACACCCAGAGCCTGATTACTAACGGGACACTCTCTCACCAGAAAAAATTTATAGAAATTTTCGTCTTCTTTAAACGCCCATTTCATACAAGATTACTGTCATGAATAAGGAAAAATTCTTTATTTCTTTTTCCTGGTGGGAGAGTGCCCCGTTAGTAATCAGGCCCTGGTAACACCATTAAAACGCATTTGAAACATTTTTCCCCATTAACCGTAATGTAACGGAATCCTTTTGATTGTCCCTGTAGTTGAACTATGCATCCGATTTTCATAAAATGTGAAATGACTCGACAAAATTATCTAATAATTATGTATTTTAACCCATTAACGACCGAATTGTTTTCTTCATTAAAATTTAAATTTTGTATTTCCCACCACTTTTAAAAGAGAATTAACTTTTATCTAAATTTATCGAGGATTCTGTCTCGTGGAATAAGGTATATACTTATCTTTCTCTTTACTGGTGGGAAAATCGCTTTCTTGCTGTTTTTGTAACCGTCCTCAAAAGAGGACGCTGGGCGTTAATGGGTTAAATTTCAAACGATTCAGTTGGGTAGTAATTTCGTTGTTATAGACAGACGGACGGACTGAACGACAACTATAGGTGCTACGTATTTACATAATTACGAACGCACCTAAAAAGAAAACGCTTAACACATGAATATCAGATTTTTCTTTGCGCCAAAAACTTTTGAATATTTCAACGTTTTTAATTTAAAATACTCTCAACAAACATATTTTTAAGGAAAAAAATAATTGTTTATGAATTGGTCCGTTTTTTAAATGTACCTAAAACATGTCTCTCCCATGTGTGTGGTAAATCAAAATTTGACCAACAGCAACCGACACGTAATACCGCAAGTATCTTTCGGTACACCGTTCTATAGATACTATACAACACAGTATTCCTAATTAACTGTTTAAAATAACAGCTATTTCGAGAACTTCGAATTCCAGTATACACTGGTGTCCAAAAGTTAAGCATAATTGGTAATTAAGTAATTATTTTTAAGTAATGAAAGAAATATGAATCGGAATGTGCTGAAACTCCAGGTGTGTAAACAAAATAGTACGCGTCACATATTTTCGCGAAGAGTTTTCCCCGAAATCGAACAGGGGACCGTCAACAAATTGAAAAAGAACGAAGATCTTTTGGATAACCCTGTCAAAACTAATGTAGCAAAAGCGTTCAAACTGCACATTATGATTAATTGGCTTATTGTAATCTACTGTGTTAATTTTTACAAGGATAGCATGTACACTCGTAGAGAAATTAAGGTTTTTATAAAAACAGTCCTAAATTTTTGCAAGTTTTTTGCTTATAATTTGCAGAGTTCTTATTATAAAATAATGTTCTTTTCTGAAAATATGACAAACATCATTGTACACAATACTCTGTCATCAGAATTTAAAAATAATAAAAATTGTATGAAAAATGAGTATGTTTAGTAAATAATTTTTCATTGCGCATGCGTCAACGATATCAAAATGTCATTTGCATATTGTGTTAGCTAAATGTATAGAGCAATTTCTGTAAAATTTTCAAAAACATAGCTTGAAAATTCTGAAAATGGGAGCCTATAGAATCAACTCAAAATCCGTTATTCCTAAAGGAAGCAAAAAAATCAGGGGTTTTACCTAAATATAGTTGTACGTGCAATATTGTGTAGGCACTAAACAATGGAATATGGATACAGCCCCTCATCTTTTTGCTTCATTTAGGGAATAAAGGATTTTGAGTTGATTCTATAGGCTCCCATTTTCAGAATTTTCAAGCTATGTTTTTGAAACTTTTACAGAAGTTGCTCTATACATTTAGCTAACACAATATGCAAATGACATTTTGCTATCGTTGACGCATGCGCAATGAAAAATTATTTACTAAACATACTCATTTTTCATACAATTTTTATTATTTTTAAATTCTGATGACAGGGTGTTGTGTACAATAATGTTTGTCATATTTTCAGAAAAAAACATTATTTTATAATAAGAACTCTGCAAATTATAAGCAAAAAACTTGGAAAAATTTAGGACTGTTTTTATAAAAACCTTAATTTCTCTACGAGTATACATGCTATCCTTGTAAAAATTAACACAGTACATTACAATAAGCCAATTAATCATAATGTGCAGTTTGATCGCTTTTGCTACATTAGTTTTGACAGGGTTATCCAAAAGATCTTCGTTATTTTTCAATTTGTTGATGGTCCCCTGTTCCATTTCGGGGAAAACTCTTCGCGAAAATATGTGACGCGTACTATTTTGTTTACACACCTGGAGTTTCAGCACATTCCGATTCATATTTCTTTCATTACTTAAAAATAATTACTTAATTACCAATTATGCTTAACTTTTGGACACCAGTGTAGGTCATTCCCCATTCTGTCAGTAACGTGCATTAATTTTTATATATTATAGTAACATTAAAATAATACTGGTTACAATTATTTTAACAATCTTTTAAATTTGCACTTCTTTTGTGCTAAATTACTTTTGTGCTAATACTTTTGTGCTAAATTAATGATAGGTAGGGATGAGATTTCCGCTTTTTTGAACACCGGTAAAATTTTAGAGAAAATGCTATATTATTTAATCGGAACATTTTTTAGATTTAACAGACCAACGCCCCACCAGTGGCCGAGAGGGTCTGACCTCTCAACTGGTAGACGGCAGGTGCTGGGTTCGAACCCAATCGCGGCCGTCGGCCTAATTGTTCGGAGTTTTCGTGGTTTTTTTCGAACCTTGCGTAAATACGGGTTAGGTTCCCCCACGAAGGGCATCCCTCCCCCTGGGCCTATATCCCTAGCGTAGATAATCGGCCGACACAAAATACAACAACAACAGACCAACATTTTTTCTAAGATTATACTGGTGTGCAAAAAAGCGGAAATCTCATCCCTGGATAGGCCTAATGAATGATTTTACAACTCGAAATGATTTCGTCGGGTCCCATAATTTTCCAGATGCAGTATAAGCGTTTTTTAATATAAAAAATAATTATTGTTTAAACTTTCTAAATTTTACCTTTTATAAAAAATTATTCTCCATAACTAAATACTAGTTCAGAACAATTTCTTAGTCTGGACATTCTATGATCCGTACGAACCAAGCCGAATGAATAAGATAGACATGTGTAAAATTAAAGTATCAAACATTCGAATATATTATTATTTAATCGCCATCAGGTATTTGGTAATGGAAAAATAATCCCATTTGCAAAATTTCACACTTTTTTAATCAAATATCATGGGAATTTCTGTAGATAAAAATAATTTCTTTTTTATACACATTAAATATTTATTTTAATTACAACATAAAAGTGCTTTTTCGATACAAAATTTCTGGTAGAAATATAATTTTAGTAAATATATGTTGGTAGCTATGATTATGCGCATTTCTGAGTGGTTCATTCGAAATGTAAAATAATTCATTTTCCCCATTAATATTATAAATAGTGAAAATTCATAATAATTTAACTTGTTGTGCCACAGTAAAACTTTCTCATGCAACAGTATCATTTGATAAATGTTTTAACAACTTCCATTTTAAATAAATCCCGACGAAATTTAAATTTCCTCGATAAATCTCAATACATGAATATCACCTTTTTCTTTCCCTCAAAAACATTTGAATCTTCAACGTTTTTACTTTAACTTACTCTTAACAAACTTCTTTCTAAGAGAATAATAACCTTTTATGCATTTGTTATTTTATTCTTTTTCTTATTTTAATTATATATTTATTTCTTTTTTGGAATGTACCTAAAAACATGCCTTTTTCATACATGTGATAAATCAAAATTTGACCGATAGCAGCCGACATGTAATACCGCAAATGTCCGTCTGCAGACTGATTTAAAGATTTTAAATATTACACAATATTCCAAATCAACTGTCTTTAATGACAGTAATTTCGAGAATCTCGAACACCAATATTTTCCAACTTCGCTTGTTCATTAAATTTATTTTTATATTAGATAGCAGCATTAAAATAATACTGGTTGAAAATTATTTTAACAACCTCTGAAATTTTCACGTCATCGAATTGTTTTGTTCTAAATTAATGCTAGGCCGAATGAATGATTTTACAAATCGAACTGAGCTTGAACGGTCCCATAATTTTCCACATATTTATCAGAATTTTTTATTATAAAAAATAAATGTAGTTT
Organism: Maratus speculifer; assembly: GCA_964019185.1. Lineage (NCBI taxonomy): Eukaryota > Metazoa > Arthropoda > Arachnida > Araneae > Salticidae > Maratus > Maratus speculifer. Next base: position 209,945,421 of record OZ025300.1, on the reverse strand, counting down.
AAACTTGCTAAATATTACATTTTACAAAAAAAATATTCCCTGTTAGTAAATGCTAATACGTTACAATTTCCAAGAGTGGAAATTTCAAGATCCCTACGAACTAAGTCGAATGAATCAGATAGTCTGGTGTAAAATCAAATTTTTTTACGTTTGAATATATTTTTACTTGATTAGCATGAGGTATTTGGTAATGGCAAAACAACCATAGTTGAAAAATTTCGCAAAATATTTAATCAAATATCCTATGAACATTCGAAGATAAAAAGAATTTCTTTTTTTAATAGACTTTAAAAATTTGTTTTAATTGCAATACAAAACTTTGATAAAAAATTTCTGGCAGAAATATACTTTTAGTAAATATATGTTGTTATCTATGATTATGTGCATTTCTGAGTGATTCTTTCAAATTGTAAAATTGAAAAATTCGAATTCCACAAATTGTATTTCCGTCAATATAAATGTGTTTTAATTACAATACAGAAAAACTTTTTTCGATACAAAATTTCCGGTAGAATTAAAATTTTAGTAAACAAATGCTGGTAGTGCCAGCTGCATTCCTGGGTGATTCATTCGAATTGTAAAATCTTTCATTTTGCCCATCAATATTCTAACTGCTGAAAATTCATAATAATTCAAACTGTTATGCTACAGTAAGCCTTGCTCATGTAAAAATTTAATTAGGTTAATATCTTAGCAACTCCAAGTTTAAATAAATTTGGATATATATTAGAAAAAAAATCTTAATGTATGAATATCAGATTTTTCTTTGCGTTAAAAATTGTCCAATCTTCAAAGTTCTTAATTTAAAATGTTCTCAACAAACACATTTTTAAGAGAAAAATAATTGTTTATGTATCTATATATATTTAATGGACCTAAAAACACGTCTTTCACATACATGTGGTAAATCAAAATTTGCCAATGCAGCCGGAGAGGGGGGGGGTGTACACGTCGTACCACTTATCCTCGTTATTATATCTTTATAGGGATTTTATACTACACATTATTCCAAAATAACTGTTTTTATTGACAGCCATTGCCGTAATGTCAACCTCCATTGAATTCCGGTTTCGCCTGCTCGTAAATTAATTTTTATATTATATAGTACCATTAAAATAATGCTGGTTGAAAATTATTTTAAGAACCTTCTTAATTTGCAGTTCATCGCGTAGTTTTTTCTAAATTAATAATAGGCCGAATGAATGATTTTACATTTCGAATTGATCTTAACGGTCCCTTAATTTTCCAGATGCAGTATCAGCATTTTTTGTTAAATATAAAAATAAATATAGGCTAAATTTGACTTTTTATATTAAATATATATATATATATGTGACGATTTAAGGAGAACTCGAATTATTTCCACTGGTTAAAAAGAAACACGCAGTCATGGCAAGCGAGGGAAAAAACAAAATAAAATAATAAATGTAGAAGATCCAATAATTAGTCATGGGCTGCTGTAAATTCATTTATTAAATTCGTAATAATGAGGAAGGAAAAGCTCCTTTTGCAAAAATTCCATCATTATTTCAGCGAGCTGTCCTCATCGAAGAAGCAACCCAAGAAATCTTCTCTCTCATCTCGAGACTTCCACCTTCTAAACTAAAAAGAAAGTACTGGAACATTCTGTAACCTCAAACCATCATTCTTTTATGTAAACAGAATTCTTGTCCAGCTACGAGGCTATTTTTAAACAGACGATAAATTTATTTAAAAAAAAATATTATTTAACCAATTTATAATTGACTCAGAATTTTAAATATCTTACGCAGACGATTTTTATAAATGATTAATTTTAAGAGAAAAAGAAAAGAAATGAATTTATTAATATGCACACATCAAAGGTTGACGTAGGAAAAATAAATAAATAGATAAAATAAAATAATGATATTTTTTGAAAGGTATGGTTTTGGAATAAATTTAATAAGACTTTCTTAAAAAGGGTTGATAAAAACAGAAGAAATTAGTTTTATTTGGAATATTAAGAAATATAGTTTTAATTAAGAATATTTTTAATTTAGAGCCATCTTTTTAAATTTACGCATACTGGAATAATGTTTTTTAAGGCAAATTAAGAATTTATATCGTCTGCATAAGGATTAACAGATTAGATTTAGAAACAAGATTTTAATTTAATAATTTGAAGTAAGTACGGAATATTATTATAAGAAAATTAAGATAGTATAAAGGTTAGTTTTGGCGAAAAAATTTTAAATTTGTAATATTATCCCCCCTCCCCAAGACTTTGTATGAAATTGATAGTTAAATAAAACTACAAGTTCAGACAACAGAAATATAATAATTTAGAAAAGTTAAATTTTGGAATAAAACTGTCAAACTCAGGAAGCCAAGAGATGGAAGAAAAGAAAATTAACGCAATATATAAAAAATATTAGCAATTAAAATAAAATAGTTAAGAGAAAATAATTCTGAATTAAATTTAGGTAGGAGCATTTCCCTGAAAGAAATACAATAATTTTGCAACATCACTTACCATTTGTAAGTGCAGAGGAGATAATACATATAATAACAGTAAATAAGTTATGAATATTAATAAGCAAGAGATAAAAATATAATAAAAACAATAAAAATTCGTTCTCATGGAAGTTTAAATAATTACAATGACTTAATGCATAGTTTATTTTAAATAAGTCCTTTAAATGAAACAAGTCTTTCAACAGTATGTATAAAAGAGTCTTTTCCAATGTTCTCTGAATACAGTCTCTTTAATAAAAATCTTCAAACCTAGTTTAATCTTTGGTTTTAATGTTATATTGGATCCAACATCTTTCAGTAATATATCAATTTTTCAATAATAAATAGCATCACTCTCAATATCAATAATAAATAATATAGAAAAATTTAAATAATGACAATAACAACAATAATAAGTAATAGTATAATAAGACTCCATATCCTAATATTTTTCAATAAGAGTATAATTAATACTAAACTTCATTATAGAAATCATAATAATAATAATAATAGTAAAACAAGAGTATAATCAAAAGAAAATATCACTATTTGTTTATTATTGATAGGGTAAAAACTGGTTGAGGATAAAAATAATTACAAAGCAACTAAATAATTTTCTTATCTTCTAATAGCATAAGAAAGTATTTTTTGCTAGCCGAAAGTATAAATAAAAAAAAAAATCATAATAATGCCAAAATCCAAATAAATTAAATCTAACTATTTAGAAAATGGACTCTCAACCAGTATTTCCTTACAATAATTCCTCTCTGATACTCTTTTACAAAATTGTCAAATTTGGTTATAAGTTCTCAAATGTCAAATGTAGAATAATGTTTTATCTACACATGGTTTATAAACTTCAATAATAGAATACAAATAGGAATAAAAGGTGTCATTCTTAATTGAGAAATGGAAATAAAAATAGTGTGCTTTTTTGAAAAACTTTTAATAGCTGTAGTTTTCACAATCACTGAAAATCACATATTATGTTATAGGTTTGAGTAGAATCATTAGATTTTATAACTGTTATAACATAAATATCTGCTGAATAAATAGAATAATACTAATGTCAAATACATGAGTAAATATAGTTAGACTTAAACACCCTTAAATTTAATTTATCAACATCAATTTGAAAGCTTTTACAATCAAAGTGTTTTCACCTTATGCCTGCATAAGGAGCCCAATTTAACCCCAAAAACTCCCAAAAACAAGTAATATTCTTGTAGGCCTCCAAGAACATACCTGCTAATGTTGAAAATTCTGGTGATAAACTATTTAAAGAATAAGCATTAAAACTTAATCTACTGTCTTGACTTTAGTTTGATCTAGTGATTGTGATTGTATTTGAGGTTTTGTTTGTTTTTTGGGTTGTTCATGAAACAGTTTAAAATCTTCTGGTGAAAAATAGGGTCTTAATTTAGAAACATGCACAATAACGGAATTCTGTCCTGTCTCATAATTAAATTTATCTATTTCATAAGTTACATCAGAAAGTTTATTTATAATTTTGTATGGTCCAGAGAAAGTAGGTTCTAATTTTCGAGTGTTAGGGTATTTAAATTCTTCATAAATTACAGAGTCTTGTATTTTTAATGGGCATTCAACAAAATTTCGATCATAGAGCCTTTTACTTTTAAGGTGAAATTCATGAGTTCGCGCTTTCGCAATTTTGAGGGCTTTGTCTACTGGAGGTGTATGCATTTTAACTGCCTCACACAAAACCATTACCCTCCATTTTAAAAATCTGAATCAAAATTTTCGTGAAAATTATAACTATATTTAGCTGCTAACTTTAACCAGAAATTTTATCTAATAAAACAGGAATTGTAAATATCATAGATATACCTTAACACTAGAACCGCGGAGCGGGTCAATTTGACCCAAATCGATATTTAATTTCTCGCCGCGCGAAAAGTATTCATCGAAAAAACGATTCCTTTTCTGACTTTTAATATTTTAAGGTAAGCAACAACTTTTTGTATTTAATAGCGAATAGCATAAATAATTTTTGAGTTATAACCATGTATACCTAGAACCGCGAAGCGGGTCAATTTGACCCGTAATAAGTTTTTACACATAAATGACAAAATAGAGATGCATTTTTTCAGAAGTAATGATAAATAATATCTGTCGCACTTCTAATAACGTTAAGGTGCCACTCACGCGCCAGTGCGTGATGTGCGGTGACGTCCAATAGCCAGTCACGCGCTGGCGCGGGAAATTCTGTCACTGATTCTTTGTTATAAAAAGTAAACCGGCTTCTGGGAAAAACACACTTCTACAGTGCGGCATTAACTATAATCACATCTTCACGTAAGCGGCAGCGAACGTGTTAACCCGCGAGTAGTCGCGATTTTCGACAGAATCGGAAGTGGGGGAATGGGAAAATTTTCAATCAAGATTTTATATTCTTGATGTGAAGAATGGGTGATTGCAGAAAAAAATTACAACAAATAATTAGAAGTAGAATTGAATTTACTTTTATAAAGCATTTATTAAATATTAAAATAAGATGTCGATGTTTTTATATTACCGCCAAAGAAGCTTTGGAATGTTAGCAACTATTATTTGAAAATTATTGAGAATGCAAATTGTTGAGGATGCATATCTGCCTATAAAAGATGAAAAATAAATTCTAGTGATGAAAATGAAAGTGACGATGATTCTGCTTATACTATTAACATTGTTGGACTTTTTCATTGGAGTATAAATGAAAATTTATCAGTATTGAACGAAAGTTTGTGATATTTATCAGAAAAAATTCGGATATAAAAAACCGAATTAATAATTTGAAAAACAAAGTTGGCAAAATTTAAATTTTATACTCATGAAAATTTGAAAAATAAATAAACAATAACTTGCACATTCACACCTGTAAATAAAAAAGATGACAAAAAACTGCAAGACTAACTATTTAAAAGGGCCTAACATAAGCGTAGACGAGCACTTATTTCTTTCAAAATCTGCTACTAGGTTTATTCATTATATGTATATCAATACCAGATAAATTGCAAATAACACAGAAACTGTAAATCGCCCAAGACGAGAAATACAAAATGTCAAAATCGAAATTGCATACGAGGATTCTTCTATCTCATTTATACATCAGCATAACTATTTACCAAGGAGAAAAGTGTAAAATTGTTTTCTTGCTTTGCAGTCTACATCTAACTATTGAAATTTTAAATAATTCAAAAAAATACTTAAGGCACTTTTTTACAACAATGCAATTAAATTCAATGTAACTGTAAGATTACAATGATGACAGTAAGTCTCCTTATGTCAAGACTATTTCTTACAGGAAGCCAATGAATGCATTTTATAATATTTTGTATTTTGCTGTTATCAATGCTTGAATCTTATGCAAACCTGTAACCTCAAAATCTATTAGTATACGTCAATTTCTTCAAAACTTAGTTGAAGACGTACAAAAATAATTTGTTACTTCTTGTGAACTTCTTCCCCTCTACATACCCCACCCCCCCTGAAAAATAATAAATAAAATAAATAAATAAATCATTTGCGTAAGAAGAAAAACTAAAAACTGTGAAAAACACAAACTAAGCATAAAAGGGTTTCTTATCATATCTAAAAATAATGAAAATTAAATTAAATATAACTGTTCAAAATATAATGTACCCACGCGTTTTTGGTAAACGTGCGAAATCTTTAATCATGCTTTTCAAGCAATGCATACAATAAATTGGATTAGATAAATCAGTAAGTAAATTGTATTTTTTATAGTTTTAAAAATTGTTCCTAGATTTTATATCTAAATTCATTTGAATGGAATAGTCTATTTTTAATATTTACTAAGTCTAAGTTTATTTATGTTTAAAATATATGTTCAATATTTATTCAATATATTTTCATCATACTGAATGAAATGTAATCTTGAATAATAGCATTTTCTGAAATGTAGGATATTTCTGCTGACTCTGTGTAAAATACAATGTAAATATTAAAGAATATTGATTATTGTAATAAAATATAATCTTTTAAACTAGTCAAATTAAGTATTTGGGCATATTTATAAATCCTTTTCCATCCCGGGTCAAATTGACCCGCTCCGCGGTTCTAGGTATACCGAAAGTCCCGCGGTTCTAGTGTTAAATTGGGATCAACTTTTAATTCTATTAATTTATAGATCATAAACAGATTCAAAAATTTTAATTATAGGTAATTTGTTACTTAAAATCACAAAATTTACTGAAAAAATTAATCATATTTATCAGTCAAAATTCTAGCAACAGCCTTGCACAGTTCCATCTTTCTTACTGAATTTAAATAAATTATAAGAATCCGGGAACCAAAGCTCACTGTAACCAGAAATTCTAACAAATAAAAGGGAAAACATAAATGTTAACTTAATTTTCAGCTCAAATGTCTAGTTGTAGGAACATTATCATGAAAATACTGCATTCTGAGACTATTTCTTGATAACAAACAAATATCAATAAATTAGAAAATGTACTTTTTTGAAATAAACTTGAGCTTCTAAATTCTTTTATACTTCATTATTATTACAAACTTGCCTTTAATCGTGCATAAAAATATCATAATAGTCTTAATAAGTAACAGTAAATATCTTAAAAACATCATACTCCTCAATTAAATCCTTAAGAATAAAAATGTTTCAATCTCCAACAAATAATAATGATAATAATAATACGCATAAATAGGTAAGTAAATAAAATTCACAGACAAATAATCAAATAAATAAACCTGACAAACAGAGAATAATTAATTTAAATAAATACATAAAAAGTATACAAATAATAATAATTAAAATACTACGAAAAAAAAAATCTCACCGAAATCCTATTGTGCACAACTATCTCGAAAAATATTTGTCTGTTCACAAATTTACAAGAAATGGTCTTGTAATTATTATTTTTTTTTCTTCTTTTTCATCATAGATTTGAAAATCTTAATCAAGAAAATCTCCTTTTCTGCAGTCATTCAAGAAATCATGGCTTCAGGAAAATCAAGCCGACTCAAAGCACTTTACAGGAACAATTCCTCTGTTTTTGTCACTCCAGAAATCATGAGACTATGGCAGTTTTTGTTCAAGAACACATCCAATAATGACGGGCAAATTATTCAGCGATCCACAGTTTTTATTATCACTTCGTTCCATAGCAATTTTCTTTAAATATCCAAAAACGGCAGCACAGATAAATAATCCTGTCGACTTTTCGATTAGTTGTGACGATTTAAGGAGAACTCGAATTATTTCCACTGGTTAAAAAGAAACACGCAGTCATGGCAAGCGAGGGAAAAAACAAAATAAAATAATAAATGTAGAAGATCCAATAATTAGTCATGGGCTGCTGTAAATTCATTTATTAAATTCGTAATAATGAGGAAGGAAAAACTCCTTTTGCAAAAATTCCATCATTATTTCAGCGAGCTGTCCTCATCGAAGAAGCAACCCAAGAAAAAATCTTCTTTTTCATCTCGAGACTTCCACCTTTTTTAAACTAAAAAGAAAGTTCTGGAACCTTCTGTAACCTCAAACCATCATTCTTTTATGTAAACAGAATTCTTGTCCAGCTACGAGGCTATTTTTAAACAGACGATAAATTTATTTAAAAAAAAATATTATTTAACCAATTTATAATTGACTCAGAATTTTAAATATCTTACGCAGACGATTTTTATAAATGATTAATTTTAAGAGAAAAAGAAAAGAAATGAATTTATTAATATGCACACATCAAAGGTTGACGTAGGAAAAATAAATAAATAGATAAAAAAAAATAATGATATTTTTTGAAAGGTATGGTTTTGGAATAAATTTAATAAGACTTTCTTAAAAAGGGTTGATAAAAACATAGAAGAAATTAGTTTTATTTGGAATATTAAGAAATAAAATTTTAATTAAGAATATTTTTAATTTAGAGCCATCTTTTTAAATTTACGCATACTGGAATAATGTTTTTTAAGGCAAATTATGAATTTATATCGTCTGCATAAGGATTAACAGATTAGATTTAGAAACAAGATTTTAATTTAATAATTTGAAGTAAGTACGGAATATTATTATAAGAAAATTAAGATAGTATAAAGGTTAGTTTTGGCGAAAAATTTTTTAATTTGTAATATATATATATCCATAGGTAAATACTAAAGAACAATTTTCTAGTCTGGATATTCCAGGATCCGTACGAGCCTGAATCAGATAGACATGTGTTAAAGCAAAGTTTCCAACATTTAAATTTATTATTATTTAATTATCATGATTAAAATAATCACAGTTGCAAAATTTCACGCTTTTTTTAATGAAATATTCTCGGAATTTCCGAATATAAAAGGAATCTCTTTTTTATAGACTTTTTTTTTTTTTTTTTTTTTTTTTTTTTTACAAGGACAATAACAAGGACAGTTTAAGTAGAGGACAGTAGTGACAAGTAATAAACATATTCTTATCTTTCTATCCATTTTGTAGCTTGTAACTATTGTTGAAGTCCTTAGAATTGTGCCATGTGTTTTTCTGGGCAATTAAGATGGCTCCTTCTACTAAATGCAACCGTTCACCAGATTTTATCTGGCAACCTGATGGTAATTTTCGTTGTTTTGTACAAACGGACAGTAGTGACATTAAAACTAGGGGACAGCGTTTCTCTGACTCAGAACAAACATAAAACTATTTTTAATTTACAATAAAAATACTTTATTATGTTCTTTGGAGTATAGATTTTTATTGTTGGTGGTAAAATTGTTAAAAATAGTTTATAATTACACTTAAAATTGTTCCAGAAGATCAGTACATGAGGTGAGGGACAAGGGACAAAAGTGACAATTTGAATGTTTAAAATAATATTGCAGAAAAATTTACAGTTATTTTCTCGAAAATACTTTTTGAAATTGTAGAAATACATTACAAAATACATTTTATGCTAAAAAACAATTATATGAGGATAAAAAACAGCATGTAACCCTAAGGGACAGAAATTACCCACTTATCGGAGAATCACCCATGTATAGTGTATATAGTATACATATACAGGGCTGCCACAGGCGATTATTTTTATATTCCGTTCACATCAGTATTTTTTAGTATAAATTAAAAAAAAATACGCAAATGTTATCAAAGTATTTCTTAAACATTTCTGGTTAACCCTTTAAAGATCAAAGCATTTTCATTGCTAAGATGTCGAAATAAATGAATGACACCGGTAATTAAGAACAAATACATTTCTAAATAAGAAAACGTGATTTTTCGCAAAAAAAATCACGTATTTCTTATATAGAAATGTATTTGTTCCTTAATTACCGGTGTATTAATTTTATTTCGAATTTAGCAATGAACCAATGAATCTTTAAAGGGTTAAAGAAAGTGGTGTCAGTTATAATTAAAAATTAGCTGCTTGTGGCAGCGCTGAGTATAGTAGCAAGATATGTATTACAATTACTGCAAGATATGCTAAATATTTTGGCACAATACATAACTTAAGGTAAAAAAATCAGTTAAAACTATTAAATTGATGTATTTTTTAACAATAAATAGGTCTTTTTATTGTAAAACAAAATTGGTCTTATTTATTTAAAGAATGACACTTTTACTCAATTGTGACCTGATATACTCATATGGGGACGTAAATTTTAACTCTTTTAAAATTTTAAAAATAAAAAACTAATTTAATTTTCTTTTTTCTAAGCCTAAAAGCTAATATATATATATATATATATATATATATATATATATATATATATATATATATATATATATATATATATATTTTATGCAGCAGATTTTTCTCGGGACTGAAGAGGTTAAACCATGCCCTCTATTTAAAGGAATTCCGACGAGTTTTATATTCGTACATACCAATTTTATTACTTCAGTGATTTATTTTCTATGTAGCTTTAAAATAATATTGGTTTAAAATTATATTAACAAATTTTTACATTTGCACGTCATTCCATCGTTTTGTACTAAATTAATCCTTTATCTACCGAATTATGAATTCATGAAATTTTTACATTATAAAGTATTTTGCATAAATTGTTTAAACTAAATTAAAAGATTTACATAATCATTTAATAAATGTTTGAAGGATTTTAGAAGAATTGAAGGATTTAGAAGGATTAATTAAATTTGAATTTACAGGGACTTTTTTTGTAATATTTATAACCGCACTCAAATCTTTTCTTTTGAATTGTTTTCTTAGTATTTTGTAGAAGTACAAAATGTATAAATATGATGTTCTTACAAGATAAATATCGAAATATTTCCGAATTGAAAAATTCCCAAGAAAGCTGAAAAAATACAAAGGAAAAAGAAGTTATTCTTTAAAAAATATTTTTGTTCTGTATAACCAATAATGGTTTTTGAACAAAATAAAGCAATGCATCTGTAGCTCATTCTAAACTGTATTACAACTAATTGATGAATAAAATTTTTTTATAATAATTAATTTTAATGCAACTTATAAACTGTAGAAAATGGGTTAATCATAGGCAAATTGTTAATTCAAATTGTTACTTAAAATGGTTACTGTTAACCCTTTGACGGTTAAAGCACTTCTATTCATAAAATACTAAAATGATTGAATGACACCGGAATTTAAAAACAAATTTATTTCATAATATATAAATGTTTTTTTTACGTTCTTTCTAAAATTAAAATTTTCATTTAGAAATTCCGGTGTCAGTATGGCATTTCGCAATTCAAATTAAGTGGTAGTCTGGGCGCGTATACGCGCTTATAACCACGAAAGGGTTAATTCAAAGATAATTCAAATTGATAGACCACAGCAAGCCTTGCTAATGTAAATATTTTATGTCGTTAATATTTTAACCACTCCCAGTAACAGTAAATCCCGATGAGTTTTAGATTAGGACAAAAAATCCTTAAATACAATATCAACATTTTTTTTCTATCAAAAACATTTAATTCAAAGTTTTTAGTTTAACATATTTTCAACAAGCTTGTTTTTAAGAGATAAATAACATTTTGTCATTTGTTCTTTTTTATGAAATCTATCTAGCAATTCATTACCATAGACACGCTAAAAATATAAAATTACCAGTCGGCAAATGATGTTGTAAACCCCATTCAGTAATTCCGCTGCAAAGATTTGATTCTTCGCATTCTCGTGAATCTAGCAACGACTTGATGATCGCTTCGACCTTTATCGTAAATTATTTTATATATAGCACAGTACCTTTAAAATTATTCTGGTTGAAACTTATATTCATAAACTTTTAAATTGACATTGTTCGTCATTGCACCATTTTGTTCTAAATCAATGATGGGTATAATGAATGACATTTTTATTATATCTGGGTTCGTACGGGTTCCAAAATTTTCAGCTGAAATATCAATATGCTTTAATCTAAAAAAAAATAAATTTAATTAAAAGTCTGAAATTTTATCTTACATGAAAAGGGATTGCCTGCAAGTAAATACAGGTACAAAAAAAAAAAAAAAAAAAAAAAAAATTCTAGTCTGCAGGATCTGTAAAAACCCTTACGAATGAATATTTTAGACATGAGCAAATATAATGTTTCAAAACTAAGATTTTATGTTGATATTTTTAATTAATTAACAACTAGTATTTAACCCTTAACCGGAATCGTGGGTCCATTTTGACCGGACAAAAGTTGATAAAAGTTGAATAAAAGTTAATTTATATAGTACATGAAATTTTTTTCAATGCACTTATAACCCATCTAAGTGGTAATTTCATATATATTAGGAAATAACTTAATTTTAGGTTTTAATTAAAGGGTCCATTTGGACCCAAGATTCCAATAATGTGGAATAATTTAGTGATTCCGGTTAAGGGTAAATAAAAAACAAGTTGGAAATTGCACGTGAACGTAGCAAATGAGGTGCGTTCGTACGATAATGAAGTTTTAAAAATATTCAGATCTTGCTGATATAGTAGAGCGTACTCTGGATACAGTATAGTATTCGAAATCTTTACGTTTCTGTAAATATGCAGAAAGTAATTTTTATTACACTTCAGCAACGTATATCTTATTCATAAAATGTGAAATAGTTGAATATAATTAAAACACGTACCAAACCATGTTTCCCTGTATAGCATTATATAGTGGAATACTTTTGTGTGGCCCTGTAATTTAATAATAAAAATTCTTTGCATCACAGATTGTACAGAATGCATATTTTAATATATATTTCATAGATTCATGGCAATTCTATTATGTTCGAATGAGTATAACATCATTAAAATGCATTTGAAACTTTTTCCCCATTGACCGTATTGTAACGGAATCCTTTTGATTGTCCCTGTAATTGATCTATGCATCCGATTTTCATAACATTTGAAATGACTCGACAAAATTACGAAAAAATTATATGTTTTAAATTTCAAAGGAATAAAATGCATTTAAAACGTTTCCCCTATTGACCGTAATGTAACGGAATCCTTTTGATTGTCCCTGTAATTGATCTATGCATCCGATTTTCATAAAATTTGAAATGACTCGATAAAATTATGTTATAATTATGTATTTTAAATTTCAAATGATTCGGTTGGGTAGTTTTTGCGTTGTTATATGCGGACGGACGGACAGATGGACAGACGGACGGACGGACTGAGCGACAACAATAGGTGCTACGTATTTACATAATAACGAACGCACCTAAAAAGCAATCGAGATCGGCAACTTTCGTATTTTTTTTAATCAATTACCCATATGTATTTCGAATATAGTAAGTATTTTTATGTTTATTTTAAATGTCTATACACAACAAATCTGCTTTTTCAAAACAAAATCGTTGGTGGAATCTTAATTTTACTAAACAAATCGTGATAGTTATTAATTTGCGCGTTTTCGTGCGATTCATCCTAATAGTAAAATTATTCATTTTGCCCATCATAATTTTAAATTATGAAACTTCATAATAATTCAAATTGTTACACTACAGTAAGCCAACAACAGCGTCCAACTGTACAGCGTTCGGGCGCAAATTTTTGGGACACACTGTATATTTATATTAATTTGCTAAACATTTTTTTATAAAAAAAAAATACAGAAAGGTTTGGTTTGGTTGGTTGGTTTTGTTATGTTTTTTTTAGTAATATTTTTTTTTGTATAAATTATTTTAATATTCCAAATTTAAAAAGAACTCTTGTTAAGATATTTTTAATACGGTTTTTTATAATGCTTTATGTATCTCATATTTAAAATTATTTTTTTTTCTTAGTAGCGAAAACCCTGGACATTTCCTTTTTTCTATCTATTTTATGATCGTTCTCACGAGTGTATAGGCATTGGTGTGAAAGAAAGTGAAAGCTTCCCATTCCCTTATCTAGCGTAAATAACACCCGTTCGTACGAATGCTTTTACTGTCCTGGAATAATTGTACTATTTGAGTAAAGTGGTCCTTTGTTGATTTTTTCGAAGAAGAGTAGCTTCTGGCTTGCTTGTAAAGGGCATATATTCAGCCTTGTAAAAATTGGCCCACACGCATAGTTTATTGCTTTCTTACGTGAATGAATAGTACCCTAAAATTTTATAACCCATGACAAACGTTGACTGTCATTTGAGGCGGAGTAGATATTTCCCAGACCCTTAAAGTTATTTTATGACCGATCTGAGATAAAAGTGCCAATTCACGGTTATCGGCGGGCACTGGTGTGCAAGCAGGTGCAAAATTTAGAAACAGCTGTCCCTGCTATCTGACCACGTGATTGAGAGGAGGGGACGCAAGCGATGACCATATTTGGTCATGAGAAAGGGTGACTGTTGCATTGACCAGTGAGATGGACCCTAGTAGCGGGAGAGAAAGGGGGAAGCAGTAGTCTTCCTGGTATTTGGTGCCCCTTTTTTGATTGCAGAGGAGCGTGTAATTCGGTTTGGAGATGAAGTAGTTCCCTGCTAGCAGTCTAACGAAGAGGAGGTGAAAAGAAATAGTCCCGTCCTTCACCCCCACCCCCTTTTTGATTTCTATCGGGGTGAGGGGAGTTTTCGGCAGAAAAAACAGAACTTGAGAAGACGTGAAAGTCGACGGAGCGAAATAAGCAGAGCTCAAAGATTGGAGAATGTGGCCCCCTAGCTCATTATAATAGAAGGAGTCGGGTGAAGAGAAACCTGTTAGTTCGTAATACGTCGCTGTCTTCCCTTTTCCTGACATGAAGTTAAGTCCAAACTATAACTGTTAGCTAATGCCCAAAGAAAGACTGCAACTCTGAGGTGAAAATAGCAATTGCGTTGTATAGATGGGATATGGTCGAAGAAAAAATCACGTATTATAAGTTTGTAAGGATGACTCAAGTCTCAGCGAATTGATTTCAGCCCCGTGCCCTCTCGGAGGAATAAGAAGTCGAGGCAAGTGGTATTTGTGCTATGCAGCCGAAACCTACTTATCGACTGGTAGACGCGGGTACTCCAGAAAAACCATAGAGTGTATATAGGAATCATTACTCACCTGTATGCTTGGAACTAGTCTTATGTGTCAAGCCAGTGTCGCTATTTTTGAAAAGAGATCAGAATAGTGATTTTAAAGAACTGGTTAGCTGTAGTATCGACTATTCCCAAGACTATCTAGAATTATTGTGACACTGAAATATACACTACTTAGAGCTCGGAGGTAAGCTACTCTTAATGTGTTGTTAAGTAATTGAGTATAGTGCATAATAAGTTGTTATGTTTTTGTAAATAAGTGTACCTATTATCGGATGTTATACATCCCTAAGAATGATATTCATTTACAAATGCTCTTGTCCATCACTAAATGTATTCAATTTAATTACCGTCGATCTAATATGGAAAAGAAATAGTTGTTAGTAAATCTCACTTCAACATACATTGTATTTTCATCGAAGTGAGAGTGGGTATTATTTAATTAAATAAAAGGGATTTTTTTTTATGTGAAAACAAGTTGTTATTGATACATACCATTTCAACATGTCTTATACTCTCACTCTGTTTAGTAGAATTTAAAAAAGAAAAAAAAAAAAAAAAAAAAAAAAAAAAAGAGGAAGAAAATGTACACTTCATGTTGTTTTATTTAGAAATCCATGTTAGACTTGACTAGAGATGATGAATATATACCTTCTTATTAGTTTTCTTTTCACTATTAAAATGTTGAGGTGAAATTAAGTTTTTAAGTGATAATTTAACTCAAAGTTAAATCCTAGTTTCATTTAGTCTTGAATAAAATAGTTTTTTAATTAAAGTTTTAAATTCCTAAATACAGGATTGGTTTAGTACAATCATGTGATAATTTTTGAAATTGTAGAGATTCTTCTAAATGTTTGTAAGAAAAGTAAATATTACATTTGATTTCTTACTTATAAATCTAAAGTAATTTTATAAGGATTATATCTATCTCTACATAAACTAATTTACAAGACTATATGAGGGGAGTTTTCGGCAGAAAAAACAGAACTTGAGAAGACGTGAAAGTCGACGGAGCGAAATAAGCAGAGCTCAAAGATTGGAGAATGTGGCCCCCTAGCCCATTATAATAGAAGGAGTCGGGTGAAGAGAAACCTGTTAGTTCGTAATACGTCGCTGTCTTCCCTTTTCCTGACATGAAGTTAAGTCCAAACTATAACTGTTAGCTAATGCCCAAAGAAAGACTGCAACTCTGAGGTGAAAATAGCAATTGCGTTGTATAGATGGGATATGGTCGAAGAAAAAATCACGTATTATAAGTTTGTAAGGATGACCCAAGTCTCAGCGAATTGATTTCAGCCCCGTGCCCTCTCGGAGGAATAAGAAGTCGAGGCAAGTGGTATTTGTGCTATGCAGCCGAAACCTACTTATCGACTGGTAGACGCGGGTACTCCAGAAAAACCATAGAGTGTATATAGGAATCATTACTCACCTGTATGCTTGGAACTAGTCTTATGTGTCAAGCCAGTGTCGCTATTTTTGAAAAGAGATCAGAATAGTGATTTTAAAGAACTGGTTAGCTGTAGTATCGACTATTCCCAAGACTATCTAGAATTATTGTGACACTGAAATATATACTACTTAGAGCTCGGAGGTAAGCTACTCTTAATGTGTTGTTAAGTAATTGAGTATAGTGCATAATAAGTTGTTATGTTTTTGTAAATAAGTGTACCTATTATCGGATGTTATACATCCCTAAGAATGATATTCATTTACAAATGCTCTTGTCCATCACTAAATGTATTCAATTTAATTACCGTCGATCTAATATGGAAAAGAAATAGTTGTTAGTAAATCTCACTTCAACATACATTGTATTTTCATCGAAGTGAGAGTGGGTATTATTTAATTAAATAAAAGGGATTTTTTTTTATGTGAAAACAAGTTGTTATTGATACATACCATTTCAACATGTCTTATACTCTCACTCTGTTTAGTAGAATTTAAAAAAGAAAAAAAAAAAAAAAAAAAAAAAAAAAAAGAGGAAGAAAATGTACACTTTATGTTGTTTTATTTAGAAATCCATGTTAGACTTGACTAGAGATGATGAATATATACCTTCTTATTAGTTTTCTTTTCACTATTAAAATGTTGAGGTGAAATTAAGTTTTTAAGTGATAATTTAACTCAAAGTTAAATCCTAGTTTCATTTAGTCTTGAATAAAATAGTTTTTTAATTAAAGTTTTAAATTCCTAAATACAGGATTGGTTTAGTACAATCATGTGATAATTTTTGAAATTGTAGAGATTCTTCTAAATGTTTGTAAGAAAAGTAAATATTACATTTGATTTCTTACTTATAAATCTAAAGTAATTTTATAAGGATTATATCTATCTCTACATAAACTAATTTACAAGACTATATTTTTGTAATACTAATCACTATACGAAATTGGCCAAAATATCATTGTTGATTTCTGGGGTGTTTATTTTTATTATTTCTAGTGTTTTAATTTTTTCAAAATTATATCTTTCTTTGCCTTCTTGAAAATAAGAAGGATTTCAGGGTCTTTCTTTTCTCTTTTGTAATGTTAGATTGAATCTTGTATTTTTAGATTATTAGTATGGGTTTAATATCTCAGGAATCAACGTTGATAAGTGTTGGGTTCTACTGCAGATCAAGGTTTAGTACTTGAGACTGGGTCAGATTGAGAATCCTGTTGTGTTTTTTCTTATTTACTTATATTCATTAAATTTTAAAGAATCTTAAATAATATTTGTGTTTATCCTTTTTATCGTTTTAATTTGTCTTTTAGTTTATTTTAATTTATGTCTTTTAGTGATTTCTTAATGTTAACTGGTGTAATCTTAATTTAATTAATTCATTTTTTTATATAAGCACCTAATTTAATTAATTACATCAACAACAAGATTCATGTGATTGGAAATTTGACCCAAATCTCATTGTATTCTTTAATAAAGCCGAAGAATATTTATTGATCCATAATAACTAAGTCAATTTGCTGAGCAGAAGTTGCAATTAATTAAAGTAATGATCTGTAGCAGAAGTTTAATAAAAAGGACCCAACCCCATAAATATAGTCGATACTACAGCTAACCAGTTCTTTAAAATCACTATTCTGATCTCTTTTCAAAAATAGCGACACTGGCTTGACACATAAGACTAGTTCCAAGCATACAGGTGAGTAATGATTCCTATATACACTCTATGGTTTTTCTGGAGTAAGTCTACCAGTCGATAAGTAGGTTTCGGCTGCATAGCACAAATACCACTTGCCTCGACTTCTTATTCCTCCGAGAGGGCACGGGGCTGAAATCAATTCGCTGAGACTTGAGTCATCCTTACAAACTTATAATACGTGATTTTTTCTTCGACCATATCCCATCTATACAACGCAATTGCTATTTTCACCTCAGAGTTGCAGTCTTTCTTTGGGCATTAGCTAACAGTTATAGTTTGGACTTAACTTCATGTCAGGAAAAGGGAAGACAGCGACGTATTACGAACTAACAGGTTTCTCTTCACCCGACTCCTTCTATTATAATGGGCTAGGGGGCCACATTCTCCAATCTTTGAGCTCTGCTTATTTCGCTCCGTCGACTTTCACGTCTTCTCAAGTTCTGTTTTTTCTGCCGAAAACTCCCCATCACCCCGATAGAAATCAAAAAGGGGAGGGGGTGAAGGACGGGACTATTTCTTTTCACCTCCTCTTCGTTAGACTGCTAGCAGGGAACTACTTCATCTCCAAACCGAATTACACGCTCCTCTGCAATCAAAAAAGGGGCACCAAATACCAGGAAGACTACTGCTCCCCCCTTTCTCTCCCGCTACTAGGGTCCATCTCACTGGTCAATGCAACAGTCACCCTTTCTCATGACCAAATATGGTCATCGCTTGCGTCCCCTCCTCTCAATCACGTGGTCAGATAGCAGGGACAGCTGTTTCTAAATTTTGCACCTGCTTGCACACCAGTGCCCGCCGATAACCGTGAATTGGCACTTTTATCTCAGATCGGTCATAAAATAACTTTAAGGGTCTGGGAAATATCTACTCCGCCTCAAATGACAGTCAACGTTTGTCATGGGTTATAAAATTTTAGGGTACTATTCATTCACGTACGCAAGCAATAAACTATGCGTGTGGGCCAATTTTTACAAGGCTGAATATATGCCCTTTACAAGCAAGCCAGAAGCTACTCTTCTTCGAAAAAATCAACAAAGGACCACTTTACTCAAATAGTACAATTATTCCAGGACAGTAAAAGCATTCGTACGAACGGGTGTTATTTACGCTAGATAAGGGAATGGGAAGCTTTCACTTTCTTTCACACCAATGCCTATACACTCGTGAGAACGATCATAAAATAGATAGAAAAAAGGAAATGTCCAGGGTTTTCGCTACTAAGAAAAAAAAATAATTTTAAATATGAGATACATAAAGCATTATAAAAAACCGTATTAAAAATATCTTAACAAGAGTTCTTTTTAAATTTGGAATATTAAAATAATTTATACAAAAAAAAATATTACTAAAAAAAACATAACAGTTTATTTTTGTCGGCCGATTATCTACGCTAGGGATATAGGCCCGGAGGGGGGAGTGCCCTTCGTGGGGGTCTTTCTAAGGGAACCTAACCCGTATTTACGCAAGGTTCGAAGAAAACCACGAAAAACTCCGAACGGTTAGGCCGACAGCCGCGATTGGGTTCGAACCCAGCACCTGCCGTCTACCAGTCGAGAGGTCAGAACCTCTCGGCCACTACTCGGCCACTATTCGGCCACTAAAAATACGGAAAGAAATTTGTACTTATAAAGGAAAGTCTGCATTTCATATTTAAAATATTTTAAAGATACTCTTTTTAATGCAATATTGAAGATTGATAAGCATTTAAATATTGAATTTAAGTGATTAATTATTAATAGTCTTATTAATCTACACATTCAAATTAATAAATTATGATTCATTGTACAACAATTTTCTTTTGATTTTATTGTTTTGAGAAGTCTATTTTGTAAAAAAGTTATGAGAGGAAAATATGTTTAAAAATCTTAGACAATGCTGACATTTTAGCTATTGGTTGCATTAAATACTAAGATGCCAACATTCTTAATTATTCCGAAATATGATTCAAAACAAAATTTTTAAAATTGGAAAGTGCATAAAAAAATGTATTTACTTTCCATAAATTACTTGTAAATTTTTCATAAAATAAAATTTCCCATTTAAAACATATTTCCACTAAATCACACTCCGGAATATCTAACAAATGTTGGCATCTATGTAAAAATATTTACTATATTTTATGAATATAAAATTTTTTTTAATTACACAATGTCAGAAATTAATTTTTAAAAAAGTTAAAAGCGTAACAAGTACTTAAACAACAATAAAGTTACAAAAAATCGCTTAATTTCGAATACTTTCAACAACAAAATGTAAAATCTTATTACTGAATCTTATTTTTATAGCTGTTTAAAAGTTGAAATTTCGAAATTTTACTCCAGATACTAAAAATTTAAAATTTACTTGTTTATTACCGTAAAAAAATAAGAGAATACTTTATATTAATTTAGAATTCCTTACTTGGAACCTTATGAGGATCCTTATCTCATCAAAGCACATTCCAGTATCTTAACATAAAAATATTTACAATATAAAGCAATCATTTTTTATATCTCTAACATTCCTTAAATATTAATTATGCTGACACATTATTTATCATCTTATTTTGAGTTAATTTTGAAAACTGTTTACATGAACAAAAAAAAAAAAAAAAAAAAAAACTATTTAAGATGTTACAACGAAGACTTATTTGTTTGGAATCCTACGGAATGTCTAATCATGTATATACTGTTTATTCTAAAAAAATGTGAAAGATAAATATTTATGTACCTTGCAATATAAACGATTCTTGTTTACAATAATTTTTTCATGCTAGAAAGCAGTAATAATAATATGATCTATGATTTCGTACACATGTCGTAATCTAATAAATAAATAAATAAATAAATAAATAAAGAATTGAGTAGAACAATACAAAGCATTACACCCGAGGTTCGAAATTTCTATCATGTAAAAAATTTATATTGCGATGAATATTCATAAAACGTTGCATAAAAAATCACTGTAATACTTTTTTAGTTGCACAATATTTTTTTCAGCTTGAATAATAGTACGTGAAAACCACTTTTCGAAAATATGATTTATAGAGTGTGTAAACACAAAACACATTTCAGATTTTAATTGAATTATTCCAGTTCTTTCCTACTTTTGAGTTGTAAACTTTTTTCTTCTGTTTATTTGTGTGTTGCATAGTACATGGGTAGAAAAATATTTAATTTGTAATTCAATTTACTGTGTTCTTTAGGTAACATTTTTTTCCTGTTGCTTGTAAAGATTATGAGAATTTATTTTTGTAGCAGAGCATTTATCAAGAAACAGTGTCTTTATAGGAAATAAAAGAGGATGCTGTATTAAATAATAATAATAATAATAAAACAGTGTCGCAATAAAAAATATTCGAATGAAATACATTTTACATAAATGCTAATTTTTATATGTTTGAAAAACAATTTATTTGAGTGCAAATATAGAGAGGGAATTTAATGCTTCAAAATGTATTATGGCACTCCTATGTAATTTAAAACAGCACACAGACCAAACGTTTTAAAATTTATTTTTATTATTTACCAATCATACGTAGTATAGGGTGTAAGTCTTGCAATCGTTTTGAAAATCAAAAAAAGATTTTGGACGGATTTACACGTTTCAGATACTGGAGATTCCGAAAGATATATTTTTAGAAAAAAAATTTGTCGTTTGGGTGTCTGCGTATCTGTCTGTCTGTGTGCCTGTAAACGCTATTGGTATGGCGATTGTCTATTTTCCGAACAAATTGAGATAGAGATTTGAAATTTGGTGTATACTTAGTATGTAATAATGGAAAGAAGCCTGTTGAATGTAAGTAACCTCGATTATACGGAGCTACTTCTTTCGGTCTGGTGAAAGGTATATAAAAATTTTCAATTTTTTTTCTTTTAAGAAGTGGATATAAAAGACAATAAAATAGTACAAATTTTGCACAAAACACGAAGTCAATCCGATAATTAGTCGCTGAGATATTTGTAATTTTCCACACTATTCGATTTTTCATGACACCTATTTCAATTCAAAGATATATTTTAATTGGATATGAGACGCTTAATCCGAAGCAGTAAACTGTTTCGTAATGTGATAATTATTTTTGGAGATGTAAGGATATTCCTTTTACGCAATCAGGTATTACTTGAGTATAATACTTAAGTTACTTGAGCTGAAAATACTCAATTCGTATTACTTGAGTAGTTTGGCGTTTTATATAATTCGTTGAAATTGGTTCGCCAGCAATTCTGTAACAGAGTATGACTATCTATTTTTAAATTATTTAAATATGCTTTTAAATTTTATTTTAGAATTGTGATTCATTTTATAAGCAGTTTACACATGTTTCATTTTCATATTTTATATTATGTTTATCTCTGATGAGTAAGTATTACAGTGGCCCCTAATGACAAGTTTTTCACGGGTTAACAGTTTAGCTAATAATAACATGCATTAAAATTTGTAGATAAATTACAAAAATAAAATCCAGTATATATTTATACATTCCAATTGACATGAATTGCATTAGCACGTGCAGCGGTAATATCAAAACATAGCTGCCAACATCTTTCGCTTTTTTTAGCCCGGTAAAAAGTATAATAAATTTCACCATTGCAAATCCCCGTAATCTGACAATTAAATAAAAAAAAATTTCTATTAAATTTTTCCAGAACAAAAAATCGGAAATGTTGGCAGCTATGTAAAAACATTGCTGCGAACAGTACCACCTAAAAGATATATAGTTTCTTTATTTGTTTGTTTCATCTAGTTTGACGATTTCCGAACCGAAAATTTTACTTCATGAATTATTATTTACTTAATATCGATGTTTACAGATAATTATTTTGGATTTTATTTCCTAAACACATTTTTGGTCTAAAAGATCGTCACAAAGTTACCACGTGTTTACCATAAATCAAATAAACCCATACTCTAGGGTTAGTCTATAATTGCTCACAAAACGGGAGCGTAGTCTCTTTTAAAATTTTACTTATGGTTTATTTTTAAAAAATCATACAAAAAATTTTATCTTAAACTATTTAACTTAATGCTTTAATTTTTTTCTGACTTTTAAAAAAATCTATATTGTGGAATATTTAAGACATGTTGAATATTTAATTTATATAGTTTTTAAAAATGAAATTAACATCAACATTGTAATTAACTGTCTTTTTAATTTTAAGTTTTTTTAGACTTTTAAGACATAATATATTACCTTGGTATGAATGCATACGAAGCATTACCAAAGCTCAAACGCATCGAGCAATTTAAATCAATTTTTTTTACTCCTAAACTTGGATGTAGTGTTTCAAAACTTCTTACAGTGCAAGTAAATAATAGGAAAACTGGGATAATTTTGACATTAATGTTTTGTTTCATTTTCGAAGTATTTTAAGATTTGTTTAACCTTTACATTGAAACTCAGATAGCATCTGTCGGAAATTACATGCTAAGTCGGACGGATGTGACCAATACTGTTTTTTATCATCTATAATGACTGTGTTTTTATCTAAACCCTCGCCATCCTCTTATCTTTCTGCTGTAAGCGTGTGCTGTTCACAGATTGAAAGTTTGCTGTAAAAAATATGGTTTATTCCTTGGAACAGAGAATTTTTGACTTGAAAGACCAGGTGTACTGCCACAATACAGAAACAGTTGAACAACTCAAGTAGTACATCTCTTCTGCATGTCATACAAATGTTTCTGGCAATTTCGTTCAGAGACTACGCCATATTATTGCTGCGCATGGTGGATATGTTGAAAAAATCGTACTTTAGATTTTTCCAGACTGCAGCGTCATCTGTTATTGAAAATTGTAACTAATTTCAAAAGCTTGTCTGCCTGAACATTTACTGTTGCCCCAAACATATTGCATCAAATGGTGTATTTTTATCACTGCCCGTTTAGTTTTTATTGATTTTTCAAATATACCGGTCATTTTTGAAACACCTTGTATATATAAAATAGTGAAGCTTTAACTGCTTTTCAAGGGATTCCCAACAACCACTACAAACTTCCACCAATAAATTAATGCAGAAAATTTCTCTTTTTTTAAATATCTCATCAATTTAAAATTCCAATTACAAATAGTAATAAAACTGTTATTTATTTTTAGTAGTTAACGTTTACATTTGTGGTAGTAGTTCCACCATATTATGACAACCAAGACAACCTCCTGCCAGTATCTGTGGGAATTTTTATAATGCCTAGCCAAATTGACATTAGTAAAAAGAAGCAGAATATTTTAAGCACATTTCTTACAAAAATTTCTTATCAACAAGGCGTTTAAATTAAATGAAAATTTCTGTAGAAGTTTACTGGTGGAAGATTTCACCAGCGATAATCATAAACTGTTGATCCGATTAAAAGAAATAGCTGACATCTTGTGACAATCTCCTGAGTTACTTCACTTGCAACTGATAGAAAATACATAGAAAACACACAATTTGGGTGGGACTTGTTGAGCTCAAACCAATTGGTAGGCCTTCCCACCTGGCTGAATCTGCAAATACACAATATGTCTCCTCCTTTTTATTCATAACTCCATTATAATATTAAATGAAATGTATTTCTGTGCGAGCGTCCATCTGCAACGACGGAAAAATCGGCCTCACTTACCTGAAAATTCAAATAGGAAATACTCTATGGTGGATCTTGATAAATCTGCAGTACATGTAAACGGTGAGAACGACCACGAGAATAATGATTTACACCAAATATTTCTGTATTTTATTTTCGTTTTCCAAATTAAAACCGAATTTGAAAAAGATCCATTATTAGGAAATTTCTGAAAATAAAAATTGAAATTGCGAAAACAATTCTCCTTGTTTTTCCCCAAAAATGCTTGTTGTTCCCAAACATGTCCTCACGAAATACTTTGTCCCCCAAAAAATCCCCTGGATTTTCTACCTTCCCCAAAATGGGGACAAAATTTCCAATCTGGCAACACTGACATGAACACCAAAGTCTCCACACTTTGAAGTTACGGTCAACTTGTCATGCAAGTTAACTTCTTGCTGTATAAACATTATTAAAAATTAATGGCAAATAAATAGAAAATTTACATCTGTCATGACTAAAATACTGCAAATTTTTTGCAAAGCTGGCAGAAAAATCAGCATTCTTGTCAAAAATACTGCAAAGTAGCAATCCTGTCACGCAACACTGTTTGCTTACAAGTTTCATGCTACAAGCTAAATTCCCAGAGCGCCATTAACCCTTTAACCCTTTGCGGCGCAGGGCAAATTAATTCCTTAAGTTTTGAAATTAATGGCTGACACCGGAATATGAAAACAACGTTATTTATAAATAAGAAAACGCTGTATTTCAAGCATTCAAAAAACCGTAATTTTTTTAAACAAAATTCCGGTGCGAATGTGGCGTTTGGGAATTAAAATTAAGTGGTTTATCTACTAAACCACTGCTCCGCAAAGGGTTAACGATCATTGGTTTCGCCACGAAACCACAAAATTTTAATTCTGATACGCAACACGGACACCGGTATTTTTATTTAAAAATATCCCTTTCATTTTGTATGTGAAAAATCACGTTTTCTTATTTAGAAATATATTTGTTCTTAATTACCGGTGTCAATCATTTATTTCGACATCTTAGCAATGAAAATGATATGATCGCTAAAGGGTTAACATAAAGATATCGACCATCACCACTAGCAAATTAAGACGATATTTGTACTACAAAATCGGAGAAATTTTCTTTTTGTATTTGAAAACTGAAGCGCTTAAAAAAAAGCAGTGCTGACCGAATAAAATTTCTGTAACAGATGCAGTCTGGAAAGTTGTATTTTTGCTTTTGTCAGTTTCGTGAATTAAAGACTGTCTTGAATCAGTTTCACAACAAAATACGCATCCAAGTGTGTTATAATGTATCTTGCGGGAGATTCGCAGCGAATTTGTCAAGTAAAATTAGTCACGGCAAAATAATTTTAGATAAAATTCCAACTTCCTGCTAATGTGCATGCTAACTGGTATAACCATGCACTAGAAATTCGAATTACTAGAAAAAAATAACCTTTTTCTGCGCGAAAGATGCAAAAGCGACTTAAGAGAACGCAAGAGAATGAATTCGAAGTAATTTCTATATGGAATCGTGATTCCAGTTTCTTTTGGGCATCAGAGTCTTAGTTATAAGATAAAGATTTTTCTTTTGAGGAATGACTAAGGATTCTGTAGGCTTTAATTCAGACAAGCCGGAGAGCATTATACTTTCATGTACAGAAGGGAGCGAGCGATGTCAATCTCGAACTCAAACTGGGGATATTGAATCTATCTTTTGCAAACAAGAATGCTAAAGACAACTACTTTTATATTCTGTTGACACCATAATTTTTAGAAGATACATATTTTAGAATATTTCTCTTCTTAATATTTTTACGCGGTATGTAAAAATTTTTGTTTTCAGATAATGTCACAGATTAGAATTAAAAAATGGTCACCTGTTGTAGCCCTGGGTCACATACAAAAGAGATTTCAGCTCGAATGGCGTAAATGAGCCTGCTGCAAAAGCAAACGGGAGAGGAGATGCTTTCTCTTGCGATAAAAACTTTATTGAGAACTTTAGTGACTTTCACATTAAATAATTCAATAGTGACATGTTGCACCATTCTTTTGATTGATATTAATTATAAGCTATACATTACCAAGAATAATTGCAAATAATTTTTAATAAAGAATTCTTACCTTGTTAATATTTTTATATAATACATATTTAATTGTCTTTAATGAGAGCGGATCAATGGATTCGTATGCCGGCACATCAAACACAATATCAGCCTTCGTCACAGCATCTTTTAAAAATATTGCTTATGTCTCCACGCTTGCAATTATTAAACATTTGAATATATCATGTATGAATAAAGAAAATTTCAATTTTCTTTACAAATAAAGAAAAAAAGCAAAATTCCTTGTGTAACATTTTTTGCTTCGAACATATCTAATATAATAAATCATTTCTTTTTAATTTTTAAATTTTCAATTTCGCTGATGTTTCGAAAATATTAAAATGTAACTGTTAAATTTCATGAAAAAAATTATGCAAGGAAGTTTATTTTTGTACTTTATTTCTTAACAAAATTGAAATTTTTCTTATTCATGCATGATATATTCAACTGTTTAATAATGCAGTCTCATAAATAAGTACAACTAGACTTTATTAGATTTTGTTTTCCGGAGTATTTTTCTATTTATGAATTTATGTGAAACTTTATTGTCTTTTTTATTTCACATTTCTTAAACATATAACAGACTCTTGTAAAAAATATTTCATAATATTATATTAACTATCAAAGCTCGTAATCTTTAAGAACCTTCAAAGATTTTTATCAGAATTTCCGTAAAACATTATTTTTCTTATTTAATGAAGAAAAGTTCTTAATCCAACAAGCAGTACTTTACAATATTTCGGATGTATAACACCTAAATTCCTCTAAATCCCTTAAATCGAGAAAATGATGCGATTAAAAAAGGCAAATTTTACTGTTGGGGATAAACATGCATTCTTAAGCCTTTTTATACGTGTCGCTTGTCTCCAAGGGTTTTCGAACCCTGATTTTATTTAAAATAAATATGCATAACGTAAAATAACGTTAAAACCAGATGTAATCAACTGTATATTTTAAATTACCATAATTATGCGCGTAGCCGCAGCGGTAGTTTTGCCAGTGGGCTATTTAAAAAAAAAATTCAAATTACTTGATTGGTACAACTTTTTTGAAATGGTAAAATTCACCTTATGTAATGACATAATAATCAAGGGTGCATTGTACCATTTCACAAAAAAAAAAAAAAAAAAAAAAAAAAAAAAAAACGCGCCAATGAAAAAATGTGAATCTAAAATTAAATTAATAAATAAATAAAAATAGCCCACTGACAACAGCGTACCGCACTTCAGATAACTGGATTTCCTACAAAAAATTATTGTAAATAAAATATGATTTGATTCTGCTTAACACTCATTTCTTTCTTTCTTTTTTTTTCAATAAAATTTCCGGCTTGAAAAAAAAAAACTTAACTAAACCACCGCTTGAGCGCTGGAAATTACGGCAATTAATTTTGCAGGATTTTTATGTTTATAGACTCATATTTAATTAAACCAAGCTTTACATTCAAAACATTTATCTTGTTTATAATTTCATAAGAGATGAGGATGAGGATATTATAGAAAATATCTTATAAAGTTTTTCTAACTTTCCCCAAAATTTGCCCAAATCACGAAACATACTGTATGCATTTTCAAAATAAATATCGGCAAACCTTAAATATTTCAACATTTTGACACAATATACGCTACTACTAACATGTGAAACTACTTCGTATGATTCGTAAGTCAAAAAATGTTAGTAAACTGAGCACAAAATACGGATATGTTCACTCGTAATTCCTTTATAGTACGTTTACAACTTGATGCAAAGCTGCCAAGAATTAAAATTTTTGGTATGCAATTTTTTCTTTATTGAAAAATGTATATTCTTCAATAACTAAAATTTGTGATTTTCATAAAATTTCATATTTTATTATAAAGGAGAAAATAGAATTGAATACCCATAACCCTTGGCACCTATCTACGAAGAAAAATCTAATATAGGCCAAGGAACCTTGTATCTCTGCTTCAATTAGTTGTTGTTTGTAACCCTCTATTACCCTCATAGCATGCATGGTCACAGTGACGTCTATGTGACGTCACTGTGAGTCACCCTGGACACGTCACACCTGTGACCAAAATGCAACCACTTAGTGACGTCACATTGTGACTGAGTGGTAACCTACTTAGAAAACTTCCAAAACCTGTTATTTATTGTAAAATTACACATTTTTGACAATTAAAAAAATAAATTGTGACATCATTGCTATTTCACTGCATGTAATGCACGTCATGTCACATTTGTGACAAAAAAACACCATATTGTAAAGTTGCAGTGTAACAAAAATATGAACTTAAAAAATCTCAATAATCTTAAAAAATTTCAACATATAAAGAGAGAAATAATTTGAACTGTAACTTAAATAGGCCGTATTAATGTATTTCGATCTTGAAGATATTGATCTTCTTACAAATTTTTTTATTTAATATTTAGTAATTTATTTTTCGACATTTTGGAAAATGATTAAATTTTTTTCCTGTAATAACAAAACTACAAAGAATCACTTGCGCAAGGGCAATTATCCATTTTCCGTACCAAATATGCAAAACTTGTTTCTCTTGTCACAAATCTTGCAAAAATCGGGCTATGAAATGCCATTAAAATATGCAGTTATATATTACATAATGTTTTTATCATTTCAAAATATTTAAATAATTTTAAACATTAATGTATGGATGTGTATCTAACATTTTAAGTCAAATGAGTAATTTGTTATCCTTAACAGTGAAAATGCGTGTGTAAATATAGAAAAATATTTGGATTAAAAAAATTGATGTATTACACATAATTATTAGTTAGGATAGACTGAAAAAAGATTTTTAAACCGAAATCGAATCGAAAGACGCAAATAAAAAGCTTTTATCCTCTATAACACCCCTTTTTTGTATTAAGAAGGTACTATGTATGTTCGCATGTGATACAAACTTTATTTAAAAACAAGTTTTTTTTTATTATTAGCGTTAAATCTATTATTTTAAATCTTTAAAATCTTTAAAAAATTTTTATCTAATAAACTTTAATTGTGATTATTATTAATTATTATTTACAAAAAAAGAAAAAAATTATTTTGCAATTCATTTTAACTTGATTTGATTTGAAACTAATAAAAATAAAAAATAAAAATGCATTAAAAAATTTTCAAATAAAAAAAAATTATCAGACTCTCTCTCATAAAATTATTGCGTATTTAAACTCCAAAATATTGCATAAAAAAAGTAAAAACAAAACGGCCA
Organism: Maratus speculifer; assembly: GCA_964019185.1. Lineage (NCBI taxonomy): Eukaryota > Metazoa > Arthropoda > Arachnida > Araneae > Salticidae > Maratus > Maratus speculifer. The sequence goes on along the minus strand of OZ025300.1, from coordinate 209,915,567 downwards.
TGCGCATGGAAATAGAAAATCGTCTGCGAGCAAAAGAATTAATAAACGTAAACAAAAATATTTTAAATTGATGATAGAAGACGCGAGAAGTTAGTTGACTAGAATTTATGGCAGTTGTGACTTGCGAGCAGAGAAGTATCGACACGGATTTACAATTTAAACAAGAATGTCCACTACAGCTCTTCCAGGCGGCAAAATATAAGTCCGAGAAAATTAATGGGGCTTTGACTGTTAAAATGATTTGGTCTTTGCCACTTTAATTATTATCGGATTTAGTTTTTGCGGCAAAAAGAATAACTAGAACGAATGAATTCGATGGAAAAAAGGTATGGAAAAATATTATTTTTCATTGTTGCATTTATTATTATTATTATTCTGAGAACGATTATAATTAGCTTCTCAAAAACATGCTATAATAAAACATTAATGCTTTATTAACTTAATAAAGTCTAATACATTCATTATGTATTTTGTTGACATAAAAAACTTGATTATTAATAATTTGGATTAGGTTGTTAAAGTTAGTGATTTTAATTGAATTTTAATCTGCGTTGTTTCCTTTGTTAAAATAACTGGATAAAATAATATGTTTCCATAAACATGAAATCATATGAAAATATATTATAATAAATTGTTAATATAATTATTAAACATTTAAAGATAATTATATTTTGTAATAAAGAAGCTTTTTATAGAATAAAATTATTTACAAACATCCTTTTTTAATTTTTGTATTAAGTAATTTGCATAATTGCATAATTTTATTTAAAAAAAATGTATCTGCTCAGAAGAGGAATTTATAAGAGAACGAGAAGAACTATTAAAGGAAATCGTAGATGTTTGATATTTAAAATAAAACAATAATGTTAATGATTATTTAATGTATTTCTCAACCTGTGAAATGTTATAAATTTTTTGAATGGAAAGTCATTGTGGGTTAAAAAGTTTCAGTTGTAAATATTCTTATTGGAATGTTTTCAGAGAGAATTTGGAAGTTAAGGCAATCAATAAGAATTTAAACATGATTGTATTTAAAACAAATAACGCAAATACTTGAACGGAATGAAGCTACAAAGTAATAACTGCATTTTATTATTAATTTTTCATTCCAGACACTTTTATTATTTCCTTTCCTGAATCATTTTACAGAGGTAAATTTCAAAATATCCATTATATGTAGTATTAGTGTACACCGTTATTAATATGGGCATTATAAATACACTCTAATATTATAAATAACATATTAATAATTATAATTAACGTATTTGTTGTTCTATTTTATGTTTATCGTCGGAAATTTTATTAGGTAGATGTGTCTATGATGGATAGCCTTCCAGTTATGGATATCCTCTTAATGTTTTTTTTGTTGTTTATTAATATACTAATAAATATTTAGATTTAATTTTTTTAAATTCCTCTTTGTATGTTTTAATACTATTTTAATATTCACAGAAGACAGTATGTGAAGACTGTTTGCGATTATTTTTTTGATTTGTGACAAATTTGTCACTAACTTTGTGACGGTGGTAGCATTGTCAATGTTGTGAAGTCCCACTGGGACACAATTATACAGTTATTAATATTGTTATGTGGTGTAAAATCATTTACATCTATAATTTTATTATACTTTGGCGATACATCTCAATTAAAACTTGGGAGCTGCTATAAAAAGAATGTACCAAAATAAAGTTACTGAATCCAAATGTAATGCTATGTAGACTTTAATCTTTGTTACATATTTTTTTCTGTTGCAATAAATGAGCATATTTATGACAATTGAATATTCGATCTATTACAATTATTTCAAATTTAGCAATTTGTTTTTCTAATAAGGATTAAAATTATAATAAAAAAACTCTTCTTTTAAGTTGCAACACTAGTCCCAGAAGAAGACCCGGATGATAATGTAAAGTCTGTGGGAGCGTTCTTTTCAAATATCTCGCTCAAATTTTAATATTTTTACATGATTTTTTAGCATAGGATAGCTAAAGGCGGCCGATATCCACAACTGGCCTAGTTTTTACTTTTTCAATTTTGGTTTCAGATTAAAAAAAAATATATTTTAAATTTCAAAACCGGTTTAAATCGGTTCTGATATTGAAACTATCATAATATAAAAAATAGAAATCGAAAAAGTAAAAAATAAGCCGGTTGTAGATCCGTCCTCAGCTATCATATGCAAAAAAAATTAAAATTTGAGCGAGATATTTGAAAAGAAAGCTCACACAGACTTTACATTATCATCCGGGTCTATTTTCTGTGACTAGTGTTGCACCTTAAAGGAAGTGTTTTTATGATAATTTTAATGCTTATTAGAAAAACAAATTGCTAAATTTCAAATAATTGTGATAGATCGAATATTCAATTTTCTTAAATATTCTCATTTTTGGAACAGAAAAAAAAAATGTATCAAAGATGTCTGCATGGCATTACATTTCGATTCAGTAACTTTGTTTTAGTACATTCTTTTTATTACAGCTCCCAAATTTTAATTGAGATGTATCGCCAAAGTATAATAAAATTATAGATGTAAGTGATTTTACACTATGTAACATTGTTCATAACTGTATAATTGTGTCCCAATGTGACTTTACAACATTGACAATGGTGCCACCGCCACAAAGTTAGTGACAAATTTGTCACAAATAAAAAAAATAATCACAAACTGTCTTCACAACCTTGTCACTATCGTCACAGAATAGTCACAGTTTTAATGACAATTTTGTCACAAATGACACATTTTTCACATTTTGGTCACATCGTGACGTCACAAAGTGGTCACAGTGTGATGTCACAAAGGAGCGCAAAAACGGCCATAACGACTTCACATTTTAGTCACAGTGACTTCACATCGACGGTCATAAAGTCACAATGTGACTTCACAACGACGTCACCATGTCTTACGTGTAAATACAGAGTCAGTCTTGATGCGTACTACGTTCTCTCAGACTTTCGCTCCACTAATTTAACCCTTGGCATTCCGTTGTCTCCGCTGTGGAGACATCTTTCCTTCCAAATTTTGTTTTGGCAACAGTAACAAAATAAAATAATAAAATAAAATTTTCCTTATTTAACACTAGAACGCCCGATAGGAGACGATTCGACTCCAACCATGTAATTAAATTTCATTTCGAGCCAGAACTTTTTCCTTGAAATAAGTTAAATTTCAAACACGCAGATTTACGTTAAATAAATCAATTAAATAATTTCGAATGAAAATTCTGGTGTGAAATATTATTATGAAACTTCAGTAAAATTTCCGGGCGTTCTAGTGTTAATTAGAGAATTTTTTAAATTGTCTACAAGAAAAGTTCTTTTCAAAAAGTGGTGCTAATCGAATAAAATTTGTGTAAAAGGCACCGGATCTGAAGGGTTAATGATTTATATATTTACGTAGATTTTGTATTTATGTATGCATGTAAGTATGATATATATGAAATATTATCATATAAACGTTGAACAAGTAAGAAAATGTTTAAAATATACATATGTTTTTTCTGTTAATCGACCTCTCTATTGTAAAATACTTTTTTAAATTGTTCTTTGTTTGGAAAAACATCTTAATGACATTACCATTTTCTTTGTAAAGCAGAGAACACAAAATTAAGTGAAGTATATTTAACACTTGCTTTACGCTTTGTTTGGTTTCTTTCTCTTGATTTTAGAGTTGATTTTTGATGAATTTAATTCTTTTAAGCTGCTGATTTAACCGTTTGTTCTGTTTTATTATCTTGGTAAGTTTTACAGTTCTAATTAAAATATCGTTTTATTTTGATCAAACTTTGCCCCCCCTTTTTTTTAACTACATAAACACTGATAAACACTAAAAGATTTCGAAGTAATTTCAAATAAAAAAGTTATTTTTATGGTAATATAAATACCATTAGATTATTAGCTCACAGGCTATCATAGCCTGAGAGCTTATGTGCCCGTCCGTTCTGTATGTATGTTCGTATGTACGTAACGCGATAACTCATGATAAAAATATCCGATCCACTTGAAATTTTGTATGTAGGTATATCCTGACAAGGCGCTTCCCTGATTAGTTTTTGGAGTTCATTCGATATGTATAAGAGGGGGAACGGGGGGCTCATGCCCCCCGTTAGTTGATATAGATGGGATTTTCATGCAGAATTAAGTTTTCAAAATTTAGATTAGGATCATTCTGATGAGGCGATTCCGTGACTGTTATTAGGTGTTCATTGATTAAGTATAAATAGGGGGAACAGGGGTTCTAATGCCCCCCCCCGTTAGTTGATATAAATGGGATTTTCATGCAGAATAAAGTTTTCAAAATTTAGATTAGGATCATTCTGATGAGGCGATTCCGTGACTGTTATTAGGTGTTCATTGAATAAGTATAAATAGGGGGAACAGGGGTTCTAATGCCCCCCCCCCCGTTAGTTGATATAAATGGGATTTTCATGCAGAATTAAGTTTTCGTTCAAAATTTAGATTAGGATCATTCTGATGAGGCGATTCAGTGACTGTTATTAGTTGTTCATTGAATAAGTATAAATAGGGGGAACAGGGGTTCTAATGCCCCCCCCCCCCCCGTTAGTTGATATAAATGGGATTTTAATGCAGAATTAAGTTTTCGTTCAAAATTTAGATTAGGATCATTCTGATGAGGCGATTCCGTGACTGTTATTAGGTGTTCATTGAATAAGTATAAATAGGGGGAACAGGGGTTCTAATGCCCCCCCCCCCCCGTTAGTTGATATAAATGGGATTTTCATGCAGAATTAAGTTTTCGTTCAAAATTTAGATTAGGATCATTCTGATGAGGCGATTCCGTGACTGTTATTAGGTGTTCATTGAATAAGTATAAATAGGGGGAACAGGGGCTCTAATGCCCCCCCCCGTTAGTTGATATAAATGGGATTTTCATGCAGAATTAATTTTCGTTCAAAATTTAGATTAGGATCATTCTGATGAGGCGATTCCGTGACTGTTATTAGGTGTTCATTGAATAAGTATAAATAAGGGGAACAGGGGTTCTAATGCCCCCCCCCTTAATTTATATAAATGGGTTTTTCAAGCAGAATTGTCAGATTTCGTTCAAATCTCTGAATAGTTTTGGAAGTTTAATGGTTAAGTATAAAAGAGGGGGATAACTCCTTTTAAATTATATAAATGCTAAATGGGTTTTTATTAAGAATTATCTCATTTGCTCTGAATTTTGGATATAGATTTTTTATATGATAAAGCATGTCTTTGATAGTATAGGAGTTTCAATGATTAAGTATAAAAAAAGAGGAAAGGGGAGAGCTGTTTCCCCTTCTTATTTTTTTTTCGAACGGAATTAACCCTTGAAAATATAAGGCTTTAATGTACAATTAGTATTTGTAGCCTGTGAGCTCAATGCCATCAGTTTAACTGGGCAGTATTCTTTGTTTATTAAAAGTATTCAATAATATATTATTCGAAATAGAATAATGGTTTCATCTTTACAAACCGAAGTGCTGTGATATATTATAAGAAGTTTTATCAAAAAATAATTCATCCATTGCTTTAAATTTTATTTCTGTCACATCTACTAAAATATCTATGCATTATATCAGGGGGGAAGCACTGTGACATGCACTACATCACAAATTATTTAAAGAAATATATGACTTCCTAAATTGCAGTCTCCTTCATTTCATAAGGCAATGATTATTATACATTTTTAGTGGTTTCTAGCGTTTCTAAGTTGGCCACCCCTGAATTACATGTTAGAGGTAAAGTTGTTACTCCACTACTATAGTATTTGTCTTTCCAGACCGACTAATTAACACTAGAACCGCGGCGACGGGTCATTTTGACCCGGATCCTGTGGAGAGGTGTCGATTCGAACCAGAAAAATCTTAATAAAATAAGCTAAATATATACTGAACAAAAATATTTTCAATAAATAATTTAAATAGTTTTAAATGAAAATTCCGGTTAGAAATATATTTATATATCTTGAATGAATTTTTCCGCGGTTCTAGTGTTAAAGCCATGTATATAAAGCTAAAAACGTTATCATTGATCTTCTGTCAAATAAAGGTTGTGCACCTAAGGAAATCAATAATCGCTTAACTTTTTCTGGTCCAATGAATTCTCTTACTCCAAAGATTTTTAATTGATTAATTCTAACCGCACTTTACGAACAAATACATTTGAACATAATTAAAAGCTTTTCTTTATGTATATTAAGCGAATTTCTACTAAACAGTACTGGTGTCTATTGGCAATTCATTAATTATTGTTGACCGTTCGAAGACTGCAAACAGTACCTTTGTAATTTTTAAGGGAAGACTTGAATAGGATGCGAAGCACACTTACACTAATTTTACTCTCACATTTTAAACTCATTTATTATTAATTAACTACATTTTTTTAAGTGTTTCGTTATATTGCGATTCATGTATTTGATAAAACTGTGCAAGATCGCAACACTTATTAAAAATGATCTAAGTTTCTTAGGTCTCCGAAAAGTAGTATTTTTGAGTTATAAACCCTGTTAACTCCTAAAGTACGAAAGTGATTTTGATTTTTTTTAAATGGTAGAGTACAAATATAATATGGTATGTGTTTTAAAACAATTTAAAGATTTTTTTTCAAAAAGAAAAAAAAAATCTGAATACACTAGTGTCAGGTTCTGAGAAAACATCTGCTATAGAACTGGAATTTATGTTATTTTTTTATCTTAATATTTTATGTATTGATGGGCTGTGTACTGAAATTTCAAGGTGACATTCTTTCTTAGTCTAAAGCCTGAATGAACAGGTGGTGAGGGAAAAGAAAAGAAGATTGTCGAGAGGAGTGTTTGACCTTCTGGGATGTCTATAGAAGAAGGGAAAAGAAAAGATTTCCACGAATAGGGGGGTTTACATTGGGGAAATGCAGGAATGGAAAAGGACAGTGTTTGGCTGAGATAGATTCAGTTCGTACCTGGAGACCAGAGGTGGACGAATGTCCCTGTATGTAGTGCTCGGGTCGAACAGTGAGAGAGAACCTATGTGCCGGGAGATTCGATATTGATCTCCGGTGAAGTTAATCTAATATATATAGAGTGAGAAGGAGAAGTTGTAATTTGAACAGTACGCAGCCAAATTTTTACTGTATTTAATTTAATGTAGAACCGGATCACCTATATCCGAGTTATATATGTAAATAGTGTATTATATGGTGTACATAGAATAAACTGTTAATTTAGTTAATTAACAGCGTTGGTGTTCATTTACACGATCCTCACAGTGGGTGACTGTTATCACCTAATAATATCGGTGGTGGCAGCAATAACTACTACGGACTTTCTTCAAAGTTGTGCGGGCTAAGAGGGAACGTCCGACAACTAGAGTCCCGCTATTGAATTCTGTTCGGAATAAACGGTTTTGTGGAATAACAGAACACTATTGTAATTTCCATTGTTCTAAAATGAAAAATTTTAATCACATAAAAGAAAAAAAACTGTTTTCAGTAAATCTTAAGTTATAATCCCGTGACAATGGAATCTAAATTTCAATAATATCGGATGCAATCCTCCGAAAATGTGTCTTAAAGCTCGGTTATTTCCGACAGAATTGCATCAAGTTATGTCGTAACTGAAAAAATCTTTCCGGGACTCTTTAACCCTTCAACGTTCATTGGTTTTGCCACGAAACCACAAAATTTTAATGCCGATAGGCAACATTGACACCGGTATTGTTATCTAAAAATATCCCTTTTATTATGTATGTGAAAAATCACGTTTTCTTATTTAGAAATATATTTGTTCTTTATTACCGGTGTCATTCATTTATTTCGACATCGTAGCAATGAAAATGTTATGATCGTTAAAGGGTTAATAGACATCAGCAATCTGCTACGTTAAGTTGGAAAGTTTGGAAATGAAGAGACAGAAATTGAAGACAAGCCGAAAAGAGGCCGGCCGACAATGTAAGGCCAGGGTTCACGCTGGTTTTTGTCCAACTATAGCGATTTGGCAAATAAAAAACCAAAAAAAAATCATTAGCCAAATGAAATAAATAAAAAAGTTTAAAAAGTAATTTCGGCATGGAACATTTGAAAAATCTATAATTAACCCCCAATTGTATTTCACTGTTTTATTGTATGTTATTAACAACTTAATTTTTTGCAACTGTATGTAAAATAGAAATTCGACAATCTAGTATAGACAAATAATTACAATGTAAAACAGTCCAAGATATGCAAATGCTTCAGACATTCTTTTAGCAATCTAAATAAAAATTCGAAACAGCAATCTTTGATTTGTTGTTGTGAAAATATACATTAAAAATATTGTGGATTCAGATAATTGTACGGTTTACAATATTTTGCGTGGTAAGAAGGTATTTTAAACTCCGCATTTCAATTTTTTTTCCCTCTATTTGGAGCTTCATGCGAACAATTTTGTTTGTGTTTTTACCGCAGGAGGCCGGAGCATAGACAGAGATAAACTACAATACAGAAATACCTGTCGAAAATCTTTCTGTGTCTTTGGATGTTATTAAATAGAATTGGTGTAGAAACAGTATCTCTGTAAATAGAGAAATATAAATGACATGCTGCGATTGAACATGAAAAGCAACGCCAATCGTTCAGTAAGGAAGACAAAAAAAAAAAAAAAAAAAAAAAAAAAAAAAAAAAAAACCGTACTAGGGTGGCATAATTAGTTTAAAACTATGTATGTAACTGGTATTTTATAATGGAATATTCACCAAATATGCGTCAGAAAAATTAAGCGCCAGTGTCGTGCATATATAACATCTGTGGTGATAAATCAAGAGCTCAGTATTTTTATGTTAGACCGACACTCATAATAAGTCGCCAAATACTGTACCCGTGGCCTTTTTTTGTATTTTTATTAATTAAAATATAATAATTTCATAACTTTAATTGGAAACTGAAAAGTTTAAAATTCATCACTTTTATTTATTTTTTTAAGTAAAAAGAACAGAAAAAATAAAAATAATGATATTTCGAAGTTTCATAATTGAAGCGAAGGAACAAAACGTAAATAAATCCAATTTACCACAGCCTAAATCTTACCAAAGGACTTTTGTATAGTAACCCATAAGACGCGTTTCATTTGGATGTTGCCATTAAACAATTAAAAAATAATCGTGATTTTATGATGCTGCGATTTGAGCATGAAAAGCAACGCCAATCGTTCAATAAGGGGGATAAAACTGAACTGTACCAATGTGATGAGTGGTCAGAGAAAAATAAAGTCAAAATTGTGTTACTACCACTCAGGATAAAAAAGTGCAAAGAGTGAAATAAAGATGCAATAATGCTATGTAGATTGTGTGATAACATCCAGCTTCGAATTAATATTCCCCGTATAAGGCTCACCTTGAATTTTCTAGGACGTTTTTGGCGTAAATTTTTGAAATAAATGTGCGCGTTATACACGAATAAACACGGTATTTTCAAGTAAACTGTTTAAATCTTTCAAGGGCAGACAATGATATTTATAAAATGTTGAATTTACATGTGAATCCTTGAAAAAAAATCGAAATAATGAGAAATTTTAAACATTTTTAAAGAAATTTATAAAAATAAAATATAATTATAAATTTATGATTTAAAGATTGATTTAAATTAATTAATCAATGTTTTATACCCTTCGACTCTCAAAAATTGAACACACGTTACTAATCATTATTATCTGGCAGTCAGTTATTAGTTATTATCAGTTATTAGTTATTATTACAGGCCCGGACTGGCTCCGTTGGGGGCCCTCGGCTAGAAACTTAAAAGGGGCCCCTTACTGAGGAAGTTATTGTGAATAGAAAAGTAGAATATACAACATTTGAAAATTAGGTTTAAATGCGTAAAAAAAACATATTTAGTCATTTTGTCGCTTGTAAAATAATTGAGCAAAAAAGTTAGCTTTTCTGGTATAGTCCACTTACTTTCACAATAAATACTACTAAAATTATATACGGTACCTAAATTAGTTCAAAGCTAGAAAAGAAATATATTAATTAATTACAAGTGGTGTATTACTTCAAAAGAGAGGCGTATATATTTTTAGATTTAAGCATCAGAATTACATCGTTGAAGCCATAATATTTTAAGTGCTACTGCAATACTTAGTAAACATTAAAAAGGGACACAATAATAATAAAACACCAAGCATATTAAAAAAAACAATATTATCTTTAATTTTGATTTAATGGGTACATATTGTAAAGTGCATTTTATAAAATTTACATTAGTCAAGAAATGTTATGCTATTGTGAACGGCTGTTAATTAACCTGATCGCTTTTTGGAAAGTGATTCACTGGTTCTGGCTACTTCTTCTTTAATAACATCTTTATATAAATTATAAAATAAATCTCCTTCTACATTCATGACAAGAAGATTAGACAGAAGATCGTGGCTTAAACTAGATCTAAGTCGATACTAAACAATTTTAAGTTCGAAAAAAAAAACCTTTTACAGGTAACTTGTGTAGTGGCATAGCTAGAGCATTTTGTTTGGGGGTAGGGGGGGGGGGTGGAGTTCGAACTTACCGAATGATAATTTTAAGTCACCGAATGATTGTAATTTATTTTTTTATTTTCTATTTCTGTATATTTATGACTTATTGTATTTTTAAATGAGCACTGTGGAAATAATTGTATCAACGATATGGATGCAGAACCTTTTCAACAGAAGGGCAATTTAGTTTTCGGGAGACTAAAATTTGCTTCGTTAAAAGAGCTAATAAACAAACATAAGTGAGTAGTAAGGAATGTGAACTTTATGAACGAATGCAAGAGAGGAGCTAATCAAAAAAAAATTTCCTCGTCAACGAAATTCCCATTTTTTCCGCGCCCGATCAATGAAATTTCAAGTTCCCGAGGAAATTCGCGATTTTCTGCGCCTGATTGACATAATTCACAATTTTTCCGCACTCGATCGGTGAAATTCGTGATTTTTGCGAGGTCGATCCACAAATTCTCAATTTTATTACGCCTGATGGACGAAATTCACGATTTTTCTGATGTTGATTGACGAAATTTACGATTTTTCCGAGTCTGATCGACATAATTCACGATTTTCCGTTTCCAACCAACGAAATTAGCGCCTTTTTCAGTCCGCGACCGATGAAATACGCATTTTATCGCTTACGAACAATGAAAATTGTGATGCTTAAGTGACTTAAGTGCTTTTAAGCATTTTTGCCGCCTCAAATTGATGAAATCAGCGATTTTTTCCTCACGATAAACTGACGAAACTCACGATTATTCAGCAGCCGCTCAAAGAATCTTTCAATTTTTTCACGCATCATCGACAAAATCTGCGGTTTTTCCGTGCCCTATACACAAAATTAGCGATTTTTTTTCTTTCTAAATCAACGAAATTCGCGAGTTTTTCGTACCTGATCGCCCCAATTCACGCTTTTTACGAAGCCAATTGGTCATATTCGCGATTGTTTTGTTCTCCATCGACGAAATTAGCAATTTGTTGCGTGCCATATCAAGGAAATTCGCGATTTTTGTGTTCCTGATCGACAAATTCGAGTTTTTTTACAAAGACGATCGACCATGTTCGCGATTGTTCCATGTCCAATCGACGAAATTAGCGCCTTTTTCCATCTTTGATCGATATAATACGCATTTTTCCGCGCGCGAGCAATAAACTTCGCAATTTTTAACTGATTGCCGAAATCTAATTTTTTTTTCAGTCCTAAATTGATGAAATCCGTGATTTTTTTTTGCGATAAACTGACGAAACTTATTAATGTTCTGCTGCCGCTGAAAGAAAATTTCGATTTTTCCGCGCATCATCGACAAAATATGCGGTTATTTTGTGCTCTATCAACGAAATTAGCGAATCGAATATATTAACGAGTTTTTCATACCCGATCGCACGAATTTGCGCTTTTTTACGAAGCCGATGGACCGTATTCGTGATTGTTTCGTTTCCGATCCAAGAAATTGACAATTTTTGCGCGCCATATCAACGAAATTAGCAATATTTTCATTTCCGATGGACAAAATTCGCCATTTCCCCGTTTCCGATTTTTACGAAGCCGATCTACTATCTTCGTGATTTTTTTCCTTTCTTGATCGACAAAATTCGCAAATCTTTTCGTGCTCGATCGACAAAAGGACCTATAGACTTTTGGATATCGATAGACTTAATTCAAGAGTTTTTCTAGGCCGATAAACAAAACTTGCGATTTTTCCATGTCCTATAGACTGTAATTTTAGCTTTTCCAACCCGGACAACGAAATTCGCGTTTTTTTCGCGAGGTAACCAAACAAAGCAGCCGATCTTTTCGCAAACTATGAACAAAATTTGCGATTTTTTCACGCATCATCAAAATGTTTCGATTTTTGTTTTTTCTTGCCTAAACAACAAAATCTGAGATTTTTCGCGTCCGATCAACAAAATTTGTGATTTTTTTCGTCTTTTATCAACAAAATTCGTGATTTTTCCGTGCCCGATCAACGGAATTTGCGATTCTTAAGTGAGTGACAAAATTTTCAATTTTCATGTCGCAAATTCACGAAATTTACGATTTTTTCCTGCAACCAACACCCCAAAATTGAAATTTTATCCAGTTATAAATTCGCGGGCCACATGTTAACCCATAGCTCTCCACATTTGACTCACGGCCCACAGTTTTTGCATACCTTATAACTTATTAGGTTATACAAAAGTCGAAAAATGTTTTACATTAAATGAAAAACAAAATGATTAATTTTTCTAAATTATCATATTTTTTCTTCTTATACAGGTGCCCTTATTGATATGCTAATAAATTTATTTCGTTACATGATGATGATATTAGATATGAATAAGAATATCTGAAAAAATTATAGATACAGCATGACTGCCACAGGCGACTTTTTTTTTTTTAAATTCTAACTGGCACCACCTTTTTAATACAGAAATCCTTAACACTTTCTTTGACAACATTTGTAGGAGAAATATACTTCAAAATATTTATTAGAGAATTACTGGTGCGACCAAAATATAAAAATAGTCACCTGTGGCAGCCCTGATACAGGTATTCGAAAAAAAAAATCTCATGATTATATCAAAGTACTAAGAAAATTTGTGAAGACTTGAAAGGATATTCCAAGGAAAAATAAAACATAGACGTTTTTTGTTGGCAAACATTTAAAAAATATTTAGAATGTTCTATACTTATTGGTACATTCAAAATAATAATTTCAGCAGATTTTGACTCATTGTTCACCTTTTATAACATAAATAGATAAGTTATCACTTATCAACTGTTAAAAACAATAAAAAATAAATAAATAAATAAAGCTATTTAAAATTTTATAGTTCACCATTTTTATACTTCATAATTAGAGTTACAAATACCATATTTTTCATTAAATTTAGTTACAGTAATGCCCAGTTTAACCCCCTTCGGGACAAGCGCCTTTTACGCAAATTTTATTCGGTTGGAACAACTTTTTAAAAAGAAGTTACCTTTACCTGAAGAATCACGAAAATGCTCTAATTAGAGAAAGCATACATTACATTTCTTTTTTTTCTGGTGAGAAAATCAAAGTCTATATGCTCTTTTTGAGGGCGCATACTTACACCCATGGTACTGAATAGGTTAACACAAAATTTTATTCCATTAAAAAATTTTATCATCATAAAATCACCATATTAAATTTTAATTTCATTCTCATTTGCAGAATAAATGCATTTTTTAAAAATCAGCTTGAATTTTCATGAAACTTCTATTTTAAACCTTATTTATTTATTTATTTATTTTGTAGAAACAATGTGAAAAATATATTCAAAACAGTTATGTAAAAGTACTTTTCCCCCACCTTCTTCTCAGAATCTAAGATTTCCTTGCATTATAAAATATAAATGAAAGTTCTCTTAAAATATAATTTTAAAAGCAAATAATACTAGCTTTACCAACTCGCATTTAATTTTTCTTCGTGTTTTTTCCAGCGTTATTTTTCTGGAAACAAACGTTCTTGTTAACATGATTTCAACACTTCGTATATCATTATTTATGCGTAAAAAACGCTTGATCTCTGTTATATAAGGTATTGTTCTTTTAATTAAAAAAATCTAGACAATGAATTTGAGTGGGTTTTGGTATATTTCTTATTTTGGTAAAGATTTTACGCGTTAAAGAAAAATTAATTAAATCGCTTTTTAGTTTAGTTAATATAAGCACACTTTATAATTTTTAGTAAAGCATTCTTAGTTAAGTATCATTTTTTGTATTATTTAAAGTTATGAAAATATTTCTTTTGTGATAGATAATGTAATAGATATTAAATCAATTCACTTCTGAATTTAAACTTTCTTTGTTTACAACCGCAAAATATAAACAATCAGTCTTTATTAATAATGTAATTTTCGTCTAACAACTACTATACTTCAAACTATCATCGTATACTTCAATCAAAAATGTTATTCGTACTGATATTTATAGCAGGGTTGCCAGTTTGGTCTCTATTATTATTTGTTTAATAAAAATCTAAATCCGTACCAGAAATTAAAAATAGTGCTTTTTGCTTCATTGACTAATATTTTATGATTATTTTTATAGTAGATTTTTCTTTCAATATTTTCGGTGTCATTTTGAAATTTCGAAATAAATGTTGAGACGAAATTGTCAACCATGATATAGTAATTATTCACTTAGTTAATTGCGTTGAAAATACGTTTATATAAACAAATAAATGCATGCTTTCATGTTCACGACATTTCAACGAAGTCTTACAACTTTAGAATTTCCAGAATGTTTGATTATGTATTTATTGTTTATTTTGCAGGAAAACTTTAAATACAAATATTTACACATGTTGAAATATTCTTGTTTACATCAGTTTTTCAAACAAGAAAACAACCTTATTCATATGACTTATGCTTTCGTATACAGGTCATAATCTAAAGAAAGAGTTATATGTAAAATATTCATAGTTTTACACTCAAGATTAAATATTTATATCTCGAAAAATAAATCAGAGAAAAAATAAAAATAAAAATAAATAAATACTATGATGCATATTCAAAATTCAATTGCATAAAAAAACTTTAATGTTTTTCTCGTTAAATTATATTTTTTCTCCATAAATAGTAAAATGTGAATAGTATTTTCCGAAAAGATAACCTATAATGTAAGTAAACACAAAATACTTTTAAGAATTTTAATTGTGTTATTCTATTTATTTATTTATTATAAAATGTTTTTCATCTATTTATTTGTGTTTTATATCATATATAAACATAAAAAAGTGCATTTTCTTTAGCAACGAATGTTTTTTCAGGTTGCATGGGAAGATTGTAAAAATTTACGGTCTTTCACATTTATAAAGAATTTAGTAGAAATTATCTATCAAGTCTTTATAAAGAAATATTTTTTTTAAAAAATTACATAATAATAAAAAAAAATAAATTCAAAATATTTGATTCAAATATATAAATTTTAATCTCACATTATTAGTTATAGCTTAAATATTAAACTACAAAACTTTGTATTATCATTGTCGGATTCACCTCTAAGTCCACAAAATTTTGAAGAATAATCCTTTACTTTATTATGCTGCCACCATCGATGTAATTGCGTGATATCGGATACTCCTGAGAGGGACGTAGTGAAGAAGACTAACTCATTCAGTTAACCTTAATGAGTAATTTATTTACACAATATTTACAAATAAGTCACTATATCCAATAACGAACTCGGATATAGGTGATACGGTTCAACAATAAATTAGATACAATACATATGATCTGTGCACTGTTAAACTACTCTATAACTTTTTTATGCACTTTCAGTAACTCATAAATCACTGATAATCTCTCTACACATCCAGGCTCAGTCCTCTTAGAGCCTCGCTCAACGCACACTTTCCTTTTGACCATAGCTTTTCTCACCTCAATCTTCTCTCTCCAGGTCAAGACTAACCCTCAGCTCTCACCTTCCAGCGAGCCATTCGCAAACGGGGTCCATTCTTTTACCCGGACGAATCTGCCCTCTAAAAGGAAGGTCACCCTTTCAAGACATATCTTTCTCTTCATACTCTGCTCGCCTGTCTTATATTTGAATTTTGATTGACAAGCGAAAAGCTATCTATTATGTGCTACTTTCTTTCAACCAGAACTAGGTCCCCGCGCTACTCGGATTAAGACTCCAGATGAGGAAAGGATGCTATTTTAAAGCTTACAGTACACACAACTCATTAGTAAATAAAAGGATAGTATAACACAATTTTAGATAATAATCGCTTATCCAAACCTGACAACCATCAAAAAACAAAACAATTCTCAGACGTGAGTAATTTTTGAAATCCCGTCATCAATAAAATTAACCATGTGATGAAGGACACGAGTTTACACTGGCTGATGATCTGCTGTTAAAATTTGCAACCCAAACGGCGCCGTGTATTTGGCAACGTTTAAAATCTATAATGTAAGATTTTCATTCAAAATAAGAATAGAAATTCAAAAAAATTAGAACAAATAAAATATATCGCAATGATATCCCTGCCAAAAGTTCATTCAAGTAGTCATTTGCTATCGCATAAACACCAGCTTCTCCCTGCGTATTGTAATGCAGAATGTCTTTTTTTACAGAAAGTGTACAAAAAACCACAACTAATTTACGTAAGTAACATCCAAAATGCATTAATCGCGTTATTCTTTTTCCTCAAATTATAAAGGCTGGGAGAAAATGGTTTACAAAATTCCAATCACAAAAATGTTATACTAAAAATGCTGCAAAACCAAAAGAATCCGCTAATGATAAAAATGATAGTCAAATTCGTGGTAGGAAAATTTAGTAGATGACTTCTGAAAGATATTTGACAATGCGTACAAAAAAAGACATTATCTCATAGACAGCGTTAGCAGAGTTGCCACAGGAGACTGTTTTTCTATTTCGTTCGCACCAGTATTTTTCTAATATAAATTTTAAAACTAATATTTTTTGTGACTGTTGTAAAAGTGTCGGTTAAAGATTTCTATTCAAAGAAAGTGGTTTCAGTTGCAATTAAAAAATAGTCTTCTGTGGCA
The DNA here is from genome assembly GCA_964019185.1 of Maratus speculifer. Classification (NCBI taxonomy): domain Eukaryota; kingdom Metazoa; phylum Arthropoda; class Arachnida; order Araneae; family Salticidae; genus Maratus; species Maratus speculifer. Next base: position 209,898,589 of record OZ025300.1, on the reverse strand, counting down.
GCCCTGCTTTAGGTATGGGTACAAATGTCTTCTTGTTTGATGTGTACACTTTATTTACTTGTTACTTTATTTACAGTACTTTCTTTACTTTTAAATCTTTCTTTTAATAATCGATGTTCGAACAACTAAAGTACAAGTACATAAATGTCACAACTTATTATAATTTTTTATTGTATCATGAAAACAAGAACTCCAAAAATAAAATTTGCGAAACAATTCTGAATTATTAATTTCTTTAAGTTTAAAAGGTTTGGTATATCTATGTTTTTTCCCTTTTCTAAGTGCTAATGAAAGTATTTTTTTATTTTTATTTCTTTTTTAATAAATTATTGTACGGTATTAAACAACAATGTTATTATGAAGATTTAGCTTGATTTATTGTATTTTTATAAAATGAAATTCAAGCTTTTGATTTTTAATTTTCTTTGTATAATATTCCTCGAATATATGAAATTTATTAAATCATTTCTTTTTTAATTTTTCAATTTTCAATTTTGCTGATGTTTTTGGAACTACGATAATGCAATTCTGGAAACATATGCAAAAAATATTAAACAAAAAAAATATATTTTTGAACTTTATTTCAAAATAAAATTTAAATTTTCCTTATTCATACATGATATATTCAACTGTTTAATAATGCAGTTTAAATAAATGCAACTAGAATTTATCAGATTAAAGTTTCTAGATTTTTTTTCGGTTTATGAATGTATGTGATGTTTTCTGTTATATTGTTTACTTATTTATTTATTTATTTATTACTTTAAAGTATAAGAAACTCATTTTTTTCGAACTGAATATGTATCAAATAAAATCACATTAACATATGCTTGTAATAAATTGTATAGTTTTATGTTTAACAAAAGTTTTGTTTGGCATAGAATGTCTTTATCTAGAACATTATATATTGTTCAAATATTGTAGATCATATAAAATGTTTACATTGTTCTAATATTTAGTAGGAAACTAAAAATCAATAGATTTTTATGTATAATATAATGTAAATAAGAATATTTGCCTGCTTTGATACTAAAATACATATATATTTTACTTCATTTTCTATAATTAGAAGTAAATGTAACATGCTTTCTTTTTAATACGTTCCAACATTACTTTGTCTCTCCGTCTGTCCACGTTCTTACCCGCATAAATATACTTGGAGTCTCATGGAATTGATAAACGCTATTTAAGATGATCAGAGCATGTTTGATATTATAATTGAAGTATGTGGAATTGATACTTCATTTACAGATGTACCCAAATCTATTCCATTTCATTAAGAAGAATCATTTGTAGAGAACCCTAATGAGATTACACTATTTCAAAAGTCATCATCATCAACACAATCAACCGTTTTCGTTCAATTTTTGATTGTTGTTCTCCCCCAGATTTTACAATGGTTTCCTGTCAAGTAACCCTCCTCCCCTGTATTTTATCATGAATTTCATATGTATTGAAATTTATACAAACTATTCAATTTTAGTACAAGATGTTAACCTTTCCGGCACACTGTGCCCGGTCTGGGATACCTAATTTTAACCCTTTCCGGCGCAAGCAAATTCTATTAGTAAAATGAGAAATTGTCGATTGACACCGGAATTTATAAAGGGATTATCTAGATATTACGAATTCCTTAATTTAAGCTTTCATTGTAAAAGCAAAATTATATTAAAACATTTCTGGTGCCGCTTGCAAGTTTGGGATTAAAATTAGGTGTTGCCGCTCCGGCAACACTGCGCAAGAAAGGGTTAATTCCAAACTTGTAAACGGCGCCAATAATATTTTAGTAAAATTTTGCTTTTCCAACAAAAGCTTAAATTAAGGGGTTCAAAATATCTAAAAAATTTGTTCGTGAATTCCGGTGCCAATCGATAATTTCTCATTTTACTAGTAAATTTTGCCCGTGCCGGAAAGGGTTAAAAATTACAAATCAAGAATTTTACAATTCTTCTTTGGTTTAGTATTTAAATCAAAATTTGAAATATTCTTTATAAATTTTGTGACTGATTAAAGTAACCTGTAGCCTTTTGCAAACCTAATCTAGAAATGTTTGTTATTTTTATGTACTTTTTGTGCGATGAATTAATTTAAGTAAAAAATCTAAATAAGAGACAAATCTACTTTTAGGGACAAAAGTTCCAGTTTCATGGGTGTATCTTATTTGGAGTTTTTACTTTAAATATACAGCGTGTTTCAGAAATAGTGGGACAAATTTTAAGGGGGGTGGTATTAGGGGACATCACAAGGATTCTGTTTTACATAGCAACCCATGGTTGGAAACACTTTCCTGGCACGTTATGGATGACACAAAACACAAAAAAGACCGGACACGAATAAGTGGAGAAAATATGTTTATTATCCTGAATACAGCCAAAAAATTAAGAAAAACGAACATTAAAGAGGCAACGATCGTCATCAAATCAGGTTTTCAAAATTATGATCCCAGGCCGTCATGCACGACGCATGAATGATCTAATGATCCGGAAAACACCAAGAATGTCGCGAACGTCCCCAACAGCTGCCACGATGCGTGTAACAAGTTCCACAGAACTTCCCAGCATTGTCTCAGAATTTTTGCAGCACTAAGAATAATAAACATTTTTTCTTTCCCTGTTCGTGTCCTTTCTTCCTTGTGTTTTGTGTCTCCACTACCGAGACAGAAAAACGTTTCCAACCATGTGTTGTTATGCAAAACTGAATCCTTGTGATGTATCCTATCTCCCCTTAACCCTTACCGGCGCAATACTCTTTAAAGTTGGAATTTAAAGAAAAAAATAATTAGGCAATCTATTTAGGCCTAGAGGAGTACACAGGTATTATTTTGTAACGATTGCACTAACCATTTTAATTATACAGCTGTTGCCGAAGTGGTAACCTCCCATAAGTAAAGCATTGATGAGTGCAGTGAGAAGAGCATTGCAGTGAAGCGCGTATTAGAGTAAAACATTTTACCTATTATTTAAAAACAATAGAGTTTGATCTCTGTGGTGCTGCCATCTAGAACTCATAAGAAAGCTTTAAAGTAGCCATTAGAATAGTTTTTGAAATATTCACGAAGTTTTTGTGTCTCTAAACAGGGGGAACTTTAGGTGTTGCCGACCCGGCAACACTGCACGTTAAGGGGTTAAAGTTTGTCCCAATATTTTTGGGACACCCTGTATATATTATCCAGAGAGGCCAAGGAAAAATACAGTCAAAAAAGAGGGAACTACCAGTATTTTCTTGTAGAAAATACTTGAAATAATATAAAGAGATTAAAAATAGGCGAATTTCTCTTCAACAAAATACTGGTGTTAAATATCTCTTTTGAGTATCTTTTTCCCTGACCACTCGTCACTCTGTAATTTCTCTTTTTTTTAATCGATTATCTAATCATCTATTCCTAAACAGCTTTTAAAATTGTTCTTTTTTTGGAAAAACATCTTAACCCATTAGTGCCTAGCGTCTCTTTTTAGGGACGCTTCAAAAGGTGCATTCAGCACTGTTTTTGACACCTTTAAAAAGAAAAGCAATAATTATTTTATTTAAATGATTCATTTTCGTGATTAATGAACTAAACTTAAATCTTCTAAAAATAGTGGTGCCAAACAATCAAAATTTACGCAAAAAGATGCTGGGCACGAATGGGTTAATGACATTTCCATTTCCTTTAAGTAACATAGAGAACAAAATAACGTGAAGTGCCTTCACCAATCTCCTTCCAGTTTTGCTTGATTTCTTTCACTTGATTTTACAAATGATTACTGATTAAATGAATTCTTTTTAACTGCTAATTTAACCGTTTTTGTTGTTTTAGTATATGTGTAAACATTTCTAGATAAATTAAAATCTCTTTTATCTTTTCAGAAACAAAAAAGTATTTATTGATTGAATTTTGGAATTTTACCCTTTCATTTTGTTCTCTTTCTGTAAAAAATATCGTACATAAGACTGAAAAAATACTAAAAGTTTTGTGAAGTATTTCCAAATATAAAAGTACTTGATGATAATAATGTAAAAGCCGTTTATATTTTTTCTTAAAAATAACCGTTAATGTATATATTTATATATATTATAAAGACCAAACGTATGCGTGTGTAACGTATACGTCATTTTGCGAATGGCAACAGTTTCCCATACAATTTCTATTTTTTGCAATTTTTGCTTCTGCAAATTTTACATTGCTAAACATCGCACATTTTAAATATTTACACCGTCGTATACAGAAAAAACTATACTTTTAAGTGCAATTTGTTTGAAAAGCTGTATATCAATTTGTTTTTGATATATTAATTTTTTTTACAGTTTTTAGTACCAATTTTGTAATTGTGGCAACAGAACCACTTCATTTTCTCTTAAAATTGAAAAATAAATAAAATAATTAAATAAAATGCGTACACTATGTCAAATATATCATCCGTGATCATGTCAATGTGCACAAATTTTTATTTTCATTGTCATTTATACCAAACACAAGAGCCTCAATTGATAACTTCATTATAACAACTGAACTTTATTATATTTTACTGATTACATATGCAATTAAAGTTTAATTTTAATAATTTGGACAACTGAGTTTCATAGAATAATTATTTTGTTAATTTTAGCTTAAAATAATATTTGTTTGAGAGTTAGGCTGACCAATATAAGATGCATTTTTTACTGTAACTAATTTTGTAGATTTATTATAAATCAATGAAATAGTTCTTTCTTAAACCTTTTCTTTCGTCGAATTTCGATGGTTTAAATCTCGTATGTATACAGATCTGTTCTGTATGCCCAATTCTATTTACTCAAGGCTATCCAACTTGCCGCCCGCGGGATAATAGGAAAATCTTTCAGAAATGATTTAAATTTTTCCGATGTTCCGCGCCAGATTGGATAGCCTGATTGAAGAGCTGTTATATATATAAGGTCGTTAAGGATGAATTTTTGTTTAATCTTTGTGTACGAGCGACCGGTATACGAGCAGCATAAAGTGTTCAGAATTCTCAATTATTCTCGCCAGTAATGTTTTATCGTAAATATTGCCTTATTTAACCCATAAGTGCCTCGCGTCCCTTTTTAGGGACGCTTCAAAAGGTGCATTCAGCACTGTTTTTGGCACCGGTAAAAAAGAAAAGCAATAATTATTTTATTTAAATGATGCATTTTCGTGATTAATGAAGTAAACTTAAATCTTCTAAAAAAAGTGGTGGCAAACAAGTAAAATTTACGCAAAAGGTGCTGGGCACGAATGGGTTAATCCGCACATTTTCCCAATTTCTTCAGTTAACAATCTTTTCTTTTAAAAACAAACAAAAAACAAACAAAAAAACAAACAAACAAAAACAAACAAAAAAAAAAACAAAAAAGATTAAAGACTAAAAATTTTGCAAAAGATGCTCCTCTTGAAGTGTTTAATAGTTTACTATTTGAAATATGCTTTATATTTCACAGAATAATATATTTCTTGGAATTTCTAAATGATTTCATTAATTTTTACTTTCTTATATCGTTACAAGAAGAAAGTATTGGAGTACCTGAAAATATTCAAATTCCGGTTTTCGACGGATTTACACATCTCAGAGGTTAGAGAAAGCATGTTTTCACAAAATGACTGTGAATGCGTCTGTCTCTGTATCAATATGGCACACAAATTTTGTGCGTGCTCTATGTGAAGAACTAATGTACCGATTTCAACAAAATTTAAATAAAGTAAGTTAATCCGTGATATAAACGTGTGGTGTTTATTTTTTAGTATAAATTACTCTGCAGATGTCGTTGCTATGCTTCCCTTTTCGCTATTTTCGCAATAGTTATATCTCAATACTGCTAGGCGGATTTTCAAAAAATTTCCGATGACGATAGTGCATGATATGTTATGGTGTTGATTATTTTTTGGTGTAAAACTCCCAACAGAGGGTGCTGCTATGCGGCATTCATCATAATTACTGCAATAACTCTAGCTCGATAACTAAGACATCAATTTTCATGTTAACCCATTCGTGCCCAGCACCTTTCGCGTATATTTTATTTGGTTGGCACCACTATTTTTAGAAGATTTAAGTTTAGTTCATTAACTACGAAAATTCATCATTTATATAAAATAATTATTTCTTTTCTTTTTTACCGGTGTCAAAAACAGTCCTGAATGCACCTTTTGAAGCATCCCTAAAAAGGGACGCTAGGCACTAATGATTAACTGAAATTCAGTTAGTCCCTGATATTGTTTAATGCTACTGAACCCTTTGCGGCGCAGCGCAAATTCATTACTTAGGTTTTGAATTAATGACTGATAACGGAATTTGAAAAAAAACTTTATATGTAAATAAGAAAAAGTTATATTTCGAGCATTCTATAAACCGAATTTTTTCTTACCTAAATTCCGGTGCCATCGTGGCGTTTGGGAATTAAAATTAAGTGGTTTCGTAGGTATACCAGTGGCCGCAATGGGTTAATTTTTGGAGTAAATCTCTCAAAAGGTTGCGGTTCAATCCCGATTTTTCTACGATTTCCACAATGTTTCCAGCTCAAAAACGAATGCTAAATGAATTTTATGAGAGTTCAAATTCTGTCAGAACTTCACATAATTTGTTTCTGATTAGATTTTGGCATCAGTAACCTGAACGATGGCCATGCTTCATTTTTAAGGAAGCAATAACATGCATGAGATGAAAGGAAATTTTGGGATTACCACATCCAGCTAGTTTCTTGTTGTCGATGGAAAGTTACTCATCGCTCATGCTTAAAAATATCATTAAAAGCTCTAAAAATAATAAAAATTAAAAAAAATTAATGATATAGAAAATGGAACGTCCGCACTGTTGTGAAATTTGCGTTCTTACGTGGAACAGAAACAATACAAAATGCGCGAAAAATTAACCCTTTGCACTCCAGAAGTGATCCTCAATGACCACTATTATCCTGCGTAAGTGGTTGCTCCATGTTACCAGTATTTTAAACCAATTTTCTGTGCCTCATCTAATGGCAGAAGAATTTGCGATAAAATTTGGCGAAATAAATTGTAAGATATTAGTGGTGTCCAAAGTATGTGGCGTCCCGATTTACGAGGGACTCCAGACAACTCTAGTGAGTGAGAGTTCACCTCTCAAGTGCAAAGAGTTAACCCTTTCCGGCGCAGTGTATCCACTTCCGGACACACCTAATTTTAATTCCAAACTTGTAAACGGCACAAAGAATATTTTACTAACCTTTTACTTTTACGATGAAAGCTCTAATTGAGACGTTTTTAATTTCGAATAAAGTCGTTTGTAAATTCCGGTGTCACTCGATAATTTCTCATTTTACGAATACAATTTGTCTGCACCTGAAAGGGTTAATAGTGGTTCTAGTGTTGGTATACAGGAGATTGCATCAAAATGGCTCGCGAAATTTCGTATAGATAACTTTCACTTCGCTAATATGCCAGGCCGGATTCCCCAGAATCGAAGGCCGATAAGTACAAACTGGAAGTTCCTGCATTCAGAGTGCCTATGAATTATCACTGAAGTTTTAATAAAATAACATCTTCATTTTGAATAACAAAATTCATTATATTTGTAAGTCATCAATTAACTTTGCCTTTCCTTACTAAAATTTTCTATTTAACGACCTGATATTATATATCCTACTTAATTTTAATCCTCAAACGCCGTATCACGACAAATATATGAAGTAAAAAATTCAGTATGTAGATAAATTTTCTACGTAATTTAAAATAAATGTGATAATAATCATTTGAATGTTTTATAAAAAATAATCATATTTCGTGATATAAATAAAAGCAGGGCTCCGAGTGTTCCTAAAACTTTAACACTTTCCTCCACAATTTTAAAGCTATTTTAAATATTTAGTTTAGAATTTTTTTGTAGATATTAAAGGAATCTCACACGAAGATTTGTGTTTGAAAATACTAGTAGCAACGTGTGAAAATTTTAGGAACGCGGTGAATGATATGTACAAGGTTATTTTTTTCTCTAAGTAAAGGCCCGTTTATGAATAAAAGTAAATGAAGGACACATTTTTCATTACTTTTATATTACTTACATGTACTTACATCATGAATTAACCCTTTCCGGCGCGGCAAATTCTGTATGTAAAATGAGAAATTGTTGACTGAAACCGAAATTTACAAAAGACTTTTTTAGAAATTAAGAATACCCCTAATTTAAGCTGTCATTGTAAATGTAAAATTTTACTTAAATATTATTGGTACCGTTTAATTTTGGAATTAAAATTAGGTGTGCCCGGGAGTGGACGCCAGTAGCGGCTCGTCAGGGAGTGCTGCATCAGATTTATCTTACCACTAAAATTTATCAGAATCTTTCATATTATATATTCGACAAATTTTGTTGATTCCACAAAACTGAAATTACTATAAAATTTGTGTGGTGTGAATAAATTGATGCAGCACTCCCTGACGAGCCGCTACTCACATACACACATTGACCGTGGACAAATTGCCCCGGAAAGGATTAAAACATTTATCATAACGTACAGTTGTTTGTTAACTCGTTCTGAATAACATTTTGCCACCGGCCTATTCAAAACTCGGATTTTTTTTTTAAATTCTATCTTGCAACACTTTCCCAACACAAGATTTTTAAACATACATTTTGATAGCAAAAAATATGAAAAGTATGCTAAAAATTTATTTTTTATTAAATAGTGGTGCTAGCAGAATATACAAATAATCGCCAGTGGCTGCCACTACTGTAACATAATTAGATTACTTAAAGTTTTCTTTTTATTTAAAATTCGTTTACAAAATTCTATTTTAAACATTAAGGCTTTGTTTTGAAAAATTGACCAATAATTTAGCAAGCTAGTATTAATTAGTATTATAATTTCAACCAAGATCCATATAAAAGTTAATAAATGAATAATAAAAAAATATTCTTAAACTTGTTTTTGTTAAAAATAAATTCTTGGTTACGTAATACTTTTTCTCAACTACACACACACACATACACACAAATATATATATATATATATATATATATTCCTAAATTAGATTTCATTCAAACAGAAATCTCTTGGAAAAAGATTTCCATAATATTTTGAAACTTATTTATTTATTTATTTTTTGCAGAAATACAAACTAAATATAATACAAACAGCACAGCAAAAGAAGCTCTGCTCAACTCCCAGAATCTAAGATTTGTTTGTATCATAAAATATGAATTAAATAGCTTTAAATATATAATTTCAGAAGAAAAAAATATTAGCTTTACATACTCTAGTTTAATTTTTCATCATGTTCTTTCAAGAGTTATTTTTCTGAAAACAACAAATCTTGTTAAAGTAATTTTAGTTCCTCTTCGTATTTCATTATTTATGCGTACAATAAGCTTCAATCTCTGCTCCGTAAAGTATTATTACTTTAATGAGAAAAAAAAAATATTCTAACCATTGAATCTAGGTGGGTTTTAGACATTCCGATTTTTTTAAAAATTTTAACAGTCCACGAAAAAAAAAAAAAAAAAAAAAAAAAAAAAAGACCATTGTTTGGTTTATGAAAAAACACCGCAAATTGATTTTTTTTTTTTAAATAATAGTTGATTTTGTTTTCTGGCTTCTTTCAAAAATTGAGAATATTACTTTTGTGATAGACATTGTTATGTAAATTACTTTTTTATATATGATGAAATCAGTACATTGAAATTAAATTAAAAAAAAAAAAAAGTTTAGTGTTATTGTTTTATTAAAACCGAATAACAAAAATTACTATGAATTTTCCATTTCAAGTGAATATTTAAAAAAAATTTCAGATTAAAGGATAAAAGTTGTTTATAAATTTAAAAACAATGTAATATTTTTAATAAAAAAAATAAAAAACTGATAATACTTTAAATAAAAAACTAATATTAGATACATTTTCTGTTTTATTTTGACCATTAAAAATATGTTTTCTGTATTTAAAAAAATAAATAAAAATAAAAATGTTAAAATGCAAAATGTAATACATTTTACTTATTTTAAGTTTGAATAACACTATGACTAATAAAATACAGTAGGTTTATCTAAAATTTATAACTTTCGTAAAATGGAACTTTAAACGCAATCACAAAAAATATTTATTTAAATTATTTTTAAAAATTGTATTTTCCACCTAAAAGATGGGAAGAGGTAAACCTTTGCATTTTGTAATAGAAATAAGGGAGGGGACCTAATTAGGGGAGGGAACGTGATTGAAGGAGGGAACCTGCTTAGGGAACCTAATCCGTATTTATGCAAGGAAATCAAAGGTACGAATAAAACCACGGAATTCCGAACGATTAGACCGACGAGCGCTAGTGGGTTCAAATCCAATACCTCCTATCTACCAGCTTCGAACGAAGAAGCTCTCGGCCACTGGTCGGGCGATTCGTAATTTCGATTTAAATCCTCTCAAATTGGCGCCCCTCGACCTCAGCGTTCTTGGTGACTACTCCCCATGCTCCCCCCTTTTAACTGCGCCGCTGTGTATGTTGTCTTTTTTATATAACATGTAGGCCTGGGCCTTAAATCGATTTATCTTTTAAATCGATTTAAAGCTTACATCAGAAATCTCGATTTAGTCAGTTTCTTAAATCGCTACATCGGAAATCGCGATTTAGCCATTGCCATACATCGCGATTTAGCCGCTGCCGTACATCACAATTTAGTCAGTCTTAAATCGTGATTTAGCCATTGGTTTTAAATCGATTTCAAATAATGATTAAGAGCTAACATCAGAAAATTGAGTTATCTACTTTGGTGTATATACTGCTTGCATGTCAAACTAGTGTTAAATCGATTTAGCGATTTAAGCAAACTTTGCAAGCCTCAATGCTTTTCGATTTAAGAAAAAGGTGATGTAAGAAAAAGATGATTTAGGGAAAACAGAACAAGTTGGTGTTAAATCGATTTAGAGGATCCGATTTAAACACACATCACAAACCTCAATGTTTTCGATTTAAGAAAAACACTATTTAAGAAATACATTGGAAGCTGATGTTAAATTGATTTAGTAGGATTTGATTTAAAATTAGCAGCGGTCACTTGCCGTGTGGTTATTAAAAATGTAAAAGTGGCAATTAAAAAATTTCCTTCGTTTGCCACCCTTGGTGGTTAAAAAAATCTATTTTCGGTCGCCCAGTGAAATGCAGTTTTTTCATAGAAGTATGCATCTCTATATTGATTACATCTAATTAGAAAAGTGTTTTCTTCTTTTTCCTACTGGATGCAAACAGATTTCAATGACATAGCTGTATTTTCAATATTTTGGTTTTTTGCAGAGTTCTTTTACTGTATTCAGTTTGATTATTTTTTCGAGAAATGCAGTTTCATTTTGCAAAAATGTGTTCATCAGCATCGATTCCACACGCATTTCAAGTAATTTGTTGGCTATCGATCGCCATCCTAGTCGTCACTCGCCAAGTGGCGATTTAATAGATCTATTTTCAATCGCTAAGTGAAATGCAGTTTTTTCATGGAAATATGCATCTCTACATTAATCTCTCTAATTAGAAAAGTGGTAATTTCTTTTTCCTACTGGATGCAAACAGATTTCAATGACATTGCTGTATTTTCAATATTTCGTTTTCTTTGTCGCATTCCTTTATCTATTTCAGTTGGATGTTTTTTTATGAAATAAAGATTTATTTTGCAAAAATATTCATCAGATTTGATTCCATATGCATTTCAAGTACCGTAATTTCGTGTAGATAAGCCGCAGCTCAAATAATTTTGTTTCGACCCAGAAATTTTCAAAGATAAAATCATGGAGGAAGAATATACTGAAGGTGAACTATTATGATATGGGTGATGCCAAAAATGTAACCCTACATTAAGTCACATTAAGTCCAAACAAAACCACGTGCTTTGATTTGCCTATCAATTCAAACCAGTTAAAACTCGTATTTCATTGCTCTTGTTTTTTATCGTCGAATTTTTTTATTAGACAGCGAATTAAAATTTCGTAAACAATGAAGTTTGTGCGATAATTGGCTGTAATACTCGATCAATAAATACAAATTTATCACTTCACAGGTAAAAATTTCTTTGATTATTTAATTATATGTGTTTTAAATATCAAAATAGAAAATCTTTTAATATTTTGCTTGAAAAGATAATATTAGTTTGCTAATATCTGAAAATCATTTGCAATTAGAAATCTGTATTTTAGATTAATATTTATTACTTATGTTTTCATACATGATTTTAAAAGAATGTTTTCATTATTATATTTTAAATATTATTTAAATGCAATTGTTAATATGTAACAAAACGAATTTCTTTTTAACAAAAAGAAATAAAGATGTTTAAGTAAATTAGCAGCGATTGACGTAGGCAAAATGGAGATCTATTTAAAAATTTCATTCCATAAAAGAGAATATTTATTAATTATTTTGAAATATTTGAATTATTTATGCGTATTGTTATTTGCAAATAAAATAAGTTCATCAGACTGGAAAAGTTTAGCTGCAAGACTGAAATTATTATCAATAAATGCTTGGTTCACATTTGAATAATTATATATATATATATATATATTCATCTTGATTTTTTTTTATCCCCGAATTATTTATTTAGAATAAATCTATTTGTGATATCGAAACCCTGTATTTATGCTTCATTTTTCGCATTTAAATGCGATTAATCTTAAAAAATGTGTAATTTATTTTCTAATAATTTTAAAAACATGATAAGAATCGAAATTTTAATTGCATGAAAATCAGCTCATTTATTTTACAGCTCTCAAATTTTATTATGCTTTATATCTGTTGTTTTTAGGTGCTTTCGTAATTATGTAAATACGTAGCACCTATAGTTGTCGTTCAGTCCATCCGTCTGTCTGACCATTCGCATATAACAACGCAAAACTACCCAACCGAATCGTTTGAAGTTTAAAATACATAATTAATACATAATTTTGTCAAGTTATTTCAAATTTAAGATAGATCAATTATGCATAGATGAATTACAGGGACAATCAAAAGTATCCCGTTACATTACGGTCAAGGGGGAGGGGGGGGAGTTTCAAATGCATTTTAATCATTTGAAATTTAAAACAAATAATTATTACATAATTTTGTCGTGTCATTTTAAATTTTATAGAAATTGGATGCATAAATCAATTACAGGAACAATAAAAAATATTCCATGACATTACGGTCAATGGGAAAAAAAGTTTCAAATGCATTTTAATGGTGTTAAACTAATTCAAACATAATAAAACTGACATGAACCTTTGAAGTATATATATATATACTAAAATATACATTCTGTACAATCTGTGATGCAAAGAATATTTGTTTTTAAATTACAGGAGCACACAAAAGTATTCCATTACATAAAGCTATACGGAGAAACATTGTTTGTGGGGCGTGTTTTAATTATATTTATGAATATGATATACGTTGCTGAGGTGTAATAAAAATTACTTCCTGTATATTTACAGGAACACAAAGATTTCTACTACTATAATGTAACCGAAGTACTGTCTACTATATCAGCAAGATCTGAATATTTTAAAAACTTCGTTATCGTACGAACGCACCTCATTTGTTACGCTTCACGTGTAATTTCCAGCTTGTTTATTAATTGTTTCTCAAAATTTTTTATTGATAATGCTGTTATTTTGAAGAAGTAAAATTTTTATATTTGTCAAAAATTGTTCTTATTAATGTAAGGCATGCTATATGCTAACAATATTTGTTTTAAAACATGTTTTGGAATTTTTTAATAACGTTGTAAGTATTAAAATTAGCTCTGTTTCAGGCGGAATACTGTTTATGTGTCAGATTCGAATTCAAATATTAGCGGTTCAGATCGATAAAAAACATTTATGTTGGATTCCGATTTGAATAGAATTTTAGTGTTGAGGTAAAATACAACCCGAACCATTCAAGGATCTAGTCTCGCTGCAAATTTAACATACATTTTTATTTGTGCAGCTTTAAGCGTTGAGCAAATAAGCAAAATTATAATATCATTTTTTTATAATGTTGCAATATTATAATTTTTCAACAATACAATTTAAGCAACACTATATCATTTTAAACACTCTTACTTTCCTTTGCGTGAAATTTTATATCATCACGAAAAATACTGAAAAAGCCCGGTTTTAAACTAGATTGAGCTACACTCTTCACATTTTGAATATGCTTATACAGGGTGTTTCAAAGTTATGCATCAGAAATGTAAAGGCAATTAGCGGGAACATTAATGAGCAGATTTGTAAAGGAATGTGGGTGCGGAAATGTAGCGTTGAGGAGAATCAGTGAATAATTTATGTCTATTTCACTATAATTTAGTAAAATATTTTGGCCGCTAAAAGCTCCCAATCATATATCATTATCCCCATAAACGGAATTCTCTTTAAATAAATAATAAATGTTTAGCAAACCCCATATTCTACAAAATGCTTGTTATACTGCCGTTTATAAATGCATATCAATTTCTTTATGTTTTAAATGATCTAACGTCATTGAAATGAACTTGAAACGATTTTTCCCATTGACCATAATGTAACAGAATACTTTAGACTGTCTATGCAAATGAACTATAAATTCTACACATTTCCTTTTCAATAACGATCACGGTGTAGTACAAGTCAATAACATATAAAAAATGCTACGACCATCAGAGTTTATTTACAAGAGTTAGAACTCGGCCACACAAACCGGAGTCATAAACATTTTTCATCTACGTTATAAAGTATTAACCAGTAAAAAAAATCCTGCGTTAAGCATAGATTATTAAACGCTATCCAAATTTCCTTAATTCTTTAACAAACCTTCGTTATTCAGGGAAATAGGTGTTACTGCCCATAACCAAATATGTATTCCAATACTTTTGAACAGCTCTGTATTTGATTTGTCGGTTGATATATATACTATATTATGGAGAGATTTAGTTTAGCAAAAAAAATGCCTAGCTGGATGAAATTTTTCTTTTGGCAGTTTATACGAATAGATGTAAAACATACTTCAATACTTTTGTTCAGCCCTGCAGTTTACCCAGTACCTTTATTACACGAAAGTATTTTGCTAAAATTAATTATATAAAAAAATAAATAAATAATGTTAATCAAACAACAATACTCTTTAAACTATTTAAATCATATTTCCAGAAATTATCATCCTTAAACAAACCTGTATCCAATTCTTTGCGTGACCTTGTATATCATTTAATCTATATTCTACAAATATTTCACGATAAACTAAATGCGATTCGACGTAAAAATGCAAAACTTTTTTAAAAACAAACCTTTAAGTAAATTACACTCACATTCAGTAACTTTTCCGAGTTCTTTTGAGTAACTCTGTATATCTTAATTGTGTAACTATTATAGCATTTATGCACACCATATAATGTGAATACATTTAGTGACACTTAAAAGAGCATATCATAATTAAAAATGCATTTCATCCATGGAACAGTTACCATGCGTAATATACAGTACTTCGAATAGAATATGCTTTTTGAAATCTTTTGTGTGGCCCTGTAAATGCTATGCACTTCGTATTATGCGTGAAATAACTCATATCAAGTCTCAGCGACGTATATAAATTTGATTACACATGATACCGTTTACCATCGTTAAAATATGTCGCAAACAATTTCCTCCTTTATTATCATGTATTAGAATTATTTTGTGTGGCCCTGTAAATGAATAACTATTCTTTTAGCTGCATATTTTAGTGTGCTTTTCGTAGATGCAAATAAATGTGAATACGTTTATCCGGCCGCAACATCTTTAAAATTAATTTGAAACGATTTTTTCCCCATTGGCCCTAATATAATCGAAAACTTTTGACTGTCCCTGTAAATAAACTAATCGTGGTAGAACCTTCCTTTTTCAATAGGGTTTGTGCTTGTGTAAACTTCAATAACATGGTAAAATTTCTTTGCATTCCGAGTATATTTACGAGAGTTAGAGCGCGGACAGACGGACAGACAAACCGAATGCATAAACATTTTTCTATTTTGTTGAAAAGTGTTAATAAAAATTACTGTAAAAAGAAAACTTTTAATAATATAATTTTTAGTTCGTATCAAACGTTTTCAATTTCTTATTTAATTTTAATTTGAAATTTAATAATAATAATGACATTTAATAATAATAATAATTATAATTTCCCGATTTCAATTATTTTAAAAGTAAACATTTCTTTTAATAAATAATAATAGAACAAAGACCATTTTAAAAATTTCCTATTTCTTCTTAAAAAATGCTCCAGCTGTAATTCATTTCTTTCAATTCGTCTTATTAATAGAAAATCCCTTCCTTTTTTGGAAGCTTTCCAATTTTCCACTTGCTTTTGTTTGGTACACTAAAATTTGAGCGATAAATGGATTCACATTGCAAACCTTTTTTAAGGCTTAGTTCACCTCCACCTATCTTCTTCCTCCATGGATAAAATGTAACATTTTGAATCGCGGTATATAATTATCTTGAATTACTGAATGGATTTTCTGGGTCGAAAATGAATTGTTTGAGCTGCGGCTTATCTACACGAAATTACGGTAATTTATTGGTCATCGATCGACACTCTAGTCATCACTCGCCAAGTGACGATTTAAAATAATAATTATTTATCGCCAAGTGAAATACAGTTTTTTTCTTCATCAAAATATGCATATCTACATTGATTACGTCTAATTAGAGAACTGGTTAATTCTTTTTTCTATTGGATGCAAGCAGATTTCCATGACGTTTTTGTATTTTCAATATTGCGGGGGGTGGGGGGGTTGCCATGTGCTTTTAGTACATTCAGTTTGATTATTTTTTCAAGAAATATAGCTTTATTCTGGAAAATATATTCATCAGCTTTAATTCCACATGCATTTCAAATAACTTATTCCTTTTTTCAGACTGGATGCAAATGGATTTCAAGGGCATTTCAGTACCTTCAATTTTCGACTTCTGTTGCATGCTCAGCTCTTGGATTATTTTTTCCCAAGATAATATTGTTGAATGATGCGAAATACAATCACCAGTATAGATGCCAACTGTATTACGTTGGTAATATAAATTTGGCACCTCCTGAATGCCCACGCCGGGGCGACCGCTCCCTTCGTCCCCCCTTCCCCCCCTTTTGCACGGCGCTACCCTCTTAGAAATGTATGCTGTCTCAGCGCCCTCTGAAATGAAGTCTAGATACGCTACTGCTAGCATACATGTCAACTGCATGTGATGTGTGTAGTGTATTAATAACACATTTATTAAGGGGGTCCCTCCCATATTTTGTGTTTTTAATGGTCAAAATGTGCGATTTATCTCCCCCCTCCCCCCCCCGGAGCCACGGAAATACCTCTTGGGAAAAAGTGTCTGAATTCAACACTGCATTTATTTATTAAATAAAATCCAAAAAACAATTTATTGTGTTTTTTTTATTAATAATTCACTATTTATGCCTGGGGGGGGGGGCGGGAGGGAGCAATGTTTGAAATTTGCAGGTCTGAGCCTTAAATCGGTTTAATGGATTTAACCGGCTTATGGCTTATGGACCGGCTTATATCGGAAATCCGATTTAACTATTGGTTTAACTAGATACATCGGACGTCGCGAAGTAGCGAAACGATGTAGCCTTGGTTTAATACATCGGAAATTCGATTTAACCATTGGTTTTCAATAGATACATCGGACGTCGCGATTTAGCCAGTTCTTAAATCGCGATGTAGCGAAACGATGTAGCTTTGCCTCAATGCTTTCCGATTTCGGAAAAAGGCGATGTAAGAAAAAGACGATTTAGGGAAAACAGAGTAAGTTTATGTTAAATAGATTTAGCAGGGTCAGGACCGTAGCTAGGAGTGAATAATAGGGGGGAGGGCTCAAGAGAATGTAGGGGGGGAGATTATTTCTTTTTTTTATCTTTCTCTGACACAGAAAGATAAATTAGTGCATATTCACATTGTAGATACTATGTTTCTCATTAAACTGTTATAAAAACTTCATTTTATGCTTAAAAAAAGTACACGATGATGAAATTTTTGAATCTATAACTGGTGAAAAATTAAACATCATGTTAGCTTCATGTGTACAAATAGGATGAGGGAGTGCTGAAACGCTCATTTTAGATACAATTTAGTAATTCTGCAAAACTGTGAAACGGTCTCAAAACTAAATTAGATTTTTGAACAGAATTTCATTTGGATTTTCACAACAGAAATTCATTGAGTGACCTTGGAATCTTTTTCGGGGGGGGAGGGGGGGGGGGAGGGGGCTCAAAATATTTTAGGGGGCTGAGACACCCATAGCGCCCCCTATGTGTTAAATCGATGTAGCAGGATTTGATTTAATACAGATAAAAATTAGCGGTCGACACTTGCCATGCGGTAATTAAAGATATAAAACTGGCGATTAAAAAAACTTTTTTCGATCGCCAAGTGAAATGCAGTTTTTTTCATGGAAATACGCATCTCTACATTGAGTACATTTGATTAGAAAAGTGGTTATTTCTTTTCCCTACTGGATGCAAACAGATTTCAACGATTTAACTGTATTTTCAATATTTTGGTTTTTTGTCATGTTCTTTTAGTGTGTTCAGTTGGAATTATTTTTTCAAGAAATAAAAGTTTTATTTTAGAAAATATATTAATTCATCAGGTTTGATTTCACATGCATTTCAAGTCAATTATTGGACATCGATCGCCACCTTAGTCGTGACTCACCAAGTGGCGATTAAAAAATCTATTTTCAATCGCCATGTTAAATGCAGTTTTTTTCACGGAAATATGTATCTTTACATTGATTACATCTAATTAGAAAAATGGTTATTTCTTTTTCCTACTGGATGCAAACAGATTTCAATGACATGGCTGTATTTTCAATATTTTGGTTTTTTGCCGGTGTCAGGTTCTTAGACAGCACCTGCTACAGATTGGAATTTCCGTTATTTCTCTATCTTAATCTTTTGTGTATTGTACTGGCTGTGTACTGAAATTTTCAAGGTGACATTCTTTCTTTGTTAAAGTGAGAATTGACAGGTTTCATGTGCAGGTGGTGAGGTTAGAGAAAGGAGATTATTGAGAGGCGTGTTCATCCGTCAGTGTTGTAGGTGGATGATCAGCAAACAAGGAACATGTCACGGATTAAGAAAGTAATGTGGGATGTCTCCAATGAAGAAGCTTCAAAGGGGGGTTTATATTGGGGAAAGCAGTGATTTGAGAAGGGCAAGTCTTGTCTGAGATTTGAGCAGTTCGTATCTGGGGTTCGTACCTGGAAGTGTATAGGACAGAGGTCCTTGTAGAGAGTGCTCTGTGTTGGAGAGCGTAGGCAGTTCGTATCTGGAGAGCAAGGGACATAGACGTCCTGGTGCGTAGTACTCTGGGCCGGATAGAGAAGGCCGAGTATCCATATGTTGGGAGATTCGAAATTGATCTCCAGTAAAGTGGATCTAACGTGCATTTAGTGTGAGGGAGAAAGTGTAATTTGAACAGTACACAGCCAATCTTTACTGTATTTAATTTAATGTTGAACCGGATCATCTATATCCGAGTTGTAATTGTATATAATTGTAAAAAGCGTATTTGTTGTGTACATATATTCTAAATAAACTGTTAATTCAGTTAATTGACATCGTCTGTGTTCATTTACACAATCCTCACAGTGGGTGACCGATATCACCTAATAATATCGGTGGTGGCAGCTATAACTACCACGGACTTTCTCCAAAGTTGTGCGGGCTGAGAGGAACGTCCGACAGCCGGATTCTTTTATCGTGTTCAGTTGGATTATTTTTTAAGAAATACAGTTTTATGTTGGCAAAATATATTTATCAGCTTTGATTCCACATGCATTTCAAGTAATTTCCTGGTCATCGATCGCCACTCTAGTCATCATTAGCCAAGATGCGATTTAACCCCTTCGGGACGGGATCATTTTACGAAATTTTTTATGTTTTGTTATCGGATTTTAAAAACAGAAATTTGTGCTTTCTTAAATCGAGAAAATGCTGCGATTAGATAAGGCAAATTTTACAGTAAAATTTTACTGGTTGGGATACACAAGGATTCTTAAGCGTGTTTGGCGCACGTGTACGTGTCGCTCGTCCCCAAGGGGTTAAAATAATAATTATTGATCGCCAAGTGAAATACAGTTTTTTTTCATCAAAATATGCATATCTACATTGATTACGTCTAATTAGAGAACCGGTTAATTCTTTTTTATATTGGATGCAAGCAGATTTCGATGACGTTTTTTGTATTTTCAGTGTTGCAGGGTTTTTTGCCATGTGCAAGTATATCCAGTTTGATTATTTTTTCAAGAAATATAGCTTTATTCTGGAAAATATATTCATCAGCTTTGATCCCACATGCATTTCAAATAATTTATTTCTTTTTCACACTGGATGCAAAAGGATTTTCATGGACATTTCAGTATCTTCAGTTTTCAATTTCTGTTGCATGCTCAGCTCTTGGATTATTTTCTCCCAAGATATACCGTTTAATGATGCGAAATACACTCATCAGTATAGATGCCAACTGTATATGATGTGTGTAGTGCATTAAAAACACATTTATTTTTTAATTAAAATCCAAATAACATTTTATTGTGTTTTATTTGTAACTGATTCACTATTTATGTCTGAGAAAAAAAAATAAGTCTTAAGGTTAAAATCTAAATTAATCCATTCTTAGTTTATATTTTTATGCATTATTTTGATGAAAAATAATTTTTCATATGATTGTGTAACATTAGAATACTTTAGTTTTAATTAATTAAAAATATTTAAGAAGGTTCTGTAATGTTTCAGGTAATTTGTTTTTTGCATTCAATGGATTTTTCTGTAGATTTGCGGTTTTCTACTTTTTTTGTCATTTACTTATCATTAAAAAGATATATATGTTTAAGATTGTTTTATTACTAATCTTACAGGGGCCAACGATCTAAAAAAATTCAGCAACTTTGGTAATGTGGCTTTTCAATCTTTCTCCATTCACTATATGAAAGTCAACATTTATATTAAACACATTTTATTATAATCTAAAAGTTAAAATGAAAACAAAATTGCACCTTTTTTCTCAAATCTCTCCCTCCCCCCCCCCCTCTATTTTTATACTACTATTCTTCTGATAGTAAATGAACAGCTAAATTTATCGAAAAGTTTTTAACTCAGTGTCTGTAAAAACAAGTGCATGCATGTTATTAGCAATGAAGTGCTATTTGAGCATGTTATGGGAAGTTGCCCCAAGGCTCCCCTACTCAAGTAATTTAGATTGTAGCATCCAAAAGAAGTCAGACACAATGAAAAAAATATTTTTTTTATTTCTTTAAGGATGTGTTGATAAAAAATATTAAAACAAATCACTAATTTAAAAAAAAACATTCAGTTTTTTTTTTTTTTTTTTTTTTTTTTTTTTTGTGTGTGTGTGTGTGTGCGTGTAAAATATATATATTTTTTAGTTATTTGAATGATTAAATGCTAAATTAATGCAAGTGGGGGGTGGGGGGAGGTGCATAAAGCCCGTATTTTGTTACTAAAAATTAAATGATAGGTTTCGTATTATAGAGGGTAAAATTAGAGCTAAATCGCGATGTAGCACTAAATCGCGATGTTAGATGGATGATAAATCGATTTAAGAAATCTCTACATCGCTCAGTCCTAATAACATGCTTTTAAATAGTTATTTATAAGAAATAAGTTAAATATATTGTATATTTTTGTTGCTGCTTTTTACTTGAAAAATAATTTATTTTCTCTACTAATATATTAAAAATGACTAATATATTTTTTATAAATACTTCTGTATAAATTTGTCTATTTAATTTATAAAAATATTTGCATATTCAAGGTATTGGAAAGTAGTTGACAGCTAAAATTATCAGAAATTATTTGTTAATGTATTTCATTTCATATTTATCTCCATTCCTATTTTATTAAATATAAATATCAAAACATTACAATAGAAAATAAAATTATAGGGGTTTCTTTAAATAAACTTTTTTTTTGTTTTTTTAACGACATGCAAAACTAATGAATACAATAAAGCTCTTCTTTGAATTCATAAGTAATAATAATAATAATTAAATATGGAATTTTCCATGACCAGCCGTAAATATTTCAATTTACTGCATAGCATCATAAAGTAGTAAATCTGAAATAAATAAATAAATATAACATATTAATATTAAAAGAGGCTAGTCCTAAGTCAACGTACAAAACGTAACTTCAATGTTAAAGCATTTAAATTAAATATTTGGCTTTAAAATGTACAACCCCTTCTGTTTTTATTAATTTTACTTAAAAAAAATCTTTATTATAAACCTTACTAGTTTATGATATCATATCATTAAATGAAAAGTCAGTAGATGGCGCTTGTTTCTAGAGTGGGAGCTAATATATATATATATATATATATGAAACGAAAAGACGGTATTCTATCTAAATGCATCAGTTTTCGTAGAACACTATCCCGGCTG
The DNA here is from genome assembly GCA_964019185.1 of Maratus speculifer. Lineage (NCBI taxonomy): Eukaryota > Metazoa > Arthropoda > Arachnida > Araneae > Salticidae > Maratus > Maratus speculifer. The sequence goes on along the minus strand of OZ025300.1, from coordinate 209,876,235 downwards.
TATATTGCGAATATTCCTTTAAGAACTACTAACAAGATGAGCAGCCGTCATGGTAAGTTGGAAAGCACTGGATTGGCTCCATTTGGGTATTTCTCCGGAAATAATGTAAGTCAATCTGTTTAAATAATCCATATTTATTTAGATCACAACAAATAAGTTATTCCACCGTTCCACACATCTAATACTACAACATTCGCTATCCAAGGCTACATCATTCGATGTTCTAAATTATCGGAAAAAATGAAACGGGCGTCTTAACAGTTTAAAAATCAGTTGTATTCTGACGCTCTTCCAAACCTAAAATGAAAATCCGAGACTCTACGCAAAAACTAGCTCCTCCCCTAGTCCCCGTCAGCAACTTAAAGACCCATTAGGATTAATTTCAAGACTATGACATCCTACATCACCATCTCCTATTGGTAGATAGGGCGTGTCTTCCCGTAAGAAAATACTTTATGCGTAATAGAATAGCCTGTTCACATAAGCGCATGAACACAGCAGCAGACGATCTAATAAAACAAAAAATAAAATATCGATAAATATTCTAAAAAGGAAAAATAAACCTCTACATTGAAAGAAGTTTTCGAAATCGTTCCCGCTCTTTTTGAGAAAACAATCAATAGATTGTTACTAAGTTAAATAAAATAAGGTAAAAGAATTTTGGCTGTTAAAATATTAATACATTACGAAACTGAGATTAAAAGTATGTTCCATAAAGTTAGAATTAAAAACTCAGGACGTGCAAAATGGCGCAATTTTCTTTTTATTTATTACATATATATGGGGTTTAATATAATATATATATATATATTTCTAGTGTAGGAGGAGTGTAGGATCTAGTGTAGGATGTTTATACCTAAGCGTTGAGCAATATAGCGTCGACTTTATCAACCCACCTCCATGGATATTTTTTTTTTCTGCAGCAGATTTCTGTAACACAATAATTTTAAATCTTGAATATCCTTTGAATATTCTTCACGCAAATATATTACTTATTAACGTAATTTTCAATTTAATGCGCTTAGATGCATAAAATATATGCCTTCATGAAGTATTCAACAAGATAAAACAAACGTTTATATGCGACAAATATTTATATGTTTGGAATTGCATGAAATGTTCAATCAAGTATGAGTTATTTATTTAAAAATGAAAAACTGAAAGATCAATATTTACGTCTCTTCAAATAGATAAAAGATTATTTATATCTTTTTCTACTGAAAAAAACAATAATATTTTGATTTATGCTATCATACATATTCTGTGATACAATGAAAATAATTGAAAGGAAATTTATACGGATTTACACTGGAGGTTTAATGTAAATATTTTATATCAAGTTTAATATCATAAAATTTTGCATGAAAAAGTCCTTTAACGTTTTTTCGTAGTCTAATCATATTTTCTAAACATGAGGAATAAAATGTGAATAATATTTTTAGAAAATATGATTCATAGCGTATGTAAATACAAGGAACGATGCAAAATTTAATTATTTTTTCTTATGTTTACTTTTTTCGAAGTTATGTTTTCTTTTGTTTATGTATGCATTATAAATTTTAAAAAATGATATTTAATTAAATATAGAATTAAATATAGAATTAAATCCAGATAATAAGTTGAAACTGATGTTATTCAATTGAAGTGAAAAAACTTCTTTAAAACATCATAAAATAAAATAAATTGCGCAATGCCCTTGCGCAATTTATATTATTTTATGGTGTTTAAAAGAAGTTTTTTCACTTCAATAGAATTAAATAAAAATTAAATTTAGATATTTTAAGTTTACAATATATAGATAGCTTGATTTGTTATTTTTTTCCAAGAGATGATGATATGAAAACAGAGGGATATATTTTCAGATTTCTTGACTGGAAAACTTTTCTGAAATTATAAAATTTCTCTTATTTTCACCTTAAGTAATATGCCATTAAATAAGAATTAAAATTGCGTATTTTATGATTTAACCATAGCTGCCAACATTTACGCATTTTTCCCACCACAAAATTTTATAGTAAATATTTTCTTATATCGTCGAACTCTTACGATTAAACAAATGGAAAATCTCTGTACAATTTTAGTGGTAGCAAAAATGCGTAAAAGTTGGCAGCTATGATTTTACCCATGTGCGGCGCAGGGTAAACTCATTGCTTACGAGTTGAAATTAATGACTGACCCCGGAATTTGAATATTCTCCACACTAATATATTATTTATTGACTTAATTTTCAATTTAATGCGCTTAGATGCTCAAAATACGAGGGTATGGAAAGTAACCTCCGTTTATGAATTTAAAAAAAAACTTATGAAAGGAAACATGTTTTACTACTTACGTATGAAAAACACGTTCTTCAGCTACTTCTGAACATAATTGCTGTATTAATTAAAGCAGTTATCGTAACGCTAAATCAGCTTTGAAATTCCATCGTCAACGACTTCTGCCGCCGGCCTATTCAACTCGATTATTTTTAAATTCAACTAGCACAACTCTTTCTATCCCAAGAATTTTAACATATTTTTCCATATAATTTGCTGATAAACTTATTACCAAAAATGTTTTAATAGTGGGTCAAGTAAAATATTACGAGAGCAATTCGGAATTTGTCAATGTGATTTGATTAAAAGAATATGCTAAAATTCTTTGGATTAAAAGAGTGGTGCGAGTTGAATTAAAAAATTATCGCAGTTGAATAGGCAGGCGGCAGAGGTCTGTGACGATGGAATTTCAAAGCTGATTTACCGTTATGATAATTGTTTTAATTAATACGGCAATTATGTTGAAAAGTAGCTGAAGAACGTGTTTTTCATACGTAAGTAATAAAACATGTTTCCTTTCATTAGTTTTTTTAAATTCATAAACGGAGGTTACTTTCCGAATTACCCCCGTCTATACCTTCATGAAGTATTCAATGCGATATAACAAAGATTTGTATGCTTGAAATTGCATGAAATGTTCAATCAAGTATGCGTTATTTATTTTAAAATGAAAAATTGAAAGATCAACATTTACGTGTCTTCAAATACATAAAAGATTCTTATTTATGTCTTTTTTTTTTACTGAAAAAACAATAATATTTTGATTTATGCTATCATACATATTCTGTGATGCAAAGACAATAATTTAACGGAAATATATACGGATTTACAGCGGAGGCTTAATGTAAATATTTTATATCAAGTTTAATATTCATAATGCTTTGCATGAGAAATTACTTTAACGTTTTTTCATAGTCTAATCATGTTTTCAAAGAATGAAGAATAAAATGTGAATAATATTTTCAAAAAATATGATTTATAGCGTATGTAAATACAAGGAACGTTGCAAAATTTAATTAGTTTTTTCCTTATGTTTACTTTTTTTCGAAGTTATGTTTTATTTTGTTTATGTATGCATTATAAATTATAAAAATGATAATTAATTAAATATAAATTAAATATTGAATTAAATAACAATTAAATTTAGATATTTTAAGTTAACAATATATAGATAACTTGGTCAATTGATTTTATTATTTTTTTCCAATAGCAGTATTTTTTTTTTCTTCAATAAAAGCATAGATTTTTAAAATATATTTTTTTGTTGTTCATATCGTCAGCACCATGTTAAACTATTCAATATGAAAACAGCGTTGCCAAGGGGCTACGGTTTTCAGATTTCTTCATTGGGACCACTTTTCTGAAATTACATATTTTTCCTGATTTTCTCTTTAAATAACATGTCATGAAATAAGGATTAAGTTTGCACATTTTATGATTCAACACGTTGCAGCGCAGGGCAAATTCATTGCTTAAATGTTGAAATTAATGACTGAAATCGGAATTTGAAAACAACTTTATTTGCAAATAAGAAACAGCTATATATCACGCCTCCAATAAACCGTAATTTTTTTTTACCAAAATTCGGATGCCAATATGGTATTTGGGACTTATTATGTGGACTAATTATGTGGTATTATAGTATACCACCGCGCCTCAAAGGTTTAAATAACATGTAATGAAATAAGGATTAAAATTGCGCATTTTATGCTTTAACCCTTTGCCGCGCAGGTCAAATTTATTGCGTAAGTGTTGTAATTAATGACTGACACCGGAATTTGAAAAAAACTTTATTTCTGAATAAGAGAAAGCTAAAGCTCACGCACACAATAAACCGTAAATGTTTTTTACCGAAATTCCGGTGCCAATGTGGCATTTGGGAATTAAAATTAAGTGAATTCATAGATGTACCACATCGCCACAAGGATTTAAAAAATCCGGCTTTTAGAAATCCGGCAACTTCAAAAATCCAGCTCCTTCTTTCTCTAAATCTAAAGCATTCAAGATATGGAAGAAGAAAAATGACAATTTTTTGGATTAAAAAACTTAAGATCAAAAATCAAAAGTCAAAATGAAAAAAAAAAAAAAAAAAAAAAAAAAAAAAGAACATTTTTTTCTTAGATTTGCACTATTGCCTAGCAACGGAAACAACTCTGGTGACAACGATGGCGAATGCTTGACACAATATGTAGTCAAAGCGAATTTTTGTTGACCACAGTGATGAGGGAGAATTTCTAGGCTTTCATATTTTTTGTGGATTTCATAAATTTATGAATTGATCTATCACACAAAGTCTGATAATATATTAAGTGTTTAAGGTTTTAGATGACTGACTAAGCATCAAATAAAATGCATCAACAACGAACAATTTAACGGACAGTGAGATCGCACACTCTGTGCTAAATAGAACCGCCAATAATGTTAGTAGAAGTTTAGAAGACGAGGATGAACGAGCGTCAAAAGAAAACGCGACACTAGAAAAATGCATAAATGTGACTGGAGATTAAATGTACTCTTTGGAGGATAAATCTTTATTTCCGATGTAGAAAATATTCATTTATTTAATAGAATACAAAAAAATTGCTAAATACGGCTGAAAAACTGTAGCAAACAAAACTGATGTTGATGTTTCCGAAATTACAAAAGAAGAAATGACGACCTAAAAGGCAAAGAGTACAAGTGACAGAAATGCGATTTCAAGTCCTTAATTTTGCGCGTATCCGCCACAGCCCAGATAAGTCGATTCCCCCCCCCCCCCGAATTTATTTTAAATAAAATGTTACTTTTGCTTAGCTTTTATCTAACTTTTACAATAAAATTTTTTTACGATAAAATTTCTGGTCTGAAATAGACTTAAATAAGGCGCGGCGTATAAGCGCGAAATTACGATAAATTGATTTTAAAGATAATTGATGTTAAATTTGAACATCAATAATAATTAACTGAGTAGAAAGGGTGCCATACTTAAAAAGTGAAGACGGAACCATTATAACATCATTCCTGTGTCTGTTTGTTCGTCTCTCACAGCCATTTGACTTAAAAACTGTGAAACGTGGAAAGCTCAAATTGGGGAAAGTAATAACTTTTTGACTCACATATTTACAGATTATTAAACATTTACAAATATATTTAGGAGGGGATAGGGAGGCTAAGTAAGTTATTTCGAGAAAAAAATATCTTTGTGTACCGTGTTGGGTATCATGTGAAAACTTTCGTTAAGCTGAACACAGAAGTATATTTCCTTTAACTTTACATATTATATTTTCACAGATAATGTCGAAAATATAGTGCAAAAATATGACTCCCCATCTAATTTCGAATCTATTGAGACTAAAATTTTTAAAAAATTAGCGGTTATAGATATTTTTTTAAACCTTGTAGGTAAACTATAGCGATTACGCTAGATCGCATAGTTCTTGAGATAAGCACATTTTTCTGTTACACACAAATTTCGATTTTTGGGCATTGCGCAAATGTGTTGAGAAGCGTTGGAGCTACTTATCGTAGCAGAAGTATAAAAGCATTGTTGATAATAATTTTTGGAAAAAATTGTCGGTAATTAGCTGAGATATTAAACCTAAAATCAGGGACTGTTTGGACATAAATAATGACGGGATTGGTGTTCTGTGCATGCCATCGGCATTTAACCCTTTCCGGCCCACTGTGCCCGGTCTGAGATACCTAATTTTAATTCCAAACATGCAAATGACACTAATAATATTTTAGTAAAATTTTGCTTTTACAATAAAAGCTTAAATTAAGGAATTCAAAATATCTATGAATTTCGTTTGTGAATTCCGGTGTCAGTCGAAAATTTCTTATTTTACTAACAGAGTTCGCCCGTGCCGGAAATGGTTAAAGCCTAGATGACAACTTTTAATAATATATTTGTATAATGCAATACCTAGTAGCAGTATAAGAGCAATAAACTTCTTACTGTTGTACACATACTAATTTAATTAGAATTAATCATTTAAATCACTGCTCGAACGCATAAGAAAATTAAAAAATATATATATATTTTAATACCAGGATCTTTTTTAAAAGTATTATTTGCCTTATTAAACTCAAAACGTTCCTTACTTGGGATATAGTGGCCAATATGTTACGAAATTTCTTGTATTAAAATGCCAATTTTTTAACACTACTTATGCATGTGAACTCTTCGTAAATACAATGGGGTTCGAGACTAGTTTGCATTGGGTGGCATATTACTTGTGTATTTAAAAGTTAATCAAGAACATGTCTGAAAAAACATGTCACGAACCAAAACGGCTTCTAAAATTTGAGAGTATTATTCTAAATGAGCTCCTTTAGTACAATGTCAAATTTAAATATTGAACATGGATTTTGTGTTGACTACACTGGTAAAAGAAAATCTTGTTATTACACTGAATTTAGTTTTATGAAATGGCAAGTGAAGTTTAAGTATGCACCCCTTTTTATTCTCGGTACCGAGTTAAGTTCGTTTTAAGTAGATAAGGATAAGATTTAATAATAAAAGAAAATTATACAGAATAGCAATATTTGATATTTTTTAGGCTTCATATCTCTTTGAATTTTTATGGTATACCTATTCATACTTTTCGGGTATATACAGCTATAACCAACCCCACTTTGTGTAGTTTTTTTACAAAGTCTAATTATTCTTTCAGCAACGCTTTTCTTTTAACAGTTAAGCTAATTCCTTCCCTGTAACTCTATTTAAACATATAAAAAATATTTTCCTATATTTTACCAAGAAAATGAAAAATTCTTCCTGCATACATCGTAGATTCAATTGTTTAAACATTCAATGTCATAAATAAATTCAACTATTTTTTCCCTGTTTATATTTTTTTCTGGTGCTTGTTTTCTTTTCTGTTTAAAAATGTATGTGACAATTTGTCGCATTTATATTTTGTTCAATATTTTCCTGAAAAAAATAAAAGCAAGTCATTTATAAAAGAGTTCATGACATTATACTTTTTTCTTTATTTTCAACAAACAGGTATTTTTTATGACATTCAAATATGCTTGTAATGAATATTATACGTAAAATCAATTAATTTTAAGATATTTTCATGTTTAACATAGAAATATTTGTTATCCATATTCAACATTATTTAGTTCCATTTTGTTTATCTATGTGTTACTTTGATATCCCAAAATGTAAAAATCTGGTTTTTAATTTTTAATTGGGTATTTTAAAATTTGCATTACATCGAATATTTTATTTTTTCGAAAACAACATATTTTATTACAACAAATGTATTTGAGAAAAAACTATAAAGGTAAACTTTTATTCATTGTATTATCATTTGTATACAAATACAAAACGATGTCTGTCGCGATATTTTTAATTAATCAAACATAAAAATACACGCTATATTATGTATTATGCATTTTGTATATTACACTTTGTTTAGTTATTGTTGGTGAGATAAATTTTTAATATTCTTCGAATATTTGTTAGAAAATATCAACACACATCTAATTAAGGTGTTATTTGAACATTGGTTTTTTATACGCATGTTTTTAAATAAATTCATTCTACAATTTTTACTATAAAAGTAAATTAAAATTAAACTTTTTTAAAGTAAACACACAATATATTCTTGACATTATAGTTTAGATTGCATATAAGAATATGTGAAATAATTGTATAGCAATGAGGTATAGACAAATTTTCATTCAAATATAAAGTAATAAACTACATCTTATATAATATAGTATTTAATGTTATTTTTTTAATGTGTATTCAAGATATTTACAGTTTAATATTTATAAAACACTTTTGGGATAATTTTGGAAAGTCAGGGATTTATAGAGAAATTGTTTCGCTTATGATCTTAGATAAACCTCATTATATCAATTTTGTTTCTATGAGGCCATCCATAAATGATATCACAAATTTTTTCCATATCTTTGATGCCCCCCTCCCCTTTGTCACAAAGTTTCATACATCACTTTACTCCCCTCCTCCTCTTGTCACACGTCACGTTACATTACTTAAATATGTACAGTCGACTCTCGTTAATTCGAACTCATCGGGACCACAAGAAATGTTCGAATTATCTGAAGTTCGAATTATGGAAAATATGAAATGAAAACATGCTTAATATGGTGCTATTAAAAAGGAATTAATGTTATAGTGTTTATTTAATTTATTATGTCTAGTATCATCAGAATATGACTTAATATTAAATTAGAATGTATAAATACATAAACTAATTAAAATATTAGAAACAAGCAAATGGGAGAAAAATTTTAAGCGTCACTGATGGACAGACGGGGCACTTAGAAAGTGAAAATCAAATGCATGGAATTATATGTATACTCGTTCTGAACAATTTTCCCACAAATCAAAGAAAGAAAGCTATTCAAATGGTCTGAAATCCGTGAGAAAGAAGCGAAAAATGAAAAATTGGAATTCTCGTTAGTTCGAATTAAATGAAGTCGAGAGAAAATGAGTTCGAATTAATAAAAAAGTTTAACGTTATTCTGCCTCTGAAATTTTCAATACTTCCTGTTTAGTTCGAATTAAGCAAAGATTCGAATTATCCGATTTCGAATTAACGAGAGTCAACTGTACTTGCAGTTCAGAAACAAAGCATTTCGTTTTAGATCACATTTCAAATTTTAATTTTAATCTTTATCTATATGTTTTAATGACATTTGTGAGCTGAACAATAAAAATGATTCGTATTTTGTATAAAATAAGGTTTTCAAATAATAATATTAACCCTTGGCATTCCGTTGTCTCAGCTGCGGAGCCATTATGTTTCCTTGCAAAATTCGTTTTCGTCGTCAGTAATAAAGGAAAATAAAATTTGTCTTATTTAATCAGAGCATTTTTGAAATTGTGTACTTGAAAGAAACTTCTTTTAAAAAAGTGGTGCTGGCCAAATTCAATTTGTGTAAGAGACGCTGGTGTCCGAAGGGTTAATAATATAGAATAGTAATAAATTACTAATATGAAAGAGCAATTCAAAACAATAGTACGCATGCGAGTATAACGCGCACCCCGTACTTTACAAATAAAAATGGCAATTTTTTCAAATTTCGTATATAATGCGCATCGTATATTTGATATATTAATGGAGAATGAGTAGATGAGCTTCAGTAAAGAAAGTCGAAACGAACAGTACATCAGGCCAGAAAACAAGGAGAAAATGCATTTTTAGACTTCGGGTAGTAAATGAATGACAAGAAATAGGAGTGAGTGACGATAATGAAAATTATTAATTAGCATTTAGATAATGTTACTAGCTCTGTTGTATAAAAAAACTGCAAGGAATGAAATAAAGATGCAGTAACACAACAATTCAGTGTTGCCAGTGGGCTACTTTTTTAAAATTCAGATTTCTCGATTGGCACCACTTTTTTGAAACGGTAAATTACCTTTTGTTTTAGCCTCAATTATCATGACATTGAATAAGGCATATTTTATCATTTGTAAAAAGTGGTGCCAATCAAGAATCTGAATTTTAAAAAAGTAGCCCATCTGGCAACACTGCCACAATTAAGTAATATTTTTCGAGTTATTATGTCTTCTTTGAATAATTTCTTAATTCATATGTATATCGTGGGGTTACATCTAACTGTAAAAAAATATATTCCGTGCATAACGCGCACCTAAGAGTTTTGCCCTAATTTTTGGAAAAAAGTTACGCGTTACAAAGAATAAATACGGTATTATTGGTTGAAGAAATAGTTGACTGGTAATATAATGAACTTTTGAATTTCAAGGCGGTTTTACTCTATTTGTAAGCCAAAAGATGTTTTTCTGATGAAGATCTGAGAAGAAAATTAAAATGTTGAGTTTCTTATACTTACTTTAATATTTGTATAGTTTTTCGATTTTGCAACATTTTGTTCACCATTAAGTAATCATGTTAGTTTTATTTTCAAGCCATACGCTCTCCGAGTCTGTCAATCCCGGCGCGCGTCCTCCCAGATTAAAATGCGCAATGGAATAAATTATTGTTCAAGTTATCTATATTTGTGTGATGTGATTTCGGTGTATTTTATTTCGCTATGAATGATTGAGAATGAAAAAATATATTTTACATAAAGGAATTTGATAAAAGTCTTCATGTATTTAATCTAAAAATTAAAAAAAAAATTAAATATAACAAGTTCGAAATTTTACGTTAAATTATAGAAAATGATTTGCGTTCCTAATATAACGAAGTTTCAAAAATATTCAGATCTTTATTTAACCCCTTGAGGGGCAAGCAATAATGTGTTTGTAATATTGGAATCGCGCAGAGAAAATCAAAAACTATTTTTTAAAAAAAAAGAGGAAATCTTACAACAGTTTGCCGACAAATTAAAAGAGATAAAATTTTCTTATAAGATTCTGGTGAGACTCTCGCTTAAATTAGGTGGGATAAAACATATAGTAGTGTCTGAAATGTTTTCCAGCTGGATTTTTGTGCTAAGTTTGATATTTTTTGTTTATTTTGTAGCTTTTGACACGTAGATTTCGAATATCTTAGGTGCCATTTTTTTCTGAAACATTTTTGAGGTGATTTTCAAGATGGCGTCCAAGATGGCTTCCATTTACTGATTTCTTTAATATTTGTGTTATATTATTGACCAGTATGTCAAACTATATGTTTTTGGGGTCAAGAAATACAAATCTACAATCAAAATAGGTATAAATTGGGTTTTTATTATTTATTTATAAATTTACTACAAAATTACTAATATTGTTTGTTTTCTCTTTTGCTGCATATATGAGAAACATATGTTCCCTGAAAGATACTTATTAATAAGAGTGATTGTGTTGTGAATACACTATGAATTATTTAGTGTGCTTGAAAGGTGGATAATTATGTCAAAAACCTGGAATAGACAAGCTCGAAAATCTGAAAGAATATGCTGCAAAACGATCGAAATTCGGTGAGTCAAAGTTAGCTCCACTCTGTCTGTAAATTCAATTATCTATCGGCAATCAAAAATAGCTTCTCTGAGTAAGGACCACATCTGTGTTCCATATAGCCAAGCACTAGAAAAATACATTGATGTTAGTGGCCTTGATCTCATATGTACTAAAATTTGTCTGTACTTTCCTGCAACAATTCTTCAAATTTTTGAAGGGAAGAAATACACTAGAAGCTTAGAGATTTACACGAATAACCTTTTTGACATGCTCCGAGCTTCTCTTTGAAACACTGCCGCATTCTATAGATAGGCTATAGATATTCTATCGCATAGCTACGTTTCATCTGTGCCATTCGTCAAGGTGATTGGGCATTGCATTTCGCGTCATTAGAGGAAAAAAATCAAAAAATATTTTGCTCATGACTTATTTCATTATGCTAGACACATTACAGTATACATAATATAGATGAAGGTCTTTAAAACAACATATCTAGAAGTACGGAGAGCTCTCGAATCTGATTGTTTTGCAGTATACAAAACTAACGTGCCGATTATGAAACTATTTTCAGACCAAAACTTGGTACAGAAAATCAAAGAACTGGAGAGCATTGGTGGAGTTGTTAGTTTAAATCAGAATGAAAGCTCTCTCGAAAGGTATTTCTTGTGGGCACCAGACGTATTGCGTATTGTTTCCAGTTTCTTTAAAAAGTACTTTCCAAATGCTATCTCTAAGAAGCGCAGGAAACACTATCAACTTAAGACCTCCATGTCACTAAGAATTTTTCATAATGCATCGATCGTCAAGGAGAGTATACAGAATCATTTTGGAGGAAACCCATTCCAAGATAATACCATACTAATGAATATTGCATCATTTATGAAAATTCCAGCATCTGCGAAGGATAATATTCTAAATCGAGACAAAAAAAAATTGGAATTTAAAGAACTTATAAAAGACAGACTATAGAATAAATTCGGTAAATTGTCACTTTAGCGTCTAATGGAAAAAAAATTAAAGACATTCAGCACTTGTAACAAAAAGACCGCATTTAAGATTGGTGATAGATTGAATAAAATTTGAGAAGATAGGCAACTTCTTGCTCGTTTTCTTATTGTTATGGAATCCAGACATCAAATGTCTACAAACCTAAAAGATGGAATAAGAAGCTACGAATTTTCAGTAACACCAAGATCATTATTTTCTTCTGATAGATATCTTCCTATTCCACCTGACAAAAGTTCATTTATTGCAGAAAGAGAGCAATATAATCATTCTCCCATACTTCAAACATTAGAATACTTTATTACTTCTCCAATAGTAAAACTGTGTATTATACAGGGAATGACAATCGTACTATCAGTAAAAAAGTAAAAAAGACCGTGAAAACTTGTGAAGACTTTGCAAATGTTTTTACCGTGATCATTTGAAAATGACAAATGGATACTCTGAAAGGAGAATCATATTTGTCCAATACCTTGAGCATTTATTGAAATAGTAAACTCGTAAGAAAATATTGGGGATGACAGAACCTATTAGATTTAATGTTACAAATAGTACCAATATAATGTCGGTGCCATTAAAGACAATTCTTTCACAAAATGAGACAAAATCACAGCTAACTGAACATTTTGAGAATAAATTACTACAAGTTTTTGCTGCTATTGAGAAGAAATCTGTTGTCTTTTTTATTAGTAAGGTATACAGTGATGAACACGCGAATGTTTTCGATTCAGAATTCTGTGATTATACACATGAAAAAGCAGACACCATTATTTCTCTTCATGTATTGATATCATGAACAGTCATGATAATTATAAGATCGATATATTTTCGCAAGATATGACATTATCATATTGCTGATTGGCTTGGTTTCAAGTCATCTAGTAGATAGTGAAATCAATTTTGTCACTGGTCGAGGCAACAAACACAGAAAAATTAATATTATTGAAAGTTGTCGAGCAATAAGCGCTCATAAAAGCAAAGATTTACCAGGTTTACATTCATATACCGGTGGCGACTGAGGAGGAATATTTGTAGCCATTTCAAAACAGAAGTGGATAAAAGTGTATGAGAATCTTCAGTGTGATGACAATACTGTAACAGCTTTTCAAATACTTGAGGAACTTAATGTTTATCTATTATCCAATCTGTCGTTGTTTGAAAAATTCACCAACTTGACTCATTTGAAAAAATGGCAACTTTTCAAGCTTTCAGTGTTAAGATAACAGTTTTTCAGAATTGAAAGTTTCAAAGGGGAAGAAGTTATCACCAATCCTTGGAGCACTGAAGCCACATATTCTATGATCCAACTTAAATTGCACTAGTGGAAAAGACTAGAAAAATCCCCGACCTACAATACTTCTACTTATTAGCAATGGTTGGGAAATAAATGGAAAAGGAGTAGTTTCTCCAGTCAAATGCCTGGAATTACCTACGCTTAAAGGAGTTATTGAACTTGTGAAATATGAGTGTAAGAAAACGTGTACAGTTGCGAAATGTTCTTGCTTAATGAATTCTCTGGTGTGTACTGCCCTTTGCAAATGCCGTGACTACAACAATGTACAGAACTATCAATGCTATCACAGTCACACTAATGATTCAAAAGAAGATACGTAACATCCCAGTATTGTATATCTATATTATAAAGGCCAAACGTATCTGTGCGTAACGCATACGTCATTTTGCGAATGGCAACACTTTCCCCTGCAATTTCGATTTCTAAACATCACACATTTTAAATTTTAGCACCGTCGTATAGAGAAAAAAATGTACTTTTGCAATTTGTATAAAAGCTGTGTCTCGATTTATTTTTGAGATATTAATTTTTTTAATAGTTTTAAGTAGCAATTTTGTCATTGTGGCAACAGAACCACTCCATTTTCTCTTAAAATTGAAAAGAAAAAGAAAAAAAAATAGAAATTAAAATGCGCAACAATTTTCATGCTATTTCGGTTTTGCAATTTTCGGTACTGCAAATGTTATACTTCTAAACATCGTAGATTTGAAATTTTTACATCGTGGTATAGAAAAAAAAATGTAATTTTAAATGCAATATCTTTCAAACCTGTATATTAATTCATTTCTGATATATAAATTTTTTTTTATAATTTTCAGTATCAATATTGTAATTATTTCAACAAAATCACTCCATTTTCTCTTAAAATTGAAAAAAGAAAAATAAGAAATTATAATGCGTGTACCATTTAAAAAATATCGCCTGTTACAAAATCCGGTGAATTTTGGTTTTATTTTGTTTAATAATTTGGATGATTGAGTTTTATAGTATTTTGTTAATTTTAGCTTAAAACAATATTTGTTTCAGAGTTAGACCAATATCAGATGCATTTTTTGCTGTAACTTATTTTGTAGATTTATTATAAATCAAAGAAGCTGTTCTTCCTTAAATATTTTCTTTTGTGGAATTTTGAGGGGTTCCACCTCGTATATATAAATGCTGTTTTTAATAAATCTGTTCAATATCTTCAATTAATTGATGTTATTCCATTTCAAAATTTTGGTTGTATATAACTGGTTAAAAAAAAAAAAATTAGTATACCTGATGGCTTCCATATTTTTCTGTTTTATTTGCATCTTATCACTCAAAACACTTGAAAAACCCAATTTATTCCTAATTTTATTATGGATTTGTGTTTCTTGACCCCGAAAACATATAATTTGGCATACTGGTCAATAATATGCCACAAATATTTAAAAAGTTAGTAAATGGCAGCCATCTTGGATGCCATCTTGAAAATCACCTAAAAAATGTGTAGAAAAAAAATGGCACCTAAGGTATTTGGAATCTACATACCAAAATCTGCAGAATAAAATAAAAATATCCCGTCAGTAGTCGCGTGTCGGTCTTTTCGCCGCCCGTATAACTTATCTTCTCCTAACTTATATCACATTATAAATACAAAGGGGATCTACCATCTAGCTGACTTTAAAGCTTTCTCGACCACCTTCGTGAAGTAATAGAACTCCTCTGTTTTTCTTTCAGTTACGTTTTTAGAAACAAAGTAGAAATTGGCGAAAAAGTCTACGTAAAAGTCATTGGTGAGTTCATTTTTACTTTTTTCAATAACTCCACATCTCATGAATAAAATGCATAATTTAAGAAAACTGCAAATTTATATGTTTGTTGTAAAGTTATTTTCGTATATTAGGTGAAAAATATTTCTTATTTTACATATTTGGTATGCGGGGGGTAAGCGGCGAAAAGACCGAGCGCGACTAATGACGTTGTGAAAAAAGTCGCGACTACTCGCGGGATATCAAACTTAGCACGTCAATCCAGCTGGAGCCACATTTAACGGCATTTCAAACCCTACTAATAGCCCCTCAAGGTGATAATAGTGAGCTATAATTTTGATACAGTAGAATATCCAAAATGATTTGTGTGTCTGTAAGTACTATTTGATTTCTATTATACAGGAAGTAACTTGTAGAAATCCTCAGCAACCTATATCAATTTATTAAAATGTGAAGTAATTTAATATCATTAAAACGCGCCTCAACAGTGTTTTCCCCTATAGCATTATGCAATGGAATCATTTTGTCTGGCCTTGTAAATAAATAATGAATATTCTTCGCACCACACCTTGTATATAACGTAAATTGTAATATATACATGATGTATATATATTATATATATATTGTTACGAATTTTGTAAATAGTTAGTGATTGTACTGTAAAATAATGTAAATAATCTTATTAAGCTCCATTTCTTTACTAATATTAGTTTTTGTTACATTGTCTCTGTTATCAAGCAAACTTGTCTATTATTTTCAGTGAATGTCTATGGCAGCTTTGCGAAATATTAGAGATATCGCCAAGTTGGCGTCAGTTTTGGCGACTAATTTTGGTCGCCAAATTTGGCGATATAACCCGTAACCCGTCCCTCTCTATGGTAACCCCCCTCTTAGGTCTACTGATACATTGAATGTTGTTCCGTGGTTTTCCGGATTTTTCTAGAAGGTTGTAGAAATTTCCATCGCATGCGGCGAGACTATATATAGGAGAGCCGATGCGAGCTGTTGTTATTATTTACCAGTCAGGCATTGAGTGAGCTAGTAGAGATTGGCCAAGCAAGTTTGCTTGATGTATTGAGTTTTATCTACGTTGTTTTGAATGTGATATAGTGTTGAGACCTATATTTGTACTTGTTCGATAGATTTGAACAGTTATTTTGGAGTATCTAGTAATATTTGTGAGTTTAGAAGACTCTGTTGTTCTGAAGATCTGTAAATAAATTATTTTCTACTTTTCTAAGAGAAAAGAGTTTGAAGTTGTCTAATTATAAGATCGAAAGAACCCTATATACGCTGTAACATTTGGTGTCAGGAGTCGTGATCTTATGGCGAAAACAAGAACAATGGACGGACAACTGAAAGAACTGTTAGAAGCTATTAATGGAATAAAGGCAGAATTGACGAAAGGCCAAGAAGAGTTGGCGGAAAAAATGAATAAAGGCCAAGGAGAGTTGGCGGATAAAATGAATAAAAACGAAGAAAGAAGGGAACAGTTGACAAATAAAATTGATAAAGGCCAAGAAGAGTTGGCAGAAAAAATGAATAAAGGCCAAGAAGAGTTGGCGGATAAAATGAATAAAGGCCAAGAAGAATTGGCGGATAAAATGAATAAAGGCCAAGAAGAGTTGGCGGATAAAATGAATAAAAACGAAGAAAGAATGAAAAAGTTGACTGAAGAATTGAAGAAAGAAGTTAATAAAAGTCAAGAAGAAATGAAGAAAACTTTAGAAGAAAAGTTCTCGTCGGTAGATAGAAGAATAGATTCGATAGAAGAGAATATAGAGAATGAAATTAGTAAAGTAGAAGAGAAAATTCAGAATGAAGTTAGTAATATTGAAGAGAAAATAGTTGAAGTAGATGAAAAGCTAAATAAAAAAGTACAAGATCTTGAGAAGAAGCTTTCAGCGTCCAGTGGTAATTATGAAGAATTTAGGAATCTGTCTGCTTCTCCCGTGCACATCAAGCTGTCGACATACGACGGAAAGAGTTCCTGGCAAGTCTACAAGACCCAATTCACCATTGTAGCCGAAGCGAACAAATGGAGTGACGAGGTGAAAGCTTGTCAATTGGCAGCGTCTTTGAGAGGAGAAGCCGCCGACGTGCTGCAAACATTGCCCGATATGACACAACTCAATTTTGAGACTCTAAGTTGTGCACTTGAAATGAGATTCGGCGAAAAATTCTTCAAAGATTATGCAAGAATATAAATGAAGAGCCGCCATCAAAAATCAAATGAAACCCCTCAAGATTTTCCACAGAAATAGAACGGCTGGCAAATTTAGCATTCATTGACTGCCCAACAAATGTACGGGAGATGCTCTCACTGCAGTACTTTGTAGGCGGAATAAAAGACCAGAAGTGCAGAGAGCGGTACGAGTGGCAGATGTGCAGGATTTAAAGGCTGCATTACTATATGCTTTAAAGTTGGAAGCAGCTACACAAGCCAGACGAAGAGATCGTCATTCAGTCCGAGAGGCAACGGTGAACAAAAGCTCAGACACTGAGATCGACGTCTTGAAAGAAATTAGGAAAATAAATCAAGATCTTGAATCTTTAAAATATGGAAGAACAAGCTCAAAAAACGGAATCTCACATGCTGGTTGTGCGGTGATACAAAACATCTCCGAAGAAATTGCCCCAAAGTCCACGAGCATGAGATGAATTCAAGACCAGAGAATAAATAGCCCCACCTGAAGATCCTTCAAATATCGAAAATGAGTGGCGGCGATAGTGAATTATATGTGATAGGATTTATTAACGAGATTCAATGCCGTATGTTTGTGGATACAGGAGCCAATGTAACAATAATAAGAGAAGATTTGGCTCGAAAATTGAAATGCAAACTCATCTGGACTCCGCCCTGCGTTACCCTGCAAACTGTGACGGGCGACAAGATAGGCATATATGGAAAGGCAAATTTAACTATCACTTTTGGAGGAACGAAATATTACCATACGGCATATGTGCATGACATAACAGATCCTTGCTTAATCGGGCTAGATTTTCTGAAGAAGTTTGGCTTCAAACTTGATTTCAAAAATAATAAAATGCTCTCTAAATTTGAAGAAATAAGCCTTTTTGGATTAAATAACGAAATTGAATGCAAACAAATAGTAATAGCCGAAGAAGACATCCATCTAGATCCAAGAACAGAATTTTTAGTTCCTGCTGTAATTAAAAATGAAACTAATTATCGATTTGGCCATATAGATTATCCCGAAGACAATAGTAAACAAGCAGGGGTATTGGTGGCTTCATCTGTAGTGGACCTCTCGAAGAAGACCATTCCAGTCAGAATTGCTAACATCAGTGAGAAGACGAGGACTATCAAGAAAGGAGAGGTGATAGCATCATGTGCTCCTGTGACGTGCATAAGTCAAAATTCCAATCACTCTCAGAAATCTTCAGATAATTTAGTCAAGTATTTGCTACAAAATACAGACTTAGATCCAAATCAAAGGGATGCTGCGGAAAGTTTAATTAGAGAATTCCAAAGTTTATTTTCCCAAACTTCTGAAGACTTTGGGCGAACTAAAATGGCACAACACCGAATTGACACGGGAGATCACTCTCCTATTAAACAGCACCCTAGACGATTACCTTTTGCCAAGCAAGAAGAGGTGCAGAATTTAATTAAGGATATGGAAGAAAATGACGTCATCGAACCATCGACAAGTCCATGGGCGTCTCCCATTGTATTAGTAAGAAAGAAGGATGGTTCTACAAGATTTTGTGTAGACTACCGCCGACTGAATGACGTCACGAAAAAGGATAGTTACCCTCTACCAAGGATTGACGACACTCTTGACACACTTGCGGGCAACACCTGGTTCTCGACTAGGGATTACAATCCCGGGATCCCGCATCCCGGGATTCCGGGATCCCGGTGTATTTTTAATCTCGAAAATCCCGGGATTTGTCAGAAAAAAATCCCGGGATTTACGGGATTGTCTGGTTTTTTAGTGGAATAATATTCAGCTGAATTTTAAAAAGATATTTATAAACTTTCGCATTTGGTTGGGAAAAAATCAATTTTCATGAAGTTTATACATGATTGAAAAAGAATATATGCATCAAATATTTTTTACATACATTTCTAAGGGAGTAAATCTTTTACAGTTGACTTGCAAACAGATGTAACACATACAGCTTTTAGACAGGAAAAATCAAATCATTTTTTTTTTCGATTTTACTGCGTTTGTCGAAATTTTCTTCATTTCGTAGATCATTTTTGAATTAGCTTTTACTGATAAGCGTCGCATTTCTGTATGATAGTGATTATGGGCTAACTTCTTTGCTTTTCGTGAATTCAGACTTACTTTGCTTTAAAGATGTCGAATGAAAAGGATTCCGTGGCTCATCGGAAAGACAATGATACATATTCAATATGGTACTACTATTTAACGCCAAAAGATGAAAAAAGAGCTAAATGTAAAAGGTGTAGAGCAGTGCTTAAAACATTAGGTGGATTGACGAAAGAATTGCAGAATTTATTACATACTCTATTCCTTCCACAAGTCAAGATTGCACAGAAGATAAATTGCCTTCTAAAAAGTTGAAAATAGAGGACTATTTTAATAGTGATAAGGAATCACTGGATTTGATTCTAGCGAGAATGACTGCTAAAGATGGTTTTTCATTTAACATTTTCATCGCTTCAATTGATTTAAGAAATTTACTGATAGCTAAAGGCTATTGAGGGAGATTGGCGCCAGTTGGTTTTGATCTGAGGACCTCGTGATCAGGAAGCGAGTGCGTTAACCGTTGAGCAAAAGGCCAAGCCAGTTACTCTCAGGTAGTAACTCGCTTTATACTGATCGAGATCGTTACAGAGTATGTCCCCAGTGAGAAAGACGTATTACTGACGTCTGACGAGCGATATGCACTCGTGATTGAATGCTGTCGTACGCATAGTGTGATGCGAGGACAGACTTTGCGTTGAGAGATTTTTGTTTGGTGCTGCCATCTGTTGATAATGAGGTGAGTTGATTGTTGTGAGCTGGAAGTTGATGATGAGAAAGAGAGTTGCTTGCGTGTCCAGGGTCACCAATGAGGGGATTGGCGCCGGTTGGTTTTGATCCAAGGACCTCAGGATCAGGAGGCGAGTGCGTTAGCCGTTGAGCAAAAGGCCAAGCCAGTTACTCGCAGGTAGTAACTCACTTTATACTAATCGAGATCGTTACACTATAATGATTTGCCAAAATCTGCAGTTTCGATATCCTAAATTTGTAATCTTTAGTTATTTGGTAATGAGAATAATTCAAAATTTAATTAGTGATATTAATTTATTAATTATCTTTCCATATTGTAAATATTTACCTATTTAAAGGCTTTTTCAACATCAAATGAAAGAAATTATATGCAAGATAAAACAGACTTCTGTTATTGTTGTTGTTACATTGTCAAACATCAACAGCATATTTGTTTTAATTTCCAATTGTTGTAATTTATCCTATACTTTTTTATTAATAATTAACACATTTTGAGCTTGGTATATTTTCTAAAGTTAGGCTGTATTTTTGCTTTAATTATTTTTTTACAATATTGTGAAATTTAGCTAGTGTGAGAATTGGTAATATTGGAGAAATTTTAATATTCGTAATATCGGGATTATCCCGGGATCCCGGGATTGAATCTAAGCAATCCCGAAATCCCGGGATCGGAAATTAGTCTCGGGATTGTAATCCCTATTCTCGACTCTGGATCTGAAGAGTGGTTACTGGCAGGTAGAGATCCATCCCGACGACAGCGAGAAGACTGCCTTCACAAAGGGACAAGGATTATGACAATTCAAAGTAATGCCTTTTGGTCTATGTAATGCACCTGCAACTTTTGAACGTCTTATGGAAACGGTTCTTCGGGGGCTGTCATATGAGGCAGGTCTTGTTTATTTAGACGATATCATAATCATAGGAAAATATTTTGATGAACATCTGAACAACCTCAGGCGGGTGCTACAAAAGTTAAAGGAAGCTAATTTGAAGTTAAGCCCTTCGAAGTGCAGTTTGTTTCGTAATGAAGTCGCCTACCTTGGACACATCATTTCGGCGGAAGGAGTTAGGACTGATCCGGAGAAGATATCGGCTGTGAAAAATTGGAATCGTCCAGCAGATGTTCACCAGCTTCGGAGCTTTCTAGGATTATGCACCTATTACAGAAAATTTGTCAGAGGCTTCTCAATGATTGCAAGACCACTTCATAAATTAACAGAAGCCAATCAGAAATTTATGTGGACACAGGAATGTGACGCTGCTTTCGAAAAGCTTAAGGAGGCCTTGATATCCACTCTAATTCTGTCAAATCCTCAAATTGATAAACAGTTTATACTTGATACAGATGCAAGTAACGAAAGCATTGGCGCTGTACTGTCCCAGGAAATCGACGGCCAGGAGCTTGTTATCGTTTATTTCAGCAAGTGCTTATCAAAGGCAGAGCGAAACTACTGCGTAACAAAAAAAAAGAGCTTCTTGCTGTAGTGAAAGCCATCGACCATTTTCATCACTATCTTTACGGTCGAAAATTCCTGATCCGAACTGATCATGCTTCTCTAACTTGGCTATTGAATTTTAAGAACCCTGAAGGCCAGATAGCCAGGTGGATACAAAAGCTTCGAGAGTACGATATGGAGATACGCCATCGAAAAGGCTCATCACATGGAAATGCAGATGCTCTCTCAAGAAGCCCCTGCTCAGAGAATTGTAGATACTGCGACCGGGTTGAGAAGAAATTTAATGTCAAAGGTCCTATAGTAAGACAAGTTACAACTGGGTCTACATCATCGCAAGATCCGTGGAGTGACGAGAGCCTGCGTAAAGATCAACTTGCTGATCCTGAAATTAAGCCAATTCTAGAGCTGAAAGAGGAATCCAACAGGAAGCCCAGCTGGCAAGACATGGCCCATTACCATCCTACGACTAAACGTTATTGGGCTCTCTGGGATTCCCTACATTTGAAGAACGGTATCTTGTACCGAAAATGGGAGTCTGACAATGGAAAGACATGTAGATGGCAACTACTACTCCCTAAGTCGAGAATTTCTATGGTCCTTCAAGAACTGCATGGTAGTCCCACAGGAGGTCATTTTGGTGTAATGAAGACCCTGCAAAAGGATCGAGAGCGTTTCTACTGGAATAATGTTCGCAGTGATGTGGAGAAGTGGTGTCGAACTTGTGACACCTGTGAAGCACGTAAAGGTCCAAAGAGGCGCACCCGGGGACGATTGCAGCGTTATAATGTAGGAGCCCCTTTCGAACGAATTGCTCTAGATATCCTGGGTCCTCTTCCTAGAACATTTGATGGCAAAAAGTACATTCTCATTGTCATGGACTACTTCACTAAGTGGCCTGAAGCCTACGCCATTCCTAATCAAGAGGCGGTAACCGTAGCAGACATACTGGTTCAACACTGGGTTTCCAGATACGGAGTTCCATTTCAAATCCATTCCGATCAAGGAAGAAACTTCGATTCGACTGTGTTTAAGGAAATGTGCGGACTACTCGGCATGGACAAAACTCGAAACACACCTCTACATCCTCAATCGGACGGCATAATGGAGCGTTTCAATCGTACCATCCTAAATAGCCTCTTTCTCCTGGTGTCTAGAGACCAACAGGACTGGGACAAGAAATTGCCTCTTTTCCTGCTTGAATACAGGAGTGCTACTCATGAGGCCACTGGTTACTCCCCTTCTAAAATGCTCTTTGGTCGTGATCTTCATCTGCCTGCGGATCTTTTGTTTGGCCGTCCTCCTGATGCTCCTCTATCTCCCGATGAGTACGTGGATGAACTCCAGGCACGAATTGAGGAGATTCATCGTCTAGCGAGGAACCGAATTGGACTGGCATCGGAAAAGATGAAGACACGGTACGACACAAAGGCAACTGGACATGAGTTCAACGAAGGTGACAAAGTTTGGTTGTGGAATCCCATACGTCGTAAGGGACTGTCGCCAAAATTACAAAGAAACTGGGACGGTCCTTACACAGTCGTAAACAGGCTGAATGACGTCGTCGTACGCATACAAAAATCGCCACACGCCAAACCCAAGGTCGTACACTATAACCGGCTAGCCCCTTATTTTGGCGAAAGTGATTAGAAATTCAAAACTGGAATTTCAGACCATGGTCATGAAAGTCACTTTTGTAAATATGTAAATAGTAATTAGTTCTTATTTATGTAAATTTTATTATTACTGTTATTATTTATTTATTTATTTATTTGTTTATTTATTTTAAGTGTTTTCCTCTAACTCAAGGATTGCACTGCCCGGGACGTGCAGTCTTTGAGGAGGGGGTATTGTTACGAATTTTTAAATAGTTAGTGTTTGTACTGTAAAATAATGTAAATAATTTTATTAAGCTCCATTTCTTTACTAATATTAGTTTTTGTTACATTGTCTCTGTTAGCAAGCAAACTTGTCTATTATTTTCAGTGAATGTCTATGGCAGCTTTGCGAAATATTAGAGATATCGCCAAGTTGGCGTCACTTTTGGCGACTAATTTTGGTCGCCAAAATTGGCGATATATCACCAAGTTGGCGACAAACTTGGCCATTGTTGGCGATGGTATCCCGTCCCTCTCTATGGTAACCCTCCCTTAGTTCTACTGATACATTGAATGTTGTTCCGTGGTTTTCCGGATTTTTCTAGAAGGTTGTAGAAATTTCCACCGCATGCGGCGAGACTATATATAGGAGAGCCGATGCGAGCTGTTGTTATTACTTACCAGTCAGGCATTGAGTGAGCTACTAGAGATTGGCCAAGCAAGTTTGCTTGATGTATTGAGTTTTATCTACGTTGTTTTGAATGTGATATAGTGTTGAGACATTGTATAAAGAGTCTCTGCGACCTATATTTGTACTTGTTCGATAGATTTGAACACTTATTTTGGAATATCTAGTAATATTTGTGAGTTTCGAAGACTCTGTTGTTCTGAAGACCTGTAAATAAATTATTTTCTACTTTTCTAAGAGAAAAGAGTTTGAAGTTGTCTAACCATAAGATCGAAAGAACCCTATATACGCTGTAACAATATATATATGCATATATATTATATGTATATGTATGCATATAAATTTTATTATGTTCAGAAGAGTATAACACCATTAAATTGCATCTGAAACTATTTTCCCCCATTGACCGTAATATAACCGAATACTTTTGATTGCCCTTGTAATTAAATTATTTATCCGTTTTCATAAAATTTGACATGACTCTTTAAAATTATGCAACAATTATGTATTTCAAACAATTCGGTTGGATAGTTTTTGCTCTGTTATATGAGGACAGACGGTGACACGGATGGATTGAACAACGACTACAGGTGCTACGTATTTACATAATTACGAATGACACTTAATAAAGAGAAAAATGACTTAGATGATATGATACTACAAAATCAATAAATAAATAACAAAAATAAAAATTATAATGTTTTAATGCATAAATTGGATGTAAAACAAAATCTTATGAAAGAAAAGGAAACGTAATATTTAACCCTTTCCGGCACACTGTGCCTGGTCTGGGATACCTAATTTTAATTCCAAACTTGCAAACGGCACCAATAATAGTTTAGTAAAATTTTGCTCTTACAATAAAAGCTTAAATTAAGGGTTTCAAATTATCTAAAAAATTCGTTTGTGAATTCCGGTGTCAGTCGATAATTTCTCCTTTTACTACAGATTTTGCCAGTGCCGGAAAGGGTTAATTGCGCAAATAATTAATTTATGCTCAAAAAAGAAAATAAAGAAAAAATGATAACAAATTTTAAAAACGATTTCTGAACTTTTTTTTCTTTTGTACGAATGTAATTTAAGAAATTATGTTACATATCGAAAATTTTTAAAATGAGATATAGAAATTCATATGTTTTGTACATATAATATAGATAAATGTATTTACAACAGTAATGCAAAAAATGTTTACATTTTATATTTTCACAAAACAACAAACATACTTTCAAGTAAATACACCAAAAGATTTTTTTACCCAGAAGAAATCTTTTATTTACTTGAATAATAAAGGCGATTTTCTTTATTTCAAATGATACTTTTAAAAAGTAAGTTTGTTTCGTTGTAATGTCTTAAAAATGTTATTATTTTTCTTTTTTATGTTTATTTTCTTTGTTGAAAAAATTACAAAAAAATATTTGTTCTACATTACAATTGTGTATCTTTATTTAAAAGTAACAAACTAAGATCATTTAAGTGCTTTTTATAAGATTAAAATATTAATAAAAAAATATTACCGAAATTATTTGAAATTGGATTTGAAATGAAATTACTATTCCATTATTAATAATAATAACAGTAATAATAATAATAATGATAAACGAGATTTTACTAATAGAAAATGAAAAAGGATGCATGGTAAATAGGTAATACTTCATTATCCCTTCGACTAAAGAACTATTGCAAAACTATAGGATAAAATAGTAATAATGGTGATCATAAATGTCGCATAAACTGAATATTAAACCTATACACGTGTTTGTTACATCATCAAGTGTTTTTTATTTTGACTTTTTATGTAAATTTTTATAAATTTTTTTCTAATTTATGTGTTCTTCTGTTAGTTAAGATTCAAAAAATATATGTATCAAGTATTTGTATAGTTTTCGAATAGTTTGGTGATTTCTAATAGCTGGTGAAATTGGTCGACGGATAATGAAGTAATACCCATTAATGTTTAATATAAAACACATAGAAAAGATAAGATTGAAATGAAGAAAATAGTTTTTAGTGTAATATTTTCAGGTAACAATTTTTGTCAATTATTGAACATCATTTTTTTCAAAAAAAAAAAAATATCACTTTCCTGTTAAAAAACGTTCATTAACCCCTTAACTTGTTATTTCTTTTCCGTTCAATAAATTGAAAATAACGCATTCACACCACTATTTTTCAAATAAAATATTCGTAACTATTAGTTTAAACATTTCCGCCTTGAAATAGTATGACATTATTTTTAAAAAATAGTGGTGTCAAAAAGCTTTAAATGACGAATAAAGCAAATTCGTTTTGCCCGAACGGTGTACGGGTGAATCAGGTAAGGTGTTAAAAACGCACCGGTAAACACATCTATATGTATCTCATGATTTTTTCGTTGTTTCATTTAATCATGCAAATCATCTTTCAACAATTAATATTGTAATATGAATTAAAAAAAATCAGACACACACACACAGAAACTAGTCATTGGAAGGGGGGCACCGTAATATACTTACCCACCATTGATATGCATAACATACAATATGAAAATAAAACTTGTGTAAACTATTTATAAAATTCACTGCAATTCCAAAACAAAATTTAAACGTATATTTAAATATTTTCAATATACAGGGTGTCCCAAAAGGTCATGTCCAAACGGCACACATGGTTGTGTCAGGTCATTAGGAAACAGAATTACATAGGAAAGGGGGGTCGGAAACGCGATTGTAATCCGCTAGAGGGCGATAAGCGATGTCAGACGAAAGCGCGGGCAGTCGGATCATTCGAAGCGCGGACGTTGCAGAGAAAGGATGAACCAGTTGATGAGCACTTGGATGAGCACTTACTATGAGTTGTAGCATTTTTCTTTTTTATTTGGTACTGTTTTGTTGTAAAATAAAGATATTTTACACCTTTTGTTATCTTTTCTTTGCGTGACGGTTACGATGCAATTTCACTGTTTAGATCGCGTTTCCGACCCCCCTTTCCTATGTAATTCTGTTTCCTCATGACCTGACACAACCATGTGTTCCGTTTGGACATGACCTTTTGGGACACCCTGTATACATAATAATGCTCTATTAATGAATTGCTGATGAACCAATTTCGACAAACTATTTAAAACACCAAACTACTCAAGTAGTACCAAATTGCGTAAAGAAAGATCCTTAAAACTACAAAAATAATAATCATATTCACTAACAGTTTACTACGTCGGATTAAGTATCTCATTTCCAATTAAAATACATATTTGAATTGAAATTTCTGTGAAATACAGGGACATGAAATACCCGAGAGTGTGGAAAATGTGATTAGAAATTGAAACTAATTATCCGATCGAATTCTTTCTTTATGCAAAATTTGTGTTATTTTATTGTCTTTTACATACACTCTTTAAAATAAAAAATGATATTTTTTATATACCTTTCATCAGAACAAATATTTCGAGAGTCTGAAAAAAATAGTTCAGGGTAATCGTGGTTACTGATATTAAATAGGCTTCTTACCATTATTACATACTAAGTACACAACAAATTTCAAGTTTCTATCTCAATTTGTTCGGGAGGTAGAACGTTTACAGACACACAGACAGACAGACGGCATTTTTTTTCTAAAAATATGTTTTTCGGAATCTTCAGTGTCTGTTTTTTTTTCGATTTTCAAAACGATTGCAAACACTTATACCCTGTACACGATGGGTAAGTAAATGTATCCGCGCAGGGGTACAAAAATCTAGGCGCCAGAGGGTAGTCTCTCACCACTAAATTTTTAATTTTTTTTCGCTCAAAATGTAACAGCATTCTAGCAGGAATTTTACACGAAATATTAGACGAAGAAAAACGAAATAAATTTTGTGGTGAGAAACTGCCTGCTGGCTCCTAGATTTTTGCACCCATGTATCCACGCAATTTAAAATCTTACAAAAAATTTATTTATGAACTACGTAAAAATATAATCCGATTGCTGGAATAATGTTATATTTTCTTTAATTATATTTTCTTTTATAAAACTTATTTCTAATACAGTCGAGTCTATATATAACGAAATCCATCGTTCCAGTAAAAAATTCGTTATATAGAGAAATTCGTTGAATAGAGAATGGCGTTAAAAATCGTATTTAATGTGTAAATTTGGAACAAATATTATTTTTGATCTTTTTAATTAAGAATTTGAAATGTTTAAAAGTAAATATTAACCTAACATTTTATTTCTTAATTATGTAAGTTGTTTCAAAAAAGAGAATAGACTTTTATTTGAAAACTTAATGAAAATCAAATGAGGAAGAATATATTTGAGTTTATACTGTAATTTTTTGTTGTTTTGATTTTTAAATTGTTACGCTCTCAAAAAAAAAAAAAAAAAAAAAAAAAAAAAAAAAAAAAAAAAAAAAAACTCAAATTTTAGCAAGGAATGAAAAGTTGTAGTTCACATTTTCCTCCATTTGAAGGCCTCTCTTATGTGCCTCTCATTGATTCCTCTCTTATATGCGTAACAATCCAATTGAATCTGTTTTGAGAAGGATGTTGAAAAGTGGGATGAACTCGCTGGATTTAAAAAACAAGGAGAGAAGTAATATAAAAAAAAAACTCAGCACTAAACTATAAATCAAAAATAAATGATGGAAAATTGATTCCATATGATTTTGAAGCTTTTTTTTTTAAACTGAAATAATTAAGACCAATTTATGAAAAAAATCGTTATATGGAGATAGGTATTTTTCAATATAGAGACTGTTTTTAATGTAATCATGTGAAAAGGGGACCGTTCCTACTAAAAATTCGTTGTATAGATAAATTCGATGTATGGAGTTTCGTTATAGAGAGACTCGGCTGTACATAGATTGCAGTATAAATTTGTAGTCGAGTAAGTATGTAAGATTTTATAGTGCATTCGGAAATGCGTATGTCATTTATTTGTAAGTATTTGTAGTCAAGGCCTCGCAGCGTATAGGGAAAGTATCATTGGTACTACCATTATTATTTTTAAGAAAAAGGAAAAGAAAGAGTAAAATGCAAATGTAGTTGTAAAAAGTGGAAATTGTTATAAATATAAAATTATATTTCAAAAAAGTTCTGGTGAAAAAATCGAACATTAAAAATACACCCGTGAAACACCTATATTTTAATTTTACAAAACAAAATCTATAAGTTACGTAAAAATATAATTTTGTTGTTTGAATAACACTAAAATATTTTCACTAAATGTTATATTTCCTTTAAATATATTTCATTTTATAAAAATTATTTCTAATACATGTATTTCAGTATAAACTTGTTGTCGTGTAATCATGTAAGAATTTGTAGTGTATATGGGTATTTTTACGAGACCTTGTCGTGTAAGTCACATTACTAATTGTTGTCCACCGTTATTTTCGAAAGATTTGCTAGGCTTTATTCAATTAAGGTGCAACACTAGACACACACAAAAAAAGACTTGAATGATAATGTTAAGTCTATGGGGCGTTCTTTTCAAATATCTCGCTCAAATTTTAATATTTTTACATGATTTTTTTTGCATAGGATAGCTGAGGACGATGCACAGCCGGCCTAGCATTTACATTTCCAATTTTCGCTTCAGATTTTTTTAAATACTTTAAATTTCAAACCAGGTTTAAACCGGTTCTGAAATTGAAACTATCATAATATAAAAAATATATATAATTTAAAATCGAAAAAGTAAAAACTAGGCCGGTTGTAGATCTTTCTCATCTATCTTGTGCAAAAAAAACCCATGTAAAAATATTAAAATTTGAGCGAGATATTTGAAAAGAATTCTCCCAAAGATTTTACATTATCATCCGGGTCTTTTTTTCTGTGGCTACTGTGGGACCTTTATGAGATGTGTCCGATAAAATGAATCACATTTTTCCGTTCAAAAATACTGGCATCCAAAATCGTAGTATTTGACTTATACGACATGTGCTCATGGAAATACCCATTTGTTAAGATAAGTATGATATTAGATATGTATGCCATGCATTTGTAAGCATTTGCACGCCAGATCTTGCAGCGTATAGAGCGGATATTATTGTTCTGACCACAATTTAAAAAAAAAAATCATAATTTTTTATTGTACGTGTTTAGAAATTTTTCCTGAAGATTTTTGACTTTGAAAAATGATGAATAAAATTCTCCGACCATGCTACGACCCTTGGTAGTTAAACGAAATGAATGTGTGTCTTTTTAAGTCTATGAAAATAAATATTTAAATAATATTCCTCTATTAAAATCATAAATTTTTATATTCCTCTCGTGAATTTTTCGTAATTTCATTTTATCATACAAATCGTCTTTCAATAATAAATACTTTAATATGATTAAAACACACACAAAAATAGTATCTAAGCATGTTGAAAGGAAAATAATATACATAATAAATCCTTCTTTATCTCATTTTTTTCTTACGGATTAAAAGATATTTTTTAATCAAAATTACTGTACCTCAAATACAAACTTTTAAAAAATATTTTTTTATCTTAAAGCATTTACATGAAATGTATGTTTTTGAAACAGATCAATATATAGTGATGGAAAACTACCACTTTTTTTTACATTTATTTGAAGGGATTTATATTTACTTTAATAGTTTATATGCATTATAAATTCTTCCAAAACTTGTTTTCAAAGGAGTAGTTTATTAACTTTAATGTCCTAAGTACTTTTCCTATTTTACTTTTTTTTTTTTAGAAAATAAAAAATATTTCTATATTTGTGTGGAAAAAAATCAACTTATATAAATGAAACGTTCTTATAAGATTAAGGTTTTTTCCTAGAAATATGAAATTAAAGAAGAAGCATTCTACATGAATGAATTTAATTTCCAAAATATTTCTCATGTATAAATATGTAATTGAAAAATTAAAAAAAAAATAAAATCAAGAAAATAAGCAAGATAATCATCTATAAATAAAGTAATATATTTTTTTATCTATTTCGTGACATTTTTAAAGATAGGACACTTGATCGTCAAAAAAATACAAATTTTGTCTTACAGAATATTTAGACATATATCTTCAAAAGAATATTTATAGATTATATATTCAAGCATTTATAGTCGAAGAAATTAAATTGTGTAGTTTATAAAAGACATAAATGAAGAATTTTACTTAACAAAAGTAGTTTAAAATAATGTGAAAGCGATAACGATTTTTTTTTAATCCGAAAACATGATAGATAAAAAAATGTAGGTTGCATGCACAAATTTCTGCCTCCTTTAACCCTTTCCGGCAGGGGCAAAATCTGTACTAAAATGAGAAATTATCGACTGACACCGGAATTCACAAACGAATTTTTTAAATATTTTAAATTCCTTAATTTAAGCTTCTATTGTAAAAGCAAAATTCCACTAAAATATTACTGGTGCCGTTTGCAAGTTTGGAATTTTAGGTATCCCCGACCGGGCACAGTGTGCCGGAAAGGGTTAAAGTGAGATTTTCTATAAGATAATGTGTGTAGGTACGTATTCACTCCGCATCGGTGATGTATGCACGGGTTCAAGAAAAGACAAAAAAAAAACTCCAAGAGAAGACGAATTATTCTTGACACATAATCCTTTTATTGAAGAGCATCAGGCATGTAAAAAGGCTCCGGTCGACGGTAGTCAGTCCCGTCGACCGCCGGAACGTAGGAGAATATTATGTCACATTACAATACAAAGGATGAGAGCCGAATCGTAAAAAATACAATTTTTGAAACCACTGTCTTTGGCGTATTACATTGGTATTTATCGCCAATAACGAACACCAGATGTACATTTTCGATGATAGGAGACATCCATTTGTTTTTCGTAACATAGAGTGCAATGAGAATGCTCAAAGTGTAAAATTTGAAATAATTAATGCCAAACGATAAAAGGGTGTATATGGCACCGGAAAACCACAAGGATTGAATTCTTTACCTATTATTAACCAAAGTCTCACGGGTTCAGAAAGGAAATTAATTCTAATGAAATAAAATAAAGACAAACTTAGCGCATCTGGTTCTTAAGTGAATAGCGTTTAACTATGAATAAATACAGGCTAGAACTAACTCTTTAAATGGTTGTTGCTATGGGAAAATACTTACAGTTACATGAACAAACGGATGTACGTTGTGGTTTTAAAGAAAGAATTAGAGATAACTGAAATTATATTTTAATGGAAAAATGGCCGTTAGTAACTGAATAGAATTAAAGGGATTAAAAATCTAGCTTATTAAATAAAGTTACAAATTAAGGGAAAATTGTAATTTTAACTAAGGGAGGAAAACAATTATTAACTAATATGTAAAGGAAAACGCCTTTACAATAATGGTACTGAAAACTTTTTTCCCGGTCTTGCAAATCCAGGACCCGTATTAATCCTGATTACATTTTTTGAAAGTATTGTTTTAAGTTCTAGTTGCATCAAAACTTATTACAGGCCCTTAATACCCTCGTCAATTCGAACTCGTCGGAATCAACGAAATGTTCGAATTATGCAGAGCTCTAATTTTAAAAAGCATGAGAGGAAAACATGTTTAAAGGCGTACTATTAAAAAGGAATTAATGTTATAGTATTTTTTACATTTATTTTGCCTTTGTCATTAGAACATGACTTAATATCTATATTATAAAGGCCAACCGTATCTGTGCGTAACGCATACGTCATTTTGCGAATGGCAACTCTTTCAAATTTGATGTGAAATTTCGGTATTGCAATTATTGCTACTAAAAGTTTTTAAACTTCTTAATGTGTCACATTTTCAATTTTTACACCATCGCGTAGGAAAATAAGTACTTTTTAAAAAAATTGTTTGAAAGCTGTATCTTAATTTATTTTTGAAATATAAATTTTTTTTGTAGCTTTTAATACCGCTTTTCTAATCGTGGCAACAGTACTCCATGTCTATTAAAAACACAGGAAAAAAGGGAAAAAATTGATTGCTGTTTCTTTATTTTGCCATTTTCTCATTAAAAGGGAAAAAATTTAAATTTAAATATCTTCGGTTATAAAACACGGTTAATTTTGATTTCATTTACAAAATTTGATTTACACGTAAAAGAATACCAACAGTTTAATATCTTTTTCAGCTAATAACCATTGAGACTTCAAGTTTTGAATCAAAATAATGAAATTAAAATGCCTTTTTTTTTTTTTGGAAAAAGTGAATACAGATGTGAAATGTGCATTTGTAAATTTTGATATGGTGAAAATGATGCCGGGTTTCGATTTCACGGGGAAAAAAAGTGCTACGATTGAGTCAAAGTTGAATAAATGTTGCTTTTTATCATTTTGGTATACTAGCATTAGAACTTTAATTGGTAACTTTATTGTAATAACATATCTTTATTATTTTTTACTTGCTTACATATACGATTAAAGTTTAATTTTAACAATTTCTACAACTGCGTTTTATAGAAATAGTATTTTGTTAATTTGACGATAAATATAGTTTGTTAAAGAGTTAGACGTACCAATATAATGTGAATTTTTTACTATAACTAATTTTGTAGGTTTATTATAAGTTAATGAAACAGTTCCTTCTTAAACATTTTCTTTCGTCAAAATTTGACGGGTTCTACCTTGTTAAATTAAAAGATATAAATACATAAAGTAAGTAAAAGATTAGGAATAAGCACAGTGGAAGAAGTGTTGGATGTGTCGTTGATGGATATACGGGGCATTAAGAAAGCGGGTAAAATGTACACTAGTTTCAGCACCTTTCTGACATAAATGAAGAAAAGAAAGTTATTTTAAAAATCTGAAGTCTCTGTGAAAGTAAGTAAAAGTGAAAAATCGGAATTCTTGTTAAATCGAATTATATGAAGTCAACAGAAAGTGAGTTCGAATAAATGAAAATTTTCAATATTATTCTGCCCTTGAAAATTTCGGGACTTTATGTTTAGTTCGAATTACGCGAAGAATCGGTTTATCCGATTTCGAATTAAAGAGAGTCAACTGTATTTTATTTATCTTTGTTTTTAATTTTCACATTTGGAGATGTCAGTACTAGATAATTTGTTTTATCCATTTACATGCAAAAAATTATTTTATAATTGAAGAAATCAAATTTTTTTTATTTAACCCTTTGCGGGGCAGGCCAATTTCATTGCTTAAGTACTGAAATTAATGGCTGACACCGGAATTTGAAAACAACTTTACTTGTAAATAAGAAAACGCTATACTTCACGCACTCAATAAACCGTAATTTTCTTTAACGAAATTCCGGTGCGAAAATGGCGTTTGGGAATTAAAATTAAGTGGTATATCTATGAAACCACCGCCCCGCAAGGGGTTAAATTATTATTTAACCACTGTTCCATTTTTTTAATTGTTATACAAATTTTCGTAATTAAGATACAATACATTTAATATAAAGTACTTCAGCCGTATATTTTTCCCCTATATGTATGTATATATATTGAAATTACATTTAAAGTAAAACTGAAGAAGTAATTTCAACCTGGAAAAAAATGCAATATATTTACTCATAGAACTGTACGACAAGACATGTGCGAAATAGTGCGAGGTTGTATTTGTTAAATCTGGCCCTTTTTTATATTCAGAATTTCTCACCAGTAAATTTAAGTATATGATTTTGTTCTGAGTAAAATTCCGAAACAAACCCATTGCTCAAATTTTTAAGTGTGAATGTGGACTATGTAAATGAAAATTTGGCTGACTTGGCAATACTGCTTGGCAGCAAAATTATTTCCTTGTCTACTCAAAACTTAACTTCTTTTAAAATTCCATATTTCAGTAATATTAAAAAATAAATAAAAAAATAAATCTGTACGTTACACGTTGTTTCAAATTATATATGTCTTGTTGTTTGTTTAATTTTGATTGTTTTCTTGTTTTGAAAGAAAAGATAATTTAAAAATTACACTTAAATTAGAATTTTACAAGTAATTTCAAAAGAAAAATTAAAAGGAAAATAAAAGTTTATTATGCACTACATATTAACAAAAATGAGCAGTTTTAACAAATAATGCAAAGTGCTAAGAGAAAATAAATTGTACTATATTTGTTTATGTAACAAAAATATAAAATTTTTAGAACACCATACTTCATTCACGCCCTTTCTTATTCATACCACAAAATGTTTATGCTATCCTCTTCTTGACATTTCATAATTACTTAATAATGAAATTCTTTGAAAATTTTTGTTGTGAATTCGAAATTTTTGAATTAAAAAAAAGCGTAAAACTGGCAAACTTATAAAACGAGATACATGAATAAAAAGATAAAGTGTTTATTTACAATCAGGGATGAGATTTCCGCTTTTTTCCACACCAGTAAAATCTCAGAGAAAATGCTATATTCTTTAATCGAAACATTTTTGCGATTTAAGAGAACAACATTTTCTCTAAGATTATACTGGTGTCCAAAAAAGCGGAAATCTCATGCCTATACAATGTAGTTTACACGTAAATAATAATGCATACAATAATATTACAATAACTGTTCAAAATTACGCTTACCAATTGTGATAATGCTTCGCAGCGTCGGTGGATCGATTGGCGTACACTTCTAAAGATGTCACATTTCCTACGTGCAGCAGCTTCGGATACGCGAAATACTAGATTTCCGTTTGAGTCAACCGGAGTCTCATAAACAAGACTCTTTAAACGTCCCCATTAAAAAAAAAAAAAAAAAAAAAAAAAAATCTGGAGATCGTGGTGGCCAAAGAACGGGCCCACCACGCCCTAATTTATCAGTCAACTGGAGTCTCATAAAGAAGACTCTTTAGACGTTCCCAAATAAAAAAAAATCTGAAGATCGTTGTGGCCAAAGAGCTGGTCCACTCCTCCCCAATTCAACATTTTATAATTGCATAGCAATAAAATTCTTCTTTGAAAGTTTTTGGTATGAAATCGAAGTTTTTTTTGATTGAAAATGGAAAAAAAAAGTGAATTTTTTTGAAATAGACTTTTTGGTTGATTCCACTGGGTGAGTGACTGGTTGCCGTTCAACACCATACATTCAAGCAGAAGAAATCACCATTTTTAATTGTGCTATCGTTCGTCAAGGAAGACTTTACATATGCCAAAAAAGCCGACATGCATTTCATGTATGATCGAGCAAATGACAACGCCAGAACTGTTCTACGAATGTATCAGGAGCAGTTTCCTCGCAGAAGAATTCCTGATCATAGAATGTTTCAGCGCTTTCACCGTCAGCTTTCTGAAACAGGTTCTTCCCACGTCACCAAACAGGAAACTGTGCGAGAAAGTGCTGTACGCAATGCAAGCCTGAAAGAAATTATATTGAATTTTGTGAGTGAAAGGCTTGAATGAAGTTCAAGAGCTGTTTCACAGAATTTAGGTGTGAGGTCGTCCGCCCGTTTGAAGAGTA
Source organism: Maratus speculifer (assembly GCA_964019185.1). NCBI lineage: Eukaryota > Metazoa > Arthropoda > Arachnida > Araneae > Salticidae > Maratus > Maratus speculifer. Next base: position 209,839,990 of record OZ025300.1, on the reverse strand, counting down.
TTAAATGAAAATTGATTTCATCCCTTCCATTTTCGATATGTACAAACTTTGAATCTGGAAGACTATCTTCTGCGGTTCAACTTTTGCCAGTGGGTTTCGCAGCAACATGTATTGCAGCGAGACTTTACTGTTCATATTCTATTCACAGATACGGCAGTATCTGTGTGTATCTGTGCAGTAGTTTACACGCGAGGATGTATTTAATGCGCACAATTTCCATTCCACCCATTTTTTGGGCAACCAATAATCCACATGCAACGTGGCCACATACTTCTGAACAACGATTTCCTGTGAATTTGTGGGCGTGTATTGATAATAATTATTTGATTCGCCCATACCTACTGCCAAAGAGGCTGGATGCTCGCTGTTACCTTATTTTTCTGCAACAGGTTTTACCAGGAACTTCTGCAAGATGTTCCGATTTTCATTCGTAACCGGATGTGTTTTCAACATGATGGAGCTCCCGCGTACTTTAGCACTAATGTGCGCAGTTGGCGCAGAATGCCACATTTGGGACGCAATGCATTAGGCGTGGTGGACCAGTTCTTTGGCCACCGCGATCTCCCGTTTTATCGAGCCTTGATTTATCTTTATGGGGACATCTGAATAGTCTTGTTTATGGGACTCTAGTTAACTCAGGCAAAAATTTAGTATCTCGCGTATCGAAAGCTGCTGCACGAGTGCGGTAAATGACTGACATCTTTAGAAGTGTACGCCAATCGTTCGACCGACGCTTTGTAGCAGGGATCACAGTTGGTGGGCGCAATTTTGAACACTTATTGTAATATTATTGTATGCCTTATTATTTACTTGTAAACTACATTGTAAATAAATATTTTATCTTTTTTATTCATGTATTTCGTTTGATAAGTTTGCTAGTTTTGCGCTTTTTTTTGTAATTCAAAAATTTCGATTTTATACCAAAAATTTTATTATTAAGTAAAATTTATTATGAAATGTCAAAAAAAAAAAAAAAAAAAAAAAAAAAAAAAAAAAAAAGGATAGCATAAAAATTTTCTGGTATGAATGAGAAATTTTGAAAATTAAAAAAAGTCCCTTTTTAACCTTAATGTGTCATTTGGTCCAATACATTCCTATACAATAAATGATTGTTTCTGTGTGCTCTACCTACCATTAAAGTTTGTACCTTGAGTTTAGAAACACCCTGCATACTTTATAAGTATTCCTTTCTCTTTTAAACCTCTTGTTGATTAACCTGTGATTTTCGTGGCAATTTATTCACAACAGTTTTTTTTTTTTTTTTTTTTTTTTTTTTTTTGTAAATTTCACCTTGTTTAATCAAAATATTTACCAGAAAAAAATTAGACAAAAATTAATCTTTCAAAAAATCGTTGTCAAAAGTTTCAAAATTCTGTAAATGCGCAACTTTAGTTTATAAAATCAATCAGCGAGAGGATAAATTGTCCGTTTTAATATGTATTTCTAATTTTAAGTACACTTTTATTATACACTTCTCATTCATATATATATATATATATATACAGGGTGAGCAAAAAGTCCGTAAAAACTTTAAAAATTCATAAAAACCGAAAAAATAACCGAAATGAAAAACGGTTTGCAGTGTTAGCATCCATAGGTCACGGCGATTTTTTTAAGACAGAAATAAAAAGTTATTTAAAAAACAGCCGACAGATGGCGCTGGTACTTGCGATTTCCGCGGAAATATGCAAATGAACCGGTTATAAGAGCTTGCGCTCCTAATCCACAACTAGTTCACCGTTGTGAGCCGTGAACTTGATTAAGGATGCTCACTGCGAAGGACAAAGCTTTGTTGGTGAAGTTATTTTACATGAACAAGGAATCAGCGACTATTGCTTTGCTTAAATTCCGATTTCAAAAGGATTTGAGGACGGGAAAGGGGCCTTTAACAGCGGCAGGCCTCATAAAGCTTGTTTGGCGGTTAGAGGAAACATTCTGTTCTTTATTTGGGTATATTTTCTTTGATTTGGGTACGTCAGCGCCACCTATTGGCTGTTTTTTAATTATTTTTTTAATGTCTTAAAAAATCCCCGTGACCTATAGATACTAACCTTGCAAACCATTTTTCATTTCGGTTATTTTTTCGGTTTTTATGAATTTTTAAAGTTTTTACGGACTTTTTGCTCACCCTGTATATATATATATATATATATATATATATATAAGGGAGAGGTTGAATTATCGTCTTTAAACAGGAGGATCAAATAAATTGTTTTTTATGAAATTCAAGTATCCCATGTATGTAATTTCATTATTATTATTATTATTATTATATAATAAATAACACTTAGTATTTTCTTTTTGCACTAGAAAATAATAATTGAAGATATATATAGACATAATATTTACAAAACCGTGCAATTTCTACAAATGCAGCAAAGTGCATCAGGAAAATAATTAGAGCCATACTTGTTTATATAACGAAAAACAAACACCTTTAAAAAAAACCAGATTTCAATTCTATGAGAAAAACCCAATACTTTTCGAACGTATTGTTTTTAAACACGATATTTCAAATGATATTTTTATAGTTGTTTGTGGAATTTTCTTCATTTCTATTCTAATAACAAAGTCATAATAAAAGAAGACATAAAATTAAAAATATTATTTAAACATGGAAATTAAGAAAGAAAAAAAAGGTATAAAATACATTTATACAGTAAAATGTGTAAAATTACCATAAAATTCTAATCGTATGCATAGTAAATTTTGTCTAACAAAAAGACATTCATTAAAATTTTATTAAAATCTTCTTAAATTTCGTAAAAAAACCTATAGCATTTCAAATTGTTTTGAAACAAAATATTTAAATTTGTATATTTATTGTCCTTTGTTTAATTTTTTGTATAATCGCTTAAACAAAACAAAAAATTATAACATCTGAGAAAACTGTTAATTTAATTCTACAAATAGTATTTTAACAATCTAAATAAACATCTGAATAAAAATTTAAATAATATATATATATATATATATATATATATATATATATATATATATATATATATATATATATGTGACGATTTAAGGAGAACTCGAATTATTTCCACTGGTTAAAAAGAAACACACAGTGATGGCAAGCGAGGGAAAAAACAAAATAAATAAATAAATGTAGAGGATCCAATAATTAGTCATGGGCTGCTGTAAATTCATTTATTAAATTCGTAAAAATGAGGAAGGAAAAGCTCCTTTTGCAAAAATTCCATCATTATTTCAGCGAGCTGTCCTCATCGAAGGAGCAACCCAAGAAAAAAATCTTCTTTTTCATCTCGAGACTTCCACCTTTTTTAAACTAAAAAGAAAGTTCTGGAACCTTCTGTAACCTCAAACCATCATTCTTTTATGTAAACAGAACTCTTGTCCAGCTACGAGATTATTTTCCACAAACGATAAATTTATTTTAAAAAAATATTATTTAACCAATTTATAATTGACTCAGAATTTTAAATATCTTAGGCAGACGATTTTTATAAATGATTAATTTTAAGAGAAAAAGAAAAGAAATGAATTTATTAATATGCACACATCAAAGGTTGACGGAAGGAAAAATAAATAAACAGATAAAATAAAATAATGTTATTTTTTAAAAGGTATGGTTTTGGAATAAATTTAATAAGACTTTCTTAAAAAGGGTTGATAAAAACAAAGAAGAAATCAGTTTTATTTGGAATATTAAGAAATAAAGTTTTAATTAAGAATATTTTTAATTTAGAGCCATCTTTTTAAATTTACGCATACTGGAATAATGTTTTTTAAGGCAAATTAAGAATTTATATCGTCTGCATAAGGATTAACAGATTAGATTTAGAAACAAGATTTTAATTTAATAATTTGAAGTAAGTACGGAATATTATTATAAGAAAATTAAGATAGTATAAAGGTTAGTTTTGGCGAAAAAATTTTAAATTTGTAATATTATCCCCCCTCCCCAAGACTTTGTATTAAATTGATAGTTAAATAAAACTACAAGTGCAGACAACAGAAATATAATAATTTAGAAAAGTTAAATTTTGGAATAAAACTGTCAAACTCAGGAAGCCAAGAGATGGAAGAAAAGAAAATTAACGCAATATAAAAAATATTAGCGATTAAAATAAAATAGTTAAGAGAAAATAATTCTGAATTAAATTTAGGTAGGAGCATTTCCCTGAAAGAAATACAATAATGTTACAACATCACTTACCATTTGTAAGTGCATAGGAGATAATACATATAATAACAGTAAATAAGTTATGAATATTAATAAGCAAGAGATAAAAATATAATAAAAACAATAAAAATTCGTTCTCATGGAAGTTCAAATAATTACAATGACTTAATGCAGGGGTGCAAAAATCTAGGCGCCAGAGGGTAGTCTCTCACCACTAAAATTTTAAAGTTTTTTTCGCTCAAAATTTAATAGCATTCTATCAGGAATTTTACACGAAATATTAGACGAAGAAAAACTAAATAAATTTTGTGGTGAGAAACTGCCTGCTGGCGCCTAGATTTTTGCACCCCTGACTTAATGCATAGTTTATTTTGAATAAGTCCTTTAAATGAAACAAGTCTTTCAATAGTATATATAAAAGAGTCTTTTCCAATGTTCTCTGAATACAGTCTCTTTAATTAAAAATCTTCAAACCTAGTTTAATCTTTGGTTTTAATGTTATGTTGGATCCAACATCTTTCAGTAATATATCAATTTTTCAATAATAAATAGCATCACTCTCAATATCAATAATAAATAATATAGAAAAATTTAAATAATAACAATAACAACAATAATAAGTAATAGTATAATAAGACTCCATATCCTAATATTTTTCAATAAGAGTATAATTAATACTAAACTTCATTATAGAAATCATTAATAATAATAATAGTAAAACAAGAGTATAATCAAAATAAAATATCACTATTTGTTTATTATTGATAGGGAAAATATTGGTTGAGGATAAAAATAATTACATAGCAACTAAATAATTTTCTTATCTTCTAATAGCATAAGAAAGTATTTTTTGCTAGCCGAAAGTATAAATAAAAAAAATCATAATAATTCCAAAATCCAAATAAAATTAAATCTAACTATTTAGAAAATGGACTCTCAACCAGTATTTCCTTACAATAATTCCTCTCTGATACTCTTTTACAAAATTGTCAAATTTGGTTATAAGTTTTCAAATGCCAAATGTAGAATAATGTTTTATCTACACATGGTTTATAAACTTTAATAATAAAATACTATAGGAATAAAAGGTGTCATTCTTAATTGAGAAATGGAAATAAAAAAAAAGTGTGCTTTTCTGAAAAACTCTTAATATCTGTAGTTTTCACAATCACTGAAAATCACATATTATGTTATAGGTTTGAGTAGAATCATTAGATTTTATAACTGTTATAACATAAATATCTGCTGAATAAATAGAATAATACTAATGTCAAATACATGAGTAAATATAGTTAGACTTAAACACCCTTAAAATTAATTTATCAACATCAATTTGAAAGCTTTTACAATCAAAGTGTTCACCTTATGCCTGCATAAGGAGCCCAATTTAACCCCAAAAACTCCCAAAAACAAGTAATATTCTTGTAGGCCTCCAAGAACATACCTGCTAATGTTGAAAATTATGGTGATAGACTATTTAAAGAATAAGAATTAAAACTTAATCTACTGTCTTGACTTTAGTTTGATCTAGTGATTGTGATTGTATCTGAGGTTTTGTTTGTTTTTTGGGTTGCTCATGAAACAGTTTAAAATCTTCTGGTGAAAAATAGGGTCTTAATTTAGAAACATGCACAATAACGGAATTCTGTCCTGTCTCATAATTAAATTTATCTATTTCATAAGTTACATCAGAAAGTTTATTTATAATTTTGTATGGTCCAGAGAAAGTAGGTTCTAATTTTCGAGTGTTAGGGTATTTAAATTCTTCATAAATTACAGTCTTGTATTTTTAATGGGCATTCGACAAAATTTCGATCATAGAGCCTTTTACTTTTAAGGTGAATTTCCTGAGTTCGCGCTTTCGCAATTTTGAGGGCTTTGTCTACTGATGTTGTACACATTTTAACTGCCTCACACAGAACCATTACCCACCTTTTTAAAAATCTGAATCAAAATTATCGCTAAAATTATAACTATATTTAGCTGCTAACTTTAACCAGAAATTTTATCTAATAAAACAGAAATTGTAAATATCATAGATATACCTTAAATTGGGATCAACTTTTAATTCTATTATTTTATAGATCATAAACAGATTCAAAAATTTTAATTATACGTAATTTCTTACTTAAAATCACAAAATTTACTGAAAAAATTAATCATATTTATCAGTCAAAATTCTAGCAACAGCCTTGCACAGTTCCATATTTCTTACTGAATTTAAATAAATTATAAGAATCCGGGAACCAAAGCTCACTGTCACTAGAAATTCTAACAAATAAAGGGAAAAAAATAAATGCTAACTTAATTTTCAGCTCAAATGTTTAGTTGTTAATAAACATTACCATGAAAATACTGTATTCTGAGAATAGTTCTTGATAACAAACAATATCAATAAATTAGAAAATGTACTTTTTAAAAAATAACTTGAGCTTCTAAGTTCTTTTATACTTCATTATTATTATGAACTTGTCTTTAAACGTGCATAAAAATACCATAATAATCTTAATAAGTAACAGTAAATATCTTAAGAACATCATACTCCTCAATTAAATCCTTAAGAATAAAAATATTTCAATCTTCAACACATAATAATGATAATAAAAATACTCATAAATAGGTAAGTAAGTAAGATTCACAGATAAATAATCAAATAAATAAACCTGACAAACAGAGAATAAATAATCTACACAAATACAATAAAAGGATACACAAAATAATTAAATACATCTAAAAATAACTCACTAATAAGAAGAAATTCTGAAGAGGATCCTAGGGGAGACAAGAACCCCGAAAATCAGAACCTGATTACTAACGGGGCACTCTCTCACCAGAAAAAATTTATAGAAATTTTCGTCTTCTTTAAAGAGCCCTTTTCATACAAGATTACTGTCATGAATAAGGAAAAATTCTTTATTTCTTTTTCCTGGTGGGAGAGTGCCCCGTTAGTAATCAGGCCCTGCCGAAAATTATCCAGGTAATTAGCAACCGACGTTCAGCTGTCCCTGTAAGTTTTTTTTCTTTTTCTTGTCATCACTACCAGTAATACTTAAAGTCAATGATCGCATATTTGGGCCGCAACAACATGAATGGCAGTTCTATTCCTTATTAAATCCAATTCGAAATCACCAGGTCTCAAAAATTTATCATTATGACCAAAAATATCAAGCTTCAGGAATTCACGAGAAGTCAATTATCGGCGATTCACAAACCTATCATCATTTCGTTCCACAGCCCATTCCATTAGCAAGCTGAAAATACCATATAGACTGTCCTTCAATCGAACTTCGGCGATAGCATGCTTTTCTTCGTTCCATCGCAATTTTCTTTAAATATCATTCATTAAAAAGGCAGCACAGATAAAAAATCCTGTCGACTTTTCGATTAGTTGTGACGATTTAAGGAGAACTCGAATTATTTCCACTGGTTAAAAAAAAACACAGTCATGGCAAGCGAGGGAAAAAACAAAATAAATAAATAAATGTAGAAGATCCAATAATTAGTCATGGGCTGCTGTAAATTCATTTATTAAATTCGTAATAATGAGGAAGGAAAAGCTCCTTTTGCAAAAATTCCATCATTATTTCAGCGAGCTGTCCTCATCGAAGAAGCAACCCAAGAAAAAATCTTCTTTTTCATCTCGAGACTTCCACCTTTTTTAAACTAAAAAGAAAGTTCTGGAACCTTCTGTAACCTCAAATCATCATTCTTTTATGTAAACAGAATTCTTGTCCAGCTACGAGATTATTTTCCACAAACGATAAATTTATTTTTAAAAAAAATATTATTTAACCAATTTATAATTGACTCAGAATTTTAAATATCTTAGGCAGACGATTTTTATAAATGATTAATTTTAAGAGAAAAAGAAAAGAAATGAATTTATTAATATGCACACATCAAAGGTTGACGGAAGGAAAAATAAATAAACAGATAAAATAAAATAATGATATTTTTTAAAAGGTATGGTTTTGGAATAAATTTAATAAGACTTTCTTAAAAAGGGTTGATAAAAACATAGAAGAAATCAGTTTTATTTGGAATATTAAGAAATAAAGTTTTAATTAAGAATATTTTTAATTTAGAGCCATCTTTTTAAATTTACGCATACTGGAATAATGTTTTTTAAGGCAAATTAAGAATTTATATCGTCTGCAGAAGGATTAACAGATTAGATTTAGAAACAAGATTTTAATTTAATAATTTGAAGTAAGTACGGAATATTATTATAAGAAAATTAAGATAGTATAAAGGTTAGTTTTGGCGAAAAAAATTTAAATTTGTAATATATATATATATATGTATTTTTTTAAAATGAAAATAAAGAAAAACATAATTTACTTGCTTTTTTTTTTCTCTAGTACTAAATATTTATGCTTCAAAATATTGTTTAAAAACATGTATCGTCCCAAAAGTTCTTTTTTAAATTTTAATTATTTATTTCAGCTACATTTTTATAAATAATATATATATATATAGCTATATATATTAAAGTAAGAAAAATATTCATTAAGAAAATGTAAAAGGTCACTTCCTACAAAGAATTTCATTTTTACTTTAATCTTCAAATGTGATTTACATTCTTTGAAACTATGGTTTAAAAAATTTAATTAGATTAGGTTTACCTTCTTAAATTTAGTTTCTAGTTCGTGTTTGACTTATATTTCCTATTTCTAACTATCAAACGTTAAGAATACTTCTAAGTTTTTTTCGAAGCTGCTTTACGGTTATTGCTTTGAAACTAGTAAAAAAATTCTATTTGCATTACGTTCTTTTAAAAGATTTAAAAAAGACTTTGATTGCTGTAATTAGGTAAAAAGAAAATTCTAAAAATGCTTCAACCCACTAATGACCACGACCGCCTTAAACTTTTTGCGACGGGAGCCTTTTACGAAATTTTAAATGTTTTTTCACCGGTTTTTAAAAATAGAAATTTGTGTCTCATTAAATCGAGAAAATGTGCCGATTAAATAAGGTAAATTTTACATTATAATTTTACTGGTGGTAATAAACAAGCATTCTCAAGCCCTTTTTGCGATACGTTTAGGTGTCAATCACCTCAAAGGGATAATTTTAATTCCCAAACGAGACATCGGCACCGAAATTTAGTTTAAAAAAAATCGGTTTATTGAATGCACCAAATATAGCTTTTTCACATTTACAATTAAAACTGTTTTTAAATTCCGGGTTCAGACATTAATTCCTACACTTAAGCAAAGAATTTGCTCTGCGCCGCAAAGGGTTAATAAAATTAATTTAGTAGAAACTTCAAAAGAAAACGAATAAATAACATAAACAGGAGGTTTAAATAAAGAAAAATATAATGGGAAATATTTTCATAACTTGAGCACAATTTTTGGGCTTTTAGCCTTTGCACAGAAGAGACGAAATTACCGTAATTTCGAGTGTATAAGCCGCAGATCAAACAATTATTTTTGAACCCAGAAATCATATTTAGTGAATGAAGCCAAATTTTACAGCGATCTAAGTAGTTATATTTGTTTCTTAAAAAATTCTGGGTTGAAAATGAATTGTTTGATCTGCGGCTTATACAACCGAATTTATGGTATTATTTTTCTTTAAGCCCTTCAGCGGCACTGTTATATATTTTATCCCAACCACGATTAATGAAGGTTTGCACTAGAAAAAAATATTAAATTTTACTTTTCTAACTTTGGTTGCAAAAATAACAAAATGGCATAAAAGTGCTTGCTATTATTATCAAAGAAAATGTTTGCAAATTTCCGGTGCGAGTTCAGAATTATACAAACGCATTCATTTCCCCTCAAAGAATTAAATGGAAATATGTCATACCTCCCTTTTTTTCCGAATAGATTTTTTTTTTATTCCAATGGAGTTGCAGTTGCATGATTGAGTATTTCTCTTTACAAATACTAGTTCTAAATGAACAAGCGTGTTGGCAGATATGATGTTGTTCAACGCTCGGCTTTAATATATTAAATAAATGAGTTCGAGAGAATCGAAAAACGATTTTTCTGAAAGCTCTTAATTTGTGACGCATATTTTGTGGCTTAACGATAAAAGTTCTTCAGCGAGATAGTAAGAAAAAAAAACATTGCTTATTTATCTCGTTTTTTTCTCATTCTAAATATTTTCCCTTAATTTTTTTTTTTTTTTTTTTTTTTTTTTTCTTCAGAAAAATGTGTCCACTCAATAAAAAAAATTCGTGATTTTATGTATTTATTTTTTAGTTGTATTTTTGTAAATTATATATACACATATATATATATATATATATATATATATATATATATATATATATATATATATATATATATATATATATATATATATATATATATATATATATATATATATATATATATATATATATGTATATATATATGTATATATATAAGTAAGAAATGTATTCATTAAAATAATGTAAAAGATTATTTCATTTAAGGAATTTCATTTTTATTTTAATCTTAAAATGTGATTTCATAGTAAATTAGATTACGTCTACTGTCTTGAATTTAGTTTCTCATTTGCTTAAGAATTATAATTTCTATTTCTAACTATAAATAATTAAAAATATTTCTAAGTTTTTTTTAAGCTGCGATATGATTATTGCTTTGAAAGCAGTGAAACAATTCGTTTTGTATTAAGTTCTTTTAAAACATTAAAAAAATTATATTTGCTGTATAAAATGGATTTTTAGAGCAAAATTTATACAGCAGTAGAATGTCTTCAGATACTAAAAAATGCAAGTCATTGGAATTAAAAGTTTTTGTCTAACAAAAAACCATTCCTTAAAATTTAATTTAATTTCTTAAAAAAACCTATAACATTTCAAATTGTTTTGAAATACAATTTTTAAAGTTCTGAATTTATTTTCGTTTGTTTAGTTTTCCTTGTAATTTGTTAAACAAAACAGAAATCTATTATTTCTGCAAAAATTGTTTATCTAATTCTACAAATAATACTTTAGTTATCAAAATGACCTTTGAATAAAAATACAAATAAATAAAAAAATCGGTCTCTGTAGTTTTAAAAATGAAAAAAAAAAAAAAAAAAAAAAAAAAAAAAAAAAAAAAAAACATTATTTACTTGTTTTTGTCTCTCGTACTAAAAACTTATGATTAAAAATTTTGTTTAAAAATATATATCCTCTAAAAAGATCTTTTGAGTAATTTTAAGTGTTTCTTTCATCTTTATTTTTATAAATAATACTTAAATTTTCTTTAAAGTAAGAAATCTTTTCATTAAAATAATGTAAAAGGTTACTTCCTTCAAAAAAATTCGTTTTTACTTTAATCTTGAAATGAGATTTACATTCTTTGAAAGTGGGGTTTAAAAATTTAATTAGATTAGGTTTACCGTCTAAAATTTTATTTCTCACTCGCGTTTGACTTATATTTCCTATTTCTAACTATCAAACGAAAAAATAGTTCTAAGTTATTTTTTTCTTTTTTTATGCTACTTTATGATTATCCCTTTGAAAGCGATAACATAATTCGCTTTGTATTACGTTCTTTTAAAAGATAAAAAAAAAACCTTCTATGTTGATAATCAGGTAAGAAGAAAGTTAATTTTTTTTTAACTAAAAGCAACGGGCCTCCGTGGCTGAGTGGTTAAGACATCACGCTGCTGATCGTGAGGTTGTGGGTTCGAATCCCACTGGCTCCATTGCACACACTCTTTGTGTGGAGCTTCTGGTTGTACTTATTTTGTGTTGTAATATTTTCTTGTGTGCTATTTCGTCCCTGTATATTGACGATGGCTTATAAGCAGGCTTCATGTCGAGCACACAAGTCAGATGTATGTTGTTCAATAAACAAACAAAACTAAAAGCAACCGCGAGGGTGTATTTTAACCCTACAAAATTAATATACTTCAATTCAAACCAGAATTCTTTTAATAAAATAAATTTAATGAAACTTCAAAAAAACATCACACACTGTTCATAAGACTTGAGTGAAATTTTCGTCATTTAAACGTTTACCTAGAAGAGACGGAATTATTTTCTTCTTTAACCCCTTGAGGGGCAGTGGGATATTTTATTCCACCTGATGGAATTATTTTTTTCTTTAACTCTTTGAAGGACAGTAGGGTATATTTTATCCCATCTACGATTTAAAAAAAATTGCACAGAAAAAATTTATTCATTTGTACTTTTCTAATTTTGGTGAAGGAAAAAATAATCATGAAATTGTTTGTCCTTATTTTGAAATAAAAATTTTGCAATTCCCGGTGAGAGTTTAGAATAATACAAACGCAATTGCCTTTACCCCAAAGAACTGTGATCGTAACTCGTGGGAAATTTCCCTCATTTGAGGGGAAAACAGAGCAGGGATGAGATTTCCGCTTTTTTGCACACCAGTAAAATATTAGAGAAAATGCTTTATTAATTAATCGGAACATTTTTGTGACTTAAGAGAACAACACTTTCTCTAAGATTATACTGGTATCCAAAAAAAACGGAAATCTCATCCCTGACAGAGCTAAGTGGGAAAAAGGGAATTTTGGGGGTTTGTGGAAAATTTCGAATTATTTGAGAATTTTCTATTTTTAGATATTTTTTCTCGAAATAAGCGGTGTAACATTTTTTCTGAAGAAATTGCTGTGTGTGTATGATTCATAAAATCTTTGCTAGACTAAAAGATTTAAATTACATTACTCTAACACCCGTATTCACCAACACGGGTTTACTCTTGACTCCGTGTTAAATTCTAAACATGAACATAGATACGGAGAAAGACGTCTCACGCAATGTATTAATACTGAGTCATGATTTTAGAACTAAATGCCAAAATGGCAATAGGTGTAGGTCACGAATATCAGAATTAAGAAAAAAAATATTTCATATCAACTAGAAGTCTTATGTTAATAAAATTATTAGTTAATTTCATTACATTTTCCTCCTATTCGCTACTTTCCGGAGGAAAATAGCGAAAATTAACAGAATAAATATAAACAACAGCGAACTAAGGAACCTTTCTACGTAGGCACCACCTATTTCAAATTTATTTCACGGAACGGTTTTCTTTTTTGAACGGCTATTTCCAGAGAAGTCATTCATGCCCAGCATTTAACAAGGAGTCAACAGTTAACCCGCGTTGGTGAATACGGGTATAAGTGACTTAAACATTTTCAAACATCATAATAAAGAATGGGGAAGCCACGACTCGTTCCAGGCCACATACCTCGCAATTGCTCTTTCATAGTACGAAAGGCTGGTCATTCTTGCAGTCTCGAAAGAAATAGGAACTGAACTGTGCTAAGAGCTGTCTAAATCTAGGAAGAACAATATATGTATGGTATCGTCACGTTAACTCTGCAACGCATTGTTGTTTCTCAAATCTGTTTTTTCACGGAGAATGCGATCTTTTACTAAGAACGAAGACGAATGCTCAATCATAAAAGTATTTCCTTTATTATTCTGCATTCACTTTTCTGGAAAAACTAAAACTGCTTAGAAAAAAGAAGGCTTTTGCAAAACCTATACAATTACAACATACACTGCAAAACTGTTTTTCGCTGCTCAATAATGAAGACCCCGTGAAAAAAGATCCTTCTCTAAGTGAAAGTACGAAATATATGACATTTTAAAATGTTATTTTAAGAGATGTAACACACATCCACTAAAAACCCAGAACTAATTGTTAATTAAATCCATTACTAAAGAATTCATTGCAATGTGTAATTTTTTCCTTTGTATAAACGTATATAACAATAGGAAAACTTTATTTTTTCAGATATAAGTATATATATACCGAGTGTCCCAAAAATGACTGATGGATTTTAAAATTCAATAACTTGCAAACGGTGACAGCTATTTAAAAATTTTTTGCAAGAGGGTTATGTATAATGTCACGAGTTTTTTTACCGTAATTTTTTTATTTTAGTCCGCATCTCAAACAATAGGTGGCGCTGACAGCAATTGAAAGCCAGGTGATCAGTGCTGAGTGAAACGTTGACCTGGTCTTCATTCACCGTCAGCGCCACCTATTGTTTGAGATGCGAACTAAAATAAAAAATTACGGTAAAAAAACTCCTGACATTATACATAACCCTCCTGCAATTTTTTTTTTTTAATGGCTGTCACCGTTTGCAAGTTATTGAATTTTAAAATGCATCAGTCATTTTTGGGACACCCGTTATATATATATATATATATACATTCAAATTGTTATAAAAAAATAATATTTCAAATATCGTCGAAAATATATGTTTAGTTTAAATAAACCATGTTATTTAAATTTTTGTTTTTTCAGTATGTTAGTCCTCGAGTACATACTTTATGTTTTACTGAAATAAGAATTTTTTAAAATAATGATTAATTGTTTACTTTTACTATATGTTTCACTTCAAAAAAGTACTATTTTTTAAATGTTCGAAAGTTTAAAAGCGGAAAAGGGGGGGGGGGATAACATATAAAATAATGTAGTTAGAAATTTCCCGACAGAGGGTAGCACCGTTGAATTTATTTTGTGGGAAAAATCAGACTGATGTAAGAAATTTTGAGGGAAAATTTGGCTGACGAGGTTATCACCACTTCCAAAGATTTAAATGGAAATATGTCCTTCCCCCCTTCCCTTCTTTTTTCCGAGTAAATTTTCTTTAACCCCATGAAGTTGAGTTTGCAAGACTAAGCAAGTTATTTCTCTTTACAATTACTGGTTCAAAAAGAACAAGCGTAATGACAGATATATTGTTGTGAAAACGCTATTCTTTAATACAAAAAAAAAAAAAAGGAATTCGAGAGAATCGAAAAACGCTTTTCCTAAAAGCTTTTATTCTATGACGCATACTTTGTGGCTTAACGATACCAGTTTAGCAACAAGGAGGAAAAAAAGACAGGAATATTCCTTATTTATCTCTTTTCTTCTCATTCTAAATATTTTTCCTTAATGTATATATATATATATATATATATATATATATATATATTTAGGAACATGTGTCCTCTCAAAAAATCTTTTCATGATTTTAAGCATTTCCTTTAGCTGTATTTTTATAAATAACTTATTTTTAAAGTAAGAAATATATCCTTTAAAATAATATAAAAGATAACTTCCTTTTTCAAAGAATTTCATTTTTACTTTAATCTCAAAATGTGATTTACATTCTTTCAAAGGATGGTTCAAAAAAGTCAGTTAGATTAGGTTTACCGTCTTAAATTTTATTTCTCACTCGCGTTTGACTTATATTTCCTATTTCTAACTATCAAACGATAAAATTACTCCTAAGTTTTTTCTAAGCTGCTTTATGATCATTGCTTTGAAAGCAGTAAAAAAAAATCCGTTTTGTATTACGTTCTTTTAAAAGATTAAAAGAAAAAAAAACCCTTCATTGGTGTAATTAGGTAAAAACAAAACTATAAATAATCGTCTTAAAACTTAAAGGCGTCTTGAGTTTGTATTTTGATCCTACCAAATGAATATACTTCGATTCGAGCCAGAATTCTTTTAATAAAATAAATTTAATTGAAACTTCAAAAGAAAACAAATAAATATGATAAACAGGTTTAAAAAAGACTAAGGTGAAAAATAATTTGTAATAAGATTTAAGTAAAGTTTCCGGACTTTTAGCATTTACCTAGAAGAGTCGAAATTTATTTTCCTTTAACCCACTGAGGGGCGGTGGGATATTTTAATAACACTTACGATTAATAAATATTTGCATTAGAAAAAAAAACGATAGATTATACTTTTCTAACTTTGGGGGAAAACCAGGTTATGGAATTGCTTGTCCTTATTTAGAAATAAAATTTTTGTTTTTTTCCGGTGCGAGTTCAGAATTATACAAACGCAATTGCTTTTCCCTCAAAGGACTAAATGAAAATATGTCTCTTCCCCCCTTTTTTTGAAATCTATTTATTTATTTATTTATTTACCCCGTAGAGTTGCGGTTGTAAGAGTAAGCGAGTTTTTCTGTTTACAAGAACTGGTTCTAAGTGAACAAACGTGTTGTGAGATATGCCTTGGGACAACGCCAGGCTTTAACCCTTTCCGGCACACTGTGCCCGGTCTGGGATACCTAATTTTAATTCCAAACTTGCGAACGGCACCAGTAATATTTTAGTAATATTTTGCTTTTACAATAAAGGCTTAAATTAAGGAATTCAAAATATCTAAAAAATTCGTTTGTGAATTCCGGTGTCAGTCGATAATTTCTCATTTTGGTATAGAGTTTGCCTGTGCCGAAAAGGGTTATACATTAATCCACTAACATTAATTGGTTTCTCTTCGAAGCCACAAAACTTTAATTCCGACATGCAGCAAAGACACCGAATTATAATTAAAAAGAAGAAAAACATTTTGTTATGTATGTGAAAAAAAATATCACCTTTTTATTATTTAAAAATATATTTGTGCACAATTACCGGTGTCTTTCATTTATTTCAACATCTTAACAATGAAAATGCTTTATCCGTTAAAGGGTTAAATGAATGAATTCGAGATAGTCGAAAAACGTTTTTTTCTGAAATTTCTTATTTTGTGACGCATATTTTGTGGCTTAGCGATAACAGTTCTGAAGCAAGCGGGAAAGAAAAAAAAGAACCATTCCTTATCTCCTTTTTTTCTCATTCTAAATGTCCGCTCAAGAAATCTTTTCACGATTTTGAGTATTTCTTTTACCTGTATTTTTACAAATAATACATATTTTTAAAGTAAAAAATACATTCATTAACACCTGCTACTCTGTTGTCTCCGCTGCGGAGACATGATCTTTCCTTCCAAAATTTGTTTTTGGCACCAGTAATAAAGGAAAATAAATTTTTTCTTTTTCCAGAGAATTTTTCCTTCCAGAGAATTTTTGAAATTATCTGCTTCAAGGAATGTTCTTCTAAAAAAGTGGTACTAATCGAATAAAATTTGTGTAAGAAGCACCGGATTCCGAAGGGTCAAATTAATGTAAAAAGATTACTTCTTTCAAGGAATTTTATGTTTGCTTTAATCTTAAAATATGATATACATTATTTCAAAGGATGACTCAAAAAAGTTAATTAGATTAGGTTTACTGTTAGTTAAATTTAGTTTATCACTCGCTTTTCTCTTATATTTTCTATTTTTAAAAATAAAGAGATAAAACTACTTGCAAGTTTTTATAAACTAATTCACGATGATCGCTTTGAAAGCAGTAAAATATTCGTTATGTATTAAGTTCTTTTAAAACGTTAAAAAAAACTTACATTTTTGTAATTAGGTAAAAAGAAAATTAAAAATATTTCTTAACTAATAGGAGCCGTGAGGGTGTATTTTGACCCTATCAAATAAATTTTCGATTCAAACCAGAAATTTGTTAATGAAATAAATTTAATAGAAACTTCAAAAGAAAACAAATAAATACCATAAACACGTTTAACCCTTCAACGATCATGGCATTTTCATTGCTAAGATGTATGAATGACACCGGTAATTAAGAACAAATATATTTCTAATTAAGAAAACTTGATTCTTTCACATACAAAATAAAAGGGATATTTTTAGATAAAAATACCGGTGTCAGTGTTGAGTATCGGAATTAAAATTTTGTGGTAAGGGTTAAACAAAGTCTATCGTGAAAAGTATTTTAAATAAGACTGGAGTTAAATTTAAAGTATTTATCATTTAACAGGAGAGGACGGATTAATCTTTCCCTTTGAAACGAAAATATGTTATTTTCCACCGATTTTTCAAAATAGTATATTTTGTCTTAAACGAGTTTCATTTTAATAAATTATAACCTGATGTAGCAAAATTTTGCCAAATCTGGCGGGAATTTTATTCAAGTATTGTATTGGGTCAGCAACTAAGTTCCCACTCTTTAATATAATCTTTTTCTACCGGAATCTTTTTTTTTAATAAACCAAGTTGATTAAAAATAAAACAAAAAAAATCCAAGTAGAAAAAATATTTAAGCCGGCGAGAGCCTAATAAATAGGTCTCGCTCAAATAATTGCATATTTCTGAAATTAACTATCGCTCAACTATTTTAAGTTAAAAATTTGTCTTTATTGTCGTAAAAAAACTTTTACCATTAAATAGATGGAAGATTACTTTCAAAAATGTGTGGTGGCAAATTTTTTTTTAGCAAAAAAGTTGATGATACTTTTTTTAAATCTTCGGCAGTTAAGGAGTTACCGGAAATTTTAATCAATTTATTCATAATTTTTTTATTGTAATGGAAACATTAAACTATTTAAACTTTTTTGTGTGATTTGGAACAAATGAAAAATAAATTACAATGCTGGATTTTGTGAAAACTGGCAGTAACAGGTAATTTAAAATTAAAATTCAGTTCTTGTTGCCTCAAAACAAATTTCCCGAAAAATTTATTTCATACAATGTAACAAATGTACTATTACATATATTTAAATTATGTTAGAGATTTTCTTGATACAGAAATCTTTATTAATATCTATACCATCATTTAATACAATCATATGACATTTCTCACGGTAACGTCATTAATAAAATTCATGCTTATGGATGAATACAAAAGTGTCCTGTTAGGAATAGCAATATACTTATTTGAATAACATCATATTACAAGGATCATGAAATACAAGGTTTCTAAAAGCTCTTTCTCACTGTCAAACGCAAAATATAAATTGATTATGCCAGAGATAATGCGTTCATCTTCTGAGTTGGCGAACTTCATTTTGACTCAACGCAAAATTCCCTTGCAATTAAAATTAGTAATATAATTCAAATCATTCCAAATTCAGCATTTGACATTTATATTTATATTTATAAATTTGATTCTTACAAATATTTTCGGTGTTTGTTTTTAACTTCCAACAACGTCTTTATATAAAGTTGAGATAAACTTTTGAACATTTTGTTTTACATTAAAAAAAAAAAAAAAAAAAAAAAAAAAAAACAAGTGAACGGGTGAACGGTGTAACATCTAGAGCCTGGTTACTAACGGAGCACTCTCTCACCAGAAAAAAAATATAGAAATTTTCGTCTTTTTAACCCTTTAACGTTCATTGGTTTCGCCACGAAACCACAAAATTTTAATTCCGATACGCAACACTGACACTGGTATTTTTATCTAAAATTATCCCTTTTATTTTGTATGTGAAAAATCACGTTTCCTTATTTAAAAATATATTTGTTCTTTATTACCGGTGTCACTCATTTATTTCGACATCTTAGCAATGAAAATGCTAGGATCGTTAAAGGGTTAAACGCCCTTTTCGTTCAAAATTATTGTCATGACTAAGGGAAAATTCTTTATTTCTTTTTCCTGGTGAAAAAGTGCCCCGTTGATAATCAGGGCCTGGTAACATCGACGCTTTTAACCTTTTCAGGAACGCCGTTTGCAGCCTGTAAATGTTTTAGTTTAATGCTCAAACTGCCAAATGGCACCAGTATTTTTTTAGTACAATTTCACGTGCAGAAAAGTTTTTGATTATTTTCAAATAAATTTGTTCGTAAATTGAGATGGGAATCAGTTAATTGAGCATTTTTAGTTCAGAAATAAGTTGATCCTCAAAGAGTTAAAAGGTGGTGTAAGTATACAGCGTAAATCTTGACTCCAAATACTCTGATCTCCAATATCAAAAAGTTATTTTTGTTTGCTTATTTAGTGCAGATTATTATTATTTAGCGCTGATTATCCAAACCGGCCAGGACCGAGGCCAATTCGGTTAAGGAAAATTTCGGATAATTGTTCAACTTAAACATATGGTTATGACAATTTTTTGGGATAATTTCTATTCACACTATTTCCAAGCTTAAGACTATTGATGTCTACATTTTAGCACATTACAAACGACGTATTTAGAAGTTATTTCGTATAACTTTTTATTTTCTACAAAATTGGTTCAAAGTTAAATATAGAAGTACACATACCAATTAATACATGTATATGTAAATATATAACACTGCACCTACAAGCAGGCGCGGAGAGTGAGTAAGTGTCTGTCATTTCGAAGACACCAAGGAATAAAATATTTTTTTTACCCGTTTCAGAGAAATAATACTGATAAATAATGATTTTCCCGGGAGAAAAAAAAAATATACATATACATGCGGGACTCTTGCATGTTATAAATAAAATTTCAAAGATTTTAGGAACAGTAGATTTTCATAATTTTTCTCTGATTTTCTTAGACATTTCATTATTTCATAGATAGGAAATGGTTATTTAATGGCATAGCTGCCAACTTTTACGCATTTCTCCTACCACAAAAGTTTTATAGTATATATTCTCTTATTTAATCGTCGAAACCTTAATATTAATCACATGGAAAATTTCTGTATAATTTTAGTGATAGCAAAAATGCGTAAAAGATGGCAGCCATGTAATGGTTAGCTTCCGAAACATCTAGCCGAATTTACCCTACCGCTATACTAAAGAAATTTTATCTCAAAGGGTTTGAAAAAGGCGTAAAAAAATTGAATAGTCCTTGATCGCTCCCGTTAATTGGACAGTCCAGTTAACCCTTTAACCCCACGAAACCACAAAATTTTAATTCCGATACGCAACACTGACACCGGTATTTTTATCTAAAAATAACCCTTATATTCTTTATGTGAAAAATCACGTTTTCTTATTTAGATATATATTTGTTCTTAATTACCGGTGTCATTCATTTATTTCAATATCTTAGCAATGAAAATGCTATGATCGTTAAGGAGTTAAGTGGCATGTGAATAATCGGCGCCTTACTGTAGCAGAATTATCTGTGTTTAGACGTTTCAGGAATCTTAAAATTGGAAAAAAATGAAAAATGAAAGTTATATTTTAATATTTACTATATTAAAGAGTATTTGACTTTAAAACAAAATAACGATTGACATGAAAGATATGCGTATGTCATTTCATTTCATGTATTAAAAAGATTGCGATGTGCAGAAATGATATTGATAGAAGGCTACAAACTGCAAGACGTTTGTCGTGCAAAAAAAAAGTATAACAGATTATGCGCAGGATTATAAAATGTATTTCGCAACTAGAATATGTATATATATATATATATATATATATATATATACATATATATGCATGAGATTGTAATAATTAACCTGAACGTAAATAAATATATACATATTTAATGCATTTTTATATTTATAATACAAAGTTATATTTTGCTATTCTAAAATTTGGAAAACTTGAACAGTATAATTATCAAAAAAAATATTTTTTTCGAACAGTAAAAATTAAATTTTAGGTTCCTTTTGTGCAGATTTACATGGAATAAATATTATCAAAATTTCATGAAAAAATATTTAGAAATTAAATGAGGTATCTTTTGCGTTATCCACAAAAACGTTATTTAAAAAAGGATGATTTCAAAGTTTCAAAAACGGGTGTGCTGTTTTAGCCAATGAGCGGTTATAATTCAAATAACCCTAACTTCTGTTCTAATAGAAATTTCAAAGAGCATCAAAATGTCCTGAAGAAATAGGAAATTAACATCTTAAAAATAAAATTTCGACTATTCTAAATCATAGAATATCCTAAGAACCCTAAAAAAATAGCTAAATAATCTTAAGAAGTTAGTGGTAACGAAAGCATTAGGAACCCTACTTTGCGCTGGAAACCAGGCGACACTGTCTTAACGGCAGTGTTGCCAGATTGTCGAAAGCCAATTTCCCCAAAATTTCTGAAATTTTCCCCAAATCAGGGCTTTTTTCAGAAAAAGTCCCCAACGCAATTTCTACTCAAAAGGCACGTTCCCAATTTTCAATTTTCCGTTATAAAATTTTTTTGACAAATTTAAACTCAAATTTTTCCCCAAATCAAGCATTTTTTTGAAAAAATTCCCCATTTATGAAAAAAAAAAAACATTTAATCCCAACAGAATTTTTCATGTATGTTCAAAGCTAAAAAAAAAAAAAAAAAAAAAAAAAAAAAAAAAGTTATGAAATTGTTTTTTTTTTTTTTTTTTTTGCATACATCTATACAGGGTGCGTAGTCTGGAAGCACCTTGTAAGCACTTTTTACCAGAATTTTTATAATGTAAAATCTGTTTTATTTAACGAAAAAGAAATCCTTTGTCAGATGTAACAACCAGTACTTTAAAGAATTTCTGATACTAAAAGAATTAAAATCCTCTGAGTTTCTTGATGACTACGCACCCTGTCTATACTATTAAATGAAATGCATTTCTGTGCTGGTATTTCTGTCCGTATTGACAGGAAAATCTGAATCACTTATCTGAAAATTCAGAGGAGGGATAGCTCAGTGCAGATCATGATGAATCTGTAGTATATATAAACGGTGAGCACGACCGGGAGAATGATTTATATCTATTATTTATGTATTTTATTTTCGTTTTCCAAACCAAAATCGAATTCGAGACAGATCCAGTATTGGTTAATATCTGAAAGTAAAAATTTAAATTGTGATAACAATTCCCCAAGTTTTCCCCAAAATATGTTCATAGTCCCCAAACATGTCCCCAAGATTTACTTGTCCTCAAAAAATTCTCCAGGAAGTTCAAAATCCCCCAAAATGGGGACAAAATCCCCAGTCTGGCAACACTGCTTGACGGTCCCTAGTCAAACTCTACTTTTTCGAAAAGTTGTCTAAAGTACTTCATTTAATCCGTTCAATAAGAAGTCACGTACATGTTCCCATCAGAGTATAAATTATTTTTATTATTTAGTTCTAGAATAGTTTAGTTTTAATGTTAGAGTAATCGTATAATTCTTGCTTTAATTCATTATCTATAAATCTTATTGATGCGTTTAAGCAACATTAAAAATAAGTACGAATGCTTGCATTTACTATTGGGCTATTTCTATTTTTGAATGAAAAAAATGCCTTATTTAACAACAGAAACTTCGCCCACTAAATGAAACAAAATTATCTTTCCAAATATATAAGACGATTTGGGGTAAACTGAGCTTTAACCCACTTCTTGGCGGCGTTTAACCCGCGAGTAGTCGCGACTTTTTTCACAACGTCATTAGTCGCGCTCGGTCTTTTCGCCGCTGGCCCCCCGCATACCAAATATGTAAAATAAGAAATATTTTTCACCTAATATACGAAAATAACATTACAACAAAGATATAAAATTGCAGTTTTCTTAAATTATGCATTTTATTCATGAGATCTGGAGTAATTGGAAAAAGTAAAAATGAACTCGCATTAGTGACTTTTACGTAGACTTTTTTGCCAATTTCAACTTTCTTTGTAAAAATGTACCTGAAAGAAAAACAGAGGTGTCCTGTTACTTCACTAAGGTGCTCGAGAAAGCTTCAAAGTCAGCTACATGGTAGATCTCCGCTGTATTTGTAATGTGATACAAGTTAGGAGAAGATAAGTTATACGGGCGGCGAAAAGACCGACACGCGACTACTGACGGGTTAATTTTTTGCCGCGCGATAACTACGCCACGCCTTGCTTTCCTTTACTTTTAGTTATCGCTCTTCTCGGCAACCCACGGAGAGAAGAAGCGATTTTTTCTCCTCCGTTTGCGGGAGATTACGCATGCTCTGTTCGTTCTTTTTTTATAGCTTTCTTATTGGACGAGAGAGGAGAAACTTAAGAGTTTTAATTCTGGCGCCTTGAAATTTATTAAATTTCTGGTGTCTTATTAGACCGTTGGGTTACGAAGAGAGTTCATCGAGTGAGCATTACAATTTTCTTTAATCGTTTTTTTTAAATAAAAAATCCTTTGTTTTGTATTTAAAAGAAAGTAGTTTGGACATTTCTATCGTCTTTGGACCGTAAAGACTCGGTTTTGTATTTAAGCATAGTAAGTGTTTTAGGCATTTCTTTAGTCGTTTAGATGTTTTGAATCTTAATTTTATTTAATTAAATAATAAATATAAATGAAGATGATTCAGAGCTTAATGTATTTCTTTAGAAAATCTATTATTGATTTATTTTTTTATTTAAAAAAAGGCTGGTTTTGTTTTTAAAATAAGGTATATGTACAATTGCTTTGTTCCTTGAACAGAGTTGTTTTGCATGTTTACATTATATATTTTAAAGTAAAATATCACCGGAGGGTTCACGGGGCTTTTTGATTATGGTCATCCGAATTTGGAATCTTAAATTTTCTGAAATAATTTTCTAGGTAAATGAGATAATTGTTTTAATTTTTCGCAATATGCATGCTTTTTACATCATAATTGTTGCAATATTTTAAGATTCTACTTAATATATGTATTTTTTTTTTTTTTTTTTTTTTTACTGTTGCGATCTCTCTAACTCCGTTAAAAACCTAGTTTGTCAGTAAATGGATTATTATTATTTTTTTTTAACGGAGTTAAAAAAATAATTGGAGTTAAAACTCCGGGAGACAAAACGCAAAAGCGCGCCAATGTGGTGACATTTTGAAAACGCGTCAAGAAGAGGGTTAAAACTCAGTCGCGCCGACGACTTGTAACAAGTTAAAACTCTCGTTCACAAATATGTGCACACAACTGTTGAATCACTGTATTTAATTATTGTGGCTGAAATTCATTTCACGCAGCTTCTTAAGGTTAACACCTTGCGTTCGGTCGTTGTTAGTAGGTGTTTGTCACTAGCAGTAGCGGCTCGTCAGGGAATGCTGCATCAGATTTTTCTTACCACCAAAATTTAACAGAATCTTTTCTATTCGACAACTTTTGTTGATTAAAGAAAACTGAAATTACAATATAATTTTAGTGGTGTGAACAAATTGATCCAGCACTGCCTGACGAGCCGCTGCTGGTCACTAGCCACAATGCAGTTATGAATTAAGAGGAGGAGACACATAGTGTATTGCCTAGCAGTTGCGAATGTAGTAATTACGGTGATTGTCACAAGATGGATTCTGTATTTTTTAATAAAATGCACAGTTTCTGGTTACCGCCGGTGAATACTTTCACCAATAGAGAAATTTTCTATTTTCAGTGCTTTATTTTTGAGGAAATCTTCTCACATTCAATGACATTGATCTTTGTTGTCTTTGTTGTAACAATATGGCGAAACTACTACTGCTAAAATAAACTCAAACCAGTAAAAACAAATAACAGTTTTTTACATTAATTTTTACTTAAATTACCAATCAATGACTCGTTTAAATAAAAAGAAAAATTTTACATAAATTTACTGGAGGGAGTTTTGACCGCCGGTAATGTACAAAACTGGATATATATTAACCCTTTCCGGCACGGGCAAAATCTCTTAGTAAAATGAGAAGTTATCGAATGACACCGGAATTCACAAACTAATGTTTTAGATATTTAGAAATCCTTAATTCCAGCTTTTATTGTAAAAGCAAAATTTTACTGAATTATTATTTTTGCCGTTCACAAGTTTGGGATTAAAATTAGGTATCCCAGACCGGGCACAGTGTGCCGGAAAGGGTTATGCGTTCCAACTTAATGCTGGAATCTGCCGTAAATTAACATAGCTGCGCCAGCTGGTGGCAGGGGTGATAATGAATGCGCGGGCTTGACGTCATATATGTGCTGATGTTTATTAACTCCACATCTCTTATGCATATTTTCTGAATTTTCACTCAATCATGACAAATTAATAAATTCTACGAGATTTATTGCAAAATATTTTTATTACAGTTTGTTTCGAAAAAATCATGTACATTTAAAAATAGGCACAATATCATTTTAATTTCGGGAGAAAAAGTATTAATTAGTACTCATAAGTACCATATAATGCAACGAAAAATATTGACCTTTACCCTAAAATTAAAATTAGAATGCGACTTTTTTAAATACACAGATTTTTTTTATTAAAAATATGTGTATTTAAAAAAAGTCGCATTGTCATTTTAATTTTAGGGTAAAAGTCAATATTTTTCGTTGCATTATATGGTACTTATGAGCACTAATTAGTACTTTTTCTCCAGAAATTAAAATGATATTCTGACTATTTTTTTAAAAGTACATGATTTTATCGAAACAAACTGCAACAAAAATATTTTGCAATAAATCTCGTACACTTGATTAATCTGTCATGATTGAGAAAATACCTTGAAATTTAGGACTGAATTTTTAATATGAATTCTCGAAATAGCTTTGTCTGTTAAAAAAAATAAGAAAAAAAAGAGAGAGAGTCTAATCATCGATTTTAGGAAAATTATTGTCTGGAACGGTAAAATATTTAAACAAATAAATTAACACTATTTCTTTGTTTAACCCTGAGTACTAGGGTGGAGTGAAAAATCGAAAGTTGGAATTTTGATTTTGGATAGCAGCCAAAAGGTGCCTTTTAATACCTCTAATACACGTGCAAAATTTCATAAATTTTGAAAAAATTTTTGAGTCTCCTCCCAGGACATTTATATTTTCATTGATTTATACGATATATTCTTACCATACATTGTACATTAACAGGTTTTTTGGTAATCTCGTTTTATATTTTTATATTTAAAATGTCTAGTGTAATTCCTTTCATCATTTTTAAACTTTAAGCCTTTATTTTTAAATATTTGAAACGGTTTATTGAATTTTAAAAATTGTATTTTGTCATTTTTACAGTCAGAATGAGTACGCGTGTAAGCAAATCGAAGTTTACCATTATTAGAAGTTGGTGATTCTTCAAAACTAAATAAAGCTGTTTTGCCAACAATAGCAGAATGCTATAAAATATTATTATTATACAAAACAATAAATAAAACACAGCAGTAATTGTAAAGTTTGCCAAAATCAGAGGTAAAAAATAATCCTGAGAGAAAACATCAAAGGCATCAATTATTGTAGTTTCCCAAAGACGTAATGATCAAATGATAGACAACAATTTTTCTGAATATCAGAATCTTATTCATTTCCCCAAAATCAAAGGAAATTATGGAAAATTGGAAATATCTGGAAGAACTATAAGTGATAAACGTAATCTCTGATTTTAAGAGTCAAATGAATTGTATTTGGGACACATTACACCATCATTTGGACCAGGAAAGATCATTGCAGGAAGTATTGTAATATTGAACTGAAAAACACTTAAAATTTGATAAATTTATGGCAATTGGTTGTGACGGAACAACTGTAAACAGTAAGATAAAAAAATCAAGCTAATAGTTTTTTGAAACTATCATTTAGTCGTCCGTTGAAGTGGTTAATCGTCAGCTCTCTGCAAACGAATTGCCACTAAGTCATTGAACTTGAGCTTTTCCTGTTCTAATTGGAAAGTCGTTGGATCAATGTGAACAAAAGCCAGTTATGGAAATTAAAAAATATATCTATTCCTATCACAGAGAAACGAACTTTGGAGAGTTAAGTGTAGACCAAACATATTTTTATGACGTGTCAAACATTTGCGTCTGGTTAATGTTCCTCATATCTGGTAAATCGTAATCCAGCTAAAATGTCGCACTATAAATGATTGACAACTGCCAACTGATTACTTGGTTTGCAGATTGGAAGTCAGAATTCATCGCAAAATCTGAAGATTACGGCTTCATTACAAATTTATGTAATGAAAGTACATTGGTCTATGTTGTTTCACTGCAATAAAGATTCTTCTCGCAAATATAGAGCTCAAAATGTTTTATTTAAATAAAAAACTAAGTTGTTTCGTTATTTGAGTGAATATTTAAAGAAAATTCTCAATCCCGTTTTTCAACAAAACGTATACTTCTGTCATTAAGATGAAAATTTACAATAACGATAACTGATAAAAAAAATAATGTTGGAGAATTTGGATTCCGAAGAATATTGAAGATGAAGGACACTATATGTTCTATAATAAGACAGTTTCATATTCCAATCTTGAAATTCAGCGTTACAAACTATATCAACATTATTAAATGGCAAGAATGTGAAATCACTCAACATTCTTAAAACAGTAGCAAGAGAGAAACTGAAATTTCTCAGAAAAAAAATCGAAAGTCCCATCTTTCAATTTAAAAATTTGCCTGTTAGATTCAAGTATTCAAAAGATGTGTAAACTTATTACGCATCTTGAATGTTGAAGCGCTTGTGTTGAAGCGCCATTAGTGGCTGTAGTAGTAGAAGTAAGAACCGGATATATAATAGCAAAAATCAAATCACGAAAGGTAATACCTAATTTTGATAACAAAGACAAATATAAATTAGAGTGAAATGAAAGATCGTTTTACAATACATCGTATATATTCTTATTACTATATATTCAGAAAACTGCATTTCCTTTATATTTAGAGAATTATCTTTCATGTGCATTCGAAAAATAAAAGTGAAATGCATGTCTAATTATTGTATTTTCTCTTGTCTGCGACAATACGATACACATTTTAGGGTTTTATTCGCGATTCAAAGAGTTAAAACCCAACGATACTTAGATCGTTTGCAAGTAATACTTTAAGAAGTCATTGTTGTGGGTTATATTACTGAAATCAGAAATTTAGTTTTAAAAAAATAAAAATAATAAAAAAATTAAAAAGTTGATTAATTTACACTACATTGGGAAATCTTGATTTTCACATAAAAAGAGCATAATCTTTAAGAGCTGGTAGGGAACTAAAATTAATTCCAAATGAAATGAGATTTTAACCATATATTCAGTATGCCAAAAAAGCAACATTGTAGACCTATCCAAAGAAAATTTTCCGAAAACAAAGTTTTTTGGTCGTTTACACTACATAGTGAAATGTTGATATTCACACATAAAGAGCATAATCTCTAAGAGCTGGTAGGGGACTAAAGATGAATTCTAAACGAAACGAAATTTTAACCTTATATTCCATGTGCCAAAAGGCATCTTTTTTAAAAAAAATTTCAAAAAAATTTTTTTGGTCTTTTTCACTCCACCCTACTGAGTACCCAAATGGGTACATCAGTTTTGTCCCATTTTATTAATGATACTCAAATATAAATGAAATTTCGATGTAAGAATAATATGTTTCGAATTCTAAGATTCGAGCTATTGAAAATAAAACAAAAATCTCGCTCTGAAGTCAAACGAGAGAAGAAATAATTCAATAATAATTAAAAATACTGTAATAATCGTCAGTAGCGAAGAGGTTAACAAAACAACATTTAAAATTAAAGTTATTCCGAATATACGTATAATTAAATAGGTTTTTAAATTAAAAGAATGAAATATTTGCAAGTTAAACAATAAAAGTCGATACGACCAAGAAAACACTGGATTTTTATCGTCTGCAATTTGTAAATGAAAAATGGAGCTAAAGTTGAATATTTTATTTAGTATTAAATTCTATACATTTCTAAACATTGATAAACATTATATCATCATAGGAAATACTATGGTGTATATCATTTGGTATAACTTAGCTCATCAAGAATTTAGTAAAATGTGACACTATTTCAAAATTCTGCATTTACATATTAAGTACTTACAAAGTTTAATGAGTCATCTTTCATTACATTAAAAACATAATTAAAATAGAAGATATTTTAATCAGCGATATTTGTATCGCATAGTTAAATGATATTTCATCTTAGTATATTTTATGTTAATATTTAGTCGTACTACACTTATTTATTCTATATTTATTTACAATATTTCAAACCTAAAACTTATTCTACGCAATGTTTTAAAGTAACATTTTATAGAAATAAAAAAGTTTTGTTGCCATTCACACAAAAAAACTGCAATCTACTTAATAATCCTCTTGTTATGCACCCCTTCCGCTAAGTGGCATATATCTTGACCTCGCCTTAATCTTGCTGACACCTCTTCCATAGGTCTTGGAACGCTTGAAATATATGCAGTTTTGGTAATGTACTTCGGCGAATCCGGTTATAGTTAAAGTTTCACTATTTTAAGGGTATGTCAGTTCCTCTTTCTTATTAGTTCCATGCTAGCCACCAGTCTTACCGCATATGGCAGATTTTTTGTTTAATATTTTTTTTTTTGGAGGGAGCGGGGTGGGATTTTGAATTCACACCAAAAATTTTAATCGTTATTTTCTTTTATATTGTGTATGGAATATCACTCAAATAATAACCCTTACATGTGGCACCGTTTTGTCTGCAAACGGTTTATTTTAATGCCCACATTCCCAAATAGCACCAGTAGTTTTATTGTAGAATCTTAATATACTTGCAAAAAAAGTTTTTGATTATTTTTAAATAAATTTGTACGTAAATTGCGTTGTTGATAGTTATTTGAAAATTTTTGTCGTAGAAATACCTTGCCCCTGAAAGTGTTAAAGAAAAATAAAAGTTTAAATATTCAGGTTCGAAATCTGAAAGTTTAATTAAAAGTTAATCATGCAATATGAGGTACACTATGTATCATTGTCGGAAATTACCGAAATAGCATGAGGTACAATGCGTAGTCAGAGAGGGCAAGAGGTTAAAGTCCAGGTGATGCAGTTACTGACCCCAAATCAAAAAGTAATTTTTCATGTACTTATTTTTTTTTCATGCGGAATGTGTCAAATCCTGGATTCCTAATAATGTAGTGTAAAATTCAGCTATAAAATTAATGACACTCGTTTTCACTAATGCGGGTTAACTCTTGAGTCCTTGTTAAATGCTGGACATGAACATAGAAGGACTTCTCACGCAGTGTATTAATACTAAATCATGATTTTGGAACTAAATGACAAAATGACAACATTCGTAGGTCAACCGTTCTAAAAACAGGCGACTGAACCCTGGCCGTCCACATAACGCAAGTCTCTTCTGATTGGACCGTAAGATAGTCCATTTCTATAAAAAAAATCTAATAATTGTAGCTCAATGAGCATGCTCTGAAAAGAATTTTATCGCGGCGCTTCGTACTCAGTGAGATGCGCTAAAAAGGGTCTTTCTAGAGTACAGAGTTGCAAACAACTATCACGTGTATTAGTTTGTTGTTATATTTTCCATAATTTTGTCCATTTGTCCTTCGATGTCAAACATGGAATATTAATTTCTGTAAGCAAATACGTTCCAATGATCCAATGTTGCAAGAGAGCAAAGTTGTTTTGCTACAGCGCATGCTCATTCAGCTAGAATTGCTGAGATTTTTTTTTATAGAAAAGGCTGGTTTTACTGGCCAATCAGAGAAGACTTGCGTTATGTGGACGGCCAGGGTCTAGTCGCCTGTGTTCTAAAGCAGAGCCATCTGTAAACAAACTGAAAACGGCTACTATCGTAATGTGGAGAATATTTCAGAAACAAAAATTTATAAACACTTTTCTTTATAACTTAGTCATTACTAAATATTTAGAAATTTCAGTGAATTTGTCTATAATTTCCTCCTGAAAGTAGCGAACATGAACAGGTTAAATGTAAACAACACGCGAACTAAGGAACCGTTCTGCATAGGCGCCACCTATTTCAAATTTGTTTCACGGATTTTCAATCTTCGAAAGGCTATTTCGTGAGATGTTCTTCTTGCCCAGTATTTAACACGGACTCAAAAGTTAACCCGCGTTGGTAAATACGGGTGTGAGAGCACTATAAGTGTCTTTTAATTACATATTCGTCAGAAATTTTCGCTGGTGTCATCAGATGACCTAACTTTGTCTTCTGAAGTATAACAGAAAAATTCTCTATGGTGAGCTGAAATATGATATATAAATTAATCCTTCAGTAATCACGCGTCTGTCTCTTTTCCGTCGAAATTTGTTACCTTCCTCTAACTCCCTTCCCATACAATTACAGTAGTGAAATTCTGAGCAGCTGACTTTGACTGTTCCCCTTTTTATTCGAAGCAAAATTGGAAATCATTGGTTCATTTTTTAGCATTTTGTGATGTTGAAATTGGGCTTGTCATTGATTTACGATAATGAAATTGGGCTTTAACCCTTTCATAAAATTTAATTGATATTTTATTTTTATTTTATTTATAGAAAACCGAGGATCTTGCAAAGCAAAAATAAGAGTTAAAAGTTTCTGTTTGAATTAGGAGTTACTATTAAAAATGAGCCAGATATCATCTTGTACGTCATTGTTGAAAAGTTAAGAGATAACTTTTAAGATTAAGATTAAGAAGCGAGACGTTAAGATCTCTTTGCGACCACTTGCATTGACTAATTTTTCCCCATTTGTACAAAATCGGTATTTGTGCTATTTCCATTTTCGCCATTTTTCCCTTCTTCTAATTTACTCATGCAGTACTTTATTATTTTCAGAATGCCCATAAAATAATTAACTTGTATTGTCACTAAATTTTAAAAATAATTTAATAGCTATATTAGTTATGT
The DNA here is from genome assembly GCA_964019185.1 of Maratus speculifer. Lineage (NCBI taxonomy): Eukaryota > Metazoa > Arthropoda > Arachnida > Araneae > Salticidae > Maratus > Maratus speculifer. The sequence goes on along the minus strand of OZ025300.1, from coordinate 209,807,855 downwards.
AATGCATGTATTTTAACATTTTCCTTTTTTTGACTAATGAAAATTGTTGAAATATATTCTTTTATTATTTTTCAAAATATAGAGTAATTCATAATTATTTTTCTAAGGGGTTTTTTTTTAAAAAATTTATAAAGAGAATATGAAAATGAAAGACAACAGACAGAAATCTTTAAAAAAGGTAAAAGAGCTTAGCGGAAAACCAGATATAAATCTTGTTTGAGCTCTAAAAGATGAATTTGTTTTCTTTCATATGAAATCGTGTCGTTTTTGTAACATGGAAAATAGTCGGATATGGCAATCCCAGAACTTTCCACCATCTCATGAAAGTTAATATCCCTCTACTCCGTCCGGTAATAAATAGAAGGACAGAAAAAATATTTCAATTATTCAAACATTGTATATTTATATCTAAATGTAAATTGCTTGAGAGTACGTATTGAAGTAATACGAACTTGTAATTGGAGACTTCTCAAATAAACCGTTTTCACATGATATGAATTTAAATTCTACTCCAAATTAATGCTCACTCCCTGTCTTCTCCTTCCGATCATAATTAGAAGCACTCAAAAGAGATATTTCAATTATATAAGAAAGGTATACATATGTTAATATGTAAATTGCTTGATTACCTGTAAAAGAAAAGTCTACCCAAATAAACCACTTTCACATGCTAGGTATTTAACAAATCTAATCCGAATGTTTACTCAACTCCCTCTCTTCCCCGTCCTACTCATATATCGGAATAATCAGAAACTTGCATTTTAAAATTAAAGAAAAAACGCTTTAAATAAATAAATAACGTATCAATAAGCTATCAAAAAAACAAATTTACCTGAATTTGAGAGCAGCGCCGCTGATGGCTGAGTTTCACAACTAACTTTAATTAGTATTCTTCGCCTTGTTAAATCTGTGAAATTTTTTAACTGAATAACATTCGAACAACTATAAAAAAATAAAAAGTACCGATCCGAAATATTTGGCAAGAGTTTGTATCTTATATTTTGCAAATTATGTTTTCAGTTTTCCGAATACTAAAGGGTGACCTCTGACATAATTATTTCGAAAATCGTCGAAATATTACAAAAACATACTTCGGGGATCAACTAAAATTAACTTTTCTGATGAAATGGCAGACTTATGTGAGGTTATATTGGAATTCAGTCATGCTTTTTTTTTTATATTTAGTTATTCCATTTGTATTCTGGCTGATATACTGCAAAAAAGAAGGCAATAAACAAATTAACTTATTTTTATGTTATGAAAGACATAAAACCAATTGTTGAAAATATATTCGTTCTTTGTTTAAGTGTAATTAATTATAAAAATGTTTTTTATTAACAATCATATATTATTACATTATCACTTTAGAACGAAATTAACAAATTAGATGTGAAATCAACAATTACGCAGAACGATATCTTCTTCTTTCTTTTCTCCGTTTAGTCTTAAGCAGAAATATCTGAAAGAGATATTTCAATTATTCAAGCGAGGAATTCATAATTTACAATGTAAGTTACTTGATAGTACGTATTAATACGTACCTGTTGATGAAAAAACTTCCCAAATAAGCCATTTTCACATGATAAGGGGCTTAAGTGGTTCGCGAAATGAACACCAATATCTCTTAACAGAAAATCTCACAGTAGGTTTCTACAGCATTTGTGTTAAAACTAACCTCCAAAGGTGGTTTATGTGCAATTTGCAAAAAAAAAAAAAAAAATAAAAATAAAAAAATAAAAAATAAATAAATAAATAAATAAAATAAAATAAAATAAAATAAAATAAATAAAAATAAATAAATAAAAAAATTCTAAAACGAAAAAAATTCTAAAAAAAAATATTGATGTTCAGTTGGCGGACCATTTGGGAGCCCAGCATGATATGAATTAAACAATTATTCGGAATAACTGCTCACTCTCTTTGTTTCAAGTCTGCTCATAAATAAAAAGACCTGAAAAAGATATTTCAATTACACAGGCACGATATACATATTTTAATAAGTAAATTGCTTGATAGTACGTATGCAAGTAATACGTACCTGTAAATGAAAAAAATTCCAATTAAACCATTTTTATATGATATGAATTTTACATCTAATCCGAATGACTGCTCAATCCTTTCGCTAATAAATGGAAGAACCTGAAAGATATATTTCGATTATTAAAGAGAGATTATATATTTTAATGTATAAATTGATTGATATTACCGGGTGTCCCAAAAATGACTGATGGATTTTAAAATTCAATAACTTGCAAACGGTGACAGCTATTTAAAAAATTTTTGCAGGCGGGTTATGTATAATGTCAGGAGATTTTTTACAGTAATTTTTTATTTTAGTTCGAATTTCGAACAATAGGTGGCACTGACGGGCGATTGAAGGCCAGGTCGACGGTTTATTCAGCACTGATTACCTGGCCTTCAATTGCCGTCAGCGTCACCTATTGTTTGAAATTCGAACTAAAATAAAAAAAAATTGCGTTAAAAAAACTCCTGACATTATACATAACCCTACTACAAAATTTTTATAAATAGCTGTCACCGTAAGCAAGTTATTGAATTTTAAAATCCATCAGTCATTTTTGGGACACCCTGTATGTACTAAAGTAATACGTAACTGTGAAAGAAAAGACTTCTCAAATAAATCATTTTTAGATGGTAGAATTTTGCATCTACTCTGAATGATTGTTTACTCTGCCCGTCATTAATGGAAGGACCTGAAAACATATTTCGATTATTGAAGCAAAGTTAGATATTTTAATATATAAATTGCTTGATAGTAAGTATTTAAGTAATACGTACATTTAAATGAAAAAGACTTACCAAATAAACAGTTTTCAAATGATAGAATTTAACATCTATTCCGAATGACTGTTTACTCCCTCTTTATCCCGACCGGCCATAAATAGGACCTGAAAGATATATTTCAATTATTCAAGCAAGGTTAGATATTTTAATATGTTAATTCTTTGATAGTGCCCATTTAAATAATAAAATATGCTTAAAAAAATACGAACCGACTTAAAGAAAAGAATCGAGATTGGCGGCAACTTGGCGCTAACGCATATGAATGCATAGTTTTAATATGTTTATGATTGAAAATAGTTGCAATAATGAAAGATGATTTTCGACAAATCATTATTTTTTATGAAATACATATTTTTTCATTAAAAAAGTTCTAATCATCAGAATTTAATAAAATTCAAATGGGACCACATGGGTATCTTATACTTTCAAACAAAAAAGGAATTATCAAAATCGGTTAATAATTAAAGAATTTATGAGTGAATAAGAAATACATGCAGGTCGAAATCATAACCTCCTCCTTGAAGTCAATTAATTATAAGTACATTTAAATGAAAAGACTCACCAAATAAACCGTTTTCAGATGATAGAATTTAACATCAACTCCGAATGACTGTTTACTCCCTCTCTATCCCGTTCGGCCATAAATAGAAGGAGCTGAAAGATCTATTTCAATTATTCAAGCAATATTAGATATTTTAATATGTAAATTGCTTGATAGTACCATAGCTGCCAACATCTTCCGCTTTTTTGACCCGGAAAAAAATTACAGAAATTTTTACCATTCAAAATCGCCGAAATCAGCCGATTAAAAAAGTCAAACATTTCTGTTAAATTTTCCCTGGCTGAAAAATCAGAAGAGTTGGCAGCTATGTAGTACGCATTTAACTTATTCGTGACCAGCATATTTCGCGTAAATTTTATTTGGGGCGCACCACTATTTTTAGAGGATTTTAGTTTAGTTCATTAATCACGAAAATGCACCATTTAAATAACATAATTATTGCTTTTCTTTTTTACCGGTGTCAAAAGCAGTGCTGAATGCACCTTTTGAAGCGCCCCTAAAAAGGGACGTTAGGCACTAATGGGTTAAATAATATGTACATGTAAATGAATAGACTTAACAAATAAACCGTTTTCAGATGATAGAAATTTAACATTCATTCCGAATGACCTTTTACCCCCTCTCTATCCCGTCCGGCCATAAATAATAGGACCTGAAAGATATATTGCAATTTTTCAAGCAAGGTTAGATATTTTAATATGTAAATTGCTTGATAGTACGCATTTAAATAATATGTACATGCAGATGAAAAGACTTACCAAATAAGCCATTTTCAGATAATAGAATTTAACATCTATTCCGAATGACTGTTTACTCCCTCTATATCCCGTCCGCTATAAATAGAAGGACCTGAAAGAGATATTTCAATTATTCAAGCAAGGTGTACAGTGGCAATCAAAAAGTTTCCGTCAAGTTAGGTTTTTTATAGGTTTGTCAGGACGTTTCAGCGAGGAGGAAACGCAATTGCTTCGAAGGCTAAGAACATTCAAATGACCTTAGACAACGTAATCAACTTGATTGGGTAATGAAGACACTTGATGTATAGGAGGAGTCTCGCAATTCGTGTGTGCAAAAAATTTCGGTCATTTGTGATTATTTTGTTTCTGCTATGCATAAAGTTAATTGCTAAGAAAAAAAACCTATTCATAGGGAAAAATTAACTATATTTTTAAAGACTATCTGCTTTCTGAAAAATAGAATGCTCATTAGGCGTTTATGTGGCATTCTTATTTGTCGGAATATAGCTAGCCTTTAAATTCAGAGCTAATTTTTCACGACATTTTTAGCAGCGCACTCAATGTCATATAAAACAAAAAGCCATTTTCATTCAAATGTAGCTTGTCCTTCAATAAATTAAGTTAGCAAAATTTTTAGGCTATATTCAGTCTAGAAAATAAATCTTTAAAAATAAAATAATACAATATGGACATTTAGTGCCTACAGCAAAATGTTAAAATGTTTCTTATTCAGTTACTAAATCTCAGTGATTAAAACTAACTTGGCAGCTCTGATACTAGGAAAATGTCCTTTTCAGAGTTAGTAAATGATATGCAGATAATTTTTTGTTGTTTGGTATGCCATGTCTCCTTAACCCCTTCTTGATGAGGGAAATTTACAGACTATTTAATGTTTAGACACCGGTTTTGCTAAACAGTATTTTTTGCCGAATTATAGCATGAAAATTCTCGGAATAAATAAGGCAAAATTTACATCAGAAATTTTGGTGATAATCAGCGATTCTACGCACCTTATGTGGCACGTATACCGGTCACTCGTCCCAGAAGGGCTAGTACGGTCCCAACGATCATATATAACTTTGCAACAACAACTTTATACAATCTACCCCTCTGAAATATATCCAGCTTTAGTCGAAGATGTATTGAAAATAAATTTTATTTGTAATACAAGCAATAAAATGTGGGTAAATGAAGGTGTTCTGTAATAAAAAGTAGGCTGGAATCAATAAATTTTTTCTTGATTTATTTACCTTCGTCGCAATTTATATCTTTTAAACTGGGAAATTTCTTTAAAAGCATAGATAAGTATGTGTATATTTAAATTTCACTTCATACCAGAATAATATACTAGATATAAATATATAAAATAAACATTCTATATAAATACTAATACTTTTCATATTTATTCATGACAACTAATTTCATGAAAAGAAGCAGTCTCTATGCGTAGAGATTGCTTCAGTGTTGCCAGACTAGAGATTTTGTGCCCATTTTGTGGAATTTCGAACCTCCAGAGGAATTTTTGGGGGACAAGTAAATTTTGGGGACATGTTTGGGGAAAAACTTGGGGAATTGCTATCACAATTTCGATTTCTATTTTCGGACATATGCCAATACTGGAGCTGTCTTGAATTCGATTTTGATTTGATGAACGAAAATGAAATACACAAATAATTCATATAAATCATTATTCTCGTGATCGTGCACATCGTTTACATGTATGACAGATTCATCATAATCTGTAATGGTCTATTCCCCATCTGAATTTTCAGATAAGTGATTCAGATTTTCTTGTATTCGCCGATAGAAACACAAGTACAGAAATGCAAAAACAAGCATTTTCAATAGTATAGATTTATGCAACAAAAATAAAAACAAATATTTAACTTTGTTGTTGTTGTTCTTGTTTTTAGTTTTGAATAAACAAGCAAAATTCTGTTGAGATTAAATGCTCATTTTTTTTTTCATAAATGGGGAATTTTTTTAAAAAAATGCTTGATTTGGGGAAAAAATTGAGTTTAAATTTGCTAAAAAATGACAACTGAGAACTTGCCTTTTTAAGTAGAAATTGTGTTGGTGATTTTTTCAGAAAAAAGCACTGATTTGGGGAAAATTTCAAAAATTTTGGGGAGATTGGCTTTCGACAATATGGCAACACTGGATTGCTTTGCAAAGTGATTCGTTTTTCAGTGTTCGTTCGCATTAACTACTTATACCTTTCCTGCATCGAGTAAATCAGTTTGAAGTAACTAACTTCCACTGGAATGTATAAGTGAATTTATACGAAAATGCGAACTTTCTTATTTTCAGGTATATTATAAAAGTAAAAATTTAGATATTCTTAGTGCCAGTAAAATTAAAATTAGGTGTCCTTTTTTTACGGCGCCTTTTTGATTCACATGATACGGCGCCTTTTTGATCGTCGTACAAACGTCGTTAAAAAGTAGTGTTCAGTCCATGTTTTAATCTGTTGTATGTAAAAAAAGAACCTGTTAAATGGTTAGGGGATTTTACGTGTATTTGTGCCAGTCTTGATTGCTATGTCTGAAGAAAGACTTTGTCAAAATTATATTTTTATTTTTTTCTTTTATCGTTATATTTCCGGAGAGCTATCGAATATCCATTTTTATTTAACCTTTCTACCCTGAATGGTTCGAATCGACCCGTTTCTATCATATATTTTATCCGATTTGAACCAGGAATTTCTTCATACACTAAGTTAAATAAAATATTCAGAAAGCTAAGTTAAATAAATAGGTAAAATAGCTTTAAATAAAAATTCTCGTGTCAATTATTTTTATCAAGTTTGGGTAATTTTCAACGGGGTAGGAAGGTTCAAAAATCAATATTCATTTTCCCTTGTAAATAAGATTGTATAGAATACATACATGGGGGTAGCGCAAAAATCCGAATATATGAATACAGTTTAAAAGCTACCTAGCGTCATTTTTTCAAAACAAAAATCTTTTACATACACTTTGAGAATATTTGCAAGAGAAATATTCTACGAAACACACTTTTAAAGTAGTCTTGCTAGTAGAATAAAGCTATCTGCCTTTAACCGAAACTTTGTAATACTTTTCGTCCTCTGATGTTTGAGTTCATTTTCAGTAATTATCTTTTTATTTAATCGTAGCTTTTAGTTATTTAATATACATGACATTTTTATTAGCAAAATGGAATACACAAAAATCTTAGCTTTACTTTAAAAATATTCAAAAGCATGATTGTCAACTTATAAGTATTGTCAGTATTCGAAAAGACTAAATGCCCTGCATCAACGTTGCTAATTTATCCTTTAATAAAAGCGGTGCTTATCAAAAAAAAAAAAATGTAGTACATCGGGCATGTCTAGCATAAAATAGCTTTTAAATTTCTTTTAAAACGTGTGCTGGCCAAATAAAATTTGTGTAAAAATTACCAGAGTCCGAAGGGTTAACACTAGAATGACGGCGAGGTACCAATTTGGCCCATACTGAGGGAATATATTTCGGTTTGACCCATAAATTTCTTTTAAAAATATATTTAAAAGCAACAGAGAAAAAAAGGGGGTTAATAAAATAACTTAAACAATTTTAAATAAAGTTCTGGTGTTACATATTTTTTTTATAAAAAATGTGTAAAAATTCCCGTATTTCTAGTACCCCTTAACAGTAGGCTTAATAATAAAATTTAAATTGTATGTATAAAATAAAAAGAAGATGTACAGATATAAAATTTCTAGAAAATCTTGCAAGCGATTACAGTTCTTTATGGCTTGTAATACGCAACCTTTTATGAATGATCCTCCTTTTTTCGGCTTACAATTCTACCGCTTATATCGATCAAGACAAGGCTAAAACTAATGCCAACTTATATTATCTCAATTCTCTCAAAATTGACCCTAGGTAGCCAATCTTTTCTCGGGGAAGTTTTATTATTTTTTTCGCCCATCAAAGGGTTAAGTTTATCGCAACTAGACAATCCCTCAATGTTGTTTTGCTGTTCATTATTTTTCAGCTAGTTCATTTAACATATATCTTCTTTTACAGTATATATTAATAATTTTCATAACGTATAATCACAATGCCTCTGTGATTCCTTATTTAATTATTTTTAATAAACTGTTTCTAATCTAACACATTGTATGCGCGTGTTTAGTATCTTTCAAATATTTAAAGCTTTTAAGACTGTTTAAAAGTACATATAATAAAATGTATGCATATCTAAAAACCCTCGTTAAAGATCCGGTGCTCAGAGAAGTGCATGTTGTAAACTTTAGAAATTAAGAACATTATCAGAAAAATTTCCTGAAAATTAAAAAATCTTATTCAAACAACTTTAAAATTAATTAAATATAATGAATTTCACTCTTTTGTGTAATTCTAAAAATAATCCAACTAATTAGCAAAATATTTTGTAGATTAGGAACACGCACCAAGAAACTGATTCTGTATACATAAAATAGCTATTTGGAAAACTTTTATTTGATTTTAAAAAGTTGATGTAAAAAAAGACATTTTTTTATTTTATTGCAGCATTTATCTTAAATTGTAATTTAAACAGTAATTACAGTCATGCAATCTGCTGTATTTTTGCAGACTTGAACATATGAAAGAAGTTCTTCGGAATACATACTGCTTTTAATAAGATAATATTTTTATGGGGAAACTTTAGCTGAGGATTTTAATTAGAAGTTTTTATTCTAAAAATCCTTATTACTACTGAAATCTCAATTTTTATTTCTCATAAAAGCATTAGTTTCATAATGCTGAAATTTAAAAAATAAAGAATTAATATATATCGCATGTAGGACAAGTTTCCTTAAGATTCATTCAATAAAACAAGCACTTTAGAATTAATTCTTCACATTATAATTATTATTTCGTTATTACAGAAGAGCGCCGATTATCCGGAGGCCGATTAACCGGATTATCAAATTAACCGAATCGATCAAGGACCATAAGTTTCTTTTCCCGTCTTCTCCAAAATTTTTGAAATGAAAATTGTTTAGGTGCTATAGGGACTAAATAGGCTGGATACAGAGTTCTCGCTGTCGCTTGCCATTACGCCAAATTCTTCATTTGGCGAGTAAACAAGCGATTAGATTCGCCAAATTGCTAGTGCTCAATTTTTGCTTTTTCTTTCTTTACTTTTTTGTTTTTCATACGTATGTATACACATTTTTAATATATTTGTAGCAGATAATTGAAATTAGATTAATAGCAATCGTTGTAGCAGTTATAAAAATTTAAATTATTTTCGAATATATTGAAAAAAAGGGGGTACATTAAAGGATTAAAGATTTTTTTGTGCTACACGGCGAATCTATTTTACTATTCTTTTTTTCTTTCATTTGGCGAATGTTTTATTTTTATTTTTAATTAGCCAAATTACTAACGTTGGTCAAATGACATCAAGAACACTTGCTGGATATCACCGAAGTAAAATGTTAAATAACTGTTTCCTAATCCTGAAAAAATAAAATTGCTGAAAAATGCAAAGAGAAAAATGCATGAAATCAATTGTTTCTAGAATTTCTTTTCACTTCTAACACGCGAAAGTCCCAAGCATTTTTCCCCACGAACATCACTCTTTAATATTTATAAACAGAGGTGCCAAGTCTCTGGTTTTTGGATACAAAATCTTAATACAAAAAATGCTCTTTTATTTAGTTGAGACATTTAGCGATTTAAAATAATAATGACATTTTTTAAAGATAATAGTGGTATGCAAAAAGGTGGAGACTTTGCAACTTTCTATAAAATCTCTGAAAGAGATTAGGAAATTGCTTCTTTAGTTCCTGGGTATTTTTGTAAAGAGGGACACCCCTCTTTTCCCGTTTGTGTATGTGTTACGGCTTCCCCATAACCCTGGATGTCGCGGAACATCCATGGCGCATTCTACTGTACTTTAGGTTGGCCGTTTTGGCAACATATGAAAATCGTCTGTTTGTTTATCGGCAATCATAGCGGACCTATCGTGCGTTCGCTGGATCCACATTCTTTAATTAAAATGTAAATATAATGTGTAAATAATTTTGTATATAAAGAATTTTAAGTAATATTAGTCGTAGTAATTGAACCAGCGACCAAATGAGTAATTAAAAATACTCATTTAATATAGGAGGACCAATTACACTGTTTGATAATATAACAAATAATAAAATAAACTCATCAGTGTATACTAGATGTTAAAATTTTTTTATTAAAATTCATGTACTACTTACAAGTAAAGCAGAGTTGATTTCCTACAGTTTCGAACAATAAAGCTTGTTCATCATCAGGGAAACATTAGAAGATAAATAACTTAGAGAAGATAAACTAATTAGAAGATAAAAAAAGAAGATTAACGTGTTAGTTTTTTATCTTCTAATGTTTCCCTGATGATGAACAAGCTTTATTGTTCGAAACTGTAGGAAATCAACTCTGCTTTACTTGTAAGTAGTACCCTAATTTCCTGCGTATAATCCGCGGATCAAACAATCCTTTTTCGACCCAGAAAGTTTATTAAATAAAATATAACTTTTCAAATCGCCGTAAATATTTGCCTTCAATTACAAAATTAAATTTCTGGGTCGAAAAAGAATTGTTTGATCCGCGGATTATAGGCAGGAAATTAGGGTACATGAATTTTAATAAAAAAATTGTAACATCTAGTATACACTGATGAGCTTATTTTATTATTTGTTATATTAAAAATACTCGCACCACATTCCACAATTCGTTCCAGATGTTTGTACATTAAATGAAAAACCTGCTATAATTTCCAAGTGTAATTATATTTGCAACTTTGCATTAATTCTTGTAGAAATTAAAATTTAAAAATGTTTTTTTTTAAATGATTTTTAAATATAACCTTGTTATGCGCTATAATATGAACTATTACAATTGACAGTCTTTAACCTGGAAAAAGTGCGAATGGAAGTTACATAAAAATAATTGCATTTAGCCGTTTTTAAAATTGTCCAACTATCTGAATAATTCAGTAATCGGATTGATCTCGGACCCGTCCGGTTCGAATAATCGGATCTCTACTGCACTTTTATTTTCAATAAATACTTTATTAAAAACACAAAACAATATTGATGGTTTTAAGAAAACATAATGCAACTATTACGCGCAGCTAACAGACACAAAAACAAATTTTCAGCTTCGATTTTTTTTCTTTTTATTAATATCGCCCTCTCTGTAACGTATGTAGATTTTGGTGATATTTTGGTCACTTCCGATGATGAAATATGCATCGTATTTCATGATATTCTGTTCAATTTTTTTTTTTACGCTTTACGTCGCGCCCTGAAATTTAGACTTGAAATTTAGACAAATAAAAAAATGTCGGGATGCTATTTAAGTCTATATAAGTACATATGCAACACTTTGTAAAGATTGAGCTTATTGTTTACATTTTGTGGTTGTTCTATCAGCAGGAATACTACGCAACCAGAATTTTGAAAAATGCGACAAAGCGCACATTGCAGGCAAGCGCGGAATTAAGTTTTTGCATCTGAATGAAAAACACTGTTATCATTTTCGATCAATATATGTTTACATTTCTATGTATGCACATGTTTTACACATAAAAATATTTACAAATTTATTTATTTTATCGTTTTGTGGTATTTTTAAAGCAAATCACATCGTTTTGAAAAAAAAAACTAACATTTCAGGTTTTGAACATTATTAATTTTGTGCGGCATAGTATTCTTGATACCGAATGCACATTATAGTGGTCTAAAAAAACATTTTTTGAATTTTTTGAAAAGCTGTCTTCCCAAAAAGTTGCTAACTGACTATAAAATAAGATTAGAAAAGTTTCAGGTCGTTTGGATAATGTTAACTCGTGCCTCATTGTGGTCAAAATATGAAACAAGTAAGGAAAATTATGCATTAAGCAAAGATTATGAAACACTTTACAACATTTCCCGTAATCTTTAACAAAACTTTGTTATCTAGGGAAATAAAGTGTTACTGTCTTATACAAATACGTATTCCGATACTTTTGAACAGCCTTGTATTTGATCTGTCGGTTGATATACAGATTATATAATGGGGAAATTTAGTTCAGCAAGAAAACGCCTAACTGGTTGAAATTTTCCTTTCTACAATTTATATTAATAGATGGAATCATACTTGAATAGTTTTGTTTAGCCCTCTAGTTTACCTAGTGCCTTTAATACAAGAAAGTATTCATCTAACACTTAGTTCAAGCAAAAATACTCTTTAAACTACTTAAATCACATTTCCAGAAATTATCATCCGAAGATGACCATGTATCCTGTTCCTTCCGTGACCCTGTTTATCATTTTATCTATATTCTACAAAACCTTCTTAATAAAATGAATGCAGTTCAACATAAAAATGCATAACTCAATTTTAAAAACATCTTTAAGTCAATTATGCTCATATTCAGTAACCTTTCCAAGATCTTTTATGTAACCCTGTATAGATAAATTGTGTTTCTATAAGACTTTATATACATTATATAATATGCATATATTTAGTAAAACTTAATGCACATATCATAATTAAAAATCCATTTTCATCCATCCAACAGCAATCATCCATATTATACAGTACTTTGGATAGAACTATTTGAATTTTTTTGTGTGTCCCTGTAAATGCTATGCACTTCGTATTATGCATGAAATAACTCATATTAAGCCTCAGTGACGTATATCAATTTGATTATTTCATGAAATCACTTACTATAATTAAAATATGTCGCAAACAATGCCCTCTTTATTATTATGCAATGGGACTCTTTTGCGTGGCCCTGTAAATTAAAAATAACAATTCTTTTCACTGCATACTTCACAAAATGTTTATTTTAGTGCATGTATATAAATTTGAATATGTTTGGCAGGAAGTAGCATCTTTAAAAATCTTTGGAAACTATTTTTTTCCATAGGCCTTAATGTAATGGAAAATTTTTGTCTGTCCCTGTAAATAAACTAATCATGGTAGAAACTTCATTTTCAATAGAGCTATTGCTAGAATAAATCTAAATAATATTCAAAAAATTAATGACGATTCGAGTATATTTACGAGAGTTACACCGCGGCCAGGCGGCCAGACGGACTGACAAACCGAAAGAATAAACGCTTTTCAACTTTGTTGAAAAGTGTTTTAAAATACGTGATTTGCCGAAAAACGCTGAAGAATGAAATGAATTTTTGTTTGCTGCATTCATTTATGAAATGAATACAGCTGAAGCTAGATATATTATGCTGGTCTCATTTTTTTTTAAAAAAAAGTATTTTTGCCTTGAAGAACCACAAAATGTCTTTTGCAAAAAATTGTAGATTTAAACATATGTGCATTTTTTAGACCCAAATTCGATCTGAATCCTAAAAATTATTTTTTATGGAAATGCGAAAAAACACTGCAACATCCCATTTTATCATCTTTTCACCTTTTTGCTTTCATTTAGCACATAAAAAAGGATTTAATTTTTAAAAAGTTTAAAGTAAGTGAAAAAAATGAAAAATTAAAATGAAAGAATTAAAAGTAAAAAAAAATAGCAATAAGAAATTTAAAAATGGGAATGAATAATATTATTATTTTATTATTTAAATTGTGCTTCAAGAAAGGAAGCTTGATAAAGAAAACATATATTATTATTGTTGTTGTCAAGGTAAGATGTCAATGAATTAAATAAGGTGGATTTTAAAGGTTCTTGAAAAGTTTTTCAACGAATACAATTTTTACAATAGATGCTGTTTTAATTTTTCGTCTTTTTGTCCAGGAATTAAATTCTCGAATTAATTATAGTACCCTTTTCATCCTTAGAACCATTTACTGTTTTTTAAACCCTTGGGGACAAGCGACACCTATACGTGCCGCAAAAAGGCTTAAGAATCTTCACTAATCCCAACTAGTAAAATTTTATTGCAAAATTTGCTTTATTTAATAGGAACAAGTAAACAAGTTAGTTGGTTTCTTGGACTTACATCCAGGATAACATGATACGGTGATTTTCAATGCAATGGGATCCATAAAGATGCTTAAACGTGGCTGGATGCCACAGAAAAAAGAGTTTAAGAAAAAAGATAGGGGAAGATGGGGATACTTGAGCCATTTTTTAAATTTTAATTTTTTTAATTTTTTTTATAATTTCTTAGAACAAAATAAAATATTGAAAATGAAAATTTGATATTTTTTCTTCAATTGAAAACCACTTTCAATTAATTTTGAACTATTTTTCTGTCTAATAAATTTTTACTTTTTCTTTTACATCGTGGCTCAAGTATCCCCATGGAGGGGATACTTGAGCCAGATGTCACATTCGCACCAGTATTTTGCAAAGAAAAAAAAAAACGATTTACAATATACGCGAAAAAATGCATTAAACCTTTTTCAAATAAATTTGGTCGAATTTTCTGGTGTCGTTGTGACATTTCAGAATTAAAATTATGTGGTGGAAAATTCTACTAGCAGAGCTCAAAGGGTTAATCACCATACTTTCAAAATGGTACCAAGGTATGTGATTTCTTTTTTACATGTTCAGAACTATAAATATGTTACCATGTTGCCAGTTTTAGAAAGAAAAATTGACCAACTGTAGAGATAATAGGGGTGGCTCAAGTATTCCCTATGCTCAAGTATCCCCACTCTCCCCTACATAAAAGAACTACAGTATAACTTAGTACATAAAAAAAGAAAAAAGAAAAATGTTCATTTGATCACAAACTGAGCTAGTAAATTTAATCGGAACATTTTCTCAATTCAATAAGAGACAAATTTCTGTTTTGTAAAACTGGTGACAGAACATTAAAAATTTCGAAAAAAGCTCCCGTCGCGAAGGGGTTAATAATATTTGTTTTCACGTCATACGTTAAGATCAGTATTTAAAAATTATATATTAATATAAATTCTCTTCAAAAAAATTATAATTTGACATGGAAAATATAACATTGATTTCTTTGTTTATAAATAATCCACTTCGTTGAAACTTATTGTTATTATATGCCTATCATCATCATCAGTTTTTTATTCAAATAACATTTATTTTTTAGTCATGATTTTTTTTAAATTTAAACTATCTAAAAATGAAAATGTTTCTTGATTCAAGTTAAGGTTACATAGCTAATTTATCTTTTTAGCCAGTGTTTGCCTGCAACCAATTTATCAATTTATCAATTTTTCTATAAGCAACAAGTCATTTTAATAATTGTATCTCTTGACTGTCGACCAAAGTGGTAATGAGGATACTGAACCACGCTTTGTGTAAATATTGATTATAAATAAGCAAATGTTTCTAATACCTACTTTTTGTAAATTTTGAGAGCTAATCTATGAAATATATATTGTGAGAAAATAAATGGTCTGTGCCATCCGTCTGTTACGATGAGCACAAGGCGCTCTGAAACACTCGTCTAAACACTCCCTAAAATTTCTTACAGGAAGACGTCTTATAAAAATTACACAAAAGTTGAATAAATTCTTTATAATTAACCCCTTGGAGACGAGCGACACGTATATGTGCCGCAAAAAGGCTTAAGAATTCGTGTTTGTTCTCATCAGTAAAATTTTACTGTAAAATTTGACTTACCTTAAAATACCATATTCAGTTGGAGCATTTTCTCGATTTAATAAGACACAAATTTCTGTTTTTAAAAACGGGGGACAAAGCATTAAAATTTTCGTAAAAAACTCTCGTCACGAAGGGTTAACCCTGGGTTGTTTATTTTTCGAATCTTCTATAAGAAAACTTAAAATTTCCTATGGCTCTAATATTTTATACCTAATATTTCTTCTTCAGTAGCATTTTTATATATTGCCTGATCCAGCTTTGACTACCCAATCTGAAAAGTTCTCTTTTTTTTAATCCTGTTAAGAGGCAGCGGTTCTGCCAACTTTACCATCAAATTTGTTTATTTGGAAAAACTTTCAATTTATGGTTGTATTGCAACGTTTATTGCAATGGAATCAAATGACATTACCTAAATTTTTTCAACTTCCTCCCCATCATGAAATGTTAAAAATACACCTATTGCCTGAGTTATTCCAAACTATTTTATAACTGAGGAAATCTTATTTACTAATATTTATCTGCACAACTAATTAAAACTGCTATTGGGCTACTGGTAATCGCCAATTTCTGAAACATAGTTTAGTTATAAATTAGACAATTAAATCTGCCTCAACTCCATCCAAACATAACCCTATGCGTCTGTCACCACTATTGAATATTGGCATAATGGTTACTGTACCCCAGCAGTCGCTGGCATCAAATTAATCTCTTAAGGGCAAACAAAAATGTCTCTGTAATATTAAATTCTCACCAGAAAAATTAAAAAAAATTGTTTTAAAATTAGAATATCATTTTTTCAGCATTTTACCGCTAAAGTTAAAATTATGAAATTCCATAAAAAGATTCTGGTGAGAATTTCGTTTAAATTACGTGTGATAAAACATATACTACCGCCGCTCAAGGGATTAAACAGGGAATCAATTCTCAATTTACAACTATTTCGCGATTCGAGGAATTGACTTCCAGTATTCTGAAAGGGCTGATTTGATTGGTTTTAACCCTTTGCGGCGCAGTGGTTTAGTAGATAAACCACTTAATTTTAATTCCCAAAAGCCACATTCGCACCGGAATTTTGTTTAAAAAAATTACGGTTTTTTGAATGCGTGAAATACAGCGTTTTCTTATTTACAAATAAAGTTGTTTTAAAATTCCGGTGTCAGCCATTAATTTCAAAACCTAAGGAATTAATTTGCCCTGCGCCGCAAAGGGTTAAAAAAGCAAAATTACCCATAGATTGCATACCGTTTTCAACTTATTTATAATATTATGAAAGAAAAAATTTGAAATAAATATTCCAAGAGCCGTTTGCACAAAAACCTAAGTCATGAACACAAAAAAACCTTTATTTATGGAAGAATAGTAATGGAGGAATCTAATGATGCATGTCTGTCGAAAGCGAAGTGGTGTATAAGCCAAAAATTAATATCATTAGTCGTTGACATGTAGGATTACCATTGTGTTTTCCTGCACTCAGTTTTTCATGGTTCCATACTTTTGATTGTACGGCAAACACAATACTTAGCCAACGAGTCAACCACTAGTGGTATCAATTTTTGGCTTATATACCACTTCACTTCCGGCAGACATCGGTCATTAGATTCTTCTCTTCAATAAAATAAAGGGTTTTTTTCTTTCGCTCGATGACTTAGGGTTTTGTGCGGTCGGCTTTTAGACTAAAAGAAATATTTAAAGAAATATGCAACGTTTTTGGACTAGTGTATCACGCGAAACACGTAACAAAAAATCTAAAGAAACAGAGATCAGTATATACTTTTGCTAGAAATATATTTGCCAATGTGTAGATTTTTATTTAAAAATTTTTATTAACAAAAATGTTCACAATAAACGTTTAACTTATTTTGTTTTATATGTAAATCACTGCGTCTTACATTCTTTTTTATATTTACTACCACTATTTATATATACATATATCTTCGTTGTATATTTCCTTAATATGGTCTTTTTAATGAATGCGTAACTACCAGATGACCAAACTCCACCTGGTATTTCAGCATAGAAAATGGTTACATTTTTTAAACTCAGAATATTCGGTCTAAAATAAGCGAAAGTAAATAAATAGAAATAAAATTTTGAATTCCTGATCTAAATATGCCTCTACATTAATTGTGCTATATTCAGGGAAACAGTATGTGGCTGAGTATTGTAAGGCCAAATAATGACTAGAAGATGAACATCAAAATTCTAAAAAGCGTATGCTTATGTCAATACCTAAATAAAAAATAACTTCATGAAATTCAACGGATTAGTTTTAGAGTTACATTGTAAGAAGGATTGTGCAACTGATAAAAAGATTTTTCAAAAGTAGTAAGTATACGCCATAGAGTTACATTGTAAGAAGTATTGTGTAACTGATAGGATGATATTTTCAAAAGTAGTAAGTATACGCCAAAAAGAGTATAATACATATCATTTATGCAATTCCAAAAACTTTTTCTTATATGATAATTAAAAATCTAAAAATATTTTTTCTCCTTAAGGTCGCTAACTTCTGTTTAGAAGGCAAAAAACTTTGTTAAAGCATTCTTTCTAATAAGAAAACTTCTTTTTTCATTTTATAAAAAAAACCAACGAATGAACTCGTCATTACTTTGAATTTTACCTTACGCATTTCAAAGATGTTTTTTCCCTAGAATTCATTATATTCAATACTTTTCTTTGTAATTTAAAAAAGAAATTTCTATCCAATTACGAAATCTGTTTCTTTCCTTTAAGCTTTATTGCTGTAATTTCTTTGAGTTTGGGACATTAGAACAGTAACTTTTAATTCTTCGGAAAAGATTGTTAAATGTTTC
Source organism: Maratus speculifer (assembly GCA_964019185.1). Lineage (NCBI taxonomy): Eukaryota > Metazoa > Arthropoda > Arachnida > Araneae > Salticidae > Maratus > Maratus speculifer. The sequence goes on along the minus strand of OZ025300.1, from coordinate 209,789,424 downwards.
GAATTTATCTTTTGGATTTTCTTTTCTTTCTGTGTATGTGTTGTAGTCCTGAATTGGTGATAAACAGATATTTAACGACAAGTATTTGAAAAACATCTTGTTTGATGTAAAAGTTTTAAAATTATTCAATTTTATCAAAAAACTTTTCTAAAATGCCTACAGTTCAGTGAAAGTTTGACAGTATAGTACCTCGAACTTTAATGCGAAATTTCAAATACATTCGGGTAGTTTTAGCTGAAAGTTTTTGCACTATGTGATGAATGTGCACTATATGATCTCTCTTATTAAATAATACATAAAATAGTATTCTTTATTTTAGCAATATATGCTAATTTTCTTAATAAAAATTAATGTACTAAGTATATGCGTTATACATAACTAACCTTAAGGCATAACAGTACAAACATATACTTAATTAAGAGTGGTTCACTGTTACCTTTTAGTTTTTTGCTTGATTTTAATTGCTTACTGCAGCAAGTTGTTTTTTTTATTAGCTTACTTTCTCTTGGAAGATCAAAAATAAAAGAAATACTAATTAGGGAAAATAATATGATAATTAACACTTTCTCTTATTTTATGCAAAATAAATAAAGACTTATATTTTATGTTTTTATTTTAATTTATTAAATGCACACGTGATAATATACCTTTTATGTAATGATAAATCGCAAATGTATGCATTACTAACATAGTATAAAATGAGGCATTACTAATTTGACAATTTTTTTTAAACTACAGTTTTTAATTAGGGCACAATTGCAATATAATATAAAGATTATTTTGTGGACAATATTATGGACAATATTTAATTTCTGAGAAATAATACAGTCAATCAGGGTAACACTGCGCCAAATCAGGATAATTTTGCTCAACGTTTAAAAAAAATTTATCGAATCTGCCATGGTGGAATGTTGACTAATTGTTTCCAATGTATTGCCAAATTCACACTAGTGCTGCTATCTATATTTTGAGACCAAAACTTTGTTGTTAACTTAAGTGATGTATTATGTTTAGTCTTTTTTTCTCTCAGGGCCTAAAGTTACCTTGATGTATTGTTGACATATTTGGGACAAAAAAGATCCCAGATTGTTTGGTAGTCTCCGCTTTTTGGAAAAAGAATTGAGCTTAATAAAAAAAGGGTTGGGGGACGAATTATATTATTTTAAAAAAGTAGTGTCTGCGAAATAATCCGAATAAAAAAAAAATCCCTATCTGGAAACTCTGCCCTGATAGGCCGAAATTACCCTGATTTACTGTAGTTAAACTGATTTTAAAATAATTCTACCAATTATTTGAGACTATAATTCTTTTATTTCAAAACAATTTTCTTGCTTTCACGATTACGTGCTATGATTTGACAACGGATTATTATTTCATTATTTTAAAACAGTTATGATACATTGCTAAAAAATAAATTAAAATAAATAAAATAAAATAAATAAATAACAAGTCGGCATTTCAGCTCTAAAAGTACAAAACGTGGTTTCATTTCAATTCAATGGCTAAGTATAAAATTATACTGTGAAGCACGTTTGAGATATCTAATTAGTTTATTTAAGAAGGCTCAAATGCATCAACAAAGCGTGTAAAGAATACGGAATTTGCTAAAATTTTCTGAAATTTATTATTACTTTAATTTTTCAATCTATTTTTTAAATATTTCATTTGTTTTGCTTTTAAAGAAAAACTGAGATTTTTTTATAGTTTAAAGTTTTATTTGACATAAAAAAATACATATAAATTAGTTTCTGATAGTTTATTGAATTGCTTTTAATTTAATGAAATTATCTGAATATAGTGACGCGATTTTATTATATTTTTCTAAATTATTATTACATAGAGTATTCCAATTATATTTTTTTTACTTTTACAAATTTAACTTATTTTACAAATTTACTTATAAATTTAACATATTCCATTTATTTGTGAATCGAGATACGTTTCTTTTTCTCAAAAACAGAATTAAACATGAATAAAAATTCAATGTATTTGTGTCCTAATTCTTTGGCTGCTTCTTGAATTGCCTTTAATAAAATGAAATATTGTTTTATGAAGGCTCCATATTTCACTCTTATCATATTTCAAACACATTCTTAACATTCACACTTCCAATCAAAACAGTTTTTTAAGATATTTTTTTTACGTTTTCTTTAATATTACTTCATTATCATGATTCGTACAAGTACCATTAATTTTGCAGGTCAAATACCTGTATTGTTTAAAAAATAAATCTAGTTCAAATGCGTAATATTTCGCCGTATTCAAGGAAAAAAATTGTATAAGAAAATACTGGTATTGAAGAATTTCATGGTCTTGAAGTTCCAGGAACCGTGTGAACCGTGGTTTTTCGACCTTTGCCTTCCTTGTCTTTGAAATTTTGCTTTCTTTCAATTTTTAAACGTTTTAATTGCAAAATATAAATACAAGTGTTAGTAATATCACTTACTTTTTAATTGCTTCTTAAATTCTTTCAAAATACCTCGTTTATGAGGAAAGTGGATCCTGAAAATTTTCCGTTTCATAAATGTAAACCTTTTTTATAAAAATTAAGCTAAAATGAATAATTTGCAATTATTGTCGTGAATCGTACTGTGTTTTGGTTTCATTTAATAAAATATGAGCAGGAATTTTTAATTTTTAGCAAAATAATTTTGTTTCTGAAAGATTAGGATTATTGAAATTCGGAAAAATTTATAATCCGGGAGTCAGTGACAAAAAAAGCCCCATGATCGCGGAATTGAAATTTTCTTTATCCAAAAACAATATAAATAGTTATACGAAAAAAAAATCTTGATATGGCTTGGTTTGACAAAACCAAAATAAGTTTCTTGAATTAAATTTTATTAAAAAGTCTTCCTTAGAATTTCTTTTATATAATACTTTTATAAATTATAAATAACGAGGGATAAAACCCTCTTATAATCAGTTTTAAAACCAGTTTTAAATTACCTGAAATCATACATAAATTTTATTCGATTTCCACCACTAAATAGTTGTAATTACAATGATAACAACGCTTACGCCTTTTTAACCTGGGTAGCTCTCTTCTAACGCTGTTAATCATTTCCGTACGGTGGACCCAATCCAGGCATACCTGAATTAAAACTTAAAAACGGAGCTTATAACATTAAAAAAATTTTTTGCTTTTGCGATGAAAGCTTATAACTTTTGGCACGAGCGTCCACTATACGTGACACTGAGGTTTTCAAAATCATTCATTATTCTCACCAGTTATTTTTATTTTAACCCTTTAACGGACAAGGCATTTTCACTGCTAAGAAGTTGAAATAAATGTTTCAAACCTATAATTGAGAATGATATAATTGTATATAAGAAATAGTGATTTTTCACATACATAATATTATGGATTTTTTAAATAAAATTTCGGTGCCGTTGTTGCATACCGGAATTAAAATTTTGTAGTTTCGTATAGAAACCAATGAACGTTAAAGGATAAAAAAATGGCTTATTTTATCAAAGGATTTTTGCGATTTTGTTGTAGAAAAAATTCGGCTTTGGAAAACCGGTAGTGAAATATTAAAGTTTATGTAATGTGCTCACCTCGAGAAGGGGCTAATATAAAGAGTTCTTAATTTCTATAAAAGTCGTTTGTAAATCCGGTGTCAGTCAATTTCTTTTTTTACGAGCAGAATTTGTCTCTTCCAGAAAAGACAGTTAACACAGAGTGAGAAACTATGCAATTCAAGGTTAGAGCGATCAGGAGCAAGTTCGATTTAGCGTTCAAAACTCTTTCATCTGAGTCATCTGGAAATAAACACATAGCCTTTCACCATCTTTCTGAAATATTGGTGAGACTGAAACTGCAGCACAAGATGGAAGAACTTTATGAATCACAATCTAAGGGTGAAAATAAGTCCAAATTATTTCAATATAAATAATATTTATTTAATAATTTAAATGAAGACTTTCGCCCGAGAATTCTAACCCAGGCCAAAATTCATGCTGGTATTTGTTTGCTAGACAAGCACCAAATGCTATAACCCAACAAGTAAAATACCATAAACTAGCATTACACATTGCTGGTTCCAGCAGAATTTCCAGCAATTCATGGTGCGTATTGGCCCATTTAGCTGGAAATAAGCATGAAATGCTTGCATATAGCTTGTCATACTTTTGTTGTGCAAGCTAGCGATATAGCATGTGATGCTAGCTAGCATATAATAGCATGGAAATCTAGCAGACATAGCAATACCTAGCAATAACTAGCATATTTTTGTTGCTGGTACAAGCATAAATTTTGCCCTGGGAACACTGTGAACTTTCGTTAACCCTTTCCGACATGGGCAAAATCTTTTGTGAAATTAAAAATTATCGTCTGACACCGGAAATCACAAAAGATTTTTTTTATATTGCGAAATCCTCCATTTAAGCTTTTATTGTATAAACAAAATTTCACTAAAATATTATTGATGCCGTTTGAAAAATTTGGAATTAAAATGAGGTATCCCAGACCGGGCACAGTGTGCCGGAAAGGGTTAAGAAGGATGTGATGGATTTCTCGTTATTACGTACAAGAACAAAATCCCCGGTTTAGATCTATAGGAAGTGCATGTAACATACATCGTTTAATACGTTCAGTTTAAGAGTTATTTCATTAAAAAAGCGAAATATTCATCAAGACAAAGATTTTCCAAAATATTTTCTGTTATATTTTTAAGATGAAAAAGGTAGAAATCTCGGCTTTCACATCACGGAGCACCTCTGATTTTTCCATTCAGTCTGTAGTATGCTTCAATAGAGTTTCAAATATATATTATTTCTTTCATTTTTAAATTGTTCTCGTACATTCATTTTGTTGTTGTTGTTTTTGTTTTTTTAGTAAAGTAGCATAAAAAAGATTTAATAAAAAAATTTTAGCCGTATTATAATATATATGTACATAATAAATATTTTTAATGTAATGTAAAATGTCAGATTTTCGAATTCCTGTTATAATGGACTCTCGTTTATACGGACAAAACACACTTGCCTTGGCTATCCGTCTTAACGAGAGTTTACTGTATTAATTATGTGAATATTTTATTAACAAAATGTATGAGACTCAGATGTCAGAGCGTTGGTGCGCTGAATCAAAGACGCAGATTCGAAGCTGTGGTCTGGATAGTTTTTCACTGTTTTGATTTTACGTCTTGTTAGCAGTTTATCTGAAACACTTAACCCTTTCCGGCACGAGCAAAATCTTTAGTAAACTGAGAAATTATCGACTGACACCAGAACTCAGAAACAAGTATTTTAGATATTTTTAATTCCTTTATTTAAGCTTTTGTCATAAAAGCAGATTTCTACTAAAATATTACTGGTGCCGTTTGCATGTTTGGAATTAAAATTAGGTATCCCAGACCGGACACAGTGTGCCGGAAAGGGTTAAATGATGCAGATACTTTCTATGAACCGCCGAAAGAAAGTCATAAATTTAAAAGGATGATGTAGACGGAAAACGTTATAAATTACGAATTTTATGCAATCATATGAAATATCAAACTAATTTAAAAAATAAAGCTTCCAAATTAGCGGTGATGGAATCAGCTTAAATACAAGCTACGTTTTGTGTTGGCGACATTACCAGTAATGGGTTGCAAGAGAGAAAAATAAACGTTCTAAATTGCGAATTCTGCGTCAGTGCGGAGGCTATAAACTTTCAATATGGCATGGTAGTTACTTATACAGATGTCAGAATACTTGGAATCCAGCATGAGCCGTTTTATTGCTGATATACGGTTCCAATTGATCGAAAAAATTGTCGAAATATGGACTTGTAGAATACGCTACATTCCAGACAGCCACGAATCATTTATGCCTGAAATAATTTTTAGATACTTATGCCATTAAATTATATTTAACCCTTTTCAGCGTAGAGTATTCTTGTAGAAAGTCGTAGAGTTTGTTTGTAGAAAGATGAAATTGTAGATTAAGCACCAGAATTTACAAGAGGCTTCAACTGAAAATAAAATCTTCCTGAGCTTTTTAACGGCAGAGTAGCTTTCAGGGGTTACCTTGTTGATAGCAACTTCACACCCAGTCTATAGAAAAAAGATCATCTGTTGCTAAGAACAAGTGGGGAAAAGAATAAATGCAGATATACTACTTAAAATAAGAATAATGAATTTAGATCATGTTGATATTCCCGTACTTCACAAAAGGAATTTTTCAAATATTATTGACACTAGTAATTTTAGAATAAAGTTATCTTTTTCGTGGACACCGCCCAATAAATTGTTAATAAAAACAATGTGATCATTAACTAAGTATTATGTGATTTATTTCGTTTTACATTTATATGGCAGTAAAATAGTTATTTTGCATTTCTTTTTAATTTTTTAACAGTTTCAGAAATCGTTGAAATTTCTTTTGAGAAATCATGTATAATTAAGAATTTCATGTTCAGAGATGATGATATTTCCTTACAATTAGAAATTTTAAGAGATTAAGGTATCGCAGTTTTTTTAAGGATTCTGGTGATATTAGAATTTTGGGCTTTTAAAATAGCAATAGATTCAGCTAAGTCCTTTTCGCACTGGAGTTTGACAGAAAATTCCCAATAGCTTTTTAAGATATGAGAGTTATAAAAGACTGCACTTTACGTATTTTGGAGTCAATATGTGTAGTTCAGTAGAAGTTTTAAGAGGACAGTTTATAGAAAAGTGGTCTTCGCTGCATACTACGCAGCGAAAGTTGATATTGTAATTACCTGACAATTGAAATAATTTTTGACACCGTTGGCGATTATTGTAAGCAATGTGGAAATTTTCTATATGGATAATGAAATGAAATGAAATATTGCAAATTTCGAAGGAGGTTTCAATAAAGAAGAAATGAAGAAATCTTCCGCATCTTCTGCCTTTCTTTTGAGATATAAGGCTAAATCTGTGATAACTTGTAGTGTAAGTTACATGCTACTATTTTTCACAAGCAGTATTTTAGAAGGAAGAATATGATTTATTTTACCGGAGATATCTCATTATTGAATAAGGCGGAAAAAATTCCAAAAATAACAGCGGCCAACAAGCTTAGCGACTATCCCCTATGTGACTTACACTACAAAAACCCATGGAATTAGACTGTAATAACCCTTTACACTCGAGAGGTAACTCTCACTCACCAGTAGTGTTGTCAGGTGTCCCGCTTAAAACGGGACACTGATTGCTTTGTACACCACTAAGATCTTTCAGCTTAATTCGCCATGGTTTATCATAGATACTTCTTAATAGATAAGAGGAAGAAAATAAGTTTAAAATATTGGAGTCCAGAGCGTTTGCAGAACCCATTTATGAGGGATACTAGTATTCAGTGAGAATCACCTGACGAGTGCAAAGGGATAAATTTTAATCTTTTTGTAACATCGGCGTCAATGGTTTCATGAATGTTGTGACGAAATTGTCACGACATTGCTTAAGTAAAAATGTATAAAAAGAAAATGAACAGCACAATCAAAAAAAATATAAATAGATATATAAAAATTGAAATAAAATTTTGAATTTATTTTAGCATTAACCAAGGAATAATAATTATAATATTTTTTAATTATTAGGTAAAGTTGAAAGATGATTGCAGTAAAAACTGCAAGATTTTATTTATAATAATAATAATAATAATGCACGTGTGTAGTATTGGAGGGATTATCACCACGAATTCCCAGACAGACAAAATGGGGGCAATAAAACTATAAACTATAGTTTGTCGCCAGCCTTTGACATAAAAAATCGAAGGAACAAGCGCAGAATTTATGGGGCTTTCAACGATTATTTACAACCAGGGGACAAGCATTGCGTGTGGTCGACAGTCATACACAAAAGCGGCAGCATCACGAGGAGTTGAACGGGAGGAAGAAGCCAAATAAACAAAAAAAAAAGAAAGGGGTGGAAAAAATAAAAAGACTTACCTCCCCGATGGTCAAGGTACCAATGACCTGCTTGGGATTACAAGGGACGATTAAAAATTTTTTTTGAGTAACCAATGAGGAAGAGTTATCCGGACAGAGAGATGGAGAGGAAAGGAAAAAATTTTCTTTTCTCTCAGATGTTGTTTTCCGTCATCTGAAGATCAGTGGAAGAAAAAAAATGTGTTTAATTTTTCTTTAAAAGGGGACTTTGGAACGAGGTGCAAATTATAGAAGAAATATGAATAGACATTCTCCAAGATTATTTTTTATGCCTCTCCGCAGCCTACCAGTGCCGAATGGACTTGGTGTGATGATTTTCAATTGATATGCGATAGTCCATTTATAAACTGACTCTGCATGATTCTCATCAGGCCCGATATGATTCCACATTTAGTCATTCTCCAAGATTATTATTTATGCCTCTCTGCAACTTTCCATTATTAAACGGACTTGGTGTGATTTTCAACAAGATACAACTCTATGAACACTAATGAATAATATTTACATGGATGAGTGGTGCGCTTATTGCAAGAGACATTTCAATAATCATACAGGACTATCTAAGACGATTATCAAGTCTGCCGGATGCCGTGGTTATGGTGAGAAATTTTTTTATAATCCTTCCAAGTGATAAGGCCATTTTAAAAAAATATTTTGTTTTATGTGAATAATAAAAAAAAATTCACTATTTAAGTTTTAATTGATAAAATTAATTAAAATAATAATAAAATAAAACTAATGAATATTTTTTGGGTGAATAGCCCTGAAGATTGTGCTGTGAGCATTTAACAATATCCAGTATTTAAGTTGAATTTAAAACAAAAAAATTAAGTGTAGTAAGTAAATAGATCTTTATTGGTGAATCTTACTATTTGTTATTTGTATTTACCATTTGTATATTTTGAGAATAAATGTTTGAGTGTATATATGTATTTGTGTTTTTTCCATGATTTCTTTTACTCTATTTATTTCCCGTGAATTAATAGATTAATAACCTTTAATAATAACGATCAGAATTCTTTTATTTTGTTAATTTTATGTAACCCAATAGAATCCTGATTTGCAAATTTAAACGTTAAATAAGTTTGAGTCTGAGCTATTGCGATTTTCCTTTATTAAAATTATTGATAAATTTAAAAGAAAACAATTTTTTTGGTAATATCCAGTACAATCTTTCACAACACGGATTGGGATATTATCTTAATATTACTTTATTAACACTAACCACTATCTTTCGCGTACCTTGTAATGCGGTGTAATTTTCCTCACTACAATGAATTAAAATTTTTTTTATGTGATTTATCTATCTAGATCGATATAAAACTGGATATTTTTCATTAAGGTAGTTAATGACAAAAATTTTTAAAGGAGGTTAGCGTAAAAGATTTTAATGAAATTACCAGCAATTTTGGCCTTGAATTTAAACGTGTCATCTTGTGATTATTCAAGTGTGAATTCAAAAAATCTACTATACCAGTGATTGTATATTTTATGCTTTTTTTCGTGGGGAAGTAAATTTTATTCATTTTAAGATTTCCACTCGGAATCTTAAAACAAATTTAGATTTTTTTCGGTTTAGGGGATTTTTTAGGATTGGCTGCTTGAGTTTTCATTTTTTGGTTAGTGACTAAGGTAATATCGTTCTCATTCGCGTCCAAAAACACTTCTACAGAATTAGAACAGCTATATTAAAAGTTTTTTTCTTTTTAACAGGCCGCAAACATAAGTTTACTATTGCAAAGGGGACGCATAATACATGTAAACATTTTAGAAAATACAGTAATTATATAAAAATTTAGGAAACTATTTTCTTCACTTTGGCGACACTTCACGAAATATCGTGAAATTTGTCAACGAAAAATAAGTACCAGTAAATGATGCAAAATTGGCTATATCTTACTAATTTGGCGATCTCATAGGTGCTTATCCGCTTGCTAGCGTATCTGTGTTTAGCCATTTTAAGGATGGAATGCATGCGGTGTGGCCACCTAAATTTTATTTTAAATTAATAGACAGTTCGAATAGTATTTTAATAAAACTGTATTTTCATAAAAAAAATAAGAAAAAAAATACTTTCTAAGACATTTGTTTTTAAAATCCGATGTCAATCAATCATTTCATCATCTTTAAAAGAACATAGTTCTGTGCCTGAATAGCTTAAAGAAATGTTATTTTTATTTCTTGTTTTTATATCAAGGATAACTATCCTCCAGTAAAGATAAATTATGCTTTTCCGTTTATATTGCAAAATAAAGCAAACTATTAAAAATTACTTAAACAGTTTATAAAGACTTTAAACATGTTCGAAAATTAATCTTTTAGTATCATGCAACATTTCTAGTCTTGATTGTATTAACTTCAGTAAACCTCTTGTATGCATCTTGAATGAAAATGAACTTGAGCTATTCAAAACGGAAGATAATTATCTGACATAATCAATTTACTGTCTCGACCATTTAACATTGAGTAGAGCATTTAGATAAGTTGAATTCCATTATCTTTGTAACGTGTTATTATTCAAATAAATATACTGTTATTTATAATAGGTAACATTTGTATTTCATAATAAGCATTCGTGCTATTAATGCTATTGCAATACGAAATGAGATATGTTCGTGCTATGAATATTAATCATGAATTCCATTCAGCGATTAATTCCAAATATGTTTTATAGTCAATTTGTTACAGTATCATATTATAAATATAGATGCTTAAATTGCATATGCATTTTGCATGTTTATTCTAGTTACCAACATATAAAGCTGTTTTTCCTATTACATGAATACTACTACTTAAATTTTAGCCGTTAATGGACCAAAGCCACTATATACAATGGCGGTCAAAAGTTTCTGGCCATACAGTTTCTTTGAAAATTTTGTCAAAACGATTCAACAAAAAATAAATGCAGTTTCTACAAATTTTGGAATATGCAATTGACCCTGATCACGTGATCATTTCTATAGTATACTGAAGATATTTAATGCAAAATGGAGGAATTTGAAATTTGCATGTGTAAAAATTTCTGTCCATGTGTCACTCGTTAGTTGTTTCTATCAGTAAAGTGTTTTCCAGTGTTTCTTAGAAAGAAAGTGAATAATGGAGGGAGATTCAGAAATAATATGTTCGACAATTATTTTTCGTAAAGGAGCAATTACTTTATTGCTAAAGAGCCAATGCTCTTATAATTTAATTTAAAATTCGTGTGAATATCTAAATTAATGAACGTTTCATGATATTCAAAGCATTAATTTTTCAGTTAGAGCACCTGAAATATTATGTTACACATAGCAATTTATTCCAAATATACGTCAAAAAGTGTATTATATGCATTATTCATGAATTTCAGTATTTTCGTCTTATAAATGTATAATGTGAATAAAAACAATAGAGTTATAAATCTAAAAGATTTTTTTTTTTGTACTTTTCGGTTGTTAATTATTATCACTAGAAAAAAAATCATCATTGAAGCAGTCTTAGAAAGAAAAAAAACTAATGATGCATTTTTTTCATGAAAACAAAGGAATGTATACGTGATAACTTTGAATTTCACGTTACATTTTTGAGGATTTTATTTTCCTACCTGGAATCCATTATACTCATTACTCTTTTTTCTAATTTAAAAAGAAATTTCCATTCTGTTGCTGAATTCATATCTTTCTTTTTGATTTTACTTTTGTAATTTTTCTTAGTTTGAGACAACTTTTAATTAAACATTCGTTACTTTTTCGGTTTGACCTTTAGAAATATTTTTTTATTTTTATTTTATCTATCATTATTATTTATTTTTCTTGTTATTATAATACGATTGTGTTACATTTGTGATTTTGGAAATAAATACTTTTTTTAAAAAACTACGATTTGAAATATTTCTTGATTAATAAATAAATAAAAATATAAGTGCCATTTTTTCTAGTGCATTTTTTTACATGCGTATAACACTGCGTGTTATTCAGAGGTTAATTTTCTTTAAATTATATAGAATGATTGATTTAAAATATTTTTAAAAAGTAATATTTGTATGATTCAATTTAAAAAAAGTAATTATTATTTAAAAAATATTGATTTTGTAGTGAACTCAGCAACTCAGGTAAACTCCTGGCAACTCAGGGGCTTTTTATTAAATATTTATAATTATTTAAAATCTGAAAAACATTTACACCTCTACGATAAAATGGGTTATTACAATTTCTACGAATTGTGTGTTAGATGGAAAAATTTTATTCTAGAAATTGGTTCCACATTCATTGGAAATTCCAATGAGATCATGTTGTATTCTAAACGGTTAAAAAAATATTTATACCCGTTTATTAGAGAAAACAATCTCATTTTCGTACTCTTTTAGAGTGCTGATAATAGTAAAAATAATAATTCAGTCATTGACCATGGGGGTCATTTCGCCATTCTTACCTCGCTATATCCTCTCTATTAACCCTTTGCGGCGCAGGACAAAGTCATTGCTTAAGTGTTGAAATTAATGACTGACACCGGAATTTGAAAACAACTTTATTTGTAAATAAGGAAAAGCTATATTTCACGCATTCAATAAATCGTAATTTTTTCTAACAAAATTCCGGTGCCAATGTGGTGTTTGGGAATTAAAATTAAGTGGTATATCTATGAAACCACCGCGCCGCAAAGGGTTAACCCATTAGTGCCTAGCGTCCCTTTTTAGGGACGCTTCAAAAGATGCATTCAGCACTGTTTTTGACACAGGTAAAAAAGAAAAGCAATATTTATTTTATTTAAATGATGCATTTTCGTGATTAATGAACTAAACTTAAATCTAATAAAAATAGTGGTGCCAACCAAATAAAATTTACGCAAAAGATGCTGGGCACGAATGGGTTAAAGTTTTCCGGGCCACAAATTCGAAAGAGTTGACAGCTATGGTTAAAGTACAGTTTTTACTTAAACCCTTTGCGACGGGAACATTTTACGAAAATTTTAATATTTTGTCACCGGATATAAACAAGGATTCTTAAAATAGCAAATAAAGCCTTTCTGACCAAATTTTTAAAGATAGAAAACCAACGATTATAAATCCACAAATAAAGTATGAGAAGATAGCAAATAGCTATTTCGAATCTACTATCGAGATTCTTCATCAGTGCAAAATTTTGTAGCTCGCTGAGTTTTGCACTGATGAAGAATCTCGATAATAGATTCGAAATAGCTATTTGCTACCTTCGCATACTTTATTTGTGCATTTATAATCGTTGGTTTTCTATCTTTACAGGATTCTTAAGCTTTTTTGTAGCGCGTATGCGTTTCATTCATCCCAAAGGGGTTAAAGCACAATTAGATCAATTCAAAAGAAAATATATCAGATGGAAAATAATTGATTTTTGAATAATACAATTTAACCCTCTAATTCTCTGGATATAATACCATACATGCCAACCTCCGGCTTTTTATAAATCAACGAAACATATTTTGAACCAGAAATTTATTTAGTCAACGATATCCAGTAGATTTCATGTTAGAACAATATTTAATACATTATACATTTAATTAAAACAATTTTCTGGTTTAAAGTACGTTTACTTGATTTTCAAAAAGCCGGAGGTTGGCAAGTATTTCTAGAGATTTCGAAGTTCACAGAATCTGAACTTACACCATGCAATTTCAATAATAAATGTCGCTTTGTTTTAGTATTGATTGTCAGTTATTAACACATTAACTGCTACTTTCTTTTCTGTTCAATAAAATGAAAATAAAGGATTCTCACTTCCTTTTTTTTTAAATAAAATATTTGTCACTTTTAGTCTAAACATTTCCGCTATTAAAAGTATGAAACTATTTTTTTTAAATTGTCTGTCAAAAAGCTTTAGATGAATTAAGCATATTCGTCTTGCCTAAACGGGTACGGGCAAATCAGTTAAGGGGACAAGGGACCTTGAAATCCTTAAAAATATTTTTTTTTATTTTTTGTAAATTTCACCTAAATATTATTCAAGGGTACATTATATGCATTATAACATGCATTTATCACAAAAAAATGCAAAAAAAAAATTATTATTGACAAAAAAATGGCATTTTACCGTCTTTGAAATCTTTGAAATGCCCCCTGCGCATTCCATATCAATGAAAATCCCCAATATTTTTTATGAAAGTTTGTTTTATATATATAAACAAAATTGTGCATCGAATTTTGAATATTTAAATTTAAAGGTAAAAAAAAAAAAAATTGAAATTTTGAAATTTTTTCGAAATTTTTTTCAAAATTTTCAATTTTTTTTTTACATCTTAAAATTCAAATATGTAAAAATCGATGCTCTATTTTGTTTATATATATAAAACATACTTTCCAAAAAAATATTGGGGATTTTCATAGATATGGAAAGCGCAGGGGGCATTTCGAAGATTTCGAAGACGCTGCATAAAATTCCATTTTTTTCTCAAAAATAATTTTTTTTAAAAAAAATTTGTGATAAATGCATGCCATAATGCATATAATGCACCCTTGAATAATATTTAAGATAAAATTTACAAAAAATAAAAAAAATTGGAAAATTTTGAAAAATTTGAAAAAAATTTCGAAAAAATTTCAAAATTTCAATTTTTTTTTTTACTTTTAAATTCAAATATTCAAAACTCGATGCACAATTTTGTTTATATATATAAAACAAACTTTCATAAAAAATATTGGGGATTTTCATTGATATGGAATGCGCAGGGGGCATTTCGAAGATTTCGAAGACGCTGCGTAAAATGCCATTTTTTTGTCAAAAATAATTTTTTTTGCATTTTTTTGTGATAAATGCATGTTTTAATGCATATAATGTATCCTTGAATAATATTTAGGTGAAATTTACAAAAAATAAAAAAAATTATTTTTAAGGATTTCAAGGTCCCTTATCCCCTTAAGGGGTTAACCCTTTCCGGCACGGACAAAGTCTGCAATAAAAAATGAAATTATCGACTGACACCGGAATTGACAAACGAATTTTTTAGATATTTTGAATTCCTTAATTTAAGCTGTTATTGTAAAAGCAAAATTCTAATAATATGTTACTGGTGGCGTTTGCAAGTTCGGAACTAAAATTAGGTATCTCAGACCGGGCACAGTGTGCCGGAAAGGGTTAAGTAAAGCAGATATCGCTGCTTTAAATTTAAAGTGTGAATTTGGAATATCTGAATTAAAAAAAACCCACTCAATTCGAATACTGCTGGTAACATATTTGCTGCCATAGGCATTAGAGAGTTAAACTGTTTTTAAAATAAATCTACCGTAAAACGGGGTGAATCGGAACACTTTTCAACTTCTACGTTAGAAAAAAGCACCTACTGATTTTTAATTATTTTCATTTTTTTACTAGAAACTTTGGTCTTGTCTTCTTCTTCTTTACTTTTTAAGCAAAAACGAAACATTTTTTACTGTTATATATATATATATATATATATATATATATATATATATATATATATATATATATATATATATTATTTTAGTAATGATGTTCTGATTCACTCCGCAGCTAGGGGTGAATCAGAACAGATGTTATAATATATATTTATCCCGATTCAGACTTTAATGGGTTAATGAAAACAGGTAAATATGATAAGGGAGGAATAAGAACACGTAGTTACTGAGAAACCAAGCTTTTATTTTATATACAAGTAAAGGTAAGACTTTTCAAAATATGGAAAACATCTTTGAACTCAAGAAAAATTAAAATTTATTATAAGAAATTGTATTCGGACTGCACAAGTATGGAATTTAATACAAATTCAGCCCTTCTGTAAGTTATTCTTTACTAGTAGTCATTAGGTAAACGAATCTATTGAAGAGACCCAATCGCTGCATGTATTAATAGGATCTACTAGTACGGCCTCATCCCTAACCCTTAGTATTGTTTGCATCCCTCTCTTTTTTAACTTGTTTCCCATTTTGAGATGTATGTGTAATGTTGTGGTTGTCAGAGAATAATTTTGTGCAACTTTTCTTAGTAGTTTGTCAGTTGTAAATTCTTCTATTGTATGTTCCCTGTCTATTGTATTGGGAGTTGATTTTTTTGTTTAATCAAGTAATTTCTTGGCCCCTTTAAACTCTTAAAGTAATTGGAACAAATTAAATATTGTTAAAAATCATATTCATACTTATGTTTTCAGATATTACATGAAATTATTACTGTGTAGAAAAATACACCATGACAGTAAACATGTTACGATTCACCCCGTAAATCTTAAACCTCTGATGTTACCGGCCATTCTTCATTTTTTCATGATGCAGTTTAGAAATAAGTAGAATTTAATACAGCATATTGTTTACAGGTGTATCATTAATTAAAAATTCCTTCTAATAAGTTTAGAATACGAAAAATTATGCAGTTACATACAAAGTTTTGAAGACGTTGGAAAATATGAGGTTTTTGAGAATCCACTTGCTGTTTTTTTTTTTTTTTTTTTTTTTTTTTGTATGTACCCCAGTAATGATGCCAACATGGCGAAACTGAATTTCTCAACTCTTAATGATATTACCTTCTTATACAAATTGACAACTAAAAATATCATCACATATATTTATAATGAATTTATTTGTATGATCGGGAAGTCTTATTCCTATTCACCCCGCTATTCCTATTAACCCCTTTTTTCGGTACATATTGGACACATATCCTCATCAGATCTGATATATCCTATAGGATATGTATATTTACTTTTTATTCACGTATATAATTATTGTCAATAAAGAGAATATAGTGTGAATTAATTGTATAAAAACAATAGGAAGGACAATACAGTTTGTATAAAGACAATAGGAAGGACAACACAGGTTGTATAAAAACAATAGGACTTACAATAGGAATGTATAATATGTACAAGAATTGAAAATGTAAATAATTTTAATGTGCGTTAAGATACCATTTTTAGAGTTCATTAGTAATAAAAAATTATTAAATATATATTTGTTTGATGTTTTTCAATGTGCTTGCAATGCTAAAAATAAATAAACAAAATTCAAACAAATTGCCAAAAAAGTACTTTTACATTTCACTTGTATCTCCCTATTTTATGTACAGATCAATAATAATAATAATATTTTCTTTGAGGTTCAATCTTTCTCACTTATCAGTTTATCTGTATTATAAAGGCCAAACGTATCTGTGCGTAACGCATACGTCATTTTGCGAATGGCAACACTTTCACATACAATTCGATTTTGCAATTTTCGATACTGAAAATTTTATACTTCTAAACATCGCGCCTTTTCATTTTTTTACACCATCGTATAGGGAAAAAAAATACTTTTAAATGCAATTTATTTGAAAGCTGTATCTCAATTTATTCTTGACATATTAATTTTTTTTATAGTATTTAGTACGGTTTTTTTAAAATTTGGCAACAGAAATACGCCATTTTCTCTTAAAATTGATAAAAATTGAAATGTGCGCATGTAAATTTTGAGAAGATGGAAATTATGAATTAGTTTCGATTTCATGTGAAATTCAAAAATCGTGTCAATATGATTTTTTTATACGCATTTATACCAAACACAAGAGCCTCAGTTGCAGACTTCATCTTAACCTTCCTACCCTGAATGGTTCTAATCGACCCATACCTATAATTCGTTTTATACGATTTGAACCAGAACTTTTTTCATAAAGAAAGTTAAATGACAGATTCAGATTCACAAGTCAAATACATTTATTAAAATGTTTTTAATAACAATTCTGGTATGAAATGTTTTTAATCAAGATTGAGTAAGATTTGAACAGGGTAGGAAGGTTAATAACTGATCTGTATTATATATTTTACTTTATTAGTATTTTTATTTACATCGGTTATTAATGTTTAATTTTAATTATTTGGACTACTGAGTTTTATAGAAATAGTATTTTCTTCTTAATTTTAGCTGTAAATAATATTTGATTGGGAATTGGACTGATCATTATAAGATGGTCAGCTGATTTTTTTGTTGTAGCTAATTTTGTAGGTTTATTATAAATCAATAAAACAGTTTTTTTTTAAACATTTACTTTCGTCGAAATTCGACGGGTTCCACCTTGGTTATATAAATCCATAACTGAAATTAAAAAAAATTTACATAAATATATACTGGGGTCTGAAGTAGATATTATAACTGTTTTTTTTTTCTCAAATAGCTTTTTGTTTTCGTAAACACGCGCATTGATATAACAGCGGATTATCCTTTTATTATTCTGAAACAATTCTGATAAATTGTTAAAAATATTTCGGCACGTTAGCACTAAAATTAGAAGACGTGATTTCAATTCAATATAATGGCTTAGTGAGGAATGATACCGCTAAGCACGTTCCGCATATTTAATTAGTATGCTTAAGAAGCCGTAAATGGATCAACAAAGAGTGCGAAGAATACATAACTAAATGTTCTTTTTATATAATTTTTTTAAATAAATCTTTTAAAAAATATATTTAATTTGTTTTCCATTTTGATAGAAACTGAGATTTATGATACTTTTAAGTTTTAAGTCACGCCTAAAGGCATGATTATGGTAAAGATAAATTAAATTTTAATAATTTATTGATTTCTTCTTTTATCAAAATGGATTTAGCCCTTTCCGGCACGGGCAAAATCTGTAATAAAATAAGAAATTATCAACTGACATCGGAATTCACAAAGAATTTTTTAGATAATTTGAATTCCTCAAATTAAGCTTTTATTGTAAAAGCAAAATTTTACTAAAATATTATTGGTGCCGTTGCAAATTTGGAATTAAAATTAGGTATTTCAGAACAGGCCACAGTGTACCGAAAAAAGTTAAATGAATAGATCTATATAATTCATTTTGATACTTCTTTAGAAAAATTCTCATGCCTTACATTTTATAATATTTTAAATTTTATTGGCTTAACCCATTCGTGCCCAGCAACTTTTGCGTAAATTTTATTTGGTTGGCACCACCATTTTTAGAAGATTTAAGTTTAGTTCATTAATCACGAAAATGCATCATCTTAATAAAATAATTATTGCTTTTTCTTTTTTACCGGGGTCAAAAACTGTGCTGAATGCACCATTTGAAGCGTCCCTAAAAAGGGACGCTAGGCACTAATGGGTTAAAAAGAGCGCAGCCAACATTATAAAGTATCCAAGACGGGATTTGAACTCGGTTCATCGGTATACCACACCGAAATTCTTACAACTAAACTACTTGGAACGTTACCCACACTGGTACTTCTTCATGTTATTATGTTGGCAAAACTACGATTATAACATAAAATGTTTTTTTTTTTTTTTTTTTTTTTTTTTTTTTTTTTTTTTTTTTTTTTAAGGGAATGGGGTTGGGCAAGGCAACAACCGCAGCACCAGATGGAATATATATATATGTATACAGCTCATCGGTGACAAACTTTAAGGATCGATAGAGCACACCTAGACGAACATTTTTGAATAGGGAATGTAGGGTCCCTGACGCGATGGTAAGGCGCTAGGCGCTTTCGAAAATTTGGGTGCCGAAATTCGAAACGTCATAAAAACTAGGTGTTCCATGTAGGCAGACGATACCGTGCTACCTATAATTAAAATCTCAGTGTCCAGAAAGTGAAGAGAAGTGAAGTGTTTTTTCTGTTTTTATTCTAAAGTTGTGTTTGAGAAATGTGCAGACGATAATGCAGCAGTGAGCTGCGAGTGAGTGTTATTCTTTCAATAAAGTGTTTTTTTTAATATAATCAGTGCCTATGGAATAATTTGTGTAATGTGTGCACTTAATTTTTTACATGGTCCGTCGAGCCGGATGTGAAAATGATTATTTATTTGAGTGAATAATCTTCGAATTAACTATGTGCTGATGTTATGTTAAGAGTTCTATTAAAGATCTGTCCACGTTGAACATGAGAGTCTTCGAATAATATTCTGCTTAAATTAGTGAAGTGTTGTGCTCAAATAATGGAAGTGTTGTATCTATATTAAGTGTTTAAGAAGATATTGTTTTAAGAGTTAATGAATATTTTGAGAAATTTTGTTTTGATACCGATCGCTGGAAAAAAAAAAAAAAAAATCGGAACTATGCTTTTTGGAAGCAGTCAGAAGTTTAGATGCTGCTGTTCATATTTCATGAAAAATTTTTTTTGAAACGACTTTGCCAATTAAAATTAAAGAAGTCATATGTTGGTTAAATCTGAAGATGAACTGTTTAAATTATTATGTGATTAAGATATGGACAAATAAGTTGGCTTTTTGTATATTTAGTGGACATTTTGCATATTGAGAGAATAAAGTTTTCAGTCTGTTTTCGTGGGATATGATAAGAGGAACTGTGCTGATTTTTTAAAAAGTTTATCGCCTCTAGAGAGACAGTGCTGGTTTTATTTTATTAGTGTGAAGAACGACGATAAGACCTGAGTATGGTCTGCGTCCCAAACATTGGAGTTTATGCATTTTTGTCGTGAATGTCATGGTACAGCAAGTGAAGTGTGTGGGCAGTATGAAAGTTTGATTGCCCTGAATGCTCACAAGAACCTTTCAGCTTTGTGTTTCTTGAATTATGCTCTACATAGCCTGTGACGACTTTGCCCAGTTGGCCTTTTTGCTGTGATGCCTTATGGTACCTGAGAGGACTTCATCCTGATGAGTTTTTTCCTGATGAGTTTTGAGTTCATGAACTGTGATCTACAGTGCTTGAAATGACTTTATGAATAAGCTTTTGGTCCAAGGAAACATGGACTTAGTTGTGACAGACTGTATCCTGCATACCTTTAAGAGCTCTGATAAACTGGGAATCTACTTGGCCATGACGTTTTTGCATATTTTCTCGACAGAACTACCGGTTCTGGTACTTTGTGTCATGGAGAACTTCTGCAGTGAAAGTGAAATTTTTAAAATTCTTTTTATTGAAAATGAAATGATTTTCTTTAGTTTAATAGAAAATAATTAAATGGATAAATTTTTAAGTAGTTTATGTGAAAAATATTATATAGAGATATTTATTAAAAATGAAGTGTTAAAACCTTAATAGTTTTGCTATATTTTTAAATTTAAACTGTTTAATTTAATTTTGAAGTTTAAGTATAATGAAGTTAAAATTGTTACATCTATCTATATATATATATTAATTAATAGGCCTGCATTTGAGGAGTTTTAAAAAATATAAGATTCGAGAGTATATTTGAACTTTGATTAAAGTGTGTAATGTTTTAATAGACTCTTTTATATATTTAAAATTTTTAATAAATTTAAAGTTTTTAAAAACTTATAAGGTGCTTAAATGGTAGGAAATCAGTTTTTGGTGCTGTCTACGGGCGGATATTTATGAATTATTAATGAAAGTTTATAGATATTTTTGAGTAATTTATTATTTTAAATTTTGTTTTGTGACATGGCTCCAGAGGTTTACTTGATCTTGCTGATTTCCTGGAGTTTATGTTCTATTCTTTTTAGTTTAAAAGTTTGGTATTTTTTAAATATATAATCTTAAAGTTTAGCATATTATGTTTTAAAAAATCAAATATATTTTTTTTCAGTATGAGAGGTTTCTTGATTATTAGTGTTAGATTTAGGGAAACATGATCTCACGAAAATTTTGGCATATTAAGTACAGAATATTCTAAATAAATTTGAATTTTTATTTACTGGATGAATTTTATTATTTACTTTACACCAGTCATTGATTTAGTGCATATAATCTATAATCGGAGATAAATATTTCTTTTCTTTTTCTGAGTTCTCATAAAAATAATAATTTTTGTAATATGTTTTAGAGATTTTTTTTTTTTAGTTTTAGAGTTTATTTAGAATTTTAGAGTTGGTTTAAAGTTTAAGAGTTGTTTGAGAGTTGATTTAAAGTTTGAGAGTTGTTTTAGAGTTGATTTAGTTTTAGAGTTGATTTAGAGTTCTAGAGTTTAGTTAGAGTTTTAGAGTTGAGTTAGAGTGTTAGAGTTGATTTAGAGTTTTAGAGTTGAGTTAGAGTTTTAGAGTTGATTTAGTGTTTTAGAGTTGATTTAGAGTTCTAGAGTTGATTTAGAGTGTTAGAGTTGATTTAGAGTTTTAGAGTTGATTTAGTTTTAGAGTTGAGTTAGAGTGTTAGAGTTGATTTAGAGTTCTAGAGTTGAGTTAGAGTTTTAGAGATGGTTTAGAGTTTTAGAGTTGATTTAGAGTTTTAGCGTTGATTTAGAGTTTAAGAGTTGGTTTAGAGTTTTAGAGTTGATTTAGAGTTTTAGAGTTGTTTTAGAGTTTAAGAGATGATTTAGAGTTTTAGAGTTGATTTAGAGTTTAAGAGATGGTTTAGAGTTTTAGAGTTGATTTAGAGTTTTAGAGTTGGTTTAGAGTTTTAGAGTTGATTTAGAGTTTAAGAGATGGTTTAGAGTTTTAGAGTTGATTTAGAGTTTTAGAGTTGGTTTAGAGTTTTAGAGTTGAGTTAGAGTGTTAGAGTTGATTTAGAGTTTTAGAGTTGAGTTAGAGTTTTAGAGTGATTTAGAGTGTTAGAGTTGAGTTAGAGTTTAAGAGTTGATTTAGAGTTTAAGAGCTGATTTAGAGTTTTAGAGTTGTTTCAGAGTTTTAGAGCTATGGAAGAGATCCACCATTTTAAGTGTTAGGATTTTTTGCAGTTGTTTAGTGTCATGTCTGCTCAGTGCTAATTTGAGAAATAATTTTTAAAGTTGACTTTTGTTAATTGGAAGTTGAAAGTTGATCATGTGTAAGGCTAAAAATTCAACTCTTTTGATGCTAAGGAGTCTTTGAAGATCGGATCCATTTTTTGATTGAGTTGATGGATCTTTTTGCGGATATTTTTTTTTGTATTGAGTTTAAGCAATTGTGAAATGTTGAAATAGATATGGAAATAAATTAATAAAGTTTTTGTTATATTAATGTAATAGAACAGATTTAAATCTTTTGTGTTAGATTCAACTGGAGGATTGCATTTTTTTTTAAGTTGTTAGAATTGTCTCCTGAATGTGGAAGGAACATCTTTCAGCTGGCTTGTCAAGTTTTCTAAATGTGTTAGACTTGATCAGATAAAACTCAAACTCCAGTGAATATAAGAGCAATAGTTTGGAGGAACCATGTTGCAGTGTAAAAGCGAATGAACCCTATGGGCTAAACTTGGTTTAGTTGGAGATGTTTAGTATGTGATGGACTCTCATGGAATGCTTGTTTTCAATTCTTGGGCTGAATTTTTGGATATTTAATGGAGATTTTTCGGAATGAAAATTTTTGTTTTGAAAACTGATGTTAAATTTGCAAAATGTTTCTGTGTTTAGTGGAGGGGGATTGATTTCAGATGTTAACTTTGCTCCTCGCTGAGTGACAGAAACAATCATGTGATAGTATATTCAGTCAGCTGTGTAGTGTCAGCCGGCTTGTGAGGAGAGTCTAATTTTTGTGAAAGTGTTTTTGTACTGGTGTACTATTTCTCGGCAATAAGGAGTTTCTATGGTCTTAGTGTCAACATTGGTTGATCTGTCCTAATATGTTAAGTATGGAAACAATAGTTTATTATTTGAGGTTTTTTGTGATTGTCTGAATTAAAGTAATCTGTATCCGTGCTACAACTCTTGCCTATGTGATTTTGTGTTTTTCGAGAAAGTGAGGTATGAAGACCTAGGAGTTTGTATGTTGTAAAAATGAGATTTGTTTACCTTTGAATTTAATAATGGAGTTCCACTATTCTTAAATTTTATAATTGAATATTAATGATTTTTGATCTTTTTATTCAATATGTGAAAATAATATTTTTATATTGTTTAAAATAGTTAATTGTGTAAGATATATTATTAATGTATATGATAATTGAAATTTCTTCCTGTTATGGACTTTGAAGATTGTTTAATGAATATTACAATATTGAAAAAGTTTAATAAGTGTAAGACATTGACATGCTGTGTTCTTGTTGAAATATATGTAGGGTTTTTTCAAGTGTGTATAAGGTATATAAAAGCAGTATATATCAATATTTTTGAATTTGTTTTAAAACCTAAGAGCCAGATCGAGTGGATTTTGTTGGTATGAGAGTAATTTTAAGTGACTACCTGCCTGGTAAAAGTTGTTTTATGTGTGTGTAAATATTATATAAAAGTTTTTATTTTGTGTATAAATATGTTTGAATATTTTGGGTATTGTTCTAAGCTGGAACTTTGGCTAATTTTTATTATTTATTCCCGGTTATTGTGTCTTCTTTAAAGATTTATTAATATATTTGGAGTTAGTGTACTGATTAAGTGCTGTTGATATAATGGTCCTTTTTAAGATGTTATCTTTTTTGTTCTAAATATGGACATCGTCAGGATACACCAGTGTGTTAGGCTATCCTTAAGAGGATTAAAACTATAGTGGTGTATTTTAATATTCTTGTAGTCGCCTCTCCTTTTTAGATAAAAGTGTTAAGAGGGGGGTTTTGATAAGATTTAACATCAGTAGGATACTAGCAATTATAATCACTTTTATCTCCTTTCTAATATTTCTGTTTAGTACTAAAGTTTAAATGATATTTAAAGCAAAGGCTAAAAAGTTTATTTATCAATTGTTAAAAAATTAAATTTAAAGTTAAAGTTCTATTTAATTTAATCAATAATTGAAATTAATTGTAAGATTTGGTAAGTGGAGAATTGAAAAGGATAATGTAAAAATAGGAGATCTAGTGTTGTTAGTAGAGGAAAATACACCAAACAATAAGTGGCCATTAGGCAGAATTATTGAAGTATATTACGGTAATGATAAGAAAATTCGTGTAGTTCAGCTAAAAACTCAGAATGGAATTTTTAAAAGATCAATTAGTAAATTATGTATTTTCCTATGCCTGAAAACCATAGTACTTAAAAAAAAAATAAAAGATAAAAGATAAATATATGTATATGTGTGTGAGTGTTATATTGTTTTTTCTTTCAGTTTTTATATTTGAGTAAACATATATAGTGACCTTTTGTATTTATTTGTGTAATTAGTGTACTTGGTAAAAAAAGAGTTATTATTGAATGTGAAACATGTCAATGGGGGCCGGTATGTTCCATGTAGGCAGACGATACCGTGCTACCTATAATTAAAATCTCAGTGTCCAGAAAGTGAAGAGAAGTGAAGTGTTTTTTCTGTTTTTATTCTAAAGTTGTGTTTGAGAAATGTGCAGACGATAATGCAGCAGTGAGCTGCGAGTGAGTGTTATTCTTTCAATAAAGTGTTTTTTTAATATAATCAGTGCCTATGGAATAATTTGTGTAATGTGTGCACTTAATTTTTTACACTAGGGAAATGGTTAGATTTTCTTGCTTGTTGCGTCGAAATGATTCTGTTTGTTTAGACTTTCTTCAGTACCAATTTGATAAGCGTATCTCTTAAAACATGGATAGGGGGCGCTGCAGACTTTGGAGAGCTAGACAACAACTTTAAGCCCGTTATTTTGATAATTTAACACATGCTCGCCAAAGTTTATACTCTAACTTAAAGTTTGAACCCAAAAATAGAGCCCTGCAAAAAGCGTAAGAGCCGGAATAAAATGTCAAAGTACAGGGTGGTCGAAACTCGAAGGCTCCTAAGAGATAAACAAACAGATTTCTTGACTTATGGCATGCATTTTCATGATTCTGTTTGCTGGGGCTCTCTGAAACTCAGTTGAACGGTACAAAAAGAAACATCGATAGGGGGCGCTTTGGGCAAAAAACATAATTCGTTGACATTTCGGACGCTAACTGGAAACGGGGCGCTACGATCAGTTAGAAACAAAACAAGAGAGTAATTTACTTATCATAAGAAGCTATTAAAACTGCAGTTTGTTTGTTTTTTTTAACAAACATAGCTGGTTTCAATCATGCACAATGCGCGCAATAAAATTTACATAAGGTGCTTTTTGCCGATTTATGCAAAAGATATCGTACCATATCGATATGCAAAAGATACGTAATGCGTAGACGACAACGCGAGATGACGTAGTTGTATGCGCAGACACGTCTTTTGAACGTGCGGTACCTACTTAAGCTTCGGGTTACTTGTCTGCAGATCGGTAGTAGGATGGAACGGTACACAAACTCTGAATTGGCTGACATGCATTTGGCGTATGGCGCTGCTGGTTGTAATGGACGAGCCGCTCAGCGGTTGTACGCCGAGCGTTACCCCAACAGGCAAATCCCCTGCCATGCCTTCTTCGCTCGAGTACACCAGAGGTTGTCCACAACGGGATCTTTCGACGGAGGCAGGCCTGAACGGGAGCGATCAGTGAGCACCCCCGACAACGAAGAGGCTGTGCTTAACCTGGTTGAGGACAACCCAGGTCTTAGCACGAGAGGACAGACATGTCAGACAGACAGAGGATATCGCCAGACATGTTGGCATTTCGCAAGCAACTGCGTGGCGCATCTTACGTTCCCGGAATCTGCACCCCTACCACATCCAGCGGGTGCAGTTGCTCAGAGAGCAGGATTTTGGCCCTCGAGTGGAATTCTCAAGATGGTACTTGGCGATGAGATCCAGGGATCCCCGTTTTGTAAACAGCATTTTGTTTACGGACGAGTCCACCTTCAGCCGGGAGGGAATGTGGAACGCCCACAACAGTCATGTGTGGTGTGAGGAAAATCCACATGAAACCAGAAGCCGAGCAGCCCAAGAGCGTTTCTCAGTAAATGTGTGGGCCGGCATTCTGGGGGATTGCCTCATTGGCCCTTATTTGTTACCTGAACGGCTGACAGGTGGAAATTACCTGATTTTCCTGTATCAAGTGCTGCCGCAGCTTCTGGAGGAGGCGCACGTACCCGAAGGTTCGCGTCGCCAGATGTGGTTCCAGCACGATGGAGCTCCGGCCCATTACACGAACGACGTGCGTCTCCATCTAAACGCAAGGTATGGCCAGCGGTGGATCGGGCGTGGGGGTCCAGTTCACTGGCCTGCCCGATCACCAGACCTCACCTGCTTGGATTTCTTCCTTTGGGGTTACCTGAAGGCCGAGGTATACCATACACCTGTCAGCAGTGCTGAAGAACTTGTGGCGCGCATTGTGGCAGCTGCAGGGCAGATCAGAGATACTCCTGGCATTGTTGGAAACACACACTCCTCAATGCGACGGAGGTGCGAAGCCTGCATCATGGCCCAAGGTCGAAATTTCGAGCATCTTCTGTAGTGTTATTTTTTGTAAATAAATTTCCAGTATCATTGATGTTTTTGGTCTAAATTTATTCAGAAGTGTTGAACAGAGGTAGAAAATGTGTTTTCATTATTACTAACTGATCGTAGCGCCCCGTTTCCAGTTAGCGTCCGAAATGTCAACGAATTATGTTTTTTGCCCAAAGCGCCCCCTATCGATGTTTCTTTTTGTACCGTTCAACTGAGTTTCAGAGAGCCCCAGCAAACAGAATCATGAAAATGCATGCCATAAGTCAAGAAATCTGTTTGTTTATCTCTTAGGAGCCTTCGAGTTTCGACCACCCTGTACTTTGACATTTTATTCCGGCTCTTACGCTTTTTGCAGAGCTCTACTTTTGGGTTCAAACTTTAAGTTAGAGTATAAACTTTGGCGAGCATGTGTTAAATTATCAAAATAACGGGCTTAAAGTTGTTGTCTAGCTCTCCAAAGTCTGCAGCGCCCCCTATCCATGTTTTAAGAGATACGCTTATCAAATTGGTACTGAAGAAAGTCTAAACAAACAGAATCATTTCGACGCAACAAGCAAAAAAATCTAACCATTTCCCTAGTTTTTATGACGTTTCGAATTTCGGCACCCAAATTTTCGAAAGCGCCTAGCGCCTTACCATCGCGTCAGGGACCCTACATTCCCTATTCAAAAATGTTCGTCTAGGTGTGCTCTATCGATCCTTAAAGTTTGTCACCGACGAGCTGAATCACCCTGTATAGTTGTACATTACTGTTGGTGGGGGTTCACGTGAAAATATTCCATCTTGTGCAGTAGTTATAGACTTGTTAACATATCACTACGAATTGCCGGGCCGGATATCTTTCTATGTAGTTCAGTTGGTAGAACGTCAATGTGCTATACCGATGAACCGGTTCGATTCCCGGATTAGATGCTTTTCCACTCAGATGTGCATCTTTTAAGGAGACACAGTGCCTTGAAATTTGTCAAAAGATCGATTTTTTAATTATAATATTAATTGAAAGCTTCTTTGATTGTGAATATTTTGTCACCTTATTTTTACTTATATGACAATTATATCGCGAGATATTGTAAATTTTTTTAATAGATCCAGCGCAATCATCCATACAAATGAAAATTTTAAACTGATTTTTCACCCTGTTCATATTTTTATAACTTGCTTGATCGATAAATACTAAGGCTTTATCGCTAATTTAGATAGAAATTTGATTTTTTTTTCTTATTTTCAGTAATGTATTTAATACTTTTGTGCACATACTTCACATTCAAATTTAACGTTATTTTTAAAAATACATTTAAATTGAATTTTTGCTGAATAATTTCCATTTTTATCAGAGAAAAAATAAATACATTAATTGTAAAAACCTGTATATCTAGAAATCCATGAACAGTTTTATATAATATATTCTAATTGATGCGGAAAGAAAATTGAAGCAAAAGTATTTATAATTATAAATGTAGTAAGAATTTTTAAAACTTATAACTTTTTTTTTTTAATTTCAGTAAAATAAGCTGTTTTATAATTTTTTTAAATTATTTAATTTAACTATTAAGTATTGTGCCAGAACATGTTTTTACTGTATTATTCCAAACTGAAGAGATGATTTCAAAAGTAGCGAGTCCCCGAAAGCAAATGACATTTCAAAATATTATGGATTGATCTGAAGGTTACGTAATTCAGTGATCATTTAACAAATCATTATGAGTGTATATATTCCAAATATATCTTTTTTTTCCTTTTAAATAAGGAACTTTGTTTGCATTTTCATGCCAGTTGAGGTGTTTGCTTTATATAACTTTTAAAAGAATCGTGAATAAATTATTAAATATATAAATTAATTTACGTAATTCTTTATTAATTTATTACAAATTTAAAAAAAATCATTTTAAATTATCAATAACTGAACATCTTCTCTTGCCAAACATAAACACAATCTTTATTTTCAAAAATATAAGTATAATAATTATAATTTTTCCCAAACTGGAATTATTCAATGTTATTTTCTGTTGTTTTATTTTTTAGT
Organism: Maratus speculifer; assembly: GCA_964019185.1. Taxonomy (NCBI): domain Eukaryota; kingdom Metazoa; phylum Arthropoda; class Arachnida; order Araneae; family Salticidae; genus Maratus; species Maratus speculifer. The sequence continues at coordinate 209,760,489 of OZ025300.1, read as the reverse complement.
ATCATAATTACAGTATAGGCAAACTGTGCACCGTGACACAACTAAAAATTTATAACGATAATTGTCTTATCTATCCATAGAATTCTTGCTATTCAAGTAGTAAACTATTTCCATATTATATTAGTTGTAACCGGCGTGCCATAGTTAGCAACTGAGATTGTGAAATATAAATATACTTGTTATCTGTATCCTTGTTTTTTGAATGCTGCTTATTTAACTGTGTTGACAAACCAAAATGATGAAAATATATTCTAATCGATGTGTCAATCCGTTTAAGAAATATATCTGAATTTTAATCTTTTCAAATACTCTGTTCACTTTATGTCTCACGGAGACGATCTTTTTTACTACGCTTGTTCTTACTTTAAAATGACCTTTGTTGAGCATCGGAAAAGATCGCATTTTCGACACCAACAAAAATTTTGAAATGCCTTACTGAAAAGACTTCGCAAAGCTGCTCAAGAGATGTTCGAAAAAATGGACACTCCTTTGCTAAGAAAATTCGATTATCACAGAAATTTCCTGCTATTGTCAAGAGTCAGGGGTACCTACTTTAATAAGAAATAAGAAATATCAGAAAGTCAGTAAAAAACCAAAAAATACTGGATTTATGCAAAGAAATTAAATTTCAAAATCGCTTCTGTAAACCATGGCTTTCTCTTTTAATTTCTATTATTGTCCGGATGCTGTTAAATATTTAGCCTAAAACGAATTAGTAATAAAAATTCATAAAAAAGAAATTTTATTTTTAAATGCTATATTTAAAGCATATCTGCATATGTAAAACATGTAATTGCAAGGCTGACAAAAATTTATTTGAAAAAGAAATTTAATAAATTAGCTCAATGCCTATAGAATTAATTTATAATAGGTTAAAATGAAGATATTTTGGTTCAAACCAGAACATTAATTAAGAAAGGATTTGTTTTTAATATATTTTGTAACATATTCACTAAGTAATAGAAAATGAATATTTAAAAAAAAATGTAATTCAACGAATCACAACGACTTTTTAGAAAATGATATTTTCAAAGGCTAACATTTTAAACTTATAAATCAATTCTATACTTAATAATAATAATGATAATAATAAACATAATTTTTATGATGACCAAAACGTGGTTTACGTAATAAACCGAGTCCTATGTTGTACTCCATGGATAAAAAATTAATATTCTTGTACAATACAAATAATCATATACAAATTTTAAATGAAATTTTAGTTTTACAATTTTCGATATTGCAATTTTTTAAACTTCTAAACGTCACACACTTTCATTTTTTATACCGTTGTATAGAGAAAAAATATTCTATTAAATGCAGTTTGTTTGAAAGTTATATCTGAATTTGTTTTTAAGTTAATATTTTTGTATTTTTAATGCTTTTTTTATGTCATTTTGGCAAGACAAAATAAGTATTTCATTTCTGGACATTAAACATGAACCAATCAGAAAAAGAATAAAATAAAAAACAGAAGTATTCCATTCTTGGAAATTGAACATGGACCAATATGAAAACGAATAATATTCATATTATCATTAATAATTTATATCATTAATAAATCATCAAATAAAAGAATTCAGATAGACTTCAGATCTCCCAGTTCTTTTCCAAGGACAACAACTATTTTCCAAATAGTTAAAAATAAGCTCAAAAGATAGAAATATGAAGAACGTAAATCAAAATAAATGAATTATTTTAAATAAAATTCTGGTATTAAATAGTTTTATAAAACTTGGATAAAATTTTCGTCTTTTCTATTTAATAGAAGAACTGAGATAGTTCAATAATTATATATGCAGATATAGATAGATATATAGATATAAGTAAGTTTTATTGCCGAAACGTCAGTGAAGGCTTACTTTGGAGACACGAAATTTTTTGAGTCTGTCTGTCTGTCTAGATGTCTGTCAGTTTGTCAGTCTGTCTGTTCCGCGATAACTAACGCAAAAAACACCCGATTGGCTTGAAATTAAGTGGGTATGTTAGTGAGGCACTGGGATTAAGCTGTATAGTTTTTTGTAAGATTTGATTCATTCGTTCGAAAAATATAGAATATTTTATTTTGCGCAATAATGCTTTTCTATGGCAAATCCAATGATTTTTAATTTCTTTTTTCTTGAGAGAAAATGTCTCATTTCATTAATGGAATTCAATGATAAATGGATACTGAAATTTGCCGTTTAATTTGTTCGTATTGTTTTGAAATTTTGTCTACAAATTTGTCAGATTTTTTAAATTATTACTGTAAATTTTGGAAATTTTTTATATATGTGTTCCAATAATATAAACTAATTTGTTTTAGAGATTTACTTATTTCAAATGTATTTATTTCATTTTCTTTATTTTTTCTTAATGGTTGCTAAGCAACCATTCATCATAATCCTTAATTTTATAATGTTATAAATTTGAATGAAGTCAACGTCAAAACTGATGAATTAATGTGTTTGTATCTTTGTGTATAACTATAACATAGACCAGAAAAGAACATAGGCTATGTTTTATTAATTTTATTAACATATTTTCCTTAATAATTCAAAATTTCTTCTTTTTCATGCAGAATCAATAGCGATTTTTTAGATAAAATTTAACCAATTTCCTTTATCGTTGCCAAAAAAAAATCAAAATATGAATTAATTTTTCAACGGCAATAAGTTTCAATTGTGCAATTTCCATTCGAAAAATTAAACTAAGAAAAAATAAATATGACGTCAGAATAAAAATAAAAATAAATGTAGAATTTTGTTAAATATTAAACACGGAAATTTGTTTCGTTAATAAGAATTTTTCTGACAAAAATGGGGGCATTATTAGAAGTAAAAAAAAAAAAAATTATATTTTTAACAATTATTTCACCTGATAAAACTTGACGTCATAATTGAAATAAAACAGGTATTTTATAGTAGTCGTAAAAAATATTAGAAACATGGATATCAATAACTCATGAATAATGACGTCATGGCCAAAACTTCAGTGAAGGATTATTTTGGCGACACAAAATTTATTGTTTTCCGCCTGTCAGTCTGTCTGACCGCGATAACTGCCACAAAATGCAATCAAAACATATTTTTTTTCGAAAACAAAATTGTAAAACCCTAGATTACTGAGTTTACACTTTCAAAAGTTCCTGATACATCAGATTAACTGTTTGTGGTGGGCAGGTATGTAGAAGTATGAGTATAATGAAAAATGCTTATTAAAACTGTTACTTATCCTTATAAATAAAAATGTATAAAGAAATACAAGATATACGATAACCATTAGCAAATTGATAGAAAGTTACAAATTTAAGTTTAATGAGATTACGGGGGGTTCAGGGGGGCTCCGCCCCCCTGAAGAAATCTAGAATGTTATAATAAAAAAACAAAAATAATAGATCATGAAAATCTCAGAATATCCTAACATAACTAAATCTTTAATTTAACGCTTTTGATGGCTGAAAACTTCTTATTCTTATAAATAATTACGTAATTTGAAAATTTTAAATTAGAGTTTGCAGGAAGTTGAATATTACCCAAAGTGTGTTAAAAAAAAAATGATGTGCAAAGCTGACGTTGAGGCTCCTGATCTGCAGATTTACTAGTTTATATACATATGAAAATATGCTTATTATAATTAAAGTGTCAGCCTTAAACTCTTTACTGGAATTTTGTCGAGTTTTGATAGCATATTATCTGCTTTCTACTTTGAAAACATTTTGATGAATTTCATGTAACTCTCGCTAAGTTAACACAAAATATACAAAACGTGATATAAATGATACTTAGTAGCTCACAGTCAGTTTTACGGTAAGGCACGTACTGCTTGTTTAATGACACACTTTTAGAATTTTCTTGACAACAGTATTGGGCTCAGAGAATAAAAATATGCTTTTTATGAAATTTTTTTGTAAAATGGTTAGAGATATTATTAAAGGTAAAAATAGTAACATAGTTTTCGATAAGTTAATTGTTTTGTTAATCACTTCAGACGCCAGGGTTTATTTATATACTTCTTTTTTAATTTGAGTTATGGATTTATATTAAGAAACTAATAACTAGGAAATATTAAATAGCGGTAAAAATTAAGCTTTATTTATTTATTTATTTATTTTTTAGTTTTATTTTTATTTATTTTAGTTTTATTTTTTTTTCTTGTTACACCTAAAATTTCATGATTCATAAGGGCTCTAAAGAAATTTTTTTAAACAATTTCTTAGGATTTTTTTAAAAATTTTATTTCACATTTTGGCATTGCAAAAACATTGAAAAACGTTAAATAAATACATATTTAATTTTAAATATATATACAGGGGTACAAAAATCTAGGCGCCAGCAGGCAGTCTCTCACCACTAAATTTATTTTATTGTTTTTTGTTTAATATTGCGCGTAAAATTCATGCAAGAATGCTATTAAATTTAACCGAAGAAAACTTTTATATTTTAGTGGTGAGAAACTGCCCGCTGTCGCCTAGATTTTTGCACCCCTGTATATATATATATATAATTTTTTTATTAATGACCTCTGCAAATGGTATTCTAACTCGCAATAAAATTATTTACGTTTTCCTCTTTTTTTGTACAATTAAATAACTAAACCTCCTTACATTGAAATAATATTTCTAAAGCATCGCAAAAGACATTTTTATCACCAACAAAAATTTTGAAACGCCTTATAATAATTTACGCGTCTTTGAAACGCCTGAAAAGACTTCGCAAGAGGTGTTTAAAAAAATTCTACTAACATAGAAATTTCGATTCGCAGTTAAGATTCAAGCCTGCTTAATTAAATAATTATAATGAACAAGTGCAATTCCGTGCATTAGTTTTTGAAATAGGACTTTTACGATTATCGGGGGAAAATGTAAAATAAAAGCGCCACCTGTTGTGCGATATACACCCACATATAATCAGCAATAATATTTATCAAGGTAAACCTCAAAAGACAAGAATCCTTGCATTTTTCCACCAATAAAATTTTTCTGTAATGTTTGCCTTATTTAATCGGAGCATTTGCTTAATTTAATAAGGCACAAATTTCTGTATTTAAAAATCGGTGACAAAACATTAAAAATTTAAACATTTAAATTCAAACATTAAAAGAATAGGATGTATTACTCAATCGTTAATGATTTTTCCCATTTGAATTATTTTACAAACCATTATAATTTGTAAAGTATAATTGGAAATTTGAAATTTATTTCAAAATCAAGTTTATCCTATCATTATAGTACAAGTATCAATAAATTAAGTAGAAATAATTCTTGAAACGATATTATATTTTTCGCAATTATAGTTTCCACGACCAAAATCGAATTCCATCGTTTAAAGTGATTCATAGTTAATTTGAAATCTGTGTTGAGTAAATGATCTTCAGGAGAACGTTATTAATAACACTCATTTTGTACTACACTAAACGTCCTTAAAATGAAGGGAAGCACTTAAAATGTAGTTAAATCTGATAAGAAGATATAGAATTTGATACTCACGTGTACATAGGAATTATAAAGTTTTAAATGATTTGTGATAATTTTATTAGTGGATATGTTAATAAAGCTGTATTTAAAGAGTTGCTACAAGCGACTATTTCTTAACAGTTGAACGGCGGGATATTTTACGTAAGTTTTGCAAATATAATTTAAAACAGAAAATTTATTTAAGTTTTTTAAGTTGGTTATTTAATTCCATTTAGTGCAATGATTTGAAACATTTTTTATGAAAACATTTCTAGTTTGAATCGAAAAATTGTTCATTGGTCAGTTTCGAATTAATACCTGCTCGGCATTCTTGTGTTAATTCTATTTGTCGCCTTTTTCTCATTACAGAAATCTGCAATGCACTTTTTTACATAAGTTTAGTATAAGTTCAGATGTCTTACGTTCTTGTGAACCACTTGAATAAAAATAAGTGTAGTTTTGACCTATGCTCACAAAAAATGAAGCAAATTTAAATTAGTTAACCAAAAAGTTAAAAATAAATGTCTAGTTAAAGTTCAAGCTTAGGTCTTAACCCATTCGTGCCCAGCATCTTTTGCGTAAATTTTATTTGGTTTTTAGAAGATTTAAGTTTAGTTCATTAATCACGAAAATGCATCATTTAAATTAAATAATTATTGCTTTTCTTTTTTACCGGTGTCAAAAACAGTGCTGAATGCACCTTTTGAAACGTCCCTAAAAAGGGACGCTAGGCACTAATGGGTTAATACGAAGACGGAAAAATAATTGTAGAAAAATACTGCGAAATTTATGATAGAAAAATATTGGTCTGAGCAGAATACAAAATTTGTTACTTTTGTCAGCATGCATTTACATCGTGGAAAGATTGTGGTAAAGGGAGTGATTTATTTTAATCAGATGGTAATTCCATGAGCACACGTCATGTAAGTCACATACTGCGAAATGGATACCAGTATTTTAGAACGAAAAAAATGTGATTTATTTTATCAGAGATATTTCGTTAATTGAATAAGGCCATGCAAGTTTTTCGAAAATAACGGTGGCCAACAGTTTAGCAGTTACTAGAAATGTGACTTTCACGACAAGTGCTCATGGAAATACCCCAAACAGATATTTCCAGTTTTGAGACACTTTAATTACACTATTGCTTACAATTCTTATTGATAATTTTTTTATAATTTACACAAAATACATTTTGAAATTAATAAGTTGAGATTTATTTATCTATTTCATTATGACATTCGAACATTTTAAGAGTGCGTAGAGAGTCCAGTCTAGTACTGGGTAGAGAGTTTTGATTTTGTAGAGCATGACGTAAGGATCCTATAGCGTCGGCAGAACATGCCGGAATGACGCCCGAGCAGCTAATCCCGGAACTGCTGTCGGGAGAGGCTTGGTCAGTGCCTGGCTGGCTCTTTTCGCCTCCTCATAACATTGAGATGGGACATTCCTGCTTATAAACAATGAGTGCTTCGAGGTGAAGCAGTGAGAGATGAGGTTTTCCTGGCCCTCGCAAAATTTCTCGGCTGCGGGAGGGGGTGGATTGGACAGGGCTCGCGAGATTCCTTACGCTCCAACCGCAGAGCGAGGCGGGTTTATGCAGTATAGGTGAAAGTTCCTGGCCTACCGTCGCCCATCGTCCAGTCCATAACTTCAGACTCTTTGCTGTGAGCTTAAAAAATTCCGCAAGTGTGGGAGGGGGGTTGGACAAAAAACTTATGCTAGGTGGTGTCTATGCCGTCAAGAGGGAGCTTTCTCGGTTCCTCTAGGTTCTGCTAGAAGCATCGAATCCTTTCATGGATGGTACATAGTAGGTACGTGTTATGGGTCATTCATAAATCGTTTCATCTCAAGAGTGGGGGCGAAAAATCGATGGCCGAGAATGGTCTGTGCGGTTATTTGTGTTTTCCTCTTCCCCAATTGGCTTCTGCTTGGGGCGCCTTCACCCTTTCCGCCTGACTCTAACAAATGTCTCCTCTTATTCATAGAGTTGGATCTTACGGGTCAGTCGCATGTCAACTACAACTTGGTGATCCTCGGTATCTGCTCATAGACACGTTAGCATGTCTATAAACGTTGTTATCTTGCGGGTCTCTGGAGCGACCTGTGGGATCAAGCGAAGGGACGACTTGGATCTCTTCGAGTTTTGGGTGGTAAGGAATATCGTAGTGACCTTTCGTATCTTACTTGGGACCAGGGCCGTGTGATGTGCCCTGTGCAGTGCAGGTGTTTGACAGGAAGCATTAAGAAGTGCAAAGGTGATGCGTGGTCAATCCTTGTCGAAAGGGTTTGTGAAAAGGATCCTAATTGGAATCCCGCATAGATTGAGCTGAAAAGAAATCGAGAAATCCAGGTCTGTTGCTGGAGTCTTCCAATAACACCGAACATTTAGAACACTTCCAAATTATCATTTCAGATTACGAATTGTATGTTCGTACTATCAAAACCCACGCTAATCAGATGTATCGAATAGGAGAAATTTTATTTAATAAAATGCTATTTATTTTTCTTTAGTATTAATTTTACATTTTAAATTAAGTACTGTAATAGAGCCCCGATAATCAGAACTCATTGCAACCGATAACTGTAAGGATTACCCGAAATACCGTTAAAAATATTAACACTAGAACCGCCGGATATTTTATTCAAATTTTATAAAAACTGTTTGACACCAGAATTTCTATTTAAAACTATTTAACATATTTAATTAGCCTATTTTCGTGTTTTACTTATTTAACAAATCTTATCAAAAAATTACTGGTTCGAATCGGCTATTTTCAATTTCGCAGTAGTCATAATGACCCCTAATGGCGGTTTTAATATTAAAGAAAAACATGCGTGCTAAAAAATTATGTTATGAGTACTCAGCAGTGCAGTAAACGTCCCCTAATACGGCATCATACGGTCTGGTATCTTTTATAATCCTGCACGACTTTTAGAAAAAAATAATGATTTTTATAAAAAGTGTATGTTATATGTTCTTGAAAAAGTGATGTTTCGCTCCTATATTTAAATTACTGAAAAAATACCTTTTAAAGGGTCAATCAAGTTCTATCTACAAGTCGAGACTTTTTAAGTCCAAATAGATTATAAATTTTATTATATTAGTACCACACTTTTTGAAAAATATTCTTTTCCGTGCATTTAATAGGACATTTTCAAGAGAAAATGTACCACAATCGAAGGAACATTAATAAGTTCGTGTCCGCCATTACGACAAATATTTTAATATAATATTTATTTTCTTGGTGATAAAAGGGTTAACCCTTTCCGGCACACTGTGCCCGGTCTGGGATACCTAATTTTAATTCCAAACTTGCAAACGGAACCAATAATATTTTAATAAAATTTTCCTTTTACAATAAAAGCTTTAATTGAGGAATTCAAAATATCTAAAAAAATCGTTCGTGAATTCCGGTGTCAGTCGATAATTTCTCATTTAACTAACAGATTTTACCCGTGCTGCAAAGGGTTAAATGAAGTGAAAATTATTGTTTCAAAACATTTTGATATGCATTCAAAATACTGGAATAAACAAGTCGGAAATTTCAAGTAAAGCGAAGCAAATGAGGTGCTTTCGAACTATGACGAAGTTTTTAAAATACTCAGATCTTGGTGTAATAGTAATTCGGATACAGTATAGTAGCCGAAATCTTATGTTTGTCTCTGTAAAAACTTTTTGATTTCGATTATGCATAAAGTAACTTGTAGCATATCTTAGTTACGTACTATATCTATTTCATGAAATGGGAAATAATTTAAAATAATTAAAACGCACTCCATACAATGTTTCTTCAATTGGATAGTTTATGTTTTGTTACATGTGAACAGACGGACAGACGAACGGACGAACTGAACAACGACTAAAGGTGCTACGTATTTTCATAATTACGAACGTATCTAAAAGAAGAATAAGAACGAGTAGAACAATTCTTACAGCACATTTAGTTTCATAAACAAACAAAACTAAATGTATGATTGTAAAAATATTAATATAAAGTAAGCAAAAGCATTTCAAACTTTTTTCAGCAAGGATGAGCATTATTAATTTCAATATAGTATTATTATTTTGCATATGAAAAAAGTCTATAAAAATTTATTTTCAATAGAGGAAAAAAAGCGTTAACAAAAGTAAACAAAAAATGGTTATTTTCTATATTTTTCTGTTTATTCAGCCATCTGTTTCCAATATATTTAAAAGAAAAAAATATAGTTGCGCTATCTTTACTTAAAAATAAAATTTTAACTGTTTCTTCTTTTTTTCTGCTGTAAAAATATTTGCATTCTTTTGAAGATTAATTTGAATTTTCTTTTGTAACGTTTGTTACGCTTCATGTTTTTGTAGTAGTAATCACGTGTTCAACGAAATTATTTTTTTTATTCTTTTGATTTTAAGAAAATCTTGTAATACATTTTGCAGGGAAAAAATATAGGAACAATATCTATCTATCTATCTATCTATATGTATATATATATATATATATATATATATATATAAGATTTTTTAAATTATTTCTTGCAATTATTCCTAATATAACACATTTTCGAAATTATTATCTATATTATACGTGCATAACAAACTTTGGGACAGAAGCAAAAGATATTTTGTTTTTTTTTTATCAAATGAATACATAAAGGTCAGTTGATGCCATATTGTCGTCATTTTATTGATAGTATAGAAATATGAAAACTAATCGATTGCAAAATAGCTCAAACTAATCTACATTCCTAACATTAATGTTAAGAAGTATAATCAAGGTTCGTACACACCTTGGAATTTCCAAGGACTCTGTCACCATCATTAAAAATAAGAAAATTTACATTTAATTTTTAAACCACAGCATTCGCAACCCCCCACCTTCATTCACACATTTCACGCTATTTTTCTGCAGTGAAACACTTCGAAAATATTCTTAAACTTTAATGGAAGAACTGTGCGAATCCTGTATAATAGTATTGCGGTTGGTGTTTCTCGTTAGCTTAAGTATAAATCATATAATGACGCCAAATTGTATAAATCTGCTCCTGCATACTAGGTTTATTCGCTGACATTAATTAGCTGCTGTATGAGGCAATTTTTTTGAAGCATTTGCACGGTAAATTAACGAGTACATTCAAAATTTACAAAGCAAGCGGCTTTTTGTCCACCACTATTATCTTAGGGAAAATCTGCTTCCGTTAAATCGACTAAAAGATCAAGGTAGCTAAGAGAGCCTTTTGTGTAGTAAGATACTGATATCCTAAAAGCCAGAGACTTGGCGATTCTATTCTATTACAATGTAAGAAGCTGTACATTAGCTGAAATAACTCCACCTACGGAAACTGGTATTTTTGTTTGCTCACGTAAGGATATCTTTCGGAGTGGGTGGTTGTATAATAAGCTTGCAGCGTAGTTCCTAACTCATAGATGGAATTTTTCTCAAAATAAAGTTCACAGGTGTGAAATACCCTTTATGATCCATCAGTCTTTAGTGAAGCCGTTTATATTATAAAAGTTCAGATTTCATGGCCGGCTCCAAATGTTTTTTGTTCTTTAGCGAAACTAGATAGTCCAATAGCTCAAGTAGCATGCACATTTGCAGAAAGTTTTTTTTTTCTGATGTTAACTTACCGTAACAAATTCGCAACGAATCTCTCGCAAGGTAGACCATCCCTCACTTGCATGAATGCACTGCTGGTTACACAAATGCAACACCCTGAAGGACGTATGCAAATCATGTGAAATTCAGACGAACTGTTCACAATTATCAATGCAATTCACGATGAACTATGCAAATCATTAGCATTGCAGTGCAGACACACATCACTGGCGACCATAGTGCCACTCACAAGCGCTATGTAAGAAAAGAACAGATTGTAAATTCGAAATATGGCAAATGTATTTTCGTGCGTTTTTTTTTTTTCATAAATTGGAAGATATCGAGCGTATTCTGACCAAATTTGTAGCGTATTTTGACCAAGGAACATTAGTAGTCTATATGGATTGCGGATTATCCTTCAGAGAAATCGGTTAACGTGTTGGGCGAAACCAAGCAACTATGATGCGACCTGTAATTGCTGGTTGTAGGAGAGAACGACGCGGAGGTCTGATGGGGACGATCGCACATGACATGCGGATTATGCGCATGCCAGTGATGGATCGCTTAGCCACATCACGAACCATAGCATAACTTATTCAGTCTGCTACGCATCATTCGGTGTCCGCTCTTACCATTCGACGCCGTTTGCAGAAGAGTGGAATGTCCGAGAGGCTTCCATTAACTTTTTTTGGCATACTGTGTCCAGTCCATGATACCTAAACTTAATTTCAAACTTGCATGTGACACCAATAATATTTTTGTAAAATTTTGCTTTTAGGATGAAAACTTAAATCAAGGAATTTTTAATCTCTAAAAAAGTCGTTTGTAAATTCCGGTGACAGTCGATAATTTCTCATTTTACGAACAGAACTTGCCCGTGCCGGAAAGGGTTAATTCGCTTACCCTTGACTGGAAACCTCAGGCGTTTGCGCCTTCAATGGTGCAAGGAGCTATGGCCATGTTCAAAAGACTGGGACGACATTGTGTTTTCGGACGAATCCCGCTTCTGCCTACAACATGAGGATGTTCTGATTCAAGTTTGCAGACACCGTAGTGAGATCCTGATGAACTGTTGCATTATGCATCGCCACAGTGGTCCTGCAAAAGATATCATATTTTGGGATGGTATTATAATTCACTGCCGCACCCCTCTAATGCGCATTCCCGGTACCCCTAACAGTCAATACTACATCTCTGAAGTATTGAAGCCCGTGTTCCTCCTATACATTAAGCGCTTGCCATCAGCCATATTCCAACCGGATAATGTGCGACCACACATAGAACTCAACGGTCAAGTGTTCTTCTTTACCCATCAGATTGATTTGTTTCCATGTTTCCTTGGTGTGCTTGTTCTACCGATCTATCGCCAGTCAAATATGTGTGATCCATGCTTGCACAATGACTATCCCGGAATGCATCACTTGCTTCTACACCAGATCAACTTTGACAATACGTGGAAGCCACATGAACTGCTGTGCCCCAAGACGATCACCAAAATCTCTTTGATTCTAATCCGAGACGTGTGGCAGCGGTCATGGACAACAATGGCGGCTACACTAACTACTGATTTTGTCATCATCTACACGTCACAAGAGACTGTAATTTTAATATTTTGATATTTGTAATACACAGTGGCGCCAACTTATATGAACCCATGGGGCTCGAGCCAACCCAATAATTTGATATCTCTATCCACATATTATTGATTGAGCCCATCTAATATTTTTACATTTGTTCAACATTTTTTGAGCCCCCGCAATATTTTTCAAAAGTTGGCGCTTCAGATAATACATGTTATATCAGCTAAATAAATTTCGCTTTGACATCTCTAGTCTTTTTTGGTGTTGCATTTTGTGTGGCCAGCAGATGTAGATTGATGTGAAGCTGATGCAACACTGCTTTTTATTCGAGAAAGCAACAAAATAAACAAAAAATTCCTCTGTTAAACGAACAGGTAATCAGCCCATGCGAAGAATTTATTTAACCCTTTGCGGCGCGGTGGTCTATGAAACCACTTTCTTTTAATTCCAAAACACCACATTCGTACCGGAATTTTAGTAAAAAAAAAATAAGTTATTGAATTCCAGCAAAATTGCTTTTTCATAATTACAAATAAAGTTGTTTTCAAATTCCGGTGTAAGTCATAAATTTCAACACTTAAAACCCTTTCCGGCACACTGTGCCGGGTCTGGGATACCTAATTTTAATTCAAAACTTGCAATCAGCACCAATAATATTTTACTAAAATTTTGCTTTTACAATAAAAGCTTAAATTAAGGAATTCAAAATATCTTAAAAAATTCGTTTGTGAATTTCGGTGTCAGTAGATCATTTCTCATTTTACTACAGATTTTGCCCGTGCCGGAAAGGGTTAAGCAATGAATTTGCTCTGCGCCGCAAAGGGCTAACTCAAAGGCAAGACGCACACTTTATTGTTACCCTTATAGACCCCTGTTACCTCATTTTCGTTAATTGGTTAAATTAAGGAACTCAGTAAAATGTATTTAATATTTTAACACTTAAAATGTAGTTTTTTTTTTTTTTTTTTTTTTTTGGTTTTTTGGTTTTTATTTGTAATTTAACATTTTATGTGTAATCTACAACTTATTTCATATAAAAAAATACAAATTAAAAAAAGGTATTTTAACCTTTTCCCGCACACTGTGCCCAGTCTGGGATACCTAATTTTATTTCCAAACCTGCAAATGGCACCAATAATATTTTATTAAAATTTTCCTTTTACAATAAAAAGCTTAAATTAAGGCATTCTCAATTTCTAAAAAAGTCCTTTTTAATCCCGGTGAAAGTCGATAATTTCTCATTTTACTAGCAGAACTTGCCGGTGCTGGAAAGGGTAAATCACTGAGTAACATTTAGGTCTTCGTTTATTTTGAATTTTAATTGACAATTTAAATTTTTAATTGTACTTTTCTCAGTATTATTGTATATTTCTAAAATATCGTTTTAATTGACATTTATTTATTTATTTTTGCCTTTTATCCATTCGAATCTATGATTTTTAACTATTTCGGATCTCTTATTCATCTCTTTCGGATATACAAACTTTATTCTGTTGGCACCGTTATTTTAAATGCTTTACTTTTCATATACAAAAAAGACTTCAATTTTAAAGTACAAACATCTCCTTCATTCAGTGTTGCCAGATGGGCTGTTTTTAGGTGCGTTCGTAATTATATAATACGTAGCACCTATAGTGGTCGTTCAGTCTGTCCGTCCGTCTGTCCGTCCGCATATAACAACGCAAAAACTACCCAACCGAATCGTTTGAAATTTAAAATACATAATTATTACATAATTTTGTCGAGTCATTTCAAATTTTATGAAACTCCGATGCGTAGATCAATTACAGGGGCAATCAAAAGTATTCCATTACATTACGGTCAATGGGGGAAAAAGTTTGAAATGCTTTTTAATCGTTTGAAATTTAAAATACGTAATTATTACATAATTCTGTCGAGTTATTTCAAATTTTTTGATAATCGTGTGCATAGATCAGTTACAGGGGCAATCAAAAGTATTCAATTACATTATGGTCAATGGGGAAAAAGTTTCAAATATATTCTATACGTTTGAAATTTAAAATACATAATTGTTACATAATTTTATCGAGTTATTTCAAATTTTATGAAAATCGGATACATAGATCAATTACAGGGACAATCAAAAGTATTCCATTACATTACGGTCAATGGGAAAAAATGTTTCAAATGCATTTTAATCGTGTTACACTCATGCGAACTTAATAAAATTTATATGCAACTATAAAGTACATATTACAATATACATCTTACATAATTTGTGGTACAAAGAACATTTGTTATTGATTTACAAGGTCACACAGTATAATGGTATAGGGAGAATATTGTTTGATGAGCGTTTTAATTGTAATTCACTATTTACAATTTTATGAGATTGATATATGAAAGTAATATTTTTAAAACTTCGTTATCGTACGAACGCACCTAATTTGCTACGCTTCACGTGCAATTTCCAACTTGTTTTAAATTCAGATTCTTCACTGGCACCACTTTTTTTGAAATGCTAAAATGAGGCTTTTATAATGTCATATCAATGAAGGCGAAAAGAAAGCCAATTTTACCGTTTCAAAAAAGTGGTGTCAATCAAGAAATTTGAATTAAAAAAAGTAGCCCACTAGCAACACTGCCTTCATTTAATGACGGCGATGAAAGCGGTGTGTATTCATCAATCGACATGAAGAGGATAAATTTATAGTATGACAGACAGAAGCTGTGTGCATGACAAGATTAATAATTTGCAATAAGATTGCAGTTTCTTTTTAAAACAATTTTTTCACAATATTGCAAAAAAACAATTGTTATCAAACTTATTTTTTAATAGAAATACATAATTATTACAAATACTATGCCTATAAACCAAATTTTAAATCATTTGAATGATAAGTTTTCGAATTACTATCATTCAAAATTTGGTTCTCCTAATGTTAAATTGCATATTCATACTTTAATTAGTATCTCCTGAAATTATACTCCTAATGTGCTAATTTTTTATGTAACAATATTACTAAAATACATAACGATAAATATGGTGAATTTGCAATTTTTATAATTTTATAATATGAATTATGACATTAATATTTGAAAAAAATATGTATTAAAATCTACAATTTTTCTATCGGATTAGATTTATTAATGGGAATCCTAACTTTAAAATTTTTCTTTCAAGTATAGTAGAACCCCGCAACTTCGGACCCCGTTAATCCGGATCGGTTTGGTCAATTTTTTTTTTTTTTTTCAAGTTTGAGAAGCGATTTGGCTAATTTCCATAACATTAAATTGTTTCATCGTCGTATTCTGAATAGAAAAAACTTTTTTCTGAAATCTTTTCGGAAGAATACCTTAAGCTTTTTTATTTAACTCTTATTTAAACACTTATTTAAACAACAACCAACGAACTACTTATGTTCAAACGGATGCGTGACCGTACGGCTCGCAAAAGATATAAAAAACTGATACAGCAAAAAATTACAACCTTTTTTATTACAGAGTAAACATTTTTACTGTCTGTAAATAATCAATAAGTTAAACATAAAAGTGATTTTCTGTAAGTATTTTAATTTTATTTCATTTTTTTTTATGATTCTCCGGATAATCCGGACTGAGTCTGGTCCCAACTAATCCGAATTATCGGGGTTTTACTGTATTTTTAAAATTATGCTTAAAGACGGCAAAATGATAGTTAAATTGAGCTTGTATGATAGAAGTGACTATATATTTTGAAAGGTCTTGGGTTATCCTGTAATCCACCAGTTTTCAGTAACTTATTAATTGGGGCCTAAGATTATTTGATTACGAATGGGGTTCTCTCGATCAATATTGGAGTACTGAACTTCAATTTGGATACGGACCCTAAAATATGCTGCTTTAAATTAATTCATTTCTCGAAAAATTATTGTACGAAATGCATGACAGTTTGTTTTTCTGGTGATTGAAGTGTGTAGAGTTCATTTTTTTCTATCAGCATCTTATCAGCATTGGGACTGCTATTGAAAAAAAAAAAACAAATTTAGGGTTCGTGTAGTGTTGTATACCGCTGAAGCAAATTTTAGGTGAAACATTTAAATATAGACTTTATTTCCAACCGCTTGGTAGCAAAAATTTTCTTCTGATTTTTTTTTTTTTTTTTTTTTTTTTTTTTTGTAAATGTAGTAGGTAGTGTTTACGAATTTTACCCACTACTTTAGTTCTAATTACAAAGTGAATAATATACATTAGTTTAAACTGACGTCATACCTTACCAACCACACTGACAATCTCATGAAAGTTTTTATTCGCGTTCAAATTTTGTTAGGTTACTTCAACTGTATTGGCCAAAAGATCGGAAATTTTGATTGTCTGGTTAAAAAAACATTGCCGATTATGTGATCACGTAGTTGAAACTTATGTATTGTATGACAAATTTTTGCAAAATATTCTATCTTATTTAATCATTTAACTGACCAATATTTAAAAAAAATGTGTCTATTTTTTATGCCTTCTACAGAATTTTAAAACTTTATCACCAGTTTTTAAAACAAAATTTTTTTGCCTAATTAAATATTAAATTAATGATTGGATTAAATAATACAAAAGTACACTAACATTTTACTGATGAGAATAATAAATAATGATTGGAGTATGGATGCCCGTACGTGATACGGGCAAATCAAGATTGGCAAAAACACGATGCCTGTACGACATACGGGCAAATTATGGAGGTGGTTAATCGCAGAAAAGAGCGCAAAGTTTGCAATTGAAAAAATACTTAGGGAATTTTTAATCAGAAATAAAGGTATAAGAATCTTTGCAAATCCTAGGGAGTGTGTAGTCCTTAATAATGTTTTGTATCATTCATAAATGTATTTTACAATTTTAATTCAGAATTTATGCATCGTATTTATATGCATATTATATAATATTAAATAATTATAAAAACACCGGCAAATTATTAATGAAAAGTTAAAAATGATTATTAAAAAATCTTTATGAATGCGCTTTTATTCTTTCAGTCTGAACCATCACGAAATCACGTTGCCAACAGTGGCAGCTTGAAAAAAAAATCCCAGTTGAATAAAAAAATGTTCGGATTAAATAATGTAAAATTTACAATTACGTTTTTTTGATGAGAATACCGCAATTTCCTGCGTAAAATCCGCGGATCAAACACTTCTTTTTCGACTCAGAAATTTTATTTTGTAATTGAAGACAAATATTTACGGCGATCAAAAAAAGTTATATTTTATTTAAGAAAAGTTCTGTGTCGAAAAATGGTTGTTTGATCTGCGGATTATACGCAGGAAATTACGGTAATAAATTATGATTGGAGTATGGATGCCCGTACGTGGTACGGACAAATCATGATTGGCAAAGTCATGTTGCCCGTACGACATACGGGCAAAGTAGGGAAGTAGTTTATCTCAGAAAATAGCACAAAGTTTGCAATTAAAAGTATACTTAGAAATTTATAATCAGAAATAAAGATTTAAGACACTTTGGAAAACCGAGGGAATGTATAAATAATGTTTTGTATCATTCATAAATGTATTTTACAATTTTAATTCAGAATTTATGCATCGTATTTATATACATATTATATAATATTAAATAATTCTTCCAACACCAGTAAATTATTAATGAAAAGTTAAAATTGGTTATAAAATAGACTTAACGAATGCACTTTTCTTCTTTCAAACTGCCCTATCACGAAATCGCGCTGCCAACTGTGGCAGCTTGGAAAAAAAGGAAAAAAAAACTTTTCTGGGGAGAATTGCCTGAAATATTTGAATGTACAATCCGACTTGTGTTCCCAGATATTCCGAGTAAATCAAAGGTCCATATCACGGAATCTATGAATAAAAGTGAAGCTCCAAATGTAACCGGTTTTCTGGTGGCTCATTAGCGTCCGAGAAAACATTCTTTAGAAATTCCATCCAGAAGATTTTTGTAATGAAAAAATTAATTTTATGAAGTACGTAAAGAAAAATCGTTTATTATTTTCAAATAAATCTGTTTTTAAATTCTGATTTATGATATTGGTTTCAACATTTTATGAATAGAAATACATTGCCCTTGAAAATGTTAAGACAAACATGAGTACAATTAAGGGGACAGTGGATCTTTATTTGAGCAAAATCATCTATAGCAAAATCGTCAGAAAAAAGGTCTATTTCTGGGGTATAATAGTACCTAAACAGTTTTTTCTTATTAAAATATCATTTATGAAGGTTTTAAGGAGTAAATAATAAAGATAAATTTATTTATATACTTTAAATCTGTTTTTCTCAAAACTAATTTTTCGAAGTTTTTAGATTTTTGAATTGCTCTTTGCGTCTTAATTTTTTATCAGTATTTATAAAATTGATAAGGATGTATCCTGATATTATTTAAAAAGAAATTTTGTAACCTTTTTATAATTCGTCTTCATTAATATAATCAAATTTTATTTTTTACTTATTAAAAGGCAACATTTTGATGAAAATCGATAAGAAATTTAGAAAAAAATCTGTAAAATATTAACTATTCAAGAGATTTAAAAAATCTTACACAGATTTGTTTATAATATAGTTTTAAGTGCTAAAAATGCAAAAGCAAGAAAATATTTCAAAAACTAAGACACGAGGAGCATTTTAAAATTTCGTTTAAAAATTTAAATTTCTGTAAAAAAAATTACAAATTTTAATAAGGTTGAAAATTTTTTGAAGGTATTCTATATGCTGTTGGTGAAATGTATATATGCACAAAATTTCATATTGCTATGATAAAAGTGACTAAAATAAATTTTTAACGTCCACCGTCCCCTTAATACTGTAACCCAGCACCGCGTTAAAAGTTATCCGGGGTCATTAATAATCATGGTCAAAACAATTTTTCGTTTGCAACTGAAAAGCTACTTCGGCGGTAGTTAGGACCTCCGTTTCAGCCATAATATAGTAAACTAAAAACCTCCTGCCAGTGCTAGACATATTGCATGGAAGCTAGACATCATTAAGCTAGACATATTGCCTAGAAGGTAGTGTCCTGGTCAGAGGTATAATAATACTAACACCGCATTTCAAAGTTTGTAAGTGTCAATATTTATGCAAAATAAATTATAATACACACCAGTTTCAATAACTTTGAAAAATAATTATCAATAAACAGTTTAAGATTACACATATAAGAAAGTTGATAGAATGGTGCACCCTGAGTTCAACACTAGAGAAAGGCAACGCGTATTTATTTACAATTGACAGTCTCTTTTTCTAATTTTGTTGGTTTGTCTAATGCTGGAATGAAACAGTCGGCAGTTAAATTGGAATTCCGGTTAAGAGGGGTGCTACTGTATTTAGTTTATATTTCATGCAAAACATATTTCTAAAATGTTACTTAAAAAAAATAATATAACTGATTCAAAACTCTTAAAATAAATTTTTAAATAACCTATGGATTACCAATTTCTCAAAGTTGGTTATAATATTTTAATTTTATACGGAAAAAACCCTATACAAGTCTACTTGAATAAATAGATATGAATGTTAATTTTTAAAAAAAATGTTCGTAATTTTAGTTTTTTTTTTTTTCATTATTCAGCAATTAGTTTCCGAGATATTTAAAAGAAAAATATAGTTGCGTTATTTTTCACTAAAATACCTTTTTCTAACTGTTTTTTGTGATTACGTTTTTTTCTACTACTGTAAAAAGTTTAAAATCCTTTGAAGATTAATTTGAATTTCCTTCTTCTTCATTTGTTATGTTTCATGTTTTTAAACTATAGTCACGTATTGACCTAAATATATATATATATATTTAATTATTTAAATTTAAAGAAAATGTTTCTACGTATTTTGCAGGGGAAAATTTAATTTTAAAATTAGGATAAATACGTTTATGTATTAAAAAACCTGCCAAAGCACACTTGTAAAAAAGAAAAATAAGGATTGGTAAAATTTTATTTAAAAATAATGGTATTTTATTTTATTTCATTCAGGAATCTGTTTCCAAGGAACACAAAATTTTGTTTTGAAGCTGTGCTATTTTCACTAATATAGTTTTCCTTACACTTTTTTTTATTCTTTTTTTCTGCTAAATAAACTTTGAAATCTTTTGATGATTAATGAGAATTCTCCTATTCCTCGTTTGTTACCGTTTATGTTTATAAAACATAATCACATATTCTCGGAAATCATCTTTTTATTCCAATGATTTATCGAAAAAATCTGTTTTGAAGGGAAAAAAAAAGCGAAATAAAATATATTTTTATATGAAAACGCTACAAAAATACACTTTAAATAAGGAAAAATCAGAGTCTAAATAAAATAAATATATGAAAATGTTAATTTATGAATATTTTTTTTTATATCATTCAGCAATCTGTTTTTAATGAACTCAAAAGAACAATTTTTAGCTATTTTAGCTATAGCAATTTTTTTTTAAAAATGGTAAAATGGTTTAATTCTTTTGAAGGTTAATTTGAATTTCTATCTTCCTTACGTGTTATGTTTCGTGTTTTTAAACTATAGTCACGCTTCGACCGAAATACTTATTATTATTATTATTATTGTGGTTTGATGAAAACGTTTTTATGTATTTTGCAGGGAAACATTAAAAAAATAGTAAAAATGCGTTTATACATTTAAAAAACTGTAAAAGTACACTATCATAAAAATAAAGTAATAGTTGATAAAGAAGAGATTACCCTAATTTCTCGCATAAGCGCTGCAGCCCAGTTAATTCGATTTTCTACCAGAATTTGTTTTACGAAAAATGTGACTTGCGAAATATGACTTTACGAAATTGCTTAGTATTTATTTTGCTATTTTTTAACTTTCCGCTAACAAAGGACTTAACTATAAGCCGCAACGTATACGTGAGAAATTACGTTTTTTACTATTATTATTCATTTGTTTTTTGTTTTGTTTTTCTGTTACTTTTTATTCAGAAATCTATTTGGGAGATACTCAAAATATTGTTTTTAAGTTGTGCTATATTTAAAATAACAGTTTAAAAAGTTTTTTTTTCGGTAAAATGATTGAATTCTTTTGAAGATTAATTTGAATAATCATCTTCTCCATTTCGCCTATTTCGTGTTTTTAAACTATAGTCAAGTAGTGACCGAAATATTTTTTTTTATTATTCTTTTGGTTGATAAAAACTTTTGACTGTATTTTGCAGGAAAAAATTTAAATAACAGTAAATATATGTTTATACATTATAAAAACAATAAAATTAGACTATGAAAAAAAGAAAAATAATAGTTGATAAAAAAAAATAGATTTTTGTTGTTGTTGTTGTTCTTTATTTATTCATTTATTTTTTTTGTTTTGTTTTGTTTTTCTTTTTCTTTTTATTTAGAAATCTGTTTCCAAAACACTCAAAGTATCGTTTTTAAATCGAGCTATTTGCTGTAAATTATTTTTTCCTGCTGTATAAATTTGAAATTTTTTGAAGATTAATTAGAAATCTCCTCTTCCTCGTTTTTTACCTTTCATGTTTTTAAACATAATCACATATTCTCTCAAATTAACTCTTTTATTCTTTTCATTTTTCGAAAAAAATTTCTGTTTTGAAGGGGAAAAAAAAAAGGAAAAAAAAAAAAGAAATTTATATATAAAAACTCAACAATAATACAGCTCATATTCAAAATATTAGAATAATTACCTTTTTTTTAGAAATTGAAAATATCGTTTGGTAATTTAATGTCTTTTAATGAAAATATGCAAACGATATTTTTATTAAGAACTTATTGTTGATTAAACTTACTTGTTATCTTAAATTTAATATCATTTTTGAAAAGATTAATTGCAAAAAAAATTATTTTGAAAAGTCAAAATATTAGAATATTTATTCAAGTGGTTCAAAATATTAGAATATTTCACATTAATTCTCCTTTAATTATTACCAATTCTTAACTGGTGGCATCATTGATTAAATTCAGACTATTTTATTTAAAATCAGTATTCTTTTTTGCAGTTTGTTTCTTTTTCGTCTTAAAATGGGCCGTGTGAGTGATATTCCTGAATCTACTAAACTTCGTATGGTTGATTTGTATCGGTACGGTAAAAATCAATGTTTTATAGCGAATTATTTACATTGTTCGCAATCGAGCGTTAGTAAAATACTAACACAATATTCAAAAATTGGAAAATGTCAAAATAATCGCCGAAATGGTGACCGAAAACCAAAAACATCTGCTAGAGATGACAGGAAACTGAAGCGTATAGATAAGAAAACCCGTTTTAAAAGTGTGCGATTCTTGCACCGAAAATGGAAAGAAGAAGGAGTTGAAGTTTCTACATCGACAACATTAAGACGTCTCCATAAATTTAAATTTGAATCTCGTGTACCGAAAACAAAACCTCTCATGACTGCAAGACAAAAGCGTATAAGATTGAATTGGTGTAAATCAAGACGTTTATGGAGCAATGAAGATTGGAAAAATATATTATTTAGTGATGAAAGTATGTTTTGTGTTTCATATGGTAATCAAGGTATTCGAGTTTGGAGAATGAAGCAAGAAGCATTTGATAAAGAATGCCTTAAACGATCCGCAAAATTTGCTGCTAGTGTCATGGTTTGGGGTTGTATGAGTGCAGAAGGACCTGGAAAGTTATGCATCGTCTACGAAAAGGTTAACTCTCTGATATATCAAGAAATTTTAGAATATTACATGATTCCATCATCAGAAGATTTATTTGAAGATGATTTCATCTTTGAACAAGATTTAGCGTCCCCGCATACATCGGTGTCAACTAAGAATTGGTTCCGCCAACGCAACATTAAGGTACTTCCTTGGCCACCAAATTCACCAGATCTTAATCCCATCGAAAACTTATGGTATATAATGAAGAAAAAACTTCAAGAAAATCCTCCTTCAAGTAAAACTGAGTTAGCGGCACTTATAAAGTCTATTTGGGCTAATATTGATAGAAATGTTTGTAAACACCTTGTATATAGTATGCAAGATCGATTGTACACCATTATGAAAGCTAAAGGGGATGCTACAAAATATTAACTACCATTTACTTCATATTCATAAGGTAATATTATTGCGTAAAATAAAATATTCTAATATTTTGAACCAATCTAAATTTTATTCTAATATTCTGGTGTGTTTAAGGAAGCTGTATACCTAATTTATTGTGCTGTATTTTATATTTTATAAATGTTAAAATCTTATCTAAACATTCCAGATTTAATTTATAAGAAATTTAATTGCATTTACTTAGTATAAAAAATAAATAAATGACAAATAATTTTTTCTTATTACTTTTTCTCTATTATTCTAATATTTTGAATATGAGCTGTACACTTTAAATAAGAAAAAAAATAGAGTTAATAAAAAAGTAAATTTATGAAAATGTTTATTTCTTTTCATTCAGCAATCTGTTTTTAAGACACTCAAAAGAGCATTTTTAACAACACTGTTTTAACTATAACAGTTTAAAAAAACTGTAAAATGATTGAATTCTTTTGTAGATTAATTTGAATTTACATATTCTTAATTTGTTATGTTTCGTGCTTTTAAACCATATTCACGTATCGACCGAAATACTTTCTTCTATTATTTTGGTTTGATGAAAATGGTTTTTTTTTCGTATTTTTCAGGCTGAAAATTAAAGCACATAATAAGAATACGTTTACATATTTAAAAAAAAACTGTAAAAGTACACTAGTAAAAGAGGAAAAATAATAGTTGATAAAAATATGATTATTATAATTATTTTTGTTGATGTTGTTTATTTATTTATTTATTTTTTATTTTGTTTTCTTTTTGTTTTTCTTTTTATTCAGAAATCTGTATCCAAGACACTCAAAATATTGTTTTTAATTTGAGCTTTTTTCTCTGAGTTATTTTCCTTTTTTCTGCTATATAAAGTTTGAAATCTTTTCATAATTAATTAGAATTCTTCTATTTTTCGTTTATTACCCTTCGTGTTTTTAAAACATAATCACATATTCTCTAAAATCACCTATTTTATTCTTTTGAGTTATCGAAAAAATATTCTGTTTTGAAGGAAATAAAATAAAACAATAAAGTGAACAAAAATGAAATTTATTAATAAAAACGCTTCAAAAATGCACTTTACATAAGGAAAAATCAGGGTTAATAAAAAATTAATTTATGATAATGTTAATTTACTTTTTCTCATTCTGCAATCTGTTTTTAATACACTAAAAATGTCTTTATCAACGCTATTTTAACAGTAACAGTTTAAAAAAAAATTTCGATAAAATAATTGAATTCTTTTGAAGATAAATTTGAATTTCCATCTTCTCCATCTGTTATGTTTTGTGTATTTAATCTATATTCACGTATTGAGTGAAATCTTTTTTTTTTATTCTTTTGGTTTGATGAAAATGTTTTTACGTATTTTGCAGGCAAAAATTTAAAACATACAGAAAAATACGTTTTTATATTTAAAAAAAAAAAAAAAAAACTGTAAAAGTACACTATGAAAAAAGAAAAATAAAAGTTGATAAAAAATAGATTAAACTTTATTTTTGTTTATTTATTCATTTTGTTTTGTTTTTCTTTGTCTTTATTTTTTATTTGTTCAGAAATATGTTTCCAAGACACTCAAAATATTTTCTTAAGTTGTGTTATTTTCACTATTTTTTTTTCTTTTTTTCTGATCTTTAAAGTTTGAAATCTTTTGATGATTAATTAGAATTCTGCTCTTCTTCGTTTGTTATTCCTCATGATTTAAAACATACTCACAAAATCTCAAATCAGCCCTTTTATTCTTTTGATTTATCGAATAAAACATCTGGTTTGAAAACAATAAAATAAAAAACAAAGTGAAATAGAAGAAATTTATATATGAAAACGCTACAAAAATACATTTTAAATAATTAATAAAAAATTAATTCATAAAAATGTTATTTTTTTTCATTCAGCAGCGTAGCAAATGAGGTGCGTTCATACGATAGCGAAGTTTTAAAAATATTCAGATCTTTCTGTTATAATATATAGTAGTTCGGATACAGTGTAATGGTCGAAATCTTTTTTGTGTTCCTGTAAGTATACAAAAACCGTAACTTTTATTACACCTCAGTAACATATATCATATTCGTAAAATGATAATTTTTTTAATAAAATTAAAACGCGTTCCAAACAATGCTCCCCCTATACCGTTATGTGATGGAATAATTCTGTGTGGCCTTGTAAATCAATAATAAGTGTTCTTTGCACCACAGTTTGTGCAAAATGTATATTATAGCATGCACTTTATAGATTCATATCAATTTTATTATGTTCGATGAGTGTAACGCCATTAAAATGTAATTGAATTTATTTTTCCTCATTGACCGTAATGTAACTGAATACTTTTGATTGTCCCTGTAATTGATCTATGCATCCGATTTTCATAAAATTTGAAATGGCTGACAAACTTATGTAATAATTATATATTTTAAATTTCAAACTATTCAGTTGAGTATTTATTGCGCTGGTACATGTGGACGGACAGACGGACGGACTGAACGACAACTATAGGTGCTACGTATTTACATAATTACGGAGGTACCTAAAAATGGGTAAAATGATTGAATTATTTTGAAGATTAATTAAAATTTTCTTCTTCGTTTGTTTAACTTATAGAAAAAAAAATATGTATTTTGCAGAGAAAAAAAATGGAATAACATAAAAAAGAATGTTTTTAAGTTTGTTATCTGAAATTATTCTAAATATACCAATTTCCCATAGTTTTATTTAATTATAGCAAGTGGCATGAGTTTTTGTAATGCAAGTGCATGCGATGTTTGTTAGACACTGTTATTTCCGAAAAGCTTCCTTGTAGTTATCTAGTTGATGGGATTTCTATCATAAAATATATCAAAATTTACCGTTCTTAAATACTGGTAGCTTGAAATCATAGTATGTGCGTTAAACTATAAGCAATTATGTAAATAGTAGTTATGTAAACCCTAAATCAGTGTTGCCAAAGAGCAAATTTCAGATTTCTTCACTAGCACAATTTTTTTTAACACTAGAACCGCCAAAAGGGGTCAAAATGACCCCTGCTAGAATGATAACAGTCGATTCGAACCAGAATTTTCTTTATAAGATATGTTCAATATATGTAGCACAAAAATTGACTAATTAAATAAGTTTAAAAGTTTAAAATTAAAATTCTGGTGCGAAACACTTTTTATAAAACTTTAGTAAAATACCCGGCTGTTTTAGTGTTAAATGGAAAGAGTCACCTCAACTATTTAACTAATCTATAGTTTTGAAAAAAAATTTAATATTAATATATTTATTTTAAGTATAATTTTAAATAATGCCTACATTCCTACGTCTTTTGCAGTATTTTTCTCAAATTCGGTTGCAGTATTTTAGCTTTTTAAGAAAAACTCTTTACATGTCAACTTTGAATAAAAAGAGTTAATAAGTGTTAATAAAAAATAAACTTAAAAGTAAGTTATTTTATTTCTTTTCTTTTTTTTATTCAGCAATCTCTTTCCAAAATATTGAAAAAGAAAATTTTTATTGCATTATTTCCCCCTAACGTACCTTTTTCTAAATGTTTTTTCTACTGTAAAATGATTGAATCCTTTTGAAGATTAATTTGAATTTCCATCTTCTTTATTTGTTATGTTTCGAGATTTTAAACTATAGTCACGTATTGACCGAATTACTTTTTAAAAAATTCGTTTGGTTTGCTGAAAACGTTTTAACGTATTTTGCAGGGAAAAGTAAAAAAAAAAAGTAAAAAAACGTTTATATATTTTTAAAAACCCTTGTAAAAGTACACTATGAAAAAAGAAAAATAATAATTGATAAAAATAGATTAAACTTTTTTGTATATTTATTCATTTTTCTGTTTTTTTATTCAGAAATCTATTTCCAATACACTCAATATATCGTTTTTAAGTAGTGCTATTTTTCTTAAAATATTTTAATAATATTTAAATAATAATATTTTTAATATTTTTTCCCCTTAAATATTTATATAAGTTTGAAATCTTTTGCTGATTAACTTGAATTCTCTTCTTCTTAGTTTGTTACCCTTTATGTTTTTAAAACATTATCACATATTCTCTGAATCTACCTCTTTTATTCTTTAGATTTATTGAACAAAAATCCTACTTTCAAGGAAATAAAATAAAAAAAAATAAACTGATTAAAAGAAATTTATATATAGAAACTCTACAAAAATATATTTTAAATAAGGAAAATTCAGAGTTAATAAAAAATAAATTTATGAAAATGTTAATTAATTTTTTTCTCTTTAGCAATCTGTTTTTAAGACACTCAAAAGCGTATTTTTTAGAAAAGCTATTTTAACCCATTAGTGCCTAGCATCCCTTTTTAGGGACGCTTCAAAAGGTGCATTCAGCACTGTTTTTGACACCGGTAAAAAAAAGCAATAATTATTTTATTTAAATGATTAATACTTTTCGTGATTAATGAACTAAACTTAAATCTTCTAAAAATAGTGGTGCCAACCAAATAAAATTTACGCAAAAGGTGATGGGCACGAATGGGTTAACTATAACTATTTAAAAAGTTTTTTTCCCGATAAAATGATTGAATTATTTTGAAGATTAATCTGAATTTCCATCTTTTCCATCTATTACGTTTTGTGTATTTAAATTATATTCACATATTGGCCGAAATACTTTTTTATTCCATTAGTTTGATGAAACGTTTTTACGTATTTTACAGGCAAAAAATTAAAACATATAGTAAAAATACGTTTACATATTTAAACAAGTTGGAAATTGCGCGTGAAGCGTAGCAAATGAGGTGCGTTCGTACGATAACGAAGTTTTAAAAATATCAATCTCATAAAATTGTGCATTAAAATCT
The DNA here is from genome assembly GCA_964019185.1 of Maratus speculifer. NCBI lineage: Eukaryota > Metazoa > Arthropoda > Arachnida > Araneae > Salticidae > Maratus > Maratus speculifer. The sequence goes on along the minus strand of OZ025300.1, from coordinate 209,732,145 downwards.
CATTAAAATGCATTTGAAACATTTTCCCCCATTAACTGTAATGTAACGGAGCACTTTTGATAATCCGATCATGATAAAATTTGAAATAACTCGACAAAATTATGTAATAATTATTTATTTAAAGTTTCAAACGATTAAAATGCATTTGAAACGTTTTCCCCCATTGACCGTAATGTAACGGAATCCTTTGATTGTCCCTGTAATTGATCTATGCATCCGATTTTCATAAAATTTGAAATTACTCGACAAAATTATGTAATAATTATGTATTTTAAATTTCAAACGATTCAGTTATGTAGTTTTTGCGTTGTTATATGCGGACAGATAGACAGATGGACGGACAGACAGACAAACAGAACGACAGACAGACGGACAGACGGACGGACTGAGCGACAACAATAGGTGTTACGTATTTACATAATTACGAACGCACCTGAAAAACTACTGTAAAAGTACACTATGAAAAAAGAAAAATAACAGTTGATAAAAAATTGTTTGTTTTTTTATGTTTATTCATTCATTTATATTATTATTATTATTATTATTATTATTATTTCAGAAATCTGTTTCCAAGATGCTCAAAAAATTGCTTTCAGGTTTTTCCTGCTGTATAAAGTTTGGAATCTTTCGATGAATTCTCGATGATTTTTTTTTTTTAGAATTCTGCTCTTCTTCGTCTCTTTTTAAAACATGATCACATATTCTCTGAAATCACCTCTTTTATCTTTTGATTTATTTTTAAAAAAAATTGTGTTTTATATAAAAAAATAATAAAATAAATTAAATTGAAATAAAAAAAAATTTATATAAAAAGTTATAATAATACATTTTACATACGAAAAAATCAGAGTTAATAAAAAACTAATTTATGTAAATGTTATTTTTTTTCTCCATTCAGCAATCTGTTTTTAAGACACACAAAAGAGTATTTTTTAGCAAAGCTATTTTATTTATAACAGTTTAAAAAGATTTTCGGAATAATTTTGAAGATTAATTTGAATTTCCATCTTCTCCATTTGTTATAATTCGTGTTTTTAAACTATAGTCACGTATTGACCGAAGTACTTTTTTTTATCCTTTTGGTTAGATGAAAACGTTTTTACGTCTTTTGCAGGGAAAATTTAAAAAAAAGAGTAAAAATACATTTATATATTTAAAAAAGACTGTAAAAAAACTATTAAAACACTATATAAAACACTTATAAAAACACTATTAAAAGAAAGAAAAAAATAGATTAATTAGTTTTTGTTTATTTATTTATTTATTTTGTTTTTGTTTTTATTCAGAAATGTGTTTAAAAGACACTCAAAATATTGTGCTTAAAGAGACACTTAAAAACTGTGCTATATCATTTTTTTACTATATAATGTTTGAAGTCTTTTGATGATCAATTAGAATTCTCCTCTTCTTCCTTTGTTACTCTTCATGTTTAACATAAACATTGAACATACCTCTTTTATTCTTTTGATTTATTAAAAAAAATATCTATTTTGAAGGAAATAAAATAAAGAAATTCATACGTAAAAATGCTACAAAAAACTCTTTAAATAAGGAAAAATGAGAGTTAATGAGAAAAAAAATTCTGAAAATATTAATTATTTTTTTCGTACAAAAAAAAAAAAAAAAAAAAAAAAAAAAAAAAGTTAAATTTTCCCGTTCTAACATGCTGGTAGCTAAAAACCATAGCATGTGATTTACACTACGAGTATTTATGCAGGGTTCGCACAATTCTACCACTAAATTTTAAGAATATTTTCAAAGTGTTTCACTGCAGAAAAATATCGTAAAATCTCTGAAGAAAGGTGGGGATTGCGAATGGTGGGGTTTAAAAATTAAATGTAAATTTTCTTATTTTTAAAAGTGGTGCCAGAGTCCTTGGAAATTCCAAGGAGTGTGCGAACCTTGTTATGGAAATAGCCCTGTATCAGTGTTTCCAGTGAGCTAATTTTCAGATTTCTTCATTAGCATTATTTTTTTCAATGGTAAAAGTCACGTTAACTACTTAACAAATCAAAAGTTTTGAAAAAAAAACCCTTTTAAATAAAGCCTACTTGTGAGTCTTTTACAGAATTTTAAATCTTTAAACACAGGTTTTTCACAACAGATAATTTTACCTTATTGAAAGCAGAAAAATGCTCGGATAAAATATTTAAAAATTTGCAATATAAATTTACTGGTAACATTGATAAATCATGACTTGAATATAGATGCCCTTGCATGGTACGGGCAGATGATGATTGCAAAAAAGACGCTGGCCGTATGACGTACAAGCAAATCAGGGAAGCAGTTAATTAGTCACATAATAATTAATCCCAACAAGTTGGAAATTGCACGTGAAGCGTAGCAAATGAGGTGCGTTCGTACGATAACGAAGTTTTAAAAATATTTCTCTCATATATCAAACTTATAAAATTGTAAATAGTGAATTGCAATTAAAACACTCATCAAACAATGTTCTCCCTATACCATTATGTAGTGGAATACTTTTGTGTGGCCTTGTAAATCAATTACAAATTTTCTTTGCACCACAAATTATGTAAAATGTATACTATAATATGTACTTTATAGTTGCATATAAATTTTATTAAGTTCGAATAAGTGTAACACCATTAAAATGCATTTGAAACGTTTTTCCCCATTGACCGTAATGTATCGGAATACTTTTGATTGTCCCTGTAATTGATGTATGCATCCGATTTTCATAAAATTTGAAATAAATCGATAAAATTATGTAATAATTTTGTATTTTAAATTTCAAACGTATAAAATGCATTTGAAACTTTTTCCCCATTGGCCAAAATGTAATTGAATACTTTTGATTGCCCTTGTAATTGATCTATGCACTCGATTATCAAAAAATTTGAAATAACTTGGCAAAATTATGTAATAATTATGTATTTTAAATTTCAAACGATTAAAATGCATTTGAAACTTTTTTCCCCATTGACCGTAATGTAATGGAATAATTTTGATTGCCCCTGTAATTGATCTATGCATCCGATTTTCATAAAATTTGAAACGATTCGACAAAATTGTGTAATAATTATGTATTTTAAATTTCAAACGATTCGGTTGGGTAAATTTTGCGTTGTTATATGCGGACAGACGAACGGACAGACAGATGGGCGGACTGAACGACCACTATAGATGCTACGTATTTACATAATTACAAACGCACCTAAAAAGAGCAATATTAGCATCTGAAACCATGGCGTAAATAGGGTAGGTGCTCAAGTGCTTTAACCAATTAACATTTTTTTTTTTTTTTTGAAAGAAAAATTCAAATAATGCCTATTTTTTTCAGAATTTTTAGTCTTTTATCATCGGTTTGCCAAATGAATCAGTAAAATGCTCGTATTAAATAATATAAAATTTACTGGTGAGAATAAAAAATCTTGATTTGAATATGGATGTCCGTACGTGATACGGGCAAATCATTATTGTCAAAAACACATTGCTCTATGACGTACGGTCAAATCTGGGAAGCAGTTAAATACCAGTAATTTTCGAAAATTCTGTTTCCTGTATCTAACTAGAAAATTTCCTTCTATAATTCATGAAGAAGAAAACTATTCAATGCTACTTGTTTTGGGATTATGAAAAATAGAGGAATTATTAAATTAAAACCAAAAATTCAAAATTTAGGATTCATTTACGTCCGTGACGTCACTCAGAAAGAAAACGAAAAGGGGAGAGAAAAAATCGTGAAAAATATTCTTCCTAAAAGAAGTGCCAAGAGCAGTCAATTGGACTGCCACCAAGGACATATAATTTGATTTGAACTAGACGGTTCTTTAAGTAATAGTTACTGTTATTGTTACTGCCCAAGAGAGATTGTTCAGACCAAGGCTAACTTATCATAATATCAAGGCTTGTCATTCGCCAAGTTTCCTTTGATCGCAGTACAGGGGGCGCTGAACTACATGATTTTCCCGTTGGTAGCGCCATCTAATGTGAGAAATTGAAATGTTTTCCATTATTTCCTATGGGATTATTAGCAGTAGTATGCACCAGGTGGCGTTACTTATGAGACAAAGTCATATAATAAGTTGGCAATTATAGGGACAATTTCAACAATAGATTTTCTCCTGAATACGAGGCCTTGATATTATGATAAGGGGGCCTTGGTTCAGACAAACAAGTCCGTAGACCATGAATGTCACTCCCAGTCCCTTTTTATTAAGGTCTTAAAAAATAAAAATGTCAATTGAAACTGAGTCCGCCATGATACGAAATTGCAGGCGAAATGATATAAACATAATATAAATAAATATTAAATTCGAGAAGTTTATAAAATAAAATAAATACATTAAGTAAGACAACAAAGCTGCTGCGGCCCGACGATGAGTACTGAATAACGAGGAATCCATACAGAGGGTTCATTCCAATCAAGAGATTTACGGGATTTTACGTATTTTAGTACCAGCAATTTCTAAATATATTGGTCGCTATATCGGAATATTGATTTATTTTCCTTTAACCACTTTAATAATTTACCCGTGCGTCATACGGGCAATGTGTCTTTGCCCATCATGATTTGTCTGTACCACGTGCAGGCATAAATATTGAAATCATGAATTATTCTCTCCAGCAATTTTTTATTGTAAATTTTGCATTATTTCATGTTTGCATACTTCTGATTCGATTAGGCAAAAATTTCTGTTTTGAAAAACCGCTGATGAAAGATTAAAAATTCTGTAAAACACGCAAAGAAATAGGCAATATTCCAAAGTACAGTCGGCTCTCGTTAATTTGAACTCGTCGGGACCACAAGAAATATTCGAATTATCCGAAGTTCGAATTATGGAAAATATGAAATGAAAACATGCTTAATCTGGTGCTATTGCAAAGGAATAATTATTATAGTGTTTTTTTTTTTTTTTTTTTTTTTTTTAATTTATTTCGTCTGTTATTATTAGAATATGACTTCATATTAAATTAGAATGTATAAATACATAAACTAATTAAAAGATTAGAAACAAGCATAATGGAAGAAAAATTTAAAGCGTCAATGCTGGACAGATGAAGCACTAAGAAAACGTATATCAAATGCATTGGATTATATGTATACTCTTTCGGAACATGTTTCACAAAAATCAAAGAAAGAAAGTTATTCAAAGGATCTCAAATCCGTAAGAAAGAGAAAAAAAAATGAAAAATCGGAATTCTCGTTAGTTCGAATTAAGCGAAGTCAAGAGAAAATGAGTTCGAATTAAGGAAAATTTTTAACGTTATTCTGCCATTGAAAATTTCGGGACTTCATGTTTAGTTCGAATTAAGCGAAAATTCGAATTATCCGATTTCGAATTAACGAGAGTCGACTGTATTTTCAAAAATATTGATCAGTTAAGTGGTTAATAAAGGAAATATAACTTAATAAAAATTCCGATAAAACGCGCTTGAAAATCCTTGAAGCGCACGAACCCTTATGCAGCAATGAAAGAGTTGTGAGATGATGTTCACTTTTGAATTTTAATAGTATTTTTTACTTCATTTAATCTCAGACATTCTATTGTTAAATAAGTCAAGATATACTATTAAAACTTGGTGGTAGCAATCGAAAATTCGCATCGCATTTCGTACTGCCCTCAACATGTATCGCAAATACATGAATTAAATAGATATGATAAAAATCTTTAAATAAAAATTCTGGTATAGATTTAAAAAATAAAATTTTGAGATAATTTAAGTGTTAAAAAATTCTGGTCGTATTTGTCAGAAATATAATGACGTATCAATCAATGAATTATTCGTCTAAATATTTCCCTTAATGATAAATGTGTTCATGCACGGCTGTTTGAAAACTCCGCTTACACACTGCCAACAAATATGGTAGTTGTTATAGGGGAAGTATCTTCAGCTTTTCTACTGTCTCTTAAATTTACATATAAATATTTATTAAAATTGTTTCGTCCTTGTAATTTAAGGGAAAGAATTGTTTAAAAGAATATCAATATTTCAAATCAAAGTGTAGTACAAACACCGAAGTAATCCTGCATATAACAGCTTCCGATTTTGTGTCAACATGCCAATTTTATATTGAATAGATTGTCCTAGGCCTTTTTCGTCATTCAAAAATAAGAAAAAAGTCAAAGAAAGGCTGAGAAATCATTTTACTAAGAAATTTGTAGAAACGAGTACTAAGTTTTATAAGACAGCACGTCTTCAACACTTGGATAAGAGCATCTTTTATAGAATTTTTAATTCGTCATTACCGGTCTTTCAAAAGAGAAGTTTTGGCCTAACTAGATCGAGAATAAGCACTGATCAACTTTAGAAGCCCGACAGGAGTGGATTCGACTCCGTGCGTGTTATTAACCCATTAGTGCCTAGCGTCCCTTTTTAGGGACGGTGATAAAAAATGCAATAAAGCACTTTTCACACCAGTAAATCGAAAGATAAATAAGCACGATTTTTCACGAGACAAATGCCTCAATAAATTAAAATATAAGTTATTCGTCTTTTAAAAGTGGTGGGAAACCCAAAATTTCATTTTTAATGAAGAAAATAGCTTGGGCATTAATGGGTTAAATTTCGGTTTGAGCCAGAAATGTTTTATTGAAATAAGTTAAATAAATCAATTAAATAATTTTGACAAAAAATTCTGGTGAGAAAAATTATTTTCAAATTTGAGTAAAATTTCCGGGAGTTCTAGTGTTAAATAAAGTTAAGTTTTTTATAAGAAATAATTAGTGGGAATAATCAAGGTTCCCGAACATCTTATGTACCACGTATACCAGTTGCTCGTCCCGAAAGGATTAAATGTTCACAATCTTCTGATTATTTTCGTCATCATTCTATAGCATAACGGAAAAACATTCCATGTATTATGACAGGTTATAACTGACGAGTAATTCCTTTAAAATTTTGGGAACACTTTCAGCGCTCCAAATTAGTCCGTTTTTAGGTGCGTTCGTAATTATGTAAATGCGTAACATCTATAGTTGTCGTTCAGTCCGTCCATCTGTCTGTCTGTCCTCCTATAACAACGCAAAAACTACAAAGACAAATCGTTTGAAATTTAAAATGTATAATTATTACATAATTTTGTCGAGTCATTTTAAATTGTTTGAAAATCGGATGCATAGATCAATTGCAGGGGCAATCAAAAGTATTCCATTACATTACGATCAAGACGGAAAAACACTTTCATATGCTTTTTAGTGATGTTAAACTCCTTCGAATATAATAGAATTGACATAAAACTTTGAAGTATATGTATATACTAAAATATACATTATGTACAACCTGTGGGGCTACGAATAGTTATTATTAAATTACAGGGCCACACAAAAGTATTAAACTACATAATGCTACATGGGAAGACATTGTTTGGGTCGTGTTTTAATTATATTAAAGTATTTCACGTTTTATGAACATGACATACGTTGCTGAGCCGTAATAAAAGTTACTTCGTGTATATTTACAGGAACACAAAAAAAGATTTTGATTACTATACTGTGTCCGACGTACTGTCTACTATAACAGCAAGATATGAATATTTTTAAAACTTCTTTGTCGTATAAACGCACCTCATTTGCTACGCTTCACGTGCAATTTCCAACTTGTTATAATATCCAGTGTTTTCAAATAAGGGATTCTTTTTAAAATTCAGATTATTTGCCTGTCACAACTTTTTTAAAAAAATCATATAATTCACCTTACTTTTCATATTTTTCTAGCTATTTTTAAATAGGACGAGTATTTATATTTCAAAAGAGCTGTGCCAATCAAACAACCTGGGATATTTTTTGTTCAAAATCTGGCAACAGTGTATTACCTTGTAAAAAAATATTTTTTTAGATTTTTATTTAAAATTTTATTGAAAATATTTTTCGAGGTTGGCTTTAGCGAAATTGTTGTAGAATCCTATCATGACATTTTCTGTTTTAAAATATTTATATTCGTTTGGCGTACCATTTTAGAGCCCTGAAATTTAAAATTCGAAATTTAAAGCATCATTATAATACTCTCGGATTCGCACAAATAACTGAAGTTAATTTCATTGATCGAAGTTCTATATTTTTCAAAGACTAGTTGAGATCTACATATATGCAGTATTGTTCTATTTTTAAATACTATACACTTTGATGAATCATTCATTTAAAAAATGATCGACATAAACTTTAAAACGTTAAATTTGTTGAATCATAACTTTCTTTTGGTTGAAAGTCCTTGATCAAATTCATGCTCGGAGCCTCGGAGTGATCACTATTTTAACCACCACTATTTTCAAACAATCTTTTTTATGGCAAATTATTACAAAAATTTCCGCAAAAAAAAAAAAAAAAAAAAAAAAAAAAAAAAAAAAAAAAACGCCACCACGTAGTGGTTTTTAGCCATATTAACAAGAAAAATGTAAAGCGACAATTCCCGTAAGGAAATAGTGGTGATAAAAGTTTCTATTTAGTTTCTACAACAGGGGTAATCAACCGTTTTGTCGAAAATTTAGCTGCCACCCTTTTTAAAGAAATGTAGCTTTTTCCTTTATAAAATTGAAGAACTCTTGCCATTGAACAAGGACGTTTTTTCTGTAGATTTTTTTTTTTTGCCACATACTATTTTTGCCAGCGGCACTCAACCATATATTTTTCCAATTTAGCCGGACTAAAGCAAATTTTTTTAAAATCGCAATTGAACAAATTGAGCAGAGATAACTTAGATAATTGCGAAGATAAATAGGCGGGGATAGCTGATACGTTTATGATTTTTTCTTTGTTGTATGAAAAAAATGAGTTCCAGAGAAGTTAAAACTTGCTTGCAGAAGTAAATTTTTTGTTGTAGTTTAAAATTTGAATTTTTGCCTGTTTTTTTGGAGTGTTTTTTTTTAAACAAAACATTTAAATATGTCATATAGTTCTGGATTGTTAAAACCTAAGTACGTACGTTTATATCTCACATGGATATTTATTTATTGGTGGTTATTTATTTGCTCGTTTCCAGACATAATATAGCGACACGAAATGTTCCGTATATTTTGGAAATTTGAGTTGTTAATATCAATATTTAATACAATATTTGTTATACATCAGGAACAATCTAAGTGATTAGTTTTACTTTAAATGATCGATCAAGACATTTAAGTAATAACTTTGAAAAGTATAGCTTCTAATAACTGCGATGTATTCCTTAAAACATACAGTTCTTTGTTTCTGGAAATAATAATATTCTCAATTCATTTTTAATTTGAAATGTTTTCTTCAATGGATAAATTACAATTGTTGTTAGAATTTGTCGCTTGTTGACATAAATATTATCAATTTACGTATTTTATCCATATTTTTTTTTACATACACATTTTTCCAATATCAAGGGAGGGAGCTACCGTTTCTGCTATACGCGTAATCGCTCGAAACGCCGTTCGCTATTGCGAAGAAATTCCTGTTTCGTAGCCAACACCTAACGAAACAGTTTAGCGTTCCCATTTCGGATTGTGTCCTTAATTTTCTATTCATTAAATTTTTAAATACCACTTGGTAAAAACGCGCTCCTTCTCCCCTTAATTTTTGACACGCCTTCATTGTTAAAAAATTTACTATACGTGTTAAACAGTCTTCAATTTTTAAAAAGATCGTCTTGTTATATTTCCTTATGTTGTTCACGTGCCTTCACCTCTCATTCCTCTAAAATATGATGTACAAGTCTTTTTTATGATTATTTATCATGCATTATAAACTATCTTAATGTTTAGCAGATCGCCTACATAGGTTTCAAAATTTTAACACAATTACGTTCTGATAGAATTCCACCACTAACGTACACACGCCATTATTAATAAAACTGTATCTGAACGAGACCATCAGAAGCTAGAACACACGAGGAAATGGAGACCTTAACCAAGAATTTAAGATATCTGATGAAATTTCTATTCGAAAAAAGTGGTAACTAAACTTTTATCCTTTTAGGTACGTTTAGTATTTCTTAAGAAATGCTACCTATTACATTCTCCCCTGTGTTGCAACTTTTGAAAAGACTTTGTAGATCTACACCGATCTATACTGATCTACACCTAAACACCAAAACATCCCAGTTCAAAACCCTATCTATCTATGCATCTTTCTATATACATATCACTTTTTTGGACCCGATAGGATCCATAACTACGCGTATCTTTTTGATATTGATACATAAAATCAAGGTGCAAAAAATCAATGTCAATTTCGTTAACTGGCGAAATCGGATCAAGGGGGAAGAAATAGCGGGGTTTTTGGAAAGAAAATCGAAAAATAGTCAACTTCTAAATTATAATCGATATCAAATCGGTTTAGTGTTATCGTTAATTCTAGAAAAAACGTCAAAAATTTACGTATGATAGATAAATGATAAAATTAAAAATGGGCTCAAAGGGGCGATTAAGGTAGTGTTTTAGAGAGCAAAAAAGCGTAACTTCATCAATTTTTAAGATATTAAATCCAATCAAATCTATTATAAATATTCTTAATATTATCTACAAGTTTTACATTGACGAGTTTTTATGAGAAAGGGAAAAAACGACAACAAAAAGGAACCTTAATAGATTACAGTGATAGTCTATGTAAAAATATCGAAAATAGCGCCAAATTTGGGAATTTTTTGTCGAGTAATTTTAGTCGCCAAATTTAGCGATATATCTCCAAGTTGGCGATATATTAAACGACATTTGGTAGAAGAACCGGGTCCCCCTTCCCCCCTGTGTTTTCACAGTATCTACGCAGATTTTCGTTGGTCCATTTCAAAATAGTTTCTTTTTTATATATAGTAATAGTATTTTTATTTTTCGCAAAATTATTACAGTACAAGCGTCTTTCTTTTGGTTGAAACACATCGTATTTTTGACTAAATAAGTGATCTGTGACCCCTTGTCCTGTGATAAATTTTCATCCTCTTCATCTCTTCTATTACCTGCTTTATATTGTCAGTCGAATTTTGGAACATAGTTCATATCTCGCAATTTTGATTAAAAATTTATACAAATAAAAATCACAGAACTGTTTAAAATAATATTACATACCAGAAACAATGTAAAATAAAATTTTAATACAATTAGTAATTTACTAGCCTGCATTAATTGCTAGGCACGCGCAGTTTGTTATATCGTGAAGTCAAATTGCCAGCAGTGGCAGTTTGAAAATTAAGGAAGACAAATATGTAGATGAATCATACAGTTTAATTTCAGTGTTGTCAGTGGGCTACTTCTTTTAAACTCAGATTACTTTTTATCACCACATTTTTGTAATGGTAAAATTTAATTTTTTATGACACAATTAATAAGTCATAAAATAATGTATATTTAACCGTTTAAATTTTTGCGGATGTGGCGATGCCGAAGGCTTTTTTTGTCTCATCTTTTTTAATCCCTTGGGAACGAGCGATATGTATATCACCGCAAAAAGGCTTAAGAATCCTACTTTACCCCACCAGTAAATTTTTACGGTAAAATTAGCCTTATGAAATCGGAGAATTTCCTCGACTTTATTAAACGACTTCTGTTTTAAAAAACCAGCGCAAAATATTTGAAAATTCGTAAAAGGCTCCGGTCGCGAAGGGAATAATATGTCAAAATTCGCTTACACAAACCCAAAATTGAGTAACAATCTATGATTCGATAGGATTCGAAAGACATGAAATTCCGTTTATAATTAGTTCTTGAAATTGGACTATTTCGGATATCGGCGAATATGTAACATATAAGTGCCACCTGTTGAGCGATTTACACCAAAATATAATGAGCAATAATATTTATACATCAATCAGATGATTGATGAAAGTACTTGGAATTAGTTCTTGAGATACAGCTACTGTGAGAATCAGGAGAAATTCATTATAGCAGCGAACCCTGTTGTTCGATTTGTGCCAAAACGAAATCAAAATATCTTCATATAAAGCAATAATTGAATTCGAATTTTCATGAAATTTATGCCCTAATTTGTACTTGCCCATTTCAGGTATGTTATAGAAGGATAATATCTATTCCTGGTGTCAGTAAAATTAAAATTAGGATTTTAAAAAATTGTTTTTTGATTTGCATTTATTGCGCGCAAAATTGTAGCAAAACTATTGGTTCAAGAGCCCTCAAAATATTGATAATGATGTAAAATTAACGTATATTGAACGTATACCAAGGTTCGCACACTCCTTGGAATTTCCAAACTCTGGCACCACTATTAAAAATAACAAAATTAACATTTAATTTTTAAACCACAACATTCGCAATCCCCACCTTTCTTCAGAGATTTTACGATATTTTTCTGCAGTGAAACACTTCGAAAATATTCTTAAAATTTAGTAGTAGAACTGTGCGAACCCTGGTATACTTCATTTATAAGAAATTCATATATTGATTTATATATTTTGAAATTTAGATTGAAATCGTAAAATTTTGAAAAAAAAATCATATTTTTGTGGAAATTTTTTCAGTTATAAATAAATAAATTACAAATGAAGTATACGTTCAAGATATATTAATTTTACATCATTATCAACATTTTTGGGGGTCTTGAACCAGTAGTTTCGCTTAAGAATTTTATACATTTATGTTTTACAGGGACTAAGTAAAAAAACTGAATGTGATATATTGCTAAATATCACTCTTAAAACGACAGAGCTGATTTGTCTTCTCATGAAAGAGCTGTAATTTTTTCGATCATAAAAGAGTTGTTTTTGAAACGATTAAACCTTCTTGATCTAAATTGGTTATTTAAATAGCTCAACTTCGTTTAAATTGGTTAAAACTCGAGTTATTTCAACTCTTTTTTGAGAAGCTGCCTTTCAACATTGAAATGAGTGGATTTCAGCTCAACTTGAGCTATTTTCTGGCTGACTTTTTAAGAGAGTATATTATATTGCAAGGTAAATAGTAAGATTCCTGAGACCCCTTAAAGTTTATTTTTTAAGTCTAAAAAGTAATTTCTATCTAATCATTAACTTCTATCTTTTCCCTTTTCTTTCATTTTCTATATTTCTTTCTTATTTTAGAACTAAAAAAAATGTATCATACTTATTTATATTAAAATTATATCAAACGAAATATTTCAAAGATGATTTATTGAAAGAAAAAATACAAAATTAGATTCAGATGCAGTTGGCAGCTTGTCACTCCTTGTATTTGAAAAAAAAATTAAATATAATTCTAAAGTCAATTACATATAAAACATAAAAAACACTTTTCTTCTTAAATAATACGTAAATTTGAATGCCCTAAAAACCATAACTGTTATCACATTTTTATTTTCGTACGTATGACAAAGTTAAAAAGAAACTGAAGTTTAAAAAAAAGTTTTATTTAATTTTAAAAAGATTCGACTACTGTGTCATTTTGTAATGAAAAATGAAATAAAAAGTTTCTTTTCTGTTTTCAGTAAAAAATATTTTTAAAAAATACATAAAATGGATATTTTTTTTCTCAAATAATTTCTTATGTTATGCGTCGAAAAAATGTACTCAAATTTATAAAATTCAATCAATTTTACGTATTTTAAGCATATGCTCATCATTATGATTATCATTAAAAATTGATGATTGTCTTTTATACTACTATGATTTAGTTTAATTGAAGATTATTGTATTTCCCTGCGAATATGATAAAAACTTTGTAATGATTTTTTTTATAACTGCGGTGAATATAAATTCTAAATTAGCATAAATTGGGCGTATTTTTTTTTTAATTGAAAGAAGAAAATAAATGGATTCATAAAGTTATTTCAATTAATTGTAAAAGAATTTATACATAATGCGAAATATTCCATAAATGATTTATTGAAAAAGAAGCACAAAATTCAATTCGGATGCTGTTGGCAGCTTGTCATCCCCATGTATCTGAAAGGAAAGTACATATCCTATTGAAATATAATACTTAAGCCAATTACATTTCATTATTTGAAATATAAACTTTTATCACATTTTTATTTCACTATGTTAGAAAAAGGTAAATAGATGCTAAAATAAACAAGTAAGAAAAATCCTGCGTTAAGCATAGATTAAGAAACACTTTCCAACGCTTCCTGAAATCTTTAACAAAACTTTGTTATTTAGGGAAATAAGATGCTACTGTCCATAGCCAAATATATTTTAAAATACTTTTGAAAAGCCCTGTATTTGATCCGTCGTTTGATATATTTTTTACAATGTAATGGGAAAATTTAGTTTTGCAAGAAAATGCCTAAATGGCTGAAATTTCTCTTGCAGCACTTTATTCTAATAGATGAAAAATACGTCAATACTTTTTTTCAGCCCTGTAATTTATCCAGTATCATTACTACACGCCAGTATTTTGTTAAATTTTAGTTCAAACAAACACATTCTTAAAGCTACTTAAATCACATTTCCAGAAATTATCTCATATGGGTGACCATGTAGCTAATTCTTTGCGTGACCCTATATATCATTTTATCTATATTCTACAAACATTTCTTAGTAAATGAAAGAAATTCAACGTAAAAATTCATAACTACCACCTTTAAATTAATTACTCTCATATTCAGTAACCTTTATGAGATCTTTTGTGTAACCCAGTATATCAACTATAACATTTATATACACCATATAATTTGAAAAAAAAATTGTAAAACTTAAAAGCGCATATCATAATTGAAAATGCAGCTATCATCGATAATACACAGTATTTCGGATAAAAATATAAGGTTTGAAATATTTTGTGTGTCCCTATAAAAGATATGCACTTCATATTATGCGTTAAATATTAAGTCTCAGCGGCGTATATCAATTTTATGATACTTGAAACCGTTTAACATTATTAAAATATGTCGCAAACAATTCCCACCTTTATTATTGTATAATGGAATTCCTTTGACTGGCCCTGTAAATGAATAATAACAATTATTTTGACAGCATATTTAAAAGAATTCGTATTTTAGTGCATTTGCGATTCCATGTAATTTTGAATAAGTTTAACAGGGTGTAACACTTTTAAAATTAATTTGAAATGATTTTTTCCCATTGGCCGTAATGTATCGGAAAATTTTTGACTATTCCTGTATATAAACTAATCATAGTAGAAACTTCATTTTCAATAGGTTTCGTTCGAGGGTAAACATCAATAACATATAAAAATTTCAGAGCAATCCGAATACATTTACGGAAGTTAGAGCGCGGACAGACGGCCAGACAAACCGAATGCATAAACACTTTTCAACTTTGTTGGGAAGTGTTAATAACAACTTTGTTGGGAAGTGTTAAAAAGAAGCTTTAATGAGTTTAAAAAAGATTCCACTGCTCTGTTATTTTTTAATGAAAAGTGACGGAAAGGTGATTTTTTTTCTTCTCTCAAAAGAAGAAAAAAAGATTTTTGTTAAAGGGTAAGTAAAATAACTTCTCAAATAACTTCTTATGTTATATGTTGAAAAATCACATTCAAATTTATAAAATTTAATGATTTCTATATATTTTTCTGTATGTGTTTTTTTTTTAAGTTGCTCATATAAAATTAAAAACATATCCGAAAAATTGTAATTACATTTAAATAATATGAATATTATAACTCCGCAGTTCAAGTGGTTTAGTTACAGTTACAGTATTAAAAAAACGACAGTTATAACAAACCATATTTTTGATATCATTTTTAAATAAAATGAATATACTGAGAAGCAAATAGTAGCAGAAGAAAATACTCCGCATTTCTAAATATTTTAAAATGTAACTTAGAATTCTAAATTAAATTTTAAAAATAAGATTTTTTCAGGAATATTTAAGGTATATTTATATATTACAATTTATTAAAGTGTAAGTTGAAAAAACTGAATAATGCTTCTTTCTAATAGAATGTTTTACTCTGGAAGATGAAGAAATTAAGTGACATCATGCTTAACACATAAACAACTTATTTACATTAAGCATTGCACAATACTGGAAAAAACTACAGATTAATATTATTACAAATATTTTTTTGAAGTAGAATAGTTTTATCTAAATAGAGCTGAAGCTATTGTACATATTTCATCTCGGAAATTCTTTTATATTCCTATGTACAGGCAAAAGCGAAGCAATTAAACGGTTATGCGTATAACATAACATACACATACTATATTAACTACTTAACTAAATTAAGTAATGTAAAACATTCTAAATAACAATATATTCCAATTATAATTGATATTACTTGAAGTATGGTATATATATTTAAATAGAACTTAGCTAGCATGCATATTTGATCTCGGGAAATCGTTATTTTACTGAAATATACTCTCGAAACAAAGCGATTAAATGATTTTATGCTTAGCATATTAAAAACGTAACTAATTTAAGCATATCAAAATATTGAATGCACTTACATATTTTAATTATTATTGGTATGTATTGAAGTGGAGTAAATCTATTTAATGGAGAATTAACTAGCATGTATATTTTATCGCGAGAAATTCTCATGAATGTATTTTTAATACATTATATTCTGAAATAAAATTCACTTAATAGATAAAGAATGAAAAAAGTTTTTAACTATACCGAAGGCTTCTAAAACGATTTAAAACAAAACTTCAAGTTCGTGCTCTAATGATACAAAGTATCTTATTGTAAACTCATTAAAAAAGCAAATTATCAATTATCTCTTAACTTATATTCTAAAACGTTAAAATTTGCTAAAAGTTATTTATAAAAGCCATTGGAATGAATATTTATGAAAGATTAATAATTATAATAATACGTTTCTTTAAACAATTTTTATATGTGTTTGTGGAAGTTTAAAAATGTGTATTTACTGAAGCACTGATTTAAAATTAAATGAATTATATTTATGCAAACATGCATAACAATTAACCACTTAACCTTCCTACCCTGTTGAAATTTTACTCAAACTTGATTAAAATATTTCACACCATATTTTTTATTTAAATCCATTTAACATACTTATTTAACTTAAATATTTAATTTACTTTATAAAAAATTTCTGGTTTAATTCAAACGAAACGCATTATAAGACAAGGTCGATTAGACCCATTCAAGGTAGGAAGGTTAACCCTTTGAGCTCTGACGGTAGAATTTTCTGCCACATAATTTTAATTCCGAAATGTCACAACGGCACCAGAAAAATCTATCAAATATATTTGAAAACTAGCTGACCCACCCGGCGTTGCTCGGGTCCGTATTAACAATATTAAACGAACTTGAAATTTGTATGATTTTATAATACTCGAACCATGCAGAAATGGATTGTTGTTAAAAAGATTATCTTCATATTGTTAAAAAGATTATGCTATGTTCAAACATTGTTAAATAATGTAATGTAATTTTTTTTAAATAAAGTTGCAGGGAGGGATTTGGAAGCTTATGCCGATTGGTGGGTTATACCGCGCTGCGGAATCTGAATCTGAATCTGTCTGAAATGCGTGGCAGCTGAGTGAGAGAAAAATCGGTTTAAAAAAGAACTAATATTAAGCTCTAAAAATACTTAAAATGAGCAATTAAAAACGCGGGAGGGAACATGTATCCAACGATTGCGTTATTTTCGTGTTAGAGTGTTGATATTTACCCGTAAAAATCACTGTTAGGTCACGTAACTAATTATTTTTTTTATTAGAAGTCCCAAGTGAAATATTTTGAATTTCAAACGAATTATATCACTCTTAAATCCGACTACACCGTGAATGAAATCGATACTCGATGATAAAAGGTTGGTACATAGTATTATAATTTAAGAACCATTTAACAAAAGTAAATGCATATTTTTAATCAGAACATGGGTAATGTTCACTCTGTGGACAAATTTCTAACTGTAAACTTTTGTACCGTAACCATAACCTGTCTGTAACTTACTTAGGGTAGAGTAGAACTTTCTCTGGGCCCTTTGGTACCTCCATTGCTGCCCTTCCCGTCTCTATCACTTTTTAGTCTGTCTACGTATGTGATGATTTTCTAAATATTTTAGAATATCATTGCACCACTGGGGGTACATTTACCCCGGTGCTCCAACTCGAGAGCTAAGTTTCACTCGAGTCTCCAAATTCTTAAATTTTTTAGAATTCATTGTTGTTTATCGTATTTTTATGTTTTATTTTACTTTCGATGGAGGTTAGACAGGAGTTGCGACTTCCTGTAAGTACTCCTTAAGCACCAGCGTTGACTTTCTGTAACCTAACTGCGACTTAACAGTACCCTACCGTAACTTAAATATAACATAAATGTAACCTAGCCGTCATTTTATTGCAACCTTTCCTTATTCTAACCATAACATAAATGCAATTTAACTTTAACCTAACTTTAAATTAACCGTGATCTAACTGTAACCTAACGTGAAATTAAATAAAATCAAAGACTTATCTTAATGTAATTGCAACCTAATTGCAACCCAAATGTTACCTAACCATATATTGGGTTCATGTCCATGGAAATAATTTTGTCTTGTTCAGATCTTGGTTATGATTCATTAGAATATTTTCGTCGGGTTCAGATTTGGTTCGATTCAGATTTCATGTATTTTTTGAAATTCGATTTAAAATATTCGTGTCGGATTCATGTCCATGGAAATTGTTTTGCCTTGTTCGGATTCAGTTATGGTTCTGTGAAATATTTTTGTCGAGAACAGATTTGGTTCAATTCAGATTTCGGCGTTTTTTTCAAATGGAATTTTTGGGTTCAGGTCTTCCTGCGTGTCTACGGAAATTTCTCTTTCTGATTCGAATAAAGACATGCTTCACTGGAATATTTTTGTCAAGTTCAAGGACTTAATTCAGATGTCGGCTTTTTTTTTTTCAAATGTAATTTTTGGGTTCGGGATCTCTTGCGTGTAACATAAGAACATGCTTCAATGGAATATTTTTGTCAAGTTCAGATTTAGTTCATTTCAGATTTCGAGATTTTTTTCAAATAATTTTTTTAGGTTCAGATTCGGTTCATGTGCATGGAAATTTTTTGTCTGGTTCGGATCCGGTTAATGTTCTTTGGAATATTTTTGTCAAGTTCAGATTTGGTTCGATTCAAATTTCAGGTATTTTTTCAAATAGAATTTTTAGGTTCGGATCTCGTTCATGTTCACGGAAATTTCATGCATGATTTTAAAAGAAGGTTTTCATCAATATATTTTATATATTGACATGGAATTATTAATACAGGGTTGTTATAATTAAAGTTCGCCTATTCAGAAGGCTCTAGAGCCGGTTCTATGGCTCCAAACGAAACGAAATTTCACTAGTACGTAGTTGAAGAGATGCGCTCTGCGAAAATCAAAAAAAAAAAAAAAAAAAAAAAAAAAAATTAGTCAAAATTTTTGTCACTAGGTGGCGCTGCGCCAATATTTAAGGTGATGTGTGCAGATTCATTATATCAATATCAGTCAATCCAGACGAAACACAGAAATTTAAAAGTTTCAACAAGCTTCGACGAACTGCGAATTGTTTTAATTAGGTTCACCTAATAAGACAGATCTAGAGCCTGACCTATGACTCCAAACAGTACAGAAAAATGAATATCATTTCATGTGATGTAATCTGCATCAACAAAAATAAAACATGTCGCTCGGCAATGAGGAAATAACGAAGAATAACATTACGCATGCTCAATGAATCCTCAGCCATTTTTAATAATGCATTCCATTCTAAGAATTGTGCTTTCTACAACATTGCGTAAATTGTCCTGTTAGATTGATCGAATGTGAAGTCTAATACTGTCTTTCAGATCAGAAATTGTCTGACATCTGTCTTTAGATACAGAAAATAAAGGAATCTGCAAATGTTGGCTTAAATATTGGCCCAGCGCCACCTACTGACAAAATTTTTAACTAAATTTTTTTTTCGATTTTCGCAGAGCGCATCTCTTCAACTACGTACTAGGGAAATTCTGATTCGTTTAGAGCCATAGAAACGACTCTAGAGCCTTCTGAATAGGCGAACTTTAATTATAACGACCCTGTATGTTGTTAAATCATAAACATTTTTCATCTAAGTCATGAAGAATTAAAAAGTTCTGAAAAAAAAGAAAACTTTTAGTAATACAGTTTTTAGTTCAAATGAAAGGTTTTCAATATTTTATTTAATTTTATTTTGACATTTAATTATTTCTAATTTTCCAATTTCAATTATTTTAAAAGCAAACATTTATTTTAATAAATAATATAATAGAAAATAAACGTTTTAATAAATTACTATTTCTTCGTAAAATATGCTTTAGCTGTAATTCATTTCTTTCAATTCGTCTTATTAATACAAAATTCCTTCCTCGTGCTTTTGTTTGAGACATTAAAATTTCAGCAATAAATGGTTTCATATTGCAAACCTTTTTTTTTCGGATTGCTTCACTTCCACCTACCTTTTTTCCTCCATGGCGTACAGCAGCTGTGATTAAAAAAATCCTCATTTAAACTGGCAGTTTGCCAGTCTATGAATTTTAAAGGTCTATCCCAGCTTTTTTAATTATTTCTGCGAAAATTTTATGCAACCAACCAACCATGAGAAAATGAAAGGAAAAAAAGTAAAAAAAGGCAATTTTTTATGAGAGTGAGCTTTGGAATTTAATTAATAACTCCGTTAATAAATAGACTTTTGAAATTCTGAGCTTCAGGTGCATCAGGAGAGAAATTGGGCTACTCTCATAAAAATTTTGAACTTCGTACGTCCCATAGATTTTGCTAGCCCACACAGACACACACACAGACAGACAGAGCGTTTTGTTCTTTTATTAGTATAGATAGTTTAATGCATTTATTGGTGTATATCGTTAACCGTTTTTTTTCTTTGAAAAATACTGGTGCCAATGTGACTTTTGGAATTAGAAGAAATTTACCAACCAGAGCTCAAAGGGTTAATCGTCACACCCGAGACCTTCACGGGCTGAAAGCTTGACGGCTTTTATTCAGAATTGTTTTATTCCCACCAGTTCTATAAAATAGTGTAATTGGTTTTATTCTTGTATAATTTTACTTGTCATTTAATAATAAGAATTTTTTTCAAAAAAGTGGTGCAAATTAATCTCAAAAACATCATACAAAATTAGATAGTCTTAATTCTTTGGAATTTATCCATCCAAAGAAGTAATCATTATTTATTTACTTAAATGCATAACGGTACAAAGATTATTGAAGTAATGGAATCATAATTCTTGGATTTCTCATGTTTTATTCATAATTGTATTGAAATAATAAATTTCTTAAATCTTTAAGATTTTTCAATCACAAGAATTTAAGAAATTCACCTTTTATACATAAACATTTGAATAAGTAATTTTATTTTACTTGACAGATGTGTAACGAAAAGTTAAAAACAAATATTATTCACATATTTTGATTCCAATCTAATAAGAATCATAATCATGATAAAATAAAAATGCAAATCGTTTAATGGTCAATACAGAAGGCACGCGACAGTCAGATGTAAATTAAAAATCACGCACTCTATTGTAAAAACAATAAATAAATATAAAAAAAAACATGATCAAAATTAATTTCTAACTTGATTCATCCTATTCAAGCTTTCAAGAGGAATTTATTTATAAATTCTAACCATAATTTAGGAATAATAAAAGAAAAATTATCATTGCAAACAAAATTTTTCAGCGCATCTCATTATTGGCAAAAACATGTTGCCTAATATCACCGAAGGGGAAATCAGTAAAGTGGTAGGAAAAAAAAAGGGTGGTGTATAAGCAGGATATTACGGTGCCTGAGTTGCAGTGGATACGTGCAAAATTATAGAACGCAATATGTAAGTCTCATTTTTACAATTTTTTGTTAAAAAATTTTCAGTTTGAAATATGTGCTTCTTTGATCAGACTCTGGAATTATTAAAATATATTTACACCTGTTCCTATACCTAGGATGTAAACTATGTCGTAAGAGATTGCCTTCGTCTAGTTATATGAGGACCCCAGAAGCCAAGGGGTATAAGTGACAAAATTGAGTTAAGTGCACAGGGTATCTGGAAATATGCTTTTTTCATTTCAGGTAAAGAAATATGGGTCATTTTCTTATTATTTGCTGAGTTATAGAGATAAACCACTTTTTTCGAAAAACAAACAATATTGATTAATTATACATTTAAAGAAAATAGTACCCTATTTTTTTAACAGTTATTGAAATGAGAGTTCAAAGATTAGAATGCAATAAGCAGATGTTTCATATTTCAATTTAATCAATTGTTATTGATGTTCCAATTTAACATCAGTTATCTTTAAACTCAATTTACTCCAAATCGACATTTTGTCACTTGTACCCCTTGGCTTCTGAGGTCGTCATATATTATTTTTGGTTTCCTAAATGCAGCTAATAGTATACTGAGATCGTATGCAGGGTGGCGAATGGTTAGTTAAAAACACAGTCAATATAGTTGATAAATACCAGTATTTCGTTAAAGATAAATTCAGTTTATATAATCTCTTTATATTATTTGAAGTATTTTCTGTAAGAAATTACTGGTAGATTTCTCTTTTCTTGACTGTGTTTTTTCCCAGTTTTCCCTGACCACTCGCCACCCTAGTATGGAAATTTACTTTGCAGCTATCTGATAATTAACATCAGGATTATTCGTTCCTCATAAACTTAATCTGTATCTTAATTTGAACCCTTTTTAAATTTATATTCCTTACAAATATCCAACATATGAAATATTAATGAGCATTTCAAATTTTGGAGGATATACTGTATAAATGGATAAATTTACACACTTAAATAAGATAATTATAAAATATGAATTTCGTATAATATTTCTAATTTTTTGTATACAGGGTGTCATGGAACTTCGTGTACAAACTTTGAGGGGTGGTAGAGTACATCGTTTGGAACCACAATTACATAGGAAAGCATAGACAGAAAAGTCACCATTACTTTTTAACCCTCTCACAGACAGCGGTATGTCTATGAAACAAAAATATTTTTAATGCAAAATGAACATTGACACCAGAATTTTAATATGATTTTTCTATTTATTGTGTATGTGAAATGTCTCTCTTTTCTTCTTTCCAAATACATTTTTTCGCAATTTCTGATGTCATTTATATTTTTCCACATTTTAGCAATTTCTAAAAACTACTATGACATTTGATTTTTAACCCCTTCGCGACGGGATCATTTTACGAAATTTTTAATGTTTTGTCACCGGTTTAAAAATTTAGAAACTTGTGCCTACTTAAATCGAGAAAATGCTCCGAATAAATAAGGCAGAATTTACAGTCTAATTTTACTGGTGGGGATAAACGAGGATTCTTAAGCCTATTTGCGGCACGTATTCGTGTCGCTCGTCCCCAAGGGGTTAAAGAAGCATAATTTTAAATTAAATTTAAAATTAAATCATTTCTTGTACTTTTTTGTGTAATAAAGCGTTCTACACTGCTTTCGGCATAATTTCATAACTGCGTCTTTGTGTTTCTTTAAGCCTTTCGCGGACAAAGCACTTCCATTCCTAAAATGTGGAAAAATGTGAGTTACATCAGAAATTGCGGGAAAATGTATTTGCAAAAAGAGAGACATTTCACATGCATAATAAATTGAAATATCATATTAAAATTCTGGTGTTAATGTTCATTTTGAATTAAAACTTTTGTAGTTTCATAGACAAATCACTGTCTATGAAAGGCTTAACAAGTGAGGGTGACGTTTCATCCCATGCTTTCCTATGTAATTGTGGTTCCAAACGATGTTCTCTACCACCCCTTAAAGTTTGTTCAAGAAGTTCTGGGACACCCTGTAGTATAGTTCCATGAGTACTTGTAGTATAAGTCACATAATACGATTTTTGGTGACCAGTATTTTAGAGCTAAAAAATGTGACTTTTTTATCGGATATATCTCATTAATTAAATAAAGCGAAGAATTTTTTTTCAAAATAACAGTGGTGAACAGGTATAATCGTTATCAACTATGCGATTTCGATAGCAAAAACTCATTGAATTATATCGAAAATAAATTGACACAATTCATTATGAACTGTAAGCAGGATTGTAAAAATCAAGGAAACAGCGGGAAGTCCGTCAAAAATAAATTTTATTCTTATTTTGCCGTCTAATATTCTGTCCAGATATTTTATAAAAATGCTAATAAAATTTAAGCGAAGAAAACGTACAAAATTAAGTAGTGACTTATTGCCCACTGCCGCCAATTTTTACACTCCTTTTTAAAAGTCATAACTGCCAATTGAACCAATTTTTTAACAATAAAAATTTAATTGAAATTTTTGCTTTATTTAATCGACTCGTTATAGAGATTTGCAATGATAAAATATACTGTAAAATTTTTGTAATACAAAAAAAAGCAGAAGATGTGGGCAGCTGTGATAAGTATTAAAAATTAACCTTATGTATACTAAATAATTTTATAATTATAATATTAAATATCCCATAACTTTATTAATAATGAATACTACTACTACTAATAATAATATATATTATAATTTTATAATTATAATAGTAAATATTCCATAATTTTATTATATCATATTTCTGAAAATAGGTATCCTTATTGTCAACTTCGTTATTATCGTAGCACAATTTATAAAAAGAAAAAGAGAGATTTAAAAAAAGTATTTCATAGAAATTTTAGAATAAAGATACAAATAAATATAAATACATATAACACTTTAGCTATGAAAACAACTAAAAGACTGTGTAATTATTATTATTAGTATTTCTAATCTTGTACGATATTTTTTGGTTGATTATTTCATTTGAAAAGAATTTGAATAATTTTTTTAATCCATTTGTTTCGATTTTTTGTTCCTTTTCTAAAAGTTTCTATGATTAAAATTCTTTTGAAGATTAACGAAGATTTCTTTTTTGCAAGTTCTCAAAGTTTAATCTCTTTTTTTTTTTCAATTGCAATAGTTTTTCTATGAAAAGAAAAATCAACTCTCTCCTTTCAATGCTTGAAATAAACAGCATTCCATCCAAAGTACTTAAATAGCAAAATTGGAATTTTTATTTTTATAGATAAACATGAAAACTTATCATTTCTCAAGAGGGTTACTATTTCTGCTTTCATTAATCATCTGTGAATAACGTTCGTACACTAGTAAAAATGTGTCATCGGTATGTTTCATTTGACCATTTAATTTTCCTATTAAAATGGCAGTATTCGTAAAGAAATTATAACAAGTTGGAAATTGCACGTGAAGCGTAGCAAATGAGGTGCGTTCGTACGATAACGAAGTTTTAAAAATATTACTCTCATATATCAATCTCATAAAATTGTAAATATTGAATTACAATTAAATCGCTCATCAAATAATGTTCTCCCTATACCATTATGTAATGAAATACTTTTGTGTGGCCTTGTAAATCAATAACAAATGTTCTTTGCACCACAAATTATGTAAAATGTATATTATAATATGTACTTTATAGTTGGATATAAATTTTATTAAGTTCGAATGATTGTAACGCCATTAAGATGAAACATTTTCCCCCATTGACCGTAATGTAACGGAATACTTTTATTTCGGTCACCTGTAATTGATCTATGCATCCGATTTTCATAAAATTTGAAATAACTCGACAAAATTATGTAATAATTATGTATTTTAAATTTGAAACGTATAAAATGCATTTGAAACCTTTTCCCCATTGACCATAATGTAATTGAATACTTTTGATTGCCCCTGTAATTGATCTATGCACCCGATTATCAAAAAAATTGAAATAACTCGACAAAATTATGTTATAATTATGTATTTTAAATTTCAAACGATTCGGTTGGGTAGTTTTTGCGTTGTTATGTGCGGACGGACAGACAGACGGACGGACTGAGCGACAACAATAGGTGCTACGTATTTACATAATTACGAACGCACCTAAAAACGAATTACAAATTCTAACATTTTAACCCCTTGAGAGGCAAGCAATAACGTTTCTGTAATATTAAATACTCAACGGAAATATTGAAGAAAGTAGTATTGGAATATGGAAATGCAATTTCTAACAATTAGCAACCAAAGTGAAAAATATATAATTTCATCAAATGTTTTTGGTGAGAATCACATTTTAATTAGGTGGTATAAAATACATCCCACCGCCTTTAAGAGATAAAATAGTTATAAAATAATAACCTTTTTATAATAATTTTAATTTTGTATACTCTAGTTCCATGCGTACTTGTACTATAAGTAACATGCTACGGTTTTTGGCGAGCAGTATTTTAAAATGGAAAATGTGACTTATTTTATCGAATATGTCTCATTAATTAAGTAATACGAAGAAAACTTTTTGAAAATAAGAATTGTTTAACAGGAATAGCCATTACCAGCTATGTTACATTGCAAAAACCTATGGAATTATCCAGAAAACAAATTGATGCAATTCTTTATAAATTATAAGCAGAAGTTTAATAAACTAGGAGCAGTGGTGTAGTCGTAAAAAACCTGAGTGTATACTCTCTAAGATGACAGTATACGCTCAAAGCACAGAGTATACCTAGAGTGTGTATACAATAGCTTTCTCGTGAAACAGAGGGTACACAGTGTTTCTTAAAAAATCCAGAAGGTATACGGCGTATACCCTCCTATACCCTCCACTGCAAGTCTATCTAGGAGACAGCTCTAGTCTGTCAACAGAAAATTTTATACGGTATTTTTCGTCTAATATTTCACCTAAATTTTTGTAAGATTGCTAATAAAATTTAAGCGAAAAAGAAATTTAAAATTTAATTTTCAGAGACAGCTGTCCCGAGCCATGATCTTCACACCTCTTCATATAAGTATTTAAACAAATATTGAAAATTAATATTAGGTATCTTAAATAAATTATAAGAATAGTATTTAAATAATCCATAATCTTAAAATATCATATTTCTGAAAAAAAAAAAAAAACTACGAATGTGTATATCGCTATTATCTTAGAACAATATTTTTTTTTTTTAAAGAAAGATTTAAAAAGTATTTCTTAAAAATACAAATAAAGAGAAATACATGTAAAACTTTAGCTATAAAAACATTTACAAGACAGTCTATTTCTAATTATTATTTTTCTAATCTTATATAGTTATTCCTTTATGGTTAATTCATTTGAAAAGAATTTGAATAATTTTTCTATCTATATGTTTCGAATTTTTGTTCCTTTTATAAAAGTTTCCCTCTGATTAAATTTCTTTTTAGGATTAACGGGGATTTCTTTTTGGAAGTTCTCAAAGTTAATCTCTTTTTTTTCCACTACAACAGTTTTTTTTTTTTTTTTTTTTTTTTTTTTAAGAAAAGATATATTAATTGTATCCTTTGAAAGCTTGAAATGAGCTGCATTTTATCTAAAGTACTTAAACATAATTTGAATTTGTATGTTTATTTATGGATAAACATAAAAAGCTGATCATGTGGAGTTTATTATTTGTCCAGAAGATTGTTATTTCTGTTATTAAATGAAAATCAAATTTCAATTTTTTAAAATTGCTTAAGAGGCATAAATGCCAACGCAGTGAAAAAGTTTCCATGCCGGAACTTGAACAGGGATATCAATATAGCTCACAAACTTAAGTAACAATTTGAAAAACGGATAACTGATTTGAAAAACCTTTTCTGCTATTACAATTGATAGTCCTAAAAATATCGAGAGTTGTTTTTTTGTGAAGACCTGTATAATATCTATAGATTTGCATGTATACAACTTTATGTCTACTGCACAGTATGCTACAAGATACTTCATTAAAACGGATTAAACAACTGAAAATTTCCAGCCAGTAATTTCCATGAATGAATAAAAATGTATTTGCAAAATTTTGTGCAGCCCTGTGTATGATCAATCGAAAAAAATTTCAATTTCAGATTGTGTATCACAACTGAAAACTTACTTTCAACAATTATTGTTCATAGGCTTCAGTTACTCAATTGTTTCTCTTCCAAAATATTTTTGTGTATCCCAGTAAATGAATGATTATTCTAAGCACAACATTCCTATAGTAAGCGTCGTGTATAGTAAGCCCTCAGTGATTTTATAAATTTCAGCTTTTTAAAAATGTTTTAAATACTTGAATATCATTTAAGGCTATTTCCATAAGTACTTGTAGTGTAAGTCGCATGACATAAATTTTGTCTACAACTTTATTAGAGCAGAAAAATATGATTTTTTTATGGGAGAAATCTCATTGATTGAATCGGGATTCTGCCTTTCCCGAAACAGGCGAGGCTGTGTATGTTTATATTTTGAAACGGTACACGTACGTTTGCTGAAATGACTGAAAATGAGATATTCACTTATTTTATATACATGCTCACACAAAGAAATGCACGAATAATCGTTTATTTATGAAGTAACTTTTAGTAATCCTCAATATCATACATCAATTTGATAAAACATTAGATAGTTTAATACAGTTAAAATGCCGCCAAGCAATATCCCCCTATACGATTAAGTAATGGAATACATTTTTGTGGCCCTGTAAATCATTAACTAATATTCTTTGCACCACAGATTGTACAGAATTTTATTTATAACAATTTTATTTTATTCTAAAGAGTGTAACAACGTTAAGTGCACTTGAAACTTTTTTTCTATTGACCGTAATGTAACGGAATACTTTTAATTGACCAGTAAATGAACTATAGATCAGATTTTCTTAAAATTTGAATCACTCGGCAAAATTATGTTATAATGTTTATATATTTTAAATTTCAAATGATTCGTTTAAGTAGATTTTGCGTTGTTATATTTACATAATTACTAACACACCTAAAAAAAACACATTTTTTAAGTAATACTTTTTATTCAAAGAATGTTTAAATGATTTAAAAATAATAAAGTTCGTAATTCTTGTATTATATTCTTGTTGTATATATTGTATTGCGTTATGTTTTGATGTTTTTAAAATATGTTTAAAACATCTGAAATATTTCCTATATATAACCCTTTATAAATATCCTCTTTTGTGCATTCTTGCATGAAAAATGCTTGCCTTAAGCACTCATGTCTGTTCATGTAAATATTAAGGTACATATTTTAAACTATTATTCGTTTAAACTTTTCTTATGTTTAAATATAAACATCAGAAAATTATCGATAATTCTCGATATCATATTATTGTTATGAAGATTATCTGGAGTTTACTGAATTCTGCCTTAAATAAAATATTTCCGTAGTATTATCAATTTTTGAAAAGTATGGCGTACTTGACATGTACTGAAACATAGTTTGCCGTAAAAATCTAAATAAAACTAAAGTGCCACTTACAGAGATAATATTACATCAGATTATGCATAAATTGCATTCAATCACAATATTAAGCTTTAAAGTCGAACTACAATTACTGTAGTTTTCTAATCCTCTTGAAAAGTTATGCAATTTTCAGTCGGTTATTCTGAATTGCAGTAATAACTATTTAAATGAAAATAAATACTTCTTATAAATTTATGAAGTATATATTTTCTGAGATAAATATTAATATAATAATATTAGGTCGTCCGTTTCCGTCTTAGAAAATTAATTCGTACCAGAAAATTCTATCATCTTTAATGCCGATATCTAATGTCGACTAATCAATAAGCAACATTTTCCGGTACGAAGTTATTTTCCCAAACTTTTTGACTTTCCGGTCGACTTGATGCTAACTCGGGTTATTGCAGACAATCTGCTTTTGAGAGTGTAAAACAATATTTTGGGGATTGTTCCTACCAGAGATGCCATATTGGTCGTCATTTTAATACAGAAAATTGGTATTTGTGCTAGATATTAATAATAGTATATGTCGTTTTATTTAGCGTCAGATATATTTTAACCCTTTCTTGCACGGGCGAAATCTGTTAGTAAAATGAGAAATTATCGGCAGTCACCGGAATTCAGAAACGAAGTTTTTAGATACTTTGAATTCCTTAATTGAAGCTTTTATTGTAAAGGCAAAATTAAACTAAAATATTATCGGTGCCGAATACAAGTTTGGAATTTAAATTAGGTACCCCAGGGGGGGGGGACCGGGCACAGTGTACTGGAACGAGTTAATTACTTTGAGTAAAGATTTATCTTTAAAATTTTCTGTATGAATTTGAAATTTCGAAATAAGAATAAGAAAATTAACTGGCAACTCCGATTCCTACCAGTGCAATGTTGCACTACAAAAAAGACAGATGCATCGAGCTATAAACAAACGAAAGTGTACAATTACCTCTTCCTAAGATTCCTAAAGGTGATGGTTTATCTTTTGAAACCTGACAAAATACATTGTCTTCAAAATTTAAAAAAGAATTTATAAAATTGAGTTTTTAGCACTTTCCAACAATGTTGAAAAGTGCTTATGCATTCAGTTTCTCTCTCCGTCTATTCTACACCCTCTAACTCCTGTAAATGTTCTCGAATTTTAATGCAATTGATAAAGCTTACTTAGTCACCAAAGCATCTTTGGTATTGCATATGAAGTACGTACGATTAAAGATTAATTTACAGGGATACTCGAAAAAATTCGGTTACATTATGGTATATGGGAAAAAATCGTTTGGAGAGTGTTTTAATGTTATTACGCTATTTCAAAAATTTAAAACTGATAAGAATTACTGATTTTCTGTACCATTACGTTACGCTGAGCCTTCGTAGTATTTTTTATTAGTTTATAGGGCTACAAAAAATCGGTTAGTAGTGTCTTTGCGTAATAATTGCTGAAAAGAACGTTTTAAAGTTCGGTATGCGGGTATAACTTTAATTATTTTTTTCATATTATTCTTTATATATAAATTCTATATTTCATATACAGGGCAGCACAAAAGTATTCACATAGCATTCTCCTTATTAGAAGAAATTGCTGAAGTGTAATTTTCAACTAAAATACATATATGTCTTAAATGAACTAAATTTTGTATTTTATGTTGCTAACAGGTATAATTCTATATATCATATAAAGGGAAAAAATTCGGATAATTTTCTGATTTTATATGGGAACGCCTGAGATTCGGTTTTTAAATGCTTCATACATTTCCCTGTGGTGAAATGGGTTATAATATTTTAATTTTTTAAACATTTCAGTTTCAATATATTAATATGAATGTCATTGGAAGTGCATCATAATCCATGCTTGACACATGATTTTTTTTTTTTTTTTGTTATTAATCTCCCATAATCTTCATAGCTTTTATAGTGCATTTATAAGTTTTCTGGACCAGGGAAACCAATTTTTCAGATGCGATGAAGTCTCATGTAAATATTTTCCTGCTCAACAAACTTGATTAACTGGCAAACATATAGAATTAACAGAATTAACATTCACATTATTTTTTTTATTTTTCCTTTCATTATTTTTATTACAATAGCGTGTATAATCAGCGTGAGCAGTGGTCGGGAAAATCACAGTAGGAAAAAAAAAAAAGACGAAAGTATCAGTGTTTTCTTGTAGAAAATGCTTTGAATAATATAAAAAGATTACAGATAGCGAAATTTTCTTTTAGAAATTTCTGGTATTTAATATTTTTTTGACTGTGTTTTTCTGGCCACTTGCCACCCTGACAGTTTCAATTATGCAGCTGAAAATGTTTATTGGAGGTCTGCCAGCATCCTAAAATCTATCACCAAGTTTTGGTTAAGAGTCTGGTGTTACAATAAAAATCTTCATATTTATCCACTAGCTCGTGTGAAGAATTTGGAACGACATTCCGTTTTTATTTAAATAATAAATATCTTGCCGACGCTAGAAATATCACCCTAACAAAAAAAAAAAAAAAAAAAAAATACCTTTCAGAGCTTATACTCGCTTTATACCAACAACAATTTAGCGATCTACATTTGTCAAATACTAAAAATTCTACGTTTTTTTTTTTTTTTTTTTTTTTTTTTTTTTTTTTGAAACGTAATAAATGATAGGCAGCTTTCATTTATTTTCGAAATTCTTTGGATAGAGTCAATGTGATCGCATTCAATATTTCTACAAGTAAACAAAACAACAACAAATAATATTAATAATGTAAAAAAATAGCTGAGTGAAACTGAATAAGCAGACAAAATTATGAAAGAGACTGGCTCCGTATGCCTTCTGGAATTTTGCAGACCCAAAACTTCTGATCCACCAGTATTTTCTCATAGAATTTCTCTCCATGAAATAAAACGAAATTTTACCCGTTTAACCTTTTGAAGGGCCAGAAATTGCGTTAGGGTAATGCTGAATTACCAAACGAAATTTAGAAAGACTATATTTCAAAATAAGAAAAAGCTATTTTGCAACCCCCCCCCCCCCCAAAGTTATAAAAGCAAATCTTATGTAAAAAATTTTGGAAAAAAATTAATTAAACAATTGATGGAATTTGATTTATTTCACAGTCGCTCAAGGGGTTCATTTAGATTTTTGCTTCTATCTATCTATCTATCTATATATATATATTTATATAATATGATGAAAATTATTTTAACGTATTTTAAAGAAACAAAATGAATTGCAAAATGTCCATTGTCTCCACCTTAGTACATTGAGTTGAAAATCTTCAATATAGACATTTCGTGACACCGTTAAGTATTTTTTTTTTATTTCGAGATTTCTGGTTTGGAGTTTGACTTTTAGAATAAACGTGGTGGCTTACTGAACAATTACATCTAACGCTTTACTTAAAACCTGTTTATAACACAAGTTATCCACCAAAAACATTTAAAACTAATTCCTCGCCTTTTAACCCCTTTTTTGATTTTCCCGTACGCTTTTTGGGCAAGAAGAACTTGTTTAATTCATCACTGAAAGCTTTTCGACATCATATAAAAAAAAACAATTTCATGCTATTTAAAGGCGGAAATGTTTAGACTAGATGTTACGAATATTTTATTTAAAAAATTGTGGTGAGAATCGGTTATTTTCAATTTATTCAACGGAAAAAAGTGCCAGTTAAGAGGTTAAATACTAGACATCATGTTCTAACACAAAAATGGCGTCTGGTGAAGAGGAATTTTTTTATGTGTATAACGTCCTTTAAATACTCGTATCAATAATTCTAAAACGTACCAATAATTCCAAATGCTGTCAAGTTACGCGCAAAGATTTTTGCTTTGAAAAATGGGTGCGAAATAAGATTAAAAAATAGTCGCCTATGGCAGTCTTGTTTATCAAAGATAATCCTTTCCAGGACAATGGAGTGTTTATGAAATAACTTTAACTGGCAAAAGCTGCACTGACACCAAAATTTTTCAATAAATTTTCCCGTTTTATTACGTACATAAAAATAGATTTCTTATTTCCAAAAAAATATGTTCATTGATTTGGTGACAATTCATTTTAACATTTTAGTAATGAAAGTGGTTTGTCCCTCAAAGGATTTAACAAGTCAAAGAAACCTTTTTAAAATACTTTTTCAAAATACTTTTAAAAACTTAAAATACTGTGTACGTGTATAAAAAAATCTGCCTATGATAGCCCGCATGTTTATGTCAGCAATCAGGTCTGTTATTAACGGTCTGTTATTAACTCATTTCACAATAATGCGACTGCGTTTATCAGCAGCATTTTCAGGAAACATAACAAAAACAGTTGGAAAAAAACAGGAGAACGAAATGAAGGAAATAAAATGTTGGTCTTCAGTGTTCGTATAAAAATAGTGGTATCACTAAGATATTCGCGATATTTTTTTCTTCTAAATTTATTAATTCTTTAATTAAATTTAACCACTTAATCGTTGCACCCGAGACATTCACGGTCTGCAAGTTTCACGGCTTTTATTAAGAATTGTTTGATTCCCACCAGTTTTATAAAATAGTCTAGTTGGTGTTACTCTGGTATAATTTTACTTGTCCTTTAACACTAGAACGCCCGAAAGGAGTCGATTCGACTCCAACCATGTAATTAAATTTCAATTCGAGCCAGAAATTTTTTCTTGAAATAAGTTAAATTTCAAACATGCAGATTTACTTTAAATAATTCAATTAAATAATTTTGAATAGCAATTCTGGTGTGAAAATTTATTATGAAACTTCAGTAAAATTTCCGGGCGTTCTAGTGTTAAATAAGAAGTTTTTTTTTTTCAAAAAAGTGATGGGAATAATGAATTTGAATTTTTAAAGCGTAATTTAATGCGACCATTAAGTGGTTACTGCAACAGGAATTTCTTCTATGATGTTAATTATCTAATGCCTAAGGTATTTCCAGAAAATGCGTAATTCAGAGAATCGGAACTTAATACCAGAAAAACTATTAAGTAAACTTCCCTTTATTTTAATTAAGGAACGATTCTAGTTAAATAAAGACTGAATTTTTATTTTAAATTTCTGATGTGAAAATGAAATTTGTGAATAATACAATCCACTAAATCGGGACCATTGCTCATAGCATAAATCATCACCAGCGAATAATTTGGTACTAATACCCATTTTCCATTAAAGATTTACTTTTTGACATAGGAAGATTCTATTTGAATCTATAAAGATATTTTTGCATTTGACATGATGTTATATCTATTTTACTTAAACTTGTAATAAAGAATAATTCAGTTCTGTCAGAAATTGTCGAAAGTAGCCAGAATCACATCCAAAAAATCATTTTATTCAAACCGCTGTTAGAACTTTATTGTTCTCAGGTGACGAAATGCTACCAAGTTCATTAGAACATTAATCCCTTACCTGGTTATTTCTTTCTGTTCAGTAAATTGAAAATAACGGATTCACACCACTATTATTTAAATAAAATATTCGTAACATTTAGTCTAAACATTTTCGCTTTTAAATAGTATAATATTATTTAAAAAAAAATAGTGGTGTCAAAAAGCTTTAACCCATTCCGGCGCGGACAAATTCTGTTAGTAAAATGAGAAATTATCGACTGTCACCGGAATTTACATACGATTTTTAAAGAAATCAAGATTTCTTTAATTTAAGATTTTATTGTAAAAGCAAGATTTTATTAAAATATTATTGGTGCCAATTGAAAGTTTGGAATTAAACTTTGGTATGTTCAGACCGGACACACTGCGCCGGAAAGGATTAAATGATAAATTAAGCAAATTCGTCTTGCCCGAACGGCACAAAGTGGTATTTAATTCCAAAACCTGGCCAAAAATATTTTATTACTCTAATAGTTACATACAGATCTTCGTTTTTATTTGAATTATGGAATAAAAATGCTAAAACAAAGTGTTATTAATAAATTAAAACATTTATTCATCACTTTCATCACTATTACTATCATCAAGAATATTAACATTTGTGATATCACTTTCTGATAAAAAATTTAGATCAGAAGACAAGGATTTTTTTCTGGTTTTTGTTGCATCTCATACCTGTTATTAGGGGGGACAGTATTTGGTACATCCATGTTGCAGGCCACGCGAGATAACTTTCTTGTATAGTTCAACCTGAATGACCTAATATGTTTATTGCGAGCTTCTGCAGCCTCTTCACTTAGTTGTCCTGTTGGCAGAATAGCTTCTTTTATGACATCTGTCCCATGACGAAGTATCTTATGCATTGTAGGGGAAATAGGATAAAAATTATATAAGGTCACATACAATTCAGCCGTTTCTTGGCAATATTTTTAAAATTTTTCTGTAGTAATTTTGAATCTGCAGTGCAGTGTATCTAATATCACTTTAAGACGATATATTAAATTTTTATCGATTCCCGTTATTGCATCTTCTTTTCCTGATCCTCGCAATTTCATTTGGGTAGCGTATGTCAATACTTCAACACCTTTTGATCGGAGGTCTTTGGTTTTGCAGCGTATGCTTCTTTCACTTGAATCTACAACAGCTTTTTGAGGACGACCAGGATTGACCCCTGTAATAGTAACAAATACCTACTTAATATATATATATATAATAATAATACGTTTCGTTTCAATGTACAGGAGACAAAATATAAGCAAAAATCAAAGCACGAAATAATAGTAAAGTAAGGGGTTTGCATCTTTTTTGTTTCACATTCCTGCAATAGGCAGCAATATAGTGCCATTTAACCATTCGACATTGTTTTCTTCGAATCTTGATTTGCTTTATGAGCAGCTAACCATTTTCGTTTAAACTGGTTCTTAATAACGGAGAGCTTTTGCCTCATCTCAGCTATCCTTGGATCACCTTCAGAATAACATTTTAAT
Organism: Maratus speculifer; assembly: GCA_964019185.1. Lineage (NCBI taxonomy): Eukaryota > Metazoa > Arthropoda > Arachnida > Araneae > Salticidae > Maratus > Maratus speculifer. The sequence continues at coordinate 209,696,280 of OZ025300.1, read as the reverse complement.
AATTCTTGCTCCATATATTTAAGCTTTTCATCAAATTTTGACTCATTTGAGCATTGCATAATAGAATACAACTCATTTCGAGTCATAGACCTCAATCCAGAAGGCCCTGTTAGCAAAATAAATGAAAAACTAAATAGCAGTAATTTAAAACAGAAATTATTGAATCTAACAAAAAAATGATTAAAAATAGGCGGGCGTCTGATTGTTTTATAACTATCTTGAATACTAAGTACTACATATCACACAATAGTTTTCCCAACTTAGATATGTTTAGAAATATAACAAAATTCTTTCTAAACATTATTGATAGTTATATTTTTGCCCCTGTTAATTACACCTACGTTATCAATCATCTAAACAAAAAGCGGGAGGATATTCATCATTTAAATATAGTGTGCATAAAGAACAGACCTGGCTCAATATAATCCATCACAACTATAACCACTAAATTGTTCAAACAGGAAACTATAAGAGACTTTAAAACGTTCAAATCTGGGCGCATTGGATAATCACACGACCACTGTAGACAAACGGGAACTTTCGACCAATCGTCAGGCGCCTTGTGTTGCGCAGGTGCTTTGAGCTTTGTCCATTTAGATACAAGAACTAATTAACTTTTTAAGGAATAATAAAACAGGATGGGAAACTGTTTTTTAAAATAATCAGTTAAGCGGTTAATGCAGTTATAGAAATGTCATAAAAGCGTGTTCCTACAACTTACCCTTAATTTTACGAAACTTTAAAGTAACGAGTGTTAATGTCTAAATAATTGCTGGTAAATTCCGGTGTCAGTCAATCATTTTATCATTTGCGAACAGAATTTTTTTAGCAGAAGGAATTTTAAACAAGAAAAAATCATGCATCAAGCATAGATTATGAAGCACTTTCCATCGCAATTAGAATAATATAACAAACTGCATCCTTTAAAAATTAAAATATAACGTCTCATTTCGCTATAAGGAAATCAAACCATTTCCTTAAGGTGACCATTTCAAAACCGAATTTGAGCTATTCCCTTCGATTTAGGAAAATTTTCCGAATTTTTTAGCAGCCCTGTATATGATATAGTGATTTTTATCTATTAACAACATACATACCAAAATTTATTTAATTTGAGAGACACATAAATTTGAGTTAAAAATTCCCTTTTAGCAATTTCCTCTCATAAGGAGAATGGTCTGTGAATACTTTTGTGCAGACCTGTATATAAGGTATAGAATTTATATATGAAAAGTTATATGCAAAAAAAATAAAAATAAATAAATAAACTTAAAAGTAAATATAAAATTTTAAAACGTACTCTCGAGCAATTATTACACAATGACAGATATTTCTTTTGTATGTCTTTGTAAAAAATGCTATGAAAGCTCCGTTTTAACGTGATCATAGTGAAATTTTCTAATTTATATATGTTTCAATGCAGATGAAAAAACTAATATAATTAAAATACACTCCAAACGACTTTTCTCCGTATACCATAATGTAATCGTATTCTTTTGAGTGTCCCTGTTAATGAATCATTAATTATGCATACTTGCAGGATATACCAAATGGAATACCAAGCATGTTTTGGTGACAATAAATAAGCTCATCAATTGAATGAAAATCCGAGCACCGTAATTTCCTGCGTATAATCTGCGGATCAAACAATTCTTTTTCGACCCAGAAATTTTATTTTATAATCGAAGCCGCGTTTAACCGCAATGTAAAAAGTCGCATTTAATTTTCAAATTTTTCTGGGTCGAAAAATAATTGTTTGATCTACGGATTATTCGCAGGAAATTATGGTACATTTACGGGAGTTAGAGCTGTAAAAGACGGACAGACAAACCGAATGCATAAGTACTTTTCTACTTCGTTGAAGAGTGTTAAAATCGAATAAATGCTTTGCCACCATTTTTGGATGAGTTAAAAAATTACGAGAACAATCAAATTTATCATTACACTAATGAAATAAAAATAGTTTCTGACATTTATAAAGCAAATAAATGAAATTTTATTTAGAATTAAAAAAAGGATTTAAATGAACAAAATTATTTAAGTAACAAACATTTGAGGTTTATAATAAACAGATCAGTAAGCAGCAAAATAATTTAAGAATACATTTTTTTTCTATTGTAAACTAAATAGCAAAAGAATACGTCCACTAATAATAAAATGAAATGCGTGAAATTCCTTTTTAAACATACCGTACAGTTTCTTGTATTATTTTTTTCTTTGCAACTCTATGCAGAGGAATTTTTTTAAAAAAATCCTTATTTTGGTTTGTTTAAATCTATGTTCACAGATTGGTAATTTCTTTGTGTGTTTTTTTCATTCTGTAAAAAATAAATTCTTCCCAATAGTTAGTTTGAAATTCTTTTAAATTTTTTTTTTCATTAAATCCCTTTTTTATTCTGTTTTCTTTTAGAATTCAAATGTTGGTTTCTGTTTGAATAGATAAGGAGAATTACATTGGAATTCTTCTAACTAAAATGTTTTACGGAAAATGCTTAAAAGATTCTTCAAAAAATAAATGTTAACGACATTGAACACACTGTATGCGAGACAAAAACGTTTTATATAAATAGGTAGTAGAAATAAACCTTGCACCCGAATTTTTGGTTAGTTGCGTTTATGACGGCCAATTATGAGCACTAGTGATATAGGCTCAAGAAAAGGAATGCTCTCCGTGGAGCTCTTTCTAAATGAACCTAACCAGTATTTATCCAAGGATATCCAGAGTTTGAAGAAAACGTCGGAAATCTTCGAACAATTTGACCAACTGCTGCGATTTGGATCGAACGCAGCACCTGCCATCTTGCAGTTTCGAGAGCAGAATGTCTCGACCATCCAAGCTTTTTGCTAAGATAAAAACATAACATACAATATAAAGTTAGACGCATGCAGTTATGTGTGCAAATTTACGGAGATTATTGTTCAACTGTTTCGCGTTAATTTTCCGAAAATCGTTCGCGTACATTTCCTTCACAGAAGACACAAGGTTGCATTCTATCGTACGATTTTTACAACATACTTTCTATAAAACTGGATATTGAATCTATAAATAAAGAGGAAAAAACAGTTAATGTAGTGCTTACCAGTTTCACTGACGTACTAGTATTTGAGCTAGTAGAAGCAAAAACGTGGCTATGTTGTATTTACATTTAAACGGGTTCTTACGGTTGAGTAAGAATCATGCACTGGTAAAATCAAGTAGAATATTTTTGCATTAAGCATGACAGAATGTATGCTTGTATAATGTATTTATGTAAGCCGAAATTATAAATTCAGATTTACTGATTCAACTTTATTCCGGTGTCATTCAAATAAACATACTTTGATGTTAAGATTCTTTATCTTGTCATAGATCGCAGGACCTGGCCGTGATTGTAAAAACCATACACGAGTAAATACGGAAAAACATATTTTGCCTTAACAATTTACGGCACAAAAAATTTCGTTTGTAAAATTATCAAATAATTAACTGACATCGGAATCTTCAAAGGACAATTTTATAAATAGTTTCTTCAAACTTTCCTTATAAAAACAAAATTTTATTAAAATAGTCTTGGTTCCGTTTGTAAAATTGGAATTAAAATTGGGTCCCGACTAGTGGGGCTTCTGCGCCTAAAGAATTAAACACAACAGACATTTTTCTTGAATAACTCGTTCGAATAACGTAAATATTTCCATTTAGATTTACTGAATGAAGTTTGTCCCGATATCAATTAAATTCATAGAAGCTCACAATAAGATTCTTTATGTTATCACAGAATCGTAGGACCTGATTATGAATTAACCCTTTAACGATCATAGCATTTTCATTGCTAAGATGTCGAAATAAATGAGTGACACCGGTAGTAAGGAACAAATATATTTCTAAATAATAAAACGTGATTTTTCACGTACATAATAAAAGGGATATTTTTAGATAAAAATACCGGTGTCAGTGTTGCGTATCGGAATTAAAATTTTGTGGTTTCGAGGCGAAACCAATGAACGTTAAAGGGTTAAAGAACATACACCAGTAAACAGGAAAGGATTCCTTTGCGTTAAACATGACACACATTTAATTTGAATAATGCGCTTATATGAGGCGAAATTTTCTATTGAGATTTCTTGATTTAATTTTGTGTCGATGTCAACCAACTTCACCGATTTTGACATTAAGATTCTATATATTAAAAACTATTCCAGAGAGTATAATCGACTTGCATACAATGCTTCAAACAAAAATTGAATTTTAAATTGCTTAAGAGACGCAAATGCCTATTTAGTGAAAATGTTTCCATGAGGGGAATGCGAGCTTATGCTATCAGTATAGCCACTGACGTTCTACCAAATAAACCACATGGAACGATACCTAACCTGCAACTTCTAACTATCACATGTAAGCAAGGCTACAAATGCAGCACAAAATATTCCGTCTTATGATTCCATCTATGTCTTTAAAGAACATTTACAACCACACAGGAATATACTTTATTGCCTTAATAGGCCAATCAAATTGTCAGAAAAAAGGGCCGATAGATGCAAAAATTCTGCTAGAAGATTTTATGTTTTAAAAATGTTTATGGGGATGCTAGTAACAAGAATTAATGATTTTCCAACAAAATATCTCGAGGCTAAATTTTGTGGAGCAAAAAACCCATGAAATTATCGAACTTTTTTCAGTTTTTTGCCTGTAACTCGAAAATTATACATTTTTTGTGTACCTTACATACTTACAAAAAGAAAGAACATTAAATTCTCTACAAATTTTGTAATAAAGACGTTTTTCTAAACCCGTTACTAAGCGCGCTATGGCTTTTTGAAAATGTAACTTTTTTTTTTTAACTTTACAGAAAGTGACCTATTTTTCGCCTCTCATCCCAAAAAACTTTTTTTCATCACTAACAATGAATAATAAATACGACTATTGATGAATGAGAAGTCAAAGTTTTAAGAAAGGCAGAGAGAAGAAACACAAATTGTGGGAATCCTGTAAGAAATATAATTACGAAGGGAGAGAGGGCCAGGATATTAAAAAAAGGAATGCAGATGGAAGATAGCGGCAATGTGACATTCCCTATTTTTTTTTCTTTAGACGCAAGTGTTCTTTCTTAAAGACACGTTCTTCTAATATATTGCTATTCAGTTTATCGCGTGTCTTCTTCTCGTGCAGTAATATAAAATGAGTGAGCTCGACCCAAAATTGTGCTTCGTTTGCCAAACGGCTTCAAATAGTGATACCAGATTGTGAGCCAGAAAGGACTTGCCAAGCTCTTTCAATATAACATTCAATGTCAAAATAATATTCATCAACGATTTTTGAAAAATAGCAAGTAATTTAGAGTGTATGATGATTGCTGAAAAACATATGCGAATGAGAGAATGATAGAAATTTATGTTCGTCAAGGTGAAGATTCTACACAGACAAGTTTATGGATCCGATCGGGCATTTCTTTCAAGTTTCAAGATAATTGTTACTTATGTTAAGATAGTCCCGATGACGCCAAAGAAAAACTGTAAAAAAAGTCCTACGGACAGAGAAATTTGATTCACAAAGAAATGAAAGTAGAAACTAAAATTACATTTTTGAATGCTGCAGAAAACGTGGGGATGAATGGTCCTTGAATGTAATTCAACATATTTAGCACAAACTCACTTGATAGCTGCAGATGCATGGAACCATAGTTTTTGTCACGTAAAATTATAGCAATCTATAATAGGAGGGAATAAAAGAGGGCGTTGACGCACAACATCCGTTCAGGAAGTCAATGACAAAAACAAGTTCCGCTTCATTTCACTGCTTAACCCTTTGCGGCGCAGGGCAAATTCATTGCTTAAGTGTTAAAATTAATGACTGACACCAGAATTTGAAAACAACTTTATTTATAAATAGGAAAACGCTATATTACACGCATTCAATAAAAAGTAATTTTTTTAAACAAAATTCCGGTGCGAATGTGGCATTTGGGAATTAAAATTTAGTGGTATATCTATGAAACCACTGCGCCGCAAAGGGTTAAAATAGAATTTCAAAATAACAGAATTTAGAATTCCAGAATTTACGTTGACAGGCCAGAAGAAGCGGATGTCATGATAGTTATTTAAGCCATTTCAAAAGCTGAATCTTTGAAAGCGTCATAATCGTCGGAGAAGACATTGACCTACTCGTGATGATGACGAGATTGGCCTATAAGCGCAAAAATTTGTTTTTCCAAAAGCCAGAGAAAAATAACATTGAAACCAAGTGGTTTTCAACTATATCATACAAATACAATTACAGCAATGTTTTTTTCACTCATGCAATCAGCGAATGCGATACAACATCCGCTCTTTTTGGGCAAGGAATGTCAAAGTTTTATAATACTTTAAAAAAGCATGATCAGCTTGAAGAAATAACCTGGGTGTTTAATAAACCAGATTCTATCCGTCAAGAAATCATTTAGGATGAAGAAAAGATCATTATTGCACGATACAGTGGATGCATAGATACCACACAGAAATTGTACATCTTGACGTTCCAGTTATTTTCTAAATCTGCCACCAAAAGCAATGTCAGGGTTCCCACGGCTCTACCACTAAATTTTTACAGTATTTTCAATGCATTTCACAGCAGAAAATTTTTGTGAAAATCGCAAAACGTGGAGGCTGTTGCGAATTCTGTAGCTTAAAAATTAAATATAAATTTTCTTATCATTAATAGTGGTGTCAGAGTCCTTACAAAATATAAGGAGCGTGCGAACCCTGAATGTTCATCTTGCGAGACTATCACCAATGTTATCATCTCCGATGTTATCATCAGGTACAAATTTGGCTGGGAAACAACATTCCTCTTGAAGAATGGGGGTGGGTTCACACATCGGGCAGTCTCTTTCAGCCAATTCAAATGTGTCAAGAGCCAGCATCTGAATTCTTGCTCCATGTTGGGTCATGTAGCTGTAAAAAAGGATGCAGCAAAACATGTTCCATTTAAAAATCAAGATTCAGTTGCTGGACAATTTATAAAAACTGTAAGTGGATCAACTGCGAAAATGTCGACGACATTATTTACCCAGAAGAAGAGGATGTAAAAATGTTACCGTAGGTATTTTTTTACTTATATTCAGTTAAATACGTAATATTGATTTTCTCCACTTATGCTCTAAATACAAAAATGTTACAATGTTTTTAATATATTTAGAATGTTACCGTTCTAATTAATCATGATTGCTATCATACCTGTAATATAAATAAGTTACATTAAAGAAGATAAAATAATGTGTCAGTTGTTCATTTTTCCGATTTTTCCACAAAGTTAGAAAAAAAGAGTCATTTTTAGAAAGCTGTAGTTCGCTTAATAATGGCTTTAGGAAAACAATTTTGGAATGAAATTTGTAGAGAATTTAATGCTCTTGCTTTTTGTAATTGAGTATGGTACACAAAAAATGTATAATTTTCGAGTTCACAGCAATAAATTGAAAAAAGTCCGAAAATTTCGTGGTTTTTTGGCTCCACAAAATTTAGCCTCGAGATATTTTGTTGGAAAACCATTAATTCTTGTTACTTGCATCTCCATAAACAGTTTAAAAACATAAAATCTTCTAGTAGAATTTTTGCATCTATTTATGACAATTTGACTGGCCTATTAGCATGATAGATATTTTACTTTAGTAATGCGCTTAAATAAGGGGGGCCGGCATTCATAGTAAAATATGTCCTTGCATCAACCACATCGAGTTCCACATGGATCGATAGCCCATAAAAAGAAATTCATTTCTTCCCAGTTTTAAGTTTGTATCTCAAGACTATGAGGGGTAATGACCCTAAATGCCTGTTTTGGAAAAGTGCTCATTGTGACGAAACTACTAAGCAACTTTCAACGAAACAAATAATATAAAAAACTACTATACAATACATACCATTGTCATACTACCGTTTGACAATTTTTTCATATTTTTTTAGATAAAAGAACACGTTTTCTAACCTTTTTCCTGTTTTTAAATGAACATTTTAATTAAAAATAAACTGAAATTTCTGAGTGACCACCTTAATTTTTTTGCATGAAATACTATGAGACATGATGTATATTCACTACAAATTTCAACTTTCTACGTATGGTGCATCATATTAAAAAAAGACAAAATCATATTCAGGCGGAAATGTGGGGCGTGTCTCGGACAAATTTCACGCCTTCTTTTCAAATCTCACATATTAATTCACACGGTATTTTTAAAAGAAGGCGTGAAATTTGTCCGAGACACGCCCCACATTGCCGCTGGAATATGATTTTGTCCTTTTTTTAATATGATGCACCATACTTAGAAAGTTGAAATTGATAATGATTATGCATCATGTCGCATAGTAATAAGGCTTTCATGCAAAAAAATTAAAGTGGTCACTCAGTAATTTCAGTTTATTTTTAATTAAAATGTTCAATTAAAAACAGGAAAAATGCTAGAAAATATGTTCTTTTGTTAAAAAAAAAAAAAAAAAAAAAAAAAAAAATCTGAAAAAATTGCTAAACATTCGTATGGTGGTTTTTTTCATCCCTTATTTTTTTCGTTGAAATCTGCTTAGTAGTTTTGTCACAATGCGCTCTTTTCCAAAACAGGCATTTAGGGTGGTTATCCCCCATGGTCTTGAGATAGAAACTTAAAACTATGGAGAAATGAATTTCTTTTTATGGGCTATCGATCCTTGTAGGACTCGATGTGGTTGACTCAAGAGCATATTTTACTAAGAAACCCGGCTATACCTTTTTTATTCAGTTTTAAGGATTGAAGTTTTTCCCGATTGCAATCAAATCCACAGTCGTTGGGACATTAGGATTCTTTATGTTTTCCAGAATCGAAAGACCTGACTATGACAGTAACGAACATCTACCATTAAATGGTAATATATTAGCTTTGCCTTAACCCGTTCGGGACGAGCGACACGTATACATGCCCCAAAAAGGCTAAAGAAACCCTTGTTTATCTCCACCAGTAAAATTTGCCTTATTTAATCGGAGCAATTTCATGATATAATATGGCACAATTTTTCTTTTAAAAACCGGTGACAAAACATTAAAAACTTCGTAAAATGCGACATTTTACTTGAATAACATGCTTAACCATTTCAGAGCCAAAGCATTCCTAAAATATTGAAATAAATAGATGACGCCGAATTTGCAATTAAATTTATTTCAAAATAACGAAAAACTATGTTTTCGACCATAATAAACAGAAATTTATTTTACCAAAATGCAGGTTCACATGAGGCGTTTAGGAAGTGATTTTAGAAAACTACGCCGGCCCATGAAATAGTTAAATATGCCGAAATTTTCTATTCAGATTTATTGTTTGAAGATTGTCCCGGTGGCAATAAAATCATGAGACATTTACATTAGGGTTTATTATGCCTTGATTAAAACTCTAACCCTTTCCGGAATAGAAAAATTATGTTAGTGAAATTTTGAAATATAAATTGAAATCGGAATTTACAAACTCTTTTTAGAAATCAAAACCTTTCTATTTCACGATTTTATTGTAAAAGAAAAATATTATTTAATTATTCTTGATGCTTTTTTTTAATTCAAAAATTTCGTTTTCATATCGAAGATTTTCAAAGAAAATTTTATTCTTTATGTAATCATGAAATGTTTATTTTAGAAAAAAGAAAAGAATTATATAGAAATATTCTAATATGAATGACTATGAATTTAGATTCAGTTTGTATAAATATATATATACATATTTATTCATAATACCAGAATTGTATTCTTTGGTGTTAATATTATTTATGTACCAAACCAAAAGCGGTTTCTTGTGCCCCCATGTCCATAAAACCTATCTTTGAAATACAGGGTGTCTATAAAAAAACTCCGGGGTTTTGAAGCAAACTATTTTAATGAAATAAAAAAACATACATACATGTTTTATACATGACTGAAAAGCTTACATTTTCAAGTTTTTTTTAACACTTAGTAAAGTTCTATATTTGCCCCGTTAGTGGCTTGAAATACATATGTCTTTGAAATACATATATATATATATATATATATGTATATATATATATATATATATGCAAATTAATTCAAATATTTTTTTTCTGTGACCAGTGATACACCCTATCTATCTAATAAGGATGATAACACTAGTATTTTTTTTAATTCCAAACTTCTCAAAAAGAAAACTAACATTATTTTAAAACAGAAATTGTGTAATAAAATAAAGTGCAGCGTATCTCTTTTTTTTTTAAATAACGTTAAAAAAGGGAGTTTGGCAACTATGCCCTGACTGTATTTAACCCCTTTTTAGACAAGTGACCGATATTCGTCCCGAAAGAAGTGCTCAGAATCCCTGTTTATCACCACCAGTAAAATTTTACTGTAAAATTTGCCTTATTTTATCGAGCATTGTCTCAATTTTTTATAGTATAAATTTCTGTATTTAAAAACGGCGGAAAAAGATTAAAATTTTCGTAAAAGGATCCCGTTATGAAAGAGTTAGCTGTTATTCAAAATGCATCTGTCCTTAGGTAAATTAACAAGTAAATTTCGTTCGAATTAATATTGTTCATGGAACTATTAATAAATTGGAACTGGTACATTCTAAAAATAATAAAGCTTCAACTTCTATTGCTTTCGCAGTGGTTGATTACCGCCAGGAAAAATTTCCACATAAATATTGTTTCCTATTTAACCCATTCATGCCTACTATCTTTTGCGCACATTTTTTTCGGTTAGCACCACTATTTTTAAAAGAATTAAATTTAGTTGATTAATTACGAAAATATTTCAATTAAATAAAATAAAGTTTGTTGGTCTTTTTTACCGGTGTCAAAAACAGTGCTAAATGCACCTTTGAAGCGTCCCTAAAAAGGGACGCTAGGCACTAATGGGTTAAACATTTTAATAATGCGGAACGTCAGAAGAAAAAAAAAATGACAGAAACAGAAATTCATTTTTATTGGTGTTTGTAAACTTTCGCAATAGTCGGCTAATGAGTTTACAACTTACACCATATTATAACAATCTAGTCAACTTCCTGTTAGTGTCAGAAAAAAAAGTTATTAAACGAGGGTATATTGACACCAGTAAAATCAAATAGATCTTTTACCTAATACATAGGAAAACATTGTCCAGAATAAGTAGCTTAAATAAGACGATAGAGTCTATTCACAGGGTGCGTAGTCTGAAAGGACATTTTACCAGAAATTTTGTGATGTGGTATTTGTTTTATTTAAATAAAAATAAATCCATTTTCAAATGTAGCAAGTAGTACCGTAATTTCGGGTGTATAAGCCGCAGATCAAACAATTCTTTTTCGACCCAGAATTTTTTAAGAAATAAATATAACTTGTTAGATCGTCGTAAATATTGGTCTTCAATGACTAAATAAGATTTCCGGGTCCAAAAAGAATTGTTTGATCCGCGGCTTATACAGCCGAAATTACGGTACTTTAAGAAATTTCTGATACTGAAACAATTAAAGTCTTTGGAATTCTTTGGTGCCTTCGAACCCTAATTCCAATTTACTGTGAAAAATTTCCACTGGTGGTGAAACAGTAAATCCAATTTTTAAAAAAATAAGCCGCCATCTTGTAGCATACTCTTCAGTTACTTCACTTGCAATTGGTTCACAGAACACTACAAGTCTGCTACTCATTTTATGTTTATTGCTAACTCCAATGTATTGCTTTGTCAAAGCCTTCTACATTTTAATCAGAAAGTGCTTAAAATATATAAATTCATAAATTAAGTTAACTTGACGAAATATAATAATAATAATAAAAATCTCCAAACACATCTCTCTATTTGTCGGAAAGTTCTCTTATTTAATGACAGAGCAACAAGATTATTTTCAAAGAATGGTAAGCAGACGATCGCAAGTTAACTATAAAATTAAGTAAGGTACTTTCTGCAATAATGCAACGATATTAAATATTTATTAATCGACATTATATTTTTTATTGCATTTATGAAAATGAATTGTTTCACACCTCAGTCCCCCCCCCCCCCAAAAGAAAAAAAAATCCACCAAAAAAACTTTTCATAGAGCGAATGTTAAATTTAAAATATCAAAAATACTTTTGCAAGAACATTTTGAGATTTTTGTGTTTGGAAATGAGCAAACTGGAAAACAAATGAAAAACAGAGTTTTTAAAAAAAGTTAGTTGGAATAATAAATGCTGTTACAATAGAACGAAATACATGAAATTTCATTCCAAATAGTTTTAAAAATACTTATTTTCTTTTCTTCTTCTCTTTTTTTCTTTTTTTTTTCCCTTAACTGATCAGAAATATCTGTTTTTTTTTTTTTTTCATTTTTTTAAACTACATTCCCTATTTGTGAATTGTTTTTTTTTTTTCATAATAGATATTTCTTCTTTGGAAATATTTTGCAGTTCTTTCTGATATTTTTGTATTTTATTAAGCTCCACTTTATTTTTAATTTATTTTTAATTATTTATTTATTTTCAGATTGTATTTTCTTTTTACCTTTGAGTATGTTATTTGCTTTGCATTCGTGTTCATGAAAAAATACTGAAAAACACTTAAATGTGTGTAAAAAGATTAAATATAAAACACACTTCAAGTGTACCTTAACCTTCCTACTTTGTTCAAATTTTACTCAATCTTGATAAAAACTATTTCCACCAGAGTTGTTATTTAAAACATTTTAATGGATTTAATTGGCGGATTTCTCTCGATCTGTTATTTAACTTTCTTTATATAAAAAAAGTTCTGCTGCGAATCGTATAAAACAAATTTTAGATATGGGTCGATTAGACCCATTCAGGGTAGGAAGGTTAAAATGAATTAAATTTCAAGCAAATCGTGTCGAAAATATTTCTATGTAAATAACAGATTTAGCTCGAAAATCTATGTACCAGCAATTAAGCAGACAAAACCATATTCGGATGACTTATTTTAATAACTTAATTACTAGCTTAAGGTAAAACCAAAGATAAAATAGAACTAAAAGAGGAAATAAAATTCGCTTTAATTAATAATGCCAACTCTTAAAAGAGGAAAATGAAAATAAATCTAAAAGACTCGTAAAATCTTTTGATGATTCTTATCGTCGAATAATTTTTAATTCTTTTTCGCATGGCTTTTTCTCAATATTCTGCTTTACGTTCTGACATTTGTCAGAGAATTATGCTACAAAATGTATCTTTTAAAAACAGGTTTGCAAACAAAATATAAAAAAATAATCGACTGTCACACCCCTGTCAAAAATATCAACTGTCATATTTTTCTGTTCTATTTTTTTTTTTTCATTTAATAATACTTAAACAGATAATTATTTATTTTCATGGTAAATGAAATATTTATGGGAAAATCAATTAATAACCTTTTTCAGATTTTTTTTTTCTAATAACTGCGAACGAACGCAAGTCGCACGTCGCAAACGCAAGAACGGAAGTCGAACGTCGCATCTTATGAAATGAAAGTTGGAGAAGAACTACAATTCCAAGAATGCGAAAGGAAACAATGCTTGTCTAATCATCAATTGTACCCAGCTAATAGAAGAAAATCAGAATAAATTATTAGCTCCAAGATTTTCTCATTGCTCTTTTATAATTATTTTAAATCAAATTTCTTAACACCTTGAGAGGCTAGCAATAATGTTTCTGTAATACTGAATTCTCACCAAAAAAAAAAGTAAAATTTTGATAACCCTTTGAGCTCTGATGGTGGAAATTTCTACCACTTAATTTTAATTCCGAAATGTCACAACGACACCAGAAAATTCGACCAAATTTATTTGAAAAAGGTTTAATACATTTTTTTACCCATCCTTAACCGATTTTTTATTTGCAAAGTAGTGGTGCCAATGTGCCATTTGGAATTTTGAAGAAATTTCCCTGCCAGACTCAAGGACTTAAAATAAGATAAGGCAATTGTTCAACATTTTGCAGCCAAAGTGAAGTATAAAAAATTTCGTCAAAGGTTTCTGGTGATAATCTCTTTTAATTTAGGTGGGATAAAATATATCCCACTGCTCTGTTTTTGCCAATCTTCATTTGCTTGCACCAAGTACAGGCATTCATATTCCAATCGTAATTTATTATTCTCATGTAAATTTCTATTGTAAATTTTGCATTTTTTAATCTGAGCATTTTTCTGATGCGGTTAGGTGAAAATTTCTTCTTTGAAAAACCGGTGATAAAAGATTAAAAATTTTGTAAAAGACATGAAAAAATTAGACATTATTTGGGTTTTTTTTTTTTTCAAAAATATTGATTATAACCATGCCAGGTTAAATTCGGTGAACTCGAATTAATATAAGCTACTTAATTATGTTAAACAGTTTTTAATAAATATTCTGGTGTGAACTACATTTATAAAACTTGAGTAAAATTGCAAGTGATACTAGTGTTCACGACGGGACTCTTTTACGAAAATTTTAATATTTTTCCACCGGTTTTAAAAGACAGAAATTTATTCTTTCTTAAATCCTGAAAATGCTCCGACTGAATAAGGCAAATTTTACAGCATAATTTTACCGGTGGGAATAAACAAGGATTCTTAAGCCTTTTTGCGGCACGTATACGTGTCGCTCGTCCCCAAAGGGTTAATTCGTTTCCCATGCTATGTATCCGCGATATAATTTATTTGTTCACAAACTCTGAAAAATATATTAATGACGAAATCGGATTATATCAACCCATTTATTCTGGATCATTTTTTTAAATTGTTTAAGCTTGCACGCACAGTTTCAGCTTTCTACTTAATGTTGAAATGTTTTGCTTTCCGTTGTTGCCAAAACACAAATATTTCGATTCAAATTTATTATGTATAGACCACATAGCTGCCATCTTTTAATCTTTTTTCTTACAAACAAATTATAAATAAAGTTTATAGAGTGTGCCGTAATTTATTATCTTTCTAAAATAACTTATAAAAAGAAAATTTATTGATTAAAAACAATGAATTTTTATATTTAAAATCAACATCGCAAATAAATTATCTGAATTTTAATACAGTATCTAAATTTGTTAACTCCTATTTCATATCAAAATAATAAATTGTGCGCTAAAATTTTATAGTATGACAGGTAAATATCTGAAATACTCATTATGTTACGGTTTTAACAAACGTGAAATTAGGAAACTAGTTTCAAAAGTGCTGTTAAATAAACTATACACTTTTGTTAAGGTTGGAGAATTTCCTTTAAAATCTTGGGAAACTCATAAAACCTGATTTAGTTGCAAATAGGCAAATTTGCACGTCTTTACACTACGTCTTTGTCGAACAATTTATTTCTCGTGAAACAGTTTGTGGTGGCACTAAAGAACTTATCATATAATAAGAGTATAACTATCCATTCCTTACAAAATATAAATAAATAAATACTATCATTTTGTTATATAATTAATATATAATATGTAACATTTTATTATTTCGGACATTATTTTTAAACTGTAGTTTTAATAAATTAGTAATAGTTTCTTCAAACTTTAATTTTATTAATATTGCTGCAGTTGCTATAATTTGTCGAAGATAAGACTTCGCAGACTAGTTGCATTTTTATATGCAAATCGAGTTCTGCCTAATACTATAATTTCAGCCTTCAACTCAATGAAGTGAAGTAACCTCCTAGTCAAAAACATTTTTTTTTCATCGGAAGCACATTAGTTACAAAATTATGTAAGTAGCGCGTAATGTGTCAGCATAGGCCTGAAAAAAGAAATGAAAAGTTGCATATTTCAAAAAATAACACTAAAACAAATAAAAGGGGAATAAAATAGCGAAAAGTACTGTACAGCTTCAACTAGCTTAACTAGGGGTGCAAAAATCTAGGCGTCAGCGGTTAATCTCTCACCACTAAAATTTAAACATTTCCTTCGATGAAAATGTAATGTAATCGCATTGTAACACGAATTTTACACGAAATATTACTCTAAAAGGAAATAATAATAATAATAATAATAATAATAATAATTTATTGGTGAGAAACTGCATTCTGGTGCGTAAATTTTTGCATTAATGAGCTTAACCGCTTCTGGCGAAGTGGTGCCATTGAGGTTCAACCTTAATTTCATTCAACAAAATTTTGCTTTTACAATTAAATTTTAACCCCTTAGAGACGAGCGACGCGTATACGTGCCGCAGAAAGGGTTAAGAATTCTTGTTTATCCCCACCAGTAAAATTTTACTATGAAAATTGCCTTTTTTAATCGGAGCATTTCTCAATTTAATCAGGCACAAATTTCTGTTTATAAAAACTGGTGACAAAACATTAAAAATCTCGTAAAAAGCGTCGTCGCGAAGGGGTTAATCACTTACCTGATCAATATATTGTCTTAAGGCTATTTCCATGAGTACTTGTAGTGTAAGTCACAGGCTAAGATTTTTGGCTACCAGTATTATAGAACGAAAAAAAATGTGATTAATTTTATTGGCACATTCTCATTAATTGAATAAGGCCAAGCAGACTTTTCGAAAATAACGGTGGCTAACAAGTATATCAATTAATAAGTTTTGTGACTTACACTACAGAACCCATGGAATTAGCCCT
Organism: Maratus speculifer; assembly: GCA_964019185.1. Taxonomy (NCBI): domain Eukaryota; kingdom Metazoa; phylum Arthropoda; class Arachnida; order Araneae; family Salticidae; genus Maratus; species Maratus speculifer. The sequence goes on along the minus strand of OZ025300.1, from coordinate 209,679,820 downwards.
TAAAAACTTTCAATTAATACCTTATTAATCACTTAATGGTCGCATTAAATTACGGTTTAAAAATTCAAATTCATTATTGCCACCATTTTTTTGCAAAAAAAAAAATATTTATCTTATTTAATGATAAGTAAAACGATATCAAAATGAAACCAATGACACTATTTTATAAAACTGGTGTGAATCAAACAAATCTAAATAAAAACCGTGAAACTTGCAGCCCGTGGATGTTTCGGTAGCGACGATTAAGTGGTTAAATCAGATAAATGCTCGGATTAAATAACGAAAAATTTACAATGATAATGTATTGGTGAGATGATAATTCTTGATAGGAATGTGGCAGCCTATCGTGGTACGAGCAAATCACGATTGCCAAAAACTCGTTGCCTGTAACACAACTCCAGTCTCCTTTTCAGCACTTTCTCCAAACATTTGTTTATTAATTAAGCAGCTACGGCTCTGAAATTGAACATATATGCAGCTTACAAGTAAGGTCTCCATACGGGCATACTCCGAAAAATATGAAAAAATTACAAAATGTACTTTTTATAAGGATATAGACATTTATAAAAAAAATTTGGCGGAACCTCCATACAGCGTCCGTAAAAAATAATGAAAATTTCGATATTTGTCGATTTATCATCGAATGACGATAGAATGCAGTTTGAAAAAATACTTTTCTATGTCAATAAATTTTAAGGACAAAAAAGTTTCATGTTGAACTTGTTTAGGTAAATGTAATTTAAATAACTTTAATTTTGCCAGTTTTAGTTTGTTTTAAGTATAGTTTTGTTACATCGATTTTTATATGTATTTATATTCAAATTTAACCATCAAAATTTTCGATTTAAAACGAAATTCACAATTTAAATTCATTAAAACTGTTTCAAGCTCAAAGTCCAGTTGAAGCAAGTCAATTTCAAAGTTTTCAAGTCAATTTCGTTACTATGGAAACACTGTCACGTGTGACTGTTTTTTCCCTATTCTGACTATTTTTAAAAGCATAATTTTGTTGTACGTTTCTTTTGAAAATGTTGCCAAACTGAATGTCAACATCTTTTGTTTTGAAAAAGTATTGCGGAGTAGAATAATAAATAAATAAATAAATAAATAAAAATAATAGAATACAAAATCAAAATATGATGACTTTTTGCAGTTTTCATTCTTTTTTTCTTTCCTTTTTTTTTTCAAAACGACGTAAGGGAAACATATTCGTTAGTTTTTATACCAAAAATATAAGTCCATATTTGGTCATCTGTGCTCTTTAAGCTGTTTCATTTTAATTGATTACTGAAAAAGTCTTTAGTACCGGAAAAATATGATAGGTAGTAATTGCAATCAGTTTTTTGTGACGAATCGATTGTGTAATCGGATTTTTTCACAATCGATTTGTCACGCATTCGAGCAGTCGTAAAGGACTTCTTGGAATTGTATGAAATTAAAAGGCACTTAGAACGTTACGCTATTTGATGAATTTGAACCTCCTTTTGGTATCAAACGGTAATTTTCCGTACCCCTATTATCATTGTAACGCTAATATTGTCTAAACATTCTTTTAATTTCTGCTTCTTTTGTTTGCAGTGACATACATATATGATTATACTATTATTTGCATACAGATTCAAATGAAGATAAGCCAATAAAATCACTGTTAGATATAAGGCAAGTTTATACAGAGTTGCCAGACGGGCTACTATTTTTAAATTCACATTCTTGATTGGCACCACTTTTTACAAATGATAAAATGTGCCTTATTCAATGACATGATAATTAAGGCGAAAACAAAAGGTGATTTAACATTTCAAAAATGTGGTGCCAGTTAAAAAATCTGAATTTTAAAAAAGTAGCCCACTGGCAACACTGAGTTTATAGAAAAGAAAACTTTAAAAAGGTTATTTATTATTTAAAACTATTCAATAGGTTTTTGTTGCATTATGTATTCAACTGTAATAGTGCCTTATTACATTTGTCCCTGCACGGGGAAGTGGGGAGGCATAAATTGTATCAACAAAACAGGTGGATATCATTCTTTCTCTTTTCTTTACTGGAACACAAATATTTCAGTTCAAACATACTTTGTATCTAGTTTCTCGAATAACCAATATATGCATACAAATATATCAAAGTAATAGAAATTTTAATTGTTGAAGTATTCTACATTGTGGATTTAAATAATTATAGCCTTCATTTAACGATTTTAATAATATCTTCTACTTTCATAAAAATTTATCACAGACTAAAAACAGATTCCTGACTATTTTGATGTAAAGAATAAGTTACAAAAAAAAAGAAAAAGTTTCGATGTAAAAAAAAAAAATTACAAAGAAAATTTTTGCTTGAATAAAAAAATATATATATAACGATGTGAAAAGACTCCCCCCCCCTCTCCAGGGATACTTGACGATATCAGGTGCTGGACTCCCTTTCCCCTCTCTAACTTCCTCCACTTTTTATGTTCACAGACAGTCTGTTAATCCCTTAGGGACGAGCGACAAGTATACGTCACACTTTTATTGTTCAGAATTCTTCATTATTCCCACCAGTTATTTTTTATCTTAATGTTTACCTTATTTAATCCCTTCGCGACAGGAGGCATTTTCAGAAAGAGTCACGTTTTGAGCACTTTATCGCCAGAACAACGATTGGCGCGGAGATTAGGTCAATGCTACGCACCCTTTCTTGTTTGTGACGTCAAACGCCTAGTGAATAGCAACCCTTCCTTCTGCAAAGAGATCGCGCTTATTGTTCATTTGTTTTTCCATAAATGTTATGAAGCAAAGACTATAATATGAGGAAATGTTATTCACCGTTGTTTACGATTAAAACATAGTTTAAAACAAAGAGCTTTTTCAGATTAAAATGCTTTAAATTTCACAGAACATCTAAACATAGGTTTTTTTTTTCTTAATTCAAAAATATTATTTCCTTAATTCGCTATGCTCAAAGAAATTGAGAAATTAATTAAAAACAGTAGTAAAGATACTATTGTAATAAATATAATTCTATTAATCATATGTTTTATGACACATTTGAACTTAGTTTATTTTGTGTTTGGCGATGCAGCTAGCTGAACGTTCTCGATTTCGCCAACTCGCCAAGGCTGGTGCTCAAAACGTGATTCTTTCTGAAAATGCCGACGGGAACCTTGTACGAAATTTATAATGTTTTGTCACCGGTTTTTAAAAACAGGAATTTGTGCCTTATTAAATCGAGAAAATGTTTTAATGAAATAGAGCAAATTTTACAGTATAATTTTACTGGGTGGGATAAACAAGGATTATTAAGCCTTTCTGCAGCACGTATACGTGTCGGTCGTCTCCAAGGGGTTAATAGCACATTTTCCGCGATTAAATTACAGAAATTTTTCTGTTTAGAGGAATTGATGGTAAAAAATTAAAAAATGCGCAAAAGACTCGCGTTGTAAAGAGATTAAACGGCAAAGTCAACTTAAGTATATCTCTCGAAGATTTTGACAATAAGTTGTGGTGTAAATCTTTTTACAAAGTGAATGATTTAAGTGGGTTTTTAAGGCGAGAAATGTATTTTCATTTCATCAGTTTGAAATGTTTGTCCTAAAAAATTAGTTATATTTATTAGTTAGAATTATTTTTAAGAAAATCTTAACACTTTGCGCTCGGAGTAATTAGCAAATGTATATCACTAGCCGCCAGGGTTGTCACATCTACCAGATTTCCTTTTTCTTTTTCTTTTCTTCCTTACTTTCTTTTTCTTAAAAAAATAAAAAATATTGGGTCGTTCGGAAAGTCCGGTCCCTTTGGGAAAATCAATTCGTACCGGAAAATTCTGCCTTTTAATTATAAATTTAGGTATCTGAAAAAAAAAATATCAATAAATGATAGAATTTTTCTGTACGAATTTATTTTTCTGAAGGGAACGGTGGATGATATTTTTTTTTATAATTTTCATCAAAACAATATTAAATTTCGTGTATATATACATTTCACCAAAAGCATATAGAGCACCTTCAAAAAATTTTCCAATCTTATTAAAATTTTTTAATTTTAAATTTTGTAAAAAAAAAAAAAAAAAAAAAAAAAAGAAAGAAAAAGAAAAAAAAAGCGAAATTTTAAAATGCTGCTCGTGTTTTAACCCCTTAATGATTGCATTAAATTACGTTTTGAAAATTCAAATTCATTATTGCCACCACTTAAAAAAAACTTATTTAATAAAAAAAACAGATTAAAACCAATTATACTCTTTAATAAAACTGGTGGGAATCAAACAATTCTGAGTAAAATCCATGAAGCTTGCAGCCGGTGAATGTCTCGGGCGCAACGATTAAGTGGTTAGTTTTTGAGATACCTTCTTGCTTTTGCATTTTTATCACTTAAAATTCTATTATAAACAAATTTGTGTTTCAAAAGATTTTTTTAATCTTTTGAATAGTTAATATTTTGCAGATCTTTTTATAAATTCCATATCGATTTTCATCAAAATCGATATCTTTTCAATAAATTATATCGATTTCAATAAGTTATCGATATCTTTTCAATCGATTATCTTTTCAATAAGTAAAAAAATCAAATTTGACTACCTTAACCCTTTCCGGCACACTGTCCCAGGTCTGAGATATCGAATTTTAATTCCAAAGTTGCAAAAAGACACCAATATTTTAGTGAAATTTTGCGCTTATAATAAAAGCCTAAACTAAGGATATCAAAATATCTAAAATACTCATATGCGAATTCCGGTATCACTCGATATTTTCTCACTTAAATAACACATTTTGCCCTTGCCGGAAAGGTTTAATAAAGACGAATTTTAAAAAGCTTACACGATTTTTTTCTAAAAAATATCAGAATATTTCCTTATCAATTTCATATATATTGATCGAAAATTCTGTCGCAAGAAGCATTTAAAAAAATCTAGAAACACTTGAAAATTAGTTTTCCGAAAAACAAATTTAAAGTATATAAATTTACTTACCTTTATTATTTACTTCTTAAAACCTTCATAAATCATTTTTAAATAAGAAAAAAACTGTTTCGGTACGATTATACCACAGAAATAGACTTTTTTTGCGCCGATTTTGCTATAGACCATTTTGCTCAAATAAAGGTCCACTTTCCCCTTTAACTGACACGACTTTCCGAACGACCCAATGATTGATATTTTTCTTTTACCTCATTTGGGGAAAAAACAATCATCTTGAAAAGCAAAGATTCAACTACAAACACGCAGGTAATATTTCTGAATGTCTAGTTAAAAAAAATCAGCCATACATGATGACGACGTGAGCTTCGTACTTCATTGTCAGAAATGACAAAAAAAAAAAAAAAACAGGCATAAAACACACTGCTTATGTCATAATCTAGAGAATCCTCTCAGGACAGAATTACCAAATTAGCAAAATTCTACTAAAAAGTTTAAATCGATTCTTTGCTTGCCCAAGGGGGATACAAGACACAAAAAGCTTCAAATTAAAAAAAATATTACTGTATTACATTTTTTAAAAATTAATTAATGTTTAAATCATTTTTCTAGCTTAATTGAAACAGGATACAGTCGACTCTCGTTAATTAGAAATCGGATAATTCGAATCTTCGCTTAATTCGAACTAAACATGAAGTTCCGAAATTTTCAATGGCAGAAAAGTGTTAAAAATTTTCATTAATTCGAACTCATTTCCTCTCGACTTCGGTTAATTCGAACAAACAAGAATTCCGATTTTTCATTTTTCGCTTCTTTCTCAAAGGTTTCTGATCATATGAATAACTTTTTTCTTTGATTTTTGTGAAAATTGTTCCTAACGAGCATACATATAATCCAATGCATTTAATATCCACTTTCTTAGTGTCCCGTCTGTCCATCAGTGACGCTTTTAATTTTTCTTCCATCCTGCTTGTTTCCAGAAATCTTAGTGTTTCCATTTTTTTAATTAGGTTATGTATTTATACATTCTAATTTAATACTAAGTCATACTCTAATGATAACAGACGAAATAAATTTTAAAAAACATTATAACATTAATTCCTTTGCAATAGTACCATATTAAGCATGTTTTCATTTCATACTTTCTATAATTCGAATTTCGGATAATTTCTTGTGGTCCCGATGAGTTCGAATTACCGAGAGCCGAATGTATATTAATTTTTAAGTTTTGGTTTGTTTTCAAAATCTAGTTTTTAAATAATGGTTGTTAACGAAACGACTGCTTGTAAAAATATGTTTTTCTTCATTTCATTTTTTTTTCCAAAAATTTTCCCATTTTATTTGTTGAATGTGAGAATTGTGAAAGATAAATGGTTGAACATTGAACAGATATATTTTTCATTTGCTTTACTTTATTTTTGATTCAGAAAATTTGAAAAAAAAGAAAACATTTAAAAAGATACTTTTTCAAAAAAATTACATTTTTTTTCAAATTTTTGATTTAAATGTTTTTAATTTTTATTTAATTTAACATATTTAAAAAGCTAGAAGAAAACTAAAGCTTATATATTTTTGTTTATTTAATTGAATAACAATGAAATTTCTATAAATAATACTTCTAGTTATAATGATTTTTAATTACCAATTATTATTATTATTATTATTATTATTATGAAAAGTTTTATCATGTGTTTTTGTTTGCAATTGATATAATTATCAATCTCACTAACTAAAAGAAAAAAAAATCCTAAAATTTTGAACTCAATAAAAAAACATGTATTTAAAATGTGCCCCGGACCCTTTTAAACATCATATTTTATCGAAATAAAAATCATAAGAATTTTTTTTTTTGATAGAACATTGTCCCATTGGTAATCAGGCTCTGTATCAACTATCTTTAACTCTTTAATCTCTGGTGGCTAGATTTCTACAAAATTCCAAGTGTTACATTGTCACTAGTATTTTCCTAAGAAAAATATTCCATTTATCATATAAAGGAAAAAAAAATAAATCTTTTTCAAATGAACTTGGTCGAATATTCCTGTGCCTTTGTGACATTTCGAAAAATGGTAGAAAACTTAACCATCAGAGTTCGAAGGGTCGAATAAGACCGCGGAAGAATACGAAAATGGCGTCGTCTATATATTTATGATACTTTTACATAATAAAGAATCAAGATAATGACTGGTTATTATTTATTATTGACAAAATAATAGAATTTTTAAAAGAGCATTACAGCTGGTTATATTCGTTAGTTTTTACCAAAAGTATAACACCAAATTTCGTCGTTTAGCCATTTCAATGCGTCTTTTTTATTTAATGACAGAAAGAGCATTAACGACCGGAAAAATATGATTGGTAAATACAATCAGTTTTTTGTCACGTTCCAAGCGAATGTCGTCTGAAAGGCATTAGGGATTATTCGTGTAACTAGGTAGTCATGGATGACTTCTTAGATGTTTGTAAAATTATGTGAATTTTTTCATGAACTTTAATCACTTAATTGGTTTATTTAATTAGGATGAGCGAAGCGAATCCTCTACTAGTCCACTCAAATTACAATTTGTCGTACGCTTTACAAAAAAACTATTCAATATTTTAACTTCAAATTAAACACAAAAATAAATTATGATCTGTAGATTTGCAGAATATAATTTTTTTTACAGTAAAACGTTAAAAAAATTATTATTTTAATTAATTTATTTTACATGCATTTCCAATACGGACGCATTTTAGCAAATAAATAAAAAATGAAACGCGTATATTTTCAGAAAAAAAAAGTTTAAATCATGGAGTAAATAATTACAGATAGAATCATGATTAATTTATTAAATAAAACATGTTTTCATTATCCCGCAAAATCGTTTGCACAGATGACACTTTAACATTTTAAAAAACTTGTATTATGGATATTTTTTTTTTTTTTTGTAAACTGGCAACAAAATAATTGTAAACAAATAAAATTAATTCTTAAATTTGTTATATAAATGAAAAATTAAAAGATCTGCGTGAAGTTGTTGGTTCAAGCTCTTTATAAATATTTTTGCGAAGGTCGCATTGTGGCTAAATAATATCGATTCATTAATCAGAAGGATTTTATAGAAAAATAAGACTTTAATAAGTTCGCAAACAGAACAATAATTATTCGTGAAAACGTCACTGCGAGAATGAGAGAGCGCTTCGTTAAAAGGTAATTCCATTAATTGAGTTGCCATTCGCAGAAAGTAAAAAGTTCTCCCACGCGGAGAGAATTACAGCAATTCTCATACGCTAACATGTATAAAAACGAAGAAATTAAAATAAAATATTTTACAGTTAAAAACTCATAGTATCAACGAAAGCAGATTTCAAATGTTTTTTCCAGAAAATAGGATTTTGAAGAAGTAACTTTCTTCAAGCTTTCTTCAAATATATTATTCTAAAATAGCTATCAAAGATTATCGGATGTTGATTACAAAGATTGGAAACATACATATTTCAAACAATTAAAAAACACCAGTGGCTACTTGAAATTGTAAAAACATCTTTAAAAGAGCTTTTAGTTGAAAATTTAAAAAAAAATTGTAAAAGTTTGCTTCGAAAATATCTTATTATGCCAGTTTTACATCATAAATAAAAAATTAAAATGCGCCAAAACATAAAATAACGTTTTTGTTTAATAAAGATGCAAAAATAATATTAAAAAATATTTTTACTTTCAAATATCTGTTTTATAAAATAATGCTTCGCGTATCCAAACAAAGCATGGCTTTTGCTAGTGTACAGTAAATTCAAAACATAGGATGAACACCATGTTTTTTAAGCTACAATATTCGTAATATTTATAAAATGCCTATGTAATAATATGAAATTGTATATTCAAAAAAATCAAACGGTATAAAAAAAAGTTTTATGTAATGGTTCAAGCAAACTCTTCTTGTTAGTAACACAAAGCGGTGAATCGAGTAAATTTATCTTTGTTTCGTGAAAAAAAGTACTAGCAGGGATGACCGAGCTCAGCTTGGTCAAAATTATCAATCTTGGTCAAAATTATTTAAAACTCAATATAGTATTTTCTCTGTGTCATTCACTATGTTTTATCACTATAAACAAAGTTCGCACACTCCTTGGAATTTCAAAGGACTCTGGCACCACTATTAAAAATAAGAAAATTTACATTTACTTTTTAAACCCCAACATTCGCAATCCCCACCTTTGTTCACAGATTTTACGATATTTTTCTGCAGTGAAACACTTCGAAAATATTCTTAAAATTTAGTGGTAGAATTGTGCGAACCCTGTATAAAACATGTTATTAAAAATATTATTATTTACAAAAACAATCAATAAGAAAACTATGTTTGTGTGCACATGTTCATAAATTTTACTTTATTTTTAAATTTAGAACGAAAGAACATCTCCACTAAAAAAAATCTGTGGAAAATCTGTAAGTAATCGGCCCATAAATCTGTAGAAAATCTGAAAGTATTTGGCCCATTCTCCAGATATTTTTAAGATTACCTTAGGAAATTCTACAAAGTAAAACTAAATCTGAAAATTTTCTGTAACACTAGAACCGCGGGTATTTATACTCGAATTTCATAAAAATATTTTACACCATAATTTTTAATTAAAATATTTATGACTATTTATTTAAACTATTTTAATTCAGAACATAGATAACTTATTCCGCACAGAAATATCTGGCTTCAAACAACAGTTATTCATTTGGCACGGGTCAAAATGACCCGTCACTGCGGTTCTAGTGTTAAATTTCTATAAAATTTCTGAAGAAAGTGGAGGTTTCTTCAGATAATCTTAAGATTATTTTTAGTGGGGATCGATCCAAATCACATTTTTATCTCGACTCTGATTGGTTTATCCATGCATCTCGAATCCTATTCAGAATGTATAAAAAAATTTCTTCACATTCTGAAAGACAATATTTTTTTTTTTTTTTGCCAGAAATAGCCAAATTTGGACACATTCTTTAATTTGGTGCCAAATACATGTTTTGGTTTCATAATCATAATAGTCGATTTTTCTGCCAAATATCACCAGCATTTTGTCAAATATCGCAAACGTATTGGCTTTTGCCATATTCTCGTGATCCTGACCAGTATTACCCAAATGATCCACTAATCAATTGTGATTAAACGTGTGACTTAGCTCAATGGTCTTCAGATAATCAAAAACAGTAGAGTATAAAACCAAGTCAAAATCGTTTATGCCATTTCTTAAGTAAAATTAGCTTGACAGCATTCAGCAATGAAATGAAATGACCCACTATTATAATTTTGTTTCACATGCGACTCAGCCCAATAGTCTTCTCGTGACAAAAGACGTTTCAATTGAAATGAAAAAAACTTCTTTAAACACCATAAAATAAGTTAACTGCGCAAGGCCTTTCGAAAGAACTTAGTCTTTCTTCGTCAGGCGCAAAAAAGACGTGCGTCCACAATGAATGTAGTGGCACGACTCTACATTCATTGAGTCGTGCCACTACATTCATTGTGGACGCACGTCTTTTTTGCGCCTGACGAAGAAAGGCTAAGTTCTTTCGAAAGGCCTTGCGCAGTTAACTTATTTTATGGTGTTTAAAGAAGTTTTTTTCATTTCAATTGTGTATAACACCAGCTTCAATTTTATACATTGAAAAGACGTTTCGTTACAAATTTTAGGTAAAATTGATTGAGACGTTGTTATATATAATAATTAGAATGACCCGAACCCATTAGGACTCAAAATGACCCACTAATTGAATTCGCGAGCATGTGTTCTAGCCCGATGCTTTTCTTTTGCCCAAAACCGATATAAAAGATAGTACACTCAAAATGGTGTGAACAATTTTCTAGATAAAATTAGCATGACCCGCGAAATGACCATTATAATCTAAATCTCTCGAAAATGTGACCTAACTCATTAGTTTTTGAGTGCTGAAAAATGTTAGAAACAAAATTCAGATAAAATCGATTGAGCAGTTTTTTAGATATAAACAGTTCGACCTTGACCCATTATGACCCAAAATGACCCATTAATCGAATTTTCTCAAACATCTGGCCTAACCCAATGATTTTCTTGTGGCCGAAAACGATAGAATACAAAATGTTGTCAAAATTGCGCGAAACATTGTCTAGATAAATTAGAATAATCCAAAGTTGACCCACTGATCAAAAATTTTCGGACATGTAACCTACCCCAATGATTTTCTCGTACCAAAAATATGTTGTATACAAACTTTCGTTAAAATCGATTCTCCCGTTCTTTAGATATAGCTTGACCATGACCAATCATGACCCACAAATGATCCTTATAATCAAAATCTCTCGAACATGTGACTTAACCCATTAGGTTTTTCGTGTCCAAAAATTGTTACATACAAAATTTCGTTAAACTCGATCCTGCCGTTTTTTAGATATAAATAGCTTGACTCAGACCCTTTATGACCCTTTATGATCCATTAATCGAAATTTCTTGATCATGTGACTTAGCCCAATGATTTTCTCGTGCGAAAAAAATGTTGTATACAAAATTTCGTTAAAATGGATCCATCTGTTTTTTAGATATAGCTTGACATGACCCATTATGATCCATCATGAACCATAAATGACCCTAATAATCGAATTTTCTCGATCTAGCCCAATGCTTTTTTCATGGCAAAAATGTTGTATATAAAATTTCGTTAAAATGGATCCATCTGTTCTTTAGATATAACTTGATATGACCCATTACGACCCATCATGAATCACAAATGTCCCTAATCATCGAAATCTCTCAAACATGCGACTTAGCCCATTAGTTTTCTCGTGTCAAAAAACATTTATATACAAAATTTCGTTAAATTTGATCCCGTCGTACTTTAAATATAAATAGCTTGACCCAGATACTTAATGACCCAATATGACCCATTTAAATTTTTTCTCGAATATGTAACCTAGCCCAATGATTTTCTCGTGCGCGAAAACCATAAAATGCAATTTTTAGTCAAAATTGCGTGAGAAAATCTCTAGTCAAAAATAGCATGACCCACATTGACCCCAAAAATGACCCACTAACCCAATTTTCTCGAACATGTTACCTAACCCAATGGTCTGCCTGTAATCCAAAACGATAGAATATAAAATTTGGTCAAAATTGTTAGAGCCGTTTTTTAGTTGAAAAGGGCTTGACCCATAATGACCCGATCGAAATTTTTCGAACATGTGACTCAGACCAATAGTTTTCTCGTGCCAACAAGCGATTGGATACAAAATTTCCTTAAAATCGATCCAGGAGTTCTCTAGATAAAAATAGCTTGATCCTGACCCATTATGACCCAAAATGACCCAATAATCGAATATTCTCTACCATGTGACCTAGCCCAATGGTCTTCTCGTGCCAGAAAATGGTAAAATCTAAACTTTTGCGAAAATCGTTAGAGCCGTTTTTGAGATAAAATTTACACACACACACAGACACACACTATTTTTGCTCGCATTCTTGTATAAGATATACTAGCAGGGGAGACCGAGCTTAACTCGGTCAAAATTAACTTTGCTTTCAACTCGATATAGTATTTTCACTGTATCATTAACTCTGTATTATTGCTGTAAACAGGGGTGCAAAAATCTAGGCGCCAGCAGGCAGTTTCTCACCACAAAATTTATCTCGTTTTTCTTCGTCTAATATTTCGTGTAAAATTCCTGCTAGAATGCTATTAAATTTTGAGCGAAAAAAACTTTAAAATTTTAGTGGTCAGAGACTACCCTCTGGCGCCTAGATTTTTGCACCCCTGGCTGTAAAACATGTTTATAATAGTATTATTTAGAAAAACAATCAATAAGAAAACTATGCTTTTAAGCGCATATTTATAAATTTTATTTTATTTTAAATTTTACAACGAAAGGACATCAATCTAAATCACTTTTTTAGCTCGACTCTGATTGGTTTAACCATGCATCTCAAATCCTCTTAAGAATGTATAAAAAAATTCTTTACATTCTGAAAGACAATATTTTTTGCTAGATATAGCCAAATTTAGAGGCATTCTTTCATTTGGCTACAAATACGTGTTTTGGTTTTCGTAATTTTTATAGTCGATTTTTTGGCCATATGTCGCCAATATTTTGTCAAATATCACCAAGTTATTGGCTTTTGCCATATTCTCGTGACCCTGACCCGTGTTACCCGAAATGAGCCCCTAATCAAATTTGATCAAGCATGTGACATAGCTCAATCGTCTTCAGGTAATCAAAAACAGTAGAATATAAAATTGAATCAAAATCGTTTAAGCCATTTTTTAGGTAAAATTAGCTTGGCAGCATTCAGCAATGAAGCGAAATGACCCACTAATATAATTTTGTTTAACATGCGACTCAGCCCAATAGTCTTCTCGTGACAAAAAACGTTTTGTTTCAAAATTTGATTGAGTCGTTGTTATATGTAATTAGAATGACCCTAGCTCATTAAGACCCAAAATGACCCACTAATAGAATTTTCGCGAGCATGTGTCCAAGCCAAATGGTTTTCTCTTGCTCAAAAACGATATAATACAAAGTATAGTCAAAATGGTGAGTACCATCTTCTATATAAAATTAGCATGACCCATCATGACCAACAAATGACCCTTATAATCGAAATCTCTCGAACGTGTGGCCTAGCTCTTTAGTTTTAGCATGCCGAAAAACATTAGATACAAAATTTAGATGAAATCGATTGAGCCTTTTTTAGATATAGTTAGTTTGACCCTGACCCTTTATAATCCAAAATGACCCGTTGATCGAATTTTCTCAAAAGTCTGTCCTAACCCAATGATTTTCTTGTGACCGAAAACGATAAAATACAAAATTTAATCAAAATTGCGCGAAACGTTGTCTAGATAAAATTAGAAGGACCCAAAAGTGGCCCACTAATCGAAATTTCTCGAACATGTGACCTACCTCAATGATTTTCTCATGCCAAAAATATGTTGTATAAAACATTTCGTTAAAATTGACCCACCCATTCTTTAGATATAGCTTGACCTTGACCCATTAAGACCCACAAATGACCCTTATAATCGAAAGCTCTCGAATATGTGACTTAGTCCATTAGTTTTCTCGTTTCTAAAAATTGTTACATACAGAATTTCGTTAAAATTCATCCTGCCGTTCTTTAATTACACATAGCTTGACCCAGACCCTTTATGATCCAAAATGACCCATTAATCGAAATTTTTCGAACATGTAACCTAGTCCAATGATTTTATCGGCCCAAAAAATGTTGCATACAAAATTTCATTAAAATCGATCCACCTGTACTTTAGATATAGTTTGACCATGACCCATTATGACCCATCATGACCCATAAATGACCCTCATAGTCGAAATCTCTCAAACATGTGATTTAGCCCATTAGTTTTCTCATGTCAAAAAACTGTCACATACAAAATTTCGTTATAATCCATCACGCCATTCTTTAAATATAAATAGCTTGACCCAGACTCTTAATGACCCAAAATGACCCATTAATCGAAATTTTTCGAACATGTAACCTAGTCCAATGATTTTATCGTGCCAAAAAAATGTTGCATACAAAATTTCGTTAAAATCGATCCACCTGTTCTTTAGATATAGTTTGACCATGACTCATTATGACCCATCATGACCCACAAATGATCCTCATAGTCGAAATCTCTCAAACATGTGATTTAGCCCATTAGTTTTCTCATGTCAAAAAACTGTTACATACAAAATTTCGTTATAATCCATCACGCCGTTCTTTAAATATAAATAGCTTGACCCAGACTCTTAATGACCCAATATGACCCATTGAAATTTTTTCTCGAACATGTAACCTAGCCCAATGTTTTTCTCGTGCCCGAAAACCATAGAATGCAATTTTTAGTCAAAATTGCGTGAGAAAATCGCTAGATAAAAATAGCATGACCCACAATGACCCCAAAAATGACCTACTTACCGAATTTTCTCGAACATGTTACCTAACCCAATGGTCTTCTTGTAATCCAAAACGATACAATATAAAATTTGGTTAAAATCGTTAGAGCCGTTTTTTAGATAAAAATGGCTTGACCCATAATGACCCAAAATTGACCCACTAATCGAAATTTTTCGAATATGTGACCCAGCCCAATAGTTTTGTTGTGCCAAAAAACGATTGGATAGAAAATTTCCTTAAATTCGATCCAGCCGGTCTCTAGATATAAATAGCTTGATTTTGACCCATTATGACCCAAAACGACCCAATAATCGAATTTTCTCAAACATGTGACCTAGCCCAATGGTCTTCTCGTGCCCGAAAATGGTAAAATCCAAATTTTTGCGAAAATCGTTAGAGCCGTTTTTGAGATAAAATTTACCCACACACACACACACAATTTTTGCTCGCATTATAGTATAAGATTTATTTTCATTTTTACTGTTTAGAAAAATGCTTTCTTGCCACTAAGTCTAGTGATCTAAAAACATGCCACTGAGTGTTATAGGGTAAAGTAGTACAGTCAACTTAATTTTTTCTTCTGCAGATTTAGGGCCGAAATGTGTGCGTAAATCTTTTTAAAAGATAAATGTTTTAACCCTTTCAGGGGAACTATTTGTAGTCTGCAAACGCATAATTTTTATTTTTAAAGTGACAAATGTTACAAGTACCGTAATTTCGGGTGTATAAGCCGCGGATCAAACAATTCTTTTTGACCCAAAAATCTTATTTAGTTATTGAAGACAAATATTTACGGCGATCTAAGTAGTTATACTTATTTCTTAAAAAATTCTGGGTCGAAAAAGAATTGTTTTACCCGCGGCTTATACACCCGAAATTACGGTACTTTTTTAACTAACTAATTTTAGCATAATAATTTAGATTTTATAACATAGGAATGCCTCATGCCTCATGCCGGAATAATAGTTTTTGATTACAATATAATTCCATTATTTCGGATTAATTGGGAATAGACACAAACCGGATTATCAAAAATCCGAATTGATTATGCTTTTCTCTGACCGCTCAACATCCTGGTAGTCAGATAATCGGAAGTCAATTTCCCCAAAATTTCTGTAATTTTTTCTCTAGATCACGAAGATTTAAAAATACCCCCCCCCCCAAAAAAAAAAGGGAAAATCTTAGCCGAAATCATTACATTAACTCTATCTGCACTTATGTACTTCACTGCTTAAAATTATGGATCAATATTTTTTTAATCTAACCCCTTAGCGACGGAAACCTTTTACGAAATTTTTTAATCTTTTGTTACCGGTTTTCAAAAACAGATATTTGTGCCTTATTAAATCGAGAAAATGCTCAGATTAAATAAGGCAAATTTTACAGTAAAATTTTACTGGTGGGAATAAACAAGGATTCTTAAGCCTATTTGCAGCACGTATACGTATCGCTCGGCTCTATAGGGTTAAGGATGTCTCATATCACTTAAGGTTGAATGAATCTAAGAGATGCTGTTGGCATTAACTGATTCTATCACACTTGATCTATAAAACATTCTTTTAGTTTTTTGCCTTCTATACTAAAGCAGCTAATCCAAATTAAAACAGCTTCGTTTTATTAATTTCTGTGCTTTCATCAATCATAGAAAAAAAATAGCTGGTATCCACATCTTTAATTAAATCTTTAAAAAAGCACGGAAAATGAACGTCTTGTATATAAGCTGAAGATTTAGTAATATAAAGTTTAGAACGTATACAGGGATGTCGCAGGCGACTATTTTGATAGTTTGTTTGCTCCACTATGAGAAAAATACGTTTTGCATTATATATATCTCCCAAATGTGGCCAATGTGTATTTAAGAGATTTTTGTCTTGAAAAAGGTGGTGCAAATTAGGATTATTTTTTATTGCATAATATTGAGCTATCTTGTACCTATCTTTTTCAATTAATCTCTATTTTAACTCGAAAAAAATCCAAATTATTTTGTTTAATATGATTATCTGTTCTTGAAATATAGCCATTTATGATATGTACGTCGAAATATACACTGCAAATTCCCAGCACACATTGAGAACACATGTGGAACAATTTGATTGATAAAAAGTGTTCTAGTTACCTTAATGTGTACTGAAATGTGTTCCGGATGTGTACCGCTTTAAAGAAACGTTCCGACAGTGTTTTGAAAGTGTTCCAAAAGTGTTCTGCTCAGAATATTTGTTAAATCTTAACTTGGGAATACATTTAAGAACAGATTGGGAACACATATGGGCACACTTGTGAAATCATTTTTTTCTTTGTAACAACGATAAGGACCATAAGAAGTCTTGATCGCAACCAATGTGGATTTCAAAATCAATTGGGTAAGTTAATTTTTTTTATTTACTTATTTTTTGCATGCATGTATGTATATAGTGATTATTTCTTTTTAGAATTTCATAAATTTGTTAAAACCTATAGAACAAGAATAATAGGTGCATTGTGTGTGTGTGTGTGGGGGGGGGGGTGTAACATTAACATGGAAAAGTATTTCGTGCTTAACCCGGGAGAACGCGCTCTTACCCAGGGTATGGATGATATTAACTTTACCACCAATAAAATCAAATTATAACAGTCACTTTATTAATACGGAAATAATTTTTACACATTTTGTGAGTAAATAAGTTGAAGATTTTTTTAAAAAAATTAGTGGTTACAATTGTAAAAAACCATACGCACCGGGTGTTTTAAACCCTGCGCGCGTACTCCCGAGTTAATTAATTCAATTTCATATTCAATTCCACTTTCAAATACTGATCATAATGACGAACAGTGGTGTCAGGAATTGGTGAATTTAGGAG
The DNA here is from genome assembly GCA_964019185.1 of Maratus speculifer. Lineage (NCBI taxonomy): Eukaryota > Metazoa > Arthropoda > Arachnida > Araneae > Salticidae > Maratus > Maratus speculifer. The sequence goes on along the minus strand of OZ025300.1, from coordinate 209,662,199 downwards.
GAAAGGGTTGTCATGTAATTCCCCTATCCCCCCTTTCATAGCACCATGCAGAGAGACCACGTGTCTCGGTAGGAATCCAAATGCAAGTCCTCTTTCCTCTAACATCATAAGTATAATACAATAAAACTTGCTAAGTCGAAATTTAATAAGTAATAAATATGAATCATTGATTTACTTTACATTTTCAACGCTGATTCTCTGAAACACCTTAAGAATCAAATTTGTCATTTTATCGCTAAAATATTTATATATAATGTAGTACTTCAATGTATATTTTTCTCTCATTTGAGAATATATACCAAACAAATCTGTTACGCAAAGCCCTAATGTTGGCATTTATTTTAGAAATTGCATATCTGAAAATACAGAAAAACCAATCCAATTCTCAAAAATTTTCATAGATTTCTATTTAATTAATTTTTTTAATGTACCTTAAAAAATGATTAGAGTATCTAAAATGTTTTTCTTTTAAAATTTACTCCTAATTTGTCATTTTTAGTAGGATTGAAAAAAAACTGGCTCAAAAAATACTGAATGAATTTTTCGTGAATACGTATTATCCGGACGAGAACATAAACTAAAAAAAAAGTTAATAAATGTCATTCATGTTTATCTGTACCAATCAAGTTAAAAAAAAAAGTAAATTAAATATATTCAAAATGTTTAATAGTATCAAGCTAATAAATGAATATGATACATAAATGAATAAAATATACTAAATTAAGTGTAAGAAATATATAATAAAAAAACTGTCAAATGTAAATTATTGTAAAAAATATATTATATTAGTTTTCGTTGGTTTCAAGGACAATTTCGCAGGATTTTTAAAAAATAATGTATGCCTTATTTAAAGAAAAAAAATCTACATTCAGATATAGCAAACAGTAATTTACAAAATTTCTCATACAAAAACACTTATTATCCACACTTCCCTGATGAATCTGAATCCTCTATAAACTGTAGTAAAAATACGATATAAATAAGGGTTACTGTAATTAGTATGATTGACGCCATTCTCGGCGTAAATGCAGGGATCGTAGCGTCCCTAAAATTTTCTCACTTTTCTACCAGTATTTTAAATCAAAAATCTTCATCTCAGAGATTCCTTTAACATCTACAATGAAATTGTACAATAATATTATCTTTTTAAAATTGTGGTAGGAAAGTGCAAAAATTTTAGGGACGCTGCGACCCACGCAAATGTGTTTGATATATCCGGATAATATGTAAGTACAGAATATTTTAGTACTAAGATATGGTTTATCCCTTTTCGGCACGAGCAAAATCTGTTAGTAAAATGAGAAATTATCGACTGACACCGGAATTCACAAACGAATTTTTTAGATATCTTGATTTCCTTAATTTAAGCTTTTATTGTAAAAGCAAAATTTTACTAAAATATTACTAGTGCAGTTGCAAGTTTGGAATTAAAATTAGATATCCCAGACCGGGCACAGGGTGCCGGAAAGGGTTAAGGAATCGTATATATTGTTACAGTTTTTTACAATATTCATCTCGCTACTCTTCGAGAATTTGACCAAAGATGAAAAAAGATGCTATGAACTAGAAAATATGTTTAAGAGACTACCTCTAGGATCTATTTCTCGCTTGTTAAATTTTATTAACCATTTGAAAATGGTTCTTGCTTTCGGTCTAGAGATATCCGATACATATCTGAATCCTTGTGATATCAGGATTTTATTCATTGTTTCATTGGTCCATGTTTAACCCCTCACGACGGGAGACTTTTACGAAATTTTTAACCACTTAATGGTCGCATTAAATTACGGTTTAAAAATTCAAAATCATTATTTCCACCACTTAAAAAAATCTTCTTATTTAATGAGAAGTAAAATGATACCATAAAATTAATTACACTATTCTATAAAACTGGTGGGAATCAAACAATTCTAAATAAAATCCGTGAAACTTGCAGCCCATGAATGTCTCGGGCGTGACAATTAAGTGGTTAATGTTTTGTCACCGGCTTTTTAAAATAGAAGTTTATGGCTTATTAAATCGGGAAAATGATCCGATTAAAAGAGACAAATTTTACATGAAAATTTTACTGGTGGAGATTAACAAGGATTCTTAAGCCTTTCTGCGGCACATATACGTGTCGCTGATTCCCAAGAGGTTAATGTTCAAATGTGGAATACGTCTGTTGCCCCGATAGCAAACTATATCTTAAAAACTACAAAGAAAAAATTAAACTCAGAAACAAATTCAGATAATGCTTTCAAACAAATTGTATTTAAAAGCAAAATTTCCCCCCTATACGATGACGTACAAATTGAAAATGTGCGATGTTTAAAAGTTTAAATATTTGCAGTACAGTAAGCTGTAAAACTGAAATTTTTATGATTGATTTTTTATGATTGGTTCAAGAATATTAATGTTTACTCCATAGGGTCTGTAATATACAGGGAGAGCAAAAAGTCCATAAAAACTTTAAAAATTCATAAAAACCGAAAAAATAACCGAAATGAAAAACGGTTTGCAGGGTTAGCATCCATAGGTCACAGGGATTTTTTTAAGACAGAAATAAAAAATAATTCAAAAAACAGCCGACAGATGGCGCTGGTACTTGCGATTTCCGCGGAAATATGCAAATGAACCGATTATAAATGCTTGCGCTCCTAATCCACAACTAGTTCACCGTTGTAAGCCGTTAACTTGATCAAGGATGCTCACTGCGAGGGACAAAGCTTTGTTGGTGAAGTTATTTTACATGAACAAGGAATTAGCGACTATTGCTTTGCGTAAATTCCGATTTCAAAAGGATTTGAGGACGGGAAAGGGGCCTTTAACAGCGGCAGGCCTCATAAAGCTTGTTCGGCGGTTTGAGGAAACATTCTGTTCTTTATTTGGGTATTTTTTCTTTGATTTGGGTACGCCAGCGCCACCTATTGGCTGTTTTTTGAATTTTTTTATGTCTTAAAAAATCCCCGTGACTTATAGATTCTAACCCTGCAAACCGTTTTTCATTTCGGTTATTTTTTCGGTTTTTATGAATTTTTAAAGTTTTTACGGACTTTTTGCTCACCCTGTATGACTATGTTATTACGTAAGCCACGTTTTGATCATTGTAAAAATGATGTTTATTGTTATTTTTTTAACTGATTTAAAAAATGGAGACGGGTATCTGTATTTTTTGAAATATAGAATTTATTCATGAGTCTAAAATTTCAGTCTTTGAAAATATCATTCTTGGCTAATTCCATGGGTTCTGTAGTGTAAGTCACATAACTTATTAATTGCTATGCTTGTTAGCCACCGTTATTTTCGAAAAGTCTGCTTGGCCTTATTCAATTAGTGAAAATGTGCCAATAAAATTAATCACATTTTTTTGTTCTATAATACTGGTAGCCAAAAATCGTAGCCTGTGACTTACACTACAAGTACTATTCTTATGAGATTAGTTGCTTTAAAATGGAAACCGAAAATACATTTTCTCTCGGAAAAATACAATTATAAAAGTACCGTAATTTCGGGTGTATAAGCCGCGGCTCAAACAATTCTTTTTGGACCCAGAAATCTTATTTAGTGATTGAAGACAAATATTTACGGCGATCTAACTAGTTATATTTGTTTCTCAAAAAAATCTGGGTCGAAAAAGAATTGTTTGATCTGCGGCTTATACACCCGAAATTACGGTATTATGATTTTTCCCCGTTTATAATTATAGCATGGAACAACTTCGAAAACCTTTTGTAGAAATTAAGCAGCCGCCACTGGCTGCTTGTGACTAGGGATTACAATCCCGAGACTAATTTCCGATCCCGGGATTTCGGGATTGTTTAGATTTAATCCCGGGATCCCGGGATAATCCCGAATATTAGAATTTCTGTAATATAACCAATTTTTACAATAGCTAAATTTCACAATATTGTAAAAAAATAATAATGATTAAAACAAAAATGCAGCCTAACTTTTGAAAATATACCAAGTTCAAAATTTATTACTTTAATAATCAAAAAATATAGGATAAATTACAACAATTGGAAATTGAAACAAATATACTGTTAACGTTTGACAATGTAAGAAAAAAAATGTTTATGTTTTATTTTCCAAATAATTTCTTTCATTTGATGTTAAAAAAGTCTTTGAATGGGTAAATATTTACAATATGAAAAGATAATTAATATCACTGACTAAATTTTGAATTATTCTCATAACCAAATAATTAAAGATTACAAATTTATGATATCGAAAACACAAGATTTTCCCCTACATAATGCTTTTTATTTTGCTTGCAAAAATAAAACAATAAAAGTACTTAACACATGCACACACATAACAATAAAAAATTAAAAATATATATTATTAAAATTTCTAATTATCATGTGATCGTTCTTAAAATTTGAAAACGTTGCACAACATAAAAAAATTATTGTATACCAAGATAAAAAAAAGATTAGTTTCAATAGCTCAGTGTTTTTTTTTAATTAATCGGTTTTCTTTGAAAATACGATCTAAGAAATATCAAAGCATCTAAAGTACCCTCTCCAAGTCGACTTCTAAGTTTGTTTGCAATAAATTCTGCTGCTGAAAATGCTCATTCTATTCTACACTCGCGGGAGCAACTGTCAGCAATTATTGATAAGCTAATTCTAAATGATGACTGCATACTCCTCCATTTTCAAAAAGAGACTTCTAATTTGTGTTGATAAATCCTTTTGTTTTTGTGTTTCAGGTTCGACAGTTCGCATGCTTTTTTCTATTTCTTGTAATGTTTCCTTATATGTTCGGTTATTCGTTTGCCGTTTCGCAGTGGCTCAATATGCGTTATTTCTGTATCTTCAGAATTGCCATTGTCAACACTCTTTACCCTTCCAATTATTGCTTTCACTTGCTTAGTTTTGTTAGAAATAGAAAGCATACTGCTAGTTTCTGCACTCAGGTTATCTCGTTTAGGATTATGCAAGTAATTTAAAACACCTGATAATTCCATACGTCGTCCTTCTCTAATGTGTAGTTTTAGCACGACTGTCATTTTGTTAGCAAATTTTAATTTTGTCTCCAACAATTCGTTTAAAAGAATTTTTAAGGTTGCGTCTGCGGTTAACAAATTAGAGCCCCTACAACAGATTGCTTCTACTGTAATTTGTATCGGTTTGAGGACTTCAACAATTTCGTTTATAAGTAGAAAATCGGAATCGTCAATGCATATCTTATGCTCTAAATCGATTAAAGCTAGTTGTATGCTATTTTTCAAGAAATAAAATAGTTCAAGCATAATTACTAGGCTATTCCATCTAGTCTTGTAGTCTAACAGAATGGAAAGTTCTTTCTCTTTTTCAGATTTAACATACTTATAAAAAACTTCGTTCCTTGTTGGAGATCGTTTAAAATAAATTACTAATTTTCCAACTTTTTAAATAAGTTCATTGATATATTCATCAGAGTATAAAAAGCCGTGTTCATCTTCGGAAATTAAAACAAACCCCGATTCTAATTGAAGATAATTTCTACACACACAACAAAATCGAAATATACAAACGATTTCATTTTTCCTTACTAATAGCTGTGTGGGTTACATTTTTTTTTCAAGTCAAAAGACTTCAGCTGTAAACGATTTTATAGCTTAGAAATATATGTAAAAATATTTGAGGTATATATTCTTTTTCAATCATATATAAACTTCAAGAAAATTGATTTTTTCTTCCCCAAAAGTGAAAGTTTATAAATATCTTTTTAAATTTCAGCTGAATATTATACCACTAAAAAAACAGACAATCCCGAAAATCCCGGGATTTTTTCTTGTAAATCCCGGGATTTTCGGGATTAAAAATACACCGGGATCCCGGAATCCCGAGATGCGGGATCCCGGGATTGTAATCCCTACTTGTGACCGAAAAGCAGAAGTTATTTTTCTGATTCTTCAACGTAGAAGATTCCCTCTTAATGGCTTTTTATAATTTATTACAATATAACATCGGGCCTTATAAAACATATTAATTATGTAGCAGAGGATCGTTATATTAGGTAATTATTATACAGCCTAGGGGGTTATATACAATGTTCTCGCTGACATTTGACCAACATTAGTAATTTGGCTAATTAAAAAAAAAAAAAAAAAAAAAAAAAAAATCGCCAAATGAAAAAAAAAGTATTAGCAAAATCGATTCGCCGTGTAGCACAAAAAAATTATCTTTAATCTTTTAATGTAACCCCTTCTTTTCAATTTGTTCTAAAATAACCTAAGTTTTTTATAACTGTGTCGAAGATTGTTATTAATCTAGTTTCAACTATCCGCTACAAATATGATAAAAATATGTATACATTAAAAATATGTGTACATGAATTCGTATGAAAAGCGAAAAAGTAAAAAAAAAGAAAAAGCAAAAATTGAGCACTAGCAATTTGGCGAATCTAATCGCTTGTTTACTCGCCAAATGAAGAATTTAATGGCTATTTGGCCCCAATGGCGAGCGACAGCGAGAACTCTGGTTATATAACAATGTATATATATATATAACGATTGGAATTATGAATAAAGACGGGAGACATGCATTGTAGTGTCTATATCTTGAGAATGAAGTAACTGATAAATTGTCACAAGTTGGCAGCTGTTTTCCTATTCGGATCAACAATTTCTAATTAACTCCTGCGGAAAGCTTCGCACCAGTAAATTTGAATAGATAATTATATCTTACTTAAGCGCCGTATACTTTAATGAATTATTAATTTATTTTTCTTTTACAAATATGGAAGAATTTTTTTTCTTTTTACTGGTGTCAGTTTTAGTATGTGTCAGAATGTTTTTTCCTGATACTGATAAAATGTTGTCTAGATTGTCACGATATGAAAATTCTCAGAGCCTGAATACCGATAAGTAAACTTCCACCGGTAAAAGGAATGTATATTTCTGGCATTATTTGTAATTGAAACTTTCAATAATAAGTCGTTAAAAAAAGTAAAGAATTACTATTTATATTTACTGGTAGATATTTCTTCTAACATTAATCATGCAATGCGAAAGCGGATACAGTTGAAGCCTCACTATTTTCAGGATATGTCAGTTAATCATGATGTCCCGTGTATTACAATGTCTTTCATTAACACTAACATTATTATTTTTTTTTTATTTGCAACTATAAGGAAGAAATACAGGAAATCCCTACAAATGATATAAACTTCCATCAGTCAAAACAAACATATTTATTAGGCCATAATTATTAATGAAATAAAGGTAAAATTTCTATTAAATTTTCATGTAGATGTTTGAATGGTGTTGTTCTGAAGGAAGTTCCGGCGGAAATAAGACACTAAAACACAGTTTGCAGTTGTATCTTCATCAGTTCGACGATATGACAATTCCAGTATATTAATTCAATGTTAAAAGTGAGATTTTCAGAGTTTATTGTTGGGGATAGCATTTGCTTCAATATGACTTTTTAAAAGAATCAGATTAAATGCAGGTGATTAAATTATTTTTCGTTGCAAATATTACTATATTGTTGTTTAATTATTCGATAAAATTATGTCATTGTAAATAAAACTATATATTTTTTAAACTGCTTGAATTACTTTTAAAAGTATAAACTAATTTTGGATTATAATGCGAATTTTCAAAGTCATTTGATGAAGATCCTTTATTTTTGCCATTCTTAAAATCGAGTTATGAAATGCAATTCATGATTTTGCAGATAGGTTAAGTATACATTCTAAAAGTTCTTATAGCACTATATTTAATAAATCATGTGAAACATATTTTAAATTAAAATTACAGTGGTACTTCAATATTGTTACTTGCGTATAATTTGACATTATCTGTTTAATAATTTATTATAAATCTTATAAAATCGAGTTGAAAGGAGTTATCTATCCCAAATATTTTCAAGACAAAATCAATGAGATCTTCTGAATCTCATGTAGATCTAGTGTAGAAAGCTATTGGCTTGAAATGCGGTTTTACAGAAAACTACATTTCTCGAACAAGCAATTTTAAATATAGAAGTCCTTAATTTTCCAATTTTGAGTTTCATCTGTTTAGTTACATCTCCAGTTTTATGTGAACGATAAATTTTTTTTTGCTTCAGTTAATATTGAAAATTTGTTGAGCGATGTTAATACTAATAAATAAGAAGTTGTTATATTTAAATTTGTCACTCTGTTAGCTTTACGCATTTAATTGTTATCGTTATACTAGTTAGTTTGAAAACAACACACTAGAGAAAAGGATAAAAAATTATGCCCATAGATACGATTTAAAATGATTAAAATGTAAAAGTTTCATTTTACTATTTTGATGAAATTTAACCGTAATGGTAGCATTAAAGAAAAGAGGTATTTCATCCAAAGATGCCAGTTTGGTCTCCATTTTTAACCACTTAACTGGCACTTTCTTTTCTGTTCAATAAATTGAAACTAGCGGATTCTAGACACAATTTTTTTAAATAAAATATTCGTAACATTTAGTCTAAACATTTCCGCCTTTAAATAGTATAAAATTGCTTTTTTAAATTGTGGTGTCAAAAAGCTTTAAATGATGAATCAAGCAAATTCGTCTTGCCCGAATGGCGTAACGGACAAATCAGTTAAGGGGTTAATGCAAAGTTTCAAATTCAAACTGTAACGTTACATGCATGCTGGGCGTCATTTGTAACGTTAGGTTGGTCGTGGTGCAGGTTAAATGTAGACATACTCAGTGATTAAGATAAAACAACAACGTTTATTGAAACGATAAAGGCTGAAGGGAAGTGGAGCAAGTCTTGATTTTACACAACTGAGAAGATTATGAAAAAACTAAACACATACTCACAAGCTTCGGCCTAGCTCAGTCGGGGCACCTACTAATACCTTCCGCTATCTCTTGGCTGATCTGCTAGATAAAGCTTAATTAAACAGCCCGTGGCTGTGGGTAATCCTTTATTCACAAACAATCCAAATGAAACTAAGAGGTTTCTTACCCCGGCCAATTCTCAAGTCAACTGTCGGAACTCCTTTCCACTCACTGGAGGCTTCGTTGCTACTTTTCAATCGGCTAGCACTTCGCTGAACACTAATTCACTTCGCTTGTCTAATACTAGAGATCCTCACTCGGTGGCTAATGCCACAGATGCTCACCCACTGGCTATTGCCAGAGACGCTCGCTGGCCAATGCCAGAGACACTCCTCATTCACTCAAACCCAAGCTTTTATATGCTGCAAACTGAGATACTTCACATTAACATATTACTAATAACCGCAAGCTAACTGTAAAATCCGAAAGAGCACACACACTCTAGAAAGTTAAAGTAAAAGAGAGGATAGATGTCGCTTTTACGCTTACACATGTTAACTTATTGACGTCACGATCTCAGAAACACTAGAGTGCCTTTATGGAAAGGTTACTCCCTCACAACCCCCCCTCGGATTTTACAGAGAAAAAGGGCTGGGCCAAATGCATGCCCAGAACTTTTTCTTGTTATAAATTTCGAGCCGTAATAAACACAGTGATGGGTGAAATTTAGCGCCGAAACATAACTTTCAAAATGTTAACTTTAACCCATCACAACCAAAAAACCTCAGTTTGCCTCAAATATTCACATATTCAATCCAATCATTCTTCTATCTTACAAATAGCCTCCGTAAAACTTCCAAAAACTCGTAAAACTTTCAAAACTAATTACTTCTTCTTTCAAAACAGCCCACTCCACTGGGAGTGCTAAAAATTCTCAAAACACTAAACTTCCGAAATTTTCCTCAATATTGCAATACAACTATAACATTACCAAAAATTTCTCCCATAAAACTTTCCTAATACTAGAATTCGCACCAAGTCCAAAAAACCCAATGCGCAAAAATTTTCCTCATCCAAATTCCGAACTCATCTAAAATTAAATTTTACTTTATACTCAAAATAACTCTGCTATTACGTAATACCTACATACCCATTAGCCAATGAACTAACTCCCAAAATTCTTCAGACCTTAACTCCACTTTAACAATAATTGGGGCACATACGTACAGCGTCATATCGCTGTGCTTATGCAACAATAAAAAAAAAATATCAAAAATTTACAAAATGACGTCATCATGCTCTTCATCTGTATTAACTAAAAGAAAAATAGCAGAATCAATACATAACACAGGTATACTTCCCTGCAAGAAAATCACATTAACATTCAATTTTAATACAATACAATTTCAAATTCAAACGCAGCTTAAAAATTCGCAACTTGCGGACACCATTCCCAACTAAAGTACAAACGCAACACATAAAACACGAACGATAAGGAGAAAGTTAATTCATTAAATGTTAGTAGAAGAGATAGAAACACGTGTCAAGGAAATCTTGACCGCAAAACACGTGCGCGCCTGAACCGCGGCGCGTGTACAAAATAACCCAAATTACTATCTGTACTTTCTGAAAATTTAAACATACATTAACATACATTTTATAACACATGAACAATATAACAATATAGTAACATTTTTAACAAATAACACAACAATTTAACAATAGATCCAGAATTTTTAAAAGCAGTTAAGACCAAAATCTCAAACATACATAAAACTAACAATTTTGCAAACAAATTTTGAACACAATTAAGCACCAATCGTGAGTCCGTCAAAAAATTCCAAAAATGGCCAAAAATACAAAACAGTCTTTCTGCTTTCTATTCCTTCATATTGCTACCACATATATGCACTCTAATAGAAATTTAATAAAGAACATTATCACCCAATCATAGAGATGATTCGCTGCTGGCTGGCTTCATACTACAGGATGGTTTTCTCCTCTTGTCCCAGAAACCTTGTACGAAGGATCTTTCGTCATCAGAACTGTACGGTGACGCCACAGTTGACTGTCGTGCCTGCAGCCTGGTTCTGAATGGATGCCGTGGGATACCTGTAGGTTCCGCTCGACGACTCTGCTCTGGCCGGTTCGCTGGGGTCACTCCATGGCGAGATTCACACTGTTGATGCCGGTAATCTGAGCGTTGTCTCCTCTTTCTAGATGCGCCCGAAGTTACTGAAGATCCTAAACCACGTTTCTTTCCGGATCTATGTTGTTTCTTATTAGGCAAAAATTCGGAATTTAAAGTTCGTTTAACAGATTGCCGAGTGTCCATCTGAAATCTTTTCCGGGGATTAAGTACCGAAGATGGTGAACTATTAGATAATGTATGTTTGTGAGGTTGCTGTCTAATAGGTGGAGGAACTGGACAGTTTATAATTTTTTGTCTTTTATGGCACACAGAGTCCGATGTATTTGACACAGTTCTCTTATTTTTATTATCATACTTTGCTCTCGGATTGCTAGGCTTTCGACTTTCAAGAACAGTTGTTGGAGCTGTTTGACCAAATTTTCTTCTTGAATATTGATGAAAAGAATTAGATGAAGAAGTGCTGGACTCGGGACACTCATTGGATCGGGAATTTCGCGAAACACCACTCGACACATGAGAACCTTCACTACCATTTTCTCTAAACTTATACACTCTAACCTGATCCAGATTAACAGTCATTCTCTCACCATTGACATCAACAACCAAATTATTATTCCGAACTTCCAAAACCTCGAACGGACCTACAAACTTCGGACCAAACTTAGCTACTCTCTTTTGACGACTTGAACTTAACCAATGCTTTTCTACTAACACAAAATCTCCAACTTTCACTTCTAACTCCCTTCTACGCATATTATAATACTGAGCTTGCTTTTCTTGCGCTTTTCCCATTTGAACCTGAGCTTCCTTAACCAACCTTTCAATATCCTGGCACATGTACTGACTTTCCGCATCCGACACCATAACTAACCTTTGGAATAGAGTAATGACTTTTCTACCCAAAAACAATTCAGCAGGTGTTTTCCCCATTGACTCGTGAACTGCTGTACGAAGTGCGTACGCAAAATGCTGAAGAAATTGGTCCCAATTTGCATGATGAGAACCAACATAAGAAGAAATCATTTGAATTAATGTACGATTTACACGTTCGGCCATATTAGACTGAGTAAGTTCCTTACCGTCCCCAGTCTCCAACTTTTCACACAAAGACTTAAAAATATTAGATATAAAATCATAACGAAATGGTTTACTAGCAACAAGTGCGTCAAAACCAATATGAATTTCATTCCTTAAACTCGGTTTATCTGAAAAGACTTCACCAAAATCGACTAAAGACTTATTAAACTCCACTTTCTTAACCTTACTTAAACCCGACTCCTCTAAATTAACTGACACTGAAACTGGCTCTTTCTTACTCACATTCTCATCATTATTCACGATCAACGACTTTTTAAAGAAATCCAAACTAATTCCTCTATACTTCATATAATCTGCACCAACTATACAATGCACTGTTAATCCATCTAACACACAAAACTCCCAACATGTCTTAACCGAACGAATTTCAACTTCCAATTCTACTGAACCTTTATTATCGCAAGCTACTTCCTGTGCCGACTGAACCACCAGACTTAACCTCTTCAACTTCTTATACGAAAAATATTTCCGATAACAATCAAAAGAAATGAACGACTTATCTGCCCCTGTATCGAAGACACTTTTAACGACAATACCATCTAACACAATTAACACTTCAGGTAACTCAACCGGATTAATAGTAATTTTATTCAAACTCACAGAAGGCTTTTCCGATTTAATCTGTGACTGCATACTTTCCGAAATACAGTCACCTACCAGTTTAACTGACCCGACCTCTTCACACCTCTCCTTTGCACTGATCTACCTTCAAAATTCTCATCCGAAACTAATCTCCTTACTTGCGAAGAAACATTCTTGTCCCGTCCTCCCCCACTACGATTATAACCACTATTCTGTCTATTTCCATACATATTTCTCTCACCACTTCTAAAACTATTAGCACCACCACCATTCCTATTACCATTACTAGTATTCGACATATTACGACCAAATCCATCATTTCTATTACGCAAATTATTATCCGGAAATCGCTGTCCCCCTCTCACAAAATTACGTTTCCCCTCATTTCTCAAATTACTATCTGTGACCGGTCTCTGACGAGGGTTACGCAAATCCCGTTGATCCGAGCTATGCCGAGTCTCATACTTCGATAATATCTGATGCATTTCTGCAAAATTCTTCGGTGCTCTAACTTCAATAAAGTCCTGTATACTTGGATTAAAAAGAGGAAAAACAATGTCCAACAATTCCTCAAATGTGATATCTAAATTTAATTTATTTTTTAGTTCCAGCTTACGAAGATAAAATTTTGACGCCGACTCATAAATATTCTGCTTATTACAATAGAACTCTTTTCTCAAAATACTTTTATCTTTAATGGGAGGAAATGCCTTCTTTAACTCAATCACAGTTTGTTCAAATCTTTTCGCTTCATCATTAATCAAAAACTTTCCTATATTTTCCAACCACAAAAGTGCTTCGCCCTTCAACGAGCATTTAAGCACTACGTACCTACTTTCCTCAGGTATATTATTGAACAAAATATAATCATCTAATTTAACTAAAAATTCACTAATATCACCCTCACCGGTGAAATACACCCGTGGCACAATCTCACAATGTCCGATGTTTCGTTGGGCGCCATTTGTAACGTTACATGCATGCTGGGCGTCATTTGTAACGTTAGGTTGGTCGTGGTGCAGATTAAATGTAGACATACTCAGTGATTAAGATAAAACAACAACGTTTATTGAAACGATAAAGGCTGAAGGGAAGTGGAGCAAGTCTTGATTTTACACAACTGAGAAGATTATGAAAAAACTAAACACATACTCACAAGCTTCGGCCTAGCTCAGTCGGGGCACCTACTAATACCTTCCGCTATCTCTTGGCTGATCTGCTAGATAAAGCTTAATTAAAAAGCCCGTGGCTGTGGGTAATTCTTTATTCACAAACAATCCAAATGAAACTAAGAGGTTTCTTACCCCGGCCAATTCTCAAGTCAACTGTCGGAACTCCTTTCCACTCACTGGAGGCTTCGTTGCTACTTTTCAATCGGCTAGCACTTCGCTGAACACTAATTCACTTCGCTTGTCTAATACTAGAGATCCTCACTCGGTGGCTAATGCCACAGATGCTCACCCACTGGCTAGTGCCAGAGACGCTCGCTGGCCAATGCCAGAGACACTCCTCATTCACTCAAACCCAAGCTTTTATATGCTGCAAACTGAGATACTTCACATTAACATATTACTAATAACCGCAAGCTAACTGTAAAATCCGAAAGAGCACGCACACTCTAGAAAGTTAAAGTAAAAGAGAGGATAGATGTCGCTTTTACGCTTACACATGTTAACTTATTGACGTCACGATCTCAGAAACACTAGAGTGCCTTTATGGAAAGGTCACTCCCTCACAAAACTAATATCAGAAAAGAAGAAAATTTACCTTCAAGATAATAAACAGCAACTGGTGTCAATTAATCGAAGTGAAGAATTTCTTTAAAACACCATAAATTATAATAAATTCCGCAAGGCCTTTCGAAAGAACTGAGTCTTTCTTCGTCAAGCGCAAAGAAGACGTGCGTCTAAAGTGAAAGTGCCAGCACAACAGAAATGAAAAGGCGGGAAAGAGAGTAAGTTGAAGGAACAGCCAATAGAAAAGTAGAAGCCAACAGCCAATCACGGGAGAGTATAATCAAAACGTATAACGGATACAGCGAAGAAAAAGAAGGAAAAACAAAATGGTTAAAAAAATTATTTTAAAATAAATTTGGTGTTAAATAAACTGATTTCATAAGCATAGTATCACCGTTAAAAGGGTTAAGAAGTGGTGACAATAGAGTAAAGAAATAGTATCTGGGACAACATATGTCAAACCCGTATTATAAAAGTCGAATCGAATCGCTCTTATGTTAGGATCCGTTGTTTAAAAGTATCGTACCAAATATTTCTTTTTTTATAATGAATTCGAATTTATTTTGTTGAAGATCTGAAAAAAAATACACTTTATTAAATTTTAAAAAATCGCAGTTTAACAATGATGTGTAGAAAAAAGTAAAGTAAATATAAAAAAAAATGAATCCCATTTAACAGAAAGTTTTTTACATAAAACAAATGTTATCTAGGTTAGTGCTATACCTTTTGCAAATACACATCTGTAGACATTATATTTAACAGAATACATATTTTTAGCTGACGTAAGTTAAAATATTAGTTCGCCTAACTTTCTTTGAAATTTATAACACGGGTCAATTTGAGCTGTCCATTATGTAAATCTATTCCATGTAAGCAGAAAATAGCTTTGAAGTTTGAGAGTTTCTCAGAAGTAAAGCAGTTAGCGGAACTCTGTGTAGATTATTCGGTTTGGCAAAAGGTTGATTAGAGTATGCAAATGCTAATTTTGAATCAAAATTAGCATTAATTATGGATGTAAGTAATTATTAATTGAAATCTTAAATAATCACAGAGATTCTCAAGCGAATTTTTTCTTATTTTCAATAAGTAAATCCTAAGAAAACACATATAGAATTAATTATATTAGTGAAATTTTACTTCCAATTTTCATTATTTATATATTGTTAATGATTATATATTAAATAAATAAAATATTATTGTTTGTTATTTTAATATTATTAAACAAATATAATTTAAATATTTGAGAAGAATATTAAATAATGTAAAAGTAAAAAAATCGTTTACAAATTTAAAGATAAATATTGAAATATTCACTTTTTTAAAAAGTTAGTGTTTACTCATGGTTAGAACAAATAGAAGGCATATTAGATACATAGATACCCAGATACTACAAGCCCAAATAAAATAATTTGACTTAACAAACCCACACCGTATGTCTCATAAGCTAGACCATCACCACTTGCATAAGTAGTTTGTTGTGAAACTGATGCAAGTCTGAAAAAAGCCTCCGTTGAGAGAATTTACAATCAGAAAATACGCAGAAATTACACAAATTAGGGGCTACTCAAAAGCAAACCATAAGGGTAATCTATTATTGTTACTGTAATGGAGTCTCATTTTCATTGATTTCATAAGTTGTGGAACGTAAGTATTTATTAGTCCATTCGCGACGGGTGCCTTTTACGAAATTTTTAATGTTTTTTCACCGGTTTTAAAAAACAGAAATTTACGTCTTTATAAATCGAGAAAATGCTCCGATTAAGTAAAGCAATTTTTGCAGCAAAATTTTACTGGTGTGTACAAACAAGGTATCTTAAGCCTCTTTTGCGGCTGTTATACGTGTTGCTCGTCCCCAAGAAGTTAACCCCTTGCGGCGCAGTGGTATATATATGAAACCACTTAATTTCAATTCCCAAACGTCACACTGGCATCAGAATTTTGTTAAAAAATTGCGTTTTTATTGAATTCCTACAAAATAGCTCTTTCTTAATTACAAATAAAGTTGTTTTCAAATTCTGGTGTCAGTCATCAATTTTAACACTTAAGCAATGAATTTGCTTTGCGCCGCTAAGGGTTAAAGGGTATTTAATATTTAAACTCTGCAAATGAAGTATTTTTTGTAAATAAGATAAATATTCCTGTTTGTCAAATTCTCAGAGCTTGATGAGGAGATGAAGCGAGGAGTGTTAATAATACATGAATGTCTGATTCTATGTTTTGTTCGGTTGGAATACCATTTTGTGTACTTTTAATAGTGTGCCATATGGGTATTTGGTCACAAAAATCCCACATATAAAACCATGAAAAATCTTCATTTTAACTTTTTAAAAATTCAAACTCAATATGTAGTCTGAACATTATAAAGCAATCCTGTTTTTTTAACACAAATTTTAATTATTTTAATATTATACGTTTTGCAAAGTTAAGTCTGTAGATAATATGTATAACTGGCTAAATATTTTTAGCTGACGTAAGTTTAAATACCAGTTCACCTAACTTTCTTCGAATTGCTTAACACGGGACAATTTGAGCTATACATTATGTAAATTTATTCAAAGTAAGCAGAAAACATCTTTGAAGTTTCAGAGGCAATCAGAAGTAAAGCACTTAGTGGAACCTCTATGTAGGTTTTTCGGTCTGACGGAACGCTGTTGATTAGAGAGTGCAAATGCTAATTGGGAATCCTAAAATTAATTATTAAGTGAAATACTGAATAATAATACGGGAATCCCAAGTAAAGGGTTTCTTGTATATCTAAATTATTGTTCTAAATCTTAATAAGTTAGTCATAGTAAAACACATGGAGAAAATGTAAATTATGAAAATACAAATTATGAAAATATATATGACTGATTCTACGGTTTTTTTTTTTTTTTCGGTTGAATTAATATTTTGTGTAGTTTTGATGGTGTGCTAAATCAATATTGGTCACAATAAAGCACACATATAAAACCATGAAAAATCTTTATTTTACTTTTTATAATTTCATACTTAATATGGAGTCTGATATTTTAAACAATCCTGTTTTTTTAACACAAATTTTATCTATTTTAGCAGTATATGTTTTACATAGTAAAATCTGTAGACAATATGTACAACTGTATACATATTTTTAGCTGACGTAAGTTTAAATATTAGTTCACTTAACTTTCTTTGAAATTCTTAGCACGGGACAATTCAGGCTGTACGTTATGTAAATTTATTCCAAGTAAGCTTAAAATATATTTGAAGTTTCACAGTTTCTCAGATATAAAACAGTTGGCGTAACTCTGTGTAGATTATTCGGTCTGACGGAAAGTTGATTAGAGTATGCAAATACTAATTGAGACTCTGAGAATTAATTACGAATAAGTTAATTATTACCGTATTTACGCGCGTATCCACCGCATCTCAAATAAATCAATTTCCTCCCAGAATTTATTTTAAAGAAAATGTGACTTATTTTTGCTTAGCATTATTTTGACTTATTTTTTACTATAAATTTCCGGTCGGAAAAAGATTTAACAAAGCCGCGGCGTGTACGTGCGAAATTACGGTAGTTGAAATACTGAATAACAATACAGGAATCCGAAGTGCAAAGTTCATTGTGTTTTAAGTTATTGTTTTAATTATATATTTAAAGTACACATTATTTGCACATATTATATATTTAAAGACAAACTTTCAAATATAAGCTTTAAATCTATCGTACGTATCGATTGGATATTTAAATTTCTGTTTTAATTATTAATAAGTTAATCATAAGTAAACACATGATGAAAATATAAATGTCTGACTTCAAGATTTTCTTCGGTTGAAATACCATTTTGTGTACTTTTGATGGTATGACAAATCGATATTGGTCACAAAAAGCACACATATAAAACCATAAAAAATCTTTACTTTAACTTTTTCAAAATCAATATGGAGTCTGAAGATGATAATATCAATCTCTTTTTATAACCGAAATTTTAAATATTTTAGTGGTACATAATTTACACAGTTACAAGTGTAGACAATATGTATATCTGACTACATATTTTTCGCTAACGTAAGTTAAAATCACCAAACTTTTTTTGAAATCGGTCACACGGGACAATTTGATGTTTATATTATGTTAATTTATCCACAGTAAACACGGAAAATATCCTTGAATTTCAGAGTCTTTCATAAGTAAAGCATTTAGCGAAACTTTCTGTAGATTATTCGGTCTAACGGATATTAATTAGGGAACGCAAATGCTAATTGGGAATCTGAGAATTAATTATGATAAACTAATTATTAAATGAAATACTGAATAATAATATGAAAAACTCAGGTACAAAGTTATTTATATTTTTTAGATATTGTATCAATTATTAAAGTTTAATCATAAGAAAACGAATTATGAAAAAAATGATGAAAATATAAATGTTTAATTCTAAGTTTCTTCCATTTGAAATACCATTTTGAGTACTTTTATTGATGTGCCAAATCGTTTTTAATCGCAAAAAGCACATATATAAAAAAATGAAAAATCTTTATTTTAATTTTTCAAATTTTCAAACTTAATATGCAGCTAAAAAATAATAAAGCCATCCTGTTTTTTTTTTTTTTTTTTTTTTTTTTTTTTTAATATATATATATATATATATATATATATATAAAGTTCTAATTATTTTAGTGATATATATTTTACAAAGACACATCTGTAGACAATATGTATAACTGACTCCACATATTTAGCTAACGTAAGTTAAAATATTTCTTAACCTAGTTTTTTTTTTTTTTTTTTTTTTATTCTTAACACGGTACAATTTGAGCTGTACATTATATAAATTTATTCAAAATAAGCGGAAAATAACTTTGAAGTTTCAGAGTTTATCAGATGTAAAACATTTAGCAGAACTGTATGTCGATTACTCGATCTAACAAAACGTTGATTAGAGCATGCAATTGCTAATTGGGAATTTGAAAATAATTTATAAACAATTAATTATCAATTTAATTAATGAATAATAATACGGGAATCCTAAGCGGAAAATTGATTGTATTTTTAAGTTATTGCTCTAATTATTAATATGTTTATCATAAGAAAACACATGATCAAAATATAAATGTCATATTCTAAGATTTTATTCGGTTAGAATACCATTTTAAGTTCTATTAATGGTGTGTTTAATCAATATTGGTCACAAAAAGCACACACATAGACCACGAAAATTCTTTGTTTTAACTTTTTAAAATTTCAAATTAAATATCGAGAAAAAAGATTATAAAGAAATTTCTGTCTTTTTATAACACATATTTAAACTATTTTAGTGGTACATTTTTTACAAAATTACATCCATAGACAATATGTATAACTGACCACATATTTTTACCTGGCGTAAGTTAAAACATTAGTTCGCAAAACTTTCTTTGAAATTCTTAACACTGGACAATTTGAGCTGAACAATATGTAAATTTATGCAAAGTAAACAGAAAATATCTTTGAAGTTTCAGAATTTCTCAGAAGTAAAGCAGTGTTGCTTATTCGTCTGATGGAACGTTGATTAAAGAATGCAAATGCTAATTGGGAATTCGAGAATTAACTATGCACAAAGTAATTATTAATTACAATACTGATTAATGTACGGGAATCCAAGGTGAAAAGTTGGATGTATATTTAAGTTAGTGTTTTAATAATAAGTTATTCATAAGAAAGCACATGCGCACAAATACATTATAAATCAAATATAAATTCCATTATGTGTTATTATAACTTTTTAAAATATAATTGACGCTTAAACTCGTGTATCAAATGAGATATTTCTCACAATTTTCGTTAAGTAAATTAGGAGGGTGGGATAGACATATACACTTGTCAATAAAAAAAAAATCTTAATACATTGCAAAATTTTGTCTTTTAATGTGTTTGTATAATAAAATAATATTGTAAAATATATAAATAATAATGAATTATCGTAAAAAAATGTTAATGATTTTTATTTGCTTACTTACTTCTGTTTGGCATTAAAAAGTATCATTATTGGTTTGATTTTGTGTAAATTTAAAGAAAAAAGTTAGGGAGTCGATTTATAATTGTTTTTTTTCATTTTTTGCAGAATGTGCATTCAAACGTCAGGGGTCGAGTTATTCATGAGTACTCGTCTACGAGTACGTACGGTATTTATTGTTAATGCATTATTTTAATATTGGAGAGGAATATTAAGCAATCTAAAAAATAGAAAACATATATGCACATTTTTAAGTGAAATATTTATTCCATCACCTATGATTTAAATATTTTTAAAATATAATTACTGTATAAACTCCTGTATAAGTCAAGCCATTTCTGACAATTTTTGGTTAGTAAATTTGGGGGGGGGGGGGTCTTATAAAGGAGGAGTCAATTAAAAAAGAAAAAGAAACCTTTATTTAAGTAACGAAAAATCTAGCTTTTTGTGCGTATGTTATATAATAACATAATGTATAAAATATACAAATAATAATAACTTATCATTAAAAAAATTTAGTGATTTTTTTCTCATACTTACCTCTTTTTGGCATTGACAAGCAACATCTTTGGTTTCAAATTTCAAGTAAAAAGTTAGAAGGTCAACTTATACACAGGTTTTTAATTTTTGTAGAATATGCTTTCGAAAGTTAGGGGGTCTACTTATACACGAGTCAGTGAACAAAAAATTGAAATATTGCAAAAGTCTGGCTTTTTATGTGTATATATATTATAATAATATACGAAATATATGCATAATAATAACTTAGTCATTAAAAAATGTTCAATTTTTTTGTTTACTTAATATTTTTTGACACTGGCAAGTGACATCTTTGGTTTGATTTTGTATAAATTTGAAGTAAAAAATTAGAAGGCCGATTTACATACGTGTTTTTTATTTATTTATTTATTTATTTATTTATTTATTTTATTTACTTTTTTTTTTACACAGTATGCATTCGAATGCTAGGGGGTCAACTTATACACAAGTCGATGAAAAAAAAGAAAGAAAGAAATATTCAAATATTGCAAAATTCTGGCATTTTATGTGTATGTATATTAATATAATATATAAAATACACATATAATAATAACTTAAATATTAAAATTTATCAGTTATTAGTTCTTTCTTACTTACTGCTTTTTGGCATTGTCAAGAGACATCTTTGGTTTGATTTTGTGGAAATTTAAAGTAAAAAGTCAGTTCAGTCAACTTATATATATATATTTTTTCAGAATATGTATTAGAAAGCTAGGGGATCGACTTAAACACGAATTGAGTTGTATACGAGTATATGCGTTATTTATTGTTATTACATTATTTTAATATTGGAGAGAAATATTAAGCAATCTAAAAAAATACTCTTGAAAATCTAATGATATATTTAAAAATAAGCTTTGAAATATCATATTACAAAAATATCGAGACTCTTGATCTCGGGTAGTATTTTTTTTCTTGAGATAATATAATATTCGATGAATTTAGTGGTTTATTGTCATGAAATTCATGAATATTCAGAGAAACATAATTTAATAAAAATGTATAAACTTTTAATCATAAATATAAAGCTTGAATCATTTTTAAAAATTTAAAAAGCCTTATTTATTTTTTTTATTTCATCATTACATTTTTGTTTAATTTTTCATTATAAAAAATATTTTCAATAAATTCAACAGTAGTTCTGTTAATTTTTTTTTGGAAGTGAGAATTCGAGATATTTAGTGGATTGTTTACATTACTATCTTTTTTTGTTGATATTGATGCAATTCTCAATTGATATACAATACACGAAGCTGTTATATAAATGGATATGTATGTTTGAACACAATGGTGTCCTGAAATGATTAGAAAATGGTTCAGAAAAAAAGGAAAAATACTTATATTACTAAACCTCATTGTTGTTTTGAAACTTTTATTAGTTCAAGTTAGGGATGGCCAAACTTTGTGAATAAAATTCACTTGACAAAATATTACTTTAAAAAGATAACTTTCTGCTTTTTAATTTATGCTTTTGAAGTTCGGTTAAACACACCCATCATCACAATATTGCCAAAAAATATTTTGTGTTTAAAGGAAAATGAGAAACGTTAATCGATTTCTTAATTTTTGATGAGGAATTCCTTCTGATCTTATCCAAGTATGAGTAAAATTCAATGACTTAAAAAGTTACAGTTCATAAAAATACATTATCATTCCCTTAATACAACTATAATGTTTATTTATATATTTTTCTATTATACGCATCAATTATTTTTGGAGTAAAATTATGAGACTTTATAAGATTAAATTCATAATTAGTACAAGCTTAGTCTGACTAAAATATTAAGTGATAAACACTCCTTGTCTCTTTATTACTTGGATAAATATTTCCTTTTTTAAAATTCATTCATTGAAATGTTATTAACCTCTTATCAAAATAAAACCCGTTATTCTCTTCAGGTTTGAAAAGGGCATCTGACACTTTATAATAAATTAAAATATGAATAACAAGCACAATCTTTGAAAGAATAAACGATATCATAATAATCGTTCATCTAAAAGCAGTTTGCCATGCTATTGACTAGGTGACTTCAAAATTTCAGAGCGGAAGTAACGAACGACTAAATACAAACCCATTTGCGATGCTGATATGGAACAAATGTTTTTTCACTTCAGACACCGAACACAAATTCTTATCTTTTGAACAAGACTCATTGCTCCTTTCCAGAATCAAGAAAAGTAGGTAGCGCTTGAAGTTATTCTTAGTTTTGTAGTAGGGGAGAGTGGGGATACTGGAGCATAGGGGATACTTGAGCCACCCCTATTATTTCCACAGTTGGTAAATTTTTCTTTCTAAAACTGGCAACATGGTAACATATTTATAGTTCTAAACATGTAAAAAAAAAAAAAAAAAAAAAAAAAAAAAAAAAACATACCTTGGCACCCATTTGAAAGTATGGTGATTAACCCTTTGAGTTTTGCTGGTAGAATTTTCTACCACCTAATTTTAATCCTGAAATGTCACAACGACACCAGAAAATTCGACCAAATTTATTTGAAAAAGGTTTAATGCATTTTTTCGCGTATATTGTAAATCGGTTTTTTTCTTTGCAAAATATTGGTGCGAATGTGACATCTGGCTCAAGTATTCCCTCCATGGGGATACTTGAGCCCAGATGTAAAAAAAAAGTAAAAATTTATTAGACATTGAAAAATAGTTCAAAATTAATTGAAAGTGGTTTTCAATTGAAGAAAAAATATCAAATTTTCATTTTCAATATTTTATTTTCTTCTAAGAAATTATAAAAGTTAAAAAAAATTAAAATTTAAAAAATGGCTCAAGTATCCCCATCTTCCCCTATATTAACCCTTTGCGGTGCAGGGCAAATTCATTGCTAAAGTATTGAAATTAATGACTGACACCGGAATTTGAAAACAACTTTATTTTTAAATAGGAAAATGCAATATTTTGCGCATTCAATCAACTGTAATTTTTTTTAACATAATTCCGGTGCCAATGTGGTGTTTGGGAATTAAAATTAAGTGGTATATCTATGAAACCACTTAACCGGAAGGGGTTAATACAGTAACAGTTAACGGCTCTTGTGGTGTACCAAAGGAAGTTGCCAAAATACTCTGGATATCAGTATTATTGTAAAGCTTTTTTCTCATTGATTACCAGTATAAGTTTCTCCGATTAGGTTAGGCGAACAGAAGTTCACTAAGTTAGTGGTATCCAAATCATTTTGGAGTCCAACCTGATTACGCCAGCGGATTCGTATTCCAAACTCTTTGGATACCTGTGTTATTGCAAAGAATTTTAGCATTGATTACCAGTACCAATTTCTCTGATTAGGTACGTAGGGGTCGTACATGTTCTTAAAATTTAAGACCAGGAAATTCTTCGGTACTAGCAATTTCTTATAGGAAATATTCTTCTAGAAACAAAACAAAATTTCGTGCATTAAACCTAGAATTATTTTTCTATAAAGATTTACTGATATTCGTCCTGAAAAAAAATTCCAGAACTGTATGACCCATGGGTACGGCGAACAGAAATTAATAAAATTAATGGTATCCAGAACATTTGGAACCCTCAACCAGGCTACGCCACATGACTCACATTCCAATATAACGATTCGATACTTCGTATTACAGAGAATACTGATTACCAATGCATAGCTGCCAACTTTTAAGCATTTTTGCTACCATTAAAATTGTACAGAGTTTTTCCATTTCTTTCGACGATGAAATAAGACAATATTTACTAAAAAAATTTTGTGGTAGGAAAAATGCGTAAAACTTGGCAGCTATGCCATTACTCATTAACAAATACATGTGGTTTGCAGCAGCTCTATTTATAAAAGGTAGTTTATTTATTCAGTCAGATATTTAATAATTCATAGAAGTCAATAATGGCAAAAAGTACTAAACATTGGTAATAAGTCGATAATTAAATATATACGTTTGTCGTACTGTTTGGTAATAAATAGAAATATGTTAAAGAAGTTTCAGAAGTTTAAAGACAGTTTCTATTATACTGACATTCCTCAAAGAAATAAAAAATCTTCTTTGTTTATGTCATCATTAAATTTAAATTTAGAAATACAATTTATGATTCAGCGTATTATTCAAATTTACACATTTATAATTATTTCAACTTCAGTGTAAATCAGTCATTTTGATGTGCATTTTTAACTAAATATTTAGTGATAGTTTAAGATTCTTCTCTTGGTCATAATCTGTAGTTATCATTTTCAAAGTCTTTTAGATAGAAAATCAAAACAAAGCGAATTATCTATTCCGAATATATTCAAGACAAAATCAATAAGTTTTCTGAATCTTGTCTAACGTAACAGTATTACAACTAACTGACGTATTAAAAGAATTTTATAATAAGTTGTTTTAACGGTACTTATAGGTAAGTTCGGTAGATAGAGGGTTAACTGATTTGCAAGTACGTCCTACGGCCATGAAGATTTTCCTTGGTCCATCACTTTAAAAATTTTGATGCCAAAATTTTTGGTACATCTCTGTTATCCCGTTGACCAACTTCGCCAAACTAATAGCCAAATTATAAATGTTGACGTAATTTTTATTTTAAATAACGAAAAGCAAATAATTAGTCGAATATTAATAAAAATATTAATAAAAAGTCGAAATAAAAATCACTTAATGACATTTTAAACACGTGAATGGCATTTAATATCATTGAATGTGACATTCACGATCCTCCATTATTGGCATTTAATCTTATGGTTTGGCGATAATTTTTTGGTCGACGGGTTAACCTAGTAGTACCATTTTTTAAAATTACAATTTCATTCTATTTAAAGGCTGAAATATTTATACTAAATATTATAATAATTTAGCTTAAAGAATGTGATGTTTATCTCACATTTTTCAATTTATTTTATATAAAAAAAGAATTAGCTTATATTTCATATGGCCTTTTGAAAATTGATAACATCTTGTGCGATTTTTTTTTTTAAGTAATGTTATTTTTATATATCATATTGTTATAAAAGTATACTACGAACATAAGAATAACCATGGAATAAGACACCGTTATTTCAGCTGAGATAATTTTGCTTAACACATTAAGGGTGTATTTGAAAAAATGATTTTCCACCTTCAACAGCTCGAAATTTTCACATACAATTTTGGACATATTTTTAAAAGTAGAATCATGAAACTTGCTGAGGCGATTTTTGAAGTGACGTACAAGGTGCCGTGTGATGTAATTTTTCGCTGATTTAATTAGAATTTCATTTATAAGCAATTATTTTCTTTTTCGTTCGCAGACCTCCCGCTTCGTGAAATTTGGTCCAAAACGCCGTTTTTAACAGCATTTTTTGCAACATTTTCTGCAGTTACCAAGGAATTGATAATCACGGCACCTTGTATAGTTCCTAAATAAGAGAATTCGAAAGTTTGATGCATTTGAGAGCAAAAATGAACCTAAAAATAAATCTGAAAAAAGGCAGTTTGGATCGGAATACACCCTTAATGCCACGATGACTAACACTGAACTTACCGTTTGGTGACAGTCACATGTGACTGAAAGTGTAAAATATCATATAAATCTACAAAAATTGTATTGCTTTATGTAATTATTAAGAAAGTACAACTCTAAAATAAATAATATTTAAGTAAATTTTAAATAAAATTTCATTAATTATTTATTACAATACATATTTTTTTTTGTTATATGTCCCACTTTAGACTGTCAGAAACCTGTGATTGAAAGTGTAAAATATCATATAAATCTACAAAATTTTTATTGTTTTAAGTAATTATTACGAAAGTACAACCCTGCAATAAATAAAATTTAGGTAAATTTTAAATAAAATTTTATTAATTATTTATAATAATACATATTTCTTAATTTTATACCACACTTTAGACTGTTAGTCATCGGTGACTGACTACACAACTCAACGTCTTAAATTTTTATCTGTTATTAATCGTAGAATTTGTAATATTAATGCCAATTATATAAGTAAAAAAATGTATTAAAGTACTGCAGCAGAACTAGTTGATTATGCGCTTTAGACTAACCAAGATGCATTGTATCGCTATCTAATATTATAAAACACTGTCTAAAATTTTTTTTTAAGTGTAAAACGTATTTCGGGGATTAATTACTGAATTTGTAGAATTTATTTGCGAATAAATATTCGAAAAGTTTATGTTTAAAAATCGCGGCAGCTTGTATTACTTTAGTATTTTATCCTGTATTTAGCTCTACGCACCGTGAGAATATAATATTTAAAAAATATATTAAATAATTAAATCATTCTGCCCGAAATAATTAAATCATTTTTTTGTTGATTGTGTTTTAGTATTTACATTAATGTAAAAAAAAAAAAAAAAAAAAAAAAAAAAAAAAAAAAAACTTTTCCCGGAAAAATGTTAAAATAAATTTTTATTGTAGTATCAATGCCTGCTTAATTGCACATTTGGAATTTTCTTACCTCCACGTTCAAGAAATAAAGTTGTCCTACAGGGCGGCTTTGTATAAATAACATCTAGTTATGACTCTGCCTCTTAATCCTTTGAGGGGCGGTGCTATATATTTCATACCCCCTAATTCGAACGAGATTCTCACAAGAATATTACAAAAAAATTTTACGTTTTTAACCCGGGAGAACGCGCGTTTACCCAGGGCATGAAGGGTTTTAACTTTGCCACCAATACAATTAAATTATAACAATCACTTAATTTAGACGGAGGCAATTCTTACAAATTTTGCGATAAAGTAAGTTAAAGATTGCTTTAAAAAAATACTGGTTGCAATTATAAAAACTATATGCACTACGGGTTTTTTAGACCCTGCGCGCGTCCTCGCGTGTTAACTGTGTTTTAGTGTTTACATTAATGTAAAAAAATAATCTTCCCGGAAAAAATGTTAAACTAAATTTATATTTTAGTATCGATACCTGTTTATTAGCAATCCTTCGCAGTGTTTTATCTCGGCGTTCAAGAAATAAAGTTGTTCTACAGGGCGGCCTTGTATCGCTACCATCTAATTATGGCTCTCCCTCTTAATCCCATGAGGGATGATGGAATATATATTATACTACCTTGTTTCGAACGTGATTTGCACCAGAATATTTTAACAAAAATTTACGTTTATAACTTTGACAACAAAATGTTTAAAAATTGCCTTTTCTAATTTTAAAACAAAAATTTTCGATTTTCCAGGTGAGATTTCAATATTACTGAGACATTATTGCTTGCCCCTCAAGGGGTTAAAAATATTATTTCCTTGTCTATTACATAGCTGCCAACTTTCAACTAATCTTCCGTAATACCTGGATTAGTTATCAAGGTTAACCTCATTTCGAACAAGAAAATTTATTAAATGAATTTTTATTTATTTAATTTCATATTTCTAAATTAAACATTTCATTTCTTTATCCCTTAACCCTTTAATGATCATAGCACTTTCATTGCTAAGATGTCGAAATAAATGATTGACACCGGTAATAAAGAACAGATTTATTTCTAAATAAGAAAACGTGATTTTTCACGTACAAAATAAAAGGGATATTTTTAGATAAAAATACCGGTGTCAGTGTTGCGTATCGGAATTAAAATTTTGTGGTTTCGTGGCGAAACCAATGAACGTTAAAGGGTTAACTGCCTGAATTATTCTTTTATAATTGTGTTTTTTTATTCTTATGTTAACGTTTAGACACCAGAAATTTTTAGATAGATTTTTAACCTTATACAGAAGCACCATTTTTGTAATTTTCACACGATTAATATTATACATAAAAATAGTGGTTGATAAGAACTCAATTTATTTTTTCATAGTTAAATAAATGGTGATGTAAATTTGCATCACTATTCAAAGAAGGGTTAAAAAGTTTTTGGCTCAAAATTCTTTAAACCAGGGTCAAATTGGCGAACATATTACGGAGAATTAATGGGATGTTGGCACTTATGCTATTGTTACCTGCAATTAAAATTAGATTTTTCTAAATATTTTTAATTTAGCAAGGAGAAAAAAGGGGACCACCAATGAAGTTCTCTTCAATATGAGTTTTTATAAAAACTATTACAAAAGAGAATAAATTCTGTTAGAAAAGTATATACTTATTTTAGTAATTTCGTGCAGCACCTCAAGATTCAATGCGTTAAAAATATTTTTAACTTAATGTTTACGATTAAAACATTCTTGTAAAAAGATATTAAAACTGTTACGCCCATTTCATCTATACTAATATTATAAAGAGGAAAGATTTGATTGATTGTTTGTTTGTTTGAATAGGCTCCGAAACTACTCGACGGATTTGAAAAATTCTTTCACCATTGGAAAGCTACACTATTTCCGGTGAACATAGGCTAATTTTTAATTGATTTATTCAAATATTTTTCTTAATAATTCAAAATTTCATTATTTTTCATACAGAATCAATTAAAATTTTTCCGATAAAATATAACCAATTTTCTTTCCCGTTGCCAAGAAAATGTAATCTGGAATAATAATAATAATAAATTAATTAATTCAATTAGTAATTATGGAACAAAACAATCTGTATAATTTTAAAATACAAAAGAAAAATAATGAAATAGTTTACTGATAAATAAACGACTATTACATTAATGGATTACCCACGTGAGTCATAAAATCGCAATTTTGTTGTAATCGTGCCAACGTGATCCGTAAATGATATCTGCATTTAATATTATTGACAATATCATTGTTTATATAATTTGTTTACATTATTTGGCAATATTACATTATTTGGCAATACTTGATCTCCCATCGACCAAAAAACTGTCTCCAAAGTATAAGGTTAAATGTCAATAATGGATGATCGTAAATGTCACATTCTTTTGACATTAAATATGTTTTACATAATTGTTACGTCGTCAACTAATTTTAATTCGATGTTTTATCTCAATTTCTATTAATATTTTAGTAATTTATTAATTCTTTGGTTATTTAAAATAAAAATTATATCCATTTGTATAATTTGGCGAAATTGATCGACGGAATAATCAAATGGTACCAATTGTTTGTTTACACTCTATCTGGTTATTTAGGTTCAAAGAATTAGCGTACTTATCGAGTCTCCGCCAAGTCATATGCCAAGCAGTCATTAAATCTGTATTTTAGCCTTACTATTATATCTTTTTCATCTGCAGTTATTTTACCATCACTAAAAAAGGATACTTCTAGGTTATCCCGTCGACCAATTTCGCCAAATTAAACAAATCGCCAAACTAATAGCCAAACTATACATGTTGACTAATTTTTATTTTAAATAACGAAAAAACAAATAATTAGTAGAATATTAATAAAAAGTTGAAATAAAAATCACTTAATGACATTTTAAACACGCGAATCCCATTTAATGTCATTGAATGTGTCATTCACGATCATCCATTATTGGCATTTAATCTTATAATTTGGCGATAATTTTTTGGTCGACGGGATAATCTAGAAGTACCTAAAAAAGAAATATTTTGAATGTGAAGGAAAAATCATTATCATGAAAAAATACTTGCAATTAATTTATCATTCATTCTAATAAAAAAAGGTACTACTAGGTTATCGAGTCGACCAAAAAATCATCGCCAAACTATCAGATTAGATGCTCTTAATGGATGATCGTGAATGTCGCATTCAATGACATTAAATACGATTCACGTGTTTAAAATGTCATTAAATGATTTTCATTTCGTCTTTTTATTAATATTTTTCTTAATATTTTACTGATTATTTGTTTGTTTAGTGCATATTTTAGTGCATTTTTTAATGCTTAATTGAATGGTACTAAGCAAATTCTTTTAAATCCAGTACTTGGTGAGATACTTCACATTTTCCTAATTTGGCGATGTCTTCGGCGCAAAAACCTCAAATTTTGAATCCTTATCTATCTATCTATCTATATATATGTAATAATAACGACGGCGATGCTCTATAATAGTGTATAAGCTTGTAGAACACCACTATTCACCAAGACTCAATAGCGGGATGAGCAGTCGTTCTGGCAAGTGGATAAGCCATGGATTTGTTGTCGTAGGAGTTTCTCCAATAACAATGCAAGAAATCAGTTTTTCAGTTCTTTATTATTTAGAGCACGAATTTAAGTTACTCCACAGATCACCGTTCCACACATCCATCACTACGGCCCTCGCTCACTAAGCTTCAACACTCTCGGCGTTCTACATTCTAGGAAAAAATGACATGGCTTCCGAGTAGTTTAAAGGAGAGATGCATTCTGACCTCCTGAAAAGCCAAATGAAAATAATCATTTTCACGACAAAACTAGCGCCCTCCTACACCGCGTCAATCATTTTAAAAATCCAATTAGGATGAACTCGAGCCTCAAACGGACAAAAATGATCAATTCTAATTGGCCGTAGCAGGCGGTCCTTGGCAAGAACTATCTTTTTTCCTCGGAAGAACAAGCCCTTTAGCAACGCGTATTAACACCTGTCACGCGATGTTAAAATAAAAAATAAAATTAAAATCCCAGGAATATTCCAGAAAGTAAAAAGCTTACGAAATACCTCCTGCCTTTTTGAGAAGCAAGCAATAATTTATTAATAACTAAAGTAAGAAAAAGAATTTTAGCTGTTACAAGTTACGAAACTAAGATTGAAATATGTTCCACAAATTTAGAATTGAAGCTAAGAGAGAACAAAAATGGGGCAGAATTTTTTTATTTTATTACATATATATATAAATCTCTCCTTTAGGAAGTTCATCGGATGGTCTAAAATAATAACATGTTTCACCATATCTCAGAAGCAAATTCAGGTAGAAGCAATTCAAGTGGAATTCAAGATAAAAAACCTACTAAAAAAATTTTAATTACTTTAGTACTTTTGTAACTTGTCAGTAATTTAGTCATTTTAGATGTATTTTGTCGCCAAAATCAACTTTGAACTGACCAATGTAAGATTACATAAATCAGACAAAAATTGTGGGTATTTGATTCGATATTAAGATTGTTTATTTAAATATATTTCGTTTGATTCAAGATTATTTTAGAGAAACTGACCAGCGTAGCGGGCGGAGGCTGCTAGTGATACATAAAAGCCAAACCGATCTTGGAAGGAATAAATAAATCTATTCCGTCTGTTTTCAAACGCTCTATCTGCCACATCTCTATCTAAATTGAGATAGAGACTTCAAATTTCATGTGTACTAGTATGTAATAATAAGAAGATGCCTATTTCATATCTGTAACCTCGATTAAGCGGTACTATTTTTTTTCGGACTCTCGAAATATTCGTTCTGATGAAAGGTATATAAAAACTTTTTTTTTTTTTTTTTTTTTTTTTTTTTTGAGTAATGAATGTAAAAGACATTGAAATAGCACAGATTTTGTATAAAGAACGAAGTCAATCGGATAATTAGTTCCCGCGATATTTGTAATCCCGTTGTCCACACTCTTCGATTTTTCATGATCCGATATTCCGTTCAAGTTTCAATCCAAAGATATATTTTAACTGGATATAAGATATTTAATCCTTCGCAGTAATCTGATTATTATTTTTGAAGTTATAGAGATGTTTCTTTTACACAGTTTGATTCTAGTTGAGTAGTTTGGCAATTTATAAAATTTGTCGAAATTGGTTCATCAGTAATTCATTTATAGAACATTATTATGTGTTTGAAATATTTAAATAAACGTTTAAACTTTATTTTGGAACTGCGATGCATTTTATAAATAATTTACACATTGTTTTTTTTCATATTTTATATTATGCATATCCATGATGGGTTTGTATTATGGTTGTTCTCCAACGACTACTTTTTTTCCGCTAGACTCATTCGACTCTGCCCATAAAATCGTCATTGACATCATGTTATTAGACATGCGGTTGTGACTTTTATGAATTTTGGATAATTTACGAAACCGGAGAAGCAACGACCGCCGAGAGAAAAATGCACAAAAACACTAATCGTAAATTTATACCCCTCATTAACTTGATAACGATACCGAAATTTGTAAGTATAATTAAGAGAAGAAAATCCTCCTAAAAAGAATATCATTCGGAATATTTTACCATGAAAATACATAGTTTGATTTTATTACGAGGTGTTTGAACGACAAATCTCATCCAGTCCATCAAAATTGCATATTTCAATTTAACTGTGCTCCTAGCTGTATTTCTGTTTGTGCTTATGTGACATTTAGCCAGAGAGACTGAAAAAAAAAAATTTCTACAGCTCAAGTGTTAAATACATATATTTTTAAATATTATTAGGCGTGTATATTTTTCATATTTTCAAGGAGTGTGGTCCGGTATTATGATTTGAAAATTCCATTTAATCTTACGGGCAGACTGGCGGCTATTTTTATATTATATCGTACCATAATTTAAAAAAAAATAACGAATGTTTTATAAGTTTTTATAATTGTCTGAGCGAAGCGAAGTCTTTATACTCAGAGATACGTAACGATATTAAAAGTCAAAAAAATTCTTTCGTCAAGCAAATCTCAAAAAGTACTTGTCGGATTTTGATTCTGTTTGTACCAATAGGTACCTATGAATGTAATCTGGTGAATGCACTACATACGAAAAATTAGTTCCAAATAGTTTAAAAGTTATATTAAAAAAACTGATAAAAAAGCACAATTTATTTGCATACGTCACAGAAATTTGGTGTGCGTGATTTTCACCGGCTGGATATTTTCGTAGATAACCGAATCAGTACATGGAGTAAATAGTAATCATTAACGCACTCAAAAATATTGAATGCAATAAAACATTTTAAAATTTAATCATGCAGGAAAATAAAACTGTTATTTTTTATATTAAAAAAATGTCATAAAAACTTTGATTTTGAGATTTTGTGATAATCTCTTAATAGCATTTTTTGATCGCTAAAAGAATGTTTTATATATTTCGCGTGTGAAAATTAGAAACAATTACGTTTTTAAATAAAAAGTTTCTTTTATGACATCATTTTCCCTTTATATTTATTTTTATTGCATGTTTTCTTTTAACTTATATTTTGTTTGTGTGTGGAAGTCAATTCTTGTCACTAATTTTTCGGCACAGATACCACAAGCGCATCAGATTTGGCGCAGTTTTTTTCAAAGCCCATTTGGCGAAAACTCCGTTTTCAAATAACGCTTACATACACATTTTTAAATAATTTTCTGTTTTCAAAAAGAACTTACAGTAAATAAAATAATAATAATAATTAATAACTATAAAAAGAAATATTTTATATAATTAAAAAAAGGAAATGAAAGTAAATAAACATTTTATAAGTAAATAAACAAATAATAAATAAATAAAGCCGGGTTACCATCTGAGGTAAAATAATGCCATTTTGACGCCAATTATGTACCCTGGTGCATATGTGACATCTTTTCCCACTTTTCATCCATTTCCTGTTGGCATACAACTTTGAAATTTGGAATATGTATGCATACCTGGGAGTAGAGATGTAAATTTTCCTGAAAAATAAAAGTGGCGGAAAAAAAAACTGGTTTTTTACCGGGTTTTTTTCGGAAAAAAATGAAAAATTGGAAAAATTGATTTTTCATGACTGTTTCTCCAAAATAAATTATATTTTCTTAGAGAATATTCAATAATAAACATTTTTTCTCATTTATATGTATTAAATGAAAATTATTTTCACTTTATATTACAAAGTAAAAAGAAAGTAGCAAAGCCTGCTTTTAAAAGTTTAGTTTTTTTTTTTTTTTCCACAGTCTAAGAATTTTTATTAAACGCTATTGTTTGTTATATCATATCTCTGTTGAAATGATTTTTCAGTTACATGTTTAACTACCAATTGACCTAATGTAAAAACCTGAACCAATATGACTGCAGTTTTGAATGAAATAAATTATGCATTCCATTTACATAAGTATAGTTTTTAAGTAAATGATACTAGTTTAAAGAAATTATTGCAGTTTTGTCATTATTATGAATATCAGTATTCAAAAATTCCATTGTTTGTTTAAAAAATGTGTATTTTTACATTATTACTTTTTTTCTTAGAATTATAATTTTATTTCCTTTATAAAATATGTTTAGTTTTGGTATAGCTTTCCAATCTCAACTCAAAAAAGTTTTGATTTAGTTTTATAATCTAAATTCAAGCAAAACTAAGTTTTACTTTGGCGTACTCAGGTCTGCAACTAAAAAATAGCATAGGATTTATTGACTGTTAGATTTTTACTCACTGAAAACAGAAAAATATTTTTTAAGTTTAATTAAATGTAATGTTTTTGTTTTTACCCTGAAATCTGATATTCTATTCTTGAATAAGAAACATATTCAATAATGTTTCCACATGGTAATTTTATATTTCTAAGAGTGGAACTCAAAAGTTATGAAAACAGAACACTACAAATAGAAAATGCTTACTATTTGAGGAATTAACAAAAGCAGTTACATACAGAGATAAACTTTTACTGTGCTTTAGAAAACTACAAAAATTCAAAGTGTAGTCAAGAGGGAAATTATAATTTGGAACATAGTTACTTGTAATAAAATATGGTTTTTTTTTTCATCGCAGTTGTACTTTTCTAATGCAAACTGCCCATGTTTTTTGCAACATAACTGTACATTATGGAGATAAAATGGAGGTCAATTTTAGATTCAACACCTTGAAAAACATTCAATTAATCAGCTATAACGAAATCTTGAAAAATGCAGTATAGTAGTGCCACCTATAGGGCAATTTACACCAAAAACTAAACAACATTAATGTATATCAGAAACTGTCTGAAGCTGTAGTTAAAAAAAAAAAAAGTCCTTGAGGTAAAGCTACTGTGATAATCATGAATAATGCAGCATAGCGGCATCATCTGTTGAGCAATTTACACCAAAAAGTAATGAGCATGAAGTTATGTCAAAGATTAACTTAATATGAAATTTTATAAAAATACATACATTAGTTTGAGATAGAACTATTGTGGAAATTATGAATAATGCAGCATAGCAGTGCCATCGGTTTGACGATGTACACTAATAACTAAACATCTCGAGTTTATATCAAAGTGTAGCTGAATCTAAAGTTTTGTGAAATTATGTGCATCAGTTCTTGAGATAGAGTGCCCATAAAATTTGTCACATACAGATTCACAGAGTGACAGATATTTTCCAAAAACCATAAAAACGTGTTCAGGACCTTCTAAAACGTTTAAATTACACCAAAAACTGGAAGTCAAATTTTTCACGAATTCAATACTTACTTCTTGAAAAGATAGATTAAAGTAATAAATGCATACTTCAAAATTTTATGTTGAATTTTTAATTTTATCATTTCCATTAATCGGCATATTATTGCAATAATTTTACACATGAATTAATTTTTAAAAAGAGAAGTTGCATTTAATTACAAATCTAGATTTTTTTCATGTAATCAAATTTTTGTGAAATTGTGAACTTTTTGTATATACTTGTACAAAATGTATTCAGAATTTTTGAATAAGAAATTATTATTATATTTAGGTTCCTATTTAGACATTTTTAATAAAGTTATTTACATATATATAAGGAACTTAATCAGATTCAGCTGCTGTATGGCATGAGATTTTTTTTTCTTCAATCACTGCACTTGCGAAAGATTCCATTTGTTGATTAAACTTTTTCTGAAATGTCTGTTTTCCAGTGAAATTTTGCAAAGGGTCTTGTGTTTCAAACAAGAAAAAAATGTGAAGGATCCTTTCAAGTCTTCTCAAACAGATTTCTGCCCAGAGATCAGATTACCCACATTAAAATTTTCATGTGAGACACTCAACATAAAAATAAATAAAATAAAAAGTATGAGAATGTAGCTATTACAAAATTTTCACCATATTATTTCATAAATGAAATTTCAATTTTTCCAGTTCGGAAAAATTGAAAAATAAGCCTTCGGAAAAAACCGAAAAAAACCGTATTTTTTTCCACTTTTTCCGGTTTTTTTCCGAGCATTCCCATCTCTACCTGGGAGCAATACTGGAATTAGACATTGATTTTTTTTAATTCGAACCAAAAAGGGGCAACGGGGGCTATTTTTTAAAGACTTATACTGCATAAAGAAGCCACATACCTATTTTTATATACAAGAAGAAGTAAGTGGTATGTAAAAACAATTATAGTATACATAAATAAAATACTTGAGATAATACACTAGAGATATAAGCACCGGTTTTGGCGAGATATTTTATGTCAATTAGGCGAAAATATCGTTTTGATTACCAGATACATATAGCATGCTATAATAACACGTTATTTATTTATTTCAAAATGAAAAAAAGGAATAAACGAAACATTTTCTGTTATTAAAAAAAAGAAATAACAATTAATAAATGATATTATTTTTAGAACAAACAATTTATTATAATATTTATATGATAACCAGCATGTTAAGCAACTGAACGCCATTTTGGCACCAATTAGGTACCTCGGTGTGTATAGGGCATATATGTGCCATAAACCTGAGCATGAACGTTTACCAAGTGTGTTTTCATAGTCGCTTATACCTTTTTGCAACATAGCGCACCTTCTGAAGCCAAAATTGCACGAAGGAAAAAAAATCAATATTTGCAGTTTTTTTTTTTTTTTTTTTTTTTTTTTTTTTTTTTTTTTTTTGTAATGCACATTTTGTAATCAGTAGGCTCGATAATCAGACCTCGTTTTTTTGCTTTCAAAGATGATATTTCATACGACGTCTTTTTTGGATTCGTCGTTTTTCCATATTTGATAGTATACGTCTACTCGTTTTGTAACTTTTTTTGTAACTTTCTTTCTTTACTAACAGCGACATTTGGATTTCCTATTTAAATAAAAATTCTTCTCAATACAAAGAATTTTGTTAAAATAAATAAATAAATGAAATGCGGACATCTATTGCTCAAAGCACCAAATATTTCCTATTGAGTTAATAAAAATCAGTAAAAACATAATTTTTATGATAATAAAAAGGTGACTTATGTAATAACAGAGGCATATATTATGTACGTTATGGATTAAGTATGAATATTTCTCCACCATTTATAAATAATAATAATAATAAAATAAAATGCGGACAGACCAAAGTCTATATTTGAATGAAAACAACAACCATTTTCTAAATGCTTTAAAAAGATGGCCAATGAAAAAAACATATATTTCAAAAGTATTATGAAATTAGTTCAAAACCATTTATTTTAAACTAAATGAATAAAAGATTTATATTTTTAATGAAATAAATGGGATTTGAAAAATTATTGGAAATTTATCACCCTAGATGTATCAATATTACAATCAGTACTTTGTATGCAAAATGGAACAATTAGCAATACTTTTTGAACCCGAAAAATGGTCGTTGCTTTTTTTAAGGTTAAAAAGGAGGATACGAAATATTCCTATACAGAGATGATAAGCCCCCGCTTATTGCATAGCAGAATTTTCTTATAGGAAAAGTTGTTTTTTAAATCCGCAGAATGTTCCCATTTAATAAAAGATTTTCTGTATTAAAATACCGGTATCCAAAATGCCGGAGACTTGGCAGCTCTGCCTATAACATTTTAATTAATCACGGTACTTTTTTTAATCAGATTCAAATTTAGTGAAGACAACGTTTTTTGGCCAAAAGCAGCTTTTTTCCACATGTGTAACTACGATACAATTCCTTGATGCTGAAATAAAATGTTTTGACTTATGCTATTATTGCTTCCTCTTATTTATTTATTTGAATTTTAAATAAGATGACTCAAAATCGTGTTTTTTAAATGTACGGAAAAAATGCATTTCGAGAGAGGGCGAAAAGAACACTATTTGGCGATTTATTACCTGCGTTTGGCTAAGTTTCTTACTACCTTGTATTTAATACTCTTCACAATACTTCGCTGTTATATGGACTTAGGCGCTTTTATAAAAAGTTTGACGTAGTTCGGGCTTAAGAAAGTGAGTATTTTACTGAATAATACAAATAAATGAAAAATGAATACTAAGAAATACTAATAAAAGAAAAATGAAGCGTTATATTGATCTATGTATATTTAAAAATGCATCTGCTAGCACTATTTAGATAATTTATGTGTATATAATAGGAGATAAATTGCTTTTGATTCTGCATTTCTATGCTTTAAAGCATTAACGTTTGTGTGTTTTTCGTTATCATTGGGAGTACCTAGCCGATTTAAAAAATAATGTCGGCAAAAAAATGTTGGTAACTATCTTTGCTGCAAAATATACTATATTTTGCGTAGGAACAATAATCACCATCAATGCACGAGCAAAAAAAGTTCTAAAATTGAGAATTCTTTGATGTCGATATGACTAAAAATTTAAAATCTTTTTTTTTTTTTTTGATGACAACTTTTAGGATATAATATTCTCGTTATGAACGATTTCTAAAACATTCGACAATTTAATTTCACAAATTAAACATTTTTTTTCTAGAAAAAGTTTTAAACCCAATTTATTGAGAATATTGCAATTTCTAGGATACTGTTGGGGTCAGAAACTATAACTTTGGCATCACAGTAACTTATAAGATGTAAGTGCTCGTTTAGGACAAATTTTTAAAAAAGGATTCCTTAACTCTTATTGACAACCTCATTGCATCCGTGGAAAACAGATATTCAACATTATAAACTATTCGGACGGATTTCACACAGTATAAAATACATTCCATTCTCTTCAAACATAATAGTTTATGTTATTTATAGTTTCTCAAATCGGTGCGAAGCTTCTGTTTATGCTCATGGCATCATTTCAAAGAGTTATATTTCCAATATAGGAAAATTTGGTGTTTTATTTTCTGTATTACTTTTAACATTTTGCATATTTCCAATTTTATATCCATACATGGTTTGCTTTTCTTTTATAAAAATAGTATATGCAGCTTTATATATAAGATTTTGTAATTCTATGATTCAATATGCTTATTTTCATCATATTTTATCACAATGAATGACCAATTAAAGGTAACATCTCATTATCTTTACTTATCGCAAGTTATTAAATGTTTATTCTCAGCAATATCGCTCAGACTAATCCCTCTGAGGGAAGTCCTAGTATAATGTATACAGCAGAGATTATTTTTTAAAAAAGTTGCATGAATTGAATGCAAGATAACAGTGAAACGTACAGTACTTCCATCAAAAGTTAAATATTTAAATCGTAGCTAGTAGTCGTCTCATTTATTCGCAGAATCGATAAATATAAAAGCCGTTCTCTGTGTGTATTTTCGTTATGTATGTCTTCAATTTCTGTCCTATTCGCTTTAACACTAGAACCGCCATTAGGGGGCAAAATGACACCTGCCAGATTGATATTAATCGATTCGAACCAGAATTATCTTCATAAGATATGTTAAAAGTATGTAGCACAAAAATTGCCTAATTAAATAAGTTAAATAGTTTAAAATTATAATACTGGTGAGAAAAACTTTCTATAAAATTTGTGTAAAATACCCTACGGTTCTAGTGTTAAATTAGCTATATATAAGTTTTAGAACACAGAAACGGTTGTTGTCAATTTTAAACAATCATCGGGCCATTATTTACCCGTTTTTTCCTACCATCTTCCATTATTAACATTACAGAAGTATCTAATTTTTTCATTTTTAATTTCAATTTTTCTTTCCCGTTGCCACGCCCCAATAAATGACACGATAGTTAAAAAACAAACAAACCATAACAAGTGTATTTGGCTTTTATTTGCTAATAAAAACAAATT
Source organism: Maratus speculifer (assembly GCA_964019185.1). Classification (NCBI taxonomy): domain Eukaryota; kingdom Metazoa; phylum Arthropoda; class Arachnida; order Araneae; family Salticidae; genus Maratus; species Maratus speculifer. The sequence goes on along the minus strand of OZ025300.1, from coordinate 209,621,819 downwards.
GTCTCGCGATATTGTTGCATTTTTTAAATCGACGTCACCTATATTAATAAAAGAACAAAAGACTGTGTGTCAGCGTGTGTGTGTGGCTAGCAAAATCTACAGCATGTACGAGGCTCAAAATGTTTTTGAGAGTAGCCGCAAATATCTCCTGATGCACCTGAGCTTCAGAATTTCGAAATTCCAATTATCAACTGAATAATTAATTAAAATCCATAACTCACTCTCATCAAAAAATCATTTTTTTTTTCGTTTTTTTCTCCATTCGCTTGCTTATGCTTGATTGGTTGTTTTAAACTTTTGACCCATTAATTAAAAATCTGGGACAGAATTAAAGAAACCAATTTAAAAGTCTGTTTTTTTTTCCTCCAAAGACCTTTAAAATTCATTGACCGGCAAACATCCAGTATAATTTAGGATTTTGATCACAACTGTTGTACGTCTTAATGTTGGCACTTAGTGCATTAGAATGTATCTGTGGTTAATGTTGCAGTAAAAAAAATATATACGAGGTTTCTCTAGGAGTTATTTTATTAATTATTGATTAAATTTAAATGTATTCTATTTAATGTAAATTTTTTATGGCTTTAAATTGCTTTTAAAACGAAAATAAAATGGCTGTCATGCGTGCAATTGTTCGAATTCGCAGACGATTAATATACTATAATAAATTATCAAATAGCAAATTATTTCTACTTGATGTATTTCTGTTGTTCGATAAAACCAGACGATTATTAAAATGATATTGTCAAACTTTGCTTTTTAAAAAAAATATCCGGATGTAATAAACCAATGAAGATCGCCATGAGACAACATTTTTTTGTAAATTAAGATTTATTTCGAATGAAATTTTTAGTTTCGGATTAGGTTTATGTCCATGGAAATTTTTTTTTCTGTTCGGATCCAGTTATAGTAATTTGGAATAACTTTGTCCGTTTCGGAATTGACTCATTTCATTATTTCGGGGTTTATCGAATTGAATTTTTATGTTAGGCTCAAATAACATGTATACAGAAATTATTTTGTCGTAATTGGATCGGGTTATGATTCATTGGAACATTTTTGTCCGGTTCAAATTTGCATTGGGTCAGATTCCAATATTTTTTCATATTGAATTTTTAAATTTGGTTTGGATTGCGATTTTGTCTGGATGGGTTGCAATTACGTTTACGGTTAGACTTAGGTTATATTTAATTTCCGGTTAGGTTATAGTTAGATCACGGTTAAGTTACATTTAGGTTAAGGTTAAGTTGCAGTTAGGTTATGATTAGATTGCGGATAAGGTTGCCATAAGATAAAGGCTAGAGGTTACATTTATGTTATGTTTAAGTTACGGTTAGGTTACGGTTAAGTGGCAGTTAGTTTACAGACAGGTTATGGTTACGGTACAATTAGTTACAGTTAGGATTTTGACCGCAGTGTGAACATTACGCATGCTTTGATTAAAAATATAGACTTTTTTTTACAATGGATCTGAAATTATAATATTATATACATTTAGATAACATTTTATACATAGGTGCCTATCTTACATTAATCTTCCGTAATATGTGTGTTAATTTGATCCTGGTTTAACGAATTTCGAACCAGATTTTTTTTTAAAGAAATGAAATTATATGATTGCTACTTAAAAAATTAAAAGTAAATAAAAAAAGATTCATAAAATATTTTTTTTTTGGTTCGAAATGAGGTTAACCTGGATCAAACTAATCTAGGTATTACGGAAGATTAGTTAAAAGTTGACAGCTATGTTTATAATATTATATACATTTAGCTATTACAATATTACTTTTAGCTAATCATTCAAGTATCGATTTCATTCACGGTATAGGCGGATTAGAAAGTGATATAATTAGTTTGAAATTCAAAATATTTCACTTGATATTTCTATGTGATAAAAGTAATTATTTACATGACTTAGCAGTGATTTTTGCGGATAAATATCAGCACTTTAACACGAAAATCACGCGATCGCTACACACATATTCCCTCCCGCGTCTCCCATTGCTGTCATTTTGAGCCTTTTTACAGCTAAATATACGCTCTTTTTTTTTTTTTAACCAATTTTTCACACAGTCAGTGGCCGCGTATTTCAGACAATGTATTTCCATATATTTCGAGTTAAAGAGAAAATCATACGAATTTCAAGTTCGTTTAATATTATAATTACGGATTCGGGCAACACCGGGTGGGTCAGCTATATATATATGTAAATTTTCATTAAACATGCATATTTTGACGTAGCCTCTGCAATCATTGTAATGTACTAAGTTTCACTAATGCTGTGAGAAATGAAAATTTGAATTCCCGTTGTCATAATCACTTCATTTTACTACTAAGTCTTATTACAATTAATTAACCAAAACAGTTTATGCATAATAACTCATATTTAGCATTAGATTAATTTCAACACAATTATAGAAAATGGTAAATAATTCATATGAATCGTAATTTTCCAACTGGGCGAAAAATGTCCAAGCCAGAAATCGTACCGGGGATCTCTTGGCTGAAGCTGACAATGCTCTGTTAACTGAACTATGCTGGAATCTGGAAGATTAAAATCATACAACTCAAATTTTAAATGTACATTAGAAAATTTAATACCGCTGTGACTTTTAAATCGGTTCCCTAAACTGGGAAATATATTATAGTTAGTACTAATTCATTTTGTCTTAAAACACGTCATATTCATCGATATATTTCGTTTGATTGTAAAGGTTCGTTTTAAAAATAGGAATAGCTTATAGGCTTAGCCGTAGGCGTTACTAACAGGCGTAGCGATCGTAGTCTGATAGTAATAAAATATAAACTTCTTTAATAAAATGCCAATTCTACCCTAAATTCGTCAAAACTATATGGAACTATCGCGTTTCATTTAAGAATGATGAATTTACGGAATTATTTATCAAGAAATCCATTCACCTCAATAATTATCTTCTTTAATCCCTTGGGGACGGGCGACACGTATACGTGCCGCAAAAAGGGCTTAAGAATCCTCCTTTATCCCCACCAGTAAAATTTTATTGCAATATTTAAAATTGTTTAATAGGAGCATTTTCTCGATTTAACTAACGATTTAAAAAAATTCTGTGTTTAAAAACCGGTGCGAAATTATTAAAAAATCCGTAAAAGGCTCTCGTCTCGAAGGGTTTAACCAGAGCTGCCAAGTCTCCGGCTTTTTGGATACCAGTAAATAAATACAGAAAATGTTCTTATATGTAATTGGAACATATCGGAGATTTAAAATAGTCAGAGTTTCTTTAAAATAAAAGTGGAGTGCAAAAAGCCGGAGACTTGGCAGCCCTGGTTTAACCCTCTCCGGCACGGGCAAAATCTGTTAGTAACATGAGAAATTATCGACTAGCACCGGAATTCACAAGCGATTTTTTTAGATATTTTGAATGACTTAATTTGAGCTCTCATTGTAAAAGAAAAAGAATTTCAAAAATGTTATTGGTGCCATTTTCAAGTTTTGGAATTAAAATTAGGTGTCCCAGACCGGGTACAGTGCGCCGGAAAGGGTTAATACCTGAAGATACTCTGGACATTTTAAATAATAGTACTGCGAAATTCAGATATATTTTCTCATTACAAATGATTAAATAAGTTGGTAGTTATAACATTTTGAGTAAAATATTTACAAAAATAATATTATCAAATAATCCAAAATATTCTTATGATAATATTACAATTATATCGTAATAACAATAATTTGTATTCCACAACGAAAAGGTAACAACTTATTTATAAATAATTATTTTGCTTATAAGGCGTTGCTTTATTAATAAAACATTTTTCATATTTTAAAAATTATCATGTTTCAAATCCTTTTCATCGATTCATCTTTGGAATGTAAGTAGAAAATTTATTAACGTGAAAAACTGGAATAAACATTTATTGGATTCAAATGAAATGTATAACGCTCTCTATATTACCGACATTGTCTAACAATTTAACCCCTTGGGGACGAGCTACACGTATACGTGCCGCAAAAAGGCTTAAGAATCCCTGTTTGTCCCCACCATTAAAATTTTACTTTAAAAATTACTTTATCTAATCGGAACATTTTCTCGATTTAATGAGTCACAAATTTCTTTTTTTAAAAACCGGTGACAAAACATTAAAAATTTCGCAAAAGGTTTCAGCCGGCAAGGGTTTAAAACATATTCTCTGGATGGCTAATTCCATGGGTTCTGTAGTGTAAGTCACATAACTTATTAATTGCTATGCTTGTTAGTCACCGTTATTTTCGAAAAGTCTGCTTGGCCTTATTCAATTAATGAGAATGTGCCGATAAAATTAATCACATTTTTTTCGTTCTATAATACTGGTAGCCAAAAATAGTAGCCTGTGACTTACACTACAAGTACTCATGGAAATTGCCTGGATCTATCTTTTCTCATGACGAGTGTTGGAATGAATGGTTGGATGGTTTGTAGGATAATTACACAGTTGGAACACGGACAATTTCGAAAACATAAAGGGCGTTATATAATTAATTTGAAATTAATATTTATTTATGAGACATGAAATGTCTCGTCTTAAATAAGAAAAGAAAAATATGGGAATTTTCTGGTGTGAATAAGAAAGTTTCCCTGGTGTTTGTATATTATTGCTTTAGTTGTGCCCATACATTCTTATCCACTTATACAAAGAAATTATTGTTATAATGTCTTAAACCAAGTCTTAACCTTTTATTGGGCAAATCTATTTTTTAGTTAAAATGTTGAAAATCTTTACTGCTACCAGAATCTATAAACAAATTTATTTCAAAATAAAAAAAAATGACTTTTCTCTCCGATTTTTATTAACACAATTTACCTTACTGAAAATTCCTATTTCAATCAACCAGTTTTTAATAAACATTAAGTGCTAAATATATTACCACAGCGGGTTAAAGTTTGTGCCATGAATAGAATGCAAAATAAACATTAAAATGTACAATGCTTTAATCAAAAGTTACCTATATAAGTTGTAGCTTGTAGTCGTTTCGTTTATTTTATGAACGTGTAATATTTTACTGAATGAAAAAAAAAAAAAAAAGATTTTTTCTTATTTAACAGGATTCTTATTCTTCGAGGACTTTGAAGCACTTTTAATAAGAATTTTTGTAAGGTAATATTTGCCTCATATATTAGGGGAAAAAGTCTATCTTTAGATATAGCGAACAGTACTTTCCGAAATTTCTGATTTTAAAACACTTAAAATCGTATCCCTTGATGTGTAAAAATCCTGTTCTAAAACTGTGCACACCCTAATGACACCATTTCAAAATTTACCATTTTTTTTCTATTTTTTCCTATATTAAAGTGCTTCTCTTATAAAATTTATAAAAAATATAGTTCAATACGAAAATCGAAAGACTTGGTTTCTATGTTATACAAGAGCTAAATATCGCTAAATTTGGAAAACTGTGTTTTAGTCACAGAACTTCACATATAAAAGGAATTCTTAGTGGATCATTTCCATGAAAACTTGTCATGTCTGTCACACAGCTGAAATCGAAAATAATGGTGGTCATCAAGACCACCATTATTTTCGAAAAGTTTGCTTCACCCTAGTCAACTGATGAAATATCTTCGATAAAATAAGTCACATTTTTCCTTTCTAAAACACTGGGAGCAAAAAATCATTGTGACAGACATGACAATTTTTCGTGAATTAGCCAGTGGTGATTCATGGTAAATGAAGCATGCAAGGCAAAAATTAAAAAACAAAAACAAGTAGGAAATCGTACATTAACCCCTTGAGCTCTGCTGGTAGAATTTTCAACCACATAATTTTAATTCTGAAATATCACAATGGCACCAGAAAATTCGACCAAATTTATTTGAAAAAGGTTTAAAGCATTTTTTCATATTTATCGTTAACCGTTTTTTTTTTCTTTGCAAAATACTGGTGCCAATTTGGCATTTGGAATTTTGAAGAAATTTACACCCCAGAGCTCAAAGGGTTAAACGTATCAAATGAGGTGCGTTCGTACTATAACAATTTTTTTAAAATATACAGTTACTTTTAAAATATACAGGAATTAACTTGTAGTAAACCTCAGTAACGTAGATCAATTTCATAAAATGTGACATAGTTTAATATAATTAAAACACGTCCCAAACAATGTTCCTTCTGTACCATTATATAAAGGATACTTTTGTGTGGCCCTGTTAATTTATAAAAAATATTCTTTGTGCCCAGATTGTACAGAATGTATATTTTAGTATATATTTAATAGATTCATGTGCATTTCATTATGTTCAAAAAGTGTGACATCATTAAAATGCACTTGAAACTATTTTTTTTTTCATTGACCGTAAAGTAAAAGAACTCTTGTGATTGTCCTTGTAATTGAACTATTCATCAGATTTTCATAAAATTTGAAATGACTCGACAAAATTATCTAATAATTATGTATTTTAAATTTCAAACGATTCGGGGATAGAATGCACCTAAAAATAGTCCGCGTGATCAATGTTAGATATCAGTGTTCTCATTTCCTGTTATCTAGAATTCGTGCGTCTCAGGGAAATTTAAGCATCTGTTATAAGAAATATCATAACAGAATATTAGTCTTATAAAGAATAAAAATCTATCTTTATATCGACCGACCAGTTTAAATTAAATTGTGTTACTGAAACATCAAAATCTTCTGAATTCTGTGATTCATGCAAGCCCTGTTATTTTAATTTATGGTTCTCTAATTAAGTTATAATTATCATATAAATGATTAATTCCCTTATGGATAAATAGCATTTTCTGCATTGAATCCAATGTAAAGTTATGCTCACTTTTTTTCAACACTGATTGTTGGAAACCATGTTGGGAAATTAGAAGTTAGATGGTTAGATAGAGTTCAGTGGTTTTATATGAATGTGCTATCAAACATAGCATAAAAATACTAACATATGTGAAATTTTATTGTTCGGAAAACTATAAGTAATTAAAGTTACATTAAACGAATTATAATTTGTGTATAGTTAAAGAGCATAAAATTAATGTTTTGAAAATGGGTGACCTTTTGTGAAAAGTTCATATTAAAAAGTTATACTAATTTGAAATGTCATATTGTTATAAAAAATTAAAGCGTACCTTAGAATTACCATGGACTATGAAAATATTGGTTCAGAACAGATAAATTTGCTTTAAAATCAATTTGTGTTCAATCGAAAAAATGTTTGATATTAATCTTGATCGAAAAACCCTCAGGATTTAATAGATTTGGACCACACTCCTTAGTTCTTGAGAAAAAGGGATGGGAACTAATATTATAATACAACTTATATACTTCTAAAAGTATGGGAACGTCGTATCTCTGTTGGTATGTAATTAAGCTTTAGTAATCCCATAGACACTAAAAAAATTATAATATTGTACATCAATTCTAATTTTAATTAATTTAATTATTTTATTTGTAACTAGATAGATTTATAAAACAGCTTAAATAGATCCAAAACTGTTAATGTTTTTAAAAATAATTTTCCAAACGTATTTTATGTATTTTTTTATCGTTGCCAATTCATGATTAAAAAAATATGTATCTCTTTAACACGGTAAGTCATTACGATAATGATATAACACTAATTTTAATGTAATGAATATAATTATATTAAAAATTAGCACAAGAATTAAATTACAACCTATATTTTGCAAATTCAAGATTTTTAAATTTTGCATTACGGTTGCTTGTTCTTTGAACCTTGTTCTTTGAATTCTTGAAATAAGCATGCTTGTTCTCTTTTCTTTATCTTCTTTCTAATTTTATTTTTTTTTATTTCAATAAGTTTTACTCTATGATGATTAGAGTGTGCCATGACAAGATTTGTATTAATTGTAGACTTTTTATCATGCATTAATAGATCTATTTTTTAAAAAAAATTTCTTTAAATGATGAGAAATTATGGTTTTAAAAATCAGAAATGCTAAATTGTTGTTGAAATGTGCTAACATTGTAAATAAAGTATGATATTAAGATTTCTAATCGAGATTATTAAATTATAATTTCAAGTATGTTTATCAAACAAAAAACGAGAAAAACAGATGTAGCGCGCCCCGCTATGGAACCCGCTGGACAACGAGCGGACGCCATGCCAACTAGGCTACGATGAAATTAATTTTTTTATTCAAAGTATGTAACTAATTTATATCACAATGTTTCACCCTCTGCCCCTCACCTATTTTTTAAGAACTTTAGCGAGTCAATTAAAATCCATTGAACGCAAAAGGTTCTCTGCCCAACAACATGTATAAATAATCCAAATCTGTGATTTCCAATGTTGACCATCTCCTTGTAAGAACTGCTTGTTTGGAGAAGACTAAGAAATTTTCTAGCATATAAAACACTTAATTGAAATCATAGTTGTCAACTTGTACGGATTTTCCCCACTATTAAAATAGTAATAACAGATATCTTGTTCATCATCGGAATTCGTTAAATTTCGACGATTGTTTTGAACAAAATTTTCTAATAAATTTTGCGATAGGAAATATCCGTAGAAATTTATAGCTATGCTGAAATGTTTTCTTTTTTAAGACTTTCAGAAGAGCTTTTGCATGCTGTAAACGGTTCATTTTAAAGCCAGAATTGTCATATCGTACCAATAGTTTTTAGTGCAACTGCGTTACAATATGTACATGTAAAAAAAAAATCTTTTTATAATTTTAAAATTTGTAAATTGAGGTGTGAATTAATTATTTAAATACTTTTTAGAGCAGAAATGCCTTGTCTTGAAAGAGTTAATCCTGGAGGAATCACGCATTACCAAGTTTAAATTGCAAGTATATTTATCAAACAAAAAGAGAGAAAAACAAAGATAAATCCCGGTATCGTACCTGCTGGAATGTGGGGAACACCATGCCAACTGAGCTACGTTGAAATTTATGCTTTTTTATTGAAAATAAGTATTTAATTTGTAACAAATTATTAGAGCCTACACCCCTGTTTCGCAAGAGCTTCGGAATGCTGTGTAAATTCAATTGAAAATTAGGGAGTCTCTGTCCTACAATATGTATTTGAGTAATTAAAGTCTGTGGTTAACAAGATTTGTCCTCTCCTTGTATGTACTGATAGCTTGGAGAAGTCAAAGAAATTTTGGAGCATCTAAAATAGTACACTGAACTATTTTCTTTAACACTTTCAGGAGCGCGTTTGCAGTCTTCAAATGGTTAATTTTAATTTCAGAATTGTCAAATGGCACCAATAATTTTTTAACAAAATTACGATATCTTAATGTACATGTAAAAAAAAATCTTTTAATTATTCTGAAATAGTTTTTTCATAATTAGCGGTAAGAATTAATTATTTAAATACTTTTGCAGCAGAATTTACCTGCAACTGAAAGGGTTAGCCTTGGGGAAAGTTTTTATTGTTTTAACTTTGTTGTTAACTTTCGTCTTAACCCTTTCCGGCACGGGCAAAATCTGTAATAAAATGAGAAATTATCGACTGACACCGGAATTCACAAGCGAATTTTTTAGATATTTTGAAATCTTTAATATAAGCCTTTACCGTAAAAGCAAAATTTCAGTAAAATATTACTGATGCCGCTTGTAAGTTTGGAATTAAAATTAGGTATCCCAGACCAGGCACAGTGTGCCAGAAAGGGTTAATACGTACAAATAATAATCAACTACTTATTTAACCCCTTCAAGACGAGAGCCTTTTACGAAATTTTTAATCGTTTGCTACCAATTTTTATAAACAGAAATTTGTGCCCTATAAAATTGAGAAACTGGTCTGATTACATGAGGCAAATTTTACGGGAAAATTTTACTGGTAGGGACAAACAAGGATTCCGAGCGATTGAGTCCTGAGCTCTGATGGTTGAAAACTCAACCATCAGAGCTCAAAGGGTTGAAAAATGGTGACAATTGTTAAAACTTTGACCTTCTAGAGTCTGCCATCCCCTGTGAAAGTAATCCTCGGTTAAAAGAACTTTTAACTCCTGCTGGACCAGAGTTTTTTACAGAATTTGTAATGTTTTATCGCTGAATTTTCAAAAGAGAAGTTTTCGCCTAATTGGTTCAAGAAAATGGTCGGATTAAATAAGAGAAAAATTAAAATTTACAGGTGATAATAATCAAGAATTCTGAGTACTTAATGCATTACGTATACTAGTCGTTCGGCCCCAAGGAGTTAACCGCTTCTCTGGTTTGCCCGGATGCCATACGTGCAACGTGCTTTTGCAAATCATGATTTGATTGTACCATGTAAGGGCATCCATATTCCAACATTTTGATTTATTATTATCAACAGTAATTTTTCAATGTGAATTTTGCATTTTTGAATGGGAGTATTTTTCTGATTCAATTAGGTGAAAATTCCTGTTTTGAAAAAGCGGTGATAAAATATTAAAAATTCTGTAAAAAGATATGAAAAATATATAGGCCTTATTTGAAAGATAAAAAAAAATCTTGATCAGTTAATTGGTTAGTATGTTAAAAAGTATACATTAAAAGAAATCATGATTTTTTATGGTGTAAATAAATACAAATTCTTTTTTATGATTTCAGATCTTAAAAAAAGAGTTTTTAAACTAATCGGAAAAAAAAGTTTAATCAAAGGTTCGTGCAAGTTTCCAAACAAGTTTCTGGATGAAGAAAATGTTAAATTCTAATTATATTTAAGAGATTTGTGCCTATAGTAAATAAGAAAAATTATTTATAACATTTTTATGTTTTTAAAGTAAAACTCTTTGTTGCTTAAATAAAAATTCCAAAATATCCAATGTAATGCAACAAATTTTTTTTCTCCATTAAAATATTTAAAATTAAGATTAACTTTATGAAACCGACTCTACAATATACAACTTGTCCATGAATAAATGTCAATATTTGAAAATTGTTTACAAATGAAAAGATTGGTCGTAAATTTGTGAAATTTTGTGAGGAACATAATGACGGAACGGCAATTTGCTTGAGCGAAAAAAAGAGTTTAAAAAATCTCCACCAGAGAGGTTTTTAAAAAGGATTACACGTTTAGTCCCCACTCACTGAATAGTAGGCCTGAGTTGTGATTAAAAAAATGATATCTCTCCTAGCAGGAGTGTTTTGGAGTTTGTAAGATCTGTTCAATTCAAACACTAAAAATTTTTTAAAAATATTTTACGTTTTATTTAACTTTAATTAAATAAGCTAAAAATACAGATCGCCCTATACAAAATATTCATTGTCAATGACTTATCATGCATTTTAAATAGTTTACAAAATGTATTACAACGAAAAATTTTCATCAGAATTTTTTTTTACTAAATTAAAAATTTCCAATTCACAACAAGAAAAGTAATAGTTCTTTGAACTTAGTTTAATTTAACCCCTTCGCGAAGCGAGCATTTTACGAAAAATTTAATGTTTTGTCACCGCTTTTTTGAAACAGAAATTTGTGCCGTCTTAAATCTAGTATATGCTCCGATTAAATAAAGCAACTTTTACAGTAACATTTTACTGGTGGGGATAAAAAAAGAGTCTTAAGCCTTTTTGCGGTACGTTTAAGTGTCGCTAATCTCCAAAAGTTAAGGTATAATGTGATTATGCAAAGTAAAAAGTATTCTTTCTCAAATTCTGGGTAGAATTCTGAATTTCCGAATTATAAAAAAAAAGCCAGACTGACATTTGTGCTCTGAAATCGTCTGGTAAAATTTCGCCACCAGAGGGCGTGAAATCCTAGCATTGTAATAATATATATAGAGAGAGTTACACTTCATGTTGAAGAGAACAAATCTTTCATCGTACAAGCTAGTACCAGCAGAGCCTGATTACTAACGGGGCACTCTCTCCCCAGTAAAATTGCATAGAAATTTTCGCCTTGTTTAAACGCCCTTTTCAATCAAAATTACTATCATTAATAAGGAAAAAATTTCTATTTACTTTTTCTGGTGGGAGAGTGCCCTGTCGATAATCAGGCCCTGAGTACCAGTGTCATCATGTGGAGAAAGTATTGGATATGCATCGCTCAACTGCCTAAAAGATCAAGATTAATTCCGGTATTACTCGTACTAGCTTAAAACATTTATAGGAAATAACTCCCACATGATTTCGAGATTTGACAACGGTTGCTTAATATTCTCGTTAATGTTGATTCAGAATAGAGTTGGAATATTCTTTGTACAGACCAAGTGCTTTATCAATTTGAAGGTTTAGTGAATGCTCACAGCTGCCGAATTTGGAAACCAAAAAATTCGCGCTCAATCTTACAGGTTTCGCTACTTTCAACAAAAGTGACGAGGGATGTGGATTTTCTGCAATTTTTCTGTCCATTTCCTCGAGGAATTAAGTGCTAGAGGTCCAGTAACATATTCGATCACCGGGAAGTTCTTATGATTTATTTTCAAGAAAAAGTAACTCTAACAGACAATTTTGTAATTTATGGATTTCTCCTCCCAGATCTGTACATCTCAATCTGTGTATGCTTTGGGGATAATATAAACATTTGATAATGATAATACAATTATTTTACCTGATCTTAACCTTTCTCGAAGAGAACCTTTTTGCGTAACTTTTAGCTTTTTACCTCCGGTTTTTCTAAATAGAAAATTTTCCCTAATCGAATCGCGAAAATTCTCAGTTTAAATATAAGACATTTTACAATAAAAATACTTGGTGAGAATCCTGAAGGATTATCAGCACCTTAAGTGGCACATGTTTCATCACTCATCCCCAAAAGTTTAAGGACAACATTTTACGACATGGTCTTAAAATTTACTATAGCACACTACAGTCTATTATGGAATATGCTATCATAATTATCCAAATGGAATCTAAAAATAATAGTTGTCATGTGGAACAATTTGTGTTCAAATAAAATACATAAACTATGGTAAATGTATGATAAATGTTAAAAAAAAAATCGTCTGGTGGCGAACTTTTGAACTAATCTTTTTTTTTTCTCGATTGAACAAATTTCCATTTTTTTAATGTTCTTCAGAAAATTTCACAATTATCAGAAAAAAAATTTTGTCAGGTAATAACTTTAAAGTTGAATCGGATAATTATGGACACCCAGTATCAATATATAATTATATTATAAATAAATAAAGTTGTTTCTATGTTTGAGATAATCATTGGAACTGCCAGACCGGTTTCAGAAGTAATGGTATAAAATAATGGTGTTTGTCCCTGTCTCCACAATAGGCTATATTTTATGATCGTGCCACTATACCAAAGGGTGTGGTAAAGCAAAAAAGTCCTTAAAGTGCGATTTTCGTGTTACTGAAGGGTACAGAAACGTGACATTTGAAATTGTGTTCACTTATAATACATTAATGATAATATGACTTATGAGATTAAAAAAATCGGAATTTAAAAGTGAGATAAAGTGCGAAAAAAGTTCTAAAAATCCCTGTAAATGGCGATTTCTAGGAAATCTCAAGAGTACCAAACCCTTTTGTAAAGTAATAATTGAATATTGATTTTCAAAGCCATGCAAAAATCTACACAGCTTAGTGTAACATCTCATTTTATTCTGAAATTTAACAGCATTTTGACAAGTATTTTACACGAAATATTAGACGAAAAAAAAGGGAAATAATTTATTGGGAAGACTGCCTCTGCTGGCTCTCAGATTTTTGCACTCTTGGTCATAACCTTTATTCTAATACAGACTTTACTTTTATAAAAGTGTCTTCTGACTGTTGCAGGATAAAGAAATATTCAAAATGTCTATTTCTGTGTCACTAATGAGCCTAGAAAAATCCAATTTAGAATGAGAAGTGCTAATTAGATAAAAATAAATTTTAATAATATTTCCTAAAAAATTCGAAATTTAAAAAAAGATTTAAATTGGCGAAGAGTGTTTTTAAAACCATACTAAATTGCGATTTTTATTCGCTCTCGAAAAATAGCAAACTTCTAAAGTAATGGCCGCAAATTGATGGTGACAGCCCTTACTTTAACATATACGACATTTCATGCCGATGCTACTACCACCTCGGAGTTGCAGGAGAAAAATCGTGATTTTTTTGATACTGCAGGGGTTAGCAAATTGAAATTATGCATGACAGTTACTTAAAAGATTTACCCTAATTTCCTGCCTATAATCCGCGGATAAAACAATTCTTTTTCGACCCAGAAATTTTATTTTGTAAATGAAGGCAAGTATTTATTGCGATCTGAAAAGTTATATTTTATTTAATAAAATTTCTGGGTCGAAAAATGATTGTTTGATCCGCGGATTATACGCAGGAAATTAGGGTAAATGATCTCTAAGAACATTTTCTTAAAAAAAACATGAAATTTAAAAAGATTGAAAATGGGTGTTTAGAAGGCATGCTCACAAAGCTAAAGCAGGAAAAGCTGTAAATGAGGCAATAAAAGCCACATTAATAAAAAATGGCTCGAATCAGAGCGACATATTTTCTATTTTAGACGACGACTATTCTATTTTAGCGACATATTTTAGACGATTAAAAAGGACACAAAAAATCCTATTCATAAATTGATATAACTTGCAGAATTGATAGTACTGTACCGCACTCAGTAAGAATAATTATGATAAACTCAAAACACTGTACAATAAAATATGAATTAAAAAATTCTTTAATGCAGAAACATACTTTGTTCTTACTGCGAGGAATCTCAAGGAGGATTGTCATTCAGTACAACTCACCTTCATGTTCCACTTTCACTGTAATCTTGTTCTGTTTCTGGTTGTTCTTAAATGGATATAAAAGACGGGCTGACAGAATAAAAGGAATTTTTAGTACATGTAGCACAACCGTTAATTTAACATATTTTTCAAAAAATCTGCATTTTTTTAATACGTTTGTATATTTTTCTAATTTTCATGAAGTGTGGTACTGATATTTTATGTTATTAAAAATTCATTTATCCCTCTAATTCTCAAATCAAAAGACGTTCTAGGATTTCCGCAATTCAGACATTGCTGGACAGTTTCGGCTATGGGGGTCCGAAGTAATTTTTAAACTTTAAATTTGCAGCTTTTTTGTTCCGTTTTAGTTGTTTGTTCCGTTTAAATTATTGTAAAACACTGTCACCGGAAACATATTAAAGTAAATATTAAATACATCATTGTTGATCAATCAACTGCTGAAAGAATTTTCTTCAATGAACCTTTAAAGGAGTAAAGTTGTCCGATTGGACGGCTTTATATGTTTGTTGATCAGATGTTTTAACGTGTTGATTTCGCTTGTCGACAAAACTTATTATCCCCCTTACGTTAATTGATAAGTGTGTTTTTTTTTCAATTAATACAGAGGAAGTTCAACCTTCTTTAACCCCTTGGGGGACGGTAGGATATAATATATCCAACTTACGATTAATAAAGTTTTGCACACTTTGATTGGAAAAAGGCGGGAAATTGCTTTGGGGCCGTCTATAAATGATATGGGTTTTTTTGTATTTTTGACTCCCTTGCCCCTTTGGTCACAATATGTCACACTTAATTTTAACCCCTGCCCCCCCCCCCTTGTCACATGTCACGCTATATTACGTAAACATATAATTGCAGTTGAGAAAAAAGCACTACGCTTTTTTCAAATTTACACATTTCAAATTTTATTTTTTAATTTTAACTCTGTTTTAACACTATTGTGAAGTTGCGGGGCCATTATGGACCCTACCAAAGGAATATATTTCGGCTCGATTCAGAAATTTCTTTAAAAAATAAAGATAAAAAGATACAAAAAAAGGGGGGGGGTGATTAAAACACTTAAAGAGTTTTAAATAAAATTTTCTGGTATAAAATATTTTTATAAAACTAGGGTAAAAGTTGCCGTCTTTCTAGTCTTTATACCCTTGAAGGGCGGTGATGCCGCCACGGCATCACCTAATTTTAATTCCTGAATGTCACATTGGCACCCGAGTTTTTTAAAGAGAATTTCACCTTTATTAAATGAGCGAAAATACACTTTTACTAGTTTACAAATAAATTTTCTTCTGAATACTGGTGTCAATGAATTACTTCAACATTTTGTGAAGATATGTATCTTGCCCCTGAAAGGGTTATGACCTTTGTGAGTGACCTTTGCATGAGTTAAGGTTTACAAAAAAGAAAAATATAATATTATTAATATAGAATAATATTAAAAAATTAACATGAATGAGAAATTGAAAACAGTAATATTTTGGAATTTGAAATAGAAATTAACATATTTGCCTGTAAATCTTATCTTTATGAACACAAAATAATTTAATTTTAAAATAATTTCATACTTAATAATTTATTCTACTGAATTTCAATGCTTTTGTTTTAATCAAAATGTCTCATGTCACATTTTTCCTTATTCCTTCCCACCCCCTTGTCACAAAATGTCACAATTTCATTAACTCCCCTCCCCCTTTCAAGCGTATCATCATTTATGGACTGTCACTTTTCCTTATTTTGAAATATTTTTTTCCGAATTTCCGATGGAAATTCAAAATTGCCCAAACACAATAGCTTGTTCTTTAAAGAAATAAATGAGTCAGTCCTCAGCTGTAACCGGTTTTGCAGAAGTTGATTACCGCCGAGGGAAAATCCCACCTGTAAATTTAATTAGAATTTTACTCTTTGTTTAACACTTAATTACTGCAAACTATCTGTGATAATTCCTCTTCTAATGTCACAATTAAACTGCGTGTGTCGAAAATTTATATTTTCCCTAAAAAAGCGCAAAATTTGGAAAAAAACACATCACAACATAAATAATTTATATGCAACAAGAGATGAGTTTGGTTTTAAATGCGATAGAGAAAAGAACACTGATACTGGTTCAAAGAAATCGTAGTCAACATGTTAACCCAGAAGAATACTCGCCTTGCCTGATTGACCCAGAGTGCAGTGCATATTTTTTTTCAATTGTCACCACTATTTTTTTAAAGTAATCATCAACTCATTTGATCGAAAAATTTTATAAAGTTGACTCCGACTAAATAAGGTGACGATTATTACATATTTATTTTTGATGACGAAGAGGAAACCATTAGTACATTAGTAAACTACGTGGTCTTGGATTGTCAA
The DNA here is from genome assembly GCA_964019185.1 of Maratus speculifer. Lineage (NCBI taxonomy): Eukaryota > Metazoa > Arthropoda > Arachnida > Araneae > Salticidae > Maratus > Maratus speculifer. The sequence goes on along the minus strand of OZ025300.1, from coordinate 209,604,877 downwards.
ATCACCCCACATTTGTCCTGCTGGGTTAAGCTCCAAATTTTACTCGATCATCTAAAATGATTCTACTCAAGATCTCTTTGTTCTGGTCAGAAATAGTTTTATTTTGATCACGCGGCATTTTAATCTTTGAAACTCATGGAACATAAAATGGTTAAAATTTCTGAGTTTTTATTTATTAGCCTAAAAAATAAATCTAAATGATTATGGTGTGATACAGCCCTTCCCAAAATTCTTCCATGTATATCTTTCTTTGGCTTTTTTATTTCCAAGTAACCCCTTTTCCCAAATGATAATTTTCACGTATCCCCCCCCCCCCCAACACGATCGATGCGTACCGCAGAATGGGAACCGCTAGGTTAAATGATTATGGACCTAAGATATTCTGGAGATGGAAGGTATTAACCCTTTAACTGATTTACCCGTACGCCGTTCGGACAAGACGAATTTCTTAATTCATCATTTAAAGATTTATGACACCACTTTTATTTTAAAAAATAATTTTATACTATTTAAAGACGGAAATGTTAAGTATGTAAAGACGGTAAATGCTAAGAATATGTATATATATATATATTACACATTTAAATTTTTTTGGCCAAAACTAACCTTTATACTATCTTAATTTTCTTATAATAATGTTCCGTACTTACTTCAAATTATTAAATTAAAATCTTGTTTCTAAATCTAATCTGTTAATCTTTATGCAGACGATATAAATTCTTAATTTGCCTTAAAAAACATTATTCCAGTATGCGTAAATTTAAAAAGATGGCTCTAAATTAAAAATATTCTTAATTAAATTTTTATTTCTTAACATTCCAAATTAAATTCATTTTTCTATGTTTTTTATCAACCCTTTTTAAGAAAGTCTTATTAAATTTATTCCAAAACCATACCTTTCAAAAAGTATCATTATTTTATTTTATCTATTTATTTATTTTTCCTCCGTCAACCTTGATAGTGTGCATATTAATAAATTCATTTCTTTTCTTTTTCTCTTAAAATTAATCATTTATAAAAATCGTCTGCCTAAGAAATCCTGAGTCGATTATAAATTGGTTAAATAATATTTTTTTAAATAAATTTATCGTCTGTGGAAAATAGTCTCGTAGCTGGACAAGAATTCTGTTTACATAAAAGAATGATGGTTTGAGGTTACAGAATATTCTGGAATTTTCTTTTTTAGATTTAAGAGGGAAAGTCTCGAGCTGAGAGGGAGAATTCCTGGGGTTTTTCTTCGATGAGTACGGCTCGCTGAAATGATGATGGAATGTTTCGGTAAAAGACAGTTTGCAAAAGGAGCTTTTCCCTTTCTCATGATTACGGATTAAATAAATGAACTTACAGCAGCCAATGAGTAATTATTTGGATTCTCTACATCTATTTATTTATTTTCCTCGGTGGCTATGACTTCTCTGCGGTGAAAGGGAAACCCGGCGTTGATGTCTCTGGCTCCTAACTTTTAAATCGTCGCAATATACTCTAAAGTCCGACAGGATTATTTATCTGTGCTGCCTTTTTCGAATATTTAACACTAGAACAGCCGGATTTTGGACTTACCTAAAACCGCCATTCGGGGTCAATTTGACCCCTATAAGAAATTCCAGCCATATCAAAATAAAAATGTTTTTTCTTGATAAATGATGTTTAAATTTCAAAATATAAAATTTTTTGAAGATTTTATATTTTTTCTTTTTTATTTATTTAATTGTTAGAGCACGTGTATGCCCATTTTTACGTTTTTTTGAAATGACGGTATATAAAAGACAATAAATAATTCAATATATTTTATTACACAATACCGTACAATACAGTTAATTATACATATATATATTGATATATATATATATCATAATATAATAATTTTACACAAAAAATGTGATAAGAAAAGAAATAAAAGTTACAAATGCAAATAATACAAATAAGCACACAATATGCTTCAAAGTGAGAAAATAAAGAAAACAAATCCTGAATAAGCATATATATGTGTTCAAAAGTTACTTAGACATCAGCTCAAAAACAGAAATATGAGCGCTAGACTGTGAAACACACATTTACCCTTTTTTTTAATTTTTAAAAATTAGTTTCTGACATCCCTTACAGCTTACGTCAGTTTTATTTTTATCCCTTGCAATGTTAAAGGTACATTTCTTTTGCTTCAGAGACTGTACTTGATCTATTAGGGGGGGGGATTGGCAACATGATGCTGAATTTGTGCGGGTTATTTGCCATGTATTGGATAAATGTGCACCTTGATTTACATGGCAACAACTGTTCAGCAATGGTTATTTCTCCTCCAGGATTACAACACGAATAATAATTTGCAATCAGGTTGTACCAGGTTTCAGAACCGAGAGCAAATTTATCTGTGGCAGGTGCTTCGCTCTGTTACTTCGCGCATAGAATCTGAGATACCGCATGATTTTACAGAAAGGATTGGGTGACATTGTGTCTTTGAACACAGATGGTCTCCAACTTTTTTTCCATAAATCATCTGCACAAAGTTTTGAATAACCTAGTAGAAAACGGGCATACAAGAGGGAGAAAAAAGCATCGAGTTCTACCAGAGAAACATAGCAGTTGCTATCAATTCCAAGCTGACGTAGTGCTTCAGCAAATGGGCATGTTTGAACAGCATTGCTGCAATCACCATCAAAGGCCAGGCTGAAGTTGTATTTGTCCCAATGTTACGACAAGCAAACGATGTTTTTCCACTTACAATTTTCACAATATTTCGAACTGGTGTGCGATCTGTAGTGGAAGTAGGGCTGATAAGGCTCATTGAAATCCAAAGAATATCTTTCGATGATGTGTACATTTCGCAACTGTTGCCAGCAGAAATGTTATTGTCTCGTCCTGCACATGAGCTTCCTGATCCGCACGAAACAAGGGAAATCACTTTGGTAGAATTTTGCACGGCATCACTGTTACTGCTTTCAGAATACGACGCATTCTGTAAATCTACATTACGCCAGCGCTGCCAGGGCCTGATTATCAACGGGGCACTCTCCCACCAGAAAAAGTAAATAGAAATTTTTTCCTTATTCATGATAGTAATTTTGACTAAAAAGGGCGTTTAAACAAGGCGAAAATTTCTATGTAATTTTACTGGGGAGAGAGTGCCCCGTTAGTAATCAGGCTCTGAGCGCTGCTAGGATGCCTGCATATTTCATGATAGAGTCGAAATGCTTAGAAAAACCCTCCTAACTGAAGGCGAGCACGCAACAGAGAGAATACTACTTCCCCCTGCATCGCTATGCGTCATCCAAAGAAAGCAAAACTGCAGTTTACTGTTCTGTTTTTAGTAATTGCAATAAGAAATGGGTGTCCCCATGCTCAGTAAACAAAAACGATCGGGAGATATCGGGAATTCAAAAACAGACTTTAACTTGAAAATTTGTCATTTTTCTTATGGGGCTCAAAATGACCCCTTTTGGTTGTTTTAGGTATTTCGATGATTATTTTCTTTAATAATTAATGTAGAAAGATGAAGAATTGTCACAGTATGCTAGATAGTATTTTAGAAAAAGTGAAAAAAAATATGAGCTGCGGTGTTCTCTTACATGTCGAAATAAAACATTGGAAATTGGAAAAAAAGGTGAAATGACCCCAACGGCGCTTCTAGTGTTAAAGAAAATTGCGATGGAGCAAAGTAGAACATGCTATCGCCGAAGTTCGATTGAATTGTATGTTCTGAAGGACATTCTATATGGTAGTTTCGGCTTGCTAATGAAATCGGCTGTGGAACGAATGGATGATAGGTTTGTAAATCGCCGATAATCGACTTCTCGTGAATGTTCTTGGGCCAAAATCGCCGTAATTTCTTACTTAATTAAAGTAAAAGATATGCTCTTTCTAAAGAACTTCACAGCTATGCTTGGAAAGATGCTAATCTGAAAGAATTAGTGCTTGCTTTGAGTTTGCTTGTGTGTTCCAAGACGATTGAGATTCATTCTTTCATAGTCGAGAAAAAGTAGTCCTCGTGGTGATGAAAAAGAAGAAAAAAATAATAATAATTACAAGACCATTTCTTGTAAATTGGTGAATAGACAAATATTTTTCGAGATAGTTGAGCCCAATAGGATTTCGGTGAGATTTTTTTTCGTAGCGTTTTGATTATTATTATTTGTATACTTTTTATGTATTTATTTAAATTAATTATTCTCTGTTTGTCAGGTTTATTTATTTGATTATTTGTCTGTGAATTTTATTTACTTGCCTATTTATGAGTATTATTATTATCATTATTATGTGTTGGAGATTGAAACATTTTTGTTCTTAAGGATTAAATTGAAGAGTATGATATTCTTAGACAATTACTGTTGCATATTAAAGATTATTATGATATTTTTATGCACGTTTAAAGATAAGTTCGTAATAATAATGAAGTATAAAAAAAATTAGAAGCTCAAGTTATATTTTAAAAAGTACATTTTCTATTTTATTGATATTTGTTTGTTATCAAGAACTATTCTCAGAATACAGTATTTTCATGATAATGTTCCTACAACTAAACATTTACACGTATACAGATTGTTCGTATCAATTGGGTTGATGTTCACAAACTGTATGTTTTTTGACAGCACAATAAATTTGAAAGTCATATGTTCAACAGTTTTATTTTAAGTGTACCAAAAGACTTCTTGTTAAAAAAATATGCAAAAATTAATTAGTTGTCGAAAACTAATTTATACACGAAACTAATTTCGTTTGATTTACATTGGGACTATAGTGTGTATATTCACTGTTAAACATTTTCTTTTATTGTTATATCTATTTTAAAAAAATAAACATACGTTAAATGTTTCGAAAATCTGTTTCAATTTTTTGTACATGTACCCTTGCTGTGTTTGTACAGGTATCGTTAGAATCCTGGATTTCTAGGTCAAATACGAATATGTTTTATTTAAAAAAATTTTAGTTCAAATACGTAAAATGCTACCTTATGTAAAGAAAAAATATTCTACATGAAAATACTGCTACTGGAAAAATTCCTGTGCCTTAAACCTTCCCGGCGCGGAATAAATAGGTTTGAAATAAATAACTTTCACCAACATTTATTAATAAATTAATTAGAAAATACAAATATGCTTATTTTCAGGTATTTCGTAAAAGAAAAATTCTAATTAAATAAGCTTGATGCCAGTAAAATAAAACTTAGTAGTCCTTATATAGGGACACCGCGACTCAAAGTATGAATGATTAGCCCTTTCACTGCTGCAGTCTGCAAACGGTTAATTTTATAGTTCAAACTACCAATGAAATGCGACACCAATAATTTTTTTAATGCAATATCGATCTCACAATATATTTGAAAAAGAGGTTTTGATTATTTTCAAATAAGTTTGTTATTAAATTGCGGTGTGAATAAATTGTTTGATTATATCACGAGCAGAAACGCTTTGCCCCTAAAGGGTTAAAAAAATGAATAACTTGTAGTAGGATGAAATATTTTCCATGTTTGATCTAATATCCTTATCCATTTTATTGTTGAACGCATTGCTGAATTCGTCGTTCTTTTGCCCAAAACCAATTGCTTTTGAATTACATTAAGTACTTTTTTCTTTTTAACGCAGTATTTAACTTTCTTGCAATCCTTAAAATACTATTTCAGCATGAGGGAGACTCATAATGGATGTAATAGTACACATATTAACATTAGACTTTTCGAAATCAGGGGTGTTTAGAAGATGGCATATGGATATATACTCCGTATACTTTCTGCAATTTTCATAGAAGTTTCGTATACCAACTGTTTCTCAAATAAAACTATAGCATGTACGCAAGGCATTACATTAATGGCTTTAACATATACGATAGCTGCCAACTTCCACGCATTTTTGCTATCAATAAAATTGTGCAGAAGTTTTCGATTTGTTTAATCGTAAACCTTTAATCATCGACCTTTTATGTGCGGCCCGACATATATAATGATTAACCCATATTTATACAATTACCTCAGATGCGTATAAAAAAAAAGTATTTAAGATCTTCAGTATAGCTTGCTATATTTGAATATGAGATATACCTTATTGTTTATAATAAACATAAAATTATGTTAAAAACCTTTTTCTAGTTAAAAGGTCTTATTGTCCTTTTTGTTTCTTTCTTATAGTCGTTTTTTTATCCCACAGTGATGTACACATTATAACGTGAGAATCCATCATGGTTATATTATTGTGCTTCATGCAACATATAAAACAAATACTGTTTTTAGGGTTGAATATTTGTCGCCAAAAAGAGTACAACCGAAAACAATGTAGACCGCCATTGCCAGTTAGAAAACTTTTCGCCTTATTTCTATAACATTTGCAACAGAAGTACTCTATGAGGTTTTCGGAAATGATTGATGCAAAATTTTCTGATAATATTTCTTCTGTAACAAACGTTCAATCTTAGTGAAAATACTATCTTTGTTATACTGCATTGTTATATTTTTTATTTTAATTAATATTATTTACCCTTTTTGCGGCCCGCCTGTTGTCGGAAACTTATATTTACGACCCGCAAGGAAAAAAGTTTGAGTATGGCTACGCTAGAACATTGTTGACAATGCAGATATTATATAAAATTCGTTTTCAGTTGTGTAAGAATAGGGCTTGTATTCATGGCAAGACATTTATGCCTTGTTTTTGTTTGTAAAATGTATGGTTGTAAACAAAATTTTAAAAGCTGTTGACCCCATCGCCTTGGGAGCCTTTTACGAAAATTTTATATGCGTGCTGCCGGTTTTTAAAAACAAACATTTATATCTTATTAAATAGCGAAAATGATCCTATTTTAAAGAGTAAATTTTACAATAAAATTTTATTGGTGGGGATAAACAAGGATTTTCGAGTACTTTTTCTTGCCCGTGTACGAATCACTGGTTCCCGAGGTTTAAAGAAACATTGGCAATACAAAATCCTCAAGCAATGCATAATCGGAAACGTTTTCCAAGCGCGGTAATAAAACTACAAAACATAATAAATGAAGGAGACGAATAGGAAACATATTTATTATTCTTAAAGCCGAAAAAATGCTCAGACGGTTTCGGCAGTGTACGTAGTAGATGGCGCAACAGAAGCTGAAGAATCAGATAACGTTGGATGTCCCCAGGTGTAGCATCAACGCTTGCTGTGAAGCTTCATTACGCCAATAATCCGAGTGAAAGTAATATGTAATCCCGATTGTAGATTTAATCTCGAAGAACTAAGTGAAACATTATAAGGTATTTGTACCCTATATGGACAGGGCTCTCAATATGGACACCCCTAATATTTTTAAAGGTAATAATTTTAATCGAGAGATGGCTCAAAGTTTTCGCGAAGAAAAGCAGTTGAAAAGATAATTGGCTGGAAAGTGTAAAAAAGCGCGCTGTTCGCCATTTAGGAGGAAACTTCTTGTTTCGAGATGTGCTTATCTTAATTACTTGTAAGCTTAAATTCTTATTAGACATGGTAAAATTACATTAAATGTTGAAAAGTGGAGTATTTTAGAAAGCTAGTAAAACATATTTTCAATTGTTATTGCATATTTTGCTTAAAAATAATTTCCTTATTCATTTGTTACAAGATTTAGTAAAACTACGTCCGGTTCTCAATATGGACAGATTATGTCCCCATCGACTACAACTGTAAGAAAGAAGAAAATTCAACGTTGCCAAGCAATAAGTTGAAAAGTCATCAAAGTGGTAAAATCTTTGTTCAACAACATGATATTTGAACAATCCCCCCCAAAACCTTCCTCCAAAAAACCCTTGCAGAAAAATACCCCCCCCCCCCCGCCAGTAGGATATCTGTTGGCGAAATCGTAGCGAAATCGTAGGTTCCAATGATATGACTTCCTCAACAAAGGAGAGCTGGTACTGCTTCTTTTGAAGTATTGATGTTTTTTCAAACATGCGGCCATGCATCACATGTGGCAGATATGTTCAAGAGGATTATGTGGGACTTATTGCCCATGGTGAAAAAGTTTCTATTTGCCCATGCTGTGAGGACTGGGTAATAACATATGTGAATTAGCAGACAGATGCTATAAAGCTAAGCAAAACCAACAATATTATTTCATAATATTTACTAGTAACTAAGGGGCTTTGCATGGGTCTTCGAAGGGTAAAAACCGAGAATGACACCCCCTTCACTAAAATGCATGCTCTGAAGATATTTACTGTCCCCTTCCTCTTCCGAATACTTTAAGATACATTTTTTTACTCCCTCTCCTCTAAAATCCTTTGGAAAAGTGGCTCTTCCATACACACTGTGCAGAAAGCCAATAGGAAACACCTCTCCATAATAGGGACAGGTATTTCCTTATATGGACACTTGTAAACATTTTTTTTTGTTTTTATCATTTAAATTAAACCAGAATAATTACAAGGTCGCTAATTTTAATAATGGTAGTCAATAGTCTAAGGCAGAGGTTCCCAAAGTGTGCTCCGCGGAGCCCTTGGGGCTCCGCCTGAACTTTCCAGAGGCTCCGTGGCGTTGCAGGGAAATAAACAAAACATAAAAGAAATTAGCATATTGCAAGCGAAAGATCTTCAAAAGTATGTACGAACTTTGTAAGGGAGTAACCTTTGTAATAAAGGCACTCTAGCATTTTTGAGATCGTGACGTCAATGATTTAACATGTGTAAGCGTGAAAGCGACATCTATCCTCTCTTTTACTTGATCTATCCTCTCTTTTACCTCTCTTTTACTCTTTAACTTTCTAGAGCGCGTGTGTCTTTCTCGGATTCTACAGTTATGTCGCGGTTAGAAATAATATGTAAATTTGTAGTATCTCAGTTTGCAGCATATAAAAGCTTGGAGTTTGAGTGTGTGTAGGGTGTGTCTAGCGGCCTTGGCCGACTAGGTGTGACTAGTGGCGTCTAGCAGAGTGTGTCTAGCTGCGTTGATTGATCCAGAGCGAGTTGTATCAAGTAGTATCGAGTCTTCAGTGAGTTTACAAGGAGTTTTGGAAGGAGATTCGAGGAAGTGGCCGGTGGCAAGAGTTAACGTTGATTACAATTGAATATTTTCAAAGTTAATAAAGAATATATATACAGCCACGGGCTGTCTAATAAGATTTTATCTAGCAGCTTAGCCGACGTATAGCTGAGAAGTAATCTGAAGTGCCCCGATTGAGTTATTGCCGGAGCTGTGAGTATGAGTTTAACCTTTTAGTATTGTTATCAGTTGTTAAAATTACAGAACTGCTCCACGTCCCTTGAGCCCTAATCGTTTTAAATAAACTGTTTTTATCTTACGTTCTGAGTTATGTCTGCATTCAACACCCAGTACGAGCACCCAACCGTTACAACTTGTGTGCTTCAAAAATAAATATACGTATATATAATTAAGTTGAAAAATACAATAGTACACTTCAGGGTTATTTAATCATTTGCATTATACATGTATCTACTGTCTGTATAATATTTTTGGTTTGAATTGCTTTATTTTATGTTTCTGCATTTAATGTGTTTTACTAAAAAATCGATTTAAAATAAGCTACAAGAAGTAGTATTCTGAATCGAATGCACAACGTGTATCGAAACAGAAAAGGCCCGCCAGTGCGTTAAATCTGCTTGTTGAACAAATCAGAGAGCAGTTTTGTTTTTTGGAGCATATGTTTATACTTATTTCTTTTTTGATAGCTCTTGAATTGATGACTGTATTGAATGATGCCAAAAAACAATGAACTTTATAAAATCAAGACCACTTAATAGTAGACTTTTCAAACTAATTTGCAAATATATGGGAAGCCTGCATCAGTCCCTATCACTGCATACTGAAGTAAGTAATCCGGGGGAAAAGCGATAACACGTTTGCTGGATCTGCGTGCAGAGGTTGAAGACTTTTTATTTTTATTTTTATTTTTATTTGACAGATCACAACCCTTAATTATCAACAATTTTCAATGATAAAGACTGGTAATGTAAATTGGCATATTTGGCAGACATTTTTAGTAAAATGAACGAAATGACTTTATCGTTGCAAGGAGAAAGTATGACTGTTTTTAATCAAACTCCAAAGTGTTGGCATTTAAGAGAAAACATACCTTCTGGTTTGAATGAGTAGAAAACGCTGATATAAGATGCTTTCTTCTTATTAAAATATCCTTAAATGACCATAACATCAAGTTTGAAAAAAAAATATTTAAGACCATGTCGATCTTCTGATAGATTCGTTTGAGCAATACTTTCCAGCTGCTCAAAATAAGATGCTGGACAATTTTAAATGGATACGAAATCAATTCAGTGTGTAAAAACAAAACCACACAGCTTAAGCTCTGAGGAATACGAAACTCTCATTGATTTAATATCTCAAGGCGATCTCGTAATCTCTTTTCATTGCAAGTGTATCACTGAATTCGATGTTATTTGACAGATAAATACAAAATCTTGTCAGATAGAACAAAATTGATTTTATTTTCATATTCAACGACATATCTGTGTGAAGCTGGATTCTCCTCTTACACAAGTATAAAAACAAAATTCAGAAACCCGATTAAATTACGCAGAACCAGACATTCGCTTAAAACTGTTGAAAATTGTACCAGATAAAAAAAAACGATGAAAATAATTTATGCACATTTTTCAAACAAAACTTGTATATATTATTGCTCGTCAAACTTTATGCAGTTAAAAAAAAAAAAAAAAAAAAAAAAAAAAAAAAAAAAAAAAAAAAAAAAAACTATTAGCATTTCATATTTGTATATATTGCATATAGTGTTATTTTTATTTTTGGGATTTTTATTTCCTTAAACTGTTTATTTTATTTTCATTAAATTTTACTTACTTAAATCTTATATCCTAGTTTTAAAAATTGTATTTAATTTTTAAAACAATATTTGTTGCTTAATACGGCTTTTTTTAAAAGATCTTCTATCACTTAAAATCCCTCACTAGATTCATTTGTGTGTAATATGTGTATATATTTCTTTTTATTTTTATACCTTTGATTTTTTAATCTGTTTATGTTATTTGTATTAATTTTTAATTATTATTTTAATTGGTGTCTGCCACATTTCCCAAACAGAAATAAGTCTCTAGCAATTTAAAAAATATATATTGGTCCTTTACATTTGTCATCACACTAAGAATTTAAAATTTTGCTCAGTTCCTTCTCAAACTTAGACTTTTCGTCAATGAGTATCCGTCTTGATATAAATTTAATTCCACCCATATATCCCATTTTGCTAGTAAAATTTTTCTAATAGTTGCAGTTCATTTAACATGTATAGTTTTAACTGCATATCTGTTTTAAGAGAAAAATAATGACGAAAGAAAGTTTCTTTCAAAACTATAATTAATAGCCAAATAATTTAAATATCCAAAAAAATTAACAATGCTGCACCTAATAATAGAGCTTAGAGATTTTGCCCCGCCCACTTAAACAGTAAAACGGTGATCTGCTTCTTGATGTATTTTTTTATACGGTTAGAAAAAAGAAGCTGAGAGGCGATTCAATTTCGTTGAGAGTTTAGAAGTACTAGAAACTTAAAGAAGAACGAAACAATATTTCAAAATCGCATGATTCTATTACTGGTAGACGAAACTAGCTAAAATATGTTATATAATACTTATATGTAACTAGAACTACGATTTTTTTTTTCGAGTAGTCTATTGGAATTATACAGAAGTATCTCTTTGCAAACGAAAACTGTACAACTTACGTTTTTTCTGTGTGTGTGTGGTTTTCTCTATAAATAATAAAAGTTTTATATAAGTCCCAATGTAATGCATAATCCAAGCATACTTACCATTTTTATCTTTAATTCCATGTTCATACTGGACATATTAAAATAATATTTTTTTTATTTTAAAAATGGATGTCATTAAATTCTTAACAGTATTGCTTGGACATAGCTACGATAAAAAAGAGTTTGTTTTCCTTGTTACTAAAAGCTTTCAGAAATTACAAATTTTTAACTATAATTTTTGCTGTATTTGAAAGAAATATCTTGATTATACAAGGTAGATATTTTAATACAAAAGAGGGTTTTAATCCTTATCTTTATTTTATTTATTTATTTATTTTGTAACCAAGAATAGTAATATTAACTAAAACTGTAAAAAGGTTATCTGATAGAAAAATTGATTTTTAAAATTTCTAGTATGAATTCAGAATTTCTGTATCGCGAAAGGGCCAAACAGAGAACCATGATCCAATATTGGACACTACTGGCCCGGATTTTTATCCAGCAGATTCTTCTATGCTCCTTGGGCATAAAAAAGCATTAATATGTAAACCACAGAGTGTCGTTAGGTTCAGGTGCTCCGCCTTAGAAATTTTTCCCAAAAAGGGCTCCGTGAGCCCAAAAGTTTGGGAACCGCTGGTCTAAGGATAGTGGACACATATTTTTGGAGTCCTATGACTTGTACATGGGGCTGAAAAAAATACATTTTCCTTAGGGTGTCCATATTGGGTACCTTATTAAAAAACCATAGCAGAACTAATTTGATCATACTCTTCAGTATTTCCAAGGTGTATTGTATCACTGTCTTATTCTAGGAAACTTTGTATAATACTTTTTCTTCAGCTTAACCTTTTAACCCTTTGAGGGGAAAACGATTGTGTTTGCTTAATTGTGAACTGCCACCAGAATATGTAGAAAAAAATATTTCAAAATATGGAAAAGCAGTTTCGCGTAAGGTTTATCATCAATTTTAGAAAAAAAAAAAATTAATAAGATTTTACTTGTGCAAATCCTCATTGATTGTAGGTGGGATGAAATAAATCAAATAAACTTCCCCTTGTGTAAGTCCGTAATTAGTTTATTTAAAAACACAAATCTTTAAAAGATTAAACACACATGAAGTCCATAACTGAAGAATCCGTTATACATCTTCACTATTTTATTTAACACAACACAAAATCATAAAAACAAATGTATACTTTCACTATTTAAAAATCACCATTTCATATCTCCATATACTATATACTACAGACTACAACTTACTGTACACCCTTAATGTCGTCGAAATTTCAAAAACCTCACTCTTCAGTTCTGCCGTTGCTACTTTTACGAACTCAAAAGAAAACTTAGATTTAGTAAAAGATTCTGTCCGCGGCCGTTCACGACAAGCAGTGGAGTTTGTCCTACGCAACGTAGTTTATCCACAGCCGGGCATGACCATGACAGAGTCAGTTCAGGGCAGTAGAGTTTGTCCGCAGGGTTCCTCGACTCTTACAAATCCCACCTCCCCTTAAGGAATTAACGGAAAAAGCATTTTCAATGCGAAGATGTTAAAATAAACGTTTGACACCAGTATTTGCGAACAAATATATTTGCAAATATGAAAAAGTGATTTTTTACATACATAATAAACTGGATTTTTTAAATTAAAATTCCGGTGTCGATGTTACTTATTGGAATTAAAATTTTGTGGTTTTATAGAGAAACCAATGAACATTAAAGGGTTAAAACATAATTCGGCCATTAACGCTTTAAGGACGGCCGTTTTTACAGAAATTTTTAATCTTTTATCACCGTTTTTTAAACAAAAATTTATTTCTAATTGAATCGGGAAAATACTTAGATTAATTCAAACTAAATTTACAACATAATTTTACTAGTTAGAATAATAAATAATTCTGGGCTTTTAATGCGCCATTTATACCGATTGTTCTAACCCAAGGGGTTAATGACAGAATTTGAATTATTTTTCTGCGACTAAATAAGGCAATAAAACATTATATTAAAATTTATATTATATTCTGTGCACTATTTTTCCATCTGTATGTGAGAATGTTATATTTTTAAAGTATATTCCGAGAAAATATATTAAACTCAAAATAATAAAAACATTTATTTGTTCGTTTTATCTTAATGTTTAAATTAATATAAAATAAATCTCCCCGGAAAAATGATAAAGTAAATATGGAATAAATGAACATTAACTATTAATTTTAACAGCACGACAGTAGCTTTAATTCATCGTTCAAGGAAAAAAGTTGCCTTATGGGACGTCTTTGTAACTTTAACTGAGCTTTAAGCATTATGAGTACACTTGCCTGTGTTTTGGATAACTTAACTCGAAGCCAGATGTAGCAAAGTACGGCTAGTTTGTCGAAGACTTAAGAAATTTTAGCTTCTAAAACAGTTTACTGAAATGTTTTCTTTTTTTAAGCGGTTGAAATTGGGCATGCCCAAAGCATGATTTTTCTTTAGATTGTCACTAATACTGAGTAGTCATTAAATAACTTCCCCGATATATGTATACTTAGTGCCCAAATCGCTCAACATATCGGAAACAAATTTTAGATACGCTAATTTGAACGTATTTGCTCGAGATCGCGATGATTTAGAACAATCGAGCTCTCATGGTTACGGTTACAACAAAAAAGCTCCAAAATTTTCGAATGGCAACACCCATTTTTTTTTTCGCGCGCAAATCCATCAACGCATGAAAAAATCCTAAACAGATTTGGAATGATACAAATACGATGAAAATCGCCAACGTAAAACACTCGCAGAAAGGACCATTGCGGGTAACGAAGGAGTGACCATAAGACATGATTTTCAGTAGCCAATTTTCCTTTTCTCTTGTGAAGTGAGTAATGTCGTCAAATTTGTTTCAAAAATGTTTTCGAGTTGTGTTTATATACACATAGTAAAAATAATAATGTAATCATATGTTTAGTATATTTTTTTAGTGTATCGTTCCAACACCATTTATGTTTTTTTAATATGCTGATAAATTTGCGCAGTAATTAAAAGGTTGTTGCCTTTCAAAAATTTGGAATTCATTTCACTGAGAACGTGAGTATCTATTATTTTAAATCATTACGAAATCGAGAGCATATCTTCCGATAACTAAATCTGAAATTTCCTTCTTGATTAGATAAGCAGTGGCGCTTGGTTAAATATATCGAATATGTTTTTTTTTTTTTTTTTTTTTTTTTTTTTTTTTTTTTTTTAATGATTATTCGGTATATCCTGAATAAAAATACCAGTAACTTGATTTATTTAAATAAGGCACATTCTTTAGGCACAATAATCAATTGAAATATTTGATCTTTAAACAATTTTAATATATTTGCAAGAAAAATTTGAAAGTTATAAAACCAAATTTCGCCATTTTTTATTGAATAAGTTTATACAAATAAATAAATATAAGTATAAATAAATAAATTCTAGGCATGCTAGTGACGATAGGAAATACAGTAAAAGAAATACATGAATACGGTAAAAAATCAAATATAGGAATAAAATCAAGTTAATTATTATTAGAACCGAAAAATGTTGAGCCGACTGGTGTGCTTGGTAGATGACGTAGATGGTGCGACTTAAATCAAAGCATTAAATATCGTTGCATGTGCGATGAATTTCTAGCTATGAAGCTTCCCTTCGTCTAGCGACAGAGTAGAATAAAGATGGCAGTTTACAGACCTCACT
Source organism: Maratus speculifer (assembly GCA_964019185.1). Classification (NCBI taxonomy): domain Eukaryota; kingdom Metazoa; phylum Arthropoda; class Arachnida; order Araneae; family Salticidae; genus Maratus; species Maratus speculifer. Next base: position 209,589,514 of record OZ025300.1, on the reverse strand, counting down.
AACTTGATTATTTCCTCTAGGTATTGTTGCTTAGAGTTCCACGTTAACCTGATTTACAAGTGTCCTGAAAATTAGTATTTAAAAGTAATTTTATTATCCTTATCTAGTGACAAAAGTATTTGCGTTTAACGCCTTGCGGCTCTGTGGTACATCTATGAAACCACTTGATCTTTAATCCCAAATGTCAGATTAGTACCGGAATTTTGGTAAAAAAAAATTACGCTTAAATAAATGCGTAAAATATAGCTTTTTCTTATTTAGAAATAAAATTGTATTTGAATTCCATTGTCACTCAATAATTTCAACACTTAACCCTTTAACGATCAAAGCATTTTCATTGCTAAGATGTCGAAATAAATGAATGACACCGGTAATTAAGAACAAATATATTTCTAAATAAGAAAACGTGATTTTTCACATACATAATAAAAGGGATATTTTTAGATAAAAATACCGGTGTCAGTGTTGCATATCGGAATTAAAATTTTGTGGTTTCGTGGAGACACCAATGAACGTTAACGGGTTAAGCAAAGAATTTGGCCTGCGCCGCAAACAGTTAAACATGGCGAAATAATAAATAAGATATTTGGTAGTGACTCGAACATTTGGATAATTTATTTACACAGAAAGCCTGACAACACTACTTTTGCGGTAAGTTATGACACCGAATACAAAACCGCGTTAACACTATAACCGCTAATAGGGGTCAAAATGACTCCTGCCGGAATGATAACAGTCGATTCGAACCAGAATTTTCTTCAAAAGGTATGTTAAATATATGCAGCACGAAAATAGACTAATTAAATAAGTTAAATAGTTTAAAATTATAATTCTGGTGCGAAAAACTTTTTATAAAATTTTAGTAAAATACCCGGCTGTTTTAGTGTTAACAGTGCTGATGAATTTGTTTATGTATAAAGACACAATGAACTATGGATAAAAAGGATGTGGCAAATAGAGCATTATCTACCAGTTGCGATTAAAGTAACTGAAAAGAATGTCACAAAATGGCGGCTGCTTCTATTTGAAATAGGATCAATAGCTCTGAATAAATTCGAGTTAAATTTCCTCCAGTAAATTTAAATATATTTTTTTGCTTGTTTAAGTGTCTTGATCTGGGACAATTCTATACTACTCACAGATATGGTGATACTTTTTATTTGTATTTTCTGGTGGCATTTTGTCAGGCCTTGTGTATTTTTTTTACTGATACAGACAGGAAATTGTATAATTTGTCACAATAAGACGAAAACACAGGGCTTGATAACCGCCAAAATAAACTTCCACCAGTAAAAATGCATATGTGTTTACCATTGGACACATCTGAGGAGTATTTAATTCACTTTTTTGTAATAATTTTGTTGTCATTTTCGTATTTTTTTAATTAATAATATTGAAAGATGTTTTTCTTTTAATTAATGTTAATTAATTAAATTATTATTCTAATTAACCAATTTCGGTTGAATTACTCCATGCAGGAACATGTATCTCATACACGAATTTAATCGGTGAGCATCAATATTTTTATTTAAACCTTTTTATTATCATATGAACAATACTTGAATGTAAAATCTAATAAAATATATACTTTTAAAATATAATAAAGCAAATGAAATACACAAATAGAGTTATATATAAAGTTTCAGAGACTACTTGCCGACAGTGCAAAGGTTTAAAATGTATCTGACATAAAAGAGAATTAAGAATTCTGTCACTCATGGCAGGTCTGCTATGTTTCCGGCTTTTTCGTTACCAGTATTTTAATACAGAAAATATTGTTCTACTTAATTGGAACTTTTCGGCACATAAAATAACAACGTTTTCTCTAAAAGAATACCAGTGTTCAAAAGCTGGAGATTTGTCAACTCTGTCTTGGTAACATATATTGTACAAATCATTTTTTTTTAATTTAGTGGCTTTTATAATTCAGATATTCCAAACTAATACCAGATATTTAATATTGTTACATTTGCTGTATTTAATAACAGAAATTTCGCCATTGAATGAATAAAAATTCCATACTGAAATTACCTCTTGTAAACTAAGATTATCTCAATTACAAAATTTTCAGAACATTTTTCACCCTGGAGACTAAAGGATTTACATAATTAGAGATAGAATAATTTCACAAGGTATTTATCATTTATCAGTTATGTAAAACAGTATAATTTTGTTTACATAAGAATAAAGTATTTTTACTTCTTCAAATGAATGAATTTGTGTAAAGGAACAGTTGTTTTATATTCAAATATTTTCAATAATATCAAAAATTTTCAATAATATATAAAGAAAAAATACTTGAACCTTTTGTTCAAAATTTCTCATTTTAAGCGATAGAAAAACATAACTTTAAATGGGAATTTAAAAATTTAGCGAGCGGAGATCTTTCACAACTAAAATTACTGAGTACTATGTAAAACGTTTGTATTATAAAACTTATATTAAGATCATTCAAATAATGAAAACTTAATTGGATTTGTTTTAAAATCACTTGAAATATGGAATTTAGTTTCTTATAAAATTTTAAACAATTTCAATAGTCTCTGAGACTGATAATGTCAATTTATGATCAAGTGAAGTTTGTTGAAGTATCACAAAATTGAAACTCAAAATATAATGCCGGTTGATTTATTTAGATTGTGGCTTTTATGAATTCAGAGAGCGTAAATTTGAATTATATACAGATTACAAAATAAGGTTTCTTAAGACGGTCTCAAGGATTGTGTAAGTAAATAGATTTCTTGTATAGTTTTTAAAAGAGCATTTCGTGACGAAATTTAGTATATAAATTTGGGATAAACTAAGTGTATGACTTTTAAAATGGTATTTGGTATCGAAGTTTTATTTATATAATAGACAGAAATATGAGAGAATGTTGAAAATATAATATATTTAAAATGTTAATTAAAGCATGTTAATATAGTTAGTTTTTTATATTCAATTTTTTATATTGAAATATTTTTATTATCTCACAATATAATGTTTTTTTCTTTACTTTTTAAAATAAGACTTTTACGAAAATTGTATACGTTAATGTGCTAGTGAGTCAAAAATCTCCGTTCCTCGAAACAAAAGCCCCGTATATATATATAACAGCAGTTTACAAAGTTAAATAAAATAAATAAAGCAAAAAGCGTAATCCTACAATTGAGTCTACAGAAATGGTTCCAATGTTTATCTGCCAATTTTAATTCGAAATTCCAAGTTAATACATTAAATTGTAAATGACGAACTTGTAACTTCAGAAGAGATATGAATGAAATCTTTTAGAGAAATCGGATTTCTCTTTATTGACATAGAAGATTCTTTGAATCTTCCTGAATCCATTGGTATGCCCGTTTTTTATTTCTGATTATAAGAAATATTCGTAATAATTCAAAGAAATACACCGATTGGATCATCACGTCAATTCACATTCATTTTATTCTAATATTTTACACTAATATCTACATTTTTAACCCTTCGGACGCCGGTGCCTCTTACACATATTTTATTCGATTAGCACCACTTTTTTAAAAGAATTTTCTATGACGTAGACAATTTCAAAAATTCTCTGATTAACCCATTAGTGCCTAGCGTCGTCGCTTTTTCGGGACGATTAGAAAAAAAGGCAATAAAGCTCTTTTCACACCAGTAAATAGAAAGATAAATAAGTACTATTTTTTACGAGACAAACTCGTCAATAAATTAAGATAAAAGGTATTCATTTTTTAAAAGTGGTGGGAAAGACAAAATTTCATTTTTAACCTTCCTACCCTGAATGGGTCTAATCGACCCATAACTATAATTTGTTTTATACGATTCGAACCAGAACTTTTTTCATAAAGAAAGTTAAACAGTAGATTCAGAGATATAAGTCAATTAAATACATTAAAATATTTTAACCCTTTGCGGCGCAGGACAAATTCATTGCTTAATTGTTGAAATTAATGACTGACACCGGAATTCGAAAACAACTTTATTTTTAAATAAGAAAGCGCTGTATTTCACGCATTCAATAAACCGTAATTTTTTTAAACAAAATTCCGGTGCGAATGTGGCGTTTGGGAATTAAAATTATGTGGTATATCTATGAAACCACTGCGCCGCAAAGGGTTAAATAACAATTCTGGTGGGAAATGTTTTTTATCAAGATTGAGTCAAATTTGAACAAGGTAGGAAGGTTAATGAAGAAAATAATTTGGGCATCAATGTGTAAAATAAGGAAAATTTTATTTTCCTTTATTACTGGTGCTAAAAAAAAAATTTGGAAGGAAAGAGGATGTCTCCGCAGCGAAGACAACGAAGTGCCAAGGATTAATACTACAAGCGCCAATAGCAGCCAATTTGACTGCTAGAATGTGTTTGTAATTGGATTTGAACCAGAATTTCTTTAAAGAAAGAGTTAATATAAGAATATCACACACCAGTTAGCTAAATACATAAGTTAAAACAGTTAAATAAAATTCTGAGTAAAATATATTTTATAAAACAAAAGAAAATTCCGGCGTGTCTGGTGTGGAATTGTATTTATTTAACTATATTTCAAAATGCTTTTGTATACATATTTTATTACGTTTCTGTTGTGAAAGTATATCTAAAACTTTTTCTTATAAAAAGTGGTACAAACCGAATGAAATTCGTAAGAGATGCTGGTTCGAATGTCACTTGGAAAGTGACATAGAATCAAGAATGATTAAAGGATTACCTCATTTATTATACGAAACAAAATATTTTGGAATTAATTATATATACTTTAATTCATATTTTCGATAAAACGAACTTCACACAGATAAGAAGTATCTAAACTTTGTCTCTCATAAAAAATCATATTTTTTAGGTAGAAATCCCATTATTTCATCAAGTACTAGAGGGATTTTCATAATTTTTTGGTGGACGATCATAAGTGGTAATTAGTTTTTTTTTTTTTTATTTAAGCATAATTCAAGAATTTGAATTTCAAATTTCATAAAAATTACTCGCATAATTTCCGAGAAAACAGGTGTTAAAGCTGGCATATTTTCCATAGAATTGCATTCAATTTCGTCTTCTGGTTACCTTTTGAGCTCTGGTGTATAAATATCTTGAAAATCCCGAAATATCACATTGGCACCAGTATTTTAAAACAAAAAATTCGGTTCATTATATACTCGAAAAATGTATTAATTTATTATCAAATCAATTTGGGGGATATTTTCCTGTGCCAATGTGACAATTAGAGATTAAAAATAAGCCGAAAGAAATTCGTCCATCATAGCTGGGAATGGTTAAACCACTTTAAATATCTCTAATTAAATAAAGCATAAAGCATAAACCATTATTCTTTAATTGAGGTATAAAATAAAAATTAATGAATAAAATTGAAGTCCATGCTGGTCAACCTGTCTACATATATTGCAACTTTTGTTTTGTAGAAACAGGTCAGCTCTACCCGTAATCGAAATTTAAAGTCCATTAAAGTCGTAACGAATTTTGTCACAATTTGTCAAGTTTAAAACGATGTATCTAAGCTTGCAATTCATATGTATGATGTTTTGTACAGAATTTCTGTCATGTTTTTATAAGTAGTTTTCGGGATTTTTAATTTTATGTGAAAACTAGCTGACCCGCCCGGCGTTGCCCGGGTCCGTATTAACAATATTAAACGAACTTGAAATTTATATGATTTTATCATTAACTCGAAACATGCAGAAGTGCATTGTCTGAAATACGTGGCCACTGACTGTGTGAAAAATCGGTTTAAAAAACAGCTTATGTTAAGCTCTAAAAATACTCAAAATGAGCGATGAGAAACGCGGGAGGGAATATGTATCCAACGACTGCGTGATTTTCGTGTTAAAGTGTTGATATTTATCAAAAATCACTGTTAAGTCACGTAACTATTTTTTTTTTCACATAGAAATCCCAAGTGAAATATTTTGAATTTCAAACTAATTATATCACTCTTAAATCCGACTATATCATGAATGAAATCGATACTCGCTGATAGCTAAAATGTTGGTATGTAGTATTACAATTTCAGAGCCATTTAACAAAAGTAAGTGTTATTTTTAATCAAATCATGCGTAATGTTCACTCTATGGATAAATTCCTACCCGTAAACTTTTGTACCGTAACCATAACCTTCCTGTAACCTAACTTCGACTTAACAGTACCTTACCGTAAATTAAATATAACATAAATGTAACCTAGCCTTCACTTTATTGTAACATATCCTTATTCTAACCAAAACATAAATGCAATTTAACTTTAACCTAACTTTAACTTAACCGTGACCTAATATAATCCTTATGACCTTAAATATAATCAAAATATGATGAATTAAATATGACCTTAAATATAATCAAAGACTTACAGTAATGTAATTGCAATCTAAATGTTACCAAACCATATATTGGTTTCATGTCCATGGAAATTATTTTGTCTTGTTCGGATCTGGTTATGATTCATTAGAACATTTTTGTCGGGTTCAGATTTTAGGTTTTTTTTTTTTCTTTTTTTCTTTTTTTGAGTTTTAATGTTCGGGTCGTATTCATGTCCATGGAAATTATTTTGCCTTACTCGGATACAGTTATGGTTCTTTGGAATATTTTTGTCGGGAACAGATTTGTTTCAATTCAGATTTTGGCTTTTTCTTCAAATTGAATTTTTGGGTTCGGTTTTTCTTGCGTATTCACGGAAATTATGCTCCCTTGTTCGAATAAGAACATGCTTCACTGGAATATTTTTTTCAAGTTCAGATTTGGTTCAGTTCAGATTTCGTGATTTTTTCAAAGAAATTTTTTAGGTTCAGATTCGGTACATGTGAATGGAAATTTTTTGTCTTATTCAGATCCGGTTACAATTCTTTGGAATATTTTTTTATCAGGTTCTGATTTGGTTCGATTCAAATTTCAGATATTTTTTCAAATAGAATTTTTAGGTTCGGATCTCGTTCATGTCCACGAAAATTATTTTTTCATACTTGAATCCAGTTATGATGCTTTCGAATATTTTGGTCGAATTTAGATGTGGTTTGGGTCAAATTTCAGTTTTTTTCAAATCGAATTTTTTACGTTCGAGTTGGGAGTATGTGCATAGAAATTATTTCGTCTTGCTTGGATTGGGTTATAGTTCTTTGGAATATTTTTGTCAGGTCCAGATTTGGTTCAATTCAGATTTCGGGTTTTTTCTTCAAATATAACTGTTGGGTTCGGGTCTTCTTGCATGTTCACGGAAATAATTCTGTCTTGTTCGAGTAAGGACATGTTTCACTGGAATATTTTTGCCAAGTTCAGATTTCGTTCAGTTCGCGATTTTTTCAAAGAATTTTTTTGGGTTCGGATTGTGTTCATGTCCATGGAAATATTTTGTCATGTTTGGATCCGGTTGCGTTTCTTTGAAATAGTTTTGTCAGATTCAGATTTGGTTCGATTCAAATTTCAGGTATTTTTTGAATGGGAGTTTTAGGTTCGTACCGGGTTCATGTCCACGGAAATTATTTTGCGTTACTCGAATCCGGTTATAGTTCTTTCGAATACTTTGGTCAGATTTAGATGTGGTTTGGGTCAAAGTTCAGGATTTTTCAAACGGAGTTTTTTAGGTTTGAGTCGGGTTTATGACCATGGAAAGTATTTTGTCTTGCTGGGATCGGGTTATAGTTCTCTGGAATATTTTTATCGGTTTCAGATTTCGTTCGAGTCATATTTCGGGGTTTTTTCAAGAAAATATTTAGGTTCGATTCAGGTTTCATACTCATGAAAATTATTTTTCCTTGTTTGAATCGGGTTATGCTTCACTTAAACATTTTTTTAGGGATTCAGATTTGGTTCGGGTCAATTATCAAATCCATAGTTTTTTCCAAACAGAATTTTTAGGTCAGGGTCGGGTTTATACTCATGGAAATTTTGTGTATCACGGATCGGAGTGTGGTCTGTTTTTTTTCTGGTTGGGATCGGGTTATGTTTAAATTTGTCTAATCATAAGGTTATAATCAATTTTGCTACTATTCTTTTTATGGCTATTTCTGAAAGATAATTCACTTTGCTATTTGATAATTTATTATGGTGAATGAATCGTTTGCGGATACAAACAATTGTACGCCAAACAGCTATTTTATTTTTGTTTTAAAAACAAATTAAAGCCATATTACAATTTTAAATTGAATAGAACACATTTAAATTTAATCAATGATTAAAAAAATAAACTCATAGAAAAGTGTTGTGTAATGTTGTTTTACAGCAACACAGCTAATGACTCATACATTCTAATGTTCGAAATGCCAAAAATATGCGTAAAAACATATAGTAAAAAGAAATTAATAGAGTGGCAGTATAATGTCTTGGGGTGAAACAAAAAATGTAACTCAAAAATCCGCTACATTAAATCCAAATAAGCACCAACAAAGCCATGTCATTTGAAACTCCGATCAATTCAAACTGGTTTAAACCAGTATTTCTTTGTCTTTGTTTTTTACCTTTTAAACTGTTATTGAATAGATGACTAAAACTTCGTTTAAAAAAATAACGTTTTGTGCCATTACTGCCTGAAATACACGATCAGAATGCATGAAAGATACAATTAGATCAATCATAGGCAAGAATTATTTGATTATTTTTATCATATGGCTTTGAAATATCAATATAGAAGCATCATTTAAGACTTTGCTTGAAAAATCAACATTCTTTCGTTAATGTCTTAAAATCGTCTGCACTCTGAAATCTAGATTTTAGATTAATATTATTATTTAAGTGTTCATGCATGATTTTAAAAGAATCTTTTCATCACTATATTTTATATATTGACATGGAATTATTAATATGTTGTTAATTCATAAACATTTTTCAACTACGTTATAAAGTATTAAAAATTTCTGAAAAAAAAGAGAAAACTTTTAGTAATACAATTTTTTACTTCAAATCATATGTTTTCAATATTTTATTTAATTTTGTTTTGACATTTAATTATTTTTAATTTTCCAATTTCAATTATTTTAAAAGCATTTATTTTAATAAATAATATAATAGAAAAAACAATTTAAAAAATTACTATTTCTTCGTAAAATATTCTTCAGCTGTAATTCATTTCTTCCAATCCGTTTTATTAATACAAAATTCCTTCCTCGTGCTTTATTTTGAGACATTAAAATTTCAGCGATAAATGGTTTCATGTTGCAAACCTTTTTTTCCGTTTACTTCGCCGCCACCTATCTTTTTCCTCCATGGCGTACAGCAGCTGTAATAAAAAAAAAAATCCTCATTTAAACTGACAGTTTGCCAGTCTATGAATTTTAAAGGTCAGTCAGTTTTTTAAATTATTTCTGCGAAAATTTTATGCAACCAACCAACCATAAGAGAATGAAAAGGAAAAAAAGCTAAAAAAAAGCGATTTTTTATGAGAGTGAGGTTTGGAATTTAATTAATCACTCAATTAATAAATAGAATTTTGAAATTCTGAGCATCAGGTGCATCAGGAGAGATATTGGGCTGCTCTCAGAAAAATTTTGAGCTTCGTACGTACCGTAGTTTTCGCTAACTATCGCAGACACACACACACACACACACAGACAGAGCGATTTGTTATTTTATTAATATAGATACTGTAAATGCAATCTTGTAAAATATTGCTATAAATATAATTTTTTAAGCTTTTAAATTTATTATAAATTGGGTAAATATTTTTTTGATAAATTCTGAAGAGAAAGTAATAAAAATAATAGTTTGCTCACACTTTAGTGATAAACATAATCAATTATAATCTTCAAGTAGTTGATGAGTTAAGTAAAAAATTAAACTTCTTTAATACTAAAACAGCCGGGTATTTTACTAAAGTTTTATAAAAAGTGTTTTGCACCAGAATTTTAATTTCCAAATATTTAACTTATTTAATTTGTCTATTTTTGTGCTACATATATTTCACGTATCTTATGAAGAAAATTCTGGTTCGAATCGACTTCTATCCATCTGGCAGGGGTAATTTTGACCCCTAATGGCGGTTCTAGTGTTAAAAAATTTAATTAATTTTTTAAATAAAATTTTGAAGTTTTCATGAACATATATCTGAAAAGTAATCTTTATGGATAGATACATTGCAGGGAAATAATTATAAAAACCCCTATGGCAGAGATGAGGCGACATGGTGACATTGTCGAAGAAAAGGAAACGCCACCTAGCAAAAAACTTTCATATTCGAACCGCTAAAAATAGCTGATAATAACACTATGTACTAGAACTGTTGTTTTCATTTCATGCAAAAAAAAAAAAAAAAAAAAAATCATATATCACTTCTCATGGGGGACATTGAGATCTGAGACTCTTATACGAATGTTATTCTATTTACATACATTTTTGTAAAAGAATTAATATGTATGTATTTTCATTCGGGTCAAAATGTTCACGCATCGCTTTCTAGTGATAACTAGTGAAATCGTTTAACTAGTCTTTTTGCTATTTCCCACGTGAAAAATTATCTGTCTAGTAAAATAATCATAAGTTTTGTATAGAATGACAGTTTTCATCATTAGTCAATCAGTAATTCTAAACTACTAATTAGAAAAATATAGCATCAAATGAAAAATTTTACAAGATAACTTAGTGATATAAAACCCATCCATGCCAATCTAATTTTGATTTTCTTTTAACATGTATGAAATTTAAATTCTATACAGTTTTTGAGACGTATGAAACCGTGTCAAAATGTATTATACTTCGAAAATTTGTGAATTTATTTTTATTTTTATTTATTTTCGTTTTACTTTATTCATTTATTTATTTATATATTATTTTATTTATTCATATATTATTTTACTTTATTTTATTTATTTTTAGCATTTTAAATATTTGTCGTCAATAAAGACATTTTTTATCTCTCTTTCAAAAAGTCTGATTTAGGTATTTTTCACTGTAAATATGTGTATATGGAAAAGTTCTTATACGGTACTAAACATTTTTTATGTGAAAGTTACATACATTCTTACTGTACAAATTCATATTATAAGCGAATCCTATGTTACATGTATTCATACTTGATTTTTGAAACATAAATTTAAGTTTTATTTTTATTAAAATCTCAAAAAATACACTGTGTAGTAAAGGAAACATTTTAAATTCAAGTGTGCAAATAACATGCACTTAATTTCAACAAACCAAAAAGAAAATTTTATCTAGGGAAAAGTATGCAAAATGAAACAAACTTGAAATGAAGAGTTTTAAAGTTACACTCTGTGAAAGAAATTTACACATGAAGAAAAAAAAAAGGACAAAGAAATCGCAAACAAGGAATGTAGTTTTCAGCAAATGAAAATAAAATTTTATTCAAATTCTTTTGTAATGGATTGTTTATGAAAGAGAAATACCTTAAAAAACTTTTAGGTATTTAAAAAAGAATTCCATTTCATTGATGTACAATTATATCTAAGCCGCCTGGATTTTTCACTTGAAAAACTTTCTAAAGTGCTTTCCTTAATTCTAAACAGTATAGTAGAGTTTAAAAAAGAATTTCAAATTGTTTCCTCAAGTGTTTCTGCAATTAATTTTAACAGTTTAAATTAAATATTTATTTTGAAATAAGTTTCTCGGTGGTTTTTACAGACTGTTCAGCTTTTGTTTTCTTTTTACATTTAGAGAAAAAAGAGAAAACAAGAAAAGAAAAAGAAAATAATACATTTTAGAAAAAAAAATGTCATTCAGTTATGCAGTTAGATAAAATATGAATCGAAACAATCAAACTCATTAGCTGAACATTTCGCTTCCATAGTTACTAACCTCCCGCTATTTTTAATTTAGCAAACTATACTTTATACCGGGAAATTTATTTAATAAATAAAAGCAAATAAGATACGCATCGAAGCAAGGTAAAATTAAAAAAAGCGGGAGGTTGACAAGTATGTCCATTTTTTTTAAACCTTTAACCCTGTAATGGTAGCATTAAATTACGGTTTAAAAATTCAAATTCATTATTGTCACCACTTTTTTGCTGGAGAAATATTCATATTATTTAATAGCAAATAAAATGATACCAGAATAAAATCAATTACACTATTTCATTAAACTCCCATCTAAAAATGAACTGCATTTTTTTTTTTTTTTTTTTTTTTTTTTTGTAGAAGTAAAGTGTTTTTGAGGTTTTTCTAAATTTTCTCTAGTCTTTCTGTAGTGCAATCTCAACTATTAAATCACTTCAGTTATTTTGTAGTTAATTAAGGGTGATTTTGCAGTAATTTATTTTCAGCATTCTGTGAGCTATTAACTTTGAAAACACTGTAGCTTTTATAAATTCATTTTATAATCAAAAATTTAAAAAGACTTTATAACCGTATAGAATCACTGCAGTGAATTTGAAGTTATTATCCAATTGTAATTTAGAAATACATTTTTGATGCATCTCTGGTATAACTGTAGTTATTGTCCGATAAATTCACAGAATTTAATCAGAGAAAAATAATTTCAACTATACTTCAAAATCGAATTAGGGATTTATCATCCTATCGACCTTCTTCCGTAGCGAAACATTTATTAGTTCCTACTTTGTTCTGTTACTTGGAAATTACAAGTTTTAATATTTTAAAATCAATTACATTTTTTAATTCAGCCATGGGCGCCCCTATCTATGTTTCCTTCCCCCTAACTTAAAATTCTTATTTCCTTTATTATTTTAAGCTAAGATTAAAAAAAGTTAATTTCACTAAGTTACCTTTCAAAATCCAGTGAGGGGTAGTGACAACCTATTGCATACAACGGAAATTTCTTAGTTCCTTTATTTTAAGTTACTGTAAACGAATAAATTTTGCGACGTTTATCAAAACCAGAGAAAAATATATTAAGTTTGAAAAGTTATGAGGGACATTGGGCCTTTCACTCACCAGCCCCTTAATGGGAAATTTCTTCTTATTTGTTTTTGTTATTTTCTTGAAAACTACCATTTTACTATGCTTTTGAAAATAGCAGAACAGGAAAATTTTGTTAATATACAAGGTTCGCACACTCCTTGGAATTTCCAAGGACTCTGGCACCACTATTAAAAATAAGAAAATTTACATTTAATTTAATTTTTAAACGACAACATTCGTAATTTCCACCTTCATTCACAGATTTTGCGATATTTTTCTGAAGTGAAACACTTTGAAAATATTCTTAAAATTTAGTGGTAGAACTGTGCGAACCCTGATATATATATATAAATATATATATATATTTAATTTAGGAAGGGACAAAAACTTTCTTCTACCTTCCTCCCCCTAACAGAAAATTCTTAGTTCTTATATTTTAAGCCAAGAAAAAAGATTAAATTTTAGTATTTTTTCAAAAATCAGAGAAAAAAAATTAGTTAAATTTCAAAATCGAGTGAGAGAAAATGGCTCATCTATGCCCTCATGCCTAACGGAAAAATCTTCGTTTCTATATATAAAATTACTCTAAAAGAATAAATTTAATTATGTTTGAAAATTGGAGAAAAAAATCGCAAATTAAATTTCAAAATCCAGGGAGGGACAATGAGTCTACCCCCCCCCCCCCCCGTTAACTATTTTTTTTATTTTTTAGTTACTTGAAAAATTTACATTAGGTTTTTGAAAAAAGAAGAAAAGGAAATTTTATTTAATTAAGTTTTAAAATCCAAGGAGTTCAATTTGTTACCTGCTCTCTGACCCCATACATCTCCATCTTCATAACTGAAAAGGACTTACAATTAATTTACAATTACTTCATTTTGATATCGACATACAAATATTTGAATCATCAAATAATTTTTTAAATCGCTCTTTAAAATTACTATTCTTTCTAAACTTAATCAATCATAGAATGATAAAAAATACTCCATCAGTTAATTGAAGTGTATTTTCTAATTATGTATTCATTTTAAAAGCGCATCAAAGTTCCTTATTTCGTGCAAATGTTAAATTATTAAAAGTGTTTAAAATCATTTTAAAAGCCATAAATATATTACAAAATCTAGTCGTTTTTTATATTGAAATTAAAAAAAGATTCAGAAATTTCCTTTTGTAAAAAGGAACAAAAAATAGATTAATCTTTTTATTTTATTTTTAGGTAAAAATATATCTAGGTTAACTATCAAATATATCTATATAATTATTAAAAACATATGCTACATTAAAAAATAAAAACTACATAAAATGAATTCTTATTCTAATTCAAAATGATTAATTATCAACTTCTTATTTTATAAAAATTAATTTTTCATTTTTATAAATATATATTTCTTAAATTAACACATTCAATTAGAGTATAATTCCTAAAAAGAAAGTTATATTATAAGAAAAACTTCTAAAATTAGCTTATTTTATTAAATATTCTTAAATTTGCAAGAAAGATGCAGAAATATTCCCCATTTAAAAAACTCACTACCAAAAAAAAAAAAAAAAAAAAAAAATATTACTTTTATTTTATTTTTATAGTAAAAAAAGTTTATAAGTAACAAGTTATTATTGTAAAACAATAATAAAAAAAATATGTTCTACAGACGACAATCATCAACAGACGACATAAAATGAGTTCTTATTCTAAGTAAAAAATATTAATTACCGACCTATTATTTATTAAAATAAGAACTTCCATGTCAAAAAATATATTTTATAAAATTAACACAACGCATGTAATTACATTATAATTCATAAAAAAAAATTGTTAATTTCGCAAATGGTCTAAAAATAAAATTATTTTATTAAATATTTACTGATTCTGAAATTCAGAGGAAAAAACAATTCATTTGCTTTAGCTAATTCGCTAAAATATTTGTTTCATTCATTTAAATCAGGGTTGGCAAGGTTTTTTACCACCCCCGGTAAATACCATGGTAAAAACCGGTATTTACCGTCCTGGAAAATACTATGTTTTTCCCACATGTGAAAAACCTATTTTTAAAAACAAATATAAATTCAACACAATATTTAAAAATGTCAAAATAGAGCTTAAGTAAATAGCTTTAAAGGATTCTTCAAGTATTCTGTTATAGACTAGACAAAGATCTGATAACAACAAACAATTTAAACAAATATGATGAATTTCTGTTTATAAAACATATTTTCTGTAAATATTACGCCTAACCAAAATTGCAAAAAACTAGTTAGATGTGGCAGTCCCAAAATTTTCTGCTATCTCAAACATGTTAATACTTCCTGAAAATGCAGCATAGCAGTAGCACCAGTTAGATAATTTACACCATACTCTAGCCAGCAACAATATATATCAGTTTTTGACCGACTCTGAAGTTTGAAAATCCATGCATTAGTTTCTG
Organism: Maratus speculifer; assembly: GCA_964019185.1. Classification (NCBI taxonomy): domain Eukaryota; kingdom Metazoa; phylum Arthropoda; class Arachnida; order Araneae; family Salticidae; genus Maratus; species Maratus speculifer. The sequence goes on along the minus strand of OZ025300.1, from coordinate 209,574,307 downwards.
ATATAGAACTATTGTAGAACTATTAAATTCTGCATAACAGAAACACTTGTTATTTGTTTGGGTAATGTACACCAGAAACAAATCAGGACCAATTTTTATCAGGAGCTATTTTAATCTGAAGTTTGATAAAAGTCCATGCATTAGTTTTAGAGATACATCTATTGTGAATTCTGAAAAATGTAGCATAACAAGGCCACTGGTAGGACAATTTACACCAAAAATGAAACAAAGCAAATCTATATCAGTGACTAACGGAATCTGAAGTTTGATAAGAATTCGTGTTTTAGTTCTTAAGATAGAGCTATTGCCATAATCAAGAATAATGCAGCATAGCAGCATCAACTGTTGAGCGATTTACACTTAAAGTAATGAGCACCAAATTATATAACTGAATCTAAAGTTTTATTAAAATCCAAATATTAGGTCTTGAGAAAGAGCTATTGTAAGAATCATAAGTAATACAGCATAACATCATTTATTTGTTGAGCAATACCAAAAACTAATCAGCTTCAGTTTATATCTAACTGAATCTAAAGTATTGAAAAAAAATTGTGCATTAGTTCTTGAGATAGAGTACCCACAAAAATTTTTACACATACAGACATTTTCTAAAGACCACCAAGTCATATTCAGGACCTTCTAAAACATAAATGTATCGAAAACCAGAAGTCTATATATTTCATGAATCCAATACTTTCATCTAGTAAAGATAGATCTGTTAAACACAATTTTAATTTTCTTCTATTTAAAAAGTAATTTTATTTAAATGTAACACGAATTATTTATTGCTTATCTTGATGACACTGATATTTTATAAAATTTTAAAGTTTCTTTTTGTGTTCTAAAATATTTATTTAAGAAATTCATTATTATTTAAAAACTTATATGAGCAAATTTTATGTTCCATACAATAATTCAGATTAACTTACATATTCCTTTCCTACAGAATAATTTTAAATCTAAGGGAAATTTGTAATAGCTATAAATTTTTTACTTTAATTTTAGACATTTTACATATATTGTCTTTCAGAAATTTTTCCCGGTATTTACCAATTTTTCCCACTGGGATGGGAAAAACAGGTTTTGGACGGGATAAAGCCAACCCTGATATTAATGTTAAATTATTTTTAAAATACACGCCCATATAATCGAATTACAATTAATTAATAAGTAATAAAATAAAAAACACTTCAAAACTCCCAATTTTTCGGCCTGCCGTTCAGCTCTAGAAACAAATGACATTTAATTGAAATGCCTCTCCTTAATACCTCGCACAACACTCCCCCTGACAAGTCTCAGTGGGCAAGTGGTCACGGTCGAAATATCTGCCTTTCATATGATGAAAAGCAAACTCACCAGTGTGTTCAATAGTGGGCGCCAGCAGAGCAGATTTTTTTGGAGGGAGAAGAATTTAACTACAAATTCACTGCAGTAAATGTGTTATTGTGAACTACACATTCACTGTACGGAATTTGTAGTTGTTGACTTCGAAAAAACTGCAGGGATTTGTGCCAAATCACCACAGTTTCGTACCTGCAATTTCTTTGCAGTTTCACTGCGGTTCATTTTTAGCTGGGTGGTGGGAATCAAACTATTCTGAATAAAAGCCGTGAAGCTTGGAACCCGTGAATGCCTTGGGCGCGAGGATTAAGTGGTTGATGGCACAATGTGACCGGTCTGAGCACATCAATTTTAATTCCAGACTTGCAAATGGCACCAATAATATTTTAGAAAATTTTTGCTTTTATTATGAAAAACTTAAATTAAGGATTGCGTCATATCTTAATAGTCGGTTGTAAATTCCTGTGTCAATCGATAGTTTCGCATTTTACTAACTTAATCCATTAACGCCTGAATTATTTTCTTCGCTAAAATTTAAATTTTGTACTTCACACCACTTTTAAAAGCAAATTAACTTTTATCTAAATTTATCAAGGATTCTGTTTCATGAAATATGATATGTATTTATCTTCCTCTTTACTGGTGGGAAGACCGCTCTCTTGCTGTTTTTGTAACCATCCTCAAAAAAGGACGCTGGGTGTTAATGGGTTAATTCATTCACTGCTCTGTTTTTTTAACATTTGTAAAGCGCATTCACGAAACTTGTTCTTCTACTATAAAGAAAAAAGTAATTACAAGAAAAAATGTATAGAACATTTTAACAGTTTGATGTAGAAGCCCAAATATCATTCGGGTTTCTATTTTTGTCCAAGGATCAACATTTAACCAGGGGTGCAGAAAATGTTTTTATTCCCAACATTTCCCCCAATCCATATAAAAATTTCCACAAACTTTTACGATATTATAGACTTAAATAAACTCTGTATTACCATAGGTATATATTTTTTTCCGCAAATTATCTTAATATATGCGCGAGTATATATCATTCTGAGATCAATTTTTTAAAGGTCACCATTCAGATCTTTCTAATTGTAGTGGGAAATTTTCTATCCTGAGTAATTATGTAATTCATAGTTAAAATCAAAATCAATTGTACATTTTTGTGCAAAATTTCCCTAGATGGCCGAAATTTCCCCCGATCCTAGATCGCCGGATCGGACATATTCTGCACCCCTGCATTTAACTAGCTGAGCAAAAAAATACCTATTATATAAGTTTGCAGTCTTATCATATTTTATCTTTGAACCTTTTATTTTGAAAAACAATTAATAGGTGGTTTCACTAAAAAGAAGAAAATATATGAAAATATTTAGAATCAGAGCCTAACTCTAACTTATTGTGAACCTCCGTGGTATTGCACTTTGTTCTTTCAAATGTACAACACAAAAATTAATGTTACTAAAAATAATTTTATACAAATAAAACCTATTTCCAGGCATTTTAAAAAGATCTGAGCAATAGATCATTTAAGTCGATGAAAACGTTTATGTTAAAAAATATTTTTTCTTATATGGAAATTTTTAAAAATGTAAAAAATTATTTTTCTATGATTTCTCATTAAATAATACACTTTAGTGCATTTCAATAGTTCCTAGAAAAGGAATAAAAACAGTTTATAATTAAAATTTATTAAAATAAATATTTGCCTTGTATTTTTTTTAATGCCTATAATATTATAAAAAATGCCTAATACTTACATCCCATAGAGAGATATTCGATTGAAATACCTGAGACATCAATGTGTTAAAGTATTTGCTTTAGAAGAAATTTTAAGACCAATGGAACAATGTAAAATAAGTTCTAAACAAATAATAATTGGTTTTAGGGTAGTTTAAAGTCGTTTAAATCACATTTCGTTAAAATATAATACAATTTTTTTCTCAGTTGCGCAATATTTTGTAAAAAGTATAACATGTTGTGGGTTCCGATACTTTTATGTGTCTGTTAGCTTAAAATGACGCTTATTTCAACAAATTATTTTTCAGACATTTGAATTCTAGAACATAAACGGAGTAGTTTTTAAAAGTATGCAACTTTTAAAAACTCCATATTGACATTTGCCTTCATGTATATATTAACTTGCATAATTATTTACTCTTGCACAATTAGATACATCGTTTGATTTTATATATATATATATATATATACCTATATATATATATATATATATACAGGGTGTCCGAAAAGTCTGGAAACGGTCGAATAACTCGAGAAATACATAAGAGATTGAAAAACGAAAATACACGTGTTAAATATTTTTTAATAAGCTACTCAGTGATACCAAATTTGACCTTCGCAACCGACCCCCTGGGGGTCAGAGGGGGTCCAACTTCGAAATCTTAAATAATAGCCCCCATTTTTTATTGCAGATTCGGATTCTACGGTCAAAAATACGTAACTTTTGTATTTGATGTTTATTTCGAATCCTCGTTTATCACGGTATAATTGAGCATATTAAATCGGTATATATTTCAGTTTTCCCAACCAGGTTGTGCCTGATTAGCCAGAATTTTGACGTCGAATTCCTCGTCTTTTGCAGGAATAGTGGTTTCTTGAAAATCACCCGTGGTGATTATTCGATAATGCTACACTGTTAAAAATTTGACACATTTGCTGTAGCGTCACTCCACAGCTTTTATAGAATATATCTTTTATGACCAATGAGACATGTCCATAGCACAGTAAAGTAACCGTTTTCTATAAAAGTGGTGGAGTGACGCTGTAGCACATGAGTTAAATTTTTTACAGTGTATACGGGTTCTTTATGATTTTCTCTACAAAAATTCATTGAAATGTATTCATGTAGTTTTCTATTTAGATTTTTATTTTATCCAGTAAATGGTTTCTAAATACGGCTGATGTGGGTGTATGTTTTTTTTAATTATTTGCTGTAGCGTCACTCCACCACTTTTATAGAAAACGGTTACTTAACTGTGTTATGGAGCATTCTCATTGGTCATAAAGAGATATTCTATAAAAGCTGTGGAGTGACGCTAGAGCAAATGGATCAATGGATTTTTAACAGCGTAGCATTATCCAAATAATCGCCACGGGTGATTTTCAAGAAACGCTATTCCTGAAAAAGACAACGAATTTGACGTCAAAAATTCTGGCCAATTAAGCAAAACCTGGTTGGGAAAACCGAAATATGTATCGATTTATTATGCTCAATTACACCGTGATAAACGAGGATTCGAAATAAACATCAAATACAAAAGTTACGTATTTTTGTCCGTAGATTCCGAATCTGCAATAAAAAATGGGGGTTATAATATTAGATTTCAAAGTTGGACCCCCTCTGACCCCCAGGGAGTCGGTTGCGAAGGTCAAATTTGGTATCATTGAGTAGCTTATTTAAAAATATTTAACATGTATATTTTCGTTTTTCAATCTCATATGTAATTCTCGAGTTATTCGACCGTTTCCAGACTTTTCGGACAACCTGTATATATATATATATATATATATATATATATAGATATATATATATATATAGATATAGATATAGATATATATATGTGTGTGTGTGAAATAATATGTCGATTTGCTGTAATAATATATCGATTATCGAGGAATAACATCTTTACTGTAATAATTAGTCGATTGACTTGAAATAATAAACAGGTTTAGCAGCCGTAGTTGGAAGCAGTTGATTTGTGTTCTTTGGGAGTTTCTTCAGTAAAAATGCAAGAGGATCAGTTTTTAGTCCTTTATTATTCTAGAGCACGACCATCAGTTATTCCCTATCGCACCAGTCTGCACAAATTCACAATAGACATCTTTAATACTAAGCCTGCATCATCTCAAACCTTCTAAATTATTCCAAAGATGAAATGGAAATCCTGGCATTTTAAAGGTCAAGAGCATTCTGAACGCTCTTCCAAAGCAAAATGACTCTCTTAAAATTCCAAGCCAATCTAGCCCCTCCCCTTTTTAGATAAGGCTTTTAAAGATCCATTAGGACCGTTTTAAACACAAAGATAATCAAACCCACTCTCTCCCATTCGACGCTGGGCGTGACTAGAGGTACGAACTCGTTAACTAATCGCGTAATAGCGTAATTTGCCTACGCGAAAAAGCGTATGAATACCTATCAGACGATTAATTAAACAATAAAACAAAATTAAAGTTTCGATAAATGTTTTTTTTAATTCTAAAGAGGAAAATGGATTTGTGTACTGAAATTAAGATTTCGCAATAAAATATTGGCATTCAAGAAACATTCTAGCTCTTTTTAAGAAAATAATCAATACATTATGATAATTTAAATAAAATAAAATAAAAGAACTTTTGCCGTTAAAAATATTAATACATTACGGAAACTGAGAATGAAAGTATGTTCCGTAAAACGTTAGAATAAAACTCAGGGCGGGCAAAATGGCGAATATTTTTTTTATTTATTACATGTATATATATGTCTATGTATTATAATAGCTCAATCTTTTGTGTAAAATATTGGAAAACAAATACTGTATTACATATAATATAGCTTAATTCAGTTTATTTAAGCAGACAGAAAAGTGAAAATTTGACTTTCATGCTGGAAATTTAAAGATAGCTCATCTTTCACAAATAATTCGCTTATTCAAAATTTCTGTAACATTACTACCGTAAATTCGATCTTAAGATAAGTGTAAATAAGTTTAGAAAACTTAATATATCTTATCGTAAGATTGAAATTCGCCTCGCATATCGCCTAGATCTTAAATCAATTTTAGAAAATTCTTGAATTCATATTTTCGAATTTTAAACTCTTGAATAATTGAGAGAAAAACAACAAAACTTTTCAGTCATAATACATTACAGTTTGATTTATTTATTTGACGATGATAAAGAATTTGGTTTGTGTTATTTTGACTATGCGAAATCACAAATTACAATTCAGAAATCCATAGTAAGTGAAAATCAATTTTGTAAATAAACTAACTTGAAGAAAAATGTATGCGAATATAGTATATAAACTGGGGGTTCAACAAAGCTCCCTATATTTTCATGCAGAATAATTTCCTTTATAACAATGGCAGAAACTTTGTTATTAAATGAAACAAACGTTACTTTTCAAATATTCTGATGGCAAATAATTTTTTGTCTAAAAAGCTGTGCATCCCTAATCTAAACTTTTGAAAATTTTAATTCTACCAGACGTTAAATTAAATTTAACCAATCGTATTGTTAAAATTTACCACACAATTAGACATATTCTGTGAATATATGTATAGTTGGAAAGCATCGAATGTTTTAATAGTGATTTTCATGTTATGTAATCACAGAATTCCATGTATCATGTACTAATGTTACTTCAAAAAATAGTGATGCATTTTTAGGAAAATGAGCAACTATTTTACAATTGCATCTTGACATGAGTCGCACTACTCTTCAATAGCTGCACAGCTTCCATTAAAATAACGATGCAACGAGTTTTTTTTTTGTTTTGATAAACACTTTATAATAGCAAAAGAATGTCTTCTAGTTACTCTTATAAAGGGAATCTAGATTGCAAGCTCCTTATCAGTCGCCAGACCACTTGAACAAGAAAGGAGTCTATTGTTCCTCGAACTTTCGCAAGTGTGAAAGTACGTACATGAATCACGATGTCACAGTTATATACATATTAGCTTACTGCAGTCGTGTGATGAAGTCTAAACATGAGTGTGAATATTCGAATAGACGGATCTCGACGGAAGTGGTATAATTATGCATGATTTCTGCATTTTCAATGGAAATATGGATTTTTTCCTTAAAGAATTATCGTTACATTAAGACAATCGCGTTAATTCCTTTTAGACAACCATCGTATTTTCGGTATAGTGTTATCTTATTTTAATAAAGTGCAATCTGATGTATACGAGATTCTGTTTATTAAGTAATATTTAATATAGAGGATTATTGTAAATTACTCAAGTAATTAGAAAAAGCGAGGAAACGTATTTAAAAAGTAATAGAATAATCAAAGTGATTAAACTCACAGCCATTTTTATTAACCTTCCTACCCTGAATGGGTCTAATCGACCCAGTCCTATAATGCGTTTTATTCGATTCAAACCAGAACATTTTTCATAAAGTAAATTAAGTAAATAACGCAAAGATTTAAGTTAAATAAATGTGTTAAATGGATTTAAATAAAAATTCTGGGGTGAAATATTTTAATCAAGTTTGAGTCAAATTTCAACAGGGTAGGAAATTTAAGTGTCCTAGGAAGCCCTTGGTTGATACAACCAGGACCGCCACAGGCGACTTTTTTTACATTCTGTTTACACCAGTATTTTCCTAATATAAATTTTGAATTATATTTTTCTTGCAGATGTTGTGAAAGTGCAAATTTCTGTTTTTAAGAAATGGGTTCCAGTTAGAATTAAAAAATAGTGTCCTGTGTCAGCACTGTAGGACGGCGTTCAAGACATCAAAATTGTTTTAAGTGCTCACACTACTGATTGAAAAGGATCCGGATGATAATGTTAAATCTTTGGGGGGGGACGATATTTTCAAATATCTCGCTCGAATTTTAATATTTTCACGTGATTGTTTTTTGCATAGGGTAGCTGAAGATGATCTACAACTGGGCTAGTTTTTACTTTTCCAATTTTGATTTCAGATTTAAAAATAAATACTTTAACTCTCAAAATCGGTTTGAACATGTACTGAACCTGAAACTATCATAATATAAAATATCTGAAACCAAAATCGAAAAAGTAAAAAATAGCCCGGTTGTAGCTCGTTTTCAGCTATCCTATACAAAAAATCATGGACAATATTAAAATTTAACGGAAATATTTGAAAAGAATGCCTTCTTAGACTTAACATTATCATCCGGGTTTTTTTTCAATTAGTTGTGTGGGCTCTTTAGACCAACCAAACCGTCAGAGACAGTCTTGTTTCTAACGCCTCTTGATAGGACAGCTTCCTCACGATATTGGGTCGACAGAAATCACATGATCTTACTCCATCCTAAGCCTCACTTTAACAATCAAAAGCTGCTGTGGTCTCAAATAATATTGGCCGTGGAATACTCTGTAAAAATTCTAAAGCGTTGTTATTGTATTAGTACATTATATGAAAAAAATTTTATCTAACATTTTTTTCAATGCAAAAATTTTTCGCAGATTAATCACAGAATGAGTATTTTTTCTCTGCGATTAAACACGGAAAAATTATCTTAGAAGTTTTTTGTTGTTGTTGTTTACACCATGTGTGCATCTGTACGCAACATGAGAAAATAATATTTAAAAAGTATATTCCGTGAATATGTATCGTAGTGAGCATGTATGCCATGATGTCTGTGTGTATGTACCACAGTAAGTATGTATGTCATGATGTCCGTGTGTATGTACCACAGTGAATGTATGCCATGACGTCCGTGTAAAAGTACCATGGCTGAAGTAATTTAAACATTAAATTTGTTTTATTTGTTTATTTATTTATTTCCTTTATTTATTTGTTTTATTTGTTTGTTTTGTTTTACTGTTTAATTTAAGGTAAAAAAGTCTCGCCGGAAATATATTAAAATAAACATAATGTATAATAGCGTTGATATGGCGTGTATTGAGTAATCTTTGTTTAAAGGCTTGCTCGAGAAATACAGAGGTCCGATTGGACGGCTCTGTTGTAATCAGATGTGGGCGGCTTACTAATTGCGAAATCTACTTACTTAACACTTTCAGCGGCATTTCTTCTCCTAAGGTGTTCAAATAATTCATTCACGCCGCTATTTACTAAGATATTTAACAAAAATTAACCAACAGCTCTTTTTGACTTGTATTATGGAATCGAAAATGTACTAAAAATTACTGTTGCCACTGGTACACGAATTTTATAACATCATATCATGTGTTTTAATGCCGACAGAGATAGTTGTTGTTTGTAACGGCCCTTACTAGAACAGCTTTCTCACGGGATTAGGTCGGCGAAAATCACATGATCTGACGTCATGAACCCCTCCTAAACACCAACTTAACAATCAAAAGCTGCTTTGGCCTCTAATTAACCCCATAACCCTTTGCGGCGCAGGACGAATTCATCCCTTAAGTGTTGAAATTAGTGACTGACACCGGAATTTGAAAACAACTTTATTTGAAAATAAGAAAACTCTATATTTCACGCATTCAATAAACCTCAATTTTTTCTAATAAAATTCCGGTGCGAATGTGGCGTTTGGGAATTAAACTTAAGTGGTATATCTATGAAACCATATCGCCGCAAGGGGTTAACTGGTTTGCCAGACCGCCGCACAGTGGGGCAAAAACCCAAAAAGCTGGCCAAAGGTTGAAAAATGAAGTTACGATTTAGGGAATTTTGATTGTACAGTTGGCTAGAATAATGTTTGGAGAGTTAGAATCTGTATTTAAAAAAAGATTTTTGCTTTTCCCTTACAAGCAGCATCGTTTCAAAAATGATGCTTGAAGGAGTATCATTTAGAGCGAACAAAAACAGCAAAACAACAGTTCTTCTAAATACGTACTATATTTTATAATATTATCCGATTTTAATGATTTCAAATGGATTCACACTATGATAGTATGTACTTTATTTGCATGTATTACAAAATTTATATTAAGCACGTAAAAATTAATAAATTCATTGTCATTTTTAATAAAAAATTTTAGAATTTTTTTTATTTTTTTGCTTTTAAACATCAAAAAGTTTAAATGTTCCACAGTGTTCCGCAACGAAATTTAATGGAAATAATAACTTGGACTATTGTCTAGTGATTCTTAAAAAACCAGCTGCCAAAACTGCCTTTCTGCATTTCGCGCATATTTTAGTAACCACAAGTAAAAATGCCACTTTTTCGGCCGCCTCAAAAATTTTGAAATTGACTACTTTTCACATAATTTAGCTGATAAATATTTTTCAAATTTATGAATTATTCAATTTTATAATAGTTTATTTCCTATTATATTGTAAATAAGTATTATAAGCATAAGATTACATTAATTTGATAAGTAAGCTTAGTAATGAAAAAATGAAATTAATTCTCTATTACTGATCCGGTAGAATAACATTTTTTTTATCTTTATAGGTAGTAATTTTGTTTGTTCTATTATAATTAGAAGAATTATTTTGTCAATGGCTATATTTGCTAGATCAAACTGCTGAGCGTATTTCATTAATGCGAGTAAAAATCATTATGAATATCACTTTCGCTTATATTAGTAATTTGGATTTGATTTGCAAGTGAGGATGCGATGGAACATCTATTTTGAGTACATTTAAACAAATATTTAGCTATGAAGATTGCATTATGTCTAATATATTTTTCTTTTCTTCCGTGCTACTAGAATACATAAATATTCTGAATAATTCATGAATCGTCAATTTGAAAATATCGAGATCTTCATTTCACTGATTTTATCGGGCCAATCAAGATCCATTTTTCTTTTTCAAGAAATACGGAAGCAACTGTCAGTGAATGGGATTGCATTAAATACTAGCAGAATAAACTTATTTCGTTTAATACAATCATTGATACAGAAGAAAAAGTCGTTAAAAACGAATTAGTGTAATACTCAACGTTGCTACCTATGGCAGACAGCATCAAAACAGCATCTTACCGATCTGACATTTTTTTAAATTAAAAGTGGATTGAGATAATTTAGAATTCAGAATATCTAAGTTACATGCAAAGATGTTTAGAGAGGCCTTACACCTGGCAAACAACTGGATAGAAAAAATGAAAAGCTCGTACTCTGCATGAAAAGAAGAACACTGAAATTGCAAAATAAAATATGCAAAAAAATATTTCGTTTACAATAAAGACTTCTCGTCGAGAAACTAAATGCCAGATTTGGAAGCACAAATGATGGAAATACAATTCAACGATTCTTTGAAAACGCAACTATTTGTGTTTCTAAACGAGCATGTACGAAGATTTGATTAAACTTTTCTATGCCATAAGTAATTTCTTGTAGCCATGTTATTTATTTGATAAACTTCGAAAATTTTCCCTTACAAATAGCTCGTAGATTTGGGCAGCACCCCTGGTTTCATATGCTTACTTCAGTACACAAACTACTTATTAATGACAAAGAAATAACATTATCTTCATTACTGCCAATTTGTCGAATGCCATAAGATACTCAAAATTCATCCAACAAACTGATCAAAATGCATCGAGAAGATTTATCGCAAAAAAGCAGTAGCGAGAAAAAAAAGATATTTTTACGTCTTTTAATATCATCAGATTCTTTTCTTTCCAGTTTAGGTAAATTATCGTTGAAGAAATTAAAATGATTGATCCTAAGAGTCACAGGATATTACAATACCGCCAACAAGTTCTTCTCACTATTTCGACACCTTGACATCTGAAGAATCTTTTTATTATACTAAACAAACACAATAATAACAAAACAATATATAAACAATATATATATATAAACAATATATATATATAAACAATATATATATATAAACAATATAATGAAAAACGTAATTTCCACAACATATTAAATGAAAATCAGTTTATTTACTACATTTTTTAAGCACGAGAAGTGAAACAAAATTCAAAAAATTTAAAAATTCCATTAGCCTAAAACCTTAGATTCCGTTGAAATTAAATAGAAGTTAACCTTAAACTGTATTTTTTAAAAGTGTTTTATCATTTTATACAAAAGCGTCATAAGCATACTACAAAATCTGCAATGCAAATATTTGCCACTTAAAAATGAAAAAAAAATTATTTAGATTTCCTTAAAACTGAACCTAATTTTTTTATATTTTTTAACCCTTTAATTCCCATGATAGAACACGTTCTAGAAATTATGTAGTTCAGAAAATCTAACTCTACACCAGAAAATTTCAGTGGCGAATTTCGGTTTATTTAAATCCGGAATGTCTGTTATGAATTAAAGCAAATATTACTAATTTAATTTTTTTGGTTGGAATTGGGATATTCCAGTAAAAAATAAATAATTAAACAATTCGCTACATTATCCTACCGTTATGAAAATTAAAGCATAGTCTTTTAGTGCAAATAATCGTTACACCTTAACACTTTTAAGACCGTACCGCGAACACAAATTTTATTTGGAATGCACCGTCTTTTTAAAGTAGTCCCCTTTATTTGTGAAACACTAAAAAATACTCTAGTTAAAAAAGTACAATGTTATTTTTTTATTTATTAATGTTACCTAAAATTAATTCTACAAGCAATTTTCCACGATTTATATGCATCACAAGTGCCGAAAGTATTTTTTTTTTAATTAAAAAGTTTAAAATATCAAAATATTTCTAGTAATTAGAATTATGAAAAAATGTTAAATGGGAAAATGTATTAATTTACAAATATATACAGGGTGGTTCAAATTAAAGTATCCCAGTTTGAAACGCCCTAGCCAGAGAAGCAGTGGATGAAACAACTTTATATTTGGAGCATATGTGTAACAGACTATGGGAAACTGATTAATGAAAAAAAGTTTTAGTTCAAACAAAGGCCACTAGGAGATAAAAAGACGCTCCAATCAGTTTAAGATAAGAAAAAAGTGTTGCATGACCAAGGGCGTAAAAATCTTAGTTAAAATCAGCTAATTTTCATTACTATTTTTTTAATTTTATTCGTTTAAATTTCATTGGTATATGCTGAATTAATTATATCAGCATTCTTACTAGGAAAAGAATATTAAAATTGTAGTGGTGGCAATTGTTTTATAGACGCCATGACACCCCAGATGATGACACAATAAACTACACAATTCATGGTATCAGTAATTAATATTAGTTTAAATTTTTTAACTCGAATCATGCTAAATAGGGAAAAATAAGGATATTCCATTTCAGACCTCGGTAAAATAATTTGTGTCTCAAGATATTTTATTTTAAATATTAATTACCTACACCTTGTATTCTGTGCTTATTTATTTCCTCGCGCAGTACCTGAGAATAACATTTGCACAAGAGGCGGGTTGTAGGACCGCTGTAACAGATAACAAGTTGGAAATTGCACGTGAACGTAGCAAATGAGGTGCGTTCGTACGATAATGAAGTTTTAAAAATATTCAGATCTTGCTGATATAATAGAGCGTACTTCGGATACAGTATAGTAGTCGAAATCTTTGCGTTTCTGTAAATATGCAGAAAGTAATTCTTATTACACCTCAGAAACGTATATCTTATTCATACAATGTGAAATAGTTGAATATAATTAAAACACGCCCCAAACAATGTTTCCCCGTATAGCATTATGTAGAGGAATACTTTTGTGTGGCACTGTAATTTAATAATAAAAATTCTTTGCATCACAGATTGTACAGAATGCATATTTCAGTATATATTTCACAGATTCATGGCAATTCTATTATGTTCGAATGAGTGTAACATCATAAAAATGCATATGAATCTTTTCCCCATTGACCGTAATGTAATGAAATACCTTTGATTGTCCCTGTAAATGATCAGTGCATCGAACTTTCATAACATTTGAAATGACTCGATAAAATTACGTAATAATTATATGTTTTAAATTTCAAACGATTAAAATGCATTTGAAAAATTTTTCCCCATTGATCGTAATGTAAAGGAATCCTTTTGATTGTCCCTGTAATTGATCTATCCATCCGATTTTCATAAAATTTGAAATGACTCGACAAAATTATGTTATAATTATGTATTTTAAATTTCAGACGATTCGGTTGGGTAGTTTTTGCGTTGTTATATGCGGACGGACAGACAGACAGACGGACAGACAGAGAGACGGACGGACTGAGCGACAACAATAGGTGCTACGTATTTACATAATTACGAACGCACCTAAAAAGGAAGGTGAATAAGTTTGAAACATTCTGAAAACTCCACGATGGTTCCCCTATTTTTTTGAGCGTGCTTTACTGATAAAGCTTTTTTACCAAAATGAAAATAATACTGCCAAAGGATTTCTTTTGTACCGTCAGCAGAAATCTTTGTGTACATGTTTAATGATACCATATGCCCTGCGAAGTATGGTCAAACGCTTTGAGGAAACTAGTAGCTTTGCAGTTGAAGCAGGCCGTGGAAGAAGAAAAAAAAACCGCAGGTGATGGATGACATCGCAATCGCTGTTGTTGAGCAAAAGCCAGGTGAAACAGGAGCATCCAGTGTTCGAGCTGTATCCAGGCAAATGGATTTGCCAAACACTACCGTATGGAAGTGCATGCGTGTATATGCTCAAAGCCTATCACAATAAGATTCGTCCCTTTCAAGAATTAAAACCTGGCTATAACGATTTTTGTGAAACAATCGGTTTGACGTTATTGGCAAGGATGGGGGTGGATACGAATTGGCCATGGAACATCCTGTCGACCGATGAGATTCATTTTAGCATGTGTGGAACAATGAATACATAAAACCGTCATATTAATCCACTGAGAATCGTCACCATATCCAACAAATGCCCCTGCATTCTCGGCATGTTATAGTCTGGATCACTGTGACCTCTTTAACTGTGCCATTTTTCATTGAGAAAAACAGTCCGCCGGGAAGAGAAAACTTCTCCGTAACTGCAGGGCTGCCACAGGCGACTATTGTTTAACTCTGACTGACACCAGTTTCTCTAAACAAAAATCCTTGACCGACTTGAAAACTTTTGAAAGAATCAAAAAGTTACTTCAAAGTTTTTATTAAAAAAATGTTGGTGCGAACAGAATATAAAAATAGTCGCCTGTGGTAACCCTGTAACTGCAGAAATGTATCGAGACATGTTGCAAAGTGTGGTCATTCCAGAACTCCAGTGTGCCTCGCAACAACAGTATTTCAATAAGATGGTGCCCCCCTCACATTGGACGTGAAGTACAAAAATTACTGCGATCAGAGCTGCCAAGTCTCCGGCTTTTTGGATACCGGTATTTTAATACAGAAAATATAGCTTTATTTAATTGGAACATTTTGGAGATTTAAAAGAACAACATTTTCTCTAAAATTATTCTGGTGTGCAAAAAGCCGGAGACTTGGCAACTCTGTGCGATGCTATTTTACGGAAGATCACATTATCAGCCTTGCATTTCCAATAAGATGGCCTCCACATTCACTTGACGACGTGTGATTTTTAGGTTTGGTGTAACCTCAAAGATAAAGTTTATCGAGAAAGCAGGAAATCAGTCTGATTTGAAGGTTTTGATTTTATTGTTTGCGTAATATTAAAGGGTGTTAAAATCCAGGCGAAAATGGTCCAAATCCCACCGCTAAGTTTTGAGAATTCTTCGTCTAATAAGAACACTAATAAAATTAATCGCAGCATCATATATATTAAAACGGTAGGCTAATTCTTTAAGATCAACTAAATTCAGGCATTTGCGCATCCGTGAAGCTGAATTTATTACCCCTTTCAGTTAGAGGAAAGTCCAAGCAAGTCTGGTTAGCTTAGTGGTTTAGGGCACGAATTTAAAGTTCCGAGATTTTGTAGAGGACTAGGGTTCTTTCCCAACGCTCGGCAAATACTTTATTTGAATAATGATGCATTTTACTACGAGGAAAAGTTATATGATTTTTATTCTTTTGTTATCATTATTATTTTGATGCTTTGTAATTAAATAAAATTTAACCCTTAACAATGTTTTTTTTTAAGTAACGATTTTATTTTAAAACTATTTCAAGAAATTAAACCATAGTAATTATTAGATATAAACAGTCAGTTTCCAGTTCAGGGCTTTAAAGATATATTTGTAAGAATAAAACTATTGAAAATCTTTACAAATAGCATTAAAAAATAAATAAACAGCGATAAATACAACACATACAAATAAAAATTGTAAAAATGCCGAAAAATTTAATTTAACATCTAGCAATATTTTAAAAAAAATGCATTGTAATTTTCTAAAAAAATGAAAAATTTTAAACAGTATTTGTCGGTAGGTAGTAGCAGCAATTTTGGCACTTTCCTGTCATATGCGTGGAAGTTTAGAAAAAGTAACCCATTTGTAAACTGTAATATACGTGAATTATATAAATAAATAAATGTTAAGCATCATTTAGACCAGGGCTGTCCAACGCGGCGCCCGCGGGCGCCATGTCGCCCTTTGCAGGTTTTCTTGGCACCTTTTTGAAAATTTCATATTACTAGCATTTTTCAAGAATAAAAATCCTTTATATTTGCTTGAGATATTTTTAAAACTTTTCAAATGTATTTCACGCATCAAAAATTAATGTTGTTTCGCTGGCCCATTATCTGTTTTAACCCTTTCCGGTACACTGTGCCCGGTCTGGGATACCTAATTTTAATTCCAAACTTGCAAACTGCACCAGTAATATTTTACTAAAATTTTGGTTTTACAATAAAAGCTTAAATTAAGGATTTCAAAGTATCTAAGAATTTCGAGTGTGAATTCCGGTGCCAAAATTTCTTATTTTATTACAGATTTTGCCCGTGCCGGAGAGGGTTAAAGATGGGAAAGGGCTTATCATTTCCTATTTATATAGAAACTTTATTTACAGGTAAATAATTAAGAAAATCAAACAATATTCTAATTAATCTTTTAACATGTTTAATGTAAAATCTTGACTGGTACCATATGGTATAATAATAAAATCTAAACGAATAATACTATTAAAAATTACTGATGGGAATCAGTCCTTTTTCACCAATATGTTTATATCCTAGATCATGTTACATTTTTCATATCTTAAACCGATCACAGCGCCGTTTTATCCCCTGGTGTCTTTTGTTTGAACTTTTTATTTTTTTTTCATCATTTTGTTTCCCATGGTCTCCTATGTATATCTTCCAAACATGAAAACATTTGATCCACTGCTTCTTCAGCTAGGGCGTCGCAAACAGAGATACTTTAATTTAAACCACCCTGTATATATATATATATATATATATATATACATACATGGTAACTATAGTCTGATTAACGCGCTCTACCTTTCCATTGGTCTGAGGATGATGTGCGGATGTAAAACGTTGTTGAATATGATGATTTCTAAGGAATTTCTTAAATCTTCGAGATCTGAAAGATTTATGCCTGCCACTAAGTATTTTTTGAGGTGCTTTGATATTGAAAATTTGTTTTAAACAGTTAGTGTATGTTTCAGTGGTAGCATTTTTAGAGGGAAAAGCCCAAACAAACCTAGTTGCAAGATCTATTATTATGTGTAAGAATTTTTTGTTGAGTTGTAATAGTTAAATCCACCCACAGTATCAATAGAAAGACACTCAAAAGTTGATATGTGGCTGGCATAGTTTGTAATAAACCGAATCTTTTCTGTTTTGTTTTCTTTATTTTTCTGGCAGGTGTCGCAATGTTTAACAAATTGTGTAATGTTTATTGTCATATTAGGCCAATAATAGTTGGGAGATAATAAATTAAGCATTTTTTGAATCCCCAAATGTCCAAAATTATCATGAGCAAAATGGAGTAATTTTTTTCTTAATGACATTGGTACAACAATTTTTTTAATCCTTTTTTCTGAACTATAAATAATTCCATTCTCTTTTTTATATTTTTTGTCACAAACATTGTCTTTGTCTTGCATCTCTATAATTTCTTTCCTATCTAGCAATAAACTAATATGTTGATTAAAATGACAAACAAGATTTCGTGACAACATGTCTGCTTCGACATTTGTTGAATCCTTTTCATATTTTATCTCATAATCAAACATACTAAGTTTGAGTGACCATCTAAAAAGCTTACCTCTTAAGTTTTTAACACTCTTTAACCATACTAGAGATGCGTGGTCCGTATGAATTGTAAATTTGACACCATGAAAGTAATGATAGAATTTGTCAAGAGTATCTATAATAGCTAAACATTCTAATTCAGTTATGAAATAATTTTGTTCATAACTCTTCAAAATTCTAGAATGATAAGCAATAGGATGTAAAAAATTATCTTTATCAGGTTGTTTTAGAACGGCACCTACTGCTATCTGAGAGGCATCTACAAACATATGTAAAGGTAATTTAGGATCATAAATTTGAGGATGGGTTTTGCAATTAAAGAATTTTTTAATTTCTCGAAAGAGTCCTGGCACTCTGAGTTCCATTCCCATATTGTGTCTTTTTTAAGTAATCTATTTAGAGGATATCTAATTTCAGCATATTTATTTATGAATTTATGGTAAACATTAATGGAACCTAGAAATCGTTGTAACTCTTTCACATTGGAAGGAGGTTTTAAATTTTTGATGGTTTCAATATTGGCATTTACTGGTGTTATAGTCAGTGTTCTCGCTGTCGCTCGCCTTTGCGCCAAATTGCGACTAAATTCTTCATTTGGCGAGTAAACAAGCGATTAGATTCGCCAAATGGCTAGTGCTCAATTTTTGCTTTTCCTTTCTTTTCTTTTTCGTCTTTCATACATATGCACACATACGTATTTTTAATATATACATATTTTTAATACATTTGTAGCGGATAGTTGAAATTAGATTAATAACATTTTTTGTCGCAGTTATGAAAAATTAGGTTATTTTAGAATATATTGAAAAAAAGAGGTTACATTAAATGATTAAATAAATATATATTGTGATACACGTCGAATATATTTTGCGAATACGTTTTTAATTTGGCGAATGTTTTTTATGTTTAATTAGCCAAATTACTAACGTTGGTCAAATGTCAGCGAGAACACTGGTTATATTCCTTTAGTGATTTCATAACCTAAGAAATTGATTTTATTTTGGCCTAATTTACATTTAGAAAGTTTAAGTTTAATGTTTTCTAGTTTGCAGATGTCAAAAATTTGAGCTAAATGATTTAAATGTTCTTCTAAAAAGGAAGAGAAAATTATAATATCATCGAAATAGTGACATGCAAAGTCGATTTTATATTTATTAAGGATCCTTCTAATGGTTCTATTGAATATGGGGGGGGGCAGTTTTTATGCCAAAAGGGAGCACCAGCCACTCAAAAAGTCCAAAATTGGTTACAAAAGCTAATTTTTCTGTATTGGATGGATGTATTGGTATGTGCCAGTAACCAGAGGCTAAATCCAAAGTTGAAAAATACTGAGCAATACTCAATTTATCTAAAATTCCATCGATACGGGGCAAGGGTTCTTCATCGTTTTTAATTATTGCGTTTAATTTTCTATAATCTATACATAATCGCGTTTTTTTACCTTCCTCTCTTTTCATTACTAATATAACAGGGGCAGAATAGGGGCTACATTCCTTTATAAGTCCAGCTGCTAACAAAGATTGAATTTGATTTTTTATTTCTTTTTCTTCTAGGGAAGATGTTCGGAAGGGCCTCAAAGATATAGATAGGTCAGATTTTAGTATTACGCGTTGTGGTTCAATATTTATCTTACCCACATCATATTTATGCTTTGCAAAAATATCACTATAAATTTGAACTAATTCCCTTAAATTTTCATCTTGAATTAATTTTATTTCTTCAGTTAAATCTGAATCCGAATTATCGCGAAAATTTTGTGGAGTCATGAAACTTCTATAGTCAGGTTGCACATTAACTTCGTGATGATATTCAAAACAGTCCTCATTTTTCATAATATTTCCACAAGTAGATTGTAAATCTATATCACGATTACTTGCATTCAGTGTTTCCTTATCATACTCATTATTTGCTGCATTATTATCAATATTTAATTTCATATTTTTTTCATATTCTGATGTTACAACTTCATGAGATTGATCCTTGTTTTGTTGTACTTGGTTCATATTTACTGTATTGAAATGAAGGGATCTCTCATTATGTATGGATATACTTTTAATTATAATTTTCCTTCCCTGCCTTACAATACAATCTTTACATTCTATGGTTAATTTAAATTTAGAACATTCTTTTAACCCTAAAATAGCATAATCCAAATTTGTATTGCATACTAAAAAGTTAACATATTTTTTAATTTTACCCACTTTTAGAAGAACACTACATTTTTTATTTACATGTAAAAATCCTTTTGCCTGACCAATAGTAACTGAGGGTATAGTCTCAAATTTAGCATTAAGTTTTTTAACAAATTTAAGTGGCAATATTGCAATAGTTGAGCCAGTATCTACAACACATGGTAAATTATAATTATTTGTATATCCATACACCATTCATTGTCAAATATTATGAGAATTATTTTGTGAGCTACTTGGAAGAGTATCAGATGATGGCGATTCATTCCTAAAAATACATTCCCTATCCCAATGAAAAGCATTAGTCACACCCCTATTTGTGCATATCCTACAAGGTCTTGAAGGATATGAATTCTGAATATAATTATTTTGACAAATTCTAGGCCTTTGAAATTGAGATTGCCTTTGGGGAATCTAATTCCTAGGTGTATTATTGGGCCTAACTGGCTGAATTCATGGCCTAGTTGGTTGAAAAGGTTGAAAATTTTGTCTAGCTGATGGTTGATTTATTACTTGGTTCGAAACTAGTGGAGTGGAAACTTCCACAAATTGTTTGACAACCCGGTACCATTCGGTGGTACTATTAGGAGGATTTATTATAATACTGTTTTTAAATTCTGGTTTTAAACCATCAGTTCAATCTTGTTTGCCAACTCTTCCGATTTTTTGACCCGGAAAAATTTAACAGAAATATTTGCCTTATTTTTTCAGCGCATTTCGGCGATTTGAAAAAATAAATTTTGCTGTAAAATTTTTCCGGGCCGAAAAAGCGGAAGATGTTGGTAGCTATGGTAATAGTATACTTTCACTAAGGTGTAATTTCCTACCAATTTCTATTTTTTTACGAAAATAAGTTTCTAAACTGTCTAAATTATCTAATTTCAGATTTGAAAAATCCGAAAATCT
The DNA here is from genome assembly GCA_964019185.1 of Maratus speculifer. Classification (NCBI taxonomy): domain Eukaryota; kingdom Metazoa; phylum Arthropoda; class Arachnida; order Araneae; family Salticidae; genus Maratus; species Maratus speculifer. Next base: position 209,553,226 of record OZ025300.1, on the reverse strand, counting down.
CGGGATGTCTAATTCAATGAATCTTTCTATCAAAATTTTCTTAATTTGTTCATAATCCGTACAATTTAAGCAGTCATTGATATAATTTTTTTGCGCTTCCCCTTTCAAATATTGCGCAATAAAATTAAATTTCCATTCTAGATTTTTCTGTTCCCTATCACAATGTTTTATCAAAATAAGTGAACCAAGACAAAATGTTCATTCCTGAGCTCGGGTCAAACGGTACGAATTTAGGATCTTCCATATTTTTTTTATTCTTACTCATTAGAATAAATGAATCACTTCTATTTTCTTTATTAAATCCTGATCGTAAAATCATTCGCAATAAATTTCAGAGTTAATAGTTTCTATCAATTACACAATTTTTTTAACTATCAGACCCATACCATACAATAATAAATAAATAAATTAATAAATTAATAAATTAACTTCAAATTACTCTCATCAATAAAATAATAAATAAATAAATAAATACATAATAAATACTTTCATCAATCATAAAAAGAATAGAAAAAAGAATCAAAACACTTAATAAAATAACTTACAGTTCTTGAAAATTCTTCATCAAATACTTTTCGCATATTCACCACTTTGAAGTCATTAATTTTCAAAAAATTGTCATGACACATCGCATTTTATGCACACATCGAATGTTGAAGTGGGGGGGGGGGAATAAAATAAAAGATAAATAATAATAGTGATATTTTTTGAAAGGTATGGTTTTGGAATAATTATAATAAGACTTTTTTAAAAAGGGTTGATAAAAACATAGAAAAAATGAGTTTTATTTGGAATATTAAGAAATAAAGTTTAATTAAGAATATTTTTAATTTAGAGCCATCTTTTTAAATTTACGCATACTGGAATAAATGTTTTTTAAGTCGAATTAAGAATTTATATCGTTTCCATAAAGATTAATAGAAAAGAGCTAGAAACAAGATTTTAATTTAATAAGTTGAAGTAAGTACGGAATATTGTTATAAGGAAATCAAAATAGAATAACGGTTAATTTTGGCAAAAAAAAATTTAAAATTTGTAATATATATATATATATATATATATAGTATATATATATATATATATATATATATATATATATATATATATATATATATATATATACATATATATATTACAAATTTTAAATAATTAAAATTTGTCCATAATTAGAAGTATTGAAAATATTTCAGCCCTACTTCTTATTTTGTAATTGCATTAATCAACATTTCATTAATCAACAAAACCTATAATCTTTCTCCTACCAAAGTATACGCTACTACCCCATTTTTTGCTCAGCCAGCACAAAAAGATCTTATATGTTTGTCTGTTTATTTTTTAATATTTTGTCCTCTAATATTGATTTAAAGAAAACTGTACTCCCGCATGAGCTTTCATGAGGTAGCCGAATCAGATTGATATGGTGACTAAGATGGTTTATTCATTTTTTCACCACAATGGTGAAAATCATTGATTTACGTTGACTCAGTCTTCATTTGCAATCAAAACACTTAATAAAATAACTTACAGTTCTTGAAAATTCTTCATCAAATACTTTTAGCATATTCACCACTTTGAAGTCATTAATTTTCAAAAATTTGTCATTATGACCATGAATACTGAATCACAAATTATGCATCGACGTTCGACGGCGACAGATCAATATCAAGAGTCAGGAAATCCACAATCAGGCTCGAAGCGACTAGCATTTATTTCAGATTAGTATCTTCCTCAGCATAGATTTCAAAATCTTAAACAGGAACAACTCCTTTTCTGCAGTCATTCAAGAAATCATGGCTTCAGGAAAATCAAGCTGACTCAAAGCAAGTACTAATTCTTTCAATTTAGCATCTTTCCAAGCAAGTTCTTTAACAGTTGTGTTTTACTGTATAATTTAATAAGAAAATATCTCCCGGAAAAATATTAAAGTTACAATTGAATATAGTTTCGTTAACAGAGTATTAGAGCAACTGGCTAAACTGGACAGACATCGTTCAAGAATTAAGTTGTCCTATCGGACGGCTTTGTTGTACAGTAAATCTCGTTTACCTTTCACGGTTATGATATACTGCGGTTCGATAATTCTGGCACCAAAAATGTAGAGCATTTTAACATTTACACTTGTTTATAAAAAGAAAGATATTTTATCGTTTGTAAAAAAAGTATAATACAAAATGTAGTTTTTAAAAATAATGGTGCGAACAGAATGTAAAATTAGTTATTTTGCGATCGCGATTTTGACATTCGCTGAACCAAACACTCGCAAATATTAAGGGACTACTGTACAAGCAGGTCCATATATCTTTGCCATAGCTGCCAACTTTTACGCTTTTTTGCTATTTTTGAAATTGTACAGAGATTTTCCATTTCTTTAATCATAAGATTTTGACAATTAAATAAGACAATATTTACTAAACATTTTTGTGGTAGGAAAAATGCGTAAAAGTTGGCAGCTATGTCTATGTTTTTACATATATTTTTTTTTTATTTTCTGCGACCTGCATAGCTGGACTTGGCCAGTATTTCTACTTTAGATAAAACTAAGAACGTTTAGCGCGTCTAAAACAGTTTACAGATTGATTTTTTTAACCATCAATACATGCGAACAATAATCGACATCTTATTTAATCGGAAACAATCTGCAATAAAGAAGGTTCAAGATTACTTTTTTAAAGATAGTCATGACAATTGTAAACTGTTTATATAATGAAATACAACGTGCATTATAATAACCATGGAATATGGCACTATTATTTCAAATTAGACAACTTAAAACTATATCAGTTATTAATCGCATAGTTTGCAATATTAATCCCAATTAATTAAGCGATTAATTTTATTAAAAAATTGTAACAGAACAACTTTTATTGTACTCCTAAGAATTTTCTTATTTTATAAAATTTTCTCTATTACTTTTTCTTCAGCATAAAACACATTTCGATGATTAATCACAAAATTTTAATTATTTTCTTGCGATTAAATAAGGCAAATGAATTATTTAGAAAACTGTGGTATTTCTTATACCTTGTATTTAGTTGTACGCACAGTGAGAATGTAATAGTTTAAAATACATTTCGAGAGTGAATACTACGTCCGAAATAATTCAAATGTTTATTTGTCTGTTATGTTTTAGTGTTTAAATTAATGTAATAAAGAACTTCCCCGGAAAAATTTTAAAGTAAATGCAGAATGTAGTATCGGTTATTGTTTGTTCCCATAAACCGTACATACACAAAGTTTAACCCTATGAGCTCTGGTGGGTAAATTTCTTCAAAATTCCAAATGTGTCACATTGGCACCAGTATTTTGTAAGGAAAAAAGCAGATTAACGGTATGCACGAAAAAATGCATTAAAACTTTTTCAAATAAATTTCGTCGAATTTTCTCGTGTCGTTGTGACATTTCAGAATTAAAATTATGTGGTAGAAAATTCTACCAGCAGAGCTCAAAGGATTAATCACTATAATTTCAAAATGGTACCAAGGTATGTGATTTCTTTTTTACATGTTCAGAACTATAAATGTGTTACTATGTTGCTAGTTTTAGAAAGAAAAATTGACCAACTGTAGAGGTAATAGGGGTGACTCAAGTATCCCCTATGCTCAAGTATCCCCACTCTCCCCTTTATGCATGTATTTTACGCTTCTTAAAATGTTTCACAAAAATAATAACTTTCGTTGAATATTAAATAATAAGATGAACGAGTCTTGACATACTAGTATGTAAATTGTTTATTATAGTCAGCAAAGCGACATTTCGGAATTAAAATTTATATGGTAGAAAATTCTACCATCAGAACTTAAAGGCATAATCGGTATTGACACCAATACATATAAAGAACAATCGACATTTTATTTAATTGGAGACAATAGTTACGAATTCTACTATAAAAAAATTCCTTTTTAAAAAGCAGATTTGACAACTTAAGAAAAAAAAGAAAAAAAAAACACCTTAAGGGAAGATTTTTAATCTGTCGAAAAAAATACTGGAATTTTCCTTGTTTCTCCAGTTTTTGCATATTCGCAAAGTTATTTTAATTGAAACATCTGATTTTGTACGATTAAAATATCTATTAAATTTAAATTAACTCCATTTTAAACATATAAACAAAACCATCTTCTGCACAACTAGCGCCAGCATCTCGATAGTGCAGATCTTACAAAATTCTCTCAAAAATATAATTTTAAATACAGTAGAAGCCCGAAATACCGATATACCGCGAATTCGGGTTTAATGCGGGGAAAAGTGTGTACCCCGAAAAAAAATGGACGAACCTTTTACGCTATTCTAATATACAAATAATATTAATTAAAATAGTATACAGTTTTTTTAGGTGCGTTCGTAATTATATAATACGTAGCACCTATAGTGGTCGTTCAGTCCGTCCGTCTGTCTGTCCGCATATAACAACGCAAAAACTACCTAACCGAATCGTTTGAAATTTAAAATACATAATTATTACATAATTTTGTCGTGTCATTTCAAATTTTATGAAACTCGGATGCATAGATCAATTACAGGGACAATCAAAAGGATTCCGTTACATTATGGTCAATGGGGAAAAAAGTTTCAAATGCATTTTAACCGTTTGAAATTTAAAATACGCAATTATTACATAATTCTGTCGAGTTATTTCAAATTTTTCGATAATCGTGTGCATAGATCAATTACAGGGGCAATCAAAAGTATTCAATTACATTATGGTCTATGGGAAAAAATGTTTCAAATGCATTTTAATCGTGTTACACTCATGCGAACTTAATAAAATTTATATGCAACTATAAAGTACATATTATAATATACATTTTACATAATTTGCGGTGCAAAGGACATTTGTTACTGATTTACAAGGCCACACAAAAGTATTCCATTACATAATGGTATAGAGAGAACATTGTTTGATGAGCGTTTTAATTGTAATTCACTATTTACAATTTTATGAGATTGATATATGAAAGTAATATTTTTAAAACTTCGTTATCGTATGAACGCACCTAATTTGCTACGCTTCACGTTCAATTTCCAACTTGTTTTTTAATTAAGCTCCTATTAATAAAATGCAGTAACTATCCATTTAAAGTTACGGTAGTTAAATTTAAATTCTTGGTTATAAATTTCAATACGTATACAGACGATTTTCGCTTCTGTGGAAGAAGTTCATTAGTGAAGCTTCAACGTGTGAAAATATGTCTTTAGTTTTAAAAAATTTACTGTCATTTTATACCATCCATACAAATTGAAATTAAATTCTTTTTAACTTTAAAGGACAAAAAATAGCGTAAAAACATATTAATCAGTTTTATTTTCTCTTTTTCTTAACAAAAAAATGTCTTCCACTGATAATTATGAGTTTTAAATAAAATTTTCATAATGTATGTAACTGAAAACTTAGTTTTAATAAAAATATTTCTCATTTACTCTAGATATGACGTCATTATGTATCTAGATGGATTTGCAACCGATGTCCATGTGCCTTATATTTTTAACAACTACTATAAAATACCGGTTTTATTTCAATTATGACGTCATATTTTACTACATGATTTTTTTTTCATTTTTTTCATCAAATCTTTTTCATTCCTTTTATTTCTAATTATATCGCCATTTTTGGACGAAAAATTATTATTAACGAAACAAATATCCACGTTTTAAAATTTACCAAAATATACTTTTTTTTATTTTTATTTCAAATATGAAGTCATATTTATTTTCTTTTAAATCTTTCGTATTTTCGCCTGGAAATTGTTCAAGTGAAAATTTACTGCCGCTGAAAAATTATTATTCCAGATTTTGATTTTATTGGCCACGGGAAAGGAAACTGATCCAATTTTTATCAAAAATGTCTGTTCATTCAGTGTAAAAATGTGAAATTTTGAATTATTAAGAAAAATATTTGAATAAAATAAATAAAACATTGTCAATACCTCTTTTCCGGGCTATAATCTATCTATATGCAAAGATAAAAAAAAAAAACATTAATTCATCAGTTTTGAAGTTGATTTGATTGAAACTTCCGGATACACTTTCAAATTTTTAATATAATAAGGGTTAGGATAAATGGTTGCTAAGCAACTATTAAACAATAAAAGAAGAAAATGAAATAAATACATTTGAATTAAGTAAATCTCTACAACAAAATTGTTTTGTATTATTGGAACTCATTTATAAAAAATCTCTAAAATTTACAGTAAAAAAAAATCTGAAAATGCATTGATAAAGTTTTAATATAATATGAATAAATTAAGCCCATATTGATAAATTTCATTATCTATTTATCTTTCAACAGTCATTTTCTTTCAACAAATAAAAATTTCAATATCTTTTGATTTGCATAGAAAAGTATTATTGCGCAAATAAAATATTTTTTATTTCCCGAATGAATCAGATATAACAAAAAACAGTTAAATACAAGTATCTCATCAGCATACCCACTTAATTTCAAATCAATCGGATGCTTTTTGCGACAGTTATCGCGGAAGAGACTGACAGACGGAAATAAAAAAAATGTCGTGTCTCCAAAGTAATCTTTCATTGACGTTTCGGCAATAAAATAAAAACATAATTTCTTCTTCAACTATATTTGCAGTGTATTATAAGGTTACAGTTATGGTACAATGAAAAATCGTATTGTATACCTATTTCAATCATTTCTTTCTATACCAGGAGAAAATATTTGATAAGACTATTATCAAGTAACATTCACAATGTTTCGACAGTAAATAATATATTTTTAATTATTTACAATTATTCATTATTTGCGCCATATTTGAAAACTGTGTACGAAGTATATGTATGATGTTATTCGTAATTCATATTAAAATACTCAAATAAATGGTTTAGATCCCTAGATAATATAAATTAATTTCAAACAATTTTCTCATTAAAATTTAATGATGCTTCAAAATTCTTTACTTATCCATAAACTGATGTTAACATTAGCAACCTATTAGAATTCTCATAAAACCTATACGAAAAGAATAACTTATTGCTAATATAATCAATATATAGTCATTTATGTTTTCTAGACTTTATCTCAAATGTTCTTGGGTGGAATGCTGTTTTACTGGATAGTGGAATGTTCAAATAAGCTATTTTAATTCTAAAATTTCGTTAAATTTTCAAACAAACTCAAATTTATAGTCTTATCTGCATTCTTAAGTATGCTTTATATGAAAGACTGAATTTAGTTACATACATGCCAACCTCCGGCTTTTTTTAAACCAAACAATTATATTCGAACTAGAAATTTTTTTAACTATCGAAATAAAGTATATTTCTGAACATTATCGCATTTCTCGCCAGATACATTTAACTAAATAGATTTTCTGGTTCAAAGTTTGTTTTCTTATTAAAAAAAAGCCGGAGATTGGCAACTATGTAGTTATCCTATAGATAATATGGGAAATTTGTTGGCAGTTATTTAATATGTAAATATAGATTTTTATAGCTTGAATTAGGTAAAATCAAGTAGCGAAAATTAGTCAGTTTGAAAATTATATATTAAAGTACAATGGATTTGAGAATTTTTAAACATAAATATGATACAAAATACACGCATTATAACTTTTCATAACGTCTTCTGTTACTACTCAAAAAGCTAATACATCACGCATAAAAATTATACTTCTATTTGAAACTTTTGAACGGTTTAATGCAACAAACTATCAAAAATTATTCACGTAGTGTCAAGAATTCATGTAGTTAATATTTTGTTGGTCTTTTTCAAGTGCTTGATTAACAATAAAATGTTATGGCGTTAATTTAAATCTCCAGGGTAGTTTAATTTAGTAAATCATAGATAATTTTAGTTCTAGAAATTTAATATATGTTTAAATAAATCTGCATCAACTTATGGTATAAACGTTTAAAATTATATTTAAAATAGTAAAATAAGTATAATGTAAAATAATTATAACAGTGCCCTTCGGCATTTATTTTTATGAAAATTTCAATAAAATTTATTTAAATATAATATATAAAGACAATTTATTTATTTCATTTATTTGTAAAAAATACTAGTATTAATGAGCAAATCTAACCAGCGTAGTCCAAAATAATTTTAAAGTTTTTAAAATTGCCAATGTGAAAATTTTCATTCATGTGCAGGAAAACTGCAACAGAAAAAAAAAGAAAAGAAAACATTAACTCTTGGATTTTAAACAAAAAGTTTCTTTAACTAATATCATTAAATGTTTTTTTTCTTTTGAAACAATGTTGATGAAGTAAATTATTTATGAAATTAACCCTTTGCGAGCTAAATATTCTTTCCAGGCACATACATCTCCTGGTCTTGCGCGAATTTATTTGGTTGTCGCTTTTTTTTTTTTTCTTTTAACTATTAAGCATACATTTTACTGGCAGTTCAGGAACACCTGAAGGATAAATTTACTTTAAAAGAGCACTTTTAAAATATTGTGGTGCGGATAGTATACAAATATACAATCATGTACAATAATAAACTCCCGGGTATCCGGCTCTTCATTATACGGTTGTTAGAACTGTCTGGTCTTGTAATAATTGAGGAATGTTGCAAGCGGCCAAGTCGGGCACTTTGCTGTCTGTTAAATAAATTTGACTAGTGGCAGTAACAAGGATGGATTGCAGAGTACAATAGCAAAAAAATATGAGACACGTAGGGGAGGCATGATAAGACTTGATATCCTGTTTCGTCAGCTGTTCTTCGGATGTTAATATGCGCGGACATTATTTCCAGGTTACGTGCGTATAGTCCCTTGCACTTGCACGTGACGTCACATGCGTCATCTGACGCCGAAACATAAGGCAAATGTGGTGTTTTCGCATTTTTAAACATAGTGATTTGCGCTTCATTTTTTAACCCGTCAGTAGTCGCGTATCGGTCTTTTCACCGCCCGTATAACTTATCTTCTCCTAACTTGTATTAGATTACAAATACAACGGAGATCTACCATGTAGCTGACTTTAAAGGTTTCTCGAACACCTTAGTGAAGTAATAGGATACCTCTATTTTTCTTTCAGGTACCTTATTAGAAACAAAGTTGAAATTGGCGAAAAATTCTACGTAACAATCACTAATGTCAGTTCATTTTTACTTTTTCGAATTATTCCAAATCTCATGAATAAAATGCATAATTCAAGAAAACTGCAAATGTATATATTCATTGAAATGTTATCTTCACATATTAGGTAAAAAAAATTTCTTATTTTACATATTTATTATGCGGGGGGCCAGCGGCGAAAAGACCGAGCGCGACTAATGACGTTGTGGAAAAAGTCGCAACTACTCGCGGGTTAAGAACGTGAAATAATAATGCATTGTTAGAGTAAATATTTTAGATCTCCGGCGTATTCTGATTATTTGTTATCCGGCCTTCTGGTCCATTAAGCCGGATAGTCGGGAGTTTACAGTATTTTATTCTTGGGCAGCTATTTTCGGACATTGTAAACAAAAAAAAATTGACATAAGAAAAAAAATTCTGGCATAAAAAAATATAAACATATTTAAAGGTATAATATTTTCGCATGGTATTTATCGCATTGAATATCAAGGCGATACAACATAATTATACTGTTTTCATTAGAATAAGAGTTTTAATTCTTTGAATTGAAACTAAATTCGGTAAAAGAATTCCACTTTTACATTCAAATATTGCAGAATAAATATTCGGTAATATATATAGAAAACATTTCGCTCTAAACTGCTCATTTAAAGAGGTAGAAAAATCAAACTTTAAATAGTAATTTGAAAATTTAGCGAGCGGAAATCTTTGACAATTACAAATTCTTCATTAAAAATATATAAAAAGAATTATATGACAAAACTTATATTAAACTAAAAGCATTCAAAAAGAAAAACTTAATTGGATTTCTCTTATAATCACTTGACATACTGAATTTAGCTTCTTATAAATTTTCAAATAAATTTAATGGTCTCTCATATTGATAACGTCAATTTATGATGAAGTGAAGATCGTTGAAGTATCACAAAATTGAAATTTAAAATATGTTGCAACTCGATTTATTTAACTTGTGACTTTTACGAACTCAGAGTGCGTAAATTTGAATTACTATATGCATATTACAAAATTAGATTTCTTAAGACGATCTCAAGGATTGTATAAGTAGATAAATTTTTCGTACAGCTTTAAAAGAGCATTTCGTGTCGATACTTTGTCTATATAGTTAGAATAAACTTGAAGTACAATTTTAAAATAACATTTATTATGGAAATTTTGTTTATACATGGGACGTAAATATGCGAGAATAAGTATATAACCTGTTTAATAAGTAGTTAATATTTTTCTTGTTAATTTTCGCTATTTAATTATTTATAGTGAAATATTGTTAACATCTCACAATATTACACAGTTTTTTTTTATTTTACAATACAACTGTTTGTGTACTCGCTCTGAAATCATTGGTGTATTGTTGGATTAAAATTTTAGGGTGCTGAAGTGATCAAAATTCGCCTTTTCTTGAAAATAGAACACTACTAAGTTAACAAAATTAAATTAAGCAAAAAAGTGTAATTCTATGTCAACAGACACGGTTCTACCGTTTGTCGTCAAATTATAAAGCACAGCTCCCTTTTAGACTGTAATTTTAAAAAAAAACTTTAACTAATCTTTAAATATTTATCTTTAAATAAAGCATAAAATAATCTTTTTTCCTTCTAGCATGAAATTAAAACTTATGAATAAAAATGAAGGCCTATCTTTCCACAAACATAACAATTTTTGTCTTGTACTGACAATTCTTCGCGTATCTGAAAATAAGATATCCATTTAGGGGAAGACAAGTCTAGTTGCAATCGCAATGAAAATATTCCAGATTTAAGACAGGCAGAGATAAAAAAAAACGTCTTTCACTGACGTTTCGACAATAAAATAAAAACACCTTTTCTTCCTCAACTATATTTGCAAGTGGATTATATGGTTACAATTGTGTTATAATGAAAAATCGTATTGTGTGCTCTTTTCAATCGTTTCTTTCTATATCAGAAGAAAATATTTGATAAGACAATTATTCAGTACCATTCCCAATATTTCGACAATAAATAATATATTTTTTATTATTTACAAATATTCATTATCTGCGCCATATTTGAAAACTGTGTACGGAGTATAATGTATGATGTTGTTCGTAATTCATATTAAAGTACTCAAACAAGTCGTTTGGATCCCTAGATAAAATAATTCAATTTGTATCAAATTTCACATTAAAATTTTATGATACTTCAAAATTCTTTGCTTATCCATAATCTCACGTTAACATTAAAAATCTGTTAGAATTCTTATAAAATCTATGCGAAACGAATAATTTATTACTAATATAATCCATATAAAATCGATTATGTTTTCTGAAATTTATCTGAGGTGTTCTTGGACGGAATGCTGTCTTACTGGATAGTGGGAATTTCGAATAAGCAATTTCAGTTCCAAAACTTCGTTAAAATCTCAAAGAAATTGAAATTTACAGTCTTTTCTGCATTCTTAAGCATGCTTTATATGAAACGCTGAATTTATTTATCCTATAGTTAATATGGAAAATTTGTTGGCAGATATTTAACCTTCCTACCCTGTTCAAATTTTACTCAATCTTGATAAAAACATTTCTCACCAGAATAGTTATTTAAAACATTTTAATATATTTAATTAACTTATTTCTCTGAATCTGTTATATAACTTTCTTTATAAAAAGAGTTCTGGTTCGAATCGTATAAAACAAATTATAGTTATGGGTCGATTAGACCCATTCAGGGTAGGAAGGTTAACATGAAAAAATAGATTTTTTAAGCTTGAATTGGTGAAAATCAAATAGCGAGAAAAAACCTTAGTTTGAAAATTATATGTTAAAGTACCATGGGTTTGAGAATTTTTAAACATAAATATGATCAAAATACAAGCATTGTAAATTTTCATTATGTCTTTTGTTACGACTCATAAACATAATACATCACGCATATACTTACTACATTTATACTTCTATTTGAAACTTTTGAACTGTTTAATGCTACAAATTACCAAAAATTATTCACCAAATTCATGTAAGTAATACTATGTTGGTCTTTTTCAAGTGCTTGATTAACAATAAAATGTTAAAACGTTAACTAATCTTCAGGTTAGTTTAATTTAGGTAAATCATAGTTAGTTTTAGTTCTAGAAATTCAATATATTTTTAGTAAAATCTGCATCAACTTATGGTACAAACGTTTAATGATATTTAAAATAGTAAGATAAATGTAATTTAAAATAATTATAACAGTGCCCTTCGGTATTAATTTTTATAAACATTTGAATAAAGTTTATTCAAATATAGTATATAAATACAATTTATTTATTTCATTTATTTGTAAAAATAGTATTAATGTGCAAATCTATCCAGTGGTGCCCGAAATAATTTTGAAGTTTTTAAAATTGTCAATGTGATAAATTCTACTCATGTGCAGAAAAACTGCAACAGAAAAAACAGAAAGAAAAGTAAATAAAATATTAACAATTTCAACATCAGATTTTAAACAAAAATTTCTTTAACTAATAACAATAAATGTTTTTTCTTTCTTTTGAAACAATGTTAATTAGGTAAATTATTTATGAAACTAACCCTCTGCGAATTAAGTATTCTTTCCAGGCGCATACATCTCCTGGTCTTGCGCGAATTTATTTGGTTGCCGCTTTTTTTTTTTAAACTATTAAGCATACATTTTACTGGCAGTTCAGAGACACCTGAAGGATAAATTTACTTTAAAAGAGCACTTTTAAAATATTGTGGTGCGGACAGTATACAAATATACAATCATGTACAATAAACTCCCGGGTATCCGGCTCTTTATTATACGGTTGTTCGAACTGTCTGGTCTCGTAATAATTGAGGAATGTTGCAAGCGGCCAAGTCGGGCACTTTGCTGTGTGTGAAATAAATTTGACTAGTGGCCGTAACAAGGATGGATTGAAGAATACAATAGCAGAAAAGTGTGAGACAGGTTGGGGAGGCGTGATAAGACTTGATATTCTGTTTCGTCAGCTGTTCTTTGGATGTTAATATGCGCGGACATTATTTCCTGGTAACCGTGAGTATAGTCTTTTAGTGCATTTTTCTTTTATTTATTGAAGACGAATGAAATGAGTGATAAATGAAAAAAAGTTGTAGTGACTATGAAGGAGGCACTAGGCGCTATAATCAAGAAAATTCTCGGGTGACAGCTAAGCTACTGCTTCAGATTCAGAAGATGGTAAAAGTTCAGTGGTGTTTAGAAGAAAAACCAAGCAGAAATTGAAAAGTGGTGTGCGCTGCCCAAGCCAAATGTGTGCAGTCTGGTTATTTACGGGCATAAAAATAAGGCTTATTCATATTTTTACGAGAAAGGCTTACGTTTTACGTTTATGTTTTTCTCATTTAGAAACGACCGGGTGTCCCAAAAATGACTCATGGATTTTAAAATTCAATAACTTGCTAACGGTGACATCTATTTAAAAAAATTTGCAGGAGGATTATGTATAATATCAGGAGTTTTTGTACCGTAATTTTTTATTTTAGTTCGCATTTCAAACAATAGGTGGCGCTGACGGTGATTGAAGGCCAGATGATCAGTGCTGAGTGAAGCGTCGGCCTGGCCTTCAATCGCCGTCAGCGCCACCTATTGTTTGAGATGCGAACTAAAAAAATTACGGTACAAAAACTCCTGATATTATACATAATCCTCCTGCAAAATTTTTTTAAATAGCTGTCACCGTTTGCAAGTTATCGAATTTTAAAATCCATTTGTCATTTTGGGGACACCCGGTATATGTACAGTATAAAATTTATTTTAAATTTAGTAACATGTAGTGTTAGAGTAAATATTTTAGAACTCCGGCGTATCCTGATTACTTGTTCCGCTCCATTAAGTCGGATAGTCGGGAGTTTACAGTATTTTATTTATGGGCATCTCTTTTCGGACATTGTAAAATATAAAAAAAAATGACATAAGAAAAAAAAATTCTGACATAAGAAATATAAACATATTTAACGATATAATATTTTCACATGGTATTTATCGCATGGAATATCAAGACGATACAGCATAATTATATTGTTTTCATTAAAATACGCGTTTTAATTCTTTGAATTGAAACTAAATTCGGTAAAAGAATTGCACTTTTAAATTCAAATATTGTAGAATAAATATTCGGTAATATATATAGAAAACATTTCGCTCAAAACTGCTCATTTAAAGAGGTAGAAAAATCAAACTTTAAATAGTAATTTGAAAATTTAGCGAGCGGAAATCTTTGACAACTACAATTTCTTCGTTAAAAATATGTAAAAATAATTATATGACAAAACTTATATTAAACTAAAAGCATTCAAAAAGAAAAACTTAATAGGATTTCTCTTAAAATCACTTGACATAATGAATTTAACTTCTTATAAATTTTCAAATAAATTTAATGGTCTCTCATATTGATAAGGTCAATTTATGATGAAGTGAAGGCCGTTGAAGTATCACAAAATCGAAATTCAAAATATGTTGCAGCTCGATTTATTTAATTTGAGACTTTTACGAACTCAGAGTGCGTAAATTTGAATTATATGCATATTACAAAATTAGATTTCTTAAGATGATCTCAAGGATTGTGTAAGTAGATAAATTTTTCGTACAGCTTTAACCCTTTCCGGCACGGGCAAAATCTGTACTAAAATGAGAAAATATCGACTGACACCGGAATTCACAAACGAATTTTTTAAATATTTTGAAATCCTTAATTTAAGCTTTTATTGTAAAAGGAAAATTTTACTAAAATATTACTGGTGCCGTTTGGAAGTTTGGAATTAAAATTAGGTATCCCAGACCGGGCAGAGTGTGCCGGAAAGGGTTAAAAGAGCATTTCGTGTCGATACTTTGTGTATACAGTTAGAATAAACTTAAAGTATAATTTTTAAAATAATATTTGTTATGGAAATTGTGTTTATACATTGGACATAAATATGCGAAAATGAGTATTTAACCTGTTTAATAAGAGGTTAATATTTTTCTTGTTAATTTTAGCTATTTAATTATTTATAGCGAAATATTTTTAACATCTTACAATATTTTACCATTTTTAATTTTACAATACAATTGTTTGTGTACAAGCTCTGAAATTATTGTTATATTGTTGGATTAAAATTTCACGGTCCGGAATCGATCAAAGTTCGCTGTTTCTTGAAAATAGAACACTACTAAGTTAACAAAATTAAATGAAGCAAAAAAGTGTTATTTTATGTCAACAGACACGGTTCCACTGTTTGTCATCAAATTATATAACTCAGATCCCTTTCAGAGTCCAATTAAAAAAAAATAAAACCCTTTAAATAATCTTTTAATATTTCTCATTAAGTAAAGCACAAAATATTCTTTTTTCCTTCTAGCATGAAATTAAAACTTATGAATAAAAGTAAAGGCCAAAATGGCATATTTTTCCACAAATATAACAATTTTTGTCTGGTACTGACAAATCTTCGCGTAACTGAAAACATGAAATCCATTTAGGGGAAGACAAGTCTAGTTGCAATCGCATGGAAAATATTCCAGATTTAAAACCCGTTTCTTCGGGCACTACCCTACCAATTTAGGTGAAATTTAAAATCCATATTCATTGGATTATGCTCAATATTTAAGGCAATGAGTTTGTTTCTGATATTAAACCTTTTTATTTCAGAAAAATGTCAATTTTTCAGAAATTTTCCATTTTTTAGAAAAAAAATCTAAAAATAATTGAAGAATTTAAAATACGTCCACCATATTAACATTTTATTTATGCTGTATAATAAAATGAAATATCAAAATGCTTCCAATACTTAGCAAAATAATGGGATTTTTAACTGTTATGTCCTGAAAGTATGACTTTTCAAGAGAGACATAAGACTTAGCCACTTCTATTTTGAATGACGTTCTTCACAATTTTATCAAACACATGAAAAATCGTATGTAAACACTTGGATAAAATTTAGTTTCATATAATAAAAGATATGTTTTTTAATTTTTTCTTATCGGTTCTATGACATTTCCCGTGTGAATTCCGGATCACTATCTCTTGTAGGAATTTCGCTTATAAGAATGACTTTTGCTGTACTTTGACAACATGTGCATTCTAAAAATTTATTTTAACCATTTTAGGAACAAGGTATTTATATACGTAAATAGGTGAAATAATTTAATGATACCAGCATTTACAAGAAAATTTATTTGTAAACAAGATTAAGTATGTGTATATTATAGCGTATCTACTAAAAGTGAAACTTTCTTTAAAAAATTCGGGGACCAATGTTGAAATTAGGAATTAAAATTATATGATGACATTAGGGCATCACCATACTTCAAGGCAGTGTTATCAGACGAATACTAAAATTTTATTTTGAATACCACTATTTTTATAGACAGATAGTCGCCTTATTTATTTAAAAATTTTTTGTGATTAAAACAAGCGAAAATTACCGTACGAAAATAGCGGTATTTAAAATAAAATTTTATTATTCGTCTGGCAACATTGCTTCAAGGGGTTAAAGTACGGTCGTTTAACCCTTTAACCCCTTGAGGGGCAAAGCACTTCTGGTACTAAAATGGTAAAATGATTGATTGACACCGATATTCATAAACAATTTTATATGAAACAAAGTAAAGGCTTTTCTTTGAGTATATCATATGAAACAAAAATTGATTCTTAAATTTTGGTGTCAATGAGGCATTTGGGAATTAAAATTAAGTGGTATATAACATATACCGGTGCCCTTCAAGGGTTTAACGATTATAGCATTTTCATTGCTAAGATGCCGAAATAAATAAATGACACCGGAAATTAAGAACAAATATATTTCTAAGTAAGAAAACGTGATTTTTCACATAAAAAACAAAAGGGATATTTTTAGATAAAAATAACGGTGTCAGTGTTGCGTGTCGGAATTAAAATTTTTTGGTTTCGTGGCGAAACCAATGAACGTTAAAGGGTTAATAAGATATCCTGCCTAAAATATAAATTATCTCTGGTTCTTTGAAAAGGAATTTGTTTAAAATTACCCGAATGGAATACGATCCCACTTAACCTTCTGACGGCCAAGCAAAAGGGAAAAGTTGTAATGTTCTTTTATTCTGTATTTCATTAAAAAAAATTTTAAAAATATATTTTTTCGATCCTGATACAAAATGTTTTATAACATTATTTTATAACTTTCAGAGTATTAAGGTATTTTAATTTTTTAAAACAGGCTTTTATTTTCAGAATCTTATTAATTTAAATACTGCTTATTTTGCAGTGAAACCCGTGCTTAGTGAACTGATATATCACTTCGCAGCAGTCAGAAAGTTAAAAAACAAAATATCCTTGGTTCCCTTATTTGTATCTTAAACATGTTAAACTGTATTTCTATTTCTAAATTTTGATTTTTTTTAACGAGTTACATTATAAATGCATAGCTGCCAACATCTTCCGATTTTTCGGCCCGGAAAAATTTTATAGAAAATTTTACCATTTAAAATCGCCGTAATCAGCCGATTCATTAAATCAAAAATTTCTATTAAATTTTTCCGGGCCAAAAAATCAGAAGAGTTGGCAGCTATGTAAATGTGAAATGTAACATAAAATTTTTGTGATTGGGCGTTATGAACGATTCGGTGTCTCTACGGAAACTAGACGTAATTTTAGCTAGTTTAGACGTAATAATAAGAATTTTAATTTAATGCGAAAACATCTTAATATGATCTTGAAAGTAGAAAATGTCTCTGTAAAACTCACTTTTTAAAAAATTTTAAATTAATAAATAATTAACTTAAGAAATATTTTGTATAAATCCTGAAAACAAAGTAACAAAAAAACTTTTTCTGAACTCATGAGTCATAAACATAATCAAATCGGGCAATATTCATGTGTTATATCAAAAATTAAACACCTTTAAAAAATTATTTTTTAAAGAGAATTTCAAAGTGTAAAAAGTTTTTTATCTGAAAAGAATTCTTTATGGAAAGGTACGTTCACAGGAAATAATCATGAAAATATGTCTATAAATAAAGAAAATAAAATTTTAATCTTCTTTGCTGGTGACATCGTCTTAGAGGTTCTTTTCTCTGTTTTTAAAGTTTATTTATTTATTTATTTTATTTTTGTCGTTGTTTTTGCATACATAACTTTCTAATGCAATTGTAGTATTATAACCACTAGCGTTTCTAATTTAGTGGATATCTGACATAAGATATTTAAACTCAAACCACAAATTTTAAATATAAATATTTGGGGTCATTTAGTATTAGTCTTTCTTGTGTTAAATAAACTAAAATTTATTATTAAAATGTTGTGGTATAAATACGAATTTTCGAAATTTGAAAAATTTGCAGAATGTGTTCTACTATAGGAATTATAGGATTACAGGACCCTAGTTCACATGTGTCGTTTCGTTGCAAAACCGGACAACTTCTTAAAATGAAAAAATATGTTTTTTTATCCGGGATTTTTTATAAGTTCTATGGAAAGGTTTTTACCATCTGGAAACAATAAACAATGCATGTGAAATCTTTGTGTTATATGCGTTGTCTGTGTGGTTCAAACCAAGCTGAACCCTTCAGATGGTGATTTAACCCATTAACGCCCAGTGTCCTCTTTTGAGGACGGTTACAAAAACAACAAAAAAGCGATTTTCCCACCAGTATAGAGGAAGATAAATATATACCTTCTTCCACGAGACAGAATCCTCGATAAATTTAGATAAAAGTTAATTTGATTTTAAAAGTTGGGAAATACAAAATTTAAATTTTAGCGAAGAAAATAATTTGGGCGTTAATGGGTTAAAACCAGCCATCGCCATATCCACTGGATGGCGTTTCTTCTCCTCCTGACAATTACCGTACACTTGTTGATTAGATTAACATTATTGTGTTTTTTCTCACCTGTGAATACTTTCCTTTGGTGCGTATAAAGTTTTTAACCCCTTCGGGACGAGCGGCAAGTATACATGCCGCAAAAAGGCTTAAGAATCCTTATTTATCTCCACCAGTAAAATTGAACAGTAAAATTTGCCTTATTTAGTCGGAGGAGCATTTTCTCGATGTAATACGAAAAAAAATTCTACTTTTTAAAACCGGTGTCAAATCATTAAAAATTTCGTAAAAGGCTCCCGTCGTGAAGCGGTTAACACTAGTAAGCCCGCAAATTTTACTCAAATTTCATAATAATATTTCACATTAGAATTTTTGTTCAAATTTATTTAATTGATATATTTAACATAAATCTGCGTGGTTTCAATTTAAATTCTTTCAAGAAAAACTTTGTGGCTCGAACTGACATTTAATCACATGTCTAGAGTCGAATTGACTCCTTACGGGCGTTCTAGTGTTAATAATAGTGAGTGTCGTCTAATCAGTCAAAAAAGAGGTAAAGGGTATCTACGACGTGCAAAAGGAACAAATTCAAAGATATCTTAAGCCTTGTGATAACCAGCGGCAAATTAACATGTTTTGAAGCACTGGACCAAAATACTTTTCTGCGCCTTCCGACTACCCCCTTCGTAAAACTTTGTGGGGCTTTTTCTGAGACAGTTAGCAATTTTTTAACGCATTTAATTATGTAAAAAAACATTTTTCCATTTAAATTTTTTCTTTATAAATTTTAGTATTTTGAAGATGGCAGATAGGGAATGAAGGGAAGTTTGTTACACTTAAAATATGAGAGAATGTTGTATTAGTTGTTGTATTAGTACATTGAAATGTAAAAAAAAAAAATGTTTTAGATGTTTTTGATAAAAATTCTTTTTTTATTTAACACTTTTCACAAAAATTTTAACTTGTCCTTATTTTATTAAATTTAAATGCATTAAAGTTCTTAATTTTTCTTACCCAATTAACGTACGCCCTTAAGCCATAACCTAGGTTGATCCTACGAATAATCCACCCTTGGTGATAAAATGATACATAGTTGATTGATAAAATAATAACATCTTAGTTCGTATATTTTAATTAAATAATCATCATGAAGTTCATTATAATATGTTACTAATGCAATAACATGACAATGATGATTCAGCATGTGATAGCGATATGTTTAGGTAAGTTTGTTAGGCATGAGAATTTTCCGCGTTTTTTCCCACCAGTATAATCTTAGAGAAAATGTTATTTTACTCAATCGAAAAATGCTGCGATTTAACAGAACAACATTTTTTCTAATATTATACAGGTATGAAAAAACGCGGAACACTCTCATCCCTAGTTTGTTTACAATTCCATTGATATCCCACTATTTTGAAGCTGATTTTCATGAATTTTGAGCCCTTTGTGAAATAATTTCATAATTTCTGGTATTAGGCTTTCAGGTATTGCCGTAGTACTAGTAATCAAACAAATCTAAGCAACGGCAACTCTTCAAATCTTATCAATGGTCTTTTCTTTTCAATACACCTTTTGCGAAATAAAGTTTATATGAATCAAAACTTTTTGGGTATTCGTTGCCCCTAAATCGCAATTTCTCATTAAATTTAGCGGAAATTAATTAGAAAACTCCAAAGTAAATTAAAAGGTGGCCATCTTTAAAGTTAGAACTTGCATATTCATCTTCCTTCATGTGCGCTAGGCAACTTATTTCGTTTTTTTTCAAATATACTGCCATAATGGCTACAAAAGTAAAGAGATTGAGTTCTTATCTAATACTTTGTTAAGTATGGTAAAAAATCAGCTTTCCCCAAAAATGTTATTGTTTGGAGACGCCTGGTTTTGTAACTAAACTACACATATATAGCGTCAATTTTTATTGTTGGCCAATAGCTATTATTGAACTATTCATTTAAAAATATAGTTATAATTGCAAAAAATGTTTCAAGAGGTCTTAATGATAGAGATTCCACCTACGCTAATCTAATTACGTTATAAAAAAAAACATTTATATAATTTACATTTTATACCATTCCTGAGACGTATTATTCATATTTAGAAGAACTTATCTCATCCTTTAAGGTTTAAGGTTTAAAACAATCATAATTCCAATCGTACACTTCGAAAACGTTTCAATTTTGTACATTTTAAACGTTTCTAGTTACGTTTCTATTTTATCCTTCCTACCCTGAATGGGTCTAATCGATCCATAACTGTAATTCGTTTTTAAACGATTCGAACCAGAAATTTTTTCATAAAGAAAATTAGATAACATTATCAGAGTAGTTAGTCAATTACATTTATTAAAATGTTCTAAATAACAATTCTGGTGTGAAATGTTTTTAATCAAGATTAAGCAAAATTTGAACAGGGTAGAAATGTTAAACTTTTCTTTGTCCCAGCATTATTAAAATGTCTGATTTAGTGAATTTTCAATGTATATGTGTGTGTATGAAAGAAACTCTATATTTTAAAAGAATTTTAAATTGAAACTTGCATACATTCTTGCTATAAGGACTCAATTTATACGTACATTAGTATGCTAGACTGTTTTCACAATTAAAACTTTTTTAAGTCTGACATTTAAATTTTGTTGTTATTAAAACCATAAAGAATAGTATTTAAAGGAACATTTTATATACAAGAGTCCAAATAACACAAACTTTATGTCATTAAACCGAAAAAGAAAGATGTTATCTATAAAAAATACACGAAGAGAAACAAACTTTAAATGAAGAGTTTCAAACTAACATTCCGTGAAAAAAAAATGTACACATGAAGAAGAAAAAATAGAAAGAAATCATAAACAAGGAATGCAGATTTAAACAAATGAAAATACAGTTTTATTGAAGTACTTTTGTAATGAGTTGCGTAAGATAGAGAAATACCGAAAGAAACTTTCAGATATTTTTCAAAAGAATTTCATTTCATTGTTGTGCAAATAATTCTTTTGCCGCCTGGATTTTTTCGCCTGAAAAACTTTTTAAAGTGCGTGTTTAAATTCTTTTCAGTTTAACAGAGTGATTTAAAATAATTCCAAATTGGAACTTCAAGTGTTTGTTCAAGCTTTTTTGATGCTTTAAATTAAATATTTATATTGAGTTAAGTTTTATGGAATTTTTTTACAGATGATTTAGCTTTTGTTTTTTCATTTACTTAAGAAAAAGGAAAAGAAAAAGAAAAAAAAAACACCTTGTGATAGATTATGTAGCTTGGTGAGTGGTTAATCTTTTTAGGTAATAAAGATTTGGCTTCAAATCTCTTACAATATTACAATGACTGTGACCATAATTGTAATATCAGGCAGTAAGTAAATAAAAGGAAATTTAAAATAAAAAATAATATACAATACGTTTAGTATTGTGAAAGGAATTTTTATGGCAAACTGAACTATATAATTTAAATTCTAACCAAATAATAGTTAGTTTTAGTAAAGCTTAAAAAAATTAAATCACATTTTGTTCAAATACATAAATACAATTTTCTTCTCATTTGACCTTTTTTCTGATTTGTGCCATAGTATGCTAACGCTAGAACTAAAGGAAATTCGAGACAAGCTTTATAAAAATGTTTACACCAGATTTTTGATTAAGAACAGTTTAGCTTCATTATTTAAAGATTTTCTTCTTTGTATTATTTAAACTTATTTCATAATCAAATTTCTAGGTTGAACCAAAACATGTTCTAATGGTAGCTGTCTAAATGACGGTTCTCGGTAGTTCTAGTATTAAAAGTAAAATATTCTCTAGGTTCCGATATTTTTAAGTTAAGGGGTTAAATGATGAATTAAGCAAATTCGTCTTGCCCGAACGGCGGGCGTACGGGCAAATCAGTTAAGGAGTTAAGGCAGTTAATATTTTTCTTGTTAGTTATTCTATTTAATTAGTTATGGGGAAATATTTTTATTAACTCAAAATACAATGCCTTTTTTTCATAAAGTATTACTTTTACGTGAATTTCACGAAAAATTACTTTTTCTTAAAATATTGCTTATACGAAAAGCAATCTCTGGTGTGTCAGTTGGTTAAAATTTTAAGGTCCAGAGAAGGGGGGGGGGAATCGAAATTCTAATTTTTTTCATGATAATAGAACATTATTAAGAAAACTGAATTAAATGAAGCAAAAAGTGTATTTTTTGTTTACACATTTTGTTCCACATTTTGGCCTCCAAGTTTAAAATAAAATTTTAAATTCAGATTGAAGATTTTGAAAGAAAATTATTTTTACTTTAAATGATCTCTAAATACAAAGATGAAAATTTTCCGTCACAAATCACTGCTTGCTACCACGAAATTTTGATGTTAATTTTTCCCTTATTTAATGACAGAATTTTATCGATTATATCGATTTTATCGATAACATTTATTTATTATCCTTCCGGTACGAGAAAATCCTGTTAGTAAAATGGTAAATTATCTACTGACACCTGAATTTAGATACAACCTTTTGAAAAATTATGAAAGCAAATTTTTTTAAAAAAATATCTTTGGTGCCGTTTGCAAGAGTTTAGAATAAAATATAGTTTTCCCGGATTGGCCACAGTATAACGCAAAGGGTTAATAAAGCAAGCAATGTTTTACTTTCACCAGTAATTTTCACTATCAAAATTTAATGGTGAAAATAAACCATTTGGGACGGAGAATTCTTCTCCCTATAAATATCTCTCATTTAATAAATCCTAAAAAAGTAACAATAAAACTTCTGGGCATTTTTTGGTGATAACCATAATGAAATCCATGAGTTACACCAAAAGAAACTACTTTAGAAAAAAAAGAAAATTTCAAACTTATAAAAAGTTTTTACATGAAAAGTAATCTTTATGCAAAGGTGTTGCAGGAAAAAAATATGAAAATATGCCTATAAATAAAGAAAATAAAATTTTGATCGGAATTCCTTTAAATGGTGACATCGTCTTAACCCCTTGGGCTCGAGTGACCCGTATACGTGTCACAAAAAGGTGCCCAGATTCCTTGTTTAACCCCAGCAGTAAACTTTTACTGTAAAATTTGCCTTACTTAATTGGTTCATTTTCTAAGATGCATTTGATAAGATACAATTTTTTGTTTTTTAAAAACCAGTGACAAAACATTAAAAATTCCGTAAAAGGCTCCCATTGCGAAGGGGTTAACACTCCTTTTTAGTACTGGCAAACTTAGAAATTTTTGTGTACTTATTTCACTTTCATTGTAGTATATACCGGGTGTCCAGTAAATAACTGACACATTTTGAACTTAAATAACAAATAAACGGTTTGAGATAATAATGCGCGTTTTGCGGTGTTGTTATTAGAAAATCGATAAAATTTTAAACATGTACTTTGTTAATATAGTTCAAATTTCGGGAAAAAAATATCGCGCTGGCGGTAACAGGCTGTTTGAATACAGACAGAACTCTAATTTTCATAAATATGAGATTTTCGGCTGAAACTGAATCTATATGTTGACGAATCATAATCTATATGTTGAATCGACTCTCGAATCAACTTCAGAAATTGGGTACGTTGGTTGGAAAGTGATTTAAAATAATATTTATGATTGAACCATCTATATTATACTTTACCTCCTCAGTCTTGAGACTGAGATATTATTCTAAATATTATTATATTACATTAACAAAGTACATATTTTAAAATTTATTTATATTCTAATAACAATACAGCAAGCGCGCATTTTTATCTCAAACAGTTTTTTTTTTTTTTTTTTTTTTTTTTTTTTTTTTTTTTTTTTTTATTTACATTCAAGATGGGTCAGTCATTTACTGGACACCCGGTATGTAACCACTAGCGATTCCAATTAAGTGGATAATTTAATTAAGAAGTTTAAACTCAAATCACTAACAATTAATATTTAATTCTTTTATTATTACGTGTATTATAGTTAAATAACATAAAATTTATTATTAAAATTTTCTGGTATAAATTCAGATTTTTGAAATTTCGAAATTTTCAGAAGGTACTCTACTATGGAAATTAGAGAGTTACACTATCACAGATCATATATAGAGTGTCATTTTTTACTGTTGGCCAATAGCTAATACTGAACTATTAATTTTAAAAATGTAGTTCGAATTATGAAATTGTTTCAAGAGGTCTTAATGATATGAAATCCATATGCGACAACATGATTAGGTTATTTTAAAAGATATATGAAATTTAAATTTTACACCATCCCTGAGACATATGACTTCGATTTAGAAAAACTTCTACCATGCTTTAACCCTTTGAAGGGGGGTGGTATAAAATATATACCACTTAATTTTAACTGAGAAACGTTACATCGACACCATAATTTTGAAACGAAAATTTTAATTTCATCAAGTACGCGAAGAAAAGCTTTTATCTATTTTGAAATAACTTTGTTCTTGAATTCTCGTGTCAATCAATGATTTCAGCATTCTAAGAGTAGAAGTGCTTTGCCCTTCAAATTTTTAAGTTGTAAACAACATTAATTTGATTCTTATACATCGAAAACTTTGAATTTTGTACATTTTAAACGTTTTTTGTTACTGAAGACGAATTTTCTCTCTCTTTATTTCAGAGTCTGAGACAGAGATTCTCAATGTAAATTTGTGTTGATGAAAACTCTAAACATTTCACGAATTTAAAAGTTACATACATTCTTGATACACGAATTCAAATTATGTGTACATTAGTAATAAGCATACCTCAAAGTTTCCACAATAAAAGCTTCTTTTTGAAAAATATATTTAAACTTTACCTACATTAAAACCATAAAATCTTGACAAGTATTCAAAGGAACACTTTATATAAAAGTGTGCAAATAACATGCACTTGTTGTCACCAAGTCGAAAATATCATCTATGAAAAAATACACGAAAAGAAAAAAGTTTTAAATAAAGAGTTTCAATATAACACCCAATGAAAGAAATTTACACATCAAAAAGAAAAATTAAAAAACATCACAAACAAGGAATGTAGTTTTAAACAAATGGAAACGAAATTTCATTCGAATTGTTTTGTAAACAGTTGCGTAAGATAGTTAAAAACCATAAAAAACTTTCACGTAGTTTTCAAAAGAATTTCATTTCATTGTTGTTCAATTAAATCTTCTGCTGCTAGGATTTTTTTCCACTAAAAAACTTTCGAAAGTATTTTTTTTAATTCTTTCCAATTTAGTAGAGTGTTTTAAAAAACAAGAAATTATTTCCTCCAGTGTTTCTTGAACTTTCTTTCATATGCTAACCGTTTCCAGCATAGTGTGTCCGGTCTGCAAATTCGCAAACACTCAACGTCCCAGCGCGCTTGACGCCAACTCCTCTAGCCAAGGGCTTTGGCGAAAAATTGAACTTCGACGTGCATACTTGAATACTGCTAGTATCGTAGTTTGAAATTTGCATTGCAAATATTTATATCCACTTTATATGAATATTTTAGATACGTTTACAGAATTCAAAGATATCTTTTTTCTGTAGCAGATTAATTCAGTCTACACAAGTTGTGCTATTGATTACACTAGTTGAATACTGATGCTGTTACAATAGCAGACATGCCAAACTCCGGCTTTTTAAAAATCAAAGAAATATACTTCTAACCAGAAATTTATTGAGCCAACGAAATTAAATAAATTTCTAATGACCCTCTGAGTTAATACCGACACTTTTAATTAAATAAATTTTCTGGTTCAAAGTACGTTTTCATGAATTAACAAAAGCCGGAGGTTGGCAACCCTGCAATAGGTTTACCGTTAAAAAGCTAGGATGATGCTGGAAAATTTAAAATGCATGTTTTTAGCGTTATGAATGTATAATAGTTGAAACAATAAGCCGCATAGTTAATCAAGATAGATCAACGTAATTCAAAAATATTTACAAGCTTGGTTTATCTTTTTTTTTCAGACTTACTTTAGAATTTCTGACTTGCACGCATATTTTCAATTTCTCCCGAAAGCGCTTGGCTATAGAGGTTGGAGTGAATCGCGCTGGGACGCTGAATGTTTGCGAATTAGCGTCCGGTCTGGACACACCTAATTCTAATTCCAAACTTGCAATTTGCACCTATAATATATTAATAAAATCTTGCTTTTAAAATGAAAGCTAAAATTAGGGACTTCTTGATTTCTTCAAAATTCTTTTGTAAATTCAGGTGTCAGTCGATAATTTCTCATTTTAGTAACAGAATTTGTCCGCGCCGGAAAGGATTAAATTGGATATTTATTTTTTATTACGGTTTTTAGGAATTTTTAAACTGATGATTTAACTTTTATTTATTTTTTTTAATTCATATAATAAAATAAGAGAAAATATCATTTATTGTTACATTACGTGGCTAGATGAAACACGACAGAAAGTGGCTAAACACTTTAGTTAAACATTTGGCTACAAATCTCCTGAATTTACATCAACTCTACCGCTATCTTTTTCCGTTATAAAGAACCATTATGAAACCGTAGTTGTATTATCAGGCAGTATGAAAGTATAAGAAAATTTCAAATAAAAACTAGTCGTTGGGGGGGCCACCGTAATAGTTACCCATCATGGATAGGCATATGAAAATAAAATATGTGAAAACTATTTATACAATGCATTGCAATTCCAAAACAAAATTTAAATATTGTTAATATGCATAGTAATGCTCTATTAATGAATTGCTGATGTACCAATTTCGACAAATTATATAAAACGCCAAACTACTCAAGTAATACCGAACTACGTAAAAGAAACATCCTTATAACTCCAATAATAATAATAATATAAACTAACAGTTTACTGTGTTGAATTAAGCGTCTCATTTTCAATAAAAATACACCTCTGAATTGAAATTTGAATGAAATACAGGGTCATGAAAAATCGAACAATGTGGAAAACAGGATTACAAATATCTCGGCAACTAATAATCCGATCGACTTCGTTCTATATGCAAAATGTGTGTTATTTTATTGCCTTTTACGTCCATTTCTTAGAAAAAAAAACATTCGAAATTTTTTATATACCTTTCATCAGAACGAATTTTTCGAGAGTTCGAAGAAAATAGTTCCGGATAATCGAGGTTGCTGATATTAAATATACTTCGTCCCATTCTTACATACTAACTACATACAAAATTTCAAGTATCTATCTCAATTTGTTCGGGAGATAGAGCGTTTACAGACAGACAGACGGTCGGAAAATTTTTTTTTCTAAAAATATGTTTTTCGGAATCTCCACTATCTAAAACGTGTAAATCCGTCAAAAAATTCTTTTTTTCGATTTTCAAAACGATTGCAAGACTTACCCTATACTACGTATGATGGGTAAGTAAACATGCATAAAAAGCGTTAAAGTAAGCATTCTAAAAGAAACTATCAAGCCCTATTAACCCTTTGGACTCCGCTGCCTCATACACAAATTTTATTTGATTAGCACCACTTTTTAAAAAGAACTGGTCTTAAAGAATACAATTTCAAAAATTCTCTGATTAAATAAGGAAAATTTTATTTTCCTTTATTACTGGTGCCAAAAACAAATTTCGGAAGGAAAGATGACGTCTACGCAGCGGAGACAACGGTGTGACTAGAGTTAAACTAAATAATTTAAATTTTCACCTAATAATAATTAGTTAGAGTGTAGCTTTAAAACATTTAAATCACTTTTTGTTCAAATGCATACGAGCAATTTTCTCCTTATTTCCTATTTTTCAAAAGTGTAATATTTTGCGAGTTCCGATATTTTTATACAATTTTTAAAATCTAAAAAAATGTTTTATTTAACCACTTAACCAATTCTTTTTTATGTACAATAAATTAAAAACATGGGTTAAACACCACTTTTTATAATCTAAAATATTCCCATTATTAAGTCTGAACATTTCGGTCATTAAATAGTATGAAATTGTATTTTAAAAATTTAGCGGATAGTCGAAAAGATTTAAGTGATGTATCGAGCAATCGCTTCTTGTCCTTACGACGTATTGGAAATCAGTTAAGTGGTTTAAACAATTATTTCTCATACTTATGAATTCTTGAGACATAAACGAATAATAGCACACAAAATATTAAACATTTACAAACTGCTCTTAGGCATCTTAATTCAAGTGTGCAGTAAAAATGACTAAATTATTAAAAATTATTAAATTATTCAAGAATTTATCAGCATTCTTTTAATATATACACGAAATGAATTTCAATATTACGGAAAAATAAATGAATGTTTCCAAACTTGTTCTTATCTTAAGTTAAGGTTTAAGGTAGAAAAAAGTTTGTATCTCCGATTGCAAGGATGTTTCAAGATGTCTTAATAATGCATAAAATCCAACTACGTTCAATCTACCGTAATTTCGGGTGTATAAGCCGCAGATCAAACAATTCTTTTTCGACCCAGAATTTTTTAAGAAACACATATAGCTTCTTAGATCGCCGTAAATATTTGTCTTCAATCACTAAATAGGATTTCTGGGTCCAAAAAGAATTGTTTGATCCGCGGCTTATACACCCGAAATTACGGCAATTATGCTTAATTTTGCTATTTAAAAACATTGTATGAAATTTAAATTTCACAAAATCTCTTAACCCTTTAACGATCAAAGCGTTTTCATTCCTACGATGATGAAATAAATGAATGACACCGGTAATGGGGCACAAATATATTTGAAAATATGAAAAAGTAATTTTCGCATACATAATAAAAGGATAGTTTTAGTTAAAAATTCCGGTGTCAGTGTTGCATATCCGAATTAAAATTTTGTGTTTTCGTAGATAAACCAAAGAACGTTAAAGGGTTAAACGTAAGACTTAGATTTAGAAGAATTTTCAACTTGCTTTAACCCTTTTCGGCATGGGCAAAATCTGTACTAAATTAAGAAATTATCGACTGACACCGGAATTCACAAACGAATTTTTTCAATTTTGTGAATTCCTTAATTTAAGCCTTTATTGTAAAAGCAAAATTTTACTAAAATATTACTGGTACCGTTTGTAAGTTTGGAATTAAAATTAGGTACCCCAGACCGGGAACAGTGTGCCGGAAAGGTTTAAAGTATAATACAGAGGTAATTTTATTCTTATACGTTGAAAAACTTTTTTATTATTTTTTTTAATAGTTCTTCCTGACAAAAGTGTTCGTGAAAACACGTTCGTGAAGACATTTTTTTCTTTTTTTTAAATGTCCCATTTGGAAATTTTTAATGTAAATTTATGTAGGTATAAGAAAGACAGTTTACGCAGTACAAAATATTCTTTTAATTTAAAAGTTACATACATTCTTGGTACACTGATTCAAATTATGCTGTAAAGTTTTCATTATCTAAACTTGTTTTTAAAACACTCATTTAAATTTTATTTCTATTAAAACCACAAAGAAATTACTACACAATGTATTAAAACAAACCTCTTGTATTCAAGTGTGGAAATGCGTGCACTTGATAACACCAAACCGAAAAGAAAAATATTATCTACCGAAAAATATCAAAAGTAAAACAAACTCTAAATGAATAACTTCAAACATTCTGTGATAGAAATTTACACACGAAGAAAAAATACAAAAAACTCACAAACAAGAAATGTATATTTAAACAAATTAAAATAAAATTTTATTCAAATTCTTTTGTAATGAGTTGCGTAAGATAGGGAAATATCATAAGAAACTTTCAGATATTTTTCAAAAGAATTTTATTTCATTGTTGTACAATTAATTCTTTTGCCACCGGGATTTTTTCACCTGAAAGACTTTTTAAAAGATGTTTTTAAATATTTTTCAGTTTAGTAGAGTGTTTAACAAAAATAAAATTGTTTCCTCAAGTGTTTCTACAACTATTTCGATACTTTAAATTAAATACTTATTTTGAATTTAGTTTCTCAATTTTTTTTACGAATGATTCGGACTTTTTTTTCTATTTGGGAAAAAAATAAAAGAAAAAAAGAAAATATAAATAAATTTAAGACTAAATGTCATTCATTGTTACACAACCCAGATAGATGAAAGATAAAAGAAAGTGAAAAATTTTGTTAGTTAAAATTTTAGTTTCAAATGTCTAAAAAATTACATTCACTACTAGCCGTCCTTAGCGACCAGTTTGGTCTCCTTTAAATTTATATTAAACATTCTATCATAATACGTTTATTCGTCATTTAATTTCACCAGCTTAATTGTGTGCCAAATCAGAAAATTCTGCAAGAAAATTAAAAAAATCGGTATTTTTACATTGACCGGGTACAGGTGATAATTCGCCAAACAATCTTCTCGTGAAATCTTTATCGTACTTCATCAATATCATTTAAAATATAATCCTTTCTCTCATTTCATTTATAATGGATAACTTTTATTTTAAACTGAAACGTAATTCATGACTTGTATTTTTTTTAATAACCGAAAACTAAGAATAATAATTTAAAATTCCGTAATTGCAGCGAAAGAGAATTTAAATAAATCATTTAAATCACATAAAGCATATCAATCATATTTACCTAGGTCTAAATCCACCTAATTTATTTTCACACAATAACCGATGAATTGTGCTTTATTCACATGTTGCCTTTGAACAATTAACAAATAACCGTGATTTTTGTGCCGCGTACGTTAGCGTAATATATAATAGATGTTGCTGGCTAATTCCATGCTAACTTGTTTGTCTGTTACACAGATGAAAATCGCTATGCTTGATGGCCACCGTTATTTTCTAAAAGTTTGCCTCGCCTGATTCAATTCTTGAGATCTTCAATAAAATATATATCTTCGATAAAATAAGTTTTTACTGGTGTTATACTGGTAGCCAAAAATCTTAGAGCGTAACAGACAAACAAATTCGCATGGAAACAGCCTGCTATTTTTTCAGACGTATTGCAGCAGTTATAAAAGCCGTTGTGGTACTATCAAGCAGTAAGCAATTATAAGAAAATTAAAAAAAAAGTTTTTTAAGGGAGACCCTAAGAAAAAACCCAAAATTTTTATTATTGATTTTAAAGTAATGAATTTTGGTGTACTACTTAAGAATCATTTTGTAAGGAATAATTAGCAAAAAAATTCACTTTTTATTAAAAAGTATATTTTTTATGGTGATTTTTATGATATTTTTTTTGTCGAAAAATACGCTTTTTAAAATTACTAATCCTCATTCAATTTTCAATATTTTGGTATTACTAAAATTTCTTAAATAGTGTTATAGTATATAGAAAAGAACTAAGGAGAGATATTTTTAGTTTTCTATTTTAATCGGCTAAAAAAAATACGGATGGTAAATTTCCTTAATTTCGTTATAATTTTCATGTTCACCAATTTATGTAAAATTTTCAGAAATATTTAAAAAATATATCAAAACTCTTGATTAGTCTCACCAGTAAAACAATGCTGTACATTTTGTTTTATTTAATCTGAAATTTTTCCCCGATTTAGTTAGACAAAAAGCTTGTTAACGCTGAGAAAATATTAAAAATTCTGCAAAAGACTCGTTCCGAAGGTGTTAAATTAACTTTTTAGAGGAAATTTTAAGGTTTATAGATTCTATATAATTTAAACTTTAATCAAATAATATGGCTGCCAAAGACGAATATTTTTATATTCTGTTAGCATCAATATTATTTTTATATTAATTTTGAAACATATTTCTCTTGCAATTGTTGTCAAATTGTTTGTGAAGGATTTCTGTTTTAAGAAAGTTGTATCAATTAGCATTAAAAAATAGTTGCCCTTGGCTGCCAAAGAATTAAAATTAGTTTAACCCTTTAACCCTTTAACGATCAAAGCATTTTCATTGCTAAGATGTAGAAATAAATGGGTAACACCGGTAATTAAGAAAAAATATATTTCTAAATAAGAAAACGTGATCTTTCCGTGACGTTTTCAAAATGTATGTATGTATACATAACATTATGTTTCATAATGTTATGTATATGAAAACGTGACGTTTTCATATACATAATTAAAGGGATATTTTTAGATAAAAATACGGGTGTCAGTGTTGCATATCGGAATTAAAATTTTGTGGTTTCGTGGCAAAACCAATGAACGTTAAAGGGTTAAGCTGCAGATTATCATATTGCCAATGTGTTGAAATAGTATGTAAAAATTCATGCATTAGCTATGTAAAAATTCATTGGAAAATAAAAAAATGCTATTTTCTCCAAACATAGAGAACAGGGAACAATTTACACCAGTATCCTGGTAGCGTTCTGAAATTTTAGAATCAAGTTGGGTGTTGAATATATCGGAACATTTTGTCCAAAAATTGAGCCTTTCTGGGGTATTAATAATATTTTATTTATCATGCGCTGCAGGAAAGTACGGGAACGATATTATATTGAAAGTTGTGGTAGGAAAAATTAAAAAATTCCCTACATAATGCTTTTTTTGCAAGTATATTTTTCAAAACCTCTTTTTTCATTACCGGACAATTATTTTGTTGATCAAAGAATCGATAGCTCAAGATTGTGTTACGTGAGAGAAAACATATCGTGCGCTGATGTCACATGTTCGGATAATCTTGATATGTTCTGAGCTTAAACTCCGTACATTTTAAAAAAAGCAGTGTAAAATGTCAACTTAAAAACGTTATATAGCGTCATTTATAATTAAATGAAACAGCATTTCTTACTCAACTATATTTAGAATTGGGTTATAAATTTACAATGATGTTACAATTAAAAATTCGTATTGTTTTTACATTTTAAACATTTGTTTTCAAATCAGGAGAAAATAATTTATAAAACAATTATTTAAAACTATTTCCAACGTTTCGACAGTAAATAATACATTTTTAAAGTATTTACAAAGTTTTCATTTACAAATTTCCATTATCTGCGCCATATTTGAAAACAGTGACCGAAGTATAATTTATGGAATTAGTAATTATACTTAAGCGCTCAAATAAGTCATAGATAAAATAAATCAATTTGAATCAAATTTTACGTTAAAATTTAATGATACCTCAAAATTCTTTACTTATCCATAACACGGCCTTAACATTAAGAATCTACTAGAATGCTTATAAAATCTATACAAAATTAATAACTTATGACTAATATAATCCATACAAAATCAATTATGTTTTCTGAACTTTATGTGTTGAATGCTGTTTTACTGGATAGTGGGAAGTTCGAATAAACAGTTTTAATTCTAAAACATCGTTAAAATCTCAAACAAAGTCAAATATAGAATATTTTCTGCATTTTTAAGCATGATCCATATGAAACGCTGAATTTATTTATCCTATAGTTAATATGGAAAATTTCTTGGCAGATATTTGCATGAAAACATACATTTGCTAAGCTTGAATTGGTTAAAATCAAGTAGCGAAAATAATTCACAGTTCGAAAATTTTATAATAAAGTACAACGGACTTGAGAATACTAAAGCATAAATATGATACAAAATACACGTATTTTGAATTTTCATATCGTCTTTTATTACCACTCATAAACATCATACATCAAGCATAAAAGTTATATTTCTATTTGAAACTTTTGAACACTTTAATGCAACAAACTATCAAAAATTTTCAACAAATTCTTGTAGTTCTTTTCGAATTGCTTGATTAACAATAAAATTTTAGAGTATAAATTTAAATCTTCTGGTTAGTTTAATTTAGTTAAATCATATATAATTTTATTCCGTAAAATTAAATACATTCTTAGATAAATCTGCATCAACTTAAGATATAAAAGTTTAAAATGATATTTAAAGTATTGTAAAACAAGTATAATTTAAAATAACAATAACAGTGCTGTATCATATTTATTTTACGAAAATTTGAATAAAATCTATTTAATAATGCTTAATTACAAATCATTCACGTCATTTATTTGTGAAAATTGTATTAATGAGCAAACTTGCCAGTGTTGCCCGAAGTAACTTTGAAATTTTAAAAATTGTCACTGTGGTATACATTGTATCCCTTTGGAACAAAACTGCAATAAAAAATAAATATTTATTTAAATAAATAAAAAAAAACATCTATCGTCAGTTTTTAAGCTCTTATTTGGTTAATTCTTTTCCGTTCAATAAATTGGAAATAGCGGATTCACACACATAATATTTAAATAAAATATTTTTAAAATTTAGTCTAATCGTTTCCGTCTTTCAATAGTATAAACATTTTCTTAAAAATAATAGTGGTGTCAAAAAGCTTTAAATGATGCAATAAGCAAATTCGTCTTGCCCGAACGGCGTTTGAGCAAACCAGACAAACAGCAAACAAAAAGATTCATTAATTAACTACATAAAATGTTTTTTTTCTTCTAACACAATAATTAAGTAAATTACTGTTGAAATTATTTCTTTGTTGTCTAAGTATTCTTCCAGGCACAGACAGTCTACGGGCATTGACAAATTTATTTGTTTTACCCCTTTTTTTAAGAGTATTTTTACTGACATTTCAGCAACATGTGAAACATAAATTTATACTTTTAAAATGTACTTTTAAAATTTTTTGGTGCGCATAGTATACAAACATACAATCATATATACTAGACTCTGTGGTTTCAGCTCTTCATTATCCGGCCCTCCATACTATCCGGCCATTAAAAAAATTTTGAACGCTGCAAACGGACAAGACAGGCACGTTGCCGTCAGGAAAAAGTCGACGAGACTCACGACAAGGAGAAGCAAGGATGGATTTCAGAATGCAATATCAAAAATATGAGAGACAGATGGGGAGAGGGAGGGGGAGATAAGACTTGATAACTTGTTTTGTCAGTTGTGTTTCCGATGCCCTGATTTGCTCGCATGTTGTACGAGCCAGTCCTTCTTTGCCCGTACAACGGGCATCTATATTCCAATCATTATTTATTCTTCTCAGCAGTAAATTTTTATTGTAATACAGTCGAGTCTCTATATAACGAAATCCATCGTTCCAGTAAAAAATTCGTTATATAGAGAAATTCGATGTATAGAAAATGATGTTAAAAATCGTATTTAATGTGTAAATTTTGAACAATAATTTTTTTAATGTTTTTAATTAAGAATTTGAAATGTTTAAAACTAAATATTAACCTAACATTTTATTTCTTAATTATTTAAGCAGTTTCAAAAAAGAGAATAGACATTTATTTGAAAGCTTAATGTAAATCAATTAAGGAAGACTTGCATTAATTTTAGACGAAGAAATCTGTAATTTTTGTTGTTTTGATTTTAAAATTGTTACGCTCTCAAAAAGAAAAAAAAAAATGCTCAAATTTTTGCAAGGAATGAAAAATTGTAGTTAACATTTTCCGTCATTTGAAGGCCTCTCTTATGTGCCTCTTATTGATTTCTTTCTTAAATGTGTAACAATCTATTTCACTCTGTTTTGAGAAGGATGTTGAAAGGAAAGTCGGAGGTGCGATGAATTCGTTGGATTTAAAGAACAAAGAGAGAAGTAAAAAAAACTCAGCACTGAACGATAAATCAAAAATAAATGATAGAAAATTGATTTCGTATGATTTCGAAGCTTTTTTAAAATTGAATAAATTAAGATCAATTTATGAAAAAATTAGTTATATGGAGATAGATATTTCGCTATATAGACACTGTTTTTAATGTAATCATGCGAAAAGAGGACCGTTCCTACAAAAAATTTGTTATATAGAGAATTCGATGTATGGAGTTTCGTTATAGAGAGACTCGACTGTATTTGCATTATTTAATCCGAGCATTTTTCTGATTCAGTTATACAGAAGATTCCGTTTTGAAAAACCGGTGAAATAAGATTAAAAATTCTGTCAAAAACTTGGGGGGGGGGGAATAATAAAAACACTCATTATTTGAAAGTATTTTTCAAAATTATATACCAGTTAAGTGATTAATATGCCGGATTATTTTTTCCTGCTGACATTCGTATAGTCCTTTGGCGCGTTTTGTGTTTATTTTTTGAAAATAAAAAAAATGGGTGAAAAACAAAAAATGGCTGCAATGACTATGAAGGAGATAGAAAGAATTTAAACCTTTGCGGCGCAGAGTAAATTAATTGCGTCAGTGCTGAAATTAATGACTAACACAGGAATTTAAAAGCAACTTTATTTGTAAATAAGAAAAAGCTATTCAATACATTCAATAAACCGAATTTTTTTTAACCAAAAACCGTTGCCAATGTGGCGTTTGGGAGTTAAAATTAAGTGGTTTCATAGGTATACCACCGCTAATAAGCTGCCACCGCTAAGGGGATAATTCGACTTTATTCTGGGGAATGGTAGAAATTTTGCTTTGAAGTTAGGAGTTTGTAAAAATACAGTACATCACTGGAAGAAAAACTGAGAATAAAATGAAAAGTGTTACGTTGCCCACGCATATTTGTGCCAAATATATTTATAAAGCAGTGAAATAAGACTTACTCTTTTTTTTTTTTACGTTTCACGTTAAACATTAAAATATTTTGAAAATATATGTATTGTATGCACAATCTTTATCTTAAAATGAGCAACTTGTGCTTTTAGAGTAAATATTTTTAGAATTGTGGTCCATCTGGATTTCTTGTTAATCGGCCTACATTTCTGAACCATTAGGCCTGATAATTGAGACTTTATATTTAACTTGAACGGCTATTTTCGAACACTATATGGCAAATATGTAAAGTTTCTCTGAAATAAAAGAATATTAACATATTTAGTGATACAATATTTTTGCAAGATATTTATCGCCATGAAATATCAAATCTATACAACATAATAATATTGTTTACATAAGAGTAAGCGTTTTATCTCCTTGAACTGAAACTAAATCGAGCAAAACAACTGCACTTTTACATTCAAACGTTTCAGAAGAAATTGTCAGTAATAAATAAAGAATATTTTTTTTAATTTTGTTCAAAATTGCTCATTTAAAAAAAGTAGAAATATCGAACTTTAAATGGTAATTTCAATATTTAGTGAGCGGAAATCTTTCACAACAGTAATTTCCTAGTTACGTTATATAAAAGCTTTATTTGGCAAAACTTATATTAAATCAAGAGCTTTCAAAAAATAAAATGTAATCGGTTTTGTCTTAAAATCACTTGAGATATTGAAATTAGCTTCTTATAAATTATTAAATAAATTTAGTAGTCTCTCAAATTGATAATGTCAGTTTATGATGAAGTGAAGATTTTTGAAGTATCACAAAATTGAAACTCAAAATATATTGCAGCTTGATTTATTTAATATGTGATTTTTATGAGAATGTGTAAATTTGAATTATATGCATATTACAAAATTAGATTTCTCAAGACGTTCTCTAGGATTGTGTAAGTAGATAAATTTTTCGTACAGCTTTAAAAGAGCATTTCCTGTCAATATTTTGTCTATATAGTTAGAATAAACTAAAAATGCAACTTTAAAAATAGTATTTATTATAGAAATTTTGTTCATAAAATGGGCATAAATATGATATGAATGAATAATTAAACTTGTTACAAAGGGAGTTAATATTTTTCGTGTTAATTTTTCCTTTTTAGTTAATTATAGTGAAATATTTTATTATCTCACAATATACCATCATTTTTTAATCTTAAAATATTATTTTTCCAAAAATTATAATCGCTAATGTGTTAGTATGTTAACATCTTACTGTACACAG
This sequence comes from Maratus speculifer, assembly GCA_964019185.1. Classification (NCBI taxonomy): domain Eukaryota; kingdom Metazoa; phylum Arthropoda; class Arachnida; order Araneae; family Salticidae; genus Maratus; species Maratus speculifer. Next base: position 209,514,933 of record OZ025300.1, on the reverse strand, counting down.
GAAATCGAAATTTTCCTTTTGTTTATTGATAATAGAGCCCTACTAGGTAAACTAACTTAAATGAAGCAAAAAGCGTATTTCTAACTATGCACATACAGGATTCCACAGTTTGGCCTCCAATGTTTAAGCGAAATTGAAATTTAGACTGGAAATTTCCAAAGAAAATTTTTTACTTTGAGTGATCTCTAAATGCCTCTCATTAAATAATGCATAATACATTATTCTTTAATTCTGGAATGAAATCAAAATTTATAAATAAAAATGGAGGCCAAACTGGAAAACCGGTTTATATATATAACAATTTTTGTCTTGTACTATCAATTCTCCTTACACCGCAACTGAAACTTGAAATTCATTTAAAGGAGCACAAGACTAGGTATAATCCTATATAAAATATGTCAGATTTAAGACCCGTTTTCTCGGACACTACTCAACCGATTTGTCTGAAATTTGAAATCCATATTCACTGGATTATGCTCACAAACTATAACTTTTTTTTACGATTAAAACAATGTCATTTTTTCGGAAATTTTCTATTTTTCTGAAATAAAATCTCAAAATTATTAAAGTATCTGAAAACTTTCTACCATATATGATCTTATACTTATGCTCTACCACTAAAATAAATATCAAAAACGCTCGAGTACTTTATGTAACAATAGAATTTTTGCCTATTCTAAAAGTACGACTTTTCACGAGAGATATGAGTTAGTAATTTCTAACTTGTGTGATTTTCTCGCACAATTTTATCGAATACATTAATTAAAATACATATAAAAACATGGATAAAATTTAGTTACATATAGGGGAAGATGGGGATACTTGAGCCATTTTTTAAATTTTAATTTTTTAAAATTTTTTATAATTTCTTAGAACAAAATAAAATATTGAAAATGAAAATTTGATATTTTTTCTTCAATTGAAAACCACTTTCAATTAATTTTGAACTATTTTTCTATGTCTAATAAATTTTTACTTTTTCTTTTACATCGTGGCTCAAGCATCCCCATGGAGGGGATACTTGAGCCAGGTGTCACATTCGCACCAGTATTTTGCAAAGAAAAAAAACGATTTACAATATACGCGAAAAAATGCATTTAAACTTTTTCAAATAAATTTGGTTGAATTTTCTGGTGTCGTTGTGACATTTCAGAATTAAAATTATGTGTTAGAAAATTCTACCAGCAGAGCTCAAAGGGTTAATCACCATACTTTCAAAATGGAACCAAGGTATGTGATTTCTTTTTTACAAGTTCAGAACTATAAATATGTTACCATGTTTCCAGTTTTAGAAAGAAAAATTGACCAACTGTAGAGATAATAAGGGTGGCTCAAGTATCCCCTATGCTCAAGTATCCCCACTCTCCCCTACTAAATGAATTAATTTTTTAACCTTTTTTAACGGTTCTATACCACTTACCGCGTGAATTCCGCACCAGCATCTCTTACTAGAATTTTATTCGGTTAGCACCGCTTTTCTTATAAGAATGACTTTAACTTGCACTTTGACTAAAAATTTATTTTAACACTTTTAAACCCCTTGAAGGGCACCGGTATAGAATATATACCACTTAATTTTAATTTCCAAATGCCGCATTGGCACCAGAATTTAAATATTAAGTTTTGCTTTAAAAATTATATGCGAAAAAAAGCTTTTACTTACTTTCATTTGAATTTGTTTATAAATACCGGCGTTATTCAATCAGTTTCATATTCTAGGAACATAAGTACTCTGTCCCTCAAGGGGTTAAAAGCAAGCTATTTACTTTCGTCAAATGTTGAAATAATTGATTAACACCAGTATGTACAAGAAAAAGGATATGTATAAACAGATAAAAATATATATTTTAGAGTACATGGTAAAAGTGAAAATTTCATTAAAAAAATTTCGGGTGCCAATGTGGCAATTCGAGATTAACACTAGAAAGCCGGGAAGTTTTACTCAAGTTTTATAAAAATATGATATTTAATACCAGAATATTTATTTAAATTTGTTTAAGTTGTATAATAAACACTGTTTCTATTTGTATGTTTTAAATTTATTTTATTTTTAAAAAATCTGCCACAAATCAAGAAATATTCATTTGGCCGGCGCAAAAATGGCCTCTCACGTCATTCTGGTGTTATTGTTATACGATATTATAGCGGCATCACCACTATTCAAGATGTTAAGGTACGTCCTTTTAATATAAAATCCAGCTTAGGATACGAATTATCTGCTGTCCCTTGATAAAGGAACCTGTGTCAAATTACCGTCATGAGATACGATCCCGCCTATGATATGGAGATACGAAATATCCTAGAGTCCTTGATTCTTAGCATAAACGGATTTCACAGTACTTCAATTTTTATTTTTTAATATATTTTAAAAACGAGTTTCAGTGTATATATGAAATGTTAGCGTAAAATTTATGTGTGTTGGCCTGGTGAACGATTCAGTGACTTGAGTTTTACGATTATTTCTAATAATCAGAAAATAAGCGGAGGGCAATCCAACAGATTGAGGAAGGTATAACGAACTTTGTAAGCAAGCCAATGAAATAAGGATGTGCAACGACTATTTTATGCAGAATAATTTTTGCTATAATAATGACTGTTTTTAAATATAAGAAATATCACTTTTCAAATATTCTGGTTGGAAAACAATTTTCTGGCGTAAACGTTATACACCACTACAAAAAACAAAGATCAATTGTTTAAAAAAAAAATCAATCCTGTCTTCCCATAAGTCACAATGGATTTTATTATAATTTCTTACATTTTAAAAGTGATATATAACTTATCTTTCTTGCAAATTATCTGTATAAAATATTGCACAGAGTTTGTGTGTTATGTTTTTAATAAATATCCTTCAGGGTTTTTAATTTCATGTGAAAATATTTTAATTACGATCGTCAAAGTATATTGCTCTAAAAAATTATCTTCTTTTAACTTAAAAATTTATAATAAATTGTGTAAGTACATATATTTTCGATAAATCCTGAAGAGAAAGTAACAAAAAAAACCTCTTGTGCATTTATTTTATTTTATTTTATTTTATTTTATTATTTTTTTTTTATTTATGAACATAAACAAATCGGGTAAGTGGCTCCTGAGTTATATCCAAAATTAAATACCTTTAAAAAAACTATTTTTAAAAACAATTTCAAAGTCTTAAAAAGTTTTTTGATCTGAAAAGAAATTTTTAGAAAAGGTATGCAGGGGAAAAAGTATGAAATATGCCTATAAATAAAGAATTTAAAATTTTGACCGGAATCCGTTCAACTGTTGACATCGTCTTAATGGTACTTTTAACTGTTTTTTAAAAAAATTTGTATACTTAACTTTCTAATGGCCATTGTAGCATAAATGTAACCACTTCTGTTTCCGTGGATATATTAATCAACCCCTTAACTGATCAATATATACATATTCTTAATTTTGAAATTACAGTCGAGTCTCTCTATAACGAAACTCCATACATCGAATTTCTCTATATAACGAATTTTTAGTAGGAACGGTCCCCTTTTTGCATGATTACATTAAAAACAGTCTCTATATAGCGAAATATTTATCTCCATATAACGATTTTTTTCATAAAATGGTCTTAATTTGTTCAGTTTTTAAAAGCTTTGAAATCATATGGAATTAATTTTTCATCACTTATTTTTGATTTATCGTCAGTGCTGAGTTTTTTTTTTAATGTTAGTTCTCTCCTTGTTCTTTAAATCTAAGGAATTCATCCCACCTCCCACGCACTTTCCACATCCTTTTCAAAACAGCGTACAATTGGATTGGTACACATGTAAGAGAGAAATCAATGAGAGGCACATAAGAGAGGCCTTCAAATGGAGGGAAATGTTAACTACAATTTTTTATTCCTTGCTAAAATTTGAGCATATTTTTTTTTTTTTGACAGCGTAACAACTTTAAAATCAATACAACAAAAAATTACAGATTTCTTCGTCTGAAATTAATGCAAGTCTTCGTTATTCGACTTTCATTAAGCTTTCAAATAAATGTCTGTTCTCTTTTTTGAAACATCTTAAACAATTAAAAAATAAACTGTTAGGTTAATATTTACTTTTAAACATTTCAAATTATTAATTCAAAAGATCAAAAATACTATTTGTTCAAATTTCACACATTAAATACGATTTTTAACATCGTTCTCTATGCATCGAATTTCTCTACATAACGAATTTTTTACTGGAACGGTGAATTTCGTTATATAGAGACACGACTGTATTTCTAATTTTATGTCCTTTACGGAATATTTTATCTTTCTTCATCGGTTTTTCAAAACAGACATTTTTGTCTAACTGAATAATAAAAATTTACTGGAATAAAAAATAATTGGAATATGGATGACGAACGTGGTACGGGCAAACATGATGGGCAAAATCACGTTGCCCGTATTATGTAAAGTGAATCAGTTAAGATATTTAAAATAATGCTACATACTTTGTTTAGCAATGTTTGCTTGGCTTAACCCTTAAATGCATATTGTATCATTTTCGATACCATATGTGTTCCCAATTTATTGGGGGTTTTATTCACATATTCCGTATTCTCACCAGAAATTTAAAAGAGCAATTTTCACTTTACTTAATGACAGACCATTCGTCATTTTAGATTTTTCTGGTATGAATTCTGATTCTTTGAATTGCGCATTTTAGAACGCGTTTTATTTTATGCATTTAAGGGTTAATAGTGCAACTTTCGTCACTGAATAAATTAACAATTACTTTTAAAATTTTCTGGTATAAATTCAAATTTTAAAAATTTCCAGAATGTTTTTTGCTAATGCAATTAGAGAATTAAGTGATTATAGTTCATATATAGAGTGACAATTTTTATTACAGGCCTGTGGCTAATACTAATCTATTAATTTTAAAAAATATAGTTCCAGTGCAAAAATGTTTTAAAGGGTCTTGCAAGGTTTGCACACTCCTTGGAATTTCCATGGACTCTGGCACCATTATTAAAAATAAGATAATTTACATTTAATTTTTAAACCCAACATTCGAAATCGCCACCTTCATTCACAGATTTTACGAAATTTTTCTCCAGTGAAACACTTTGAAAATATTATTAAAATTTAGTGGTAGAGCTGTGTGAACCCTGGTCTTAATCGTGTAAAATCCATCTATGCCAGTCTATTTGTGTTATTTAAAGACATATATTTAACTAAAATTTTATAACAATCTCTGAGACTCATGACTATGAATTTAAAGAACTTCTACCATACTTTAAGGTGAAAACAATGGTAATTTCATTTTTATGCTTCAAGAACTTTCGAATTTTTACATTTTAAACATTTTTTCTCCTTTTTGAAATGTCTCATTTAAAATTATTTCAATGTATATTTGTGTATATAAAAGAATCTAATCTTTTTTTTTATTTCAACGTTGCATATAAACATTCTTGCCATATGTATTCAAATTAAATGTACATTGTGTTGCTACAAGGTTTGCAAATAAAAACTTGTTTTTTGAAAGAGAATTAAATTTTACCTTCATTAAAAAACATGAAGAAATTACATAAAGTATTCTAAGTAACTTTGTATCTTCAAGAGTCCAAATAACATGCACTGATATCAGCAAACTCAAAAAGAAAAATATTATCTAAAATTATTTCAATGTATATTTGTGTATATAAAAGAATCTAAACATTTTTTTTATTTAAAAGTTGCATATAAACATTCTTGCCATATGTATTCAAATTAAATGTACATTGTGTTGCTACAAGGTTTGCAAATAAAAACTTGTTTTTTGAAAGAGAATTAAATTTTACCTTCATTAAAAAAACATGAAGAAATTACATAAAGTATTCTAAGTAACTTTGTATCTTCAAGAGTCCAAATGACATGCACTGATATCAGCAAACTCAAAAAGAAAAATATTATCTAAAATTATTTCAATGTATATTTGTGTATATAAAAGAATCTAAACATTTTTTTTTATTTAAAAGTTGCATATAAACATTCTTGCCATATGTATTCAAATTAAATGTACATTGTGTTGCTACAAGGTTTGCAAATAAAAACTTGTTTTTTAAAAGAGAATTAAATTTTACCTTCATTAAAAAACATGAAGAAATTACATAAAATATTCTAAGTAACTTTGTATCTTCAAGAGTCCAAATAACATGCACTGATATCAGCAAACTCAAAAAGAAAAATATTATCTAAAATTATTTCAATGTATATTTGTGTATATAAAAGAATCTAAACATTTTTTTTTATTTAAAAGTTGCATATAAACATTCTTGCCATATGTATTCAAATTAAATGTACATTGTGTTGCTACAAGGTTTGCAAATAAAAACTTGTTTTTTGAAAGAGAATTAAATTTTACCTTCATTAAAAAACATGAAGAAATTACATAAAGTATTCTAAGTAACTTTGTATCTTCAAGAGTCCAAATAACATGCACTGATATCAGCAAACTCAAAAAGAAAAATATTATCTAAAATTATTTCAATGTATATTTGTGTATATAAAAGAATCTAAACATTTTTTTTATTTAAAAGTTGCATATAAACATTCTTGCCATATGTATTCAAATTAAATGTACATTGTGTTGCTACAAGGTTTGCAAATAAAAACTTGTTTTTTGAAAGAGAATTAAATTTTACCTTCATTAAAAAACATGAAGAAATTACATAAAGTATTCTAAGTAACTTTGTATCTTCAAGAGTCCAAATAACATGCATTGATATCAGCAAACTCAAAAAGAAAAATATTATCTAAAATTATTTCAATGTATATTTGTGTATATAAAAGAATCTAAACTTTTTTTTTTATTTAAAAGTTGCATATAAACATTCTTGCCATATGTATTCAAATTAAATGTACATTGTGTTGCTACAAGGTTTGCAAATAAAGACTTGTTTTTTGAAAGAGAATTAAATTTTACCTTCATTAAAAAACATGAAGAAATTACATAAAGTATTCTAAGTAACTTTGTATCTTCAAGAGTCCAAATGACATGCACTGATATCAGCAAACTCAAAAAGAAAAATATTATCTAAAATTATTTCAATGTATATTTGTGTATATAAAAGAATCTAAACATTTTTTTTATTTAAAAGTTGCATATAAACATTCTTGCCATATGTATTCAAATTAAATGTACATTGTGTTGCTACAAGGTTTGCAAATAAAAACTTGTTTTTTGAAAGAGAATTAAATTTTACCTTCATTAAAAAACATGAAGAAATTACATAAAGTATTCTAAGTAACTTTGTATCTTCAAGAGTCCAAATAACATGCACTGATATCAGCAAACTCAAAAAGAAAAATATTATCTAAAATTATTTCAATGTATATTTGTGTATATAAAAGAATCTAAACATTTTTTTTATTTAAAAGTTGCATATAAACATTCTTGCCATATGTATTCAAATTAAATGTACATTGTGTTGCTACAAGGTTTGCAAATAAAAACTTGTTTTTTGAAAGATAATTCAATTTTACCTTCATTAAAAAACATGAAGAAATTACATAAAGTATTCTAAGTAACTTTGTATCTTCAAGAGTCCAAATAACATGCACTGATATCAGCAAACTCAAAAAAGAAAAATATTATCTGCGAAAAAATACGTGAAAAGAAACGATCTTTAAATGAATAGTTTCAAACTAACAGTCCATGAAAGCAATTTAAACGTGTAGAAGAAATAATACAATGAAATCACACACCAAGAAATAATTTCAAACAAATGAAAATAAAATTTTATTCAAATTCTTTTGTAATGAGTTGTGTAAAAAATGTGACAAATCGTAAGAAACTTTCAATTATTTTTCAAAAGAATTTTGTTTCATTGTTGTACAATTAATTCTTCTTCCTTTTTTTTTCTTTTTTGCCTCAAAATCTTTCGAAAGTATGTTTTAACATTCTTTCAAGTTTAGTAGAGTGTTAAAAAGAAAAAAACAAATAAGCAAATTGTTTCCTTAAGTGTTTCTTAAGCTACTTGTTATACCTTAAACTAAATATTTATTTTGAATGAAGTTTGTGTAGGGATGAGAGTGTTCCGCGTTTTTCCATACCAGTATAATATTAGAGAAAACATTGTTCTGTTAAATCGCAGCATTTTTCGATTGAGTAAAATAACATTTTCTCTAAAATTATACTGGTGGGAAAAAACGCGGAAAACCGCGGAAAATTCTCATCCCTATTTGTGGTAATTTTTTACAGTTGATTTAGCTTTTGTTTTCACTTTTCATTTATAAAGGTATTTTAATATATATTTTTATATTTTTACTTAATGTAACAATAAATACAATGTATTCTACTATGGTAATTAGAGAGTTACAGGATCATAGTTCATCATTAGAATGTCCATTTTTACTACTGTCTGTGGCTATTACTAAACTATTAATTTTAAAAATGTAGTTCCAATGCAAAAATGTTTTAAAAGTTCTTAATGGTGTAAACTCTATCTATGCCAGTCTAATTATATTATATAAAGACATACATGAAATTAAAATTTTATAATCATCCCTAACACTCATGATTCAGAATTTAAAGAACTTCTAACAATTTTTAAAGTGTAAACAATGATAATTTCATTCTTATGCTTCGAAAATTTTTAGATTTTTATATTTTAAGCGTTTTTTTTTTCTTTTTTTTTCTTTATTGAAATGTCTGATTTAGTAATATTTCAATGTAAATTTGTGTACAATATTTTTATTTAAAAGTTACATATAAACATTCTTGCCATATGGATTCAAATTACATGTACATTGTTTTGCTACAACGTTTGCAAATAAAACTTGTATTCTGAAAGATAATTAAATTTTACCTTCATTAAAAACATGAAGAACCTACATAAAGTATTTTAAGTAACTTTTTATCTTCAAGAGTCCAAATAACATGCACTGATATCACCAAACTCAAAAAGAAAAATATTATCTGCGAAAAAATACGTGAAAAGAAACGACCTTTAAATGAAGAGTTTCAAACTTACAATCCATGAAAGCAATTTACACGTGTAGAAGAAATAATACAATGAAATCTCAAACCAAGAAATAATTTCAAACAAATGAAAATAAAATTTTATTCAAATTCTTTTGTAATGAGTTGTGTAAAAATTCTGACAAATCCTAAGAAACTTTCAATTATTTCTCAAAAGAATTTTGTTTCATTGTTGTACAATTAATTCTTCTTCCGTTTTTTTTTTTTTTTTTTTTTTTTTTCTTTTTTGCCTGAAAAACTTTTGAAAGTATGTTTTAACATTCTTTCAAAGAATGTTAAAACATACTGTTAAAACAAATGTTAAAAAGAAAAAACAAATAAACAAATTGTTTCCTCAAGTGTTTCTTAAGCTACTTCTGATACCTTAAACTAAATGTTTATTTTGACTGAAGTTTGTGGTAATTTTTTACAGATGATTTAGCTTTTGTTTTCCCTTTTCATTTATAAAGGAATTTTAATACATATTTTTTACTTAATGTAACAATAAATAGAATGCATTCTGCTATGGTAATTAGAGAATTACAGGATCATAGTTCATGATTAGAATGTCAATTTTTACTACTGGCTGTGGATATTACTAAACTATTAATTTTAAAAATGTAGTTCCAATGCAAAAATGTTTTAAAAGTTCTTAATGGTGTAAAATCTATCTATGCCAGTCTAATTATGTTATATAAAGACATACATGAAATTAAAATTTTATAATCATCCCTAAGACTCATGATTCAGAATTTAAAGAACTTCTACCAATTTTTAAAGTGTAAACAATGATAATTTCATTCTTATGCTTCGAAAATTTTTAGATTTTTACATTTTAAGCGTTTTTTTTTCAGAAAACGATTTTTGTCTCTTTATTGAAATGTCTGATCTAGTAATATTTCAATGTAAATTTGTGTACAATTTTTTTTATTTTAAAGTTACATATAAAGATTCTTGCCATATGGATTCAAATTACATGTACATTGTTTTGCTACAATGTTTTCAAATAAAAACTTATTTTTTGAAAGAGAAATTTAAATTTTATCTTCATTAACAACATGAAGAATCTACATAAAAAATTCAAAGTAACTTTTTATCTTCAAGAGTCGAAATACATGCATCTGATGTCACCAGGCTGAAAAAAAATATTATCTACGAAAAAATACGCGAAAAGAAACGATCTTTAAATGAAGAATTTCAAACTAACACTCCGTAAAAGAAATTTACAAGTGAAGAAGAAATAATGTAAAGAAATCACAAACCCGGAATTAATTTTAAACAAATGACAATAAAATTTTATTAAAATTCTTTTGTAATGAATTGCATAAAATTCTGGAAAATCGTAAGAAACTTTCAGTTATTTTCCAAAAAACATTTATTTCATTTTTGTACAATTACTTCTTCTTCCGCCTGGGCTTTTTGTCTGAAAAACTTTCGAAAGTATGTTTTAACATTCTCTCTAGTTGTTAAGAAAAAAATGTTTTGTCAAGTGTTTTATTCAACTATTTTTGATACTTTAAACTAAATATTTATTTTGAATGAAGTTTGTGGGGATTTTTTACAGATGATTTAGCTTTTGTTTTCCCTTTTCATTTTTACAGGAAAAAATAATTTATTGTTACATTAAGTAGCTTGATCTCGACTGAAAGCTGTTAATCTGTTTAGTTAAACATTTGGCTTCAAATCTCTTTAAAAATTACATTGACTGTGCGTTTATATATAATTTTTCGATTATAAAGCACCATTATGAAAACCGTAGCTATATTATCAGGCAGTAAGTAAATCTATATAAAAATACTTTAGATTGTGTTAAAGTAGCTATTTTTTTATTAAAAAAATAAAATAAATTTTTAATTGAAGTATTTGATCTATCGCAAAGTTTTGTCGTGTAATATTATTTCAAGCATACTTCTTTAAAATTCGTATTTCTCCATTGGCTCCACTTTTTAGATGTGTTCGTAATTATGTAAATACGTAGCATTTATAGTTGTCAGTCCTCCCGTCTGTCCGTCTGTCCGCATATAACAACGCAAAAACTTCCCAAACGAATCGTTTGAAATTTAAAATATATAATTATTACGTAATTCTGTCGGAGGCATATATCAATTACACGGACAATCAAAAGTATTCCGTTACATTACGGTCAATGTTGAAAAAAAGTTTCAAACGCATTTTTAACGTTTGAAATTTACATTATATAATTGTTACATAATTCTGTAGATCCATTTCAAATTTTATGAAAACCGGATGCATAGATCAATTACAGGGACAATCAAAAATATTCCGTTGCATTACGGTCAATAGGGGAAAATGTTTCAAATGCATTTTAATGGTGTCAAACTCATTCGAACATAATAATATTTACATATATCTATCAAGTACATATTATAGAAGATGAAGTTATGATGGTAATATTATGAAGTTAAAGTTGCAAAAAAAATTTTGCACTCAAAAACACAACCAAATCAATAAAGTCGTTCATGAGTTGCATAAAAAATTAAACAACTTTAAAAAAATTATTTTTTAAAAATATAATTTCAAAGTTTTCAAAAACTTTTTATCTGAAAAGTAATCGTTATTGAAATGTCCGTGCAGGAATATATTTACGAATATATTCCTATAAATAAAGAAAATAAAAAATTGTCCGAAATCTCCTTAACTGGTGACATCGACTTAACTGTCTCTTTCTTTACTCTCCAAGTCAGATATGTTCTGTGTACTTAACACGACGGTGTGTACAACCGGTGGCCCCCAACAAGGCTTAAGAATAACTATTTACTCCCACTATTAAAAATTTACTGAAAAAATTGTCTTGTTTAACAGGAACATTTTCTCGATTTAAAATGGCACAAATTTCTATTTTTAAAAACCGGTGGCAAAACATTAAAAATTCTATAAAAAAGCCCCATTGTGAAAGGGTTAAAGAATCATAATTCGTATATAGAATGCCAATTTTTATCATTGACCAATAGCTACCCTTAAAGCATGGTGACGTCACTGCAACGTCGTTGTGAAGTCACATTGTGACTTTGTGACCATCGATTGTCGATGTGACGTCACGTGACACTGATGTAAAGTCACAGTGACTGAAATGTGAAGTCGTTATGGCCGTTTTAGAGCTCTTTTGTGACGTTTCACAAAGTGGTCACAATGTGATGAATTTGTGAAAAATGTGTCATTTGTGACTAATTTGACATTAAAATTGTGACGAAACTGTGTCAAAAGCGACGATATTTAAATTGCCAGAAACATGTTTTTAAAACTAAATAACATATTTTGAAGGATGTTTATAAATTTCTAAAGATTTTTAAGAAAGTCACATCTCAGTCACAATGTGGCGTCACAGAGTGGTGGCATTTTGGTCACAGATGTGATGTGACCAAAGTGACTCACTGTGACCATTCATGCTATTAGGGTGGTATTAATTATTATTGAAAATATATTTCAGATTGGAAAAATTTGTCAAGGCACCTTAATGATATAAAATTAATCTAGGTCAATGTAATTTTGTTAGTTAAATTGTATATAAAATTTAAATTTCATATACAGACGTATGACACAGATTTAGGAGAATTTTAACCATACCTCGAGATTTAAAATATAACATTTTTTGTCAGAAAAGACGATTTTTTTCTCTCTCCACAGAAAACTCTGATTTCGGAATTTTTTTTAGGTTAATTTGTGTGCATAAAAAAAAAAAAAAAAAAAAAAAAAAAAAAAAGCAGAACTAAATAATTTTTTTTATTTAAAATTTAGATAAAATCTTGTTATACTGATTCAAAATCTGTGTGCATTACATGTAGCAAAGTTTTCAAAATTTGTTTTCGAAAACAAAAATTTATTATTTTTAAAAACCATACAGAAATTATTACACACTGCATTAAAATAAAAATTATATGTTAGAGTGTGCAAATAACAGGCACTTGATAATGCGAAACCAAAAGAAAAATATTATTTACGAAAAAGTACGTTAAGTGAAACAAACTTTCAGGCGCAAAACTAGGCACAGAAAAAGACCCGGATGAAACTGTAAAGTCTACGGGAGTGTTCTTTTCAAATATCTCACTCAAATTTTAATATTTTTACATGATTTTTTTTGCATAGGATAGCTAAGGACGATCCACAACCGGCCTAGCATCTACTTTTTTCAATTTTGGTTTCAGATTTAAATAAATATACTTGAAATTTGAAAACTGGTTTAAATCGGTTCTGAAATTAAAACTATCATAAAAAAGTTTTAACAAAATCGAAAAAGTAAAAACTAGGCCGGTTGTAGATCGTCTTCAGTTATCCTATGTAAAAAAATCTTGTAAAAATATTAAAATTTGAGCGAGATATTTCAAAAGAAAGCTCCCATAGACTTTACATTATCATCCGAGTCTTTTTTTGTGACTAGTCAGAATGGGGAGTGGTCAGGGAAAACCGGAAAAAACACAGTCAAGAAAAGAGAAAACTACCAGCAATTTCTTACAGAAAATACTTCAAATAATATAAAGAGATTGTATAAACTAAATTTATCTTTAACAAAATACTGGTATTTATCATCTATACTGACTGTGTTTTTATCTACCCACTCGCCACCCTGCTTGTGTTGCGCCTGAAATCAAGAGTTTCAAAGTAACACTCCGTCAAAGAAACTTAGTCAAGAAGAAGAAAAAATACAAATAAATCACAAAAACTGAATACAGATTTGATTAAATTAAAATAAAACTTTATTTAAATTATTTTGTAATGTGGTGCGTAAGATAGCAAAATACAGTAAAAAAGTCTGCGGTATTTTACAAAAGAATTTCATTTCACTGTTGTACAATTAATTCTTTAATTGCCTGGAGATTTTTTTTGCATGAAAAACTTTCTAAAGTACCCTAATTTCCTGCGTATAATCCGCGGATCAAACAATCATTTTTCGACCCAGAAATTTTATTAAATAAAATATAACTTTTCAGATCGCCGTAAATATTTGCCTTAAATTACAAAATAAAATTTCTGGATCGAAAAAGAATTGTTTGATCCGCGGATTATAGGCAGGAAATTAGGGTACATTCTTAAATTCTTTCCAGTTTAGTAGAGTGTTTAGAAAATCCAAATTGTTTCCTCAAGTGGTTCTTCAACAATTTTTGATACTTTAAATTAAATATATTTTTTTAATTGAGGTTTTCGGAATTTTTTGTAAATGATTTTGATTTTTTTGCTTTTTATTTATATGTAAAAAAACCGTTTTTGTTACATTACTTAGCTAAATGAAAAACAACAGAAAGCTATAATCTCTTTAATTAAATATTTGTCTTCAAATCTCAAAAAATTACATTGACTGTGCTTTTATTTTTTTCGGTTGTAAAGCACCATTATGCAAACCGTAGTTGTATTATTAGGCAGTAAATTGGTAATTGTGAGAAAAAATAGTATAGAATACGTTAAACTAGTGTGGACGAGCGACACGTATACGTGCCGCAAAAAGTCTTAAGAATCCTTGTTTCCTTGAATCCTTGTTTATCCCCACAAGTAAAATTTTACTGTTAATTTTGCCTTATTTAATCGGAGCATTTTCTCAATTTAAAAAAGGCACAAATTTCTGTTTTTAAAAACCGGTGACAAAACATTAAAAATTTCGTAAAAGACCTTCGTCGCGAAGGGATTAACCCTTTCCGGCGCAGACAAATTCTGTTCGTAAAATGAGAAATTGGTGACTGACACCGGAATTTACAAAAGACTTTTTTAGAAATTAAGAACTCCCTGATTTAAGCTGTCGTTGTAAAAGTAAAATTTTACTAAAATATTATTGGTGCCGTTTGTATGTTTGTAATTAAAATTAGGTGTTGCCGGAGTGGTAACACTGCGCCGGTAAGGGTTAAAGTAACTCCAAACTTACAATCGGCACGAATAATATTTTAATAAAACTTTTCTTTTATAATGAGAATTTACGGAGTTTCTAATATCTAAAAATATTTGTTTTGATTTCCAGTGTCAGTCAAAAAAATTCTCATTTTACGAGCTTAGTTTATTTTAGTGATGCACAACCTTTTTGCCAGAAAATCGTTTGCCACCAGAATATTTGAAAAGTGACGTTTGTTTACTTTAATAGCAAAGTCTCTGTTATTATTATAAGGAAAATTATTCTGCATAAAAATAGTGGTAACTTTGTGGCCCGCGGGCCACAGGTTGTGCATCCCTAGTTTATCTGTTCCAAAAAGGATTAAATATTAATTTTTGAGTTATTCCTAAAAGTATAATTTATTATGATAAAAAATTAAAGATAGAAATAACCACTCAGCATATTTCAAATATTACGCACGAAAAGCCGCATGGTTCGCTAGTATTCAAATATTTCGACTTTTTAAAACATTTTTTTCATTAATCTTTTCAAAAATAATATTAATTTTAAGATAATTAATAAATTTAGTCATCAGTAATTTCTTAATAAAAATATCGTTTCAATATTTGCATTAAAATATATTAAATTACTAAACGATATTTTTAATTTAAAAAAATGTAATTATTTTAATATTTTGAATATGAGCTTTATGATGCCAATTTTTATCATTGGCCAATAGCTAATCTTGAACTATTAATTAAAAAATATGGGAACGTCCACTCTTAGTTTTGTGATCATACAAACAAATTTTCATTAATAATTTTTATTATTTTATTAAAAGTATGTAATTAAGACAAAATATGATATAACCAGTTAAATATTATTGTAGTCTCATAAAATAGATCCAACTTGAAACAAAATGCGTTTCGCTTGTCTATATAATAAATCGAAATGTTGTTACTTTAGTGACCGCAGTGTCACAAGAATAACAGAAAACTGATCTAATATTTAGAGAAGAAATCTGTTTTTTGTTACAAGTTCGGTATATGTTACATGATTGAAACATAGGTATATTACTGGGTATATAAATGTTTATATAAATAAATATTGTTATGAAGTTTATTTATATAAATTTGCTTATATTGTCACAAAATCTGTGAATGGATAATCATATATATCTCTCATTGCAAATACGTTTTATGATGTCTTAATGATATAAAATCCATCTACGCAGTCTAATTTTGTTATATAAAAATATATGAAATTTAAATTTCATATTCTGATACAAAAAGCTGGGACATATGACTTAGGGTAGGGAGAACTTTCAACATGTTTTAGGATATAAAACAGAGATAATTTTATTCTTATTCTTAGAAAAAGTTTATCTTTTATTTTATTTTAACACTTATCGTCACTAAGGGCGGTTTTTTTAATTTTTTTAGGGAAATATCCTATTTTTGAATTTTCCAATTAAATTTGTTTATATGAGTGAATCTTTATGCAGTACTACTTTTTTTAAGTTACATATATTTTCTAAACTGATTCAAAAGTTTGCAAGGTTTTCACAATCTAAACTTGTTTTAAGGAATACAAATATAAATTTTATTTTTATTAAAACAATAAAGAAACTACTACGTAGTGTATAAAAAAGAAACATTTGATACTCAAGTGTTCAAATGCATGCACTTGATATCAGCAAACCGAAAAGAAAAATTTCATCTCTGAACAAGTGCGCGAAGTGAAACAAATTTTAAACGAATAACTTGAAACACTCTTGATAGAATTTTATGCGCGAAGAAAAAAAAATACAAAAAACAGACAAAAAAGAATTGTAGATTTAAACAAATTAAAATAAAATTTTATTCAAATTCTTTTGTAATGAGTTGCGTAAAATAGAGAAATACCGTATGAAACTTTCAGATATTTTTGAAAAGAATTTCATTTCATTGTTGTACAATTAATTATTTTGCCACCTGAATTTTTTCAGCTGAAAAACTTTTTAAAGTACGTTTTTAAATACTTTCCAGTTTAATAGAGTGTTTAAAAAACCCAATTGTTTCCTCAATTGTTTTTGATACTCTAAAATAAACATTTATTTTAAATTAAGTTTCTCAGAATTTTTTACAAGAGATTTAGTTTTTTTTTTTTTTTTTTTTTTTTTTTTTTTTTTTTTTTTTTCATTTGAGGAAAAAGAAAGAAAAAAAATATATAAAAAATTAACCTATTATTGACTCTTCAAAAGGTGTAGTCAGCACTGTTTTTGACACCGGTAAAAAAGAAAAGCAATAATTATTTTATTTAAATGATGCATTTTCGTGATTAATGAACTAAACTTAATTCTTCTAAAAATAGTGGTGCCAACCAAATAAAATTTGCGCAATAGATGCTGGGCACGAATGGGTTAAAGAATAAATACCATTCATTGTTACATAACACAGCTAGATGAAACATGAAAGAAATTGAATAGTCTTTTGAGTAAAACATTTGGTTTCAAATCTCAAAAATATCACATTTAATGTGCTGCTGTTTTTTTTTTCAGCTGAAATGCGCGATTATAAAAACAGCATTTGTATAATCATGCAGTAAGAAACTATAAGAAAATATAAAAAAAGCAATCGTTTAGAACATTCTAATCCTTGATTATTGTCACCAGTAAATTACATTGTAAATTTTGCTTTATTTAATCCGAACATTTTTCCGGATTCAGTTAGTAAAAATTATCTGTTTAAAAAAAAATGGTGAGAAAATATTAAAAATTCTGCAAAAGGACTCTCGTTCCGAGGGGTTTAAAGTAACTTTTTAAGAGAAAATTTAAAGCTAATAGAACTAAATATTTAAAACTCTAATAAAAAATATGGCTGCCACATGTAAATATTTTTATATTCTGTCCGCACCAGTATTTTTTTATGTTAATTCTGACGTACATTTCTCTTGCAAATGTTATCAATGTTGTTGTAGGTTAAAGACTTCTGTTTTCAGGAATTTGTGTCGATTAGATTTTTTTTTAAATAGTAGCCTGTGACAGCCCTTTAATGATAATTGGTTAAACCCTCTCAAATCCACAGGGTACTCCCCATTGCAAACATTTTGGAATGACTGAGTGATACCACAGGGTTCGCACAGTTCTAACACTAAAATTTTAGAATATTTTTGAAGTGTTTCACTTCAGAAAAATATCGTAAAATCTGTGAATGAAGGTGGGGGTTACGAATGTTGTAGTTTAAAAATTAAATGTAAATTTTCTTATTTTTAATTGTAGTGACAAAGTCCTTGGAAATTCCAAGGAACTCGAACCTTGTACCAGGAGTTAGGTAACAATTTATTTGAAAATAAGAAAAAGCTCTTTATCCCAAACACAGAAAACGGAATATTTATACCAGAATCCTGGTCGCAGAGCAGTCCTACCTGGCGCCCCTGAGGCTTTCGAAAAGTTTTACTGAATTTTTCGCCTTATCAAATCTTCGAATATCGCCGACTAAATATCTTGATTTCTGTAAGAATCTTCTGGTATCACGTAGACGCCAGGTTAGGCAGCCTTGCTGGTAGCATTGCGCCATTTCAGAATGAAGTTGGGTGCTTCATGTAACAAAATACTGAACCACAAAGGCTTGGTCTTTTTATGTCGGTACCACTTATTTGAATTCCATTCTTAGAAACACCGCTAAAAATATTTTAATTAAATTTTGCTTTTACGAATATACTTTAACCCCTTCGCGATGGGAGCATTTTACGAAATTTTTAATGTTTTGTCACCGGATTAAAAATACAGAAACTTGTGACTCATTAAATTCGAGAAAATGCTCCGATTAAGTAAGAGGAATTTTTACGGTATAATTTTACTGGTAACGATAAACACGGATTCTTAAGCCTACTTGCGTGTCGCTCGTTCCCAATATGTTCAAATAATAGGGATGAGATTTCCGCCTTTTTGGACACCGGTAAAATCTTAAACAAAATGTTGTTATTTGAAATGACGAAAATGTCCCGATTTAATAATGCAGCATTTTCTCTAGGACTTTACTGGTGTGTAAAAAAGCGGAAATCTCATCCCTGAAATAACGAGTTTTAATTCTAAAAATGTCGTTTAAAAATTCCGATTTCAGTCAAATGTAAATTCTGTCATATATACTCATGCCGAATATTCTCATGCGAAATTCATTCCTTAGGTGCTGATGACGTAAACTTAAAAACACCCAAAACAGCAATACTTAGTAACTTAAAACAGTAAGGTAACAACTTAACATAGATAAACATAGATAAACATTTAGATAAACATTTTTTTAAATTTCTTAATGTTATTTTTCTTCAAAATTACTAAATTTATTAAGTATTTTTATTTTATATATTTTTGAAATTTAAACACTTTTTTCAGAAAGAATGTCAAGATCCTACAAAAATAAATTGGTGGGCCGCGAACCGCGGGTTGGGCCAGACTAACCTAAATTATAAATTCTTCTTTCCAAACTCATACTAGCTGTATGAGTTTCAAATTTAGGAATTAAAATTGGAGTTCAAACTCGCAAATCTGGCGTAAACCGTCATAATTAAGATGATTCAACCAATTATTTTAAATTCTCGAAATTGTATTTTTAAAAAATGTATAAATAAACAATAAAATACATAAAAAATACACTTTTATAAAATTTAATGCAACAGAATGTGTTTAACATCTCACTCGCAAATCTGACGTAAACCGTCATAATTAAGATAATTTAATCAATTGTCGAAATTATATTTAAAAAATCTATAAACTGTAAAACACATAAAAATTACTCTATTTTTTTAATTCAAAGTGACAAAAATTGTTTTAATATATAACCTCTGGCATTTTATATATCATTTTAATAATACAAACAAAGGATATATCACAAATTTTATGCTAAAATGCTCAATAGGGATTTTCACGCGAAACAATGAGTCTTTTGTAATATCATTTAATGCAGGCGAAAACACAAAAGCAAGAAATATATAACAATATGATATTTAAAGCTTTATAACACAGATAAACTTATGAAATTTTTTGATTTTATGTATAATAAAATAATATTTCTTCGAGTACTTCACTTGAAGGTTTCATGTATTTTAGATTTATATGCAGCTTTGATCCGTGTATGTACAAGATATGAAAATATAGTGTATAATTACAATCCAAGGCAATATGTTAATACTCATGAGATATACGTTTGTAAAACATGAAAGAAATCATTAAAACTACAGTTATTTTTATTATTAAAATAATGATATGCCCTTTATTGTTCTTTACAGCAATGACTAGATCGCATCATAAAAGTTGAAATCTATAAGGAATTGCTACACTCACTCATATGCTTAATTTAAAGCCAAATCTTAATATTATCAAACATAAATTTACATTTTAGGTTTCGGCATTTTTGAATCTTATATAATATATTTAGAGAATAATAATGTATTCTCTGTAATGTTTGTGTTGTACCCAGTAGGGGAAGATGGGGATACTTAAGCCATTTTTTAAATTTAAATTTTTTAAATTTTTTTATAATTCCTTAGAACAAAATAAAATACAAAAAATAAAATTTGATATTTTTTCTTCAATTGAAAACCACTTTCAATTAATTTTGAACTATTTTTCTATGTCTAATAAATTTTTACTTTTTCTTTTACATCGTGGCTCAAGTATCCCCATGGAGGGGGATACTTGAGCCAGATGTCACATTCGCACCAGTATTTTGCAAAGAAAAAAAAAACGATTTACAAAATACGCGAAAAAAAATTGCATTAAACCTTTTTCAAATAAATTTGGTCGAATTTTCTGGTGTCGGTGTGACATTTCAGAATTAAAATTATGTGGTAGGAAATTCTACCAGCAGAGCTCAAACGGTTAATCACGATACTTTCAAAATGGTACCAAGGTATGCGATTTCTTTTTTACATGTTCAGAACTATAAATATGTTACCATGTTGCCAGTTTTAGAAAGAAAACTTGACCAACTGTAGAGATAATAGGGGTGGCTCAAGTATCCCCACTCTCCCCTATATCTAAATCATTTAACCCTTTATCTACCGACAGTTCTTATAAGTAACATTAAAATAACTTATAAAATTCTTTTAATACATCAATTAGTTGTAATACTGTTTAGAATGAGTTACAGATACATTACTTTATCTTGTTCCAAAACCACTATTGGTTACACTAAACAAAAGTATTTTTTAAAAGATAATTTCTTTTGCCTTTGCATCTTTTCACTTTCTTGGCACTGAAGGAGAGGGTTGGGGATTTTTCAATGTGGAAATATTTCTGTATTTATATTGTAAAAATAACATATTTGTACATTTCATAATTTCACAAAATATTAAGAAAATAATTAAAAATAAAATATTTGAGCGGGGTTATAAAAATTGCACAAAATCCCTGTAGATTCAGATTTAATTAATCCTTCTAAATATTTTTAAAATCCTTCAAATATTTATTAAATGATTATGTAAAACTTTTAATTTAGTTTAAAAAAAAATTGAGTAAAATGCTTTAGAATGTAAAAACTTCAGGAATTCATAATGCGGTAGACAAATTTTCATATATCTCTTATTTAAAATTAAAGTATAAATAAGCTTATCTTTGCACCTTTTTTTGTTTCTATATCAAATTAGATGTCTTTTCACATTTATGATTTTTTTTGTTTGTTTGGTTTTTAAGGGTGAGAATTTATCTTGGATTGTTGCTTAGATATTCGTACAAATGTGTTACTTCAATACATGTATTCTGTATTATATATGCATTATTTTAATTGTTACTTTCTTCTGTCTTCACACGAAGAAAGTATCGGATCCGTGAAAATTTCCGAATTCTTATTGCGATTGATTTACGCGATTACCAGAGATTAATCGTTGATCGGAGATTTGAAGAAACATGATTTTACTCTGTTGTCTATTACTCTGTTGTCTGTCTTTCACATTAATTTTGTTTTCGCTCTATCTCAAGAACTAATGGACGGAATTTAAGAAAAATTTATATTCACGTAGACCCTAATATAAATTGATCCTGATTAATTTTTGGTTTAATTCGATGAATAAATTGGATAGAAAATATTTTAATTTAAATATTCAGCAGTTATTGCTAACTATATTTTATGAAAATGATACATTTTTAAATTTAAAGACACATATTTACAGATTATAAAATTTTTGTAACTTCCAAATAATCGTATACAAATAACACAAAAATGAGATTTATATATATCGTGTTTCTTTTATCCCTATAAAGTTAAACGAGAAGTTTCTAATTTCTGTTAAATGTAATGATTATAACTGACAATTACGTAATATTATAGATAATCTATTTACTACTTTTATTAGAATTTACATTATCTCTTCATTCAAAGTAACCTACGAAAATTATTACACACTAGCGGCCTTCGCCTGCTACACTTGTTGGTTTAGACGGACAGACGGGCATTAAATAGTTTAATAGTTTATTAATTATGGACATTAAATAGTTTAATTGTTAGTATTAAATAGTTTAATACTATTAAAATACATTCCAAACAATGTCTCAATATGTAAGTAAGCAATGGAATACTTTTGTGTGGCCCTGTAAATCAATAAGAAGTATTATTTGCACCACAAATTGTACAGAATGTATATTATAGTATATACTTCATAGATGCATATCAACTTTATTATGTTAGAAAGAGTGTAAGACCATTAAAATGCTCTTGAAACTTTTTTTCTTATTGACAGTAATGTATCAGAATCCTTTTGATTGTCCCTGTAATTGAACTATTCATCCGATTTTCATAAATTTGAAATGACTCGACAAAATTATCTAATAATTATATATTTTAAGTTTCAAACGAATCGGTTGCGTAGTTTTTTGAGTTGTTATATGCGGACTGCCAGACAGACGGCCAGCCAAACGAATTGGCAACTCGAAATCCCGGGATTTTCCTCCTTCAATTAAAAATAAACACGAACGTTTCTCCGTTTCCGGGATCGGAGGCGATAGCGTCACATACATATGTACATACTTATGGTCGGATTTTAATAGTGTATATATATTTTTCGTGTCACTGAACCTTGCTGACTACAATAAACAATTTACATACTAGTATGTCAAGAGTCGTTCATCTTATTATTTAATAATCAACGAAAATAATTATTTTTGTGAAACATTTTAAGAAGCGTAAAATACATGCATATACATATACAAATACATGCATTCGATCATAAATAACTTTTCTCAAATATGAACATGGAATAATTTTGTAAATTCCGTACTTCAAATCAAATATATGAAAAAAGAATTTATGTTTTTGCAAACATTTGAAAATTATATTATGACATGAAGTAAATAAATCACCTGGAAGAAATTTTAAAATTAAATTTCAGTCATGTTATATGTATTCGTTTCTTGATTTTAATCAGGCATTTTCAATTTATGTGTCTGTTCAGAATAGTTTGAAAATATTCCACAAAAAATTGTTATATAACATATATATTTCAAACAAAATCAATTATGTTTTACGAGTAAGCTAAAGTAGAATGATCTAAACATAATATCTGCTTTAAATTATAATAGTTGTTCAAATTTTTCACTGAAAGATTTTACCCATAACATATCATTAAACGTTCAAATTGAGTTTTCATCCTTCTTCAATCTGTTGTTTTTATGAAGCTTTGAATTTATTTTAGAAAATCTGATTCAAGGCCGAAAATATTTATTAAATTTCAGCCCTGAATGCCATTTATTTAAATTATTGTAATGCAAGCAGTCGAAGTACCAAATGTCTTAAGGGGGCTCAGGGGTTGATCAATACGGAAAAACATGTAAACAAAGCTCTCGCTTCGAGCCCATATAAAAACAGAAGTATTCAATGTAATTAATTTAAACTTTCTGATATTTTAAAGGTATGTTTGTAGTCTTATAAAATTACAAAATGAAGTATTTCAAAATAATATAATAAAAAATGTAGCGAAATGTATGTAACACAATTTTCGAAAAAAAAATTATCTGCTATATCACCAACACCAAAATATCTTAACGTTGAATTGACTTAAGAACCTAATTTTTGCTTTAAAATGATCAGGAAACTTTACTCTAGAGAATGAATTAAGAATATAAAAATCCCTCAATAAAAAAAAAAAAATATTAAAAAAAAACTCTTAAATTTGAAAATTTAAAAAACCCCTAAAAAATACAACTTTTTTTTCATTAAAAATACTCAAAATATTCAACTATCTAAAATATATTAATTCATAACCTAGATAATGATGTTATATAGATACAAAAAAAATTAAGCCATTCCATCAAATAGATTTTCTTTTATTTTGGTGTTAGTCGTCAAAAATCAAGTTTTGAGAAAACGCGACTTAAAGTTGAAATTATATGGATGCGGCTATGGAAGTGTTGATACATAAACGCTTATAACTCCGTTAAAAATGCAAATATTTTTATGCGGTTTTTTGCATTGAGTTAAGAATTAAATGAATAATCAAATTAGATCATAAAAAAATCGATTTTTTGAAAAGTTTTCAACCTCTGAGCCCTTTTAAGGTAATACGATGAAATATTGTGAATTAATGAAGGTGAATAGTTTATATGGGTAACTTTTTTTATTTTATTTTAAATTCCAAAACTACTTATAGTGCAAGTGTTCAAAATTAAATTATTAAAATATATTATCATCCGAAAACTTGATTCATAAGCAGTATTTAAAAAAATAAATATATGTATGCTTAATTTTTATATGTGTTACCATTAAAGCGTATAATCTTTCATTACATAAAATATATAGTCATTTCATGAAATGACTAGCCGCGTCCGTTAAAGTGTGTAAAATTGTTAGATTCTACGATGTCACTAGTTAAAGAATAACGTTAAAGTTTTAAAGACAGCTCATATAATTTCTTTGAATCAATTATAGCTCGTTTTAATCATAATACTAATAATATATATTCTACATAAAAATATAAGAATTTATATTATAAAAAACATTTTGCTTCTAAGACGTTGTATAATAACAAAAACATTCAAAATATATTAAAACATTTTTATTTTTATTAAATTTATTTTTTATTTTTATAAAAATAAAAATGTTTTAATATATTTTAAATGTTTTTGTTATTTTACAACCTCTTAGAAGCAAAATGTTTTTTATAATATAAATTCTTATATTTTTATGTAGAATATATGTTATTAGTATTACGATTTAGTTATTAGTGGACGTAATCAAGACTTATTTATTGTTATTTTTCACATTCATATGGTTTTAATCAGTTTTAAATTGTTTATGTCTGTTTTACAGTCAGTGTGTATGCATTTCTTAGCTTCTTCTTCGTTACTAACTGTCATTGGGGGTGCATGTTTTGACCATATGATTTTATTTTCTTCTATCTTTCCAAAAAAATATTAGATTCATAAGAAATTTCAACTTCCAGTTTTCGAGAGATTTACACGTTTTAGAAGATAAGGAACAAGACTTGAGAATTTTTAAAAAATGGCTGTCTGGTCACTCTGTGAGCATGTATGTGTCAAAAATATTGTGGAAATTCTATCTCAAGAACTAATGTAAGGAATTTCACAAAAGTTTAGATTCAGTTATACTATGATATAAACCAGAGCTGATGAGTTTTTGGTGTATTTCGCTTAACAGGTGGCGCTGCTATTATTCGCATTTCCACAATGCCTCTATCTCAAGAAATAATGCAAAGATTTTTATGAAGCGTCAAATTATGAGTTAGTTTTTCATATAGATAAGTAATTTTTAGTTTTTGGCGTAAATTGCTGGTATGCTTTATTTTTTACATATCTGAAGAGCTAATGCATGAATTTTCATTTAACTTCAGATTCAGTTAGTATCATATAAAGCTTAATCCTTTTTTGTGTTTTTTTGTGTGTGTTTCCTTTTTTGTGTTTTTTGTATATCACTCAACAGAATTGTGTAAGATTTCCGCAATAACTCTGTCTCAGAAATTAATGCATGGATTTTCATCATTCTTCAGATTCAATTAGAAGTTGACGTAAGTTGTTGTTGTTACCGTAATTTCCTGCGTATAATCCGTTGATCAAACAATTCTTTTTTGACCCAGAAATTTTATTTTGTAACTGAAGACAAATATTTACGGTGATCTAAAAAGTTATATTTTATTTCATAAAATTTCTGGGTCGAAAAATGATTGTTTGATCCGCGGATTATACGCAGGAAATTACGGTACATTATAGTTTAAATCATCTTAAAAAGGGAGCTGCTATGCTGCATTAATCAGGAAGTATTAATAAATATGCGATGAAAGAAAGTTTAAGGATTGCTACATCTGACTAGTTTGAACTTGCAAAGATTTTCAAGCGGCATATTTATGTTAGAAGTTTTCATTTGGAATTATTCCCGAACATCTGTGCAATCTTAAACACAACGAGTTTTACGGCAATAAGAGTTCAACCAATGCATAAGAAATGTATATAGCAATTGTAGTTGGAAGCCTTGTTCTAAAAATAATTATCTAATTATCTGCTATAAGAATTTAAATATATGTATTTCCGTGCTGCTTTCTGTTATTTGTATTTATTGTGTAACTAATATAACTAGTCGGATGTGGGAATCCTAAAACTTTCTTCTTTTTCATGCATGTTTATATTTCAGAAGTTGATACTACAGTGCCAAATTTAAATGACCACTTTCACTATGATTATAGTGAGAATTCTAAAGGCATAAAAATCTAAAGCCAATTTTCCGTTCTTCTTCTGATCCTATGGAAAAATCTTTGGAAAAGCATCTTTCCTAAGACAACTGAAATTGTTTTCAGAATTTTATATAATATTGAAAGATTAGAAATATCTTACTAAGTAAAAACTATATTACTTGTTACGCACCTCTTAGACTATTTTATCTTATTAAAATTGCAATTCCGAAGCGCAAAATACACTTTTATGAGTCATCATTAAAAGCATACTTCCAACAAAATTGTTGAGTATTTTCTGAATGATATTTGAATATTAGTTGATACAGTCATTTCATATAATCCAAAACAACACATCACTCTTTTTTTCATTTTTATTGCAATGGAAATATCAAAGGATAAAATTTTATATACTTATTCATATGAATGCTAAAATTTTGTGATGAGTATGCATTTCACAGTTAATTCTGTACAACAAGTATCTCTCTTTTCTGTTTGTTAAATTTTGGATTCCAGCTAACAATTTTCAACATTTCACAGGAAAATTTATGCATAAAATATGCCATGCTGTCTATAAATTGTACATAACTAGCATTATTTACCCATGATTTCGAATGTAGCCCTTATAAACGAGAAGCGCGAGCAATTATACTGCTGTTCATATTTACTTCGGATAAATGCAGAAAGTTGAAAATGAAAAATTCTCGTGCTTGAATATTCCCTTGAAATCATAAATATTTATATCGCATGGGAAAATCTTGTAAATTTTATTGTTCCTATAGTTTAAAACTAAAATTAATGTTATCTATAAATGTATAAAAGTAGTTATGTTCAATGTAAATCATTTGACCTCTGATAGTTGAAATTTTTACCACTTACCGTATATCCCAGGGTATAACACGTACTTTTAATTTTCTACTACTTAATTATAATTCTTAAGAGTAACAATGACGCAAGAATATTTATACAAATTGATTTCAAGAAGTTTTAATTCATTCTTTTAGGTATATCGAAAACCGAATTTCGTCTTTTCAAAATATTGAGGCCAATATAACATTTCGAAATTCGACAACTAGAGCTCAAAAGGTTCCCTTCACTGAACCATGTGCCAGATCTGGCACAAACATAATAAAGAATACTGCCCAGTTAAACTGATGGCATTGAGCTCACAGGCTACAAATACTAATTGTACTTTAAAGCCTTATATTTTTAAGGATTAATTCCGTTCGAAAAAAAATTAAGAAGGGGAAACAGCTCTCCCCTTTCCTCTTTTTTTATATTTAATCATTGAACCTCCTATGCTATCAAAGACATGCTTTATCATATAAAAAATCTATATCCAAAATTCAGAGCAAATGAGATAATTCTTAATAAAAACCCATTTAGCATTTATATAATTTAAAAGGAGTTATTCCCCTCTTTTATACTTAACCATTAAACTTCCAAAACTATTCAGAGATTTGAACGAAATCTGACAATTCTGCTTCAAAAACCCATTTATATAAATTAAGGGGGGGGGCATTAGAACCCCTGTTCCCCCTATTTATACTTATTCAATGAACACCTAATAACAGTCACGGAATCGCCTCATCAGAATGATTCTAATCTAAATTTTGAACGAAAACTTAATTCTGCATGAAAATCTCATTTATATCAACTAAGGGGAGGGGCATCAGCCCCCCGTTCCCCATCTTATACTTATCGAATGAACTCCAAAACCTAATCAGGGAAGCGCCTTGCCAGGATATACCTACATACAAAATTTCAAGTGGATCGGATATTTTTATCATGAATTATCGCGTTACGCACGAACGTACATACAGAACGGACGGGCACATAAGCTCTCAGGCTATGATAGCCTGTGAGCTAAAAACTGTATAATTCTGATTGTGTGCTATGAATTTTGATCTCTGTAACTGATCCAAAGAATGTAATAGCACTTATTTTAACCATGTCACGTGGCCACACTTGGAAAAAAAATAGAATTTGCTCTACGGGAAAAAAAATTTCTACCAAGCTATTAAGGTCCCACACAAGGCACAGAAAAAGACCCGTATGATAATGTAAAATGAGAGCGTTCTTTTCAAATATCTAGCTCAAATTTTAATATTTTTACATGATTTTTTGCCTCAGATAGATCAGGATGTTCCACAACCGGCCTAGTTTTCATTTTTCCGATTTTGCTTATATATTTTTTGTATTACGACAGTTTTAATTTCAGAACCGGTGTGGAAAGTTAAAGTAATTAAAAAAAAATCTGAAACCAAAACTGAAAAATTAAAAACTAGGCTGATTGCTGAGCTGTCTTGTGCAAAAAAATCATGTAAAAATATTAAAATTGGAGCGAGATATTTAAAAAGAACGCCCCCATAGACTTTACATTATCATCCGGGTCTTTTCTGTGCCTTGTGTGGAGCCTTAAGGCAAAATTTACTTTTATTATTTTTACTGAATACATAAAAATATTAATATAAAAAAGTTGCAGAGTGTAAAGCAGATACAATTAATTAATTTCAGCACAGTTAATTGCAAAATATAGCAATACAAGGTTTAAAAACCCTAATTGTGTATACATGATATACTCCATAAAATATCAAATTTTAGCTGTAAATTTGAATTTTATTTTTACTATTTTGCCTATTATTAGATCGATATGTAGATTTCAAATATATTTTTTCATAAAAATAGAAAATATCTTGCAGTGAAGATTAATTTTAAGTAACAGTGGGCGAGCAGTTAATTAAACTTAATCCGTTGCAAGCCATGGCTTGCTAACCGGTTTGTTTTTTAACTGGTCAGAGATTTTTTTATTGATTTGTATGGAAATTCAATTAATTCGATCTTTAAGTAATGCATGAAAAATAATATAAATATCCCCTTTTTAATCAAGGTAGTGTATGCCCTTATTTAATATATACAGGTCGTTTTTGATGACTTTGTACGTATCGTTTTGTATTTAAACTAGTCAGATGTGGCAATCCCAAAACTTTCTTCTATCTCATATTTGCTAATATTTTCTGAAAAATGCAGCATAGCAACGCCAAATTTCAGGTGATTTACTGTATAATCTAGTCAGCAACAAATTATGTCAACTTTTAACTGAACCCGAAGTTTGATAAAAATCCGTGCATTAGTTTCAGAGATATAGCTTTCGAAATCTATCGGGAAATTTTTATATTCTTCATAACAGCGCCACCTGCTCTGTGATGTACGCCAAAAACTAATCAGTATCTATTTTTACAGGTAATAATTGGATCTGAAATTTGAGGGAAATCAATGTAGCGATACAGCTATTGCTAAATCGTGCAAAATGCGACATAGCAGCACCAAAATATAATTAGCGCTAAATTATATCAACGGCTAACTGTATCTAAAGATTTAGAAAAATTCGGGAAGTATCTCTTGAGAGAGAGCTACCGTGGAAATTGTGAATAATGCGACATAGCAGTTGACACCTGTCGAGTTATATACACCAAACATTAGTCAGCTTCTCTTTATATCAAGGTCTAACGAAATATAAAGTCTTGTGAAATTTCGTGCATTAGTTCTGGAGATAGAGCTCCTATAATACTTTTGTTACATACAGACTCACAGAGTGACAGAGTGACAAATTCACAGACTGACTTGCAGATAGATATTTTCTGGAAAACATCAAATGGTGTTCAGGACCTTCTAAAATACATAAATCCATCGAAAACCCTAATTCAAAATTTTACACGAATCATATACTTTTAAGGTAGATGAAATTATAAAATAAATGCCCTTGGTAAAAACTTTAGGATTACATTCTTTGATTGCGACATAATATCATGTCAGTATTTCACTTTGATTTCTAAAAAACTCATTAATTTTCTAAAAGTTTATGGAGTTCAAATGGAGTCCAGAGACTGTTAATAATTTATGAATAAAATTTCAATTTAGGTAATTAATTTGCAATTTGAATAATAAAATTGAAATCAAAGCAATTAGTTTTCAATTAAAAATATCTTATTTGGTGGAGCGAATTTATCTAAATACATTTTAATTTCATATAAGATTACAAAATGAGCATCAGCTAATTATTTAAATACTTAAGTTAGTTTTTTTAACATTTTAAATAATCTGTTAAGATGTTGATATTAATAAAAAAATATTAAAAATACCATTAAAATAATAAACGCATAAACTTTGTTTGCTAATTTTTAATGATAAAACACTCAAAAGTTTTAAGCAGACTTATTGTTGCTAGGTCTGATATATCGGGATTACGAGGTAATTTGAGAATAAACATCTGATGTATCAAGTTCATTATTATTTCGCTGTATTATTTTTAACTTGCTACATATTTTCGCCACTCGATTTATCTACTTAATCATGTCAAGGACGGAAATTCGTGATTTACATGTAAATATCTTATAACATATTTATTATATAATCTATAGCAAAAATAAATTCTGAATTTTATACAAAATTGAATATTTGTGTAACCAGAAAAGACTGAATGACAATTTGCTTCGATTTTAACAACCTTTCAGAGATATTTGGGGATTTAGTGTCTTTTCTGAGAATAGGAAGATTCGAATACATCAATATTTTATTTTTTGCTTCTTCTTTTTCTAAATGTTATAACAGAAAACTTAGCCCCTTCGCGAAGGGCGGCTTTTACGAAATTTTTAATGATTTGTCACCGGTTTTTAAAAACAAAAAATTGTGGCTTTTTAAATCAAGAAAATTCTCCGATTAAATAACTAAAATTTTACAGTAAAATTTTACTGGTGGCGATAAGCAAGATTTCTTAAGCTTTTTTGTGGCACCTATACGTGTCGCTTGTCCACAATGGATTAATTCAATTTCATAGCTGCCAAATGTTACGCATTTTTTCTACCACAAAAATTTTATAGAAAATATTGTCTTATTTAACCGTCAAAAATCTTATGTATAAACAAACGGAAAATCTCTATACAATTTTAGTGGTAGCAAAAATTCGTAAAAGTTGGCAGCTATACAATTTAATATACAATGCAATCTAGTGACTTAAATCCTCTTCACAATTGAAATATTGAATTATATTTAGTGATGCATAAATCTGAGAATACGAAAGAAATCTATTTAAGAATTATGAAAAGGGCAGAATTTCTATCATTTTAATCCTTAAATGCCTGATTTTTTAAAAACCTGTTTAAAAAAATTTTCGAATTTTATTTCTCAAATTAATCATGGGAAAAATAGTTTTAAAAAATCATATTTAGTCTTCAGCATGGTTTATGGCTAAAAAATAATTCCTTTAGAATCGGGAATATTAGTCTTTAATTGAAAAAAATTATTTTCATTGATAAAAATATATAATAAACACACATTAATCTGAAGAAGTATGAAAATAAATAAATTGCACTTCCTTCCTTCAAAACAAAATAAGGTATTTCACAAGCTTCCAAACAAAAGAAAAAACACATGTAGCAACAAGTGCAAAAAATAAATAAATTAATCTTTATTCTTAAACAGCACAAGCGCTGCCATCTACATGTTGAAAATCGATTTAATAATATTTCAGTGTATTTTATTGGCAATATTAGGCATTGGAGCTTCAATATTATTCTAATAGTATGTTAAAAGACGAAATTGAGTATGTTTCCGAAAGGCAATACATGACATTCAATGATTAAAACACAGATTTTATACACACTTGTCTTTCGCTAAAGAGTTAACTGATTATATTATTTTCTTTACGTCCCTTTAAGTACCTACCAAGCGGCATTTTCCCCTCTGTGTATGAGTAATCATAAATTGCATACAGAACATCAATTATTATCAGTAAAAAACGGATAATTCTTTAGACGTTTATTTCAAAATTACACTGCATGCCATTATAAATGCAACACAAGGAAGGAATGTCACAATGAAGCAAGATGAGGTTGGAATATGCAAATGATTAGTGTTTCAGTGCGCGGGCGGGATAAATGAGTGCTGAATATAACATCTGAAGAAGCTGAAGAAGAACATCTGAAGCACTGTATATAAGAAAATGTATTTTCTTATTTCTCTATTTTCTCTATTAAATGTACTTTCTTAGGGTATTATATTCAAGTGGGTTTTATTATTCGAAAAGTCCCTTGTAAAGTCGGCGTTTTCTCAGAATATCGTGTTATGCTTCTAATAATAAGAAGAAATGCTTATTGCTTACCAACAAGCGTCGAAATTTGATACAGACAGAGTCTTTGCCTATCCAGAATGTAGATTATCATTCCATGATATCGCCTGCAGCATTTTTAAAAATTTAATCACTGTGATGCGAGGACCCTCAGCAACCCATTGATGGAATCAATGGGTTGCTGAGGGTCATACAGAACGGCATACAGGATCTCAATCCCATGACTAACACCTGAGATGACGGAAATATTGTGAAGTCAGCCCTGCAAAACTGTACAACCCCATCAAGGACCATCAGTCACGAAATGGGCATATTTGTAGTGTGCCCAGCATTTGCTCGTCCGTCGCACCCATTGCCTAATTAATGCACGAGACTCCGGGGCCTTGGCCCTGGGCCCACCCATTTCAGGGGCCCACAAATTATGTTGCTGATGTTTTTTCCTTAATCAAATACTTTTCATATAATATTGTTTTTATAAAATATGAAGTGTAAAATTTAAATATTCTGAATGACCCAATAACATTTTTACAAGCTTTCAACCTAGGCACTTTTTACCCAAACAACTTTGTCAACTCGTCAAATAAACATTCTTTTTGTGAAAGTGTCGCCGAAAATAGGTAGGTAGGAAGGGCATTTTTTTAACAGGCCCTGAGCCCAACTTCTGCTTTTTCGGGGCTCTGGTCGCACTGACTTTTGCAGCAGCGTAGACGGTCAGCAGGGCGATAATTACCACTACTTCCCTGGACAATGCAGTATAGAAAGAGAAGACAACTCAAATGCGACAATGTGATGTCGTATGGGCTCAGAGGAGAACGTTCGCCATCTCCTTACATCCGATATCTTTGAAGGGGCCCTGCACTTGATGGGATGGTTTGGAGCCATTTAGGTACACGACACATGAACATTTTTAGTTCGGAACGTAGATAATTTGAATGCAGATTGCTACATTTCAGATATCTTATGTGCCGTGGTTGTACCTTGATTTCAGCGTCTGCGAAACTTCATCTTAAATTAAAGTAACACACGATCACATGTTGTACGTGTGTTCAGACCTTTCTCGATACATATGGTATTCTATTGCTGAGCTTTCTTACACGGTCTCCAAATCTGTCGCCAATTGAAAACATTTGGTTGTGGATTGCTAACAAGGAAGGTCTCCATACTGGGCATACTCAGATGTTTTTGAAAAAAAATATTAATTAAGCTACTCATGTATGTAATAAAGGATAAGTGAAAATTAGCGGCGGAATTACGTTAGAAAACATGTAAAAAAATAAAATACTTTCGAATATTTGGCGTGAAAAGACGAGAGTGTCACACGATTTGGTGAGCAGCAAATTACTCCGCCAAGAGCAAATGATTTTAATGCAACTGAAAACTTTTGGATTTTTAATCCGTGTAAATGAATTTAAACATAAAAAAGAGCGAGTTTAATATATTATATACATATATATATATTAAGTTGCATGTATATATATTATTTGTTGCTGTAGTTATTTAATTTACCTCTGGAAAAAATATTTTCATATATAAAAAATTCTTATTCAATAAAATTATTTTCATTCATTTAAGCATATTCAAAAATAAAAGACATATGTTTCCATAGCAACAAAATCGAATTGACAATGCTCAATTGGACTTTGAACTTGAAGCAATTTTAATTAATTTAAATCTGAATTTCGTTTTAAATCTCAAATTTTGATGGTTAAATTTGAATATAAATACATATAAATATCAATATAACGAAATTATACATAAATCAAACTAAAGCTGACAAAACAAAAGATATTTAATTTAGCTAAACACGTTGAACATGAATCTATTTTCCCTTTAAATTAATTTGACATAAAAAAAAATTTTTGAATTTGCTTTTCATCGCCAACCGGTGATAAATCGCCAAATAAGAAAATTTTCATTATTTTTTTACGGACAGGGTTCAGCGATTCCACCGATTTTTTTTTTTATAAACATGTTTATCCGCATGGTAAGAACATTCTGTAATTTTTTCAAAATTTTCGGAGTATGCCCGTATGGAGACCTTCCTTGTAAGGGACAAGCCGGCATCTCTTCTTAAGCTAATATGTTTGTCGAAGTGTGGCATAGATTTGAAGCAGAATGGAATGAATTGCCCTTTTCTGTCATCCAAGCCAAGTCCAGTACTACTCCATGACCAACCAGGTAAGGGACGTTTTAATTGCCAGGGGAGGGCAGCTGTTTCTATTAATTCCGCACTACAGTAAACCCACAAACTGATTAAAAATTTATTATTTTGTTTTCATGCTATACTGTTTACGTGCAATAAATATATTTTTTTCGGATTCTTTCTTTCCTAGTGTTGCCATTTTAACCCATTAATGCCTGGATTAATTTCTTCGCTAAAATTTAAATTGTGCAAATCAAACCACTTTTTAATAAAATAATAACTTGTATCTTAATTAATCGAAGAATTTGCCTCGAGAAAGAATATTTTTCTATTCTCTTTTTTACTGGTGTGAAAACCGCTTACTTTATATTTGTTTTTAACTGTCCCAAAAATAGGACGCTAGGCAC
Source organism: Maratus speculifer (assembly GCA_964019185.1). Taxonomy (NCBI): domain Eukaryota; kingdom Metazoa; phylum Arthropoda; class Arachnida; order Araneae; family Salticidae; genus Maratus; species Maratus speculifer. The sequence continues at coordinate 209,479,859 of OZ025300.1, read as the reverse complement.
TAATGGGTTAATGGCCAGCAATGTACATTTTCAATTGGAAACATATCTTAAAAGGTCTTCATAATATGAAATCTATTTGCGTCGAAATATAATTTTTTTCTAATTTTAGGAAGTTGTGTAATATAAATTTTCATACAGTCCTTTGCACGAGTGTGTAAAAAAATTAGACGCCACTGGGTAGTCTTTCTCCGGTAAATTTTATTTGTTATTTTTACTCTAATATTTCGTCTAATTTTTTTGTAAGAATTCTAATAAAATTTAAAGGGAAAAAAGTTAATAAAATTTGGTGGTGAGAGACTGCCCGCTGGTGCCTATATTTATACACCCCTGACCTATACATTAAATTCAGAAAAACTTTCCCCTTGCTGTAATATGTGAAATATATTTTTATATATATATAATTCCTAATCTTATTTATTTTATGAATTTTAAACGTTTTTGTTAGTAAAAAAATGTTTGCTTGTTTTTTTTTTTTTCTGTTTATTGTATCTCAATTGAGAACTTTACTTCATATTTGATTTCACAGCATTACATATTTTCAATTCAAAATGTACACACATTCTTGCTATCCAGATTAAAATATTACCTACATATCTCCGAATCTATTTATCTACAAATTTTATCAATTGCACAGTCTTAACAATGAAACACTGCTTTTTAAAGCTGAATTTTAAAATGTTGTTAGTATTTAAGTCATAAAAATCTAGACAAAATGTTAAAATAAACATTTTACATCCTATTGTGTAAATATCATACACTTGATGTCTTTAAACCGAAAAGAAAATAATAATATCTATGAAAAATATGCAAATAAAATTATTCAGTGAAACAGACATTAAATGAAGAGTTTCGAACTCGCGCTCTGTACATAAAAAAATTACACATGAAGAAGAATAAATTCAATGAAATCACAAACAAACAATGTAGATTTAAACAAATGAAACTAACAGTTTATTCGAATTCTTTTGTAATATGTTTTTCAAGGAAGAGAAACATAGTATTATATTCATGTAGTATTTTCAGGTATTTTTCAAAAGAATTTCATTTCATTGTTGTACAATTATTTCTTTTGCCACCTATTTTTTGCAATTGAACAATTTTCTTAAATTTATTCTTAAACTCCTTCCAGTAAAATACATTTTTTTCAAAAAAAAAAAAATTGTTTTTTAAGCATTTTTGCAACTATTTTTTGATACTTTAAATAAAATATTTATTTTGAATTAGTTTCGCAATTTTTCTCCTGACGATTTAAATTTCAATTCCCTTTTACATTTACTAATAAATAAATAAATAAATAAAAAACAGAGAAAGAGAAAAATGTCATTTATTGTCACATCATGCAGCTTTACATGAGATTAAGCCGGTAATCTTTTTAATTAAAAATTTATCTTCAAATCTCTAAAAAATTATACTTATTATGCAAGTATTACTTTTTCACTTCTAAAGCACTGTTATAAAGCCACTGTTAGGGGGTGCCACCACTACCAGGGTGCGTAGTCATCAAGAAATTCAAAAGATTTTAATTATTTTAGCATCAGAAATTCTTTAAAGTACTGGTTGTTAGATCTGAAAAAGGATTTCTTTTTTAGCTCACAGGCTATCATAGCCTGAGAGCTTATGTGCCCATCCGTTCTGTTTGTATGTTCGTTCGTGCGTAACGCGATAATTCATGATAAAAATATCGGATCCACTTGAAATTTTGTATATAGGTATATCCTGATAAGGCGCTTCCCTGATTAGTTTTTGGAGTTCATTCGATATGTATAAGAGGGGGGATCATGCCCCTCCCCTTAATTGATATAAATGGGTTTTTCATGCAGAAATAATAATTTTTGTTGAAAATTTACACATAGGATCTTTCTGATGAAGCATTTCCGTGATTGGTATTAGGTGTTCATTGGATAAATATAAAAAGGGGAAATGGGGGGGTCTAATGTCCCTCCCCTTAATTTATATAAATGGGTTTTTCATGCAGAATTGTCAGATTTCGTTCAAATCTCCGAATAGTTTTGGAAGTTTAATGGTTAAGTATATAAAAGAGGGGGATAACTCCTTAAATTATATAAATGGGCTTTTATTAAGAATTATCCGATTTGCTCTGAATTTTGGATATGGATTTTTTTATGATAAAGCATGTCCTGATCAGTTTAGAGGGTTCAATGATTAAGCATAAAAAGGGGAAAGGGAGGAGCTGTTCCCCCCTCAATTTTTCTGCGAATGGAATTAACCCTTGAAAACATAAGGGTGTAATGTAGAATTAGTATGCGTAGCCTGTGAGCTCAATGCCATCAGTTTATCTGGGCAATATTCTTTTTTTTATTATTAAATAAAACTATTATTACATTATCAAAATTCTGGTAAAAGGTCCTTACAAGGTCCTTCCGGACTACGCACCTTGTCTAGTATCATGCAGTAAGAATTTATAGGAAAATTAAAAACAAAATTATAGAACATTTTAAACTTTTTGGCGCAAAAGAAATTTTGAGGCAAATAGAAAAAGATAATTTAATCACTTTCCTGTTTTGCGAATCATGACTTACTCGTAACACATACGGGCATCCATACGCCAATGATAATTTATTAGTCTCATTAGTAAAATTTTATTGTAAATGTTGAATTATTTAATTCGAGTATTTTTCTGATTCGATTAGGCAAAAGCTTCTGCTTTGAAAAAAAAAAAAAAAACTATGATAAAAGAAGAAAAATTATGTTAAAGATATGAAAATATTGACATTATTTGAAAGATACTTTCCGGAGTTATTGATCTGTTAAGACGCCACAATGAGGGTTGCCATATTTGGCCTCTATTTTAAGTATTTTAAATCTAAAATTTTACATTTACACCAGAAATTCTGTATGGTTTTGTTTATTTTACTTAATAACAGACGTTTCGTCATTACCTAAAGTAAAATTATTTCTTTCAGAATTTCTGATGTAAATTCCAAGTTTTTTATTGAAAGTAGAGGCCAAACTGGCAGCCCAGCCCACAATAGTCACTAAAAAGACCCGGATGATAATGTAAAGTCTATGGGAGCGTTCTTTTCAAATATCTCGCTCAAATTTTAATATATTTACGTGATTTTTTTTCATAGGATAGCTGAGGACGATCCACAACGGGCTTAGTTTTTACTTTTTTAATTTTGGTTTCAGATTTAAAAAATATATACATATATACTATAAGTTTCAAAACCGGTTTAAACCGGTTCTGAAATGGAAACTATCATAATATAAATATATATAAGCAAAATCGAAAGAATAAAAACTAGGCCGGTTGTAAATCGGCCTCAGCTATCCTATGCAAAAAAAAAAAAAAAAAAAAAAAAAAAAAAAAATTGTAAAAATACTAAAAATTTAGCGAGATATTTGAAAAGAACGCCCCCGTAGGCTTTACATTATCATACTGGTATTTTTCTGTGACTAGTGTTGCGCCTTATCCTTCCTACCCTGTTGAAATTTCTCTCAAATTTGATTAAAAAATTTCACACCAGAATTTTTATTTAAATCCATTTTACATACTTATTGAACTTGAATCTTTGTGTTATTTATTTAATTTACTTTATGAAATTTTTTCTGGTTTGAATCGAATGAAACGCAGTCTAGGACTGGGTCGATTAGACCCATTCAGGGTAGGAAGGTTAAGTGGGTAAGTTCTAACCAAATGCTAATTGTTCTTAACGCAGTTTAAAAAACATTTCATTCACATTATACTGGAATAATAACTTTCATTTTATTGGCTAATTTAGGTCATATACTGTTAAAAGTATAATATTTTAGTGGTTACGATATTTCCATGTATTTTTAAATACAGAAATTGACGTTCATTTAACCACTTAACCCATTAACGCCCAGCGTCCTCTTTTGAGGACGGTTACAAAAACACCAAGAAAGCGGTTTTCCCACCAGTAAAGAGGAAGATAAATATATACCCTCTTTTACGAAACATAAACCTCGATATATTTAGATAAAAGTTAATTTGATTTTAAAAGTGGTGGGAAATACAAAATTTGAATTTTAGCGAAGAAAATAATTCGAGCGTTATTGGGTTAACCGATCAGTATTTAAAAAAATCTTTCGAATAATGCCTTTTTTTATGTTTTTTATAGAACATTTAATCTTTTTTTACCCGTTTTTAAAAACAGAAGTTTTTGCCTAATTTACCCATGACAAGCACACTAAATAGTATACCTCTTTAGACACTAAAGGTGATAAGTACCAATTCATTTTCAAATATCTTTATCGCTTATAAAGTTAAAGATTTTTTTTTTAAATTAAAGCTTAAACAATTCTACATATAATAGATATTATGTTAAATTGATTGGTGTCAAATGAAATAGATAAAAATGCCATCGAAGCTGAAAAAATGCCTTTTTGATATTTTTTTGTTTTTGAGCCGTATCTTTCATACTAATGGACTAAAATTTAAAAAAAAAATTCTAGTGTTTTGGAAAGCTTAAAAAGTGCTTTAAATTTTGGTGAAATCTGTTTTTTGATCCGCTTCAAAAATAACAGTTATTTTACTACTTGAATGTATTGAAGTGGTGCATACTAAAAAGTAGGTACAGGACAATTTTTATAGAAATCAGAGATCTATTATTTATAATAATCTTTATTTTCAAGCATGAAAATACAAATAAATACAAAAAATATATTTAAAAAAGAGTTTTTGTTACAACACTCTATGCACATGGGGAATCGATGGATATATATGACTGTCTTATATATATATATATGTGTGTGTGTGTGTGTGTGACATATACGTGCATATAAATAAATAAATTTACATAAGCTTATAAATATTTTGAGATGCAATTGTAATCATAATTTATTATTGTAAATCATTAAATTAAAAAAAAAACACTCATATAATCCGAGAAAAAACTCTTGAACACTTGACTGACCATACTTAACTGGCAAACTGGATTAAAAGTACCCACAATGTTCCACGCACATTGCGTCGTAACAACAGAATCACACTAATACCCTGTTCTCACTATGGATAGTTAAGATATCTCAGGCCTAGTACTCTCTCAGAGAGTTTCAACTTGCATCGGCTAGATACAGGAACAACCACTCACCCTCACTGGCTATAAAGCTTCGCTTTTACTGATTGCGACCGTTGCTACCGACTTTACTTCAAGCGCATGCGCATACATTACATTTGTTCAGTTCAGAGATACATTGACATTCGCTGAGATATCTTAGGTAAGTTTTGCAATGTGAACAGGCATCCGATTCCGGGAGGGTCCACTTCAAGCACGGTGATTTTAAGATATCTTATGATTGTAATGTGAACAGGGTATAACGGCTACAGAACACGCTTCCTCAAGCTCCCAACAAAATATCACCGAAGGTGAAAGCCCTCTGTTAAATACATACAGAAAATTATAACAAAATAAAAATTTTGGTGTGGCTACTTTGTACCCAATATGCTTGTCAAGGGTTAAATCAGAATAATGCACATCAGAATATACTGATGTGCAAAAAGCGGAAATCTCATCTCTGCCATTAAAAAGAAAGAGAAATTTTCTACATAATTTAATGGTGAAAGGTTGTCGTAGTGATAATGAACCCCTGCAAAAGCGGTCACATTTGGAGCTTCACTATTTTAAGGAGACATCAAAGCCTCTTTCTTAATAGTTCTATAGTTAATCCATAAAATACTTAAATATTCCTGTTTAAGATTACTTAATTAACTATTATAAATTTCATAAATTTATAGACTGAAATACAATAGCAAAACATAAATAATAGAAATTCGCATTTTTTTTTCAAATTCCATGTAACAGAATATATTTTATCATCAATTTTTCTACAATTTGTAATTCAAAGAATACAGAACAAAGGAAATATTATGTCAAATTGTGTATTTATATTTTCAACAAAAATTTACATGCAAATGAATCTGGTATATTTTAACACATCATTTAATTAATGCGAGAATATAACAATGATTTTATCTAACAGTTTCACACTTCAGGCTTATTATCTCAAAGAAGTTTCTTAAAATTTTAGATGTTATCTAACACCAAGCGAAATTTTTCGGGTACCTTTATTACAGGATTTACGTATGCCTTTTACATGAATCTTACTTATGTGCAAGGGCGAGATATAAAAATGTAGTGTGTGATAACCATCCAAGATACTATGTTAATACTCAAGAGAAATATGTTTCTAAAACATACGAGAAATTTTTAAAGCTACGTATATTTTAATTGTTAAAATAGTGATGCATTCTTTATTGTACTCCATATTAAAAGCCAGATGTTATCATACAAGACGAAAATTCTAAAGCGACTACGAAACTTATGCATCTACTTAATTTCACGCCAAATCCTAGAATTATACCACACAAATTCAGATTTTAGTACTTCTGAATATTTCAGAGTTTCATTAAATATTTTTACAGAATGAAGAAACGTACATTGTAGCGCTTATTTTGCACCTACCACCCTGTCTTCTTTTAACACTATAATGACAGTGAGCGGCCATTTTGACAGCTATCAAATGCATTTTCACCAGTGCGAATAAACAACTGTTTTTATAAAGTTTATTTTAAAGATATTTAGCGAAACAATGTTAACTAAATTATTTAAACTGTTTTAAATTAAAAAAATTCCGTGTTAAATACTTTATAAAACTCAAATTAAATTTTTCGTAATTCTACAGGGTGATTCTAAATTTTTTGTACAATTAAAGAGGGGTGATAGTACACATCAAGACAGACAATATTAAATAGGAAACCAAGGGTCCAAAACGTTTTCCAAAGGAGATAACCGCCATTTAAGTTTAGGGACTAAAATTTAAAAATAAACATAAAAAACGGAAAAGTCGGTCGATTGATTTGCGGTTTTCACTAAAATTATTCTTTATTTCGACATTTTCTTAAAATAAAATTATAAAAAAAAAATCAAAAAATGCCGATAGAGGGCGCTTTAGACTTTGGAGTAACGAACAACTATTCTTTGCCGGTATTTTTTGCATCTCATTAAATGTTTTCGTAAGCTTAGACTCAAACTTAAATTTTGGGCTCAAAATCTGAATAGTTGGGAGTGGTTAAGTAACACAAACTGAGCTGTGTTCAGAGGGTTCAAATTTCAAATGATTATAAAAAATGGAAAAAAAAATAGTCGATTGATTTGAGGTTTTCACTAAAACTATTCTTTATATCGGTATTTTCTTCAAAAAAAAAAAATATATAAAGATAAATTTCAAAAAATGCCGATAGAGGGCGCTTTAGACTTTGGAGTAACGAACAACTCGTTTTTGGCGTTATTTTTTGCACCTTATTAAATGCTTTCGTAAGCTTTACTTGAACTTAAATTTTGAGCTCAAAATCTGAATAGCTGGAAGTCGTTAAGTAGAGAAACTTAGCTGTGTTCAGAGGGTTCAAATTTCAAATAATTGTAAAAAACGGAAAAATTGGTCGATTCGTTTGCGGTTTACGCTAAAACTAATTTTTAAATCATCAATTTCTTGAAAATGAATTTTAAAGATACATTTCACAAAATGCCGATAGAGGGCGCCTTAGACTTTGGAGTAGCGTACAACTATTTTTAACTGTTATTTTTTTTTAGTATCATTAAATATTCAAATGCATAAACTTAAATTTTGGGCTCAAATTCTGAATCGTTGGAAGTATTTAAGTAACGAAAAATTGAATTGTGTTCGAGGAGGAAGGACGGTTAAATTTCAACTCCTGAACACACTTCAGTTTGCGCTTCTTAACCCTTCATAACGATTCAGAATTTGAGCTCAAAATTTAAGTTTAAATCAGGGATGAGATTTCCGCTTATTTGCATACCAGTAAAATCTTCGAGAAAATGCTATATTATTTAATCGAAACATTTTTGCGATTTAACACAACAACATTTTCTCTAAGATTATACTGGTGTCCAAAAAAGCGGAAATCTCATCCCTAGTTTAAATCTAAGCTTCCGAAAACATTTAAAAAGTTTTTAGAAGCATTTTATTAGAACCAAAAAATAATGGTTAAAATGAATTGCTGGTTACTCTGAAGTTTAAGGCGCCCTCTGACGGAATTTTAAATTTTTTTTTTTTATTTTTTTTAAGAAGATACTGACTTAAAGAATAGTTTTATTATTACCGCAAACGAATCGACCAAATTTTCCATTTTTTATAACTATTTTAAATTTGAACCTCCCCCTCCTTCTTAACCCTTTAACGACCATAGCATTTTCATCGCTAAGATGTCGAAAAAAATTAATGGCACCGGTAATTAAGAACAAATATATTTCTAAATATGAAAACGTGATTTTTCACATACAAAATAAAAGGGATATTTTTAGTTGAAAATACCGGTGCTAGTGTTGCGTATTGGAATTAAAATTTTGTGGTTTCGTGGCGAAACCAATGAACGTTAAAGGGTTAACACTAGAACCGCCATTAGGCGTCAAAATTACCCCTGCCAGATTGATAATAATCTATTCGAACCAGAATTTTCTTCATAAGATATGTTAAATGCGTTCAGCCGAAAAATATATTAATTAAGGAAGTTAAATAGTTTAAAATAAAAATTTTGGTGAGAAATCCTTTTTATGAAACTTGAGTAAAATACCCGGCGGTTTTAGTGTTAAACATGATTCAGTTTGTGCTACTTAACCACTACCTACTATTCAGATTTTGAGCTCAAAATTTAAGTTTAAGTCTAAGCTTCCGAAATCATTTAATGAGATGAAAAAAATAACGGCAAAAAATGGTTGTTCGTTGCTCCAAAGTCTAAAGCGCCCTCTATCGACATTTTTTTAAATTTATCTTTATAATTTATTTTTTAGAAAATACTAACATAAAGAATAGTTTTAGTGAAAACCACAAATCAATGAATCAATTTTTCCGTTTTTTAAAATCATTTGAAATTTGAACCCTCTGAACACAGTTCAATTTGTGCTTTTTAACTACTCCCAGCTTTCAGATTTTTAGCTCAAAATTTAAGTTTGAGTTTATGCTTACGAAAACATTTAATGAGATGCAAAAAATACTGGCAAAAAATAGTTGTTCGTTACTCCAAAGTCTGAAGCGCCCTCTATCGGCATTTTTTGAAATTTATCTTTATAATTTAATTTCAAGAAAATACCGGCATAAAGAATAATTTTAGTGTAAACCGCAAATCAATCGACCGATTTTTCCGTTTTTTTATGTTTATTTGAAATTTTGGTCCCTAAACTTTAATGGCGGCTATCTTATTTGGAAAACGTTTTCGACCCTTGGTTTCCTATTTAATATTGTTTGTCTTGATGTGTACTATCACCCCTCTTTTATTGTAAAAAAAAAAAAAAAAAAAAAAAAATTAGAATCACCTTGTAGTGTTAAAATTCAATGGCTTGCAAATTTTGACGTCTATTAACTCTTTGACGGGCCATGAGATGCATAATCCCCACTTATTTTTTTATTCCCAATTGCCAAATTCGTTCTTGACATTTCGATAAAAATTTCTATGAAATAATTCTCATGAAGGAAAGCATCTACTTACTCGAAATAAAAAAGTTATGGCACTGAATCAGATCAATATTGTACAAACAGAATTATTTTCCCCATGAAAGGTTTAGAAAAATCTCGCATGAGGGTTAGGTATAGTCGTTCCAAGTGTCTGGCTACTCAAATCGGTGCTCCAAATGCTCTGTACACCACTAATTTCTTATGCCATCTTTAATCGCATATAGATCTTCCTTTGTATAAGACGAAGCAAATTACTTTAAAATGCTTGTCTGCAAAATTCTTCTAGCACCGAATTACTTGGTGCACCTTACAACGCTATTTATAAAATTTTCAGGAGATTGTAACTGACATTTTCAAATTTAATTTAACCCATTGGCAGTCAAGCTCTCTGCATTCAAAACCTTTCAGAAAGGTTTACTGAAAATATATTTTGTGTTTCTGTAAATGTTCATTCTTTCAGAAAGCTAAGTCATTATATGTGTTTCTCAAAAAACTGCTTTTCCCCCTGCAATGTTTGCGGGTAATCAATAATCTATTCAAGACCATTGTGCGTGTGTCTAGCAAGGACACTCAATTTCTACTTCCCCTGACAACCGGTCTCCCACCCTTGGACACCTGAAGAAACTAATCCCTGTGTAATCTCCTCTAGAAGAAATTGGGGAATCTTTTTGTAATAGGGAACATGTGTTGATTGCAAGCATTCTTGAAAACAGGTAAATCGCATTGAAGTAAAGAAAAAAAAGACAAATAGAAAACGTGATATTTTCGCACTGATTTTAAGAGTTATAGCTTATGAACTATTTTGTAAAAAACTCTCTTGATATAAATTAGTTGTAGCTGATATACATGTCTTAATATATATATATATATATATTTTTTTTTTTTTTACTGTAGTAAAAAAGGATATAATTAAACATTGCTATGCTTTTTACAAGTATAAGTAAATTAAATTTAATTGGCTAAAAACATCACTTTTAATAACCTAACCAAGCAGATTTTTTTAAATTTGATATAACATGCAGTTAAATTCAGATATAACTTATTAATTTTTTTAATTACACAAAATTATTAGGAATTATTCTTCATACAAGATACCTTAGATTAAAGACTTTCTGCAAAATATAATTTTAGAAGATTAAAAAATATATAATTAATTAAAAAGGAAAAGCAGGATTTCAAGAATATTTTATCAAAACCCAAGAATGTAGCAAAATTAATTTAAAATTTTTAAATATTGATTCAGATCTATTATAAACGTATAAGATAAAATGAATTTTTAACTTCATATTTAAATTCATATATGGTTTCACTTCTTTACTAAATCAAGCCTCTAAAGAATAGATCTTTGAACTAGATGAGGCGCCATAGATAAATTTATCAAAGAAACTCATGCTTTAAAAAATTCTATGAAAAATAGAAAATAACAAAACAACGAAAGAAAACCCTATACTGTTTTGTCGATTAAAATATCAGACAAAGAATGTAACAATATTAGATAATAATTAAATATGATTTTAGAATGTATTTTTAGATTTCAAAATTTATAAAATGAAAAATGTTTGAACTAATAACCAACTAAAAATCATTAACTAATATTTTTAATTACAATTTACAACATAATATCGGATTTAGTTAAGATTACAAAAGGATGTAATGCAGAAGTTTGGAAATCGATACTAAAATAATGATAAATTTGTTTTTTTTAAATTTTTGTATCGCAAAATATAGGAATAATTTTTTCAAATGTGATTTGAAAAAACATTTTAGAACAAAATATATATATATATATATATATATATATATATATTTTTTTTTTGTCGGGATAAAAATTATCTTTAGCGGTACCAATGTACACAAAACTTCATTAAATATAAACCTTAAGATCTTATAAACTATGTAAAAGAACTTCGTGATACTGCAGAAAAAAATAAAATATATATACATGTATGTAGTTTCCAGGATAGTTAAAACAGCTCCTTTCATCAGGTGAAAAAATCGGGGTTGTGTTCACCGAAACAAAAAAATAAAGGAATTCAAGCGAATGCAAACTCTATTTTTTCCATCTGATGCAGAAGAATATTTTAACTGCTATTAAAATGATATTCAGGATTTTTTACTAGCCATTTCCTTTAAAGTAACAAGGTGTGATATTTTTACACAAATATTTGCTTGAAATGTTCTATAAGAAAGCTTGGATTATAGGAATACTTCGAATGTAGAATATTTCTCTTATTGCAATACGTTACAAATAATTACATTTATAAAAAAATGCCTTAATAAAGGAATTCTCAAATTTAAAATAGTTTTCAGTTAACGATTATTTTATTCTCTACTATGATTTTTTTTTTTTTTTTTTTTTTTTTTTTTTTTTTTTTATTGCGTTTAAATTTACTAATATTAAATCTAATTAATCACACTAATATTTCTATTAAGTATTTAATATTTAATATTTCTATTAAGTATTCTATTAACTATAAAGTAGTATTAAGTATTAAGTTTCTATTAAGTATATTTCTATAATATTATATTTAATATTTCTATTAAATATTTCTGTTAAGTATTTACAAAGACAGAATTTATATTTCTGTATTTATAGAAAAGGGAACTCAACTGGGAGTGTTCTTTGAACTAATTTTAAAAGGTTTTTATTATTATTATTATTATTATTATTATTATTATTATTACTGAATTTTGCATACAGCAGCACAGACATGATTTTGTTTTAAGAAGGGGTGGGGCGATGGTGTCAAATTCGAGACATAATGAACACACTTTCTCGTGCATTTCCCTGGAGTAAAATTTAAAAATTTGAATTCATACAAAGCTTTGAAATTAAATAATTCTGATATAAAGTAAAACACACACAAAAAACCCCATAAGTTTGAAATTATATCTTGAATTTTAAATTTCAAGAATGGAAATTTTACAATAAAATGAGAGATCTAAAATTTTATTTTTCTTTCCATCACATCAAGATAATATGTACACATGAGTATATTAGAGATCTGCACGGGCCGGAATTTCCGGGCCCGGCCCGTTTAAATTTTTATATTTTAGGCCCGGTCCGGTCCGTTTTTTCCTGTTACAATTTCTACGATTTCTAAACAATTGATATTTTTATCATAAAATTAAGATTCCTTTAAGGAATACTGCATACATATCTATGGAAGGATTTTACAGTATATTTTACAGGAAATACACATTAACAACATTAATGATTACTTAGATTCTTAGGCTTTCAACATTCGAATGAAAATTCATTAAAAAATTAATAAGGCTTACAATAAAAGAAAAAAGAAATAAATCTAAAAACATCGTTACGTTTGAAGCTCTTTAATAAAAGAAAATTTATAAAAATATTTCTATATAATTTTATTAAAGATTTTAAATCCAAATTCATTCTTAAATTCAAAGAAGCTCCTTTCTGACACATTTATGAATTCATTTTTTCTCAGAAACGCATAAGATTAGCAGGTATCTATATTGAGAAACGATATAATCAAATGGTGTTATCCATTTTTTGATACAAGCATTTTAAAAATACTGCAAGCAAATAAAATACTGTCATAATTAGCGTTTTGAATAGAGTTTCTGGAAGCGATAGCATAGGAAGGAAGAAAAACCTGCAATCATTGAGAAACTATTATATCTCAACAAGGTTATACAAGTATTTTATTTACTTAAAAATGAAAAACGCTATTCGATTCCAAATCCCTTCAATAGTTAGGCTTATCACTTTTATACTTTTACAATTTAAAATTAATCAGAAAAAGTGTCAAACTTTCACATTATTGAGAAATTAATTTAGAAACCATCAAGAGGTATATATCCAAAGATTAAGCTAACATAAGTTCTTTATCACTGTTAATAATTTTACAATTCATGTTTTCTGCCCAACAGATCTTGAGGACAATTAAGTGTAGTTCCGGTCCGACCAGTCTATGTGTAGAAAAGTAATACAAGCTTGATCTCGGCCCGGCATGAGTCAGCTAAAAAAATATTAAAACGGGTTACACACAATGTAACTCTCCGATACCGATGTCTACACTCTACATTTTTATATTGATGTAGTCAAACTAGTATGGCTCGTGACGCACATTTATACTTATTCTCGTTAAAACCATTTTCGTTGAAAATACCTCATATTTTATTGTTTTTGCTGAAATCTTCAGAACGGACCAGCAGGCCCGAATTTTTTTTTTTTATCGGCCCGGTCGACCGCGGGCCAAGTCCGGGCCTGTGCAGACCTCTAGCGTATATAATTCTTAATTCTAAATAAATTGGACGGGGGGGGGGGGGGGAGAACACACATCTGAAAAGTATCTGAAAAAAAACGTGTTATTTAAAGGGAAAAAAAGACAGAAAAAAAGAAGGGCGGAGAAAAATAGAAAGAAAAAATGTGACCGAAAAAGAGGGGACAAGGAAAAAACAGGACACGAAAGAAAAAAAATGCTATGCTTATATTTAATTCAGCATTATAACACATATTAAAGGCATTATAACACAGTTATGTGAATAGAAATGTTTAACATAAAATGAATAATGCTTACTTAAAAGGCGATTAAATAAACAATTATAGATGTTAAAATTTTATTTTATTTATTTTATTTTATTTAAAAATCTTCTATAACTATACAAGATTAATACTATAATTATTAACATCTATAGTTGTTTATTTAATCGCCTTTTAAGTAAGCATTATTCATTTTATATTAAAAGCAAGGCGACATTTTATTCCGTCATATATTTTATAGGAATTTTATATGTAGAAATGTTTATTTTAAGTCAATGTCTACTAATACGAAAACTGGAAAATGTGCGAATGTTTGCATACGAGAATGCTCTTTACATAACTACTTCATTTTAAGCTTGTGCGTGTATAAATTCACTTATTTATTTATTTTTTGTTTATTTTTTATTTATTTACATATATAATTTTAAAGAAATTAATTAAAATAATAATCAGGGTTTTTTAAAACTTAATATTATTTGAAATGCTTGTTTATTAGCTTAAATTGTATTTTTAAAAATAATAAAAATTTTTGATCAGTAGCATTAGTATTTTTAATTGCTAATTGAACAAACAGACAGGGTTGGGTTTCTGACGTCAGAAACTGGTTTTTGACATGACAAGTGTCAAAAACTGGTTTATACCGTCAAAAACTGGTTTAAACCGTCAAAAACTGGCTTAAACCGTCAAAAACGTGTAATGCGCTTTAAACATTTTAAGAACAAAAGAGAAACATTGAGTAATTTTTTATTTAAAATTAATTATACTGTAATTTAATAATTACAAAAAAATTAAATTACTTTAATTGCAATAAAACATTGTTTTTTAGAATGTTTATACAGTAGAAAATGATTTTGTACAGTAAATAATCTGGATCAATTTTACCCCACAGCATCCTATAGCACTTAACAAATTAAGAACATTTATTTACACCCAAATGGTTTATGAGTTTAGAGTGTAGGAAGCCAAAGTTACAAAATACTCTCTCAATTGGTGCTAAGCTAGCAGGGCTTTATAGCAGAAGCATTGCTAGTTGAGCAAGTTTGGAGGCAGGCCAAATTTTCAGATTTATGACAGTTTTTTTTCCTTTTTTTCCGGAAATGATAATATACAATACAGTAAAAGTGAATTTTTAATATTACATCTAATATTGTATATTTGTGACAGATTTTTAATGTGAAATTTTACAGATCAGTGTAATATTTGAGGTTTCTGACGAGGTTTTTGACAAGAGGTTTTAGCCATGATGGTTTAAACCACGGTTTTAACCGGATAAAACCATACACTGTCAAAAACTTGCCAACCCTGCAAACAGACAAAAAAAAAAAAAAAAAAAAAAAGATAATAAGCTAGGGACAAGATTAGAAGCCGTAGTTAGAAGGGAATAATAGAGGGGGGGGGGACGGCTCATATTTTCTCTTTCTCTCTCTCCCCGAAGCAGAAAGATAAATTAATGCATATTCATTCTCTAGATACTATGTTTCCTATTCAACTGTTGCAATAACTTAATTTTATGCTAAGAAAATAATAGGATGATGAAAAAATAGAGTGTATAACTAGTGCAATATTAAACATCATGTTAGTGCAATAGGATGAGCTAGTTTTGAAACGCGTATTTTAGTTACAATTTAGTATTTCGGCAAAATTGTGAAAGGGCCTCAAAACTAAGTTGGTTTTTGAACATAATTTCATTTGGATTTTCGGAACAGAAATTGATTGGGTAACTTTGGAATTTTTTCCAGGAAAGGCTCAAAATATCGGTGATGATAGGGCGGGGGGGGGGGGGGATGAGTCGCCTTCAGAATCGCCTTAGCTATGGTCCTGAACAAGGCCTTTGTTGAGATTACACCTAAAATAAGAAAATTAGCAAAGTTTGTTATCCCCCCCCCTTTTTTTGACGCGTTATAAAAGCAATTTATTAATTTTTTTGGTTATAGATTATGAAATTTCCAGATATATTATTCTAAATATTAAAATATGAAATAAAATAAACACTCCTATAAGATACTAGGATAATGGGTAAAAGCGCGCACCCCCCCTCTTACACACACACACACACATATACTCTCAAAAAAGAGAAATATCGCATTTATTTAATAGTATACATAACAGAAAAGATAAAGTTTTGCTTGTGGAATTTAGAATATGTAACAGGGATAGTAAAGTTTTATCCTATTTTTTTAATGACACAAAGATCATACTTAAAAAATAATTTATTTATTTCTGACATGGTACAAAAAATGATGCCTAAGAATTAATTTATTAATGCCAGAAATTGAGTATTGATAAAAACGAGCATTCTCGTATGCAATTATTCAAGCGATTTTAAAGAAATATTCATCTACGAAAATTATACAAACCAAATATTTGGTGTTTCGTCACTTCTTAGTACTTAAAAAAAAAAAAAAAAAAAAAAAAAAAATCAATTCCTTGTCACCTTTTTTCTCCCTTTTTTTTCACTTTTTTTCCGGTCACAGATAAATTGATCAGAAGATATTATATTCAGTCATTATTTTGTTTGTGTTTAAATGAGTAAAATCCAGGACGAAAAAGAGCAACTGATGGAAAATGCGCAGATGCTTTTAATAAAAATGAAGTTGAACATTTTTTTTCCTTTTTTAGGTGTAAGTAGAATATTTTTTCACTGAACTCTGTCGAAGTTAATCCTTTGAAACAGGACTAAAAAAGAAAAAAATTGCCACCCTGAGAAAACAATCGTTTATTATTAAAGATGCAATTCATCTATCAATAAGTTAACAAAAAAAAAAAAAAAAAAAAAAAAAAAAAACAGCAGTTATATTTCCAAGTACCGTGGTTTTATGTCGTTAAGTTTGTCCCGAAAATTTCATGTTGTATTGCAAGCTTTTTTTTTTTGAGGGGGGGAGATGTTATTTTATAAACAGTCACGAAAAAGCTATATCAAAGTTGTAATTTGCTTCAACTCCAAGTCTCAAAGGAAAATTACTGCTTGTGGTCACTTCAACTATTAAGACATAAGTTTTAATTTATTTTTTATTCGGAAAAGCCTGAAACTAGCTATTGTTCAGAAACTATGTAATCGAATTGTTTTATTTATTATTATTTTTTAAGGAGGGAGAGCAAACGCAATAGATCATGCAGAAAATATTGTCAAAGTGGACGTTTTAAACCGAATTTCTACTTGAAAGTAGAATAACTACTCATAAGTGTAAAAAACCTATTTGTCACATGATCAAAATCACTTGTAATTCAATTGATAATTTATTTACCAAATAAGTGAAAACACAGTTCGATTCCAAATTGTTTCCACAATCAGGCATTCCAGTTATATACCTTTCTGTTAAAAAATGAATTTTTAAATGTGTCAAAATATTTATATATGCTAGCTAGCCAATATGCTACCTGAGCACAGTAGTTGAATACTTTTTCGTAAATGCTGCTAATAATGAAGAACTAAAATTTATAAGTATGGTAAATGAACACTTGAAAGGTTTGAACGAAAAATTTAAATTTGCAAAACGATTACTTTTGATTAATTACTTAAACAAATTTTTAAATGTTTTAATATTTTTTGCATATATATTTGCATATAAAATAAAAAACGATAATTCTACAAATAATTTAAAGATTTAGTAATCAATTGAAAATTTTAATTTCTGTTCCTTTTGTGCCTCCATTTCTATTCTCTATTCCTTGTGTGTCTTATTAACGTAATTTACACATTAGGGCACATTTAAGCTTCACCTTTAATGACTTGTTATTTTTATATCCTTTTGAACGATTAATTATAAACAACAACCAAAACTCTGAATAACAGACATCTCTATTTAAGAGACAAAAGCTCCGGTCCCATGGGTGTCCCTTATTCAGAAGTTTCACTGTATATATTTTGTTGTCGAAATTTGATTTTTTTTTCACTTTTATTGAAAAATTCTGTTATGGGCAAGTTTCGTTTACACAAGTTTTACAGTAATACAGTGCTATACTACAAAGTGAACGGTTTAACAACATCTGAAGATACCTGTAAAAATGGAAATTGCCTAAAAAAGGAATTTTTTTTAATATTCAATATGTTAAATTTCACGTGCTAAGACGGAATCCTGTTTAAAATGAAATATTTTAACGGTTCTTCTGTTTCTTGTATTTGTTTCTTGTAGTTTTGACTTTTTTTGTAAATATGATTCAGTAAACGTTTTCTGTTCAGAAGGGGAGAGGGAGTTATACCCCAGAACCTATCCTTATAAAATCTCCCCCCCCCCCTTTCGCCGCAAAGAAAGTTCTGAAATGGCTCTCCTGATACTAACAAAAGTGTTACAGCAAAAGTGATGTAAGAAAAAAGTTTTAAGTATTTAGTAATATAATTAAGTGAAAAACACTGAAAATTTTTTAAGAAAGAAAATTAAAAGAAAATAAATATTTATTCTTTGAAACAATATAGTAAAGAAATGAAACGTGCAAATGTCTTAAAATAATGATACTTATTATAATGAAATATAATGTTCTGGAAAAGAATGATAAAAAAAAATAAGCAAACATTAAAATAATATTTCATGAATTTGCTTAGAACGAATTTATAACACCTCATCTACATATAATCTTTAGATTCACCTTAATATTTGTTTTGAGGTACAATGAAATTTTTAACCATACACAGAAAACATCATACTCTAAGCATTTTTTAACAAAATTTCCAAAGCACAAATTCTTTCAACTACAATAAACTACTTGACAGGTAATTTACCTAAGAACAGCTATTGTGCAGTGAAAAGAAGGAGGAGCAGCTACACGCCTACTCTACTCCCAGGCAGGAACAATGGGGAAATGGGGGGAACAGCACAACCGCGCTCACGCGCTCTTAACCTTTTCAACGTAGAAAAACTCAACCGTCTACAAGCGCTTATAAACATTTAGGAGCATATAAGTCTGGGCGTTCACAGACGCTCTTAACCCTTTGCGGCGCAGGGCAAATTCATTGCTCAAGTTTTGAAAATAATGACTGAAACCGGAATTTGAAAACAACTTTTATTTGTAAATAAGAAAACAATTAATATACTGCATTCAATAAACAGTAATTTTTTTAAAACAAAATTCCGGTGCCAATGTCGCGTTTGGGAATTAAAATTAAGTGGTATATCTATGAAACCACTGCACCGCAAGGGGTTAACCATTTACAACTACAATACTTCGGGCGCGTGTGCGCGCTTATAACCACCAAAGGGTTAAAATAGCAGTCGTAGATGTCGATACAACTTAGCGTTGCATGGTAGGCGTTAAATATGGACCGATATTCAGCTTCTCTCTTTTCTCAGTACTAATGTCAAAGAATGAAATTAAATATATGGAGTGAACCCCTAAAAATAATATATGCATGAGTATTGGAGAAGTACTCTATTTATTCTCCTTCTTTCTCACTAATTCTGCAAGAGCAGTGAGGCCAAATATTAGTGATCGATGTAGCACCTAGTATGTAAAGTATCTCCACCTTTTGTTTAAAGATATTTTGTAATTTTCACCAAAGAAAATCAATTATATACTAACAATTACGTAGCTCTAAAGATAATTTGTTTACTGTTTATATTGGCGCTCATTTTAAATATGAATTAATAGCAACAAAGAAAAACATTATGCATAAATTATTCGTTTCACTAAACTTTTAAGACTTGAATAAGTAATATATATGAGGACCCCAGAAGCCAAGGGGTATAAGTGACAAAATTGAAAAAATTGAGTTAAGTGCACAGACGACCTAAAAATATGCTTTTCTCATTTCAGGTAAAGAAATATAGGTCATTTTCTGATTATTTGGGGAGTTACAGAGATAAACCACTTTTTTCGAAAAACAAACAATATTGATTAATTATACATTAAAAAAAATGTACTCTATTTTTTTAACAGTTATTGAAATGAGAGTTCAAAGATTAGAATGCAACAAGCAGATGTTTCTAATTTCAATTTAGTCAATTGTTATTGATGTTCCAATTTAACATCAATTATCTTTAGACTCAATTTACTCCAAATCGAAATTTTGTCACTTGTACCCCTTAGCTTCTGGGCTCCTCATATAATACGTTTTTAATTGCTTATTTAAAAAATTACTTAATATTCAACATAAACTGTCATTTTTGTGAAACGTTTGAAGAAACCTATTATATTTGCAAAATACTTCGATTATAAATAATACTTAACTATTCGAACAAGAATAAATAATGTGTATTCTAATATGTTTTCAATCGTTCACTAGATAAAGTTAATTAATATTTATCATAAATTGTCATTATGGTGCAACGTTTAAACAAGCGTAAAATATTTACAAAATATTTCTGTTATGAATAACACTAAACTTCTTAGACTATAATAAACAATGCATATACTGATACGTTTTTAATCGTTCATTTGATAAAATTATTCATCATTCAACATAAATTGTCTTTTTTGCGAGACGTTTGATGGAGCGTAAAATACGAGGGTAATTCGGAAAGTTACCTCCGTTTATGAATTTAAAAAAACTAATGAAAGGAAACATGTTTTATTACTAACGTGTGAAAAACACGTTTTTCAGCTACTTCTCATCATAATTGCCGTATTAATTAAAACAATTATCATAACGGTAAATCAGCTTTGAAATTCCATCGTCACAATCTTCTGCCGCCGGCTTATTCAAATGCAATTATTTTTAAATTCAACTCGCATCACTCTTTCAATCCAAAGAATTTTAACATATTTTTCTGTATAATTTCCTGATAAATGTACTACCAAAAATGTTTTAAAAAACAGTGAGTCAAGTAAAATATTACGAGAGCAATTCGGGATTTGTCAATATGAATAAAAGAATATGCTAAAATTCTTTGGATTGAAAGAGTGGCGCGAGTTAATTAAAAAATAACCGTAGTTGAATAGGCCGGCGGTAGAAATCTTTGACGATGGAATTTCAAAGCTGATTTACCGTTATGATAATTGTTTTAATTAATACGGCTATTATGTTGAGAAGTAGCTGCAGAACGTGTCTTTCATCGTAAGTTATAAAACATGTTTCGTTTCATTAGTTTTTTTTTAATTCATAAACGGAGTTTACTTTCAGAATTACCCTCATATTTGCAAAATATTTCAATTAAAAATAAGTTTTCTCAAAATTCAACGAATAGCAATTTTGTAAGCATCATTCTTCAGATCAGATATGCGATGAGCAATTCATATTTTTTGAAAACTTTTCAAATCACCTTAAGGCCTCGAAGTAAATAAGTCAAATGCAAGAAATTTAAAACTAAAATTTCAGTGATATTTTAATTTAGTTCACTTGATCTTAATCAGGCCTTTCCGATTTAAAAGTGTAGATTGAAAATTTTCTGATTGATAATAATGAATAAATTAATAATAAATTTGATAATTGATAATAATAAATTTTCTGTAGCGAATTTAACGTCACAGACGTATTTCTGACAAAATTAATTAAGTTCTACGAGTTCCGACTGAAGTAGAATGTTCTTAACATAATATATATTTTAAATTATAAAAGTTGTTCGAATTTTTTCACTAACAGTTTTTCTTATAACACATCGTTAAACATTGAAATTGAGTTTTCATCTAACTTGAAACATTTGTTTTGGATGAAGCTCTGAATTTATTTTAAAACAAGCTGTTTTAAAACTGGAATTTATTGAATTTACGCGTTGAGTATCAATGCTTGAAGATAGTATAGTTCAAGTGATGCAGATAACAAATATCTGACGATAGTAAGATGAAGTATTGTGGACTAACGAAGATAAATACTTTTAAGTGTATTTTTCTTTAAATTAATTTTAAATTGTGGAAATGACTTTAGTGTAAACACGCAAAATTAAATAGTTACAATAAATTTTCATCCATGGTCTTGATTCATAAGCTTTATTAAAAAGATTGAATATGGAATTTTTTTACAATCTTTTTATGTATATAACTTTTTGCTTTATAATTGATATTAAAATTGGCTTTGCTTAAATTACGTACGATTTGCTTCATAATACGGTGCTTAAAGATTTCAAATAAAAAAATACTTAACTAAATTTGTAGAAATAAATTCAGAATAATATATATATTTTTTATTTTATAGTAAGAACAACAACAACAAAAAAA
Organism: Maratus speculifer; assembly: GCA_964019185.1. Lineage (NCBI taxonomy): Eukaryota > Metazoa > Arthropoda > Arachnida > Araneae > Salticidae > Maratus > Maratus speculifer. The sequence continues at coordinate 209,457,808 of OZ025300.1, read as the reverse complement.
AAACTGTATAAAATTCACTAAAAAATATTTGTCTCCTTTGCTTTAACTATGAAATTATTTAATATTGAACATAAATTGTCATTTTTGTGATCATGTAAGGAACAGCAAATTATTTACTAAATACCTCGATTATAATCCGATCTCTTTTCTAAAATTTCATCACAAAACAGTATTGTTAGCTTCATTCTTCAGATAAAATATGCTGAGAGTAATTTATATTTTTGCATTCTTTTCAAATCACCTTAATTGCCCCGAAGTAAATAAATCAACTGCAAGAAATTTAAAACTAAAATTTCAGTGTTACTTCGATGTACCTCACTTGATCTTAATCACATATTTCTGATTTAAGAATGTATTAGAATAGTTTGTAAATTTTCTGTAGTGAGTTTAATGTCACAGATTATATTTCAAACAAAATCAGTTAAAATCTACGAGCTCTGACTAAAGTAAAATAATCTTAACGTAATGTATAATTTAAATTATAAAAGTTCTAATTTTCCTCTAAAAGATTTTACTTATAACGCATCATTAAACATTCAAATTGAGTTTTCATTTTACTTAAAACAATTGTTTTGGATGTAGCTCTAAATTTATTTTTAAACAAGCTGTTTAAAATTTGAAATATATTAAATTTACGCGTTAAATATCAGTGCTTGAAGATTATATAGTTCAAATACTGCAGGTATCAAATATCTGAAGATAATAAGATGAAGTATTGTGAACAAATGAAGGTAAATATTTTAGAAGTCTACTTTTCTTCAATTTTATTTTAAATTGCAAAACTGTTTTGAATAGTGGATATGCACATTTAAATTGTTAAAATTGTTCACCAGGTAATCTTGATTTAATATGTATGAAAAAACAGAATAAATTCAAGAGTTTTGAAACATATTTTTTGATGTATTGTAATATATTACACATTAAATTTGTTTAACCCTTTAACGCCCAGCGTCCTCTTTTGAGGACAGTTACAAAAAAAGCAAGAAAGCGGTATTCCCACCAGTAAAGATGAAGATAAGTGTATAACTTATTTCGCGAGATAGAATCCTCGATAAATTTAGATAAAAGTTCATTTGCTTTTAAAAGTGGTGGGAAATACAAAATTTAAATTTTAGCGAAGAAAATAATTCGGGCGTTAATGGGTTAAAATAAATAAAGTTTTTATTGTGAAAGTATGCTTTTAACTGTGCTTTGCTGTGCATTTAAAAAAAAAATGCTTTCTGTGTAAACATTCAAAATTAAAATGTTAAAATAAATTTTCCTCCATAGTCTTGATTTAGATGCAAAATTAAAATATAGAAATATGGAAATTTACTACATATTTTTATGTATCTGTTATTGCTTTAAAATTTTATTAAAATTGGTTTTGCTTAAAATATGTGAAGTTTGTTTTATAAAACAGTTTCTAATGTTTTCAGATGAAAATCTGCTTAACTAAACTTGTAGAAATGAAATCAGGATAGTATGTAATAGAGATGGGAAGAATAGTTATTTTTGGTTAACAGGTTACATCGTTCCTCTCTTTTACAGGTAGCAGTTTCCAACAACCTGTTATAACATATAACTAACAGTTGTTTTAACCCATTAGTGCCTAGTGTCCCTTTTTAGAGACGCTTCAAAAGATGCATGTAGCACAGATTTTGACACCGGTGAAAAAGAACAGCAATCTTTAATTTATTTAATTGAAACATTTTCGTAATTAATTAACTAAACTTAATTCTTTTAAAAATAGTGGTGCCAACCGAATAAAATTTGTGCAAAAGGTGGTGGGCACGAATGGGTTAATTAGGCCTTTCAAACAAAACGTTTTAACCCTTTCCGGCGAAGTGTGTCCAGTCTGGACACACCTAATTTTAATTCCAAACTTGCAATTGGAACCAATAATATTTTAATGAAATCTTGCTTTTACAATAAAAGCTTAAATTAAGGAGTTCTTGATTTTTTAAAAAGTCGATTGTAAATTCCGGTGTCAGTCGATAATTTCTCATTTTACTAACATAATTTGTCAGCGACGGAAAGGGTTAAATGACTTTTTGACGTAATTATAAATGCTATTTTCTACTAAGATGAATCAAAATCAGTTTGTGATTAAAAACTTATTTTTTGCAATACAAAACTTAATTATGATACTTTGAATTTTATGCATGTTTATTAATGTTTTCTGACACTGAAAGCATTGTTTTCCCAGCTATGGTGATTTAACCCTTTCAAGGGCAGAAGATTTCTGTTCCTAATATGATGAAATAATTGACTGACACCAGAATAGTAAAACGAATTTCTTAGAAAATATAAATCCGCTATTTTGTACTTTCATTACAAAAGGAAAATTTTACTAAAATATTCTTGGTGTCATTTGCCACTTTTTTAATTAAAATTAAGTGGCTAGACCCTCTAGCCACCGCCCTTGAATGGGTTAAACTTTAGAAATTCATAAATTTCTAAGTTCATAATTCTGCATGTTTTGAGTATACAAGAATATGTTTTGCTTGTTAGAAAATGAAAAGCCCTTTTCTAAATAAAGCTTATAGGGCTCAGGCATTGGATAAAATTTGTAATTTCTGATCTATATAAAAAGTATGTAAATTGATTTGTATGTGATGCAGAGCAGAATAAAATTTAAAAGATTTTTACAATTGAAAATATAACTCTAAAACTAACTAATTGGAAATTATTTTTTGGTAAATGGTAAGAGATACCCTGTATAATAATAAATGGAGTTTTAACAAAACGATTTCTAACAAAAAAATAAATGCATAGAACCTACATTATGAAACACCTTCCAACATATTTAGAATACTATTAAAAAAACCTGACAATTTACAAAGGTGGAAAGGGATGTCTTCAGGGCCTGATTATCAACGGGGCACTCTCCCACCAGAAAAAGTAAATAGAAATTTTTTCCTTATTCATGATAGTAATTTTGACTGAAAAGGGCGTTTAAACAAGGCGAAAATTTCTATGTAATTTTACTGGGGAGAGAGTGCCCCGTTAGTAATCAGGCTCTGGATGTCTTACGAACAATTTGAAAAAAAAAAATGCATTTGCAATCACGATTTCTGCCATTACTATGAATAGTCTTAAAATATATTATTTTTGTTTTTTTCAGCACTGTATATGATCTACGTACAGTACATATGTGCTTACAACATTGTACGCTAAAACATAGTTCAATTAAACGCATAGCACAGTTGAGAATTTCTGCTCAGCCATTCCATCCAACAGATAGATGTTGTTAAGAACACTTGTTCCCCTTGCATATGATCCAAAATTTGCACAAACCAAATAACATTAACCCTTTCAAGGGCGGTGGCTAGACGGTCTAGCCACCTAATTTAAATGCCAAAATTGACAAATGACACCAGTAATATTATAATAAAATGTTACTTTTCTAATGAAAGTTCAAAATACCGGAATTTTATTTTCTAAGAAATTCGTTTGAATATTCTGGTGTCAGTCTATTATTTCATCATTTTACGAACAGAATTCTTTTGCTCCTAAAAGGGTTAAAAAAAAAGTAAAATACACTTCCAGCAATTATTGTACGTAGGTTTGAATAGTTTAATTAATTCTTTTTTTCTTCAATATCCAAATACTTTTCTGTGTTCTTATAAATAAACGAGAAGTTTCATGCACACCATTTTCTTTAGTTACAATCTTGTAGTACACCCTAGTTATGTATATCAATTTCAGTATGTTTTAAATACTGTAATATCATTAAAATATACAGTGAGTGATTTTTCAACATCGACCGTAATGTAACGGAAGTCTTCTGAGTGACCTTGTCGATAAACAAACAAACGAAAAAAAAAATACACATTTTCCTTTTAAAACCGAATATGCCATACTAAATCTTAAATACATGCATTTATGAATATCCATTTCATGACAATCGAATTATATTTACTGAAGTTAGAGCAAAAACTGACAGATGGATAGACGAAACAGTTCATAGTTTTCAACTACGATAAAAAGCATTAAAAAGAAAAATTTGATCCGCAACTTAACATCAGCCACATTTATCAATGCGTATTCAAAGTTAATTCCACAAGAACACAAAAATATTATCTGTATATTGTTATCGAATGCAAGTCATCCAAACAAATTTCGTTCGGACAAATATGCTTTTCAAATAGATTAAAACTGTTAAAAAATTAAACTATTTCACAAGTTATAAGAGACTACTTTCTTTCTTTTTCTTTTTTTTCAGCGAAATAAAATCCCAGAAATGAAATATTTTAAACGAAATACAAAACATAAATAATAAAAATATTTGGCGGAAAAACAAAATTTACGATGGCAAAATCCCACTCTCTAAAATACAGTATAATGGGGTGAATCAGAACACTTTTTAACTTTAACGTTAAAAAAAATCAACTATTGGTTTTTTATTATTTTTATTTTTCTACTAGAGTGCATCTTCAGTCTTGTTTCGTTCTTTACTTTTTAAACAAAAATGAAACATTATTACTGTTTATAGATGCATTATTTTTTTAATGGTCTTCGGATTCACCACGCAGATAGGGTGAATCTGAACAAATGTAATAATCTTTATTTATTTTGATTCATACTTTAATAGGGTTAAGAAAAACAAGTAATAATGATAAGGGAGGAATAGAAACACGTAATCAAACCAAGCCTTTATTTTATATATAAGTAAAGATATGCCTTTTTAAAATTAGAAAACAACTTTGAACTCAAGAAAAATTAAAATTTATTCTAAAATATTGTATTCGAATTGTAGAAGTTGGAATTCAATACAAATTCAGCCTAGTTCTGTGTTAGCCTATGCTAGTAGTCATTGGGTAAGTGAAACTATTGAGTAGCCTCAACCGCTGCATGTATTAATAATATCTACTAGTACTCTTTCATCTCCAGTCCTTAGTACTGTTTGCATCCCTCTCTTTTTTAATTGGTTTTCCATTTTGTAATGTTTGTGTAATGTTATGGATTTCAGATAATATTTCTGTGCAAATTTTCGTAGTAATTTGCTATTTTTAAATTATTTTATTGTGTGTTCCATGTCTGTTGGATTGGGCGTTGACTTTTTGTTTAACTAAGTAATTTCTTTGCACCTTTGAACTCTTCAAGTAATTAGAACAAACGAAATACCGTTGCAATACGTATTCATACATATGCTTTCAGATATTACATGAAGCTATTGCTGTATAGAAAAATAAACTATCAGAGAAAATGTGTTCCGTTTCACCACGTAAAATATAAACCTCTGATGTTACAGACCATTTTTCACTTTTTCATTATGTAGTTTAGAAATAAGTAGAATTTAATACAGCATTTCGTTTACAGGTCTATCATTAATTAAAAATCCCTACACTTAGGTTTAGATTACGAAAAATATTGCAGTTACATACAAAGTTTTGAAGACGTTAAAAAAATGAGGCTTGCTTGCAGTTTTTTTATGTACCCCAGTAGTGGTGCAGACATGGAAGAAATGAATCTCTCAACTCTTAATTTTATTGGCTATTTCCATGAGTACTTGTAGTGTAAGTCACATGCTACGATTTTTGTCTACCAGTATTATAAAACAAAAAAAATGTGATTAATTTTATTGGCACATTCTCATTAATTGAATAAGGCCAAGCAGACTTTTTGAAAATAACGGTGGCTAACAAGCATAGCAATTAATAAGTTATGTGACTTACACTACAGAACCCATGGAATTAGCCTATTAATTTCTTATAAAATAATTGCCAATTATAAGTACCATCACATATATTTATAATGAATTTATTTGTATGACTGGAAGTTTCGTTCCTATTCACTCCGCTGTTCCTATTCACCCAATTTTACGTTATTCCGAAGCTCCTTAAATCATAGCTCCTGTTATTCGTAATGTTCTTCGATTGCTAAAAATGATTTATTATGCTACTTGATATTCAGTGGAGCGACTTAGCAAGTTTTCAGCCACAAACTTTATCTTTGAGTCTGAGTACAATTTAGTCTGTATGTCATTGGCAAAGATCTAGTCAATCAAATATTCGAATAAGTATATCGAAGATAAGATATTGATAAGTTAATAAAGCGATTAACTTTAAGTTATGATCAACTAAATAGAGAAATATGAAAAGAGAAAACTTGGCATATACTTAAAAACGTGTTAACCTGGGAGGATGCGTGCAGGGCCTAAAAGACCCGGAGTGCGTATGGTTTTTTACAATTGTAACCACTAATTTTTTAAAAATAATCTTCAACTAATTTTATCGCAAAATTTGTAAGAATTGCCTTCGTCTTAATGAAGTGACTGTTATAATTTGATTTTATTGGTGGCAAAGTTAAAATCATTCATACCTTGGATAAGCGCGCGTTCTCACGGGTTAATTTTCAATATGTGTCATACTTTTGGCCAGCATGATCTCTGCTTACGATTAGGCAAAATCCAAAGAATCGAATAACACGTTTTTCTTCCATATCAGATAGCTGAACTAGATATAACACTAGATTCCGCTTTTTCGGAAAAAAAGAAAAGAAATTTCGATCAGTCTATTAACCCTTTCCGGCACGGGCAAAAACTGATGAAAAAAATGAGAAATTATTGACTGACACCGGAATTCACAAGCGAATTTTTTAGACATTTTGAATTCCTTAATTTAAGCTTATATTGTAAAAGCAAATTTTTACTAAAATTTTATTGGTGCCGTTTGCACGTTTGGAATTAAAATTAGATATCCCAGACCGGGCACAGTGTGCCGGAAAGGGTTAAAATAAGTTTTTCTTTCATTTTTACTTAAGGCGCAACACTAGGCACAGAAAAAGTCCCGGGTGATAACGTAAAGTCTATGGAACGTTCTTTTCAAATATTTCGCCCATTCTTTAATATTTTTACATGATTTTTTTCCATAACCGGCCTAGTTTTTACTTTTTCAGTTTTGGTTTCAGATTTTTTTAATTACTTTAACTTTCAAAACCGGTTTGAACCGGTTCTGAAATTAAAAAATAAAGAAAATGTACGCAGAATCGAAAAAGTAAAAACTAGGCCGGTTGTCGATCATCCTCAGCTAGCCTATGCAAAAAATATCATGTAAAAATATTAAAATTTGAGCGAGATATTTGAAAATAACGCTCCTTCAGACTTTACAGTATCATCCGGGTCTTCATCTGTGCCTAGTGTGGGGCCTTAATACTTAAACATATCAATATAAAAAAATTAAGAGTGTTAAGCTGATGAAAATAATTAATTTAAACTCATTTAGTAGTATAATATAGCAATGCAATATTGCACAAGCCTAACTGTGCGCATATGACACAAGTCATAAAACAGCAAATTTTGGCTGAAAATTTTATTTTATTTTATTTTTACTAATTTTTGCATTATTAGATCGATATAAAGATTTCAATTTTTTATATAAAAATCGAAAAAATCGTACTGTGAAGGTTTAAGATGGTGTAATCACTGCTTTTACTAGACGGCCTTTTGGATATGAATTAAAAGAAATACATAAAAAATGTTATACATAAAAACTTGTGTCTCTGAACTTTATAGACTTGAATAAACATTTTATAAACTATTACATTATACTTTGTTCATTTGAATAAACTGTTTAAAATGGAATATCGGATATTGTGATATCGGAGAAAAAATTAAAAAAGAAATAAAAAACAAATCTGATCATAAAAAAAACTATACTGAAAATTGCTCGAGAGTTACTTTGTAAGTTTCATTTTTATGATCAATATTATGAAGACGAATTTCCATTTTCGCCTATCTTTGGAATCACATTAATGCACTGAAATAAATTTATCATCTTCAACAAATTTCAAACTAAAATTTCAGTGATACTTCAATATTCCTCACTTAATCTAAATCAGGCATTTTCAATTTACGAGACTATTAGAAAAGTTTGGCAATTTTCTGAAGCGAGTTTTATGCTACAGATATATTTCAAAATAAATCATTTATGTTCTACGAGTGCTACTAAAGTAGACTGTTCTTAAATTAATATACGTTTTAAATGATACAAGTTGTTTGTATTTTTCACTAAAAGACTTCACTTATAACGCATCGATAAAAATTCAAAGCGAATTTTCAGCTTACTAAAAGCAGTTGTTTTAGATGAAGTTCTGGTTTTATTTTAAAACAAGCTGTTTTGAATCTTGAAAGTTATTAAATTTAAGCACTGAATATCAGTGCCTGGAGTGGTAATTCAAATAATGCAGGCAACAAATATCTGACGATAACCTGATGAAATATTGTGAATTTATGAGGTTAAAAATAGTTTATAAGAGTAACTTTTCTTCAATTTTATTCTTAATTGCAACCCTGTTTTTAATAACAAGTATCCGAATTTAAATTGCTAAAATTATTATTTTCAGGGGTGCCACAGGCAACTATTTTTTAATTCTATCTAGCACCACTTTTTCAAAAGAATTTCTTAACATGGTCTTTGTCAACATTTGCAAGAGAAATATATTGCAAATTTTATATTAAGAAAATACTGATGTTAAGGGGTCAGGTACCTTTTGAACTAACAAAATACGTGAAAAAGTGACCTCTGTAAGAATTGCTGTCATTCTGTATCTAATTGAATTTTGACTATAAAGTTGAAAACACATATTAAGAAGGATTTATTTTATTAGTTGAAGTTGTTAAAAAAGTATAAACATATGCAATGTTTTTTAAATTATTTTTAAAGATTATGCAATTTTTACGAAATAATATATCTTGAATGCCTTGCGCGCACGATTTTTCAAATTTAAATAGCTAAAACAAACCAAGATTTTTTTCTGAACAGAGATATAATGTGTTTTTGAAATGACCTACGAAGAATGAACTAAAACTTAGAGATCCAGAGAAAAAAAAAATTATTTTTTAAAGATATTTGAAATGATTTTTTTTTTTTTTTTACACAAAATTAGTTGTAAGTTTTTAACTTTTAATTTGAGGAACATAATAGTAGGTCATTTTGTGCTTGCATACTTTTAATGCATTCAGCGAAAATTTTGTGAAATTCTACGCAACCATTTTTCAGAAATCGTGCGCGCAATGATCAAAATCACTGTTTTGAGAAAATTGACTTTAAAGTTTAAATTACCCATTGGTCGTATAGGAAAAGCGCAATTTTTTTTAATACAGAACTCTTCTTCTAATGCGAAATTTTTAATGCTGTTTTTTAATGTTCATAAAGAATCATATTTAATTATAAGCTAATTAAAAAATTTTTTTTTTGGATTCTTTAATCCTTTAACCCTCTCATGCATACGGGCCTCATATGAGGACAGATAATTAATGCATTATTAAGCAAAATAATTTAAAGCATACATTTATGGAGATCTGATTTGTGGAAAGATAATAGCTAGCATGAAGCACAATGATAAAATTATTTTAGAATGGATCTTTCATTTATCATAAACAAGAGTTTTTGTGAATAATAGAAAATAATGAAAAATAATTTATGCATGAGAGGGTTAACGATCATAGCATTTTCATTGTTAAGATGTAGAAATAAATGAGTGACACCGATAATTAAGAATAAATATATTTCTAAATAAGAAAACGTGATTTTTCACATACAAAATAAAAGGGATATTTCTAGGTAAAAATACCGGTGTCAGTGTTACGTATCGGAATTAAAATTTTGTGTTTTCGTGGCGAAACCAATGAACGTTAAAGGGTTAAAGGGTACCCAACCCCTTAACAGAATATAAAAATAGTCTCCTGTGTCAGCCTTGTATGCATCATTTAATCTTATGTCATGAGAATTATTAAACGGAGTAAATTCGAGTTTATAAACAATTTTTTATACATGTTATAATATTTTTCAAATGAGATTTCTTTAAATAAATAAAAATTTAATTTTATAAATTGTTTTTAATGTTATCAAAGAAAAAAATACGTAAATAATTTTGTAGACATAAAATCAGCCTACCATTATTTATTTATTTACTTATTGAGTACTGAGGATAAAGTATAAATGTCACATAAAATTCCTCTGAAAAAGATTTTTCTTCTTTGCAGCATCGTTTTAACAAAAGGATTTTATACTGAATATTTTTGAAAATTGAATATAATTTTATGCAATTGTATGAATCGTCATACAACAAATATGAAATAATCTAGTCAAAAATACTTAAAACCAATGCATAAATATAGATAATTTATTTAACACCTTGCGTTCGAGGATCACGCATACGTGCTGCGAAAAGGATTAAGAATCCTTGTTTATCCTCGCGAGTTAAAAACTTATTTTAATTAGTCGGAGTATTTTCTCAATTTAATAAGGCACAGATATCTGTTTTTAAAAGGTGATAAAACATTAAAAACTTCAAAAAAGGCTCCCGTCGCGGATGGGTTAACCCTTTAACGTTCATTGGTTTCGCCAGGAAACCACAAAATTTTAATTCCGATATGCAACACTGACACTGGTATTTTTATCTAAAAATATCCCTTTTATTATGTATGTGAAAAATCACGTTTTCTTATTTAGAAATGTATTTGTTCTTAATAACCGGTGTCAATTATTTATGTCGACATCTTAGCAATGAAAATGCTTTGATCGTTAAAGGGTTAACCCTTTCCTGCACACTGTAACCGGTCCGGGATACCTAATTTTAATTCCAAACTTGCAAATGACACCAATAATATTTTTGTAAAATTTTACTTTTACAAGGAAAGCTAAAATTAAGGAATTCAAAATATCTAAAAAAGTCATTTGCAGATTCCGGTGGCAGACGATAATCACTCATTTTACTACAAAATTTGCACGTGCCGGAAAGGGTTAGGCAGTATAAAAGCATTTATTTTTAAATAAACAGTTAAACTTTTCGGATCTGTTCATAGACCATAATATCCAATATAAATAAATGAGAGTTCACAAAATTGCATAACTTCCATTTACGGTTGAAAACGGTCACAAACAACTAAAAACGCGGGCGATTGTTTGAACTAGAGTAAATAGCGCGTTTAGCGGGAAATAAACTAGTCTCATTTATTAGAGAATTGATAGGTCGGGTCAATCTCGGGTACAGAGTAAGACTATTGTGGATATGTGAAAAAAAAAATAAGAAACGGCTGTAATGGCGGAAGTCACTAATATAGTAAGCAGGCCAGGATTTCCCTTCGGAGGTTCTGATTTTTTTTCTGATCTCACTATAGTAATTTGTATAATTTAAATCGTACCCTAATTTCCTGCGTATAATCCGCAGATCAAACAATTCTTTTTGGACCCAGAAATTTTATTTAGTGATTGAAGACAAATATTTACGGCGATCTAAGATGTTACATTTCTTTTTAAACAAATTTTGGGTCGAAAAAGAATTGTTTGATCCGCGGATTATACGCAGGAAATTAGGGTAATTAAAAAAGTAAACAAGACGTAACATAAAATATGTACCTGCATAGGATATGTGATGTCCATTTCAAAAATTGTTATTATATATTTTTTAGAGTTCTGAGAGAACTTACATTTTATATGGTCGATGCGAATAAATAAAAATATATTCGAATGTGTAATATAATGAGGCGTTGCTATAACGTTAATTAAAGAAATTTTTATTTTTCCTATTCAAAATATGCGCAGTTTTCGTTCTATGGAAGATTTTAAAAATATATAAAAATTTATTATCATTAGCTAAATCATTATTATATTTATTATCATTAATTTTGCAAAATATTTTTAAATTTTCGGGAGGGGCTTCAGCTCCCTTATCCTTCTCCTTGGCTACATGTCTGATAGTAAGTAAAGTCATAAACTTGTTAGAAATGTCAATGTAATTTGCATCTATTTATTATATTATTGTAATTGGAAGATTACTAATAAAAAACAGTTTGTTTGCATTATATAAATGCGAGGAAATTGTGAAAGGTGACTTGTTTATGAGAAATATGAGAGACCGAAGTTAAAAGTCCAAGAAAGGATTACGTGAAAGAAAAATGTTCAGAAAAATTTGGGCTACAGTGGGACATCCCTTCTTAATGTCATGAAATTCCCCAAAAGCAAAATTTTTCTATTGAAATTTCAGATAAAATATCCTCGTCATTGCTACATTTACGAACAAAAATACCAGTTCAGTTTCGAATAACGTTTTATGGGTGTTCCATTGAATATGTGTATTGCGTGGATATGGAACAGAAAGCATTGTTTTAAATACTGAAATATTTCTTTTCTTCCTCCAAGGGTAACACCACCGTTATTTCACTACATAAATCCGAAAAATTTTCGAATACTAGAGCAAAAAATATACTTATTTATTTATTTATTTATTTATTTATTTTGCTAATGTTTTGTGAAGAGATTTTAAATATTCGTATGCATTTGGAATTTTTAATATTTTTTGCATAAAAAATAAATATTCATAATTATATATTTTATAACTTTGTTCATTTGATTGATGAATAGCTGCAAACTCTTCCGAGTTTCTAAACAGAAAAAAATTAACTAGAAGTTTTACCTAATTTAGTCAGCGCATTACGGCTATTTGTTATGATAAAATTTTTCTGTAATATTATTTGTGGTATAAAATGTGGAAGATGTTGGAATCTATGTTGATGGCGAATATTCGAGCAATTACACTATTATTTGTTCCGATACTTGTGGCAATCATTCTTTCAGTAACTTTCAATTCCCCTTATTAGAGAAGATTAATTTCTAAAAGATACAATTTCAATATGTATCCTATATTTATTTTCCAATAAATCCTATTAAAATGCATATTTTGTACGGAAGACTGCCTATTTTTTAAATAATTCATAAATGTGGGTTAACCCTTTCCGGCGCAGACAAATTTTATTCGTAAAATAAGAAATTGTTGACTGACACCGGAATTTACAAAAGACTTTTTTAGAAATACAGAATTCCCTAATTCAAGCTATGATTGTAAAAGTAAAATTTTACTAAAATATTATTGGTGCCGTTTGCAAGTTTGGAATTAAATTAGGTGTTGCCGGAGTGGTAACACTGCGCCGGAAAGGGTTAACACTAGGAAGCACACTAGGAAATTTTACTAACACTAGGAAATTTTACTCAAATTTTATAGAATATATTTAAAACCAGAATTTTTTTTAATTATTCAGTTTATTTTTTATGTTCATTTCATTGCAAGTAATATATAGCTCATGTCTTGAAGATTTTTCTGGTTCGAATCGACAATTAGTCCAATGATTAGTGTCCTATTAACACCTTCCCGGAGGTCTAGTGTTAATGCAGGGATGCAAGCGCTGCGTCAGAATTGACCGATTTTTACCACTGAAGTTTTAAAGTATTTATCGCCTAACCCTTGATGACACCATTTCTGTGATTTAATAAAATAAAGGATACTATTAAATTTTAATGGTTAAAATCATTTTTGGCGCAGTGCTTGCATTCATCTTAATGCCAACAGTCATTTGATTTAATTCCATACAATAAGTTCTTGAATATATTAAAGTCGAAATACGTATTTATTCATTAGACTGTTAAAATCTTAATATGAATATGAATTTCACAGCTAAGTCTAATAATAAATACACCTCTTTTCCATTTTATAAATTCTTTATTCAAGCTAGCAATTTTCATTAGTTCAGTGACACATTTATGTGTATATTATACTGTCCTTGAAATTTGACATATCTAACAATCATGCTTGTTTTAAAATTTTGTTCTGAGCGAAATAAAATATGTTACTGTTCACAAGAATATATATAAGAATTATAAGTTGAATATGAAATATACATGTATGAATTCATAAATGTCCAGTTTGAATAATAAATTTTATATTCCATGGAAATTTCTGTCGGTTTTAACAGTTTCTGTAATTTGAAATAAAAAAAATCTAGCATGAATAAAACTATAAAAATATTCGTACTCCATATAAAATTTAAAGTATTAGAAACGTAAATAAAAAATATCAACGAACGCTTACAAAGTAAAATATAATGTGTGACTTAAAATGTCTTAATAAGAATCGATATCGTAGTAAAATAAATTATTAATGGACATTAGGGAAATTAGGTAAATTTATCAACAATGTAGACGTAACATTTTGCATAAGTTAAAATAATATATAAAATAAATATGTAGACATACGAGAAATGTATATATTTTTTATTTTCAATTACAATGAATACGATCGATTTATCAGATATGACATAAATGCGGTATCACTTTTATTAAATTTCTTGATAAATTGTAATTTCTCTAATACAAGATCAAAATAAATACAAGACATTTTTTATATATATAAATAACTTTTCAAGGTTAGAATTACAATAATCAACATGCTTGACCATTAAAAACTTCTACTTTTCAAATGTAGTCACCTAAATATTACATACTGTTGAACTCTTTAACGGGAAAATCATTTTCAATGCTAAGATATTGAAATAAATGAATGAAACCGGTAATTGCGAACAAATATAATTTTAGATTAGAAAAATTGATAATCATATACATAATAAAATTGATTATTTTAAATTAAATTTCCGATGTCGATGTTGCGTATAGGAATTAAAATTATTTTGGTTTCGTAAGAAACCATTGAACGTTAAAGGGTTAACAAATATATTAAGCAACAAAACAGTAACAACAAAAAGTAAATCCTTCCAATACTCGGAAGTATTTAATCAATCGACACTGTGATAACCCATGGATGGGCAAAGAACGTTTGTTTCTAAAACGTTAAATAATAGATTGACACCAATATTTACTAACACATTTGTATAAATGTAATTAAAACCTTTTTTTTCACACATTATAAAAAACAAAAACTTAGTGTTGATGTTCTGATGCCATTTTCACACATAGGACTAAAAATGAAGTGGTATACGAGATAGATTAGTGCTCTTCAAAAATGTAAATTAATACTAAAAAAATTAAAAAATATATTCTTTTCCAAACAGCATATAATTAGTTTTAAAAAATATTTTTGAAATAGTGTGTACTTTTAAATACTTTCATCGAATTTTGAATTACTCATATACAACCCATAGGTCCACATTATATAAATGATTTAAATACAATTAAAAAATCATTTTCAGCACTAAACTTTAATAGTATTCTTGCTTTACTGAATCTTGAAAATTCTGTCATTAAACGGCATGAGAATAACTGTGGGAATTTAGTGGTAGCGACCGGTCATTTCGATCGTAGTGTTCTCATCCCTACTTATCACACCTCTTAAAATGCACGTGAGATTAACCCTTGAAGGGGAAGCAGGACGTTTCGGTCCTGCCATTTCGATCCCAAGACGTTTCGGTCCCAAAGTATTTCGGTCCCAAGACATTTCGTTCTCAAGACATTTCGGTCCCTAGCCATTTTGATCCCAAGACATTTCAGTCCCTTCTCCATAACTGTTAATATATATCATATAGTTTTTATTACATTATGTAATAATTACTGTTAATTTATATTAATAATTTATATTATTAATATAAATTTATTTATTACGTATTTAAAGTTAACGAAATGTAAAGCTATTAATATAATTAATAATAAAACTAAAATAAGAATTATTAGTATTTCTTCTTGGAAAGTGTGAGTAAAAATGTAATAAATAAACAAAATAAATAAATAAATAAATAAATAAACAACAAATAAAAAAGCTTAGTTTTGTCAGTTAAAAATAAAATTATTTAAATTAAAAAATAATCATGTTTTCTAAGAATTTTTCCCAGTAGCAGTAAAAGTAGCTCAAAAAATTGTATTCATGGATTGAGAAGACTGTTAAAAATTGCAATCAATAATAATTATTATTGTTATTAAAAAAAAAGTGGACCGTTTTTTGAAAACAAAAATTTTTCATAGCACGCCAAGCTACGAAATCACTTTCGTTTTCCCAATATTTAGAATGCAAAGTAACTTATGAAAATAAATTTATAAGATGCAACTTTGTATTATAAAAATTATTTTAAAATAAATATTTGTACTTTAATAACTAAATCTCATTTCTGAATTATTAAAGGAGAGGGAGTAGAGAGTGATTTGAGGAAATATGTACATATAATAGCTTATATGTGTCTAATTGAATTATTAAAGACAGTTATTATAAATCTAAGTGGAAGAAGAAAAAAATGAAGCAATTTTTGTAATTATTTAATTAATATAATAATCTAAAGGCTGTAAAAAATGTAGGTAAATAACCAAAAAAATATTTATGGCAGTTTATAGTATATTTAAAATACTAATATCACAGCTGCCAACTTTTTCGCATTTTTTTTCTACCACAAAAAATTTATAACAAATGTTATCTTACCGTCGAAATATTGATTAAACAAATGGAAAATCTCTGTACAATTTTAGTGGTAGCAAAAATGCGTAAAATTTGGCAGCTATGCTAATATTAATAATAAGTAATCAAACTTAAAAAATATAAAAAATAATATTAAGTAATAAATATTAAGAATAAGAAATAATAAGAATAAGAAATGTTAAATAATATGAATAATAAAAGAAAAAGAGAGTGTCTTCTACAATTACACCACATTGTTTAATCAAACAAAATTTTCGGCTCCCTGTGATTTCATTATCACAAGCTATAAAAGTATAACACTGTAACCGTCGGCTGTTTTACTCAAGTTTTATGAAAAGTGTTTCAAACTAGAAGTTTTATTTATAACTGTTCTATTTATTTAATTAGCTCAGTTTTATATAATTTACATTTAACATATTTCATGAAAAAGTTTCTGTTTCGAATTGATTTTTATCAATTTGGAAAGGGTCAAATTGAGCCCCTAATAGCAGTTCTAGTGTTAAATTTATCTGACTGTTATATTTAGTTTTTTATAATTTTTTTTCTGGGGGGGGGGGGAGGAGACAGGGAGAATAAAACAAACAAAACAAAAAAAAAGGCCAAATAATGTTGAACGTACAGCGTTTGGCAGGAGAATCCGAGAATCCACCTAGAATCTGAGCTTTAAAGTTGCGGGCAAAGAAATAGCAAGGAACGGAAATGAATAAGGACCAAAACAAAAAGAATCCGAAATGGCCAGGAAGCGAAATGTCTGGGGACCCAATTATCTCGGGACCAAAATGTCTCAGGACCGAAATGTCTTTGGACCAAATTGCATCGGGAAAGAAATGTCTCTGGACCGAAATGGCGGGACAGAAATCTCCCTTGAAGTTTGGCGTAGGCAAATGACAACACCGAAATTTAATCCTAAATTGCCATACTGGCACGAGAAATTTTCTACGAAATTTTTATTTAACACGCAAAAAATACTCTTTTATTACTTTACCAATACAATTTCGTGTAAATACTGGTGTCGCTCAAATATTTCAACATTTTACAAATACCTTATTTACCTTGTCCCGGAAAGGTTTAATGTTATACAATTTTATCAAGAAAAATTGCTTTTTCAATTAAAACCTGGTGATGTCGATTTGTAACAACTTGTTTTTTTTTTCCCAAAAATTATATATTTTTAAAAAATTATAAAACGTACTTTTCATGATATATTTAAGAAGTGAAACCTAAAAAACATTTTTAAATTGATATTTAAGAATACCGGCATTTAAGATTAAATTTATTACTTCAATCTAAATAAATTCGACGATTAGAAAATTAGATGTAAGAACCCAGTATGTGTTGCGGATTTACAAATATCACTCTATTTTTGAAACAATAATTTTCTTTTGACTTTATCGCCAAATTTGTAATAATTCTTTCTTACTAAATAACCTAAATAACATGGGGATTATTATTAGTATTTATTGGTGACAAACTGAAAATCATTCACACCCTGGGTCTGAACAACCTATCACCAAAGGATAATGCCGATGAAATTGATTTCGACGTTACGGTCGACTGGAAATTTATTAAGAATTTGCTATAAAATATAGTTGTGCTAATAAAATATAAAAATATAGTAACGTATAGTACTTAAAATCTTGAGCTTTGATTGGTTAATTTGATTACACTTTGTATCAAATTGTGCATACCTTGAGAACATATAATAAAAATACATAGATAATAAAAATGTTCTTTGAGTAAGTGCTGCGCCCGAAATTATTAAAACATTATCAATTGCCAGAAAACAGTTTGCTCAATTTAATATAAAATTCAGCCCGGAAAAATATTGCATTAAATATAATATAAATAATTGCTGATACAGTACTCCCCAATTCAACCCTTTATTTTGTATCACTCAAGTCGTTCAGTTGTCCTAATGGATGACTCTAGAACAAACGAAGGTAGCCATTTCCGGCATGCTGTGATAGGTCTGGGATGTGGAATTTTAATTCCGAACTTAGGAATAGCACCAATAATATTTTAGTAAAATTTTGCTTTGACAATAAAAGATTAAATCAAGAATTTAAAAACATCTAAAAAATTCGTTTGTGTCGGTCGATAATTTCTCATTTTACTAACAGATTTTGCCCGTGCCGGAAAGCTTTAAACTTTTACATAGCTGCCAACTTTTACGCATTTTTGCTACCACTAAAATTGTACATAGATGTAAAGGCGGGTTATTTTTAGCTTGTGTAAGGTCAATTGTTTTTTTAGTTCCAATAATTAATACAAGTTTTTTCATTTATTTTTCTGGGGTTGAAAATGTGAAAAAAATATTTATAAAATTCTAGCATCCAAATTTAAATTCCCAAATCCCTTCACGTCGCGACGTAGCCCTTTTACAAAATTTTTAATGTTTTGTCACCGGTTTTTAAAAACAGGAATGTGTAAATTACTAAATCAAAGGAATTCTCCAATTAAATAAAGCAAACTTTACAGCAAAATTTTACCGGTGGGGATAAACGAGGATTCTTTAGCCTTTTAGGGGCACGTATACTTGTTGATCGTCCCCAAGGGGTTAAGTGACCGTACAAAAGTTTTAAAAAATCTACCTGGGATATCGAATGTCCGATCTGCCGCGAAGTAGAAATTGAGCTCTTCGACACTCTGACTCTAGGTGGCTTTCATTTATGCCGGGTTAACGTAAACATCTAATATAAAAATCATTCCTATAAATTGTCTTTTATTAAGTTTAGTTTTCTTTCTTTATTTTTTTGAAATGGTCGAAAGTATTTTATATTTATTTCATCATTTACAACATATGTAGCAATTTACCTATTTTATAACATCATTTAAATGAATTTTGAGTTTAGATGTATAGATGTACTGCGTAATAGAAGAATGACTTCTGAGTTATCAGTAATTAGAACTTTCAGGAGTGAGTTCTTTTTAAAATGAGGATTATTCCTAAAATTAAATTAAATTGCTATTCAAAATTTCCTGGCGAATTCAATATTTTAAAGAAAAAAACCTCTCCAGATGCGATAGCATTGCTCGAAACACATTTAAAACTGTGTAAATTTAACTAACATTTTATGTATGAATAATGGGGAGATGGCAAATATATAGATTAACCCCTTGCGACGTGGTTGTATATCTATGATACCATATAATAATTTTAATTTCCAAATGACACTTTGCATATTTGCCAACTTCCGGAACCAGACAATTACATTATCAACCAAAATTTATTTAATTAATCAAATTAAGTAAATTTCAAAAGCTTAATTCATTTAATGCCAGATATTTTGAACTAAAAAAAAATTTCTGGTTAAAAGTATGTTTTCTTAATTTTTAAAAACCCGGAGGTTGGCAGCTATGACTTTGGCACAATTTTGGTAAAAAAAAAAAATATATATATATATATATATATATATATATAGTTTATTGGATACGAAAAATATAGCTATTTCTTATTTATAAATAAAGTTGCTTTAGAATTCTGGTGTCAGTCATTAATTTCAACACTTAAGCAATGAATATGCCCTGCGCCGCAAAGGGTTATGCAAGACAATGAAATCTATCGCTTCGGTGCTGTCAATTACATTGACAATGGAATCAATTGTCAATAATTTTAATACTTGTAGTAAATATTTTCTCTTTCAACTTTTACTTTGACAACTCAACGAAGGAGACATGAGAGTGTTTCCCATTTATACAGCCGAAGTTTCCATAAAGTTAGCTTGTATGTAACTTCTTTGGAAATCGGCCCCTGAAGAAGAAAATAGCGTGCGAACGTTTTAAAAACTTGACTGATCAATATTTTTGAAAAAAAATTTCAAATAATGTCTGTATTTTTACTGGTTTCACAGAAATTTTAATCTTTTAAAACCGGTATTTGCAACAGAAATCGTTACCTAATTGAATCGCAAACATGCTCGGTATAGGCAATGAAAAATTTACAAAAAAATTACTAGTGAAAATAATAAATTATCATTGGAGTAAGGAAGCTTGTACGTGGTACAGGTAAATCGTGATAGGCAAAAACACGTTGCCCATACGACATACGGGTAAAATAAACAAGCGGTTATCCAGGGAGAACTCGCTAGTGAGAATTTCTCTCACGGTGCTCAATTGTTTTCTTTTACTTTACACTCACTTAATATCAACTTTTTTGTTTGGCTTAATACATTTATTCATAAAAGAGGTAAAGTAATCGAAATCACATTTTGGAATCCTTTTAACATGAAAAAGGTTTTAAATAAGAGCCTTAAAAAAGGTACGATGGAGAAAGAAAATCTCACGCAGAGAGTTTTCCCAGGTTAAGCACAACGGAACGGAACGACGCTCGCAGAACAGATAAAAACAGAATGGACGGTGAACGTCATTTGATTCAGAGCCATCCATTGTGACAACTCAACAACTTGAGTACAATTTTTTTAAGGTACATTTCGTGGGTTACTTTTTTCAGCAATTATTTATATTACATATACTGTAATATTTTTCCGGGATAAATCTTTATATTAAATTGAACAAACACTTTTATTGCAATTGAATATGCATTAATAATTTCGGACTTAGCGCTTACTCGCACAGAACATTTTTTTATCTACTAGCAGACCTGCCCAGCATTGCCCGGCCCGTGATGTTATTCAATTTTCAAATGTGTTACCTGTTTTCTAAATGATCCTTAAATAAAACTCAAATTTCTATGATTTTATATCCTTAAGTCCATTTTGTTAAAATTTATATTTTTAAATGGTAAAATCGCGAAAAGATATTGAATTGAAAGCACATGCTGTTTGCAATTTAATTTTCAACATAATTTGATTTTTGGAAATTATGCGTGTAGAAAGGGAACGAAACTGCGACGAATCACTCAGATTTTTACTCAATTCGGAAAAATTCTCACTCATTTTAATTTGTAACAAGTAATTCTAGCCATGCGAAAGTTTCAAAAATTTTATAAGTAATGTAAATCTGGTTTATTGAAAGTCTTTAAAAAGATTGTGCTAAAATGCAGACATTTAGTTACTGTTAGGGTAGGAAAACGGTACTCTCCATGTGCCGGGATGTGATTCTTGTTTATCGATGTATTTGAACGGGTTAAATCTCATTTAAAAAAAAAAAAAACAATTGCATATAGATTATAAGAATGTTTTAACTTTAAGAAAATATTTTCATTTTGTTGAGACGTATAGAATTTCGCCCTGCAAAAGCAAAACCGCAATAAAACGATTTGGTTTCTATTTATTTCGTTAAATTTTTTGCATTTTTTATTTATTTTTTTAAAATATTTCAACCCGTCCGAACATTTCAAAATTTTTGTAGAGGGTTTAAATCTGGTCTATTGAGATGCTTTTAAAAGATTGTGCTCCAATATACATGCTTAGATACTTTTAGCGTAGAAAAAAATTCTATCCATGAGTCACAAAGTCACCACCTTTTGCCGATGTATTTGAAAGGGTTAAATCTTATATTTTAAAAGCCGATTGCATAATAGATTATAAGAATGTTTTTAAGCTTTAAGAATATGTTTTTTGTTTGCTGGTACCTACAGGATGGCGCTCTGCTGATGCAAAACCGCAATGAAAATGATCTGTTTTTATTGATTTCATTAATTTTTCGCACATTTTATTCTGTAAAAAAAAAAAAAAAAAAAAAAAAAAAAAAAAAAAAAAAAAAAAAAAAAATCTATCCATCCGAACTTTTCGAAAATTCTGTAGGGAATATAATTTTGGTCTATTGAGAAGCTTTTAAAAGATTAATTTGAAATATGTATGTTAAAATAATTTTAGCGTAGAAAAAATATCCTCTCTGCGATTCGCAAAATATCCTTCATTTGCCAGTGTATTTGCAAGGGTTAAAATCCATATTTTTTTAAACCGATTACACCATAGGTTAAAAAAACTTTCGACTTTAAGATTTTTTTTTTTGTTTGTTTGTTTATATCTTAAAAATTAAGCCCTTCAGGGGTACTGACAAAAGGGAGAAAAATAGTTTTGGAAAAAACCGGTCATTTTTGAGTATTTATTTTCAAAGGGTTAACAGCAACATTTTTCCGAATTGATTATCTGCACTTGAGATCTAAAAATATGATCTTTCGAAATATGTCTCTTAAATTTAACAACGCCGAGCAGTTTGGTTGATTTGGATTTAAACAAAATGATCCAAAAACCGAAATAAACGGGGGAAAAATTTCTTCCTTCGTTTAGATGCATAAAAGGGTTTGTGCGCATGTAAAAACGTTTTCTTTCCCCGAACATTAAAAAATGACTTTTTGAAGAGAGTGAGTTAGCTTAATAATTAATATCTATAAAACTAATCAAAAAATTAAAATTCTGAGCTTCAGGTGCATCAGGAGAGATATTGGGCTACTCTCATAAAAATTTTGAGCCTCGTACGTGCCGTAGATTTTTTTAGCCATCGCAGACACACACGCACACACACACATACACACACGCAGACAGAGCGATTTGTTATTTTATTAATATAGATATATTTTGTCTATTCTCAAGGCCTGCACAATTGGATACAAGGTGTAATCAAATTAACCTCGCACTGCGTAAGATTTTAAGTACAATACATGATTTATTTTTCTATTTTATTAACACCACTATATTTTAACCCTTTAATTCCCATGATAGAACACGTTTTAGAAATTATGGTGTTCGCAAAATCTGACTTGATACCAGACAGTTTCAATAGCTAATTTCGGTTTACTTAAAACCGGAATGCGTGTTAAAAATTATAGCCAAAATCGCTATTTTAATTTTCTGGTGGGAATTAGGGTACACAAATAAAAAAATCTGAAAATATATCGGGCGATCTCGAGCGGTTTAGGATCTAGAGAGTTAAAGCACATTTTTTAGTAAATTTATTTTGCATCTATTTTCAAAGTGATGGTTAAAATGTTTTTTTAAGTGTTTGTCTGTCAGTGTCCATTAAATCAACTCTCAACGTGTTTCCGAAATGATATAATGAGACCAGAATTCTGGCATATATGTATTTCGTTTATTAAGCGTGGGGGAAAATAGCTTTTTCTCATTTTGTTCGTAATAAAGTTGATCGTAAATTTCTACGTCACCAAAATTTCTGTACTAAAGTGCTCTATGCAGCTATTTAACATTAGGTCATCCGGAACATTCTGAGGTATACTTCTGTTGAGACATTGTTAAAATGATTCATTGATGCCTAAATTATAAATAAATTTATTGTTATAAATTAAGTAAATGTCTTTCGATTACTTACATTACAAAAATAAACTTTTTTACTGAAAATTCCGATTAAAAAATGAGATTTGTGGATTTAAACTTTATCGCCTACTCACAGAATATTTCTGACATAATAAATCGAAGATTCGAAATAAATAGACTGCAGACATTTTCAGTTTACATTTAAAAATTTGTGTTTCCCGATAGTTTGTTCGCAGAAAATTGTCGGAATTTCTAGGAGTTAATACGATGATTTTCTATTTTGCGATTGAAATATTAAACATAAATTCTTTAATCAGAGATATTGATGCTAGATTCATTGCGAAATCGACGAAGTGTACGCATTTTAACTATGCATGGAATTTTAAACATATACTTTTAGATATAAATTAATTTAAATATTTTTGTATTCGATTATTAAAAAAAAAAGTGGAAAAAATTTTAACAAAAAAAAATAATACATTTACATGACAAATAATTTAAATATTTCTACTTAATTAAAAATTAAGTTAGATATATTCACAATTTTAATTATATACATATATATTGCATAACGTATCAGTAGATATAATGTTAAAAATCGATTTAAAATTACAAAAATAGGGTTCGTACGCCTCACGGGATTACTGGGACTTTAGATGGTTTTGCACCAGAAAATTCATAAAGTACTGATTGCTATGTCTATAAATAAAAAATTCCCATTTAATAAGGCAAATAATACTTCACAAACATTCTGGTAAAAAAACCTTGAAGCGTACTAACCCTGAGAAAGCAGAAATTCGGATTCCTTCCAAATTTTAATGTGTTTCAACAACTTTTTTTAACCCCTTGCTGGTATATTTATGAAACCACTTGATTTTAAATACTGAAAGCCGCATTGTCATAGGCATTTTGTCAACAAAAATTTACGGTTTATTGAATAGTTGAATTATAGTTTTTTCTTATTACATCTATACTTGTTATCGAATTCCAGTGCCAATCACTAACTTCAACACTTAAGCAATGAATCTGCCTTGAGAGGCAAGGTTTAGCATAGGGATGGATTTACTTACAATGACGTTCTCCGCACGCTCAACAATGATTGGATTAAAAATATATTCAACCAATTCTTTTGTATCAGAATCATCATTAGAAAACATCGCCAATTTTTTATATTATATATACTTTAATGCTTTTCCGGAGACATTTTTCATATTAATCTGAAACGAATTTCTTGCAATTGATACATTTTTTTAAACAATTTCGGGCATAGCACTTACTCACAGAACATTTTTATCATCTGTACATTTTTATTGTCTATTCTGAAGGCGAGCAAAATTGGATACAAGATGTAATCAAATTTACCCCTCACTGCGTAAGATTTTAAGTACTATACATGATTTTATTTTTATATTTTATTAGCACCTCTATAATTTAAAGTACATTTTTTTTTAGTAAATTCCACTTTACCTGGTGTCAAAGTGAAAGTTTAGTTCAAATAAATTATGAACAAACGTAATTTTCTTAACCCCTATATTAAATTGTACATTTACAGTTTTATGGATTTTCCTCAAGCACTTCTGTGTCAAATAATGCAGTTCATACTTCGAGCTCTGAAATTTGATTTTTATGCCACTTAATTTCAATTCCTTAACGTTAAAATGGCACTGGAATATTCGACCAAACTTATTTCAAAAGGATTTAATCCATTTTTTCTTATATATCGTAAAACAAAATTTTTCTTTGCAAAATACTGGTACCAATGTGAACTTTGTAAATCTGAAAAAAATTGCCCACCAGTGGTCAAACCCTTAAAAGCTAATCGATCCTTTTAATGAAATTTTAAAATATTCAAACCTTTTGTTGGCGTTTCGCCAAAAAAGAACACTATATTCAAAGAATATTTAACAAATTTTTCTTCTTTAAAAGTACGTGGTGTTACGCAATTTTTAATTTTTATAAATGCGTTTGTAAATTCTAGTATCAGTTAATCATCCCATCATCTGACAAACAGATATACTCTTCATCGGAAATTGTTAACAGTTTCAAATGCAGGAAAATTCTGTTCGTAAAATAATGAAATAGGCACTATAAATTTTGAGCTAATTTTTATAGAAAATAATAACCTTGTCTTTTGCGCTTCTTTTATAAAAGCAAATTTTCATTAAAATATTCTTGGTTCCATTTGACTAATTTGGAATTAAAATTAGGTGATTATAGAGGAGGGGGGGGCATATACCCACCGTCCATGAAAGAGCCCCGTTAAGACCAAGAGATTCTGTCCTTGAAACTGGTAGACGGGAGGGGCTGAATCAAACCTAATCGTATCCGTCGGCCTAATAGTTCGGAAATTTTTCATGGTTTTCTCGAACCTTACATTTTTAACATAAATGCGGATTAAGTCCGCTTAGAAAGAATCCCACGGAAAGCACTACCCCTTCTTCCGGCATATCATACATGCTGATAACTGGTCGTCACAAAACGTAAACGTACACACGCCATAATGAATCCTCTTGAAATGTATTTGGCCGTTACAAAACAACTAAACACAGTCCTTGAAAGGTTTAAAAGATATTAGGAAGATTTTTTTTTTGAACAGGCTTATTTCTAACTTATTTGGACTTATTTTTTATTAGAATATATTGATATTTATTGAACAACTCAAGATTATAATTTATACAAATGAAATGAAAATTATATGTGTTTCTAATAAACGATAAAAAGTAAATTTTTAAATAATGAATCAAAAGCTTTTCAAAACGGGTTCTATTATATAACGACTGTTTATCAAGCATTATAATCACAGACATTGAAGAATATCCCTTTTTGAGTCACTAATTTCGTCTGAAAATTGATATAAGAGCAAATGTATAAAAGTATAATTTGAAATATTTTTTCATACTAATCAATTAAATTGGAAAATCTCTATTTTATATAAGATGCCAATTTATCTAAATCATGATTTCAATTTCGTAATTAAAATTTCAGTGTTGAAATCGGTTCATTTGAAGTTTACTAATGCACTCCGTAATGAACACAAAGACTTTTAATTTATGCAATTTTGTATTAATGATTTGTAGAACATACTAATTAATGTAGCAATTATGAGTTTTCTCTGAATTATTTGACAAGAAATGTTAGGAAAAAAATCCTTATTTTGAATTGACAACTATTTTTTCTACCACTTTTTAGGGTATAAATAGTGTGTAAAATTATTTTTTTTCTGTGATATCATAAGCTATTTAAATAAAAATAATGTAAAAATAATAATATAAAAAAAATACTTAAAAATAAGGAAAAAATGCATTTTAACGATTTTTAATATCTACGTGTCTAATTTTAAGGTGCTTTCTTTTATAATATTAATAAAATATTTAGATTTTTAAAGAATTTAAAAGAAAATATGTTAGATTATTTACAAAAATAACTTTATATATATTTTGTATATTTTTAATTAGTTAGTTTATAATATATGTATTTGTACAGTTAGTTCATGTATATGATATAAAGGGTATAGAATTTTATAAACTTCTTTATTGTAACTGCCTCATTTACGAAAATGAGAATATATTTTTTTTTCGATCATGTGTTGCAATGAAACATAAATGAACCGAAAGTATAGTTAAAAAAACTATGTATATTAAAACATTATAATTATAACCAAGCTGGAATATCCACTATACTAAAAGATTGTTGGTCTACGTATGTATGTATAAATGTACAGTGGGAACCTGATTACTAACGGGGGAAACTTACACCGATAATTTTTAATTGAAATTACCACGGATACAAAAATGGCAGTCACGAATTATTTAAAGAAAAAAAATCTGTTACTTTTTACTTGCTAGAATGTGCCCCATTGATAATCAGATGTTGAATACAGGGTGTTCCAAAAATAATGATCTATTTCTATGAAGACACTAATCTATTCATCACTTTCATAGAAGTTTGAAGAAATGCTTTCCTTAACCCCTTAATTGTGTGATTCTTTTCCGTTCAATAAATTGAAAATAGCAGATTCACACCACTATTATTTTAAAAAAATATTCGTAAAATTTAATCGGAACATTTCTATCTTTCAATAATGTGAAATTTTTTTTTTTAATAATAGTGGTGTCAAAAAGCTTTAAGTTACGGAGCATGCAAAGAGATCCTGCCTGAAGTCAGCTCGGGCAATAGAATTAAGGGGTTAAAAGAAAGAATAGTTATCATTAACTGGGCAATAAAACATATGAACAGTTGCGTCAGCTCTAACATCGAAAATATGGAAAACAGACACCAACAAGAACCAATATCAGACTGCTTGTGAATGTGGTCTCCTTTCAACTGCCTCATGAATACTCATTACGGTATCGTCAGATGTTGATTGTCATCTTGGATGTTTTTCATACACTATGTGTCCATCAGAATTTCTTCGCAAATAGTCTGATATTGGCCCTTGTTGATGGCTGTTTTCCGCCATAGTGAAGTTTCAAGACATGTTTGTGTTTCCTTCAGGCACATTTTTAGAAGTAAAGTTGAAATCGGCAGAAAAATATGCACAAGGTTCACTAATGTTAGTTCATTTTTCTTTTTTTCTTCATTCCAAATCTCATAAGAAACTGTAATTTATGTGTAATGCAAATTTATAACTTCGATGATAGGTAATATTCGAATATTAAATGAAAAGTGTTTCTTAGTTATATTTTCTGTCAGCATGGGGCTGGCGGCAAAAAAATTGAGCGTGACTAATAACAATATAAAATATAGAAAACAGACACCAGCAAGGACCAATATCAGGCTGCTCGTGAATGTTGTCTCCTTTCAACTGTCTTATGAATACTCATTATGGTATCGTCAGATGTTGATGGTCGTTTAGGACGTTTTTCCTCTGCCACTCGACTTGTTCATTTGAATTTGCTCACAAGTAGCCTGATATTGGCCCTTGTTGTTCGCGATTTTCCGTATGTTCCATAGTATAGTTGGCGCTCCTCATCATATGTTTTATCACCTAGTTTCGAAGAAATGATGGCTATTTTTTGTTGTAAGTACTGTGAACAACTTTGACAGAAATCATTAGAGTAGTGTTTCATAGAAATGAATTGTTATTTTTGGAACACCTTATATGTATATAGGGCTATAATGAATCTACAATGGTTGTAAAAATTTCGAATGTTCCATTTAATTCTTTTTTTTTCTTTCACGTTTTATTGAAATATATTATCTTGCAATTCTATATATATTATAAAGTGTTTCTAAAAATGTGGTCCGCAGACTTAAAGTTTACCATAGCGCATCAACATGGAATCAAAAAACGTTTCGTGTTCAATATAAAATTTTTCACTTATCTAAAATTTGACAGAAATTTTAAAAGAAAAACCCTTGAAATTTTGTTGAGTTGAACTGTATAATTATTTTAATTATTTGACCTGTTGCATAATTAGTTTATATACGGTAAGTTTTTATTTTCAGTTTTCGTACGGTCTTTATTTTTCGTAAATTCTACCAATAATTATGTACCCAGAATCAGAATTTCCAGTCATCTACTTTTTTTAACCCTTCGGACTCCGGCGTCTGTTACTCAAATTTTATTTGCCCAGCACCACTAATTTAAAAGAAGTTTCCTTCAAGTATACAATTTCAAAAATGCTCTGATTAAATAAGGCAAACTTTATTTTCCTTTATTACTGATGACAAAAACGATTTTGCAAGGACAGTTCATGCCTCCGCAGCGGAGACAACGGGTTAAAAATCATATTTCTTGGTTGGTACCCCGTTTCTATGACGTAAAATCCCCTTCTTGTTTGGCTTTATATGTAATCGAATCAGGTTAAATAAGGGATATTTTAACTATTTAAAAAAATTGGTGCCAGTCAAGAAATCTAAATTTAAAAAAGGTATTTCAGTGGTAAAACCGCCCACAATTATTTTCCATTGAAGCGAAATATTTACAGCTCATACTAGAAAGCATTTTAAAATGAATTGTAAGCATTATGAAAAAATATTATTCATAAATTATTAGTGTCACTGAACCTTGAAGATTTGAATAAACAATTCATAAACTACGATGCTATAAGTTGTTCATTTGATAATATTACTTAAAATTCAATATAAATCGTGATACTTGTGAAACATTTTAAGAAGCGTTAAATATATGCAAAATAATTCTATCATAAATAACAATACTGAAAATTACACGAGTGTAGTTTTATAAGATTCTTCCTTCGGATCAAATAGACGAAGAGAAATTTTTATTTATTTTTGAGATCACATTTATGTCCCGAAATAAATAAATTATCTGCAAGAAATTTCAAACTAAAGTTTTAATGAAGCTTCAATATTCCTCATTTGATCTTAATAAAGCTTTTACAATTTAAGAGTGTATTAGAATAGTTCGGAAGTTTTATGTCGCATATGTATTTCGAACTAAATCATTTACGTTCTAGGAACTCTGACTGAAGTAGAATGTTCTTAACTTAATAGATATTTTAAATTTCAAAAGTAGTTTTGATTTTTCATTAAAATATTTTACTTATAACGCAGCGATAAACATACAAATTGAATTTTAAGATTGCTTAAAGCTGTTGTTTTGTATGGATCTAAGAATTAATTTTAAAACAAGCTGTTTTAAATCTTAAAAATTTATCATATTTAAGCACTGAACATCAGTGCCTGAAGCTGTAATTCAAGTAATGCTGATATCAAATATCTGACGATAATATGGGTGAAGCATTGTGAACTACTGATGGCATATAACACTGATAAACAAATTTTAACGAATTTTCTATTTCTCTATATACGTTGGGTGTTTCTTATAGATTTCAAGCTGCTGAAAAAGACTATGTTTCTAAAAATTTTCTATCACCTCAAATTTTGAGAAATTTCATTTATAAGTTTTGGAGTATGTAGGCATCGTAAAGGCGTTATAATTATATTATATTATTCTCTTTCATGTATTGGATTCACACAAACATTCCTGTTTCTTATTACAACGATAAAGGATACAGCAAGAGAGCAGAAACAGATGTCCCCTTAATAAATTTTATGTTAGCGACCTTGAACAGACAGCTCTAGTTACCCCCACAGCATTTGACTTTAACGCAAATCCATGACAGTTGAAACTTTCGGGGCGAGTGTACTACTATTTCTTTAAAGTAAGACTTTTTAATTAAATTTTGATTATAATTATCCTATTTTTCTCTACAATATGTAAAACATAGCTAGAGGATGCGTTAATGAACCCGATTCTTTTTGCTATGTATGTGGGAGCTAACTTTGAAAAAGCATCGATGTGCTTTCACGACGTTAATAAAGACTGCCTATCATATGTACTTTGGATATAAAGTAGGTGAACAAGAAAAGAAATGGGCCCCTCATTCTTGTTGTACACGATGTGCTACAAACCTCCGGGCGTGGATGAATGGATAAAAAAAGTGCATGTCCTTTGCTATACCCATGATATGGCGCATGCCGAAGGATCATATAACTGACTGCTACTAATATATTACAAAAATTGACCCATTAGTGCCTAACGTCCCATTTTTGGGACGGTTTTAAAAAAATTCAATTAAACGCTTTTCACACCAGTAAAAAGCCTGATAAATAAGTACTTTTTTCTCGAGACAAATTCCTCGATAAATTAAGATAAAAGTTATTCGTGTTTTAAAAGTAGTGGGAAAACGCAAAATTTGAATTTTAGCGAAGTAATTAATTCAGGCATTGATGGGTTAAAGGATTCTCTGCAAGAAGCCAGCATAAAATTCAGTACCCGAACTTAGATTCAGCAATGTGACCAGCCTTACATAATGATGATTTACAAATACCGAAACCTCCAGAAAATTTTACATATGGCGATGCGTCAGTAGAAATGGAAATTGATGAAACTGAAACTTCTCTACATCTGATATGGACTATTCTCCTGGCATAAAAGAAGAACCACACCTAATTACTCAAAAAGAATTAAATGATTTTGTGAGAGAGTTAAATTTATCAAAGAAAAACTGAGAATTACTTGGATCAAGATTGCAAGGTTAGAATCTTCTGAGAAAAATTACAAAGATAACTATTTATCGAGATTGACATATGAAATATTCGACATTTTTTTTTTCTAGAAAAGATGATTTATGCTATTGTAATGATATAAGTGGCTTAATGTCTGCTTTAAATTGTCAATATAACTCGGAGCAATGGCATTTAAGAGAGCAGTCACAGATAAGACATTTATCGCTACATAAAGTATGAAATTTCTTAGTAATATCATTTCTTTTTACAAAAATTCTTCGATATTTTTCTTAAACTTTATAAACAATGCATACTCTCAGTGTTTTAAATATTAATTTTAAGCTTTATAAGTGCTTATTTTAAAGTTTATCATTACTAAAATACCAAATGATAAATTTCATAAGGTATATGTGTTGAATAAATACTATAATATTCAGATTTTAAAGATTTTAGATTTTTTAAAAAACTGTGGGTGATGGAAACTTTTTAATGGCACATTCTTTCACAGCACTACCTAAAATATAAAAATCATCCCATACTTAGTTAGAAACAGAAACCTTGTTTATCAGTGTAATTTATAAAAGTCAAATTTCTTCAATTTTATTTTAAACTGCAAATCTCTTTTTAATAATTGTTAGAATTAATGTTCATAACGTAATCTTGATACATAAGTATTACAAAAAAAAAGAATAATTTAATAATTTAGCGACAATTCTTTTCATATGTTACAATATTTGAGTAGATTTTTTAGAGTAGTATTAATTGAGTAGATTTCTTAGATTTGTTTAAAATAAATAAATAAATAAATAAATATATATATATATATATATATACTCACAAATTCGTTTTTAAAGTTTCCAAATGAGATAATATTTAACTAAATATTAATATATTATTTTTTTATTTATACTAATAATAAAATATGAATGTCTGTATAAAATTCCTTTGAAAATGATTTTTCTCCTCTGTATTTTTATGTAAAAGATTTTATATTGCTTTTTTGTAAAAACTGTTTATAAATTTTGCAATTGTTCAAACTCGTCTTACACAAATATGAAATATTCCAGTAAATAAAACTTAAAAAAAGAATATATAAATCTACACCATTTAACAGTTTAAAAACTATATGTTTTGACAAACTTTAAACATTTCGGATCTATTCGTAGCCATAAATATGCAACGTAAATAAACGCGAATTCACGAGAGTTGACATACATTCCATTTAGGGTTGAGAGCATGACCCACAAGCAATGAATAATGTAGACGATTGTTTTATTCCGTGTTAGTGGCACTGTCGGCACTGTGGTAAATACCGGGTGTCCCAAAAATGACTGATGGATTTTAATATTCCATAACTTGCAAACAGTGACAGCTATTTAAAAAATTTTTGCAGGAGGGTTATGTATAATGTCAGAAGTTTTTTTTACCGTAATTTTTTTATTTTAGTTCGCATCTCAAATAATAGATGGCGCTGACGGCGATTGAAGGCCAGGTGATCGGTGCTGAGTGAAGCGTCGACCTGGCTTCAATCGCCGTCAGCGCCACCTATTGTTTGAAATTCGAACTAAAATAAAAAATTACGGTAAAAATCATTATACATAACCCTCCTGCAAAAAATTTTGAAATAGCTGTCACCGTTTGCAAGTAATTGAATTTTAAAATCCATCAGTCATTTTTGGGACACCCGGTAAATCAGCCTCTTTCAATAGCAAATTAGAACATCTAGTGATCAGTGGCTCCAAAAAAATTCTGCTTATCTATACTTTTCAGTATTTTTATTAAACTGGATCAGCAAAAATCTTTTAATTCAAGAAACTTCAATTCTAAAATTGTTACCTGGTTCTCTAATTTCGTATATCTGCCCCCCCCCCCCAACACGGGCAAAAACAAAAACAAATAAGTAATTGTTATTAAGAAACATGCATGCATAGTTCCGGGTTTTTTTAATCAAAGACACATAATTGAAACTTATTTAGCGAATGAATTTATAAAAAAATTCCAATGCCATTTACATTTAATACAACATGCGTTAATATTTTTTAAAAATAAATAGAACAACATACGTTTAAATTAATAAGTTTTGTGGTACAAACAGGGTTCGCACAGCTCTACCACTAAATTTTTGCAGCATTTTCAATGTATTTCACTGCAGAAAGAGATTGAGAAAATTGCGAATCGTAGAGGTGGCTGGAAATTATTTACCTTAAACTTTAAATATAAATTTTCTTATCATTAATAGTGGTGCCATAGTCTTTACAAAATATAAAGAGTGTGCGAACCATGTACAAAGTATGATTTCTCCCTATAACCCTTTCCGGGACACTGTGCCTGGTCCCTGGGATATCTAATTTTAATTCCAAACTTGCACACGCACCAATAACATTTTAGAAGATTTTTTGCACTTACAGTAAGTGCTTAAATTAGGGATTTATACATAACTGAAAAGTTCATTTGCGAATTTCGGTGTCAGTCGATAATTTCTCATTTTGCTAACAGAATTTGCCCTTGCCGGAAAAGGTTAAAATACAAAAAAATTATATACAAACCGGTTTTTAAAGATTTTAAATGCGAGAATACGTAACAAAATTCGAAGAAATAAAATAAGAACATTATATTTTTAATGTACTTTCAGACTAAAATTTGAATCTTTGAAAAACATTTTTCTCCTCCTGTATTTTTATGTAAATGTTTTATGTTGCATATTTTATAAAATTGATTATAAATGTAAGCAATTGTTTAAAATCTTACACCAATATGAAATAATCATGTAAATAAAACATATAAAACAAATATGTAAATCTAAGACATTTAATAATTTAAAAACATCTATGTTATAAAAAAACTTAACATTAAACATTTCGGACCTGTTCGTAGCCCATAATATGTAATGTAAATAAACGGGAATTCACGAGAGATGTCATATATAGCATTTACGGTTGTGAACATGAACAACAAACAATAAATAAATGTAGATAATTGTTTTAGTCAGTGTCAGTGGCAGATTTTTCAGTAAATAAACTACAGTCATTCAAGTGATCTAGTTATCAATAACTCCGGAAAAATTCGGCTCTTCTATACTTTCCATTTTTTTAATAACTTGGGTAAGCAAAAAGCTTTTGCTTTAAGAAATTTCAATTCTAAAATAGTTTCTTGGCTCTCTATTTTTCTATATCTGCCCCCCCCCCCTCTCAAAAAATAAATAAAATAAATAAAAATAAATAAGTAATTGTTATTATGAAACATACATGCAAACCTCCTTTTTTTTTTCTTTTACTCAAAGAAAATTATTTTGAACCCGAAATTTATTTAGTGAATGTATTTAAGAATATTTTAATGGCACCTTCATTTAATACAACATACATTAATATTTTTAAATAAGTAAAACGACATACATTTAATAATTTTTGCGGTTCAAAATATGTTTTCTTCATTTCTTGTCTTTTATATGAGAAAAATATCCTTTCTAACATCATCAAACTCTCTCTCTCTCTCTCTCTTTTTTTTTTTTTTTTTTTTTTTTTTTTTTTTTGTAATTGTGCTTATAATGTTACTATTTCCGAATATAGGAGAGGAAATTTTCGATTTTTATAAACGCATAGAAGTTTACATGGTTCCACTGTTCCATTCCCTAAATTACCAATGGAATTTGTAACCAAGTTAAGAAACAGTCAAACAATTTTGTCAACATAAAGATTAATTCACAATAAAAATAACGAATGCTCATTACATAAAAAAAAGTTGGGAAGCAAATACAACTCATTTTCACGTTGAAACGAAATTAATCTCAACATTTTAAAATTCTTAAGGTAACATAAGCTTAAATGATCAAAACAGCCACTGTACACTGAGCCAAAATAACATATTTCGATCAATTGATATAACTATATACTTTAGTATAGCATGTCTGTAAACAAATCACCTTAAAAAACAATTCATATATGTCAGGGATTTCAAACTCTGGCTCTATGTTTATTATTAAAATTTTATTGTAATCATTCTGTAATCATTATCATCATTGAAACTCAGCGATTAAAGAAGTTAATTTCTTTTAAAAAATTAGTGATATCTAGCGATCTGTAGCACGACACATCTGTTATTTGTCGTAACATTTCACACAAAGCAATATTTTTCGCTGCTATTTCAACTAATTTA
Organism: Maratus speculifer; assembly: GCA_964019185.1. NCBI lineage: Eukaryota > Metazoa > Arthropoda > Arachnida > Araneae > Salticidae > Maratus > Maratus speculifer. Next base: position 209,422,328 of record OZ025300.1, on the reverse strand, counting down.
TCTTCGTTATTGCTATATTTAAGAATAAAAATATCAGTTTAACTTGATGTAACGCACTTGTGCTATTCAGTGAATGTGTGTATTGAAAAGAAAAAAAGATAAAGCCTTTTTTCCCAATACATAAATGTTTCTTTCATTGACATAGAATGTAAAAACATCAGTAGTTCACCATATAAACCTGAAAAATGTCTGAATGCTACAACAGAAAATACATTTTATTTAGTTAGTTTTTATTTTTATTTAATTTTTAATAATTTTTTTTTATTTTTTTCTTTTTTGGCCGTTGATTGTGTAAATAGATTCTAAATATTCGTATTAATTTAAAATATCCAATATTTTATTTTTAATTAAAAATTATATTTTTTAAAGCATTTTAGCTGACTTATGGCGAATATTTGAGCAATTTTATTATTATTTGTTCTGTAATTGGGACAATACATTTTTTCAGTAACTTTCAATCACTCTTATTAGAATAGATTATCTTATCAAAAGTGCAATTACAAAAGGGAGCCACTATTCATTTCCTAATAAATCTTAACATAATACATATTTCGAACAGCTGTAACATATTTTCAGAATAATTCGTAAATGTTGGTTAATGCCAACAGTCAATTCATTTATTCCATACAATAAGTCCTTTCATTTTCAATTCATGCATATGCTAAAGTCGTAATATGTATTTATTCAGACTGCTAAAATCTTATTATAAATATGAACTTCACAGCTAAAACTGCATAATAAGTACTCATAGTGGAGGCTTTCATTTACGCTGATGTAGAGTAAATATATAATATAAAAAGCATTCTAATAAACTTTTAATAAAATTCTGCAGGATTTTTTTTTTAATCTTTGAAACTTATATGCAAGTATTTTATATTTATTTCATCTTTACATCATATGCAGCAATTCACCTTTTTTATAATACAATTTAAAAGAAAATTAAGCAGAAATCGAGCTGCTTGATATTATATCTAGGTGGTTATAATTTATGCCGGATTAACGGAAATATCTTGAATAAAAAGCATTCTTGTAAATTACCTTTTAATAAGTTCTACAATAAGTTCTACATATAAGTTTCCTTGTGAATCATCGAAATTAATGTATAAATATTTTATGTTTATTTCATCATTTACAACATTTGCAGCAATTTTTTTTATATTTTTTATAATACAATTTAAAAGAAAGTTGAATTCTGATGTATAGATGCATTGTCACAGTAAAAGAGTCATTTGAGTTTTCCAGTCACTAGAATTCTCACCAGTAAGTTTTTATAGTTATTTTTTTTTGTTTTTAAGATGGGGGGGGGGGGAGGGTGATTCAATAAATAAAATTAAATAAGATTGCCATTCAAATTTTTTGGTGACTTTTGGTGACTGACATTTCTAAAAAAGGAAAAAATATACAGTCGATCTTGGATAATTCGAAGTTCAAGGGACCAATAAAAAGTTCGAAATATCCAAAAATTTGAATTAAATGTATTCTCTCAAAAAGAAAAGATAAATAAAAAAAAATGAACTCCACAATGAAATATTTAACACATAAACTTTATCTAAGGATACTGCTACATTTTTTTCGTAAAATCAAACATTTTTTATTATTTAATTATTCATCACTTTTAAGAAAAAAAATCACATTTTTTTATTGCTTTTTCGAATGCAATCTTTGAGTCATAGCATATAATTTCAACTTATCAATAGACACAATAAAATACGCTTTAAAAAATACTAACCGACTTCAAAAAAATAATCAAGCTTGGCGACAACTTGGCGCTAACGCATATGAATGCATAGTTTTAATATGCTTGTGATTTGAAAACGGTTGCAACAATGAAAGATAATTTGCGACAAATTATTATTTTTTTTAATGAAATCCACATTGTTTTTATTTAAAAAAAAATCGAATCATCAGAAATATATACGTCAATCACAGATTATGGTGAATTTTTTCAACACTTTCAGATTAACGTAACAAAACTGAATCGTTTAATTTTAATATTACGTCTTATTTCGCCTTAAAAAAATGTACAACGTATTTCAAAACCGAATTTCAGCTGTTCCCATCAACAATCGGAAAATTATCCTAATAGAAATAGAAATTTGTATCTATTAACAACATTACATTGCAAAATAGAATAATTCAAAAGAGATCTATATATTTCCAAAAAATTCCCTTCAGCAATTTCGCCCTGTAAGGAGAATGGTATGCGGACACTTTTGTGCAACCCTGTATATGAAGTATATTATATATATATATATATATATATATATATATATATATATAGAAAGAATAATGTGCGAAAAGCAAATTAAATTTAAAAGCGTATGTCGAATTTTAAAAGTACTTTCAGCAGTTATTAAGTATGAGCAATACTGTAACCGACTTATTTTGTGTGACCCTGTCAATTAATAATAAATGCTATGAATGCTCTGTTTTAACATGATCGTAGTGAAATTTAGTGATTTATATCAGTTTCAATACATTTGAAATAGCGTAATGTCATTTAAACATTCTCCAAACAAATTTCCCTTATATATCAAAATGTAATCAATTTCTTATGAGTGTCCCTGTAAAGAAGCCATTAACCACACACTCTTCAGATGCATAATCAAACGGGCTTTAGTAGCCCTAAATAAGCTATATTAATTTCATGAAAATCCGAGAATATTTACGGGAATTAGAACGTGGACAGACGGACAGACAAACCGAAAGCGTAAGCACGTTCAATAAGACATATTTAAATTTTATGAATTTAATTCCCATTTTATGGATGAATTGTGACAAGATGGAACGTATGTAGATTAAGCGAGAAACCTAGATTTAAATCTATTGCTGCAGTGCTGTCAATGGAATTGACTATGGAATTTATTGTCAGTAATTGTAATACTTGTTGTTATTATTTTCTCTTCCAGCTTTTACTTTGTTATCTCGACGCAATAGATATAAGAGTGCCTCTAATAATAATTTTAAAAATTCACAACGCTCACTCGTATGTCACTTCTATTTTGGAGACCTGCTCCATAAGAAATAAATAGCACTTCAGTGCGCCAGTAAATTTCAGTACTGCGCTCCGTGTACATTGGACGGATACGAGACGCATATACCCGAATTGTTGATATCAGAGTCATCCGTCAGGACAACTCATTAACTTGACTATGACACTTCATATAAATGAAACAATCACGTGGGACTATGGGGATAAATTATACTGTGATCACTGTAATATTTTTCCGGGAACACTTTTCATATTAATTTAAACAAACATTTTTCTTGCAATTAATACTTTTTTAATAATTTCGAGCATAGCACTTACTCACCGAACATTTTTATTATCTATATATTTTTACTGTCTGTTCTGAAGGCAAGCAGTATACATTACAAGGTGTAATCAGATTAATTACGCTTTGCGCAATATTTTAAGCACTATACATGATATTATTTTTAGATTTTATTCGGACCACTATATTTTAAGTATATTTCTTAGTAAATTTCATTTGCACATGTTTTCAAAGTTAAAGGGTTAACCTCTTCGCGACGAGAAAATTTTACGAGATTTTTAATGTTTTTTCACTGGTTTTAAAAAACAGGAATTTGTGTCTTATTAAATCGAGAAAATGCTCCGATTAAATAAGGCAAATTTTAAAGTAAAATTTTACTGGTAGGGATAAATGCGGACTCTTAAGCCTATTTGCAGCACGTATACGTGTCGCTCGTCCCCAAGGTGTTAATTTTAATTCCCGGGCGCAACATTGGCACAAGAACTTTTCTAAAGAAATTTTCGATTTATTGAATGCATGAAATATAGCTTTTTCATGTTAACAAAAAAAGTTGCTTTCAAATCCTTGTGACAATCATTAATTTCTACACTTAAACAATGAATTTGCCCTGCGCCGCCAAAGGCAAGGCACATATACGGTTTGCTCGACCTAAGGGGTTAATTGTAACTCGTCTGGACAACAAGAATGGTTCAAATTAGGAGAACTATGAGAGAAAAACATGTTTCAAGAGATACTATTACAATGGATTTAATGTTATTGTATTTTTTTTTTTAATTTATTTAAGCTATTAAAAATTAACGAATTGGAACCCGTCGAAATTCGACGAAAGAAAATGTTTAAGAAGAAATTGTCTCATCGATTTATAATAAATCTACAAAATCAGTTACTGTAAAAAATGCATCTTATATTGGTCAATCTAACTCTCAATCGTACATTATTTTCAGCTAAATTTAACAAAATATGGATTCTATAAAACTCAGTTGTCAAAATTAATAAAATTAAACGTAGATTCCATACGTAATCAGTAAAATATTACAAAGATCTGTTAATATGATAATGTTATAAATTAAGGCTTTTACGATACGAGAGCTTGGTACAACTACGAATGAAACAAAAAATATTCCAAATTAACACTATCACACGCGATATACAGGGTGGTCATAAAAAATTTTTGCCAAGATACGGAGCTCTAGCGGCCAGTCTGCTCAACCGATCGAGATGAAATTTCAGATATAGCTATTCAGAGGTATGAGCTCGAGATTCTGTGAACGACAACAAAATGGCGCTCACGGTTACGGTTATAGTTATAAAAACTCGAAAATTTCCAATAGCAACACCCATTTTTTTTTCATCGCAAAATGCTCAGCGCATGCGAAAACCCCAAAGAGCGTTGGAACCGTACGTTTATCGCAAGAAACGGACATTTTATGCACGCAGAAAAAACCGATCTGGGAATCCTCCCCCCCCCATAGAAAAAACTCGATTGGGGCGCAAGGAGGAAATTTGCATATGACACAGAGTCAGTACACTAATCTCTGATTACAATAGATATCGAAGAAACTAAAAATTTTATTTTAATCACACATTTTCCACATGGGTGCCATCACAGGCATTGACAACATTGCATGGTGATGGTACCCATGTGGAAAATGAGTAAACAAAATGAAAGTTTTAGTTTTTCCGATCTATATTGTAATCAAAGATTAGTGTGCTGACTCTGTGTCATATGCAAATTTCCTCCTTGCGCCCCAATCGAGTTCTTTCTATGGGGGGGGGGGAGGATTCGCAGAACGGTTTTTTGTGCGTGCATAAAATGTCCGTTTCTTGCGATACATGTACGATTTCAACGCTCTTTAGGGTTTTCGTATGCGCTGAATATTTTGCGATGAAAAAAAAAGAGTGTTGCCATTGGAAATTTTCGAGTTTCTGTAACTATAACCGTAACTGTGAGCGCCATTCTGTTACCGTTCACAGAATCTCGAGCTCATACATCTGAATAGCTGTATCTGAAATTTCATCTCGATCGGTTGAGCAGACTGGTCGCTAGAGCTCCATATATCGGCAAAGTTTTTTTATGACCACCCTGTATTTATTATAGTATACGCATTTTAATTTCTATTTTTTGTTTCATCTGTAAGAGAAAATCGAGTGATTCTGTTGCCACAATAACAAATTTGGTAATAAAAACTATATAAAAATTAATGACTAAAAAATAAATGGAAATACAACTTTAAGACAATTTGCTTTTAAAAGTAGGGGAGAGTGGGGATACTTGAGCATAGGGGATACTTGAGCCACCCCCTTTATCTCTACAGTTGTTCAATTTTTCTTTCTAAAACTGGCAACATGGTAACATATTTATAGTTCTGAACATGTAAAAAAGAAATCATATACCTTGGTACCATTTTTAAAGTATGGTGATTAACCCTTTGAGCTCTGCTGGTAGAATTTTCTACCACAAAATTTTAATTCTGAAATGTCACAACGACACCAGAAAATTCGACCAAATTTATTTGAAAAAGGTTTAATGCATTTTTTCGCGTATATTGTAAATCGGTTTTTTTCTTTGCAAAATACTGGTGCGAATGTGACATCTGGCTCAAGTATCCCCTCCATGGGGATACTTGAGCCACAATGTAAAAGAAAAAGTAAAAATTTATTAGACATAGAAAAATAGTTCAAAACTAATTGAAAGTGGTTTTCAAATGAAGAAAAAATATCAAATTTTCATTTTCAATATTTTATTTTGTTCTAAGAAATTCTAAAAAATTTTAAAAAATTAAAATTTAAAAAATGGCTCAAGTATCCCCATCTTCCCCTACATTTTTTCTCTAGGCGTAAATAGATTTTCCCGGTGTAAAAAATTAAAATGTGCGATATTTAGAAGTGTAAAAATGTACAGTACCAAAAATTGCAATACCGAAATTGCATGTTAAAGTGTTGCCATTCGCAAAATGACGTATGCGTTAAGCACAGATACTTTTGGCCTTTATAATATAGATATTAAAATAAACGATTTAAATACATAAACTAATTAACCCGTCAGTAGTCGCGTGTCGGTCTTTTTGCCGCCCGTATAACTTATCTTCTCCTAACTTGTATCATATTACAGATACAACGGCGATCTACCGTGTAGCTGACTTTGAAGGTTTCTTCAACACCTTAGTGAAGAAACAGGGCACCTCCGTTTTTCTTTCAGGTGTATTTTTAGAAACAAAGTTGAAATTGGCGAAAAAGTCTACGTAAAAACACTAATGACAGTTCAATTTTACTTTTACCAATTACTCCAGATCTCGTGAATAAAATGCATAATTTAAGAAAACTGCAAATTTATATCTTCATCGAAATATTATTTCGTATATTAGGTAAAAAATATTTCTTATTTTACATATATGGTATTCGGGGGGTTCAGCGGCAAAAAGACCGAGCGCGACTAATGACGTTGTCAAAAAAGTCGCGACTACTCGCGGGTTAAGGGATTAGGAACAATCACAATTCAAGAATTCGTGGTTATGTCATTGATGGACAGACTAGGCACTAAGAAAGAAGACACTGAATGCATGGGATTATGTATACTAGTTCAGAACATTTCCGACAAAAATGAAAGAAAGAAAGTTATTTCAAGAACTTGAAGTCTGTGAGAAAGTAAGGAAAATGTAAAAATCGGAAATCTGGTTATATTGAATTAAACGAAGTCAGGAGAGAACGAGCTCAAATAAATCGAAAATTTTAATGCTATGCTGTCATTAAAAGTTTCGGGATTTTATGCTTAGTTCGAATTAAGCGAACATTCGATTTATGCGATTCCAAATTAACGAGAGCCGACTGTATTTCGTTTATTATGCTTGGGAAAAATAGCTTTATTTTTAATATAAAATATATTCGTTCTTAAATTCCGGTGTCATTTAGTTATAGCAATTTTTTCCTGACGAAAGTTCTCTGCGCCCTATTTATTATTTTAAAAATTGAATTTATTAGAAAAGATAGTTTCATTTTACATTTTAAAACTTAATTTTCAGATTGCTTATTCGCAGAAAACTGTTGGAAAATCTATGAGTTAATATGATGGTTTTTTACATTGCGTTTGAAATCTTAAAATGAAATTCTTTAATCAGATATATTGCTGCAAAATTCCTTGGGAATTCGAAGCAGTGTACGCATTTTGATTGTGCGTGGAATATTAAGAATATTCTTTTAGATCTCAGTTAACCCATTAACGCCCAGCGTCCTCTTTTGAGGACGGTTACAAAAACAGCAAGAAAGCGGTTTTCCCACCAGTAAAGAGGAAGATAAATATATACCTTCTTTCACAAGACAGAATCCTCGATAAATTTAGATAAAAGTTTATTTGATTTTAAAAGTGGTGGGAAATGCAAAATTTAAATTTTAGTGAAGAAAATAATTCGGGCGTTAATGGGTTAATTTAAATATTTTTGTATTCAATAAAAAATAATAGGTGAAAGTTTATGATTTTAAAATTATCCTTATGGATATCAAATAATTTAAACATTTAAATTTAATTAAAAATAAAGTTAGAAAATTTTGCACTTTTAATTATATATATATATATATATGTATATTTATATGTATTTTAATTATTTACCTGTAGAATTTCTAAAAAAATAAAACAGCAGAAATTTGGATTTCTTCCGAAATTTCATGTGTTTCGAGATTTTTTTTAACATAGAGAAATATATAATTATAATACTCCCTCTGAAAATAAAGTTCCTTGAATGAATTCAGAACAACCGATCTGGCAATACTGGGGAAACAAAACGGTGCACTTGCATAGAGACATGTGTTGACTATCTTCCCCCACCGTTGTTCAGTTAAACGTCGTTTATGTTTTGTGTAAGACGTGCTTTACTAAGTGCTTGTTCAGTGTATTGGTTCTTAACTGAGAACAGGAAAATGAAAAAATAAAAGATCAGTTTAAAGTTTGGTTTCAAGCTTTGCAAGATAACGAAAGAAATTCATGAGGGGTTGTGCAAACTGAACATCCACCATGCTTGCCAGATCTCAATCCTTCAGACTTCTTCCTATTTTCACGACTCAAACTCTCTTTGAAAGAGATTTGACCATATTGGTGACATCCAACGAAACGTGACGAAGCTTTTGAACTCCATCCCAAAAGACGACTTCTTGCAAATTTCCCAATACATGTATAGCAGATCTCAGCGTTGCGTAGTTATAGGAGATGAATATTTTGAAGGATGATACGGTAAATTTCGTTAATATTTCATCTGCATTAATATTACAGGACTATTCACGGAACTTTATTGTCAAAGGTAGTATATAATAAAATCATCATACAAGAAAATAATAAGATATTTTCAAACTATGAAACTCAATTTCAAATAAATAGTGAAAAAAGGCTATTTTCATAACCCATTGGGAACGAGCGACACGTATACGTGCCGCAAAAAGGCTTAAGAATTCTTGTTTATTCCCACCGGTAAAATTATACTGTAAAATTTGTCTTCTTCAATCGGAGCATTTTTTGGTTTAAAAAGGAACAAATTTCTGTATTTTAAAACCGATGACAAAACATTAAAAATTTCGCAAAGGCTCCCGTCGCGAAGGGGTTAACCCCTTCGAGATGGGGGCTTTTTATCAAATCTTTAATCTTTCGCAACCGGTTTTTAAAAACAAAAATTGTGCGCCTTATGAAATAGAATTAAATAATTAATCCTCATTAAATAATTCAAATTGTACAGTAAAATTTTACTGGTGGGACGATTCGAATTTTTAAACATTTTGTGGTACGTATATGTGTTGTCGTTCTCAAGGTATTATTTTCTATATTTAGCTATTTTCATTAGGCATTTCTGTAGTAACGCAGTTCAACCAAATCACTTTTGACATGTCGAAATCATAGATCATATCATCATCTATCATATCATCATATCATCATATATCATGTCATCATCCTACAAACATATTTAAACCAATTTTTCGTTTTGTACAGTACGTGAAAATAAGCGAGTTTTTATTTTTTCCTAAATATGTTTTGTAAATACTGGTGTCAGTCTTTCATTCCATCATCTGGCAAACAGATTTACTCTTCAGCGGAAAGTGTTAGCGTTTTCAGAGGCAAGAAAATTCTGTTCAAGAAATGATGAAATAATTGACTTACACCAGGAATTTTAAATGAATTTCTTAAAAAATGAAAATGTTGCACTTCCATTATGTAAGTAAAGTTACATTAATTTATTTTTGGTTCAATATGGCAGTTTTGGAATTAAAATTAGGTGGTTATGTTCATGTGCCTACAATTCTTGAAAGTGTTAAAAGATATTGAGAAATATTTTTAAGCAGATAAATAAATAAAGCCTTTTTTTAAAAAAATATATTGATATTTATTAACTTTTTAACGTTCATTGGTTTCCCTGCAAAATCATCACAAAATTTTAATTCCGATATGCTACAACAACACCTGGACACTTAATTTAAAAAAATCCATTTTATCATGTATGAGAAAAATCACTTTTCTTTACTTAAAAACTTCTTTGAGCGCAATTACCGTTATCATACATTTATTTCTACATCCTAGCAATGAAAATGCTTTCTTTGTTAAAGAGCTAAACCACACAAGATTGCTATTTTTACAAATAAAATGAAAATGAACTGTGTTTCTATAAAAAGATAAAAAATAATATTTTAAGTAGTGAATTAAAATCTTTTATAAACAGGTTGCATTATATTATGACGGTTTAACAAGTATTACATACACAGACATGCACGAATGCTCCCAATTTTTGATATAGTAATTCTGGGTGAAAATTAATATAAGAAGAAATGGATAAAAGAATAATTTGAAATCGTTTTTCTTAATAATCAGTTAACTTGGAAAATTTTGTATTTTATATAAGATGTCAATTTTTGAGGCTTAACCCTTAAATGCATAGGATAGAACGCGTTCCAAAAAATGCGCAATTCAAAGAATCAGAATTCATACCAGAAAAATCTAAATAGTAAATTTTTCTTTATTTAATTACGAATGGTCTGTCATAAAGTAAAGTGAAAATTGCTCTTTTAAATTTCTGGTGAGAATACGGATTATGTGGGAGGGGGGGGGGAACCAATAAATCGGGAACACTTATGGTATCGAAAATAATACAATATGCATTTAAGGGTCTTCGAAATCATGTTTTCAAATTCGTATTTTAAATTTGACTGTTGAAATCAATTCCTTTGAAGTTTACTAATGCACTCCTTAATGATCTCAAGGTTTTTAAATTTATGTAATTTTGTATTAATAATTTGCAGAACGTACTAATTAATGTAGCAATTAAGCATTTTCTCTGAATTATTTTACATGAAATGTTGGAAAAAAGAGACTTACTTTCAACTGACAACCAATTATTCTGCGACTGTTCAAGTGATGAAAATGTGTAATTTTTTTTTGTGTGTGTGTGTGTGATTTTATGAGCTATTTAAATAAAAATATTGTCAAAAATTACTAATTAAAAATACAAAAATAAATGTATTTTGTCGATTTATATGTTCGATTATTTTCCAAAGTTATCTTAAATTGATTTTATATGTATAATTATTAATTTATATGTGTCTGCATAGTTAGTTTATATATCTTATTTCTAGGGTATTTAATAGTCTGAAATTCTATTTTGTACTATCTCATTTTTGAAAATGAGAAACATCTTTTTTTATTTTTCGATCACTGTGTCTCAATGAAACATAAATAAATCGAAAATAGATTATAAAAAACTTAAGTAGATAAACGCATAGAGCAGGGGGGCGAGTGATCACGTAAAAACACAGTCAAAGAAAGGTATTTAATACCAGTATTTTCTTAACTCTTTCGCGAAGGAGCATTTTACGAAATTTTTAATGTTTGCCAGCGGTTTTTAAAAACAGAAATTTCTGCATTATTAAATCGAGAAAATGACCGAATTAAATAAAGCAATTCTTTCAGAAAAAATTTGCCTGTGTAAATAAACAAGGTTTCTCAAGTCTTTTTGCGGCACGTATACGTGTCGCTCGTCCCGAAGGGGTTAAAGAGAAATTCGCCTCTTTAACCCCTTCGCGACAGGGGGACTTTTACGAAATCTTTAACGGTTTACAGCCGGTTTTTAAAAGCAGAAATTTGTGGTTTATGGAATCAAGAAAATACTCCGATTAGGTAAGGCAAATTTTACAGTAAAATTTTACTTATGGGGATAAGCAAGGGTACTTGGACATTTAGGCAAACATGTCGTTGGACCCTAAGAAGTTAAGCCAGATATATTATTGGTAGTACTTTTTCTAAGAAAAAAAAGGTACGTTACTTTTATTTTACTGCGGTTTTTCCTGACCTTTAACCCCTTGTCGACGAGCGACAGGTATACGTGCCGCAAAAAGGTCTTAAGACTACCTGTTTATCCCCACCAGTAAAAGTTTACTGAAAATTTTTCCTTATTTAATCGGAGTAACTTCTCGATTTAATAAAGCGCAAATTTCTCGTTTTAAAACCCGGTGACAAAAAATTATAATTTTCGCCAAAGAGTCCCGGTACTGCGTTTTTCCATGACCATTAAGCACCCGTGCAGTAACAAAAAAATTGAGGTATACACTTTTCTAAAAGATTGTAGGTATACTTATATATACACTAGTTTGTTCAAAAATAACGATTCACTTACATGAAAACAGTAATATAATTGATTTCTTACTTAGGAATTTAGAGAAATGCTCTCTTTAGAAGAGAGTATAGCTATCGATTCCTGAAAACTGGGTAATAAAACAAATAATGAGGTGCGTCAGCTCTGGCATCGAAAATATGGAAAACAGTCACTAATAAGGGCCAATATTAGACTATTTGTGAATGTAATCCCCTTTCAACAGCCTCAAGAATGCTCTTCACGGTCATCTTGGATGTTTTTCATACGCTATGTGTCTATCAGAATTTCTTCACAAATAATCTGATATTGGCCCTTGTTGATGGCTATTTTTCGCCATAGTAAGTTTCAAGACATGTCTGTTTTTCCTTCAGACACATTTTCAGAAGCAAGTTTAAAATCGGCAAAAAATATGTACAACGTTCGCTAATGTTAGTTCATTTTTCTTTTTCCCTTCATTACAAATCTCATAAAAAACGGTGTAATTTAGGTACAATGTAAACTTAAAACTTCGATGAAAGGTAATATTCGAGTACCTAATGAAAAATGTTTCTTAGTTTACATTTTCTGTCTGCAGGGGGCTGGCAGTAAAGACATCGAGCGCGACTAATAACATTATAAAAAAAAAAGAAAAAAGAAAAAGAACAAAAAGACGCGATTACTCCCAGGTTAAAAAAATGAAATGTTATTTAATTGGACTGAAAAATCATTTAATTTTTTTAAAATGTTGTATAAATAATTTATATATAGTAAGTTTATATATTCAGTTTCCGTATGGTCTCTACTTTTTGTCTCTCTTTCCAATTAATCATGTACCCACAAACATTCTTTCCAGTGAAGCTACTTTTTTAAAAAACTCAGATGATAGTCATCATTTTTTGTAATGTAAATTCATCTTGTTTTTCACTTTACATGTAATTAAACCAGGTTAAATAAGGAGAAGTCTACTATTTCAAAAAAGGGGTGCAAATTAAGAAATCTAAATTTTTAAAAAATAGTTACCTTGTAACAGTATCCACAATTATTTTATTTTTAAGATGAACTATTTACTATTTTTACTAGAAACCATTTTGAATATGATATGAAAACAAAACGAGGATATAAAAACATAACTTATTCATGTCACTGAATTTTACAGACTTGAATAAACAATTCTTATACTACTGCGTTATAAGTTGTTTATTTGATAAAATTATTTAAAATTCAATATAAATCGTGATACTTGTAAAATGTTTAATGAAGCATTAAATATATGCAAAATACTTCGATCATAAATAACATAACTGAAAATTGCACGACTGCAGTATTGTAAGATTTATTCTTCGGATCAAACATACGAAGAGAAAATTAAATTTTTGCATATTTTTGAGATCACATTAATGCCCCGAAGTAAATAAATCATCTGCAAGGGATTTCAAACTAAAATTTCAGTGATATTTCAATATTCCTCATTTGATCGCAATAAAGCTTTTACATTTTAAGAGTTCATTAGAATTGTTTGGGAGTTTTATGTTACAGATATATTTCGAACAAAATCAATTACGTTCTACGAACTCTGACTAAAGTAGAATGTTCTTAACTTAATAGACGTTTTAAATTTTAAAAGTAGTTTCCATTTTGCTATAGAAATATTGTACTTATAACGCATCGATAAACATTCAAATTGAATTTTCAGCTTACTTAAAGAAATTGTTTTGGATGGAATTAAGATATTAATTTAAAACAAGCTGTTTTAAATTTTGAAAATTTATTATATTTAAGCACTGAATATCAGTGCCTGAAGTTGTAATTCAAGTATTGCATGTATCAAATATGCGATGATAATATGATGAAGAATTGTTTTATAAGAAATAATTTATGAAAGTAAAATTTCTTTGCAATTTTATTTTTAATTGCAAAACTTTTTTAATGATGTGTATGCAAATTGGAATTCTTAAATTTAATGTTTATCTGTTAAACTTGATTCATAAGTATTACAAACAAAAAAAAATTTTTGAGAAGTTAGCTAAAAATTTTTATATATGTTATAATATTTTATATGAATTAGATTTGTTAGATTTCTTTAAAATGAAATTTATGTACATATATAATTTGGTTTTCAAATGAGAGAAAACTAAATTTAAGACATAAAATCAGTATAATATTTTTTAAATGTACTTTGATTGAAATATGAATGTGTGTAGAAAATTCATTTCAAAAAGATTCTTCTTCTTTGCTGCATTTTTTAGGACAACGATTTTATAATACATATTTTCAAAAATTGATTATAATTTTATGTAATTATACAACATACAGCAATATGAAATAATATAGTTAACCCCTGGCGGGAGCTGTGGTATATTTATGAAACCATTTAATTTAATTCCCAAACGCCACATTGGCACCGGAATTTAGGTTAAAAAAAATACGGTTTATCAAATACTTGAAATGTAGCTTTTTCTTATTTTCAAATAAAGTTGTTTTGAAATTCCGGTGTCAGTCATTAGTTTCAATGTTAGACAATGAATTTGCCCTGCGACGCAAAGGGTAAGTAAAATTAAAAAAAAAAAAAAAAAAAAAAAAAAAAAAAAAAAAAAAAAAAAAACATAAATACAGACCATTTAATAGTTTAAGGGGGCTCAGGGCTTGAAAACTTTTTTATCATCTAATTTGATTATTCAATTAATTCTGAACTCAGTGCAAAAAACCGCATAAAAATATTTGCATTTTTAACGGTGTTATAAGCATTTCTATATCAACACTTCCATAGCCGCACCCATAAAATTTCAACTTTAAGTCACGTTTTTCTCACAACTTGATTTTTGACAACTATCCGAAAGATTTAAAAAAAACTATTTAATGGAATGGCTTTTTTTTTTTTTTTTTTTTTTTTTTTTTTTTGCTTGCATATAACACCATTGTCTATAGAATGAATTAATATATTTTAGATAGTTTAATATTTTGAGTATTTTTAATTAAAAAAATGTATTTTTTAGGGTTTTTTTTAAACTTTTAAATTTCAGAGATTTTTTAATAATTTTTTGTGAGTGATAGTTATATTCTTAAGTCATTCTATAAAGTAAAGTTTCCTGATCATTTTAAAGGAAAAATTAGGTTCTTATGTCAATTGAACGTTAAAATATCTTGCCGATGGTGATATAATACATAATTTTTTTTCAAAAATTGTGTTATGTAAATTTTCCTATATTCTTTATTACAGTGATGCACAACCTTTTTACCAGAAAATCGTTTGCCACCGGAATATTTGAAAAGTGTTGTTTCTTTTGTTTAATAGCAAAGTTTCTGTCATTACAATAAGTAAAATTATTCTGCATAAGAATTGTGGTATATTTGTGGCCCGCGGGCCAAAGGTTGTGCACCCCTGCTTTATTATATTACATTAAAGTACTATATTTTATAATTTTGTAAAACTACAAACATATATTTAAAATATCAGAAATTTTAAATTAATTACATTGAATACTTCTATTTTTATAAGGACTCGAAGCGAGAGCTCTGTTTACATGTTTTTCCGTATCGATCAAGCCCTGAGCCCCCTTAATACTTAAACATATCAATATAAAAAAATTTAAGAGTGTTAAGCAGATAAAAATAATTAATTTAAACTCAGTTAGTTGCAGAATATAGCAATACAGTATTGCACAACTGTGCAATACAGTATTGTAACTGTGTGCATATTTGTAATAAAAGTTGTGCATAGTATACACTATTGTAACTGTGTGCATATAACACAAGTCATAAAATAGCAAATTTTGGCTGAAAATTTTATTTTTATTTTTACTAATTTTCGCATTATTAGATTGATATAAAGATTTCATTTTTTTAAATAAAAATCGAAAAAATCGTACTGTGAAGGTTTAAGATGATGTAATCACTGCTTTTACTCGACGGCATTTGGAATTTGAATTAAAATTAACACATGGAAAATGTTATACATAAATAATTTGTGTCACTTAACTTTATAGACTTGAATAAACATTTTATAAATTATTACATTATACTTTGTTCATTTGAATAAACTCTTGAAAATAGAATACAAATTGTGATAACTGAGAAAAAAACTAAAAAAGAAATAAAAAAAATCCGATCATAAAAAAAAAAAAAAAAAAAAAAAAAAAAAAAAAAAAAAAACTATACTGAAAATTGCTTGCGAGTTACTTTGTAAGTTTCATTTTCATGATCAATATTATGAAGACGAATTTCCATTTTTGCCTATTTTTGGAATAACATTAATGCCCTGAAATAAATTTATCATCTTCAACAAATTTCAAACTAAAATTTCAGTGATACTTCAATATTCCTCACTTGATCTAAATCAGTCATTTTCAATTTACGAGACTATTAGAAAAGTTTGGCAATTTTCTGAAGCGAGTTTTATGTTACAGATATATTTCAAAATAAATCAATTATGTTCTACGAGTGTTACTAAAGTAGAATGTTCTTAAATTAATATACGTTTTAAATTATACAAGTTGTTTGCAATTTTCACTAAAAGACTTCATAAAAAAAAAAAAAAATTCAAATCGAATTTTCAGCTTACTTAAAGCAGTTTTTTTAGATGAAGCTCTGGATTTATTTTAAAACAAGCTGTTTTAAATCTTGAAATTTATTAAATTTAAGCACTGAATATCAGTGCCTGGAGTGGTAATTCAAATAATGCAGACAACAAATATCTGATGATAACCTGATGAAATATTGTGAATTTATGAGGTTAAAAATAGTTTATAAGAGTAACTTTTCTTCAATTTTATTTTAAATTGCAGCCCTGTTTTTAATAATAAGTATGCGGATTTAAATTGTTAAAATTAATATTTACAGGGTAGCCACAGGCAACTATTTTTTTTAACTCTATCTGGCACCACTTTTTCAAAAGAATTTCTTAACATGGTCTTTGTCAACATTTACAAGAGAAATATATTGCAAGTTTTATACTAAGGCCGGTTTAAACCGGTGTTGAAGATTAAAGAAATGTTTTTTTACAAAAGAAATCTGAAACCACAACTGGAAAAGTAAAAATTAGGACGATTGTGGATCATCCTCAGCTATCGTGTGCAAAAAAAAAAAAAAAAAAAAAAAAAAAAAAAAAAAATCATGTAAAATTATTAAAATTTGGGGGAAATATTTGAAAAGAACGCCCCAATCGACATTACATTATTACCCGGGTCTTTTTCCTGTGTCTAGTGTTGCGTCTTAAGAAAATGCTGATGTTAACAGAGTATAAAAATAGTCGCCTGTGGCAGCCCTGTATTCATCAGTTAATCTTATTCCATGAGAATTATAAAACGGAGTAAATTCGAGTTTATAAACAATTTATTATACTTGTTATAACATTTTTCAAATGAGATTTGTTTCAAATAAATTAACATTTATTTTATAAAATGTTTTTAATGTTATCAAAGAAACAAATGCGTAAAAAAAAAAATGTAGAAATAAAATCAGCCTACCATTGTTTATTTATTGAGTACTGAGGATAAAGTATAAATGTCACATAAAACTCCTTTGAAAACGATTTTTCTTCTTTGCAGCATCGTTTTATCAAAAGGATTTTATATTGAACGTTTTTGAAAATTGAATATAATTCTATGCAATTGTATGAATCTTCAAATAACAAATCTGAAATAATCCAGTAAAAAATACTTAAAAGCAATGCATAAATATAGACAATTTATTTGACGCCTTGCGTTCGAGCATCACGTATACTTGCTGCGAAAAGGATTAAGAAACCTTGTTTATCTTCGCGAGTTAAAGATTTTCTTTAATTAGTCGGAGTATTTTCTCGATTTAATAAGGCAGAAATTTCTTTTTTTAAAAACAGGTGATAAAACATTAAATACTTCAAAAAAGGCTCCCGTCGCGAAGGGGTTAACTAGTATAAAAGTTTATGTAAGACACATAATAACTCACTGACGTCAGTTATGGAAAGACATTAATAGAACTTCTTAAGATAAATATCTTTTGTTAGAGGATATTGAAGAAAAGTTTTGAGCTAGAACTAATAATTCTGTATTATAAATTGTAATTCACAAACAGACAAAATTTATTTTTCTTTTTAAGTTTTCGGATAAAATCTTTAAAAGAAATGCATAAGTGTGATCGCAGATCGCACAGAGGGTTTCGTTTAATAACAATTTAACTTTAATTAAAAAATACAAACTGTTTAATTTATAATTATTAAAATCTTACATAGATGGTAGCAGCAATAAATTGAATTTTAAAGAAATATAAGAGGAAGTTATTTATTTTAATCAAATTAAAAATGGTTAAATCAAATCATTTAAATGAAATCCAAAATTCTAATGTTTGTATAAAAATCCGAAATTAGGAAAAAAATAGCGGATATATAAATAAAATTTTTAATTTCTAAAAGAGAAATTTTTTTTAAATTAAATTTAGAATGCTTGACCATTGACAAATCGCAAAAGGTTATTTAAATAAACAATTAATTAAACATTTCAGATCTGTTAATAGACCTTAATATCCAATATAAATGAATGAGAATTTACAAAATTACATAAATTCCATTTACGGTTGAGAACGTCGGTTACAAACAACTAAAAACGTGGACGATTGTTTGAACTAGAGCAAATAGCACGTTTAGCGGGAAATAATTTAGTCTCATTTAGTAGAGAGTTGATATAGGGGAGAGTGGGGATACTTGAGCATAGGGGATACTTGAGCCACCCCTATTATCGCTACAGTTGGTCAATTTTTCTTTCTAAAACTGGTTACATGGTAACATATTTATAGTTCTGAACATTTAAAAAAGAAATCATATACCTTGGTGCCATTTTGAAAGTATGGTGATTAACCCTTTGAGCTCTGCTGGTAGAATTTTCTATCACATAATTTTAATTCTGAAATGTCACATCGACACCAGAAAATTCGACCAAATTTATTTGAAAAAAGTTTAATGCAATTTTTAGCGTATATTGTAAATCGGTTTTTTTCTTTGCAAAATACTGGTGCGAATGTGACATCTGACTCAAGTATCTCCTCTATGGGGATACTTGAGCCACGATGTAAAAGGAAAAGTAAAAATTTATTAGACATAGAAAAATAGTTCAAAATTAATTGAAAGTGGTTTTCAATTGAAGAAAAAATATCAAATTTTCATTTTCAATATTTTATTTTGTTCTAAAAAATTATAAAAAATTAAAAAAAAAATAAAATTTAAAAAAATAGCTTAAGTATCCCCATCTTCCCCTATCTGGTGTGCAAAGGTCCCATAAAAAAATTGGCGACTCTATACTTTTAATTTCTTTGAACCCTTTCCGGCGCGGGCAAATTCTGCTCATAAAAATTAATGCTTGACAATCAATTATTGATTGTCGAATAATTGATTGACACCGGAATTTAAAAACGATTTTTATAAAAATTACGAATTACCAAATTCACGCTTTCATTGTAAAAGCGAAATTTCTATAAAATATTCTTGGTGCCACTTGTAAATTTGGAATTAAATTTAAGTTTGTCCGGAGTGGACACACTGCACCTGAAAGGGTTAATGATTTTGACCAAAGTTATAATTCAACAAACTTCATATCCAAAATTGTTGCTTAGATCTCTATTTTAAAGTATTTGACCCCGATTCGGCCTAAAAAAGTTATTACGAAAAATATTCACATTTATGTAGTCGAATTCTCTAAATCTAATGTAAATGTAATTAAAATAAAATTATTTTATTATTATTTGCTGAGGAATCTCTCACTTAATATAAATGTATAGCTATACGCAGTCCAATTGTTAAATTGTCTATATAAATTGCAGGTGTAATTTACTACGGATTTATTTAAGCTCTGTATTTCTCTTAACCGTTTAAGACCTCGGGGACGAGCGACACGTATACGTGCCATAAAAAAAGGCTTAAAAGTCACCGGTATACCGGTACTCACCGGTAAAATTTTACAGTAAAATTTGCCTTATTTAATCGGAGCATTTTCTCGAGGTACAAATTAATTAGGTACAAATTTCTGTTTTTAAAAACCGGGGACAAAACATTAAAAATTTCGTAAAATGCTCCCGTCGCGAAAGGGTTAAACGCCAATGTTCCCAACTGGGAACATAGCATTATTTGTAATACAAAACATATATTTTCCAACATAATAACGATGTCCTTATTTTTCCTATAAACTATAAGGTTGATTTAAACTTTTGAAAAAAGAAATATTTATGTTTAAGCATTTATCACGGGTATAAAAAAAATGTAAATTCATTAATTTTCATAACAAATATATTATTTGCTTTAGTCGTTTTCTCTATATTACTTACATTTGACCGCTAGGAATCTAAATGTGTCTGTAATTGGAGAAAATACTCAATAACAATATACAATATCAGGGGTGCAAAAATCTAGGCGCCAGCAGGCAATTTCTCACCACAAAGTTTATTTCGTTTTTCTTCGTCTAATATTTCGTACAAAATTCCTGCTAGAATGCTATTAAATTTTGAGCGAAAAGAACTTTAAAATTTTAGTGGTAAGAGACTACCCTCTGGCGCCTAGATTTTTCACCCCTGTACAATATCATAAAGCGGAAAATAATTTGTTGTAGTTGCATAGGTTGTCAATCTATCATATTCCAATATGCAAACACTAAAATAAAAACAGACAAAAAAAACCCCTGCAAAAATACTTTTTTTGTTATTCTATAACTTTGAATGCATAAATTAAAACATTTGAAGCAAAATAGTATGGGAAAAACTAAATTCTAATTACATTGCGATATTAATTTGGCGTACAAACGGTTAAATAATCAAACGTTTTATAATTTGAGGAACTTGATTAATGCGTTTTAACCCCTTGAGGGCAGTGGAATAGGTTTTATTCCACCTATTTGAAGCGAGATTGTCACTAGAAACTTTTATTATAATTTCATATTTTTAACATTGGCAATAACATGTTTACAAACTGCCTTTTCTTTTTTTAAAATAAAATGTTTCGATTTTTTCGGCGATACAGTAGAATTCATCTAATTCGTAACCCGTTATTCCGTATCTCCGGATAATGCAAATTAGTCTTGTCAATTTTTTTTTTTTTTTTTTTTTTTTTTTTAGTTTGAGAAACAATTGACAAATTTTCATAACATAAATTTATTACATTCTCGTATGTCTAATAAAAAGTCTGAAATGTTTTCTGAAATCATTTCGAAAGAACACTTTAAACTTTCTTATTTAAACTCTTTGATGTTATCTATCAAAGAGAGCTATATATCCTTTAAGTGTGGAAATTACATTTTTCACAGTTTACTTCATAATCCATTTAGAAATGTCATCAAAAGCTCATTGCACGAAAAAGTTTTACTTAGAGCATTGCAAGAAAGCAAGGTAAAATAGTCCATTTAAATATCAGGGATAAGATTTCCGCTTTTTTGCACACCAGTAAAATCTTAGACAAAATGCTATATTATGTAATCGGAACATTTTCGTGATTTCAAATAACAACATTTTCTTTAAGATTTTACTG
The DNA here is from genome assembly GCA_964019185.1 of Maratus speculifer. Lineage (NCBI taxonomy): Eukaryota > Metazoa > Arthropoda > Arachnida > Araneae > Salticidae > Maratus > Maratus speculifer. Next base: position 209,400,978 of record OZ025300.1, on the reverse strand, counting down.
GTGTCCAAAAAAGCGGAAATCTCATCCCTAAAATATACTGACTGATGAGGATCGCTTTCAGATTTTTGAAGATTAAAAAATTTATAGTTACAGAGAAAATATTTTTACTATTTGTAATTATCGAATATGTTTAATATAAAGGTGATTTTCTATAAGTATGTTTTATTTTATTTTATTTGTTTTCGTTCTTCGGATAATCCGTATTTTCCATAATATGGATTGGGTCTGGTCCCAGTTAATCCAAATTATCGGGGTTTTACTGTAATTCAATATTGCCGAGACTTTGATGCTTGGCCTTCAAGAGATAAAGATGGCAAGTGAGCATATTCAATTCACGTCAAACAAATCTCAGTAGAATATTTTAAAATTCGGAAGACAGCATACAGTTCCATGATCGAAATCGTCAGTGCACAGTATGACACTTGTTTGTATGTATGTCGGCCAATTATCTACGCTTTGGGATATAGGCCCTATGGGATGGGATGCCCTCCGTGGGGGGTCTTTCTAAGGGAACATAACCCGTATTTACGCAAGGTTCGAAGAAAACCACGGAAAACTTCGAACGGTTAGGCCGACGGTAGCGATGGGATTCGAACCCAGCACCTACCGTCTACCAGTTTGAGGTCAGAACCTCACGGCCACTACCGTGGGGCGCACAGTATGACACAATCATAGCATCTCAGTAAAGTGGGCAAAACTTTCCATTTATGTCAGGGGTGTCGAACTGTTTTCCTTTTGAACCACTAAAATTTTATTATAATCATTCTTATGATGAAATCGCTGCGATTCAAAAGACAACTATTTCTTAAAAGAAATTAATTACAGTAATTTGGCACATTATCAGTTCTCAATTTCGGGTACAGAGTAAGACTACTGTGGATATGTGAAAACAAGGCTGTAATGGCGGAAGTCACTAATATAGTAAGTAATGTCATAAATGTGTTAGAAATGTCAATGTAATTTGTATCTGTTTATTATATTATTGTAATAAGAATATTACTAATGAAAAAAAAAAACCCAGTATGTTTGCATTATGTACCGTAATTTCCGGCGTATAATCTGCGGATCTAACAATTATTTTTGGACCCAAAAATTTTATTTAGTAATTGAAGCCAAATAATAACCGCGATCTATAATATTACACTAGCGAGCTACGCCCGCTAGCTGGGCCACTTTTTCCAAACGGACCTCGATATTAAGCAGTATATAATAACGAAAAAAATTCATTTAATAAGCAAGTCTTAGAGTTCAAATCCTCAAGCACAAAAAAAGTAAATTAAAGAGCTATGGTTGTTATGCGCCCATTATCCCGTTAAAAGTATGTGATTTCGCACAGTGGGCGCTACGTGCCCACCGTGCAAAGGCGGCCCACCAGCCTACCACCCACCGGCGCTACGCGCCACGGTCGCCATCGTCCCGTTAAAAATATTTGGTTTTGCAAGGTTGGCGCTGCGCGCCCATAAGACATTTTCTCGTATTTTTTGGTTCATCAGAAGCAGACTTTTACGCAGATTCTGAATATGTAATCAGTTTTATCTACTTAAAAAACTGTCTGTATGATGGTTTAAGAAAAAACGCGCAAAAAAAGTTTCGGTATTAAAAACTGCAAAAGAATGCTATTAAAAAAAAAGTAATTTCATTAATATCACAAACAACATAACTAACAAATAATTTTGGGAGCTCGTTTTCCGTTTGTACTAACAAAAATTAGTATTAATCGCGTAAATCTTAGGTTACACAATATTCATGTATGCTACCAAAAAGAAAAAGTATGAAAATAAACCGTGTTTAACATTTTTTACCAATTAGTTCTTTTTCAAAGAACCGAAACGAAAGAAAAAGTCGTTTTCCAGGGAAAAAAAAGGAGGTTTTTGGCTGCTTCTTCTTTTAGCCAAAGGAGAAAAGTTCAGGTCGTTCACCGCAAGGTGGCGCAGTGTTCTGCCTCAGAGCTCCGTTTGGGAAATTAAACGTTTTTCGTTCCGATTCCCGACCGGTTTTTAATTCATAACTTTTTTAATTTTGGTCCCACGGTCTCGAAAATGCCCGAAATGACTTTCCCGGAATTTTTCGAATCGAAAGACACCCCTCGCGACTTCCAACTCGCCCGCGTTGCGAACTGTAATCGGCTTCAAGTAGACAGACAGACAGAGGCGCACGAATTTTATTAGTATAGAATTTTATTTCAAAAATTTTCTGGGTCAAAAATAATTGTTTGATCCGCGGATTATGCTCCGGGAATTACGGTAGTTAAGAGGAAGTGGTGAAAAGTGACTCGTTTATGAGAAATATCAGTGCACCGAAGGGAAAAGTCTAAGAAAAGATTACGTGAAAGAAAAATGTACAGAAAGTATTGGGCTACAGTGTGACACCCTTTCTTAATGTCATGAAATTCCCATAAAGCAAAAATTTTCTATTGAAATTTCAATTACCCTTCTCATTGATAAATTTATGAACAAAAATACCAGTTCAATTTAGAATAACGTTTTATGGTCGTTTTATTAATATATTATCCACTGAATATGTGTACTGTGTGGATATGGAGCAGAAATCATTGTTTTCAATATAGAAATGTTTATTTTCTTAACTTAAAGTGTAAAACGACCAGTATTTGGCCACATAAACTAGAAAAATGTTTGAAAACTAAAGTAAAAAAATATATAATTTATTGATTTTGGCTGATGTTTGGTAAAAAAGATTTTAAATATTCGTGTGATTTGTGTTTGACTAGGTTTATTTTGTGTGATACAAAAGCGGAAGATTTCGGCAGCTATGCTGATGTCGGATATTCGAGCAATCACACTATTATTTTTTCCGATAGTTGTGGCAATACATTCTTTCAGTAACTTTCAACTCCACTCCCCTTCCCCTTATTAAAAAAGATTAACTTGTCAAAAATACAGTCCTCTATTTATTTACTAATAAATCTTAATATAATGATATTTTGAACAATGCAATGCTTATTTTCAGTACTACTCTGTTATCCTGTCGATCGATTTCGCCAAATTATACAAATCGCCAAACTAATAGCCAAATTATAGATACTGACGTAATTTTTATTTTAAATAAAAGAATAATTAGTAGCATATTAATAAAAATACAAATAAAAATTCGAAAGAAAAATCACTTAATAACGTTTTAAACACGTATATCGTATTTAATGTCATTGAATTGACATTCACGATCATCTATTATTGGCATTTAATCCTATAAATTGGCGTAGTATTTTGGTCGACGGGAGTAGTACTTTATTTTCTAAATAATTCGTAAATGTTGGTTAATGACAACATGTCATTTTATTTAATTCCAAACAATAAGTCCTTTCGTTTTGAATTCTAGCATATATATAAGTCGAAATATGCATTTATTCATAAGAGTGTTAAAATCTGATTATAAATATGGATTTCACAGCTAACTCTGTGTAATAAGTACACTTTTTTCCATAATCTTCATTTCTTTGTTCACGCTAGAAAATTTCATTAGTTCTCTGGCACATTTATGTGTATATTATACTATCCTTAAATTTTGACATATCTAACAATCATGCTTGACTCAAAATTTAGTTCTGGGTGAAATAAATAATATTACTGATCATAATCCTCTTCATACAAAATAATGTATTTAAAAATTATAAGTTAAATATGAAACATACTTGTATGAATTCATAAATGTCCAGTTTGAATAATAAATTTTATGTTGCATGGATATTTCTGTTGGTTTTAACAATTTCTGTAAATTGAAATATAAAAAAATCTAGCATGAATAAAACTATAAAAATATTCTTTCTCCATATAAAATTTAAAGTATTAGAAATGTAAATGAAAAAAATGTCAACGAACACTAACAAAATTAAATATAATGTATAATTTAAAATGTCTTAGTAAGAATCGATATCGTAGTAAAATAAATTATTCATGGGCATTAGGGAATAAAATAAATTTATCGACAAGTAAACATAATATTTTGCATAAATTAAAATAATGTATAAAATAAATATGTAAATATTTTTTATTCTGAAATGTGTATGTTTTGTATTTTCTGTTACAATGAATGCGATTGATTTATCACGAATCGCGTAAATGAGATATCCCTTGTATTTAATTTCCTTATAAATCATTATTCCTCTAAGTAAGATCAAAATAATTGCAACTCTATTTTAAAAATAAATACTTTTTTAAGGTTAAAATTGAAAAATTAAACACGCTTGACTGTTAAAAACGCTTGACCGTCTTATTTTCAAATGTAGTTATCTAAATATTATATACTGTTTAACCCTTTTCGGCGAGGTGGTATACTTATGAAACACTTAATTTTAATTCCCAAACGCCACATTGGCACCAGAAATTTAGTAAAAAAACTTTTCAGTTTTTTCAATGCGTAAAACATAGCGTTTTTTTTTTAATTTACATATAAAGTTGTTTTCAAATTTCGGTGTCAGAATTTGCTCTGCGCCGCAAAGGGTTAACAGATATATTAAACAAAAAAAAAGTAATTCCTCGAATACTCGGATGTATTTAATCCATTTCTGTTATATGTACTATGTTAACCCATTGATGGGAAAAGAATTTTTTCTTCTAAAATGTTAAATGATTGTTTGACACCAATATATACAAAGACATTTATATAAAAGTAAATAAAACCTGTTTTTGCGTACATTATAAAAAACAAAACTTATTATTAAAGTTCTGATGCCAATTTGGCGTATGGGAGTAAAAATTAAGTGGTACATAAGATATACCAGTTCCTTTCAAGGATGTAAATTAACACCTTGGGGACGAGCGACACGTATACGCGCCGCAAAAAAGGCTTAATAATCCTTGTTTATACCAATCAGTAAAATTTGCTTTATTTAGTCAGAACATTTTCTCGATTTAATAGGGCACAAATTTCTGTATTGAAAAACCGGTGACAAAACATTAAAAAATTTCGTAAAAGGCTCCTGTCTACTGGTACTATGTTTAAAAATTAGATTTTATTCCAAACAGAATATATTTCGTTTTTAAAAATAACTTTGTAACAATACTTACTTTTAAATACAGTCATCGAATTTTGAATTATTCATATGTAACCCAAATGTCCAAAAATAATTTGAATACAGTTAACAAAAATCATTTTTAGCACTAAATTTTAATAGTATTCTTTTTTTATTAAAACTAGGAAATTCTGTCATTAAATACCATGAGAATAATTATTAGAATTTAGTGGCAGCATTCCGTTATTTTGGTCGCACTGCTTTCATCCCTGCTTATCATAGCTCTTAAAATTCACGTAACATTAATATTATAGAATTTTATAAAGAAAAATTAGTTTTTTAACTAACCCGTTATCTACCGTATTATGAATTCATGAAAATTTTACATTCTAAAGCATTTTATTTAAGTTGTTTAAACTAAATTAAAAGATCTACAAAATCATTAAAAAATTTTTTTGAAGTGTTTTAGGAAGATTAAAGGATTTAAAAGGATTAATTAAATTTGAATTTACAAGGATTTTGTGCAATTTTTATAACCCCCACTCAAGTCTTTTATTTTAAATTGCTTTCTTAGTATTTTGTAGAATTATAAAATGTACAAATATGATGTTCTTACAATATCAATCTTGAAGTATTTCCGAATAGAAAGGTACCAACCCCCCTCCCTCAATGGAAGAAAGCTGAAAAGATACAAAAGCAAAATAAGCATCTTTTTATGTATATATTTGTTTTTGTAATCAATAAAGCTTTTAAAACAAAATAAAGTAATGTATTTGTAACTCATTCTAAACTGTTTTACAACCAATTGACGTATTGAAAGAATTTTATAATAAGTAATTTTTATGGTACTTATAAGTACCGTCTGTAGATAAAGGATAAAAGCCTGGTGATGTCAATTAGTAACAATCTGTTTTTTTTTTTAATAAATTATACTTAAAAAAAAGGATTTATAACCATATTACTATGATATATTTGAGAAGTGAAAGCCTAAAAATATTTTTTAATTGATCTTTAAAAATCCCAGCTTTTAAGATTAAATTTACTCTTCAATCTAAATAAATCCGATGATTAGAAAATTAGATGTAAAAATGTTAATTTAAACCCCGGTATAACATACCCAGAACATGGTCCGAGTTTTCAAATATCACTCAATTTTTGAAATAATCATGTTCTATTGACAGAATTTGCATTAATTCTTTCCGACTAAATAACATAAATAATATGAGATTATTATTAGTATTTGGGTATTTCCATGAGCATTTCTCGTGTAAGTCACATTTTTAGTGACTTCTAAATTGTTGGCCACCGTTATTTTCGAAAGGTTTACATGGTCTTATTCAATCAATGAAATATCTCTGAAAAAATAAATCAAATTTTTCCGATCTAAAATACCGGTATCCAAAATCGTTGTGCGTGACTTACACGACATGTCCTCATGAAATTACCCATTTATTTGTGACGAACTAAAAATCATTCATACACTGGTGTCTGAACAATCTATCACCCACAGTAATGCCGAGGACCTTGATTTCGACGTTATGGCAAATTGGAATAGCAGCGGAGCATTCATTGGACCTTTATCTTAATCTTTTACGGCACAAGAAAAATGGTTTAGTGAGTAATCAGTTCATATTTGATCCCCATCCTCTAAATACTAGCCCTAAGCACTGATACAAAAATGGCGATTGTTAAAGGTGGGTTATTTTTAGCGTGCGTAAGGTCACTTGTTTTTGAGCCCCAATAATTAATACAATTTTTTCCATTTATTTTTCTGGGTTAAAATGTAATTTAAAAAATCATTTATAGAATTCTGGCATCTAAATTTAAGGGACCGTTCATAAATTTAAAAAAAAATCTACCCTGGATGTCGAATGTCCGATCTGCCGTGAAGTAGAAATTGAGTTCATCGATACTGTCTCTAGTTGGATTTCATTTATGTCGGGTATACAAATCATTCTTATAAATTGCCTTTTATTAAGTTTTGTTGGCCTTTTTTTTTATTTTCTTGAAATAATCGAAACTAGTATGCAAGTATTTTATGTTTATTTCATCACTTACAACATATTATGCTATTTACTTATTTTATAATATCATTTAAAAGAAAGTGTGTAGACGAATTGTCGTAAAAGAAGAATGACTTTTGAGTTATCGGTAATCAGAATTTTCACCAGTAAGTTTTAATAATTGTTTTTTTTCTTTTCAAAATGAGGATTCTTCCTAAAAAGGTAAATAAATAAGTAAATGAATATATAAAATTGCTATTCAAAATTTCCTGCCGAATTTAATATTCTAAATAAAAAAAAATCCGCCAGGTGCGACAGCACATTTCGAAACACATTTAACCCAATCCGACACACTGTGCCCAGCTCGGGATACCTAATTTTAATTCCAAACACGCAAACGGCACCAAAAATATTTTAGTAAAAGTTTGCTTTTACAACTTTCTTGGAATACTCGAAATTATAGTGAAAGCATTTTATGTTTATTTCATCATTTACAACACATTCAGCAATTTACCTATTTTATATTTTTTTTTTTTTTTAAATTGAGCTCAGATGAATAGATGCATTGCCGTAATAGAAGAATCATTTTCGAGTTATCGGTAATTAGAATTTTCAAGAGTAAGTTCTTTTTAAAATGAGGATTATTTCTAAAATAAAATTAAATTGCTATTCAAAATTTCCGGGCTAATTCAATATTCTAAATCAGGTATTTTCAAATTTTCAGACTGACGTACCACTAAATAGAAAATTACATTTTCGCGTACCAGCAGACGACAAACTCAAAGCTAATAGAGAAAAATCTGTATAAACGGAATATATCAAAAATGAAAAAGAATCTTTTGTGCTTCTATCTGAGCAGATTTAATTTAATTTAATTGTATGATTACATTATTTAATTGATACTTAGATCGCATTCTTTATATTAACATTCAACTAATAACAGGTATACATTTTAATAATATGCGCATAGCCAGAATACAATGTTTTGGTAGAAAAAATATACATGGCATATTGGCACAAATTGGTACTTACACAGAAGTATTACTGTATTAAGGGAGCCTCCGTCATGTTAAATTCATCAACTTTCTGTTACCTCTTTCTCATAATTGGTGAGAGATAAAGGTCTATAGTTTTATGGTAGTTAGAATAACATGTTTTACACGCTGTAACAGGCCCTGTTCTTTTTAAGTGAAATTTAAATGTAGATCACATTAAAATAATTATTAATTGTTCTTTGAAAATCATTTTTAAATTACAATAATATAGGAGAAATCAAAACGCTGTCGAAACTGTAATATCAGAGAGCAGACAGGATCAGGAGCAGGTAAACTGACAAACATACAGTGGACAAACCAAGAAAGAGAAACGAGGGAGAAAAATTGAACTATTTTTTCATTTCATTAACTGCATTTTTCCTTTTATTTCACGTACCAGTAAACAAGGCTTCACATATTATTGCTGGTACGCATAACATAGTTTGAGAACCCCTGTAAATAAAAAAAAACGCCAGATGTGACAGAACTGTTCGAAACACTATTAACCCCGTGCGGCATGGTGGTATATCTGTGAAACTACTTAATTTTAATTCCCAAACGCCACATTGTCATCGGAATTATGATAAAAAAAAATTACAGTTTATTGAATGCGTGAAATATAGCTTTTTCTTATTTACCCATATAGTTATTTTCGAATTCCGGTGTCAGTCATTGATTTGAACACTTAAGTAATGCATTCTCGCATGCGGTGCTCTGCACCACAGAGGGTTAAACTGTTTAAATTTAATTCATATTTTATGGATGAATAGTGGGAAGATGGCAAGTATAGATTGAGCGGGATACTTAATTTGAAATCTATCGCTGCGGTGTTGTCAATGACATCAATTATCAATAATTATAATATAGGGATGAGAGTGTTCCGCGTTTTTTAATACCAATATAATATTAGAGAAAATATTGTTCTGTTAAATCGTAGCATTTTTCCATTGAGTAAAATAACATTTTCTCTAAGATTATACTGGTGGGAAAAAACGCGGAAAAACGCAGAAAATTCTCATGCCTAATAATACTTGTAGTAAATATTTTCTCTTACAGTTTTTACTTTGCCAACTCCAAGAAGGGGCCATGAGGTTGTCTCTCATTTACATAACCAAAGTATCCATAATGTTAGGTTGTATGTCACTTTTGTTTTCGAAATTAGCCCCTGAAAATTAAAATAGCGCTAAAGTACCTCAACAAAATTAACACGCTATGCGAACTCTTTAACCTTTTACCTAATAAATATTTTTGGAAAAAAAAATCAAATAATGTCTATTTTTAATGTGTTTTATAGAATTTTTAACCATTTAGAACCGGTTTTTCAAAACAGAATTTTTTGCCTGATTGAATGAGAAAAATGCTCGAAATAAATAATGCAAAATTTCGAATAAAAATTTCTTGCCGAGAATAATAAATTATTCTTGGAGTATTGACGCTTGTACGTGGTACGGGCAAATCATGATGGAGAAAAACACATTGGCCGTACGACATACGGGCAAAACAGGTAGCTGTTAAATACAATGGAACCGTACTACGCCTACAGAAAGAGACATTTAAGTAAACAGACTGTGCTTTAGCAAGTGTTAATTTTGTTTGTTCCAGAGTCATCCGTTAAGACAACTCAATAGCTTGAGTTATATGGAAAAAACAGAAGAACAATTAAACACCTCAGCGATTTACTATATATTACATGTACTGTAATATTTTTCCGGTATAAATATTAAATGGATTAAACAGTTTTCTAGCAATTGATAATCTTCTATAATAATAAAGAGAAATGATTGTGGGTGTGTCAGCGCATTTCCAAAGAAACCGCGGCCCGGAGAGTCACAAAAATTGGGGAAAGGGTACCTCTATATATTAAGTTTTGCACCTCGAAGCCTGATTTTCCATTTTTTATTAATTTTTTATTTAAATTTAGGCGATTTTTAGCGTTATTTTTATGTTTCGAAGTGATTTTTCCACATTAGTGAAACAATTACGGTTTCATCCTTTTAACCCAATATAGTAAATTTTATTCTCTGATCAATAAAATTTATTCGTAAGTCGTACAGCGATTTTTAATTTTTTAACGAATTTTTTAAAGGGATTTTTATTGCTTTTAGCATTTTGCAGCTATTTTTTAAAATTGATAATAAGAAAATTGTTTCAAACTTTTAACCTAATGGTGTAAATTTTTTCTTTTACGATTTTTAGATTGCGACGATTTTTAATGCGGCTTTCAATGTGATTTTTATTGACTTTTCGAGATTTTTTTCCGTATAGCAATTGCTTAGTTTAAAAAAAAATATCTAAAATATGAGCCGTTGAGAATGTTATAAATAGTATTTTTGCGAAATCTATAAAATGTCAAAAGTTTAGGTACCACTATTTTTGAATAACAATCTCATCAAGTATCTTAAATTCTTGCTGAAGACCGCCACCCCTCGAGTAATATATCTCCTGACAGGTTATTTAATGGAGTTTCGTACACGAAATAGTTTTGATAAGAATAGAGTGCGCTTCCTGGTGGCTGAATTTGGAACTAACAGAACGCGATTTTGTATATGATACTATACATGATTTGATTTTTATATTTTATTAGCACCACTATACTTTAAAGCATATTTTTTAGCAAATTTCACTTGCACCTACTGTCAAAGTGAGAGTTAAATTGCTTTTTTAACCCTTTGTCTTTAAGTGTTCCATTAAATCAACATTCAAAATGATTCCGACATGCTATAATGAGACAGGAATTCTAACATAAATATATTTCGTTTGTTCAGCCTGGGGAAAATAGTTTTTTCTTATTTTCAAATAAATTTGTTCGTAAGCTTTATGTTATTCAATAGTTTCAATATTATTGAAAGTGTTCTGTGCAGCTATACAGCTCCTTGCGGCGCAGTTGTAAACCTACGAAATCAATTAATTTTAATTCCCAAAAGGCACATTGGTACCGGAATTTTGGTTAAAAAAATTACGATTTGTTGAATGCCTGATATATAGCTTTTTCATACTTTCAAATAAAGTTGTTTTGAAATTGCAGTGTCAGTCATTAATTTCAATGTTAAGCAATGAATTTGCCTTGCGCCTCAAAGGGTTAATATTAGGTCATCCGAAATATTCTGCGGTATATTTCTGTTGAGACAATGTTAAAATGATTGATTGATACCGGAAATTATTAATAAATTTATTATTATAAATTAAGTAAAGGTTTTCTGAACGCACATTACAAAAATACTCTTTTTCGTTGAAAACTCAGATGATAAGATGACATTTATGGTTTTCTCAAACCCACAGAATACTTTTTCAGACGTAATAAATCGAAAATTCGAAACAATTAGATAGTCTACATACAGTTCAGTTTGCATTTAAAAATTTGTTTTTCGACAGTTTATTATCAGAAAATTGTCGGAATATCTATGAGTTAATAGGATGATTTTCTATTTTGCGATAAAAATATATTAGTCAGAAATTCTATAATCAGAGATATTGGTGTTACATTCATTGAGAAACCCTTGAGTGTACGCATTTTAACTATGCATGGAATTTTAAACATATGCTTTTAGATCAAAATTAATTTAAATATTTTTGTATCCGATTAAAAATAATGTGGAAAAATTTAATAAAAATATATATACACTTAGATGACAAATAATTTAAAAATTTCTGCTTCATTACAAATAAAGTTAGAAATATTCGAAATTTTAATTATATATACAGGGTGTCCGAAAAGTCTGGAAACGGTCGAATAACTCGAGAAATACATATGAGATTGAAAAACGTAAATATACGTGTTAAATATTTTTAAATAAGCTACTCAGTGATACCAAATTTGACCTTCATAACCGACCCCCTGGGGGTCAGAGGGGGTCCAACTTTGGAATCTTAAATTATAACCCCCATTTTTTATTGCAGATTTGGATTCTACGGACAAAAATACGTAACTTTTGTATTTGATGTTTATTTCGAATGCTCGTTTATCACGGAGTATTCGAGCATATTAAATCGATACATTTTTCGGCTTTTCCAACGGGATTTTCCCTAATCGAAACTAATTGGGGAGAATTTATGACATCAAATTCCTCGTCTTTTGCAAGAATAGCGTTTCCTGAAAATCACCCGTGCCGATTATTTCGATAGTACTACACACAGTTAAAAATTTGATCCGTTTGCTGTAGCGTCACTCCACATCTTTTATAGATTATCTGTTTCATGACCAATGAGAATGTTCCATAACACAGTAAAGTACACTGTAAAAAATTGACACTTTTGCTGCATCGTCACTCCACCACTTTTATAGAAAACGATTACTTTACTGTGTTATGGAGCACTCTCATTGGTCACAAAAAAGATATTCTATAATAGCTGTGGAGTGACGCTGCAGCAAATGGGTCAGATTTTTAACAGAGTAGCACTATTGAAATAATCGCCACGGGTGATTTTCAGGAAATGCTATTTCTGCAAAAGACGGGGAATTTGACGTCAAAAATTCTGCCCAATCAGTTTCGATTAGGGAAAATCCCGTTGGAAAAGCCGAAAAATGTATCGATTTAATATGCTCGAATACACCGTGATAAACGAGGATTTGAAATAAACATCATATACAAAAGTTAGGTATTTTTGTCCGTAGAATCCGAATCTGCAATAAAAAATGGGGGTTATAATTTAAGATTTCAAAGTTGGACCCCCTCTGACCTCCAGGGGGTCGGTTGCGAAGGTCAAATTTGGTATCACTGAGTAGCTTATTTAAAAATATTCAACATGTATATTTACGTTTTTCAATCTCATATGTATTTCTCGAATTATTCGGCCGTTTCCAGACTTTTCGGACACCCTGTATATATATATATATATATATATATATATATATATATATATATATATATATATATATATATATATATATATATATATATATTGCATGATTTATCTATAGATATTAAACAGGATGTTTATAAAGTCCCGGACCCATTTGGATGTTTTATAACTCCTAAAATAATAAAGATAAATTAAAATTACACGCATAAATGGTTAGATAGACTCAAAAAGTTTCGTGACCCTTGTCAATGAACTTCCACATGTGCTTCCTTCGTCGCACGGAGAATATTAAGTCGATAGTCAATTTCACGCCAGGTAGCGGAAGCATGTAGGTATCCACAGAGGCTAATATTTATTATTCTAGCATTTTATATTCTAGACACGTGGAGGTTCATTGACAAGGGTCATGCAACTTTTTAAGTCTATCTAACCATTTATGTTATAATTTTTAATCTATCTTTATTATTTTATAAGTTATTAAACATCAAAATGGGTCCGGGACTTTATAAACACGCTGCTTCAAGAAACCATTTAAAATTACATAAAGCAGAAAATCGGATTTCTTCAAAGTTTATTGTGTTCGAAAAACTTTTTTAACATAGGGAATGATATAATAACAATAACTTTCAGCGAACGCTGTACGAAAAATGGATCCGGAATATAACATACAACAGCAGTTCCCAATTTATGAGTCGCGATCCACTGGTGGGCCGCGGCTGTTGTTTTGGTGGGTCGAGGAACAATGGAGGTTTGTTATCAAAGTATATCTTTTATGTCATGTGTTTAAAAATATATGACAATATCAACAGAAAATCAAAGGGAATCCTTAATATCCTCCTAGATCAATATACAAACAGAGTATACAGAAATATTTAAATCAGTTTTGAGGTTCTTGATGAAGTTCAACGCTTCGTACTTTTTGAGAACAAGCTTTTTCTACTTTGCTGTTTTTGAAAGACAAGTACTGAGACAGAGAACTGCGTGTTTAATATATGTTCCCACATTGGTAAAAACCAGTACCAGAAATCTCATTGATTATAAAGTTATGTTTTCATAATAATTAAACGTATTTTGAGCTATCGTTGTAGTCTGTGCATCGCTTTAATTCATATTCACTTATATACATTGAGATTATCGATTCTTGTTTTTGTTGATAATGTATTTTCTGTACAAAAGTTAGCACTTTTCGTATAATTGATAGCCGAGCGTATAGAGATCATACAAAAATTTCTATACTGATATATAAGTTTATCTTGGATAGGTCGCGAATTTTTATTTTCACTGAGAGGTGGGTCGCGTAACAAGAAAGCTTGGGAACCGCTGGCATACAACCGTGTCATTCTTTTCAGAGTCATCCGTCAAGACAACTCAATTACTTGAGTAGCAATTTAAAGAAAAATCCAGAAAGGCACAACACATTGCCGATTTTTATATTATATTTACTGTAGTATTTTTCCGGGAACAGTTTTTATATTAATCTGAACATACAAATTTCTTGCAATTGATACTTTTTTATTTATTTCGGACAAAGACATTTACCCCTAGAACATTTTTACTGTATATACTGAAGGTGTGCAAAATTGGATACAACATGTAATCAAATTTCCCACGTACTGAGCAAGATTGTAAGTACCATATATGATTTTATTTTTACATTTTGTTAGCACCAGTATATTTTAACCCCCTGACCGCCTAGTAAAATGGAATAAATTGTAATTGTCTTTTTTCTCACAATCTATTTTAAATGTTATTAATACTTTCCGGCATGGGCAAAATCTGCAGAAAAATGAGAAATAATCAACTGACACCGGATTCAGAAACGAATTTTTTAGATATCTTGAAACCCCCTAATTTAAGCCTTTATTATAAAAGTAAAATTTTACTAAAAAAATATTGGTGGCGCTTGCTTGTTTGGAATTAAAATTCGGTATCCCAGACCGGGCACAGTGTGCCGGAAAGGGTTAAAAGAGAGATTTTCAATCAAGGTATAATTTATTTGTAACGTATTTGCTTATAAGCCTTGAAAGTATCAATCATAACTTAACTTCTTAAAACTGGATTATATCTGTAGAATTATAATAATTAAAATAAAGTTTCAACTGCAGTGACCTGCAGCCTAGTGAACGGATATATCCGGTCGCGGCAGTGGGAAGGTTAAAGTACATTTTTAGTAAATTTCACTTGACCTGCTGTCAAAGTTAAAATCAAATTAATAATAAACAAAAGTTGTTTTCTTAATCCCTACATTAAATTGTACATTTACAGTTTTATGGATTTTCATCAAGCACTGCTGTGTCAAAGAATGCAGTTCTCCTTTTGAGCTCTGAAAGTTAAATTTTCTACCACTTAATTTTAATTCAGAAACGACACAATGACACCGGAATATTCGCCAAACTTAATTGAAAAGTGTTTAATCCATTTTTTCGTGTATATCGTAAACCGAAATTTTTCTTCGCAAAATACTATTGCCAATGTGACATTTGTAAATTTGAAAAAAATTACCCACAAGAGTTCAAAGGGTTAAAAGTTAATCGTTCTTTTTAATGAAATTAAAAGAATGTCTTAACTCTTTTGCGGTCTCCAAAAAGGACACCAAATTTCAAAGGAAATGACATAAATAGTATTTAAATACTTTTTTCTTTTAGAAAACTACGTGGTATTATTCAATTTTTTATCTTTAAAATATATGTTTGTAAATTTTGATATCAGTTAATCATTCAATCATTGACAAACATATGTACTCTTCAGCGGAAAGTATTAACGTTTTCAAATTTGGTTCGTAAAATAATGAAATAATTTTGTGGCACCATAAACTTCAAACTAATTTTAAAGTAAATAATAACCTTGTCTTTTGCGCTTCTTTTACAAAAGCAAAGTTTCATTGAAATATGTTTGTTGTCAATTGACATCTTTGGAATTAAAATTAGGTGATTATGGTCATATGCCCAACGTCCTTGAAAGGGCCCCACCAGTGCCAAAGGTTCTGTCCTTGAAACTGGAGGGCAGGAAGAGCTGGATCGAACTCAATCGAGCTCGTTGGCCTAATCGTTCAGATTTATTTTTGTTTTCTTCGAACCTTAGATTTCTTACATAAATGCGGATTAGTTCCCCTTAGAAAGAACCCCACGAAGGGCACTAGCCCTTCTTCCGCCCTATATCCTTCATGCTGATATTTGGCCGTCACAAAACAAACATAAACAACCAATCGTCCTTGAAAGGGTTAAAGATATTCAGAAGATTTTTTTAAACAGATGCACAAACAAGACTTATTTTTTTAATAGAATATATTGATATTTATTAAACAACTCACGATTACAATTTTTACAAATAAAATTAAAATGATATATGCGTTTCCGTATAACGATAAAAAGAAAAATGCATTTTTAAATAATGAATCAAAAGCTTTTTCTATCCGGGTTCTATTAAATTACGATTATTTATCAAGAATTATAATCACAGGCATTGAAGAATACCCATTTTTTATACAGAAATTTCATCTAAAAATTGATTTAAGTGCAAATGGATAAAAGTATAATTCGAAAACTTTTTTTTCATAATACTGACAAAGGTTGCAACGTTGAGTATTACACTAATTCGCTTTTAATGACTATTTCTCCTGTATCAATGATTGTATTAAATTAATTCTCCTATTGTTTATTACAAACAAATGTTTATGCATTCATTGACAGTAACTTCCGTATTTTTGTTCAAAAAGAAAATGGACCTTGATTGGCCTGATAAAATCATATATTGCAAAAAAGATCCAAATATTTCCGAAATTTTTCCTTCAGCAGTTTCTTTCTGTAAGGAGAATGGTATGCGAATCCTTTTGTGCAACCCTGTATATGAGGTATAGAGTATACATATATAAAGAGTAATACACTGAAAACAAATTAAATTTAAAAGCGCATGCAGAATTTTAAAACGTACTCTCCAGCAATTATTAAGCTAGAGCAATACTGTAAATGTTTTATTTTATGTGTCCCTGTAAATTAATATTAAATGCTATGAATGCTCTGTTTTAACATGATCGTAGTGAAATTCAGTGATTTATACCAGTTTTAATACATTTGAAATGGCTTAATGTCATTTAAGCACTCTTCTAACAATTTCCCCTTATATATCATAATGTAATCGAATATTTTTAAGTGTCTCTGTAAATGAGCCATTAATCGTACACACTTCTTATGTAATACCAAGGATGCATTGGTGGCGTTAAATATTTTTTATTGATTGCATGAAAATCCCAGTATATTTACGGAAGTTAGAGCATGGAACGACGGACAGACAAACCGATTACATAAGCACTTTTCAACTTAGTTGGAAAGTGCAAGTAAAAAATGCGTCAAATGCGGCAGCACAGTTTGAAATCTAAATTGTATGAATTCAATTCACATTTTATGGATGAATAGTGGGAAGATAGAAAATATGTAGATTAAGCGGGAAACCTGGATTTTCATCTATCGCTGGAGCTGAGTTGCCAGTTTGGCCTGTACTTCAATAAAAAATTTCGAATTTGCATCAGAAATTTTCAAAGAAAAATTTTTACTTTAGGTAATTCAAAACGTCAGTTATTAAGTTATCAAAACAAAACCTTACAGAAATTCTAGTGTGAACGTAAAATTTCGGATTTAAAAGATTTTTAAAAAGAGGTCAAATCTGCCAACCCACCGCTGCAGGGCTGTCAATGATATTGACTATGGAATCTATTGTCAGTAATTGTAATATTTGTAGATATTATTTTCTCTTACAGCTTTTACTTCGACAGCTCGTGAAGGAGACATGCGAGTATCTCTCATTTATACAATCAAAATTTTCTTATGTTAGGTTGTATTTCACTTCTGTTTTGAAAATCGGCCCCTGAAGAAGAAAATAGCCCTTAACCCTTTCCGGCACGGGCAAAATCTGTTAGTAAAATGAGAAATTATCGACTGACACCGAAATTTACAAACGAATTTTTTAGATATTTTGAAACCATTTTAGATATTTTTTTAGATATTTAAGCTTTAATAGTAAAAGAAAAATTTTACTCAAATATAATTGGTGCCGTTTGCAAGTTTGGAATTAAAATTAGGTATCCCAGACTGGGCACTCTACGCCGGAAAGGGTTAAGGGCGTCATCAAAATTGACATATTCTGCGAACACTTTAAGACGTCACACTTCTGACTGAAAAAGACCCGGAGGATAATTTAAAGTCTATGGTGCGTTCTTTTCAAATATATTTAATATTTTGACGTAATTTTTTTTTCATAGGATAACTGAGGACGATCCACAACCGGCCTAGTTTTTACTTTTTTGATTTGAATGTCAGATGTTTTTAAAAAAATACTTTAACTTTCAGAACCGGTTTAAACCGGTTTTGAAACTGAAACTATCCTAATATAAAAATAATATGACCAAAACCAAAAATGTAAAAACTAGGCCGGTTGTTGATCGCCCTTAGCTATCCTATGCAAAAAAAATCATGTCAAAATATTATATATATTTGAAAAGAACAACCCCATAGACTTTACATTATCATCAGGATCTTTTTTCAATCAGTAGTGTGGGCTCTTTTAACTCATTTAAGGGATACCCGAACCCCATTTTCGGCCAAAAAGCATCAAAAGTTAAAAAAAAAAAAAAAAAAAAAATTATCTCAGAAAACGATAAAATACGAATTTGCGAATATCCATGCAAAATTTCAGAACTCGGCGACACTTGGAGCAGGTAGCAAATGAGCTTTATTTAATTGTAGTCACTAGAGTTTAAAGGACTAGCGGCCATTTAAAATGTGTTTTCCTGAAAGTGACTTTTTCCATATTTTGCCTAAGTTCAAAGTACTAAAGCTCAGTGGTAAAATGGTTTAGAAACAAAGTGTTTATGTTTTTAGAATCTTAAAACATTTTCAACAAAAGTAAGGAGAGATATTTTTTAAACTATTTCTGAAAATTTTACATAAATTGGTAAACAGGAAAATTATAATGAATTTAAGAAAATTTACCATGCGTAATTTTTCTTTTTCTTTTTTTTTTCTTTTTTTTTTTTAGCTGATTAAAATAGAAAATTAAAAATATCTCTCCCTAGGTCGTTTCCATATACTATAACACTATTTAAGAAATTTTAGTAATAACAAAATATTTTAAATTGTATGAGGAGTATTAATTCTAAAAAGTATATTTTTCCACAAAAAAATCATAACAATCGACATAAAAAATATACTTTTTAATAAAAAGTGAATTTTTTTGCTAATTATTCCTTACAAAAAGATTCTTAAGTAGTACACCAAAATTCATTACTTTAAAATCAATAATAAAAATTTTGGGTTTTTTTCTTACGGGTCTCCCTTAACTCGTCAGTATTTCTGAAAAAATTCAACTAATGTCTAATTTTTACCTGTTTTACAGAATTTTTAATCTTTTAAAACCGGTTTTTCAAAAGAGAATTTTTTTCCTCTCTGAATAAAAAAAAAAAAAATGCTCGAATTAAATAATTCAATATTTACAATAAAATTTTTACTGGTGAGAATTATAAGTTGTCCTTGGAGTATGGACGCCTATATGTGGTACGAGCAGATCATCATTGCCAGAAACACATTCACCATGCGCGACATATGGACAAAACAGGGGAGCTGTTAAATATAATGGAACTGGAACCGTACTATGCTTACATAAAAAATATTTATAAAATGAACAGACGGTGACCTAAAAAGCATTAACTTCGTTTGTTCTAGAGCAGGGGTGCACAACCTTTGGCCCGCGGGCCACAATTATACCACTATTTTTATGCAGAATAATTTTCCTTATAGTAATGACATAAACTTTGCTATTAAAGAAAAGAAACTACACTTTTCAAATATTCTGGTGTCAAGCGATTTTCTGGTAAAAAGGTTGTGCATCCCTGTTCTAGAGTCATCTATAGAGACAACTCAACAACTTGAGCAATATAATAAAAAAAGGCGGAACCTGTCCAAAATTTTACCTCAGCGAAAATTTATAATATATTTACTGTAATATTTTTCCGGGATAATTTCCATATTTAACTGAGCAAACAGTTTTCCGGCAATTAATGTTTTAATAATTTCGGGAGAAGCACTTACTCACAGAATATTTTTATAATTTAAATATTTTTATAGTATGTTCTCAAGAAGTACAAAATTGGATACAAAGTGTAATCAAATTAACCAAACGCTGCGCAAGATTTTAAGTAATAAAAAATACTATATTTTAATATTTTATTAGAACCACTATAATTTAAAAAGCATTTTTTTAGTTAATTTCACTAGCACGTTGTATCAATGTGAAAGTTATAATATTTCTTTAACCCTTTGCCTTTAAGTGTTCATATTAAATCAACTCTTAACGTGATTCTGAAATTCTCTAATGAGACTGGAATTCTAAAATAAATATATTTCGTTTATTCAGTTCGTTAACCGCCCTTGCGGCGCCGTTGTATGTCTGCGAAACCACTTAATTTTAATTCCCAAACGAAACATTGGTACCGGAATTTAGGTAAAAAAAATTACAATTTATTACATGTGTGATATATAGCCCTTTTCCGTATTTCCAAACAATGTTTTTTTTTTTTTTTTTTTTTTTTTTTTTTTTTGTCAGTCATTAATTTCAGTGTTAAGCAATGAATTTGCCCAGTGCCGCAAAGGGTTTTTACTAGATCACCCGGAAAATTCTGTGGTATACTTCTGTTGACAATGTTAAAATGATTGATTGTTACCTCAAATTATGAATAATTTTATTATTATAAATTAAGTATAGGTTTTTCTATACGCACATTACAAAAATACTCTTTTTTACTGAAAATTCCAATGAAAAGATGGCATTTATGGATTTAAACTTTATCGCAAACCCACAGAATATTTTATACATAAAAAATCGAAAATTCGAATTAATTATATAGAGTGCATAGAATTTCAGTTTACATTTAAAAATTTATGTTTTCCGATAGTTTATTCTCAGAAAATTGTCGGAATATCTATGAGTCAATACGATTATTTTCTATTTTGCTACTAAAATATTAATCAGAAATTCTATAAACAGAGATATTGATGATAAATTTATTTCGAAATCGATTGATTGTAAGCAATTTAACTATGCATCGAATTTGAAACATATGCTTTTAGATCTAAATTAATTTAAATGTTTTTGTATCCGATTAAAAATAATGAAGAAAAATTTTTAATACACTTGGATGACAAATAATTTAAATATTTCTGCTTCATTAAAAATAAAGTTAGAAATATTCGCAATTTTAAATATATACATATACAGGGGTGCAAAAATCTAGGCGCCAGCAGGCAGTTTCCCACCACAAAATTTATTTCGTTTTTCTTCGTCTAATATTTCATGTAAAATTCCTGCTAGAATGCTACTAAATTTTGATCGAAAAAAACTTTAAAATTTTAGTGGTGAGAGACTACCCTCTGGCGCCTAGATTTCTGCACCCCTGTACATCTATATTGCATGATTTATCCATAGATATTACACAGGGTATTAATAATGTCCCGGACCCATTTTGATGTGTAATAACTCATAAAATAATAAAGATATATTAAAATTAAACACATAAATGTTTATATAGACTCAAAAAGTTTCATGACCCATGCCAATGAACTTCCATGACTGCCCCCTTCATCGCACGGCGAATATTAAGTCAATAATCAATTTCATGCCAGTTAGCGGCAAGCATGTCCGCATCCACAGAGACTAATATTTATTATTCTAGCATTTTATATTCTAGACACGTGGATGTTAATTGACAATGATCATGAAACTTTTTGATTCTATCTAACCATTTATGTTATAAATTTTAATCTATCTTTATTTTTTTATGACTTATTAAACATCAAATTGGGTCCGGGACTTTATAAACACTCTGCATTAAGAAACCATTTAAAATTACAAAAAACAGAAAATCGGATTTCTTCAAAATTTAATGTATTCGAAAAACTTTTTCATCACAGGGAAGGAATTAATTACAACGTTCGGCGAACGCTGTACGTTTAATGGAAATGGAATTCCGCATACAGCCATACCATTTGTTTCAGAGTCATCTGTCAAGACAACTCGATAACTTAAGTAGCAGTAAATTAAAAAACATAAATAGTAGGTAAACACATTACCGATTTTTATATTATATTTACTGTAGTATTTTTCCGGGAACATTTTTATATTAATCTGAACATACAAATTTCTTGCAATTGATGCTTTTTTAATAATTTCGGACATTTACTCATAGAACATTTTTACTGTGTATTCTGACGGTGTGCAAAATTGGATACAAGATGTAATCAAATTTACCACGCACTGCGCAAGATTGTAAGTACTATATATGATTTTATTTTTATATTTTATTAGCACCCCTATATTTTAAAGTACATTTTTTAGTAAATTTCACATGACCTGCTGTCTAAGTTAAATTCAAATAAATAATAAACAAAAGTTGTTTTCTTAATCCCTATATTAAATTGTACATTTACAGTTATGTGGATTTTCATCAAGCACTGCTGTGTCAAATAATGCAGTTCTCCTTTTGAGCTCAGAATGTTAAATTCTTTACCACTTAATTTTAAGTCAGAAACGACACATTGACACTGGAATATTCGGCCAATCTTAATTGAAAAGTGTTTAATCCATTTTTTCGTGTATATCGTAAACCGAAATTTCAAAATTAATCAGTCGTAATGTCAAAATTAATTGGGTTCATCGAGCGCTTCATAAAAAACAAAAGAAAAAAAAAACCCTCAAAGACGCAAAAAACGACAAAAATGTCCAAAAAAGCCAAAACACTCTATTTTGGGGCTATAATTTCCATAACTTACCATTTTATTTATCATGTAAAGCTGATACTAAATAAAAATATACTGGATGATTCTATTTTTTTTTTTTTACAATAAAAGAGAGGTAATGATACACATCAACCCAAACAATATTAAATGGGAGACCAAGGGTCCCAAACTTTTTCCAAAGGAGATAACCGCCATTAAAGTTTAGGGACCAAAATTTCAAATAAACATAAAAAACGGGAAATTGGTCGATTGATTTGAGGATTTCACTAAAATTAGGTATCCTTTATGTCAGCATTTTCTTGAAATTAAATTATAAAGATAAATTTCAAAAAATGCCGATAGAGGGCGCTTTAGACTTTGGAGTAACGAACAACTATTTTTTGCCGGATTTTTTTGCCTCTCATTAAATGTTTTCATTAGCATAGAGTAAAAGTTAAATTTTGAGATCAAAATCTGAATAGTTGGAACTGACTATAGCATTAACTAAACTGTGTTAAATGGGTTCAAATTTCAAATGATTATAAAAAACGGAAAAATTGGTCGATTCGTTTGCGGTTGTCGCTAAAACTACTCTTTAAATCAACATTTTCTTGAAAATAAATTTTAAAGATAACTTTCACAAAATGCCGATAGAGGGCGCCTTAGACTTTGGAGTAGCGTGCAACTATTTTTAAACGTTATTTTTTTAATCTCACTAAATGCTTTCAAATGCATAGACTTAAAGGGTATAGCGAGATAAGAATGGCGAAATGGCCCCCATGGTCAATGACTGAATTATTATTTGTACTAGTATCAGCACTCTAAAAGAGTACGAAATGCAAGGTCATTGACCCCCCATCTTGACCTGTCTTTAAGATATTCGATAAAGTTCGTGCGCGCGCCGTTATTTTTTAAATGTATTTTTCTGAAAAACTATAAAAGCTAGAGAGATGGGACCAATTGCGTATATTGAGAGATACTTTGAAAAATATTTCATATTTTTTTCAGAGTTTTCGTGAAATGACAACTGTGCAGAATATTGAAACAAAGTATAAATCTTTTATTTTACTACTGTTCTGTTACGTCTACCGCGCCGAAAAAAATACATAATATTCTTTAATTTATATACTTATAGCACACAAAAAATTATCAAAATCAAAGAGGCGCTTTTTGAGTAATATCTAAGAAGAAAATAGAAAAGGTTAAAATAAAAATTCTAAATAGAAAAGGAAGAAAAAGAGAAAAATTGATACCGGACAAATTTAAAAGAAAAAGTAACACTGATATACGGCTAGCGTGTGTCAGAAACACGGCTAGTGGGACATTGAAATAGAGCTAGTGAGTGGGTGGAGCGATGAAACTAGCGATCGCCCCGACCTACACCCCATGTATGCTTGTCCTATTGAAATTCTGCGTAAAAAATTTTTAAGCGATGGAGTCAATGTTGTAATTAATGAAAGTAGAGATGATGATAATTATAGTTAGACCTATCATTATCATGTCTACCGCGCCAAATATATATATATATGTATATAATGTTCTTTCATTTATATATTTATAGCACGCAAAACCTGATCAAAATCAAAGAGGTGCTTCTTTGAGTAATTATGATTTTAATAAGTGAGATCACGGATGGTAGGAACTAGCTAAAGAGGTCTTTTTTAGAATTATTTATTATAATTACATCATAAATAAGATTTCAAACATCATTATTTTCATTTATTACAATTTTGACTTCATCATTTAAAAAATCCCTGTCGGCTTGGCCTATAGGCGGAGGTAGATTTCGAAGAGTGCTCATTTCAACAACAAAAAAGAAAATTTGATTACAGATAAACCCAGTTTAACAACTTTATTTGTCCTCTTTTGAAAATTTTTTAATTTCATTTTTCTGTAAGGACTGGTTTTATCTGAATCATCTTAAGCTAAATTCGGATCAAATGCTCATTTTGACAACATATTTTGAAATAATTCTGACTTTATTAAAAAATCGACTAATACGGTATATTATATAGTTCTTAATAACAAAAGACTGCCAATTGAATGCGTTTGAGAACAAAATTGAATTTAAAAATGAGTTATAAAATAACCAATTTTGAATACAACCTTAATTCTTAATCATGATAGCTTCGGGAAATTTTGCGCGAGTGCCCCCTATGTCACCAACAGAAACTGTTTTTTATTCGAGTCACTATATAATCTAGCATCCTCTTCAGTAGCGATAACTTTCTTTCTTCCACGAACTTTATGCACAAAAATGTCACAAACTTTACATTGCACGAACATTATTGTCACCGTAGAACTTTCGGCGGCCGTAAACAATTATTCTCACCTAATTATGACAAACCAGTCAATTGTTTATGTATTGTTGTCTTGACACAGCAAGACTAATAAAAGATACGTAAAATCGTATTATTAGGATGAGCGAAGCGAATCCTCTACTAGGCCACTCAAATGACATTTTGTCGTACGCCTTACAAAAAAACTATACAGTATTTTGACTTGAAATTAAACACAAATATAAATTATGATCTGTAGATTTGCAGAATATTATTTTTTTTACAGAAATACTTTTCAAAAAATTATTATTTTAATTAATTTATTTTACATGTTTTTCCATTACAAACGCATTTTTTCAAATAAAAAGTAAAACACGTACGTTTTCAGAAGAAAAACTTAAATCATGGGGTCAGTAATTATAGCTAGAATCATCATTAAATGAATAAAATATATTTTCATTATTCTGACAAAATATCTCAAAAACTGCTTTCAGATTTTCAAACTATGCTCATTCCTTTTAATTATGTATAGTTTCGTGATTTATTTTATAAAATTTATAAAATACTTTTTTTTTTTAGAAAAATTATAGCATATTTTTAATGAATTAAAATTTGTGAAAATTTTCCTATTAACATTCAATTATAAAAGTATTTTTCTGTGTTAGGAATTCAAATACACAATTTATTCTTATTTTGTGAAATCATTTAAGCAGACGATATTTAAGAATTTTAAAAGAATTGCATTATATTTTTGTGAAGTGGCAATAAAAGAATTGTAAACAAATAAAATTAATATTTTGTATAATTCTACTTCGAAAATATTATTATTTATACCAGTCTTATATCATTAATAAACAATCTGAGGAAATTTTTAGTTATTTGGTAAAAGTAAATTTTTAAATTAAAATGTGCCGAAACATAAAATTATATTTTTGCTTAATAAGGATGCAAAAGTAATTTAAAAAATATATTATTACTTTCAAATATTTATCGTATAGCATAATACTTCGCGAATCCAAACAAAGCATGGCTTTTGCTAGTATATATAAAACCCTTCCGGGGTCAACCTATCCACGAGAAAAAGAAACTCATTCACCAATGAAAACGTTTCATAGTCGTAATGGAGCGTTCTCATTGGTCAGATTTACATTGGGAGCTGTAAATGATATCACTACATTTTACTTCGCTTTGAAATCTTTCCACGATTTCAAAAAATATATTTAATTAAAACTTTTTATTAAAGGAAAGCAAAGGTGCGTTTTAAATGCAATATTGTTAAAATTTTTATATTCGGGTTGCTTTAATTTTTTTTTCTTTACAGCCGTGAATGACTCTTGAGAATTTCAAATGTATAAAAAACATTGTGAAAAGTTATCTCCGATTTAAAAGGCAATCTATTTTCTGACCAATTAAATCGTTCCATAGTCGTAATGGAGTGTTCTCATTGGTCAGATTCACAGTGGGAGCTGTAAATGATGTCTCTACATTTTCTTTGCTTTGATATCTTTTCACGATTTCAAAAACAATATTTAATTAAAACTTTTTATTTAAGCAAACCGCGGGTGCGTTTTAAATTTCATTATAATCCCCACCCCCATCTACCAGGTAGTTTTGCTATAGTTTTAAATGCAGATTTCTGTTGAAATTTTCTTTCTTTCTTTTTTCTTTTTCTTTTTTTTTTTTTTTTTTTTTGTTAGATTTTTTTCTCTCCAAGTTTAATCGCTGTTTTATCAAAATTGTTTCAGTCTAAAATGGCTATGATTGCAGAGCCTGATTATTAACGGGGCACTCTCCTACCAGTAAAATTTTATGGAAAGTTTCAACTTGTTTAAACGCCTTTTTCATTCGAAATTACTGTCATAAATAAGGGATAAAATTCTATTTCTTTTTACTGGTAGGAGAGTGCCCCGTTGATAATCAGGCCCTGTATGATTGACCACAGTTGTTATAATTTTTTATAATCCTTTAAAAATGCAAACACATCATTTTGACGGGCTATCTTCTAGTTTTATAATAACTATCCACTGACTGATGGATTAAAACAGCAAAATCTCCCTACGAATATCATAATGGGTATTTACGTCGGGGCGACCGCTAATTTCACTACCTTACTCACTTAATACCAGTATTTCTGTGCCTCACTAACCGTATATGAGTATTACTTTTTCTTTTAAATTTGTCCGGTATCAATTTTTCTTTTTTTCTTCCTTTTCTATTTAGAATTTTTATTTTAACCTTTTCTATTCTTAGATATTACTCAAAAAGCGCCTCTTTGATTTTGATCATTTTTTGTGTGCTATAAGTATATAAATTAAAGAATATTATGTATTTTTTTTGGCGCGGTAAACATAACAGAACACTACTAAAATAAAAGATTTATACTTTGTTTCATTATTTTGCACAGATGTCATTTCACGAAAACTCTGAAAAAAAAATGAAAATTTTTTCAAAGTATCTCTCAATATACGCAATTGGTCCCATCTCTCTAGCTTTTATAGTTTTTTAGAAAAATACATTTAAAAAATAACGGCGCGCGTACGAACTTTCTCGAATATCTTAAAGACAGGTCAAGATGGGGGGTCAATGACCTTGCATTTTGTATTCTTTTAGAGTGCTGATACTAGTACAAATAATAATTCAGTCATTGACCATGGGGGCCATTTCGCCATTCTTACCTCGCTATACCCTTTAGGGCTCAAATTCTGAACCGTTGGGAGTGTTTAAGTAGCGAAAAATTGAATTGTGTTCGAGAAAGAGAGGATTGAATTTCAACTCCTGAACACACTTCAGTTTGTGCTTCTTAACCCCTCCCAGCGATTCAGAATTTGAGCTCAAAATTTAAGTTTAAATCTAAGCTTTCGAAAACATTTAATAAGTTTTTGCAAGCATTTAATTAGATACAAAAAATAATGGTTAAAATTAGTTGTTGGTTACTCTGAAGTTTAAGGCGCCCTCTAACGGATTTTTTTTTAATTTATCTTTAAAGTTTATTTTTAAAAACGTACTGACTTAATGAATAGTTTTATTTTAAACCGCAAACGAATCCACCAATTTTTCCATTTTCTATAGTTATTTGAAAGTTGAACCTCCCCCCCCCCCCCCTTGAACACAGTTCAGTTTGTCAACTTAACCACTCCCAACTATTCAGATTTTGAGCTCAAAATTTAAGTTTAAATCTTAGTTTACGAAAACATTTAATAAGATGAAAAAAATAACGCCAAAAAGAGAGTTGTTCGTTACTCCAAAGTCTAAAGCGCCATCTATCAATATTTTTTGAAATTTATCTTTATAATTTATTTTTACGAAAACGGTATTTTAAAGAATGGTTTTAGCGAAAACCGCATACGAATTGAGAAATTTTTCCGTTCTTTATATACATTTGAAATTTGATCTCTCTGAACACAGTTCAGTTTGCACTATTTAACCATTCCCAACTATTCAGCTTTTGATCTCAAAATTTATGTTTAACGCTATGCTTACGAAAACAATAAATAAGATGCAAAAAAAAAAAAAAAAAAAAAAAAAAAAAAAAAATCCGGCAAAAAATAGTTTGTCGTTACTCCAAAGTCTAAAGGGACCTCTATCGGCATTTTTTGAAATTTATCTTTATAATTTAATTTCTAGAAAATGCCGACATAAAGGATAATTTTATTGAAAACCTCAAATCAATCGACCAAATTTTCCGTTTTTTATGTTTATTTGAAATTTGGTCCTTAAACTTTAATGACGGCTATCTCCTTCGGAAAACGTTTGGGACCCTTGGTCTCCTATTTACAATTGTTTGTCTTGATGTGTACTATCACCCCTCTTTTATTGTAAAAAAATTTTAGAATCACCCTGTATATCTTTAATTATGCAAAGCCACTGAACAATTGTCGGAATTCGAAACTTTTTTTTCGGGTATATGATGGCTGAATAATACCCCTTATTATCCCACCTCCTTTCAGTATTGAAATCACTTCATTTGAAGTTTACAAATGCACTCTGTAATGAACACAAAGCCTTTTAATTTATGCAATTTTGTATTAATGATTTGTTGATCGTACTAATTAAAGTAGCAATAAAGCTTTTTCCTTAATTATTTCGAATGAAATGTTAGAAAATGAATAGCTTGCTTTGAAATGACAACTATTTGTTCCACCTCTATTCGGAGCATAAACAGTCTATTTTTTTCTGTGATATTATAAGCTATTTAAATAAAAACAATATAAAAAAAATACTTAAAAATAAGAAAAAATGTATTTTATCGATTTTTAATACCTCCGTGTCAAATTTGAAGGTATTTTCTTTTATAATATTAAGAAAATATAATATCAAGAAAGAATTTAACCCTTTCCGGCACACTGTGTCCGGTCTGGGATACCTAATTTTAATTCCGAACTTGCAAACGGCAATAAAAGCTTAAATTAAGGATTTCAAAATATCTAAAAAATTCGTTTCTGAATTCCGGCGTCAGTTGATAATTTCTCATTTTATTAGAGATTTTGCCGTGCCGAAAAAGGTTAAAAGAACACATGTTAGATTATTTACGAAAATAACTTTAGATAAATATTTTTATATGTATAATTAGTTTATAATATATGTATTTGTACAGTTAGTCCATGTATCTGATATAAAGTGTATAGAATTTTTTTAATTTCTTTATTGTAACTGTCTCACTTATGAAAATGACAATATATATTTTTTCTATCATTGTGTTGCGATGAAACGTAAATAAAGTGAAAGTATAGTTAAAAAAAACTATGTATTCTACACATTTTAAAGAATAGTACACATTTTAAAGAAGAGTTTTAGCGAAAACAACAAACGAATCGACCAATTTTTCCGTTCTTTATATACATTTGAAATTTGATCTCTCTCAACACAGTTCAGTTTGCACTATTTAACCACTCCAAACTATTTAGATTTGGATCTCAAGATTTAAATTTAAGTGTATGTTTACGAAAACATTTAATGATATGCAAAAAAAAATCCGGCAAAAAATAGCTGTTCGTTATTCCAAAGTCTAAAGCGCCCTCTATCGGCATTTTTTGAAATTTATCTTTATAATTTAATTTCTAGAAAATTATAAAGATAATATAATAAAATTAATATAATAAATATTATAATAAAATTTCTAGAAAATTATAAAGATAATATTTCTATTGGTGTATTACTATGTATACTACACATTATAATTATAACCAAATTGGTATATCCAGTATACTAAAAGATTTTTATTCTAGGTATGCATACATATATACACAGGGTGTTTCAGTTAAACGTTTCAGAACTCCTAAGCGAGGTAGGTTGCATCCTGACGACTCGAAATCATACAGCAATGTGGGGTCGGAAATGTTTTCCTGAAGCGATGATGTACACAGAAGCGCCATAAAGAAAAGACACCGTAAGTGATAAATCGTTTTATTAATACGTGTAAAAAAGCAAAAGGTACTTGGGTCAAAGTAAGTGTTCAAAATTTCTGCCGCCTACTACAATGCACACCTCACATCTCCGGCGCATGGAAATCCGAACATATTAAGTTTATATTTTCAGTTTCCGCGTGCTCTTTACTTTTCGCACCTTTTACTAATAACTATGTACCCACAATCAGAGTTTCCAGTCATTTACTTTTTTAACCCTTCGGACTCCGGCGTCTGTTACTCAAATTTTATTTGGCCAGAACCACTTTTTAAAAAGAAGTTTCCTTCGTACACAATTTCAAAAATGCTCTGACAAAGTAAGGCAAATTTTATTTTCCTTTACTACTGATGACAAAAACGAAGTTTGCAAGGAAAGATGATGTCTCCGCAGCGGAGACAACGGAATGCCAAGGGTTAAAACATATATTTTTTGGTTGGTATCTCTTTACTATGATGTAAAATTCCCCTTTGTTTTCGCTTTATATCAAGGTTCGCACACTCCATGGAATTTCCAAGGACTCTGGCACCACTATTAAAAATAAGAAAATTTACATTTAATTTTTAAACCACAACAATCGCAACCCCCACCTTCATTCAACAATGTTACGTTATTTTTCTGCAGTGAAACACTTTGAAAATGTTCTTAAAATTTAGTGGTAGAGCTGTGCGAACCCTGTATATGTAATTAAATCACGTTAAATAAGGGAATTTTTGACTATTGCAAAATATTGGAATACTCCGGGCATATCGCGAATTTCTCCTGCAGCTACTGCGATTCTCGCAACCAGCTCCTCAGCATTGTCAACAGGGGTGTCATAAACCAGTGTTTTCATATCACCCCAGAAATAAAAATCAAGACATGATAGGTCGGATGACGATTCCCTGCATGAAAGCTCGAAACAATTGCAAAACGCAATCTAGCGCGTCGGAAAAGCCTTTCTGACCCCGCAATGCTATATGATTTCGAGTCGTCAGGATGCACTCTACTCCTCTTAGGAGTTCTGAAACGTTTAACTGAAACGCCCTGTATAAACAGTCAAAGCCTGATTACTAACGGGGAACCCTCACACCGATAAATTTTAATTAAAATTACTCCTGATACAAAAATGGCAGTCACTGATTATCTAAAGAAAAAAATCTGTTTCTTTTTACTAAGCGAGAATGTGCCCCATTGACAATCAGATGTTGTATGCAGGGTGTTCCAAAAATAACGATCTATTTCTGTGAAAACACCAAGCTATTGATTTCTTTCATAGAGGTTGAAGAAATGGATATTTTAGAAGGAAGAATAGCTATCATTTCCTAAAATCTGGATACTAAAATATATGAAGAGTAGCGTCAGCTCTAACATCGGAAATATGAAAAACAAACTCCAACAAAGACCAATATCAGGCTGCTCCTGATTGTTGTCTCTTTCAACTGTTTTAGGAATACTCATTATGGTATCGTCAGACGTTGATGGTAGTTTAGAACGTTGTTTATTCGCCACGCTACCAGTTCCTCTGAATTTGTTCACAAATAGCCTGATACTGGCCCGTTTTGGTTGCTGTTTTCCAAGGTACCGATTATGATTATTAGGTCGCACTGGGCAAAGATAAATTAAGGGGGCCCCTTTCGAATCATTGCAACGTTATTCAAATACAACATATGGTCACTCATATGTGTATGTGTAATGCATAAGCTTATTTTCGCACCGTAGATATAAAGAGATGAAAATTCTTAGCTCCGTACATTCTAAATCAAATATCTTAATTAATAAAAGTACACCTTGTTTTTTCTTAGTACATAACAAAACTCTTTATGTAGATTTAAACATTTGTTAAATTAATTTAAGATGAATTTAATAACTTCAACGTATGGAGGAACCGGAATTGGCGAAAGAAAGAAAATATTTTAGAATTTAATATACGGATTCAGGGCCCCCTTAAGTTCCGTAGCTCATGGGCAGTCCCGATTTTTCCATGCGTTAATAAGGGTCTCTGTTTTCCGTATGTTAGATAGTTAGGCGCTCCTCTTCATATGTATTATCGCCTAGTTTCCAGAAAATGATGGCTATTTTTTGTTCTAAGTAGAACCTGTGAACACCTGCGACAGAAATCATTAGATTACTGTTTCATAGAAATGGAATGCTATTTTTGGAATACCCTATATGTAGGTATATAGGGCTCTGATGAATCTACAATGGTTGCGAATATTTCGAATGTTCCTTTTAATTCATTTTTTTTCTTTCATGTTTTATTGAAATGTATTATTTTGCAACTATATATATATATATTGTAAAATGTTTAAAAAAATGTGGTCCGCAGACTCGAAGACAACCGTAAAGGGGATCAAAAAACATATCGTGCTCAATATTAATTTTTTCACTCATCTGAAAGTTGACACAAATCTTGAAAAAAAAAACTTGGAATTTTATTTAAATGAACTGTGTAATTATTTTAATTATTTGACATGTTGTATAATTAGTTTATGAAGGGTAAGTTTATATTTTCAGTTTCCGTATGGTCTTTACTTTTCGTACCTTTTACCAATAACTATGTACCCACAGTCAGTTTCCAGTCCTTTACTTTTTTAACCCTTCGGACTCCGGCGTCTGTTACTCAAATTTTATTTGCTCAGCACCACTTATTTAAAAGAGGTTTCCTTCAAGTATACAATTTCAAAAATGCTCTGATTAAATAAGGCAAACTTTATTTTCCTTTATTACTCATGACAAAAACGATTTTGCAAGGACAGTTCATGCCTCCGCAGCGGAGACAACGGAATGCCAAGGATTAAGACTCCTCATATTTCTTGGTTGGTATCCCATTTCTATGATGTAAAATCCCCCTCTTGTTTGGCTTTATATGTAATAAAATCAGATTAAATAAGGGATTATTTTTACTATTTAAAAAATTGGTGCCAGTCAAGAAACCTAAATTTAAAAAAAGTGTTTCACTGGTAAAACCGCCCACAATTACTTTCCATTTGAAGCGAAATATTTACAGCTTTTATTAGAAAGCATTTTAAAATGAATTGTAATCATTATGAGAAAAATATTATTCATAAAATATTAGTGTCTCTGAACTTTGAAGATTTGAATAAACAATTCATAAACTATGATGTTATAAGTTGTTCATTTGATAAAATTATTTAAAATTCAATATAAATCGTGATACTTGTGAAACATTTTAAGAAGCATTAAATATATGCAAAATAATTCGATCATAAATAACAATACTGAAAATTGCACAAGTGTAGTTTTATAAGATTCATTCTTCGGATCCAATCGACGAAGAGAAATTTTTGTTTATTTTTGAGATCACATTAATGTCCCGAAATAAATAAATCATCTGCAAGAGATTTCAAAGTAAAGTTTTAGTGAAGCTTCAATACTCCTCATTTGATCTTAATAAAGCTTTTACAATTTAAGAGTGTATTAGAATAGTTTGGAAGTTTTATGTCACTTATATATTTCGAACTAACTCAATTACGTTCTAGGAAATTTGACTGAAGTAGAATGTTCTTAACTTAATAGATATTTTAAATTTTAAAAGTAGTTTTGATTTTTCTTTAAAATATTTTACTTATAACGCATCGATAAACATACAAATTGAATTTTAAACTTGCTTAAAGATGTTGTTTTGTATGGATCTAAGAATTCATTTTAAAACAAGCTGTTTTAAATCTTAAAAATTTTATTATAGTTAAGCACTGAATATCAGTGCCGGAAGCTTTAATTCAAGTAATGCTGATACCAAATATCTGATGGCTATATGGGTGAAGCAAAGTGAATTACTGATGGCAAATAGTTTATAAAAGTCAAATTTCTTCTATTTCATTTTAAACTGCAAATCTCTTTTTAATAATTGTTAAAATTAATGTTCAAAAGTAATCTTGATACATAAGTATTTTAAAAAAAATTAATAATTTAGCGACAATACTTTTTATATGTTATAATATTTTAGATGGATTACATTTCTTAGATTTGTTTAATATATATATATATATATATATATATATATATATATATATATATATATATATATATAGAAATTGGTTTTTAAAGTTTTCAAACGAGAGAATACGTAACTAAATTCGAAGAAATAATTTTAGCATATATATTTTTTTAATTTATATTAAGAATAAAATATGAATGTCTGTATAAAATTCCTTTAAAATGATTATTCTCCTTGGATGTATTTTTATTTAAAAGATTTCATACTGCATAATTTTGAAAATTAATGATAAATTTGTGCAATTGTTCAAACTCGTCTTACGTCAATAATCCAGTAAATAAAACAAAAAGATGAGGAGCCGTATCCAAATATGGGTCATTCTCAGATAAAACAAAATTTTGCCTTCAAATTTTTTTTTTTTTTTTTTTTTTTTTTTTTTTTGTTAATTTTCTATTTTTTTGTAATAATGGAATGTTTGCATGTCTGACATTATGAGAAAAATATCAGCAGAAATTGTTTCCTTATTTATGGTCTTAATTTGTAAAAATCCAAATTAATAATTGGAAGATCAAACTAATTACTTCATAATTCAATTTTATAAAATATAAATGTATTAAAAATTAAGAAATTTATATTTAATCATTGAGCCACGTGTTATTATCATTCATGAAATATAAACATTAATAATGTAAAAGAAAAATCATTTTTGTTCACAAAGTTAAATGGAAAATGATTGTTTTGTAAAATGGGATATAATTAATGGTTAAACCATAAGTCAGTAAGTTTAAATATTTATAGTAATTCAAATTTATGTTATTGATGGTAGTTTATGTGAAATGACGCATGCGAAGTGAAAATGTATTTAGTAAACCTGCTCATTTTCATACAATTATTAATATTTTTAAATTTTGCTTACAGGGTATTATGTACGATTTCGTTTCTCATATTTTCTAAAAAGAACATTGATTTTTGTTTAGAACTTTGCAAATTATAAGCAAAAAACATGGCAAAATTTGGGACCGTTTTTATAAAAAAAACCCTAATTTCTCTACGGGTATACATGCTACTCACATAAAAATGAACACAGGTTGTTACCATAAGGCACTTAATCATAATCTGCAATTTAAACGTTTTTGCTACTTTAGTTTTGATAGGGTTTCTCTCAAGATATTCGTTCTTTTTCAATTTGTTTACGGTCCCCTATTGGATTTTATAAAAAAATCTTTTCGAAAATATATGATATGTACTATTTTGTTTATACATCTGGAGTTTCAGAGTAATTTTAAATGTATATTTCTAGATATTTAACAAAAGGTCTGAAATCGCAAATGTCAAAATTCTTTTTTTGTTGTGACTGTACAGCAAGACAGATACTGAATAGTAACGAGGCACATTTACGCATAGCTACGTCTTTTTACGCATTTTTTCTACCACAAAAATTATAGTAAATTTTATCATGTTTAATTGTCGAAATTTTATGATTAAACAAATGGAAAATGTTTGTACAATTTTAGTGGTAGCAAAAATGCGTAAAATTTGACAGCTATGTTCCGAAATAAGTTTTAATAGAAGTAGCAGATTTATCTAAATGTCGTTTTTATGAAAATTTCCTGTCGTGAATTATCTTAAATCTTCTGTTTGCTTTTATTGCTGAGATTTTGCCTTGTTGTAATTACACGTTGTACCCAGAACGTGTTCAGATTTTACAAATTCACTACTATTAAAAAAAATAATCTTCTACTGACTTTATCACAGAACTTGTGATGATACTTCCTGTCTAAATAACATGGGGAATATTATGTGTATTTATCGGTGGAAAATTAACCACTTAATCGTCGCGCCCGAGACTTCACGGGCTGCAAGCTTCACGGTTTTTATTCAGAATTGTTTGATTCCCACCAGTTTTTTTAAATAGTTAAACTGGTTTTTGTCTGTTATCATTTTAATTGCTATTAAATATGATGAATATATTCTTCAAAAAAGTGGTGGCAATAATGAATTTAAATTTTAAACCGTCATTTAATGCGACCATTATGTGGTTAAAAATCATTCAGATTTATGAACCATTTGTGCATGGTATGAATCATTGGTATGAACCATTTATTCCCCCGAAACAAAGCTGACAAACTCGATTTCAACGTTACGACAAATCAGATATAAGCGGAACATTTACTAGACTCTTTTTTTCTTTTCTTTTCTTTTTTCTTTTCCTTTTTTAATTTTTTACGTTACAAGAAACATGTTTCAATGGATGTTTCTTTCATAGTAAATCCCCGCAGCCCGAATACTAAACCTGAGCAATGATACAAAATTGGTGATTGGGAAAGGCGTGCTTTTTTCAGCTTATGTATAGTCCCTTGTTTTACGGTACCAGTAATTTATAAAAGTTTTTCTCACTTTTTTTTTCTAAGTTTAAAGAAATAGAAAATATATATGTATAAAAAAAATACTAGAATCCAAATTTAAGGAACCGTACATAAATTTTAAAAAAATCATCCCTCCGTAGTCGCAATTTTTGTGTTATCACTCAGGCCAAGTACTCAGGAATTCTTCTTCCGACCTGTTAGGATGTAGAAATCTAGCATGCTGATACTGAGTCAAGGTGGCTTTCATTTATGCTGGTAACAAACCCTTAGATGGTTTGCCCGAACGTTGTTCGGGCAAAACGAATTTGCTTATTGCATCATTTAAAGCTTTTTAACACCACTATAATTTTTTAAGAAAATTTTCATACTATTGAAAGGCGGAAATGTTTACACTAAGTTTTACGAATATTTTATTTAAATAATAGTGGCGTTAATCCGATATTTTCAATTTATTGAACGGAAAAGAAATAACCAGTTAACCCTTTCTTGCGCAGTGTTGCCGGGCCGGCAACACCTAATTTTAATTTCAAACTTGCAAACGGCACCAGTAATATTTTAATATAATTTTGCTTTTACAATGAAAGCTTAAATTAAGGAATTCGTAATATCTAGACAAGTCCTTTATAAATTCCGGTGTCAGTCGACAGTTTCTCATTTTACTAATAGAGTTTGATTGCGCCGGAAAGAGTTAAGGGTTTAAAGTAAATATATAGTATAAAAGCATTCTCATAAACTGCCGTTAAATAAGTTCTGCAGATATATGTATATATTTTTTAATCTTTGAAGCTAATTCTAAAGTATTTTATGCTTGCCTCATTATTTAAAATACATTCAGCAATTTTGTACATATTTTGTAGTGCAATTTTTAAGAAAGTTGGCTCCGATGCATTTTCGCAGTAGAAAAATTTCTTGTGAGTTTTTTAATCACCTGAAGTCTCATCAGTAATTTTTCATAGTTATTCATTTTTCTTTTCAGGATGAGGACTACTTCATAAATAAAATAAAATAAATAACCATTGAAATTTTTTTGGCGAATTGAATATTTCTAAACAAGCAAGAAAATATTATGCGTCAAGCATAGATTAATAAGCATTTTACAACGCATTCAGAATAATGTAACAAAACTGTACCGATTAAAGAATTAAAATATTACATCTCATTTCACCATATAAAAATGTATCAGGGATTTCAAAAGCGAATTTCAGCTGTTCCCGAATTTTTTAGCAGCCCTGTCCTAAATTTAGTCCATTTAAGATAGCGATCCACAACCTTTTTAATCAGAAAATTGTTTAAAAACAGAATATTTGAAAAGTGGCGCTTGCATTGTGTAATAGCAAAGTTTCTTTCATAATATTAAGAAAAATTACTCTGCATAAAAATAATGGTATCAATATGTCATCGAGTACGGGCTGTGCATCACTAATTTAACCCTTTCCGGCACGGGCAAAATCTGTCAGTAAAATGAGAAATTATCGATTGACACCGGAATTCACAAACGAATTTTTTAGATGTTTCGAAATTCTTAATTCAAGTTTT
This sequence comes from Maratus speculifer, assembly GCA_964019185.1. Lineage (NCBI taxonomy): Eukaryota > Metazoa > Arthropoda > Arachnida > Araneae > Salticidae > Maratus > Maratus speculifer. The sequence goes on along the minus strand of OZ025300.1, from coordinate 209,362,890 downwards.
TATTGTAAAAGCAAAATTTTACTAAAACATTTTTGGTGCCATTTGCATGTTTGGAATTAAAATTAGGTATCCCAGATCGGACACAGTGAGCCAGAGAGGGTTAAGACATACATGTATCCTAAAATTCCCCTTCATTAATTTTCTTTTATAAAGAGAATGATATGCGAATACCTTTTTGCAACCCTGTATATAAGGCAAAGAATATATATATATAAAATAATATGCAAAAAAGAAATTAAATTTAAAAGTACATGCCGAATTTTAAAACGCACTCTCCAGAAATTATTACGGAAAAGCAACACTGTAACCGATTTTCTTGGGGGGGTGTCTCTGTAAATTAATAATAAATGCAATGCATTTTTGTTTCAACATGATCGTAGTGAACTTCGTTGATTTATAACAGTTTCAATACATTTGAAATAGCGCAATGTCATTTAAACATTCTACAAATGAATTTCCCTTATATATCATAATGTAATCGAATTTTTATGAGTGTCCCTGTAAATAATCCATTAATCGTACTCACTTCATATCCAATATCAAACATTCTTTAGTGGCCTTAAATAAGGTTTATCAATTGCAAGAAAATTCTAGTATATTTACGGGAATTAGAACGTGGACAGACGGACAGACAAACCGAATGCTTAAGCGCTTTTCAGATAAACATATTTAAATTTTATGAATTTGATTCACATTTAATGGATGAATTGTGGCAAGATGGCACGTATGTAGATTAAGCGAGAAACCTGGATTTATATCGATTGCTGCAGTGCTGTCAATGAAATTGACTATGGAATCCATTGTCAGTAATTGGAATACTTGTTGTTATTATTTTCTCTTACAGCTTTTAGTTTGACATCTCGACGCAAGAGATATAAGAGTGCCTCTGATAATAATTTAAAAAAAAACATACCGTTCACTTGTATGCCACTTCTATTTTAGAGACCTGCCCCCAGAAGAAAATAAACACTTCAGTGCGCCAGCAAATTTCAGTACTGCGCTCGGTATACATACAATTGATGCGGAACGTATATACTCGAATCGGTTTCAGAGTCACCCGTCAGGACAACTCATTAACTTGAGCAGTGTCGGAATATAACAGCTCTTCCAAGTATGCGGTTTTGGTGATAATTTATACTATATTCACTGTAATATTTTTCCGTGAACAGTTTTTCTATTAATTTGAAAAAAAACATTTTTCTTGCAATTAATACATTTTTTAATAATTTCGGGCATAGCGCTTACTGACCAAAATGTCTATTATCTATACATATTTATTGACTATTCTGAAATCGAGCACTATATGATACAAGGTGTAATCAGATTAATTACGCTTTGTACAAGATTTTAAAAACTATACATGATTTTATTTTTAATTTTATTCGCACAACTATGTTTTGGCACATTTTTTAGTAAATTTCACTTGCACATGTTGTTAAAATGATTCTTTAACACTTTGTCTTTCAGTATTATTTTACATGGACGTTTAGCGTAATTATGAAATGCTATAATCATACCAGAAATCTGGCATAAACATATAGTCGGCTCTCGGTAAACTCTTATTGATTGAGGCCTTTTGCGAAATTTTTAATATGGTGGTATATATATGAAATCTCTTAATTTTAATTCCTGAACGCCACATTGGCACCAGAAATTTTCTAATAAAATTTACAATTGATTGAGAACGTGAAATATAGCTTCTTCATACTAGGACTTCCCTCAGAGGGATTAGTCTGAGCGATATTGTTGAGAATATGTATTTAATAATAATTTCCAAATAATAATAATAATAATAATAATAATAGATAAAAAATATCACATCTAAAAAATGTAATTTAACAAATTAGAACGACTATTTGGAAAACAATATTTTCAAAGACTATAATTTTAGGCTTATAAATGATTTCTAAAATTAAGAAAAAAAAACAATAATAACATTCTTTTTAGGGTGATCAAATCGTAGCTTACTTAATAACAGAGTTTTATTAATATGCCTGGACATTTAGAGACACGTTAATATTCCTGGGCCAATCATAAACAAATATTAAATGAAATTTCAGTTTAACAATTTTCGGTACTGTAAATTTTTAAATTTCTAAACATTGCTCATTTTTAATTTTTACACTGTTGTATAAAGAAGAAAATTTACTTTTAAATGCAACTTGTTTGAAACGTGTGTCTCAATTTGTTACTAATTAATTTTTTGTTGGTTTTTAATACTTTTTTTTGTCATCGTGGAAACAGACGTATTCCATTTCTAAACATTAAGCATGGACCCATAAGAAAAAGAATGAAATAAAAAGCAAAAGAATTCCATTTTTGGACATTAAACATAGATCAATTAGAAAAGGAATAAAACGAAATAAGTTGCGGAATTCAGCCAATAAAAACATTCAGTTTTACTTCAGATTTCCTAGTTCTCTACCGAGAACAACTATTTTCCAAATAGTTAATAAAAATATGTTATTTTTAAACGATTATATAGTGCCACAAATTTAAATGTCAAAAATAAGCAAAGTAGATAGTAGAAATGCAAAATATTATATAAAATTCCTATACATGATTAAAAAATAGGAAAGCAAACTATGCAATGCATGCAAGCATGGGGAGCCAAGCATGGGTATAAAATTGGACGTACGCAATGAATTAAAAGTAATGCAGATAATAAAACACTAACAAATGTTGAATCGGGATTTGAACTCTTTGAAATGACGTAAAAATATTAAACAAAAACATAATTTGCTGAACAAATTAAAAAAACAAAATTTATTTCCTACACGAAAAACAGTCAAACCACAAATAGAGGCTCTGGGTAGGGTCAGTGGTGTCAGAGGGTATACATTCTAAGCAGTATACGCTCAAAACAGAGGGTATACCCTAAAGTGTATAATACTATACCTTTCTTGAGAAACAGAGTGTATACGGTATACCTTAAAAAATCCAGAGTGTATGCGAAGTATGTTCCGTATACCCTCCACTACATTTCTGGGTAGGGTTCAAGGTAGAAAAGTTAGGGGCAGATATAAATGCAGCACGTTGTTACGATTGGAACAAAATGGCGATTATGTGTCTCACATGCTAACTCGGCTATCATTGTATAATTATTAATATTTATTTTTATTTTATTTTACTGTCCCTTTTTTAATGATATAAATTGTTTTGTGCTGTAATTATTAATAAACTTTTTTTATTTATCACTATTTATTTTAATAATACAAAATAATGTAAAATTATGCATGTGACTGGTATTTGAAAACAAAAATTTCCCAATTCATAAAAAAAAAAAAATAAATAAATAAATAAATAAATAAAAATGCGGCAACGTGGCAAGTATTAAACATCTGTATCAAAAGGTTGAGCGTTATGAATGTTTCAAATGTATTTACATTTTATTATTTCATACAGATAATGAATCAAAAGAGTTTTATAAAAATATTAACTTCAAATATAAAAAAAACAGCTCTTTTCAACAGAAACTCTTCGTGATATTTTAAAAATTAAGTCGTGTAGAGTATTATCATTTTAAATCTCTTCGGAATAATAAATTTAATACAAGTTAATTAAAAATAAATTTTATTCAAAGATTAATTGTTTGTAATATTATAAGTTTAGGCGCGATTTTAAAAAGTCGTCAAATCGGAAATTAAAAGAATTATTTGTAAACATTATTATTTATATTTGTTTACATTCGATTTGAATGTTTAAGTTGAAAGAATTGGCTTATTTATTGCAGTGTCGAAAAGTTTTACGCCATGTAGTCGTTAATTCTGCGGTTTAGCCCTAATAAATGCCAGGACTTGAGTTTGAAGGCCTAGCTCTGCAGATTTACTAGTTTCATTACATACCAAGGATGATGTACTATTATTTTTTACTATTATTCTTTAATACTAATATTTTTGAAGACTTTTATTTACCTTATTTTTTTATTATTTTCTTCGAACATATAAGGCGGATAAACTTTAAAAATGTGTCATAGGTACAAAATCCTGGCACAGATACCATATACGCAGTGGATTTCGCGCGATTTTTTTCTGATGCCAATGTGTCAGAAACCTCGCTTAAAAATTTTATGTTAACATATATATTTTCTATTATTTTGAAAGAACTATGAATACAAAAAAATTTAATTTACTTATTTTCTAAATTTCTTCAACAAAAAAATCTTCTTGATCCATTAATCAATGTTTGAAAATGTCTTTTTACTTTAAAAATCATGCTTCATATTAATTACTTTCTGTAAATGATTTTTACCCCCCCCCCCTAAAAATAATCTTAAGATTATCTGAAGAAATTGCCACTTTCTACAGAATTTCTACAGAAATTTGAAGAAGATTTGCAGACTTAGCTTTATTTTTAAAATATCTGCAGAATTTTTAAAGATATTCTTAAAAATATCTGCAAAATGGGCCAAATACCTTCGGATTTCTCACAGATTTTGGGCCAAAAAGCTAGAGATTTTCTACAGTTTTTTTTAGTTGGGTATCTTGGTACCAAATGTTTCAAAATCTCCGTTTCATTTCCAATATGGCTTCTAAAATATGGCTTTTTTAATTCTTACAAAACAAAAAAAAATCATTTTTATTTTTACTTTTAAATTACGTAAAAATATTAAAATGCTGCAGGAAATATGTTCATCGATCTCTAGCCTATTTTTTATTTGAGGAATTTTTTTTTTACTCAATTAGATGCTTCGAAGAAAATTTGTGGCAGCGCGTACAAAATGCGGGAAAATGTCTTTTAAATAACTCGTTCAATGTTAAATTCTGTATTAAAAATATTAAGGAGTCGCACTGGAAATAAATAAAACATAGCACTGCCGTGCTATGCTTTAGATTAGATAGTTAATACAGAATAGATAATAATATAATATCTACATCTGTTTTCTATGGATACAGGATTCCATTTCGGGAATTTGTAAATATAATTTTTTTTTTTTTTTTTTTTTAGTTCAGGAATAGATAAGGAAAAATTTTCTAATTGGAAGTTTTATCCTCTGGAGGCCCTATAAAAATTTAATTTTCGTATTTTTTTAAATAACCCCCCCCCCCCCATGGAGTTGCAACTTATCGTGTATCAAAAAGTTCTCCCTTTTTTATGAAATTTGCAATTGGAAGTATGGGGATAGGATCAATTTTTAAGGAGATAGCCTATTGTTTCGATATTTATGACTCATCCTGTACATTTAAAGTAGCACCGACTTTCATAAGCACTGTTGTATCAAATATTGCGCTTAAAAGTTAATCTATTCTTTAATAAATTTTTAAGATATTTTAGCACTTTAGTTTGCTGTGTTCGCCAAAAAGTACACCTAATTTCAAAAGTCCCTACATCAAGAATGCTTAATAAAAAAATATGTAAAGTACGCAAAATAACTTTTAACCGCTATTATAGTTATTTAATAAATATTTTCAAAAACTCTGGTCTCAGTCCATCGTTCCATAATTTGACAAAAGATGTTCTCTTATGAGAAAATATTAACCATTCCAGAAGCCTGAAAAGTTTCTTCCTAAAATGATGAAAAAACTTCCCACAAATTTCTTAGAAGAAAAAAAAAAATATGTACTTGCGTTTTCATTATAAAAGGAAAATTTTTAAAAATTATTCCAGATGCTATTTGTCTCTTTTGGAATTAAAATTAGTTGTTTACGGCCATGTGCCACATTGAAAGGGTTAAAAGATATTCTGAAATATTTTTTTTAAAGAGATGCACACATGAGACTTCTTTCTTATACGAATTGCTTCAAAAGTCTTTACTTACGACCCTTATGTCTCAAACTCTAAATAGAAAAACGAAAGAGAAATATTAAAACCGGAAAAAATTTAAGGAAAAAATAGATTAAAGACACTGATATAATGGTTAGCGCATTCATGATAATGCATTGATAGCAATAATTCATGATAAAACGATCCGATTCTCTTGAAATTTTGGATATAGGTATATTCTGATAAAGCGCTTCCCTGATTAGTTTTGGAAGTTAATTCGATAAATATGAGAGGGGAAACGGGGAATTAATTCCGGGGAACTAATTTTCCCCTTTAATATAAACAAATCTATTCTTCCGCAGAATTATCAGTTTTCGTTAAAAATTTAGGTATAGGATCATTCTGATGAAGCCCCTTCGTTATAGTATTAGTTGTTTATTGGATAAGCATAAAGAGGGGGGACGGGGGCCTGATTCCCCTCCTCTTAATTTATATAAAAAAATAATGTTAAATTATATATTAAATAATAAAAAATGTACATTAAAATTTTACTAGTTAGAATAATAAATTATCCTTGAAGTGCATACGCCTGAACGTGGTACTGCAAATCATGACTCACAACAACACATTGCCCGCACAACGTACGGGCAAAACAGGGAAGCGTTAACTACAATGTAACCGTACTAAGCATATAGAAAAAAAATTAAATAAAGAATAAATACCGACCTAATATGTACAGTAAAACCTCTAAATAACGGACACCTCGGAAATTGTCTGCTATTCGTAGGTGTCCGCTATTGGAAAAACCTCAAAAATTTAAAAACCGCTAAGAAATCCTTAACATTTCATTAATTGATTTTTATATGCCCTAAAATCTTTGTTATATGATTAATCAGAAATTAAAATTATTTTTAAAGCAATGTGTCTGAAAGAGATTTGTACACACCTTTATCCACTGCTTATTACATTCTTATGAAAAAAATCCTGTTACAAAAGTTAACTTTTGCTTGCGATTATATGTAATTTGTTTTTCAAAGTGACGTTATTGGACATTATAGAGTTCCGGGCGGGGAGGGGGATTGCACTTTGCGACTGTTAAAAGGATAAAATCTCAAAATTTTCCTGGGGGATATTTCAATGTTCTGGAAGATATCTCTCCTGGACAACCCGTTCAATTCAACCCTGAAGGTTGGGAGTGGGATTTTTTTCAGCCCATTTACCTGTGATCACAAAATTTTCTGATAAATTTAAGGGTTTTACTTTTTTTTAATTCTTAAAAAAATACTTTTTCATCCTTTATCGCCGTAAAAAAGTGTCCGCTATTCGGAATGTCCGTTATTCAGAGGTTATACATACAAAAGGTATAGGTTTTGGGAGAGGGGCTTGGAAAACTGTCCGTTAAATGGAGGTAACCGCTATTCCGGAGTGTCCGTTATGGAAGTTTCACTGTATTAACGTCATTTGTTTCAGAGTCATCCATTAAGACAACTGAACAACTTGAGAGAAGATTAAGGATATAAATGTTAGATTCCAAGTTCTCAGAGATTATTTATATTTTATTTACTGTAATATTTTTCCGGGATAAATTTTATGCAGTAAAACCTCTAAATAACGGACACTTCGGGAACACAGAAATTGTCCGCTATTGGAAAAACCTCAAAGATACAAAAATTACTAAGAAATGCTTAATGTGTCATGAATTCACTTTTATATGTCCTATAACTTCTATTATATGATTAATCAAAAATTAGAATTAATTTTTAAACAATAAAACTGAAACTGAAATAAAATTGTGCATACCTTCATCCACTGTTTATTACAATCTTATGAAAAAAATCTGTTGCAAAAGTTTTCTTTTGCTTGCGATTACATGTAATTTGTTTTTCAATGTGACATTTTTAGACATTGTAGAGTTCCGGGCGGGAAAGGGGGTTTGCACTTTTTGACCATTAAAGTAGGAAATCTCAAAACCTTCCGGGGGGAAATTTCAATGCTCTGGCAGATGTCCCACCCGGGCACCCCTTTGAATTCCACACTGAACGTTGAGGGGTGATTTTTCTCAGGCCACGATCTACATTTATTTGTGATCACAAAATTTCTGACACATTGCCCTGATGATTTTAGAGAACTTTTTACTTTTTTTATTGTTAAAAAATATTTTTCATTCTTTATCGCCAAAAATGGTGTCCGCTATTTAGAATGTCCGTTATTCAGAGGTTAAACATACAAAAATTTAGGGTTTGGGAGTGGGGATCGGAAAACTGTCCGTTAAATAGAGGTGTCCGCTATTCGAGAGTGTCCGTTATGGAGGTTTTACTGTATTAAATTGAACAAACACTTTTCTCGCAATTGATAATGTTTTAATAATTTCGGACTTAGCACCTACTCACAGAACATTAAATATCTTTTTCTCATTTTGTTCTTAATAAATTTCCTCGTAAATTCCTATGTCAATATTTCAATATTTTTTCAATATTTTTGCTTTTCATCAATTAAATTCATTAAATCAAATCATTGCAAATCTTTCAATATTTTTACAGTGAAAGTGCTCTGTGCAGCTATTTGGTATTAGGTACTTCTGTTGAGACAATGTTAAAAGGATTGATTGATACCGGAAATTATGAATTAATTTATAGTAAAGGCTTTACTATACGCACATTACAATAATGAAAGGGAGGCATTTGTGGATTTGAAGTTTATCTATACATACGATTTCCGCTTTCTTGGACACCAGTATAATCTTAGAGAACATGTTGTTCTCTTAAATCGCAGAAATGTTTCGATTAAAGAATATAGCATTTTCTCTAAGATTTTACTGGTGTGGAAAAAAGCGGAAATCTCATCCCTGTTTATCGCAAACCAATAGAATATTTATGAAATAATAAACAGAAAATTCGAAATAATTAGATGGACTGCATACAGTTTCAGTTTACATTTAAAAATTTATGTTTTCCAATAGTTTATTCTCATAAAACTGAAGGAATTTCTATTAGTTAATACGATGATTTTGTATTTTGCGATTAAAATATTAATCAGAAATTCTATAATCAGAGATATTGGTGCTAGATTCATTGCGAAATCGATTGAGTGTACGCATTTTAATTATGAATGGAATTTTAAACATATACATTTAGATTTAAATTAATTTAAATGTTTTTGTATCCAATTAAAAGTAAAACTGGAAAAATTTTAATACAAAAAATATATCCATTTCGATGACCAAATAATATAAATATTTCTGTTTAATTAAAAATAAAGTTAGAAATACTCGCAATTTTAATTATACACATATATATTGCATAATTTATGTATAGATATAATATTAAAAACCATTTAAAATTACAAAAAGAAGAAAATCGGATTTCTTCCAAAATTTAATATGTTTGAACAACTTCTTTAACCCTTTAATTCCCATGATATAACACGTTCTCGAAATTATGTAGTTTAGAAAATCTGAGTTTACACCAGGCAATTTCTATTGCTAATTTCGATTTATTTAAATACGGAGTATCTGTCATTGAACCAATGCATGTATGATGAAAATGCCTACTGAAGTCGTTTTGCTTGTTTACCTTCAGTCGAAGTCGATGAGTCGACATGTCTTAACCCCTTGAGGGGTGGTGGTATATATTATATACCACCTACGACTGATGAAGATTTACACCAGAAAAATGTTATTAAATTTCACTTTTCTAACTTTGGTGGAAAACAGTCGTGAAATTGCTTTTCCTCTTTTTGATATAACTTTATTACAAATTTCCGGTGGGAGTTCAGAATTACTCGTACGCAAATGCTTGCCCCTCAAAGGGTGTAAGACATATAGATTCAGCAAAATATCTGTTATTAAGTAAAGCAAACATTGTTATTTTAATTTTCTGGTGGTAATTAGGATATACAAATTAAAATATCTGAAAATGTATCAGGCGGTTAGGGATTTAGGGGATTAACATAGGGAAGGATTTAATTATTATGATGTTCTACTCACGCTGTACGAACAAAGGATCCGGAATACACAGCCAAGTCAATTGTTTCAGAGTCATCCTTCAAGACAATTCAATAACTTAAGAAGCAGTTAAATATCAATAGTAATATAAAAGACCTCGTGGATTTTTTATATTATATTTACTGTAATATTTTTCCGAGAACATTTTTTATATTAATCTGAACATACAAATTTCTTGCAATTGATATTACTTTAATAATTTCGGACATAGCAGTTAACTCACAGAACATTTTTATTATTTATAAGGGAGGTGTGCAAAATTGGATACAAAGTATAATCAAATTTACAACGCACTGCGAAAGATTGTAAGTACTATGAATAATTTTATTTTTATATTTTATTAGCACCACTATATTTTAAAGTACATTTTTTACTAAATTCAACTTGATCATGTGTAAAAATGAAAATTAAATTCAAATAAATAATGAACAAAAGTGGTTTTCTTAATCCCTGTATTAACCCCTTCGGGACGGGAGCATTTTACGAAATTTTTATGTTTTGTCACAGGTTTTAAAATACAGAAATTAGTGACTTATTAAATCGAAAAAAAGCTTTGATTAAATAAGACAAAATTTACGGTATAATTTTACTGGTGGCCATAAACACGGACTCTTAAGCATATTGGCGGCACGTACACGTGTCGCTCGTCCCCAAGGGTTAAATTGCACATTTACAGTTTTATGGATTTTCATCAAGCACTGCTGTGTCAAATAATGCAGTTCACCATTTGAGTTCTTGTTGAATAAGGTTGAATTTTCTACCACCCAGTTTTAATTGAGAAACATCAAAATGGCACCTAAATATTCCGCCAAACATTTTTTTAAAAAGGTTTATTCAATTTTTTTTTTGTGTGTATATCATAAACCGAAATTTTTCTTTGCAAAATACTGGTGCAAATATGACATTTGTAAATTTGAAGAAACTTACCCACCAGAGTTCAAAGGGTTTTGTTCTGTAAACAATCAAAACTTATTTGGGTTCAAAAATCTTCTAAATATTCTTGAATTTTCTTTTTAAAAATTTTATTACATACTTAGAATTATAGAATAAAGAAATATTGAATTCAAATTATTTACATACTATGTACAAAATGTATAATATGTACAAAATATAAATGCTTTTACCTTGATAATTTTTGATCATCATACTAAAAACTGGAAAGATGATCCTTTATGCATTTCTGCGTGCCTTTTCATAAAATTAACATAATTCTTCAATAAAACTCAAGACACGCACGACAAACAAAAAATATAAACATTCTCTCTCTCAAAAAATTCTTTTTCATTCCATCAAAAATTGATGCCAACTTTTTTATCTAAACTTTTAACTCATCTCGTAAGATAAAAAATATAAAAGCAAAGCAGACGAAAAAACAGCTTCGCTTCCATAGCAACGAGTCGCGTCTTATAAATAAATTAAATATCACAATTGAAAATTTGCAAACGATTTTCTGTGAATAAACTGAAATAACTTAATTTATCAATTCCTAACATACTCCCACCTTTAATTTAGGCGGAAGCCAAATTAAACTTAAGATCACTTTTGATCAAATTAAGCCCTAATTCAAAATAAAAAATATGTAAATAAATAAAGATAATAACTAAACAATAATAAAATAATAATGAAACATTTAGAGTTCTAGAAAAGTCATTTCAGAGTTCTAGAAAAATCAGTTCAGAGTTCTAGAAAAAGTCAGTTCAGAGTTCTAGAAAAAGTCAGTTCAGAGCTCTGGAAAAAGTCATTTCAAAAGTCTCTTTACTTACTCTGCCTCTTCTAGATGTACTGTTTCTCACCATTCACCCCACCAAGCTGCTGCTGGATGTGTGACTAATAGGACGCAGTTCTTTCAATTAATAGGAAACAGTTCTTTCGAAGAAACTATTGTCTTCCAATACAATGATTTTAAAAGGTTATTGGTTCCTCTAAAATTTGAGCAATTATCAGAGTATATAATAGTCGGCCTTAAACTTCTGCATATAAATCTTCGAAGTGATTGAATGAATCCTTCTGCTGAGAGACTGGATACAAGTTCCAAATGTATTGCCCTATATACTGCACATGTAAAAAGTACAACCCAAACTTTGGATCTTTGCTTTACGAAAAGAGGGCAAAAAAGATCAGCTCCAACAACTTCAAAAACTTTGGAATCTCTGACTCGATCTAGAGGTAGATGAATTGGAGGTGTAGTATATGGTTTTGCAGAGTATCTTTTGCATCTGTAACACTTTGACAATTGACTTCTAATGCTGCGTCTAAAAGAAATTATCCAATATTTTTCTCTTAAAATGGATCCAACTGTTTGAAGTCCAGCATGACAATTCTTTAAATGACATTCTTGAATCAGACAATTCACTACATGATGTTTCGATGGTAATAAAATTGGATATCTGAAAGAAAACTCGTCATCCCGCTCTAATATCTTTGTTTTTACTCTCAACAATCCTTCTTGATCTTTCATAACCTTTAATCCTTTTATTGCATCAGTAGTATTACCAAAACTTTCAGATTGTATTATTGACCAGAGCGACCTTTTCGCATCTTCTTTTTCTTCAATTGACAATTCTGATGGAAAACATATATTTCGATTTCTGCACTTCATTATGAATCTCTTCACCCAACATACGACATTAATAAATCTACCAAATTTTGAAATTCTACTATATATCATAAATTCATGTGAATTAGAACATAAAAGAGTAGGTACTGCAGTTTTCTTCTTTTCCATCATTACTAATTCTTCGTTGGGGCTTGTTTCTGAATGTGGCCAATTTTCTTCTGATAACTTCAACCATTCTGGTCCCTCCCACCATCTCATCTTCAGCAGCTGTTTAGGACTACATCCGCGAGAAGGTAGATCAGCAGGGTTGAGATGACCAGGTACGAAGTTCCATTGTTGAGATTCGGAAAATTTACAAATTTCTCTAACTCTATTGCCTACAAACGTTCCCCATTGATCATTTCTTCGAATCCAAGCGAGAACAGTCGAAGAGTCGGTCCAATACTTTACTGGTATGGAAATACAATTAAAGGCTTTCAAAACAAATTTAGTCAACCTTATTCCTAAAATACAAGCAAGAAGCTCTAAACGTGGTATGGTTACATTTTTCTTTGGTGCAAGACGAGACTTAGCTCCTAAAAGTTGTACAAAGACTGCGTCTTTATCTTCACAACGTAAGAAAACTGCTGTTGCATAAGCTCTGGTACTTGCATCACAAAATGTATGAATAGACCATTTTTCTTTACAACCATAGCCTACACGTCTATTTATCTTCACGTCATTTAAATACTTGAGTTCGCTATACCATTTTTGAAAATTATTCCGGATTTCTTCTGGAAGTGGAGCATCCCAATCTAATTTCGTCGACCAGGCGTCTTGAATTATCAGTTTGGCTGGCAACAATGCTGGGGCTAAAAATCCTATTGGATCGAAGATCCCTTGGGTTACAGCTAATATCTTTCTTTTCGACAGATTTTCTATCTCATCACTAAATTTATAAGCGATCTTCAAACTATCTTCCATTGTGTCCCACTTCAACCCTAAAACCGGAACTATCGTTGTTACATTTTTGCTGAGCACCTTCTTTTCGTTAAGGAAACTGCTGTCTTCACTTTTAATTGGTCCGAATTCCCACATTCTTAATTCCATTTTCGCATCAGCCATGATTTCTGTAGATTTTGAAATAAAATTTTCTAGTTCAGGCACATTGTCGACTGAAGTAACGCAGTTATCTATATAGTATGATTTCATAAGCTTCTCAGCTATCTGTTTGTTTTCTTCATCAACATTACTCAAATGATATCTTATAACTGCACCTAGCAAAAATGGGCTACAAGTTGCTCCAAAAACTACTCTATTGTGTTGATAAACTTGAAATTCGTCAGGACTCTTCCACCATAAAAATCGCAAGAAATGCCGATCTGATTCTTTGACTTCAATTTGAAGAAATGCTCTTCTTATATCGGCTACTACCCCAATAGCTTTCTCACGAAATCTTATTAACACTGCAGGAATTTGTTCGATGAGGTTTGGTCCTTTAAAGAGGCAATCATTTAAAGAAGGAGACCTCCCTACCTTACACGATGCATCAAAAACTGGTCGAACACTTGTAGTAAGACTATCTGGTTTGATGACGGGATGATGAGGTAAAAAATGTCCTGGAATCTTGAGTGCTTCATCTGGTACTTTACTTATAACGCCTTCTTCTTCCCATTCATAGAAAACTTTAGCATATTCTTCAAACATTTTCATTGATTTTAATTTCTTTGTTGAATTTATCAATCTTCGTTCAGCTATGTGTCTATTTGAGGGAATCTCACGTTTGCCGTTAATCCAAGGAAGACCTACAATATAGCGACCTTCTATATTTCTATCAACTTCTTTTATAAAATTATCATGAGCGAGTTCTTCTTCTTCTGCTTTAGACAAAGTTTGACAGGGATCTGTTATACCAATTGTCTCTAACTTCCATAATTCTGGAATCTTCATATCTTTTAAAGCTAGGTTCGTGATAAACATATTTCCATAATTTAGGCAAGACTGTGATGTACTTTCTAAACGACCACAAAGTGTCCATCCAAACTTTGTCTCTATTGCTGTAAGACCGCTCTTTAACTGTTTTACTCGACCTGTAAAAAGTTGTCCGTAGTAATCGCTTCCAATCAAAATTTCAATTTTTGGACTTCCTGCTCCTAAATCTGTGATCCATAGTTTATTTTGTTTAAGCTCTTTAATTACTGATTCTTTTGGTATCCGAGGAATATAGTTACAAATTATATCTTGATCCAAAAGTTCTAAGACTTCTTTCGTTTGTTTCTGTCTATCAGAAGAACTTAACTCAACTTGGAATTTATTGTGAGATTTAGCTTCTGTTTGCGTACCACCAAACAAAGTGTGTACAATAGCTTCAGAAGAAATGGGATGTAAACCTAACTCTTCAGCTGTACCTTTTAAAATATAGCTCTTTTGCGACCCACAATCAAGTAACGCTCGTACTTTCTTTGTTATTCGACCTTTAATAACTATTTCTAAAGTCATAAGGGCTACTTCAGCAGAACACTGCTTACTTGCTATGGTGCTTTGAATAACTTCTGGGGTCTTAACTGTATTTTCTGGTTCTTTACACATTGAAATTTCAGGGCATAATAACTCGGTATGGGGTTTAGAACAAACGTGGCAACGAATAAAAACTTTGCAAACTTTAGCGTGGAGACCAAAACGAAGACATTTTAAACAGCAATTTTTATTCTTAATTTTGGCCTTCCGTTCATTAAAGGAAAGAGATCTAGCCCTAACACAGTCCTTGCTTTCATGAGATTTACTGCAAAATAAACAAAGGCGTTCTTTTGCGCTTAATAGCCCTGCTGCAGTAGGTATTTTACTTTCTGCTTTTCTTAACTTTTCTTTAGGTTTGTCTTTAAAGCCCAGCTCTATAAAACTCGATTTGGCTAATTTGAATCTTTCCTCGTTTGCAACTTCTTGTTTCAGAAATTCCATCAAACTAACTATATTTGCTTTTGTTGACAATGCATTATTATTACTAACAGTGGTTGATGTGATTGAAATATTATATCGCTGCCATGCTTTTAATACATCTTCCGATAAGCTAGATTCTATCATGGGATAGAGCCACGCCGAATTGCTTTCTAAACTTAAACCCATTGATTCTAACGATCTTAAATATGCCTCGACTTTCGTGAATAAATCTGATAACGGAAGTTTATCTTTGCCTTGCGCCTGTACATTAGCTACAATCAATTTTAGGAATTCTCTTACGTACACTTCTATTAATAAATCTTTATTCCCAAAACGTTCTTGAAATGCCTCGACAGCTTTGGGGTAATTAACTGCGGTCATTGGATAGCTCTCTAACAAACGCCTGGCACTGGTTCCAGGTTCTACCGATTGTATAAGATACTGAAATTTGTCACTATTATCCAAATCTATGTCTTCATGAATTTTCTGAAACTGAGACCAAAATGAAAGATAATTTATTAACTGCGAATCGAATGGCTTAATATTTAGTTTAGGTAATTTATAATGCTTTGATTTGGAATAACCGTGATCTGTGCTTTTTTCACTATCATCTTGATTACGTTTATTTGTACTCAATGCTTCACTAACTTTACGCTTAATGGTAATAAATTGATCTGAATAACTTTCATTTTCCACTACTTCATTTTCAATAGCCTCTTCATCGCATTTATCATCATCTAACATGAGTTCAATTATAGCTTCATCTATAGATTTAATTTCATGAATCAAATTTTCTAATTTACTAAAATCGTCTGAAATTTTACCCTTATCTAATGACTCGCTGTTAATTTCTTCATTCAAAACATTTAAAGTTCTGGTAAATGACGAACGTAGTGGTGTACGCTTTTTCTTTAGCTTATTCATCTTAGAAAAATTAAGTAGTAATGCACAGCTTATGAAAACACTATACGCTATAAAAACAATTCAATATCTCAACAGTATTATTCAAATGTACGTGCTCGGGGCGCCAGATTTGTTCTGTAAACAATCAAAACTTATTTGGGTTCAAAAATCTTCTAAATATTCTTGAATTTTCTTTTTAAAAATTTTATTACATACTTAGAATTATAGAATAAAGAAATATTGAATTCAAATTATTTACATACTATGTACAAAATGTATAATATGTACAAAATATAAATGCTTTTACCTTGATAATTTTTGATCATCATACTAAAAACTGGAAAGATGATCCTTTATGCATTTGTGCGTGCCTTTTCATAAAATTAACATAATTCTTCAATAAAACTCAAGACACGCACGACAAACAAAAAATATAAACATTCTCTCTCTCAAAAAATTCTTTTTCATTCCATCAAAAATTGATGCCAACTTTTTTATCTAAACTTTTAACTCATCTCGTAAGATAAAAAATATAAAAGCAAAGCAGACGAAAAAACAGCTTCGCTTCCATAGCAACGAGTCGCGTCTTATAAATAAATTAAATATCACAATTGAAAATTTGCAAACGATTTTCTGTGAATAAACTGAAATAACTTAATTTATCAATTCCTAACAGGTTTAAAGTTAATCGATCTTTTTAATGAAATTTAAAAATGTCTTAATCCTCTTTCGAGCCGTGTCTCAAAAAAAGACACCAAATTTCAAAAGTACTGACACAAAGAATATTTAATTACTTTTTTAAAGTACGTGGCACTATGCAATTTTTAATTTTTAAAAAATACGTTTGTAAATACTAGTATCAGTTAATCATTCCATCATCTGACAAACAGATATACTCTTCAGCGAAAATTGTTAACAGTTTCAAATGCAGGAATATTATGTTCGTAAAATAATGAAATAGGCACCATAAACTTTGAACTAATTTTTTAGAAAACCTTGTCTTTTGCGCTTCTTTTATAAAAGCGAATTTTCATTAAAATAATCTTGGTGTAATTTGACAACTTTAGAATTAAAATTAGCTGCTTATGGTCATATTCCCACCGTCCATGAAAGGGGCCCACTAAGGCCAAGAGATTTTGTCTTTGAAACTGGTAGACGGGAGGGGCTGGATCAAACCTAATCGTATCCGTCGACCAAATCGTTCGGAATTTTTTCAAGGTTTTCTCGAACCTTAGATTACTTACATAAATGTGGATTAAGTCCGCTTAGAAGGAACCCCACGGAGGGCACTACCCCTTCTTCCGTCATATCATACATGCTGATATTTGGCTGTCAGAAAACGCAAACGTACACACGCCGTAATGAATCCTCCTGAAATGAATTTGTCCGTTGCAAAACAACCAAACACAATCCATGAAAGGGTTAAAAGATATAAGGAAGTTTTTTTTTTTAGAACAGATGCACAAACATGACTTATTATTTTTTTAGAATATATTGATATTTATTGGAAAACTCAAGATTACAATTTGTACAAATGAAATGAAAATGACATGTGTTTCTATAAAACGATAAAACGTAAATTCTTAAATAATGAATCAAAAGCTTTTCAAAGCGGTTTCTATTATATAACGACTATTTATCAATATTATAATCCCAGACATTGAAGAATACCCCTTTTTGAGTCACTAATTTCATCTGAAAATTGATACAAGAGCAAATGTATAAAAGTATAATTTAAAATATTTTTTCATAATAATCAATTAACTAGGAAAATCTCTATTTTATATAAGATGCCAATTTATCTAAATCATGATTTCAAATTCGTAATTAAAATTTCAGTGATGAAATCACTTCATTTGAAGTTTACTAATGCACTCCGTAATGGACACAAAGGCTTTTAATTTATGCAATTTTGTATTAATGATTTGTAGAACATACTAATTAAAGTTGCAATTATGAGTTTTCTCTGAATTATTTCACAAGAAATGTTAGGAAAGAAATCCTTATTTTGAATTGACAACTATTTTTTCTACCATTTTTTGGGGATAAATAGTCTGCAAAATTATTTTTTTTCTGTGATATCATGAGCTATTTAAATAAAAATAATGTAAAAAATAATAATATAAAAAACAATACTTAAAAATAAGGAAACAATGCATTTTAACGATTTTTAATATCTTCGTGTCTAATTTTAAGGTGCTTTCTTTTATAATATTAAGAAAATATTTAGATTTTTAAAGAATTTAAAAGAACATATGTTAGATTATTTACAAAAATAACTTTAGATATATTTTGTAAATTTTATTTAGTTAATTTATAATATATGTGTTTGTACAGTTAGCTCATGTATATGATATAAAGGGTGTAGAATTTTATAAACTTCTTTATTGTAACTGCCTCATTGACGAAAATGAGAATATAATTTTTTTTCGATCATTGTGTTGCAATGAAACGTAAATAAACCGAAAGTATATATAAAAAAACTATGTACCGGGTTTCCCAAAAATGACTGATGGATTTTAAAATTCAGTAACTTGCAAACGGTGACAGCTATTTAAAAAAAAATTTGCAGGAGGGTTATGTTTAATGTCAGGAGTTTTTTTACAGTAATTTTTTATTTTAGTTCGCATCTCAAACAATAGGTGGCGCTGACGGCGATTGAAGGCCAGGTGATCGATGCTGAGTGAAGCGTCGATTAAAAGATTTTGTAAAAATTGTTTATAAATTTTGCAATTGTTCATACTCGTCTTACACAAATATGAAATATTCCAGTAAATAAAACTTAAAAAACTATATATAAATCTACACCATTTAACGGTTTAAAAACTATATGATTTGACAAACTTAACATTAAACATTTCGGATTTATTCGTAGCCAAAAATATGCAACGTAAATAAACGCGAATTCACGGGAGTTGACATACATTCCATTTAGGGTGGAGAACATGAGCCACAAGCAATGAATAATGTAGACGACTGTTTTAGTCAGGTGTTAGTGGCACTGACGGCACTGTGGTAAATACCGGGTGTCCCAAAAATGACTGATGGATTTTAAAATTCAATAATTTGCAAACGGTGACAGTTATTAAAATTTTTTTTTTGCAGGAGGGTAATGTATAATGTCAGGAGTTTTTTTTTTTTTTTTTTTTTTTGTACCGCAATTTTTTTTTTATTTTAGTTCGAATTTTAAACAATAGGTAATGTTGACGGCGATTAAAAGCCAGGTGATCAGTGCTGAGTGAAGCGTCGACCTGGCCTTCAATCGCCGTCAGCACCACCTATTGTTTGAAATTCGAACTAAAATAAAAAATTACGGTAAAAAAACTCCTGACATTATATATAACCCTCCTGCAAAAATTTTTTAAATAGCTGTCACCGTTTGAAAGTTATTGAATTTTAAAATCCATCCGTCACTTTTGGGACACCCGGTAAATCAGCCTCTTTTAATAGCAAATTGGAAGATTTAGTGATCAGTGGCTCCAAAAAATTTCTGCTCTTCTATACTTTTCAATATTTTTAATAAACTGGGTCAGCAGAAATCTTTTAATTCAAGGAACTTCAACTCTAAAATTGTTACCTGGCTCTCTAATTCGTATATCTGCCCCCCCCCCCCCAAAACGGACAAAAACAAAAACAATTAATAAGTAATTTTTATTAAGAAACATGCATGCATAGTTCCGGGATTTTTTAATCTAAGAAACATACCAGAAACTTATTTAGTGAATGATTTAAGAAAATTCGAATGTCATGTACATTGAATACAACATGCG
Source organism: Maratus speculifer (assembly GCA_964019185.1). Lineage (NCBI taxonomy): Eukaryota > Metazoa > Arthropoda > Arachnida > Araneae > Salticidae > Maratus > Maratus speculifer. The sequence goes on along the minus strand of OZ025300.1, from coordinate 209,343,038 downwards.
TTAATATTTTTAAAAAATAAATAGAACAACATACATTTACATTAATAAATTTTGTGGTACAAATAGGGTTCGCACAGCTCTACCACTAATTTTTTTCAGCATTTTCAATGTATTTCACTGCAGAAAAAGATTGAGAAAATTGCGAATCGGGGAGGTGACTGGAAGTTCTGTACCTTAAAATTTAAATATAAATTTTCTTATCATTAATAGTGGTGCCAGAGTCTTTACAAAATATAAAGAGTGTGCGAACCATGTACAAAGTATCGTTTCTTCACATAACCCTTTCCGGGACACTGTGTCTGGTCCTGGGATATATAATTTTAATTCCAAACTTGCAAACGCACCAATAACATTTTAGAAGGATTTTTGCACTTATAGAAAGTGCGTAAATTAAGGATTTAAACATAACTGAAAAATTCATTGGCGAATTCCGGTGTCAGTCGGTAGTTTCTAGTTTTACTAACATAATTTGCTCGTGCCGGAAAAGGTTAAAATTAAAAATATATATATATACAAACCGGTTTTTAATGATTTTAAATGAGAGAATACGTAACAATATTCGAAAAAATAAAATAAGAACATTATATTTTTGATGTACACTCAGACTAAAATTTGAATCTTTGAAAAAAATTTTCTCCTGCTGTATTTTTATGTAAATGTTTTATATTGCATATTTTATAAAATTGATTTTAAATTTATGCAATTGTTTAAACTCTTACACCAATATGAAATAATCATGTAAATAAAAATTATAAAACAAATATGTAAATCTAAGACATTTAATGATTTAAAAACATCTATGTTATAAAAAAACTTAACATTAAACAATTCGGACCTGTTCGTAGCCCATAATATGTAATGTAAATAAACGCGAATTCACGAGAGATGACAAATATAGCATTTACGGTTCTGAACATGAGCAACAAACAATGAATAAATGTAGATAATTGTTTTAGTCGGTGTCAGTGGCAGATTTTTCGGTAAATAAACTACAATCATTCAATAGAAAATTGGAAGATCTAGTTATCAATGACTCCAGAAAAATTCGGCTCTTCTATGCTTTCCAATTTTTTTAATAACATGGGTATGCAGAAATCTTTTAATTTAACAAATTTCAACTCTAAAATTGTTTCTTGGCTCTCTATTTTTCTATATCTCCCCCCACTCAAAAAATAAATAAAATAAATAAAAATAAATAAGTAATTGTTATTATAAAACATAAATGCAAAGCTCCATTTTTTTTAACTCAAAGAAAATTATTTTGACGGCCGAAATTTATTTAGTGAATGAATTTAAGAATATTTTAATGGCACTTTCATTTAATACAACATACATTAATATTTTTAAATAAGTAAAACGGCATACATTTAATAATTTTTGCGGTTCAAAATATGTTATCTTCATATCAAATTCTCTCTCTCTCTCTCTCTCTCTCTCTCTCTCTTTTTTTTTTTTTTTTTTTTTTTTTTTGTAAATGTGCTTATAATGTTAGTATTTTTGCAGAGCTCCAAATATAGCAGAGGAAAATTTCGATTTTTGTAAACACATAGAAATTTACATGGTTCTACTGTTCCATTACCTAAATTACCAATGGAATTTGCAACTGAGTTAACAAACAGTCAAACAATTTTGTCAACATAAAGATTAATTCACAATAAAAATAACGAATGCTCATTACATAAAAAAAGGGAAGCAAATAAAACTCATTTTCACGTTGAAACGAAATAATCTCAACTTTTTAAAATTCTTGAGGTAACATAAGTTTAAATGATCATAACAGACACTGTTCATTGAGCCAAAATAACATATTTTGGACAATTGATATAACTATATACTGTAGTATAGCATGTCTGTGAACAAATCACCTTAAAAAACAATTCATGTATGTCAGGGGTTTCAAACTCTGGTTCTTGTTATGTCTCTATGTTTATTATTAAAATTTTATTGTAATCATTCTGTAATCATTATCATCATTGAAACTCAGCAATTAAAGAAGTTGATAATTTCTTTTAAAAAATTAGTGATATCTAGCGATCTGGAGTATGATACATCTGTTATTTGTCATGACATTTCACGCAAAGCAATATTTTTCGCTGCAAATTAACTAATTTATCTTCGTTATTGCTATATTTAAAAATAAAAATATCAGTTTAACTTGATGTAACGCACTTGTGCTACTCAGTGAATGTGTGGATTGAAAAGAAAAAAGATAAAGCCTTTTTCCAATAGATAAATGTTTCTTTCATTGACATAGAAGGTAAAAACATCAGTAGTTGACCATTTAAACCTGAAAAATGGCTAAATGCTACAACAGAAAATACATTTCATTTAGTTAGTTTTTATTTTTATTTAATTTTTAATAATTTTTATTTATTTTCTTTTTTGGCCGATGATTGTGTAAATAGATTATAAATATTCGTATTCATTTAAAATATACAATATTATATTTTTTAAAAGCATTTTAGCTGATTTCTGGCGAATATTTGAGCAATTACATTATTTGTTCCGAAATTGGGACAATACATTCTTCCAGTAACTTTCAATCACTCGTATTAGAATAGATTATCATATTAAAGATGAAATTCCAAAATGGAGCCACTATTCATTTCCTAATAAATCCTAATATAATGCATATTTTCAACAACTGCAACATATTATCAGAATAATTCGTAAATGTTGGTTAATGCCAACAGTCAATTTATTTATTCCGTACAATAAGTCCTTTTATTTTCAATTCATGCATATGCTAAAGTCGTAATATGTATTTATTCAGACTGCTAAAATCTTATTATAAATATGAACTTCACAGCTAAAACTGTATAATAAGTACCCCTAGTGGTGGCTTTTATTTACGCTGGTGTAGAGTAAATATATAATATAAAAAGCATTCTTATAAACTTTTAATAAAATTCTGCAGGATTTTTTTTTAGTCTTTGAAACTTATACTCAAGTATTTTATGTTTATTTCATCTTTACAACATATGCAGCAACTCACCTTTTTTATAATACAATTTAAAAGAAAGTTAAGCCGAAATCGAGCTGCTTGATATTATTTCTAGGTGGTTATAATTTATGCCGGATTACCGGAAATATCTTGAATAAAAAGCATTCTTCAAAATTACCTTTCAATAAGCTCTACAGGTTTTTCTCCCTTGTGAATCATCGAAACTAATGCATAAATATTTTTTGTTTATTTCATCATTTACAACATTTGCAGCATTTTTTTTTTTTTTTTTTTTTTTTTTTTATAATACAATTTAAAAGAAAGTTGAATTCCGATGTAAATGCATTGGCACAGTAAAAGAGTCATTTGAGTTTTCCAGTCACTAGAATTCTCACCAGTAAGTTTTTATAGTTATTGTTCTTAGGTGCCTTCGTAATTTTGCAAATACGTAGCACCTATTGTTGTCGTTCAGTCCGTCCGTCCGTCCGTCTATCTGTCCATTTGTCCGTCTGTCTGTCTGCCCGCATATAACAAAGCAAAAACTACCCCACCGAATCGTTTGAAATTTAAAATACATAATTATTACATAATTTTGTCTATTCATTTCAAGTTTTATGAAAATTGGATGCATAGATCAATTACAGGGACAATCAAAAGTATTCCTTTACATTACAATCAATGCGGAAAAAAGTTTCAAATTCATTCTAATCGTTTCAAATTTAAAATACATAATTATTACCTAATTTTGTCGAGTTATTTCCAATTTTATCAAAATCGGATGCGTAGTTCAATTGCAAGGGCAATCAAAAGTATTCTGTTACATTATGGTCAATGGGGGAAAATGTTTCAAATGCATTTTAATGGTGTTACACTCATTCGAACATAATAAAATGCATATGTATCTATAAAGTACATATTATATATATACATTTTGCACAATCTGTGGTGCAAAGAACATTTGTGATTAATTTACAAGGCCACACAAAAGTATTCCATTACATAATGGTATAGGGAGAACATTATTTACTGCACATTTTAATTGTAATTAACTATTTACAATTTTATAAGATTGATATATGAGAGTGATATTTTTAAACTTTGTTATCATACGAACGCACCACATTTGCTACGCTTTACTTGCAATTTCCAACTTGTTTTTTTTAAGATGGGGGGGGGGGGTATGATTCAATAAATAAAATAAAATAAAATTGCCATTCAAATTTTTTTGGTGACTTCAGCATTTTTTAAAAAGAAAAAAAAATGTACAGTCGAACTTGAATAATTCGAAGTTCAAGGGACCAAAAGAAAAGTTCGAAATTTCCAAAAATTCGAATTAAATGTATTCGCTCAAAAAGAAAAGATAAATAAAAAAAATGAACTCCACAATGAAATATCTAACACAAAAACTTTATCTAAGGATACTGCTACATTTTTTTTTTTCTAATTTAATTATTCATCACTTTTAAGAAAAAAAAAATCAGATATTTTTATTGCTTTTTCGAATGCAATCTTTGAGTCATAGCATATAATTTCAACGTATCAATCGCCACAATAAAATATGCTTTAAAAAATACTAACCGACTTCAAAAAAATAATCAAGCTTGGCGCTAATGGATATGAAAGCATAGCTTTATGATGCATAGCATATGCTTATGATTTGAAAACGGTTGCAACGATGAAAGACAAATCATTATTTTTTTTAATCAAATCCACATTTTTTTTATTCAAATGTTCTAAACATCAGAATTATATACGTCAATCACAGATTATGGTGAATTTTTTCAACACTTTTAGATTAATGTAACAAAATTGGTTCGTTTAATAAAATTTAAATATTATGTATCATTTCGCCTTAAAAATGTATAACGCATTTTAAATCCGAATTTCAATTGTTCCCATCAACAATCGGTAAAATTTTCCTAATTTTTTAGCAGCTCTGTACATAAAATAGAGATTTATATTTGTTAACAACATTGCATTGCAAAATAGATTAATTCAAAAGAGATCTATATATGTCCAAAAAATTCCTTTCAGCAATTTCGCCCTGTAAGGAGAATGGTATGCGGACACTTTTGTGCAACCCTGTATATGGAGTATATTATATACACACAGAAAAATAATGTGCGAAAAGCAAATTAAATTTAAAAGCGTATGTCGAATTTTAAAAGTACTTTCAGCAATTATTAAGCATGAGCAATACTGTAACCGACTTATTTTGTGTGTCCCTGTCAATTATTAATAAATGCTATGAATGCTCTGTTTTAGCATGATCGTAGTGAAATTTAGTGATTTATATCAGTTTTAATACAATTGAAATAGCGTAATGTCATTTAAACATTCTCCAAACGAATTTCCCTTATTTATCATAATGTAATCAATTTCTTATGAATGTCCTCTAATTAAGCCATTAATCATACACACTTCATATGCAATATCAAACGTGCTTTAGTAGCCTTAAATAATCTTTATATATTGCATGAAAATCCGAGTATGTTTACGGGAATTAGAACGTGAACAGATGGATCGAAAGACAAATCGAATGCATAAGCACTTTTCAGATAAAAATATTTGAATTTTATTAACCCATTCGTGCCCAGTATCTTTTGCGTAAATTTTATTTGGTTGGGACCACTATTTTTAGAAGATTTAAGTTTAGTCCATTAATCACGAAAATGCAATATTTAAATAACATAATTATTGCTTTTCTTTTTTACCGGTGTCAAAAACAGTGTTGAATGCACCTTTTGAAGCGTCCCTAAAAAGGGACGCTAGGCACTAATGGGTTAATTTTATTCACATTTTATGGATCAATTGTGGGAAAATGGCAAATATGTAGATTAAGGGAGAATCCCGGATTTAAATCAATTGCTGCAGTTCTGTCAATGACATTGACTATGGGATTTATTGTCAGTAATTGTAATACTTGTTGTTATCATTTTCTCTTACAGCTTTTACTTTGACATCTCGACGCAACAGATATAAGAGTGTCGCTAATAATAATTAAAAGAATTTCATTACGTTCACTTGTATGTCGCTTCTATTTTGGAAATCTGCCACCTAAGAAAAAAATAGCACTTCAGTGCTCCAGTAAATTTCAGACTTGCGCTCGCCGTACGTTCAATGGATACGAAAAGAACATATCAGAATTGTTGTTTTGAGAGTCATCCGTCAGGACAACTCATTAACTTGATTATACCACACGGAGATGAGTCAATGGCATCAGGCTTTGGGGATAATTTATACTGTGATCACTGTAATATTTTTCCGGGAACATTTTTTATAATAATTTGAACAAACATTTTTCTTGAAATTAATATTTTTTTAATAATTTCGGGCATAGTACTTACTCACCGAACATTTTTATTATCCATATATTTTTACTGTCTATTCTGAAGGCGAGCACTATACATAACAAGGTGTAATCAGATTAATTACGCTTTGCGCAATATTATAAGTACTATACATGATATTATTTTTAGATTTTATTCGGACCACTATATTTTTAAGTATATTTCTTAGTATATTTTATTTGCACATGTTGTCAAAGTTAAGGGGTTAACCTCTTAGCGAGAAAATTTTACGAAATTTTTAATTTTTTTTACTGGTTTTAAAAAACAGGAATTTGTATCTTATTAAATCGAGAAAATGCTCCGATTAAATAAGGCAAATTTTAAAGTAAAATTTTACTGGTAGGGATAAATGCGGACTCTTAAGCCTATTTGCAGCACGTATACGCGTCGCTCGCCCCCAAGGGATTAATTTTAATTCCCGGGCGCAACATTGGCACAAGAATTTTTCTAATGAAATTTTCGATTTATTGAATGCATGAAATATAGCCCCCTTTTTCATGTTAACAAAAAAAATGTTGCTCTCAAATTCTTGTGACAATCATTAATTTCTACACTTAAGCAATGAATTTGCCCTGCGCCGCAAAAGGCAAGGCACATATAAGGTTTGCTTGTCCTAAGGGATTAATTGTAACTCGTCTGGACAACAAGAAAGGTTCAAATTAGGAGAAGTATGAGAGAAAAACATGTTTCAAGAGATACTATTACAATGGATTTAATGTTATTGTATTTTTTTATTTATTTAAGCTATTATAAATTAACGAAGTGGAACCCGTCGAAATTCGACGAAAGAAAATGTTTAAGAAGAAACTGTCTCATCGATTTATAATAAATCTACAAAATCAGGTACTGTAAAAGATGCATGTTATACTGGTCAGTCTAACTCTCAAACGTATATTATTTTCAACTGAATTTAACAAAATACGGATTCTATAAACTCAGTTGTCAAAATTAATAAAATTAAACTTAGATTCCATACGTAATCAGTAAAATATTATAAAGATCTGTTAATATGATAAAGTTATCAATTAAGGCTTTTACGATACGAGGGCTTGGTACAACTACGAATGAAACAAAAAATATTCCAAATTAACACTATCACAGACGATATATTTATTATAGTATACGCATTTTAATTTCTAATTTTTTTTTTCAATTTTAAAAGAAAATCGAGTGATTCTGTTGCCACAATAACAAGTTTGGTAATAAAAACTATATAAGAATTAATATCTCAAAAATAAATTGAAATACAACTTTAAGAGAATTTGCTTTTAAAAGTACATTTTTTTTTCTTTAGACGTAAATAGATTTTCCCGGTGTAAAAATTTAAAATGTGCGATATTTAGAAGTGTAAAAATTTACAGTACCAAAAATTGCAATACGGAAATTGCATGTTAAAGTGTTGCCATTCGCAAAATGACGTATGCCTTATGCACATATACGTTTGGCCTTTATAATATAGATGTTAAAATAAACGATTTAAATACATAAACAAATTAAGGGATTAGGAACAATCACAATTCAATAATTCGTGGCTATTTTATTGATGGACAGACTGGGCACTATGAAAGGAGACATTGAATGCATGGAATATATTTTTACTAGTTCAGAACATTTTCGACAAAAATGAAAAAAAAAAAAAGTTATTTCAAGTACCTGAAGTCTGTGAGAAAGTAAGGAAAATGTAAAAATCGGAAATCTGGTTATTTTGAATTAAACGAGGTCAGGAGAAAACGAGTTCGAATAAATGGAAAAATTTAATGTTAGTCTGCCATTAAAATTTTCGGGATTTTATGTTTAGTTCGAATTAAGCGAACATTCGATTTTTGCGATTCCGAATTAAAGAGAGCCGACTGTATTTCGTTTATTATGCATGGGAAAAATAGCTTTATTCTTAATTTCAAATATATTCGTTCGTAAATTCCGGTGTCATTTAGTTATATCAATATTTTCCTAACAAAAGTTCTCTGCGCCCTATTTATCATTTTAAAAATTGAATTTATTAGAAAATATAGTTTCATTTTACATTTTAAAACTTAATTTTCAAATTGTTTATTCGCAGAAAACTGTTGGGAAATCGATGAGTTAGTACGATGGTTTCTTATATTGCGTTTGAAATATTAAAATGAAATTCTTTAATCAGATATATTGCTGCAAAGTTCCTTGGGAATTCGAAGGAGTGTACGCATTTTGATTATGCGTGGAATATTAAGTATATTCTTTTAGATCTCAGTTAATTTAAATATTTTTGCATTCAATAAAAAATAATAGGGGAAAGTTTTTAAATTTTAAAAATATCCTTATGGATATCAAATAATTTAAACATTTAAATTTAATTAAAAAACAAAGTTAGAAAATTTTACACTTTTAATTATATATATGTATTTTAATTATTTACCTGTAGAATTTCTAAAAAAATAAAACAGCAGAAATTTGGATTTCTTCCGAAATTTCACGTGTTTCGTGATTTTTTTTTTTATTTTTTTTTTATTTTTTTTTTTTTTTTTTTTTTAACATACAGAAATATAAATTATAACAAGGTAGAACCCGTTAAATTTTGACGAAAGAAAATGTTTAAGAAGGAATTGTTTCATTAACTTATAATAAACCTACAAAATTACTTATAGTAAAAATGCATTTTATATTGGTACGTGTAAACTCTTAAACAAACGATATTTATCGTCAAATTAACAAAACACTATTTCTACAAAACGCAGTAGTAGAAATTGTTAAAATTGAACTTTAATCGTAAATGTATGTAGTAAAAAATAATAAAGAAATGTTATTATGATAAAGTTATCAATTAAGATTCTTATGCTAGCACAGTACCCCTTCGTTATATCGCGCATTCGGATATATCGCGCACATTCTATGTCTCCCAACTCTTTTTCTGTTTTTTTTTTTTTTTTTTTTTTTTTTCGATTCGAAAATTCTGCTAAGAAAAATAATTTAACGTGCTAAATAATAAATCATGCAAAGTGGAAAAAAGCCTGAAATGAAATAATAAGAGACAGGGGTGGAGGGGGGGGGAAGAGGTAGAGGGTGAAAAGAAAGCAGATGGATAAATCGCATTCCATTGGCTGGGCCATAATGTAATATCTTATTTTTGCTGTCAATTCAATGGTAGGAATCTGGACAAGTGTTGCGAAATTAGGGATTTTGTTCGCATTATGGGGAAAAGCCTGGGGGCACTGATCTCAACACAGAGTTCATTTGTTAATTCGGAGCCCTTCTCGAATTATGTCTGCTAAACGAGTCGGTCTGCGTCTAAAAGTAAAAATGAACGCGATTGAAAGAATTAAAAAAGGTGCAACTCAAATTTCGATTGCTAATGAACTAGGCGGTGGAGCTTCTACTGTAAGCGAGTGGTTAAAAAAGGAATCCAAATTAAGAAAATTTGTAGAAAACGTGGATCAAAGTGAAGGAGTAAATAGAAAAAGAGCTCGAATGACAAATGACGATGAGCTAGACAAGGCATTAATCTTATGGTTCAAAGAAGAACGTGCATTGGGAGTTCCTTTATCAGGTCCCATCATAAAAGAGAAAGCGAAAATCTTGGCGAATAGATATAAAAAGCTAAAGCCTTATGAAGAAATCGATTTTGAAGCGAGCGATGCATGGTTTTGGCGGTGGCAAAAGCGGCATGGCATTGGACGGAGTGTAATTCACGGAGAAAAGCCATCAGCTGACGAAGAAGCTGCTTTGAAATTTCCTGCTAAACTGAAGAAAAAACTGGATGATTTAGGTTTAAAAGACGAACAGATATACAATGCCGACGAAGCTGCACTTTACTGGAAGTTGTTGCCAAATAGAACACAAGATTATAAGAACAATTCGATGAGTTGGATACAAAAAACAAAAGGGCAAGGTGACACTCTTTTTTGCAGCAAACGAAGAGGAAAGTCATAAGTTAAAGCCGTTCCTTGTGTGTAAGAGAAAAAATCCTAGAGTTTTTAAGAATGTAAATAGGAAAAATCTGCTACTGATATACGAAAGCTCCAGAAATGCTTGGATGACACAATCCTTATTTAAGAAATGGTTTTTCGATAATTTTATCCCATCAGTTCGTGGTTTTCTCAGAGATAAGGGTTTAGAAGAAAAGGCTGTGCTCTTAATAGATCAATGCCGAGCTCATCCCAGGGAAGAAGAACTTATGTCATCGGATAAAAATATTAAAGCTAAAATTCTTCAACCAATGGACCAAAGAATAATTGTTACGTTAAAAAAAAACTATCGCGGGAGTTATTGAGAAATCTGTTGTTCGTAGGAGAACGGTCACTGCCTGAGGCTCTGAAAAACGTGAGCTTAAAAGATGCCATGTACATCTCTGAAAAAGCGTGGTCCGCTGTTAGGTCCGAAAACCATTTCCAAATGCTGGTCCAAAGTTTTAAACAATATCGAACTCGATGCTAATGAAGAAGATTCTATAGATATTCTAGTTCAACAATCCAAGTCACTGGGTTTGAACGTAAACGAAGATTATTTGAAAACTTGGATAAATGTAGAAGATGACGAACCGATTTGTGAAACTCTTACTGATGAGCAGATCATAGCTGATGTACGAGCGGACGAAAATCCTAAAGACGCAGACAGTGATGATGAAGAAGAAACGACACCTGTTTCATGAAGAAAGCCGTTGTTATGCTTGAGAAAGCATACGTTGTATTTGAAAGATGCAACTCCACTCATATAAATGGAATGCAATTGATTAATTTTCGCTCACTGATATTTTCTGGAAAACAAGTTGTTTCAGAAAAATCTAAGCAGACGACTTTAGATTCCTTCTTCAGCAGAAAATGAAAAATGTGAATACACATGTGTAATTGCACATAAAATAAAAAAAAGTAAATGGAATTTCTTTGTCTTCATTATAAGATATATTTTACTTGCTATTATTTTACTTACTATTACCCTACTTATAAGGGCCAATATTAGGCTATTTGTGAATGTGGTCCCCTTTCAACTGTCTCAAGAATGCTCTTGGCGGTATCGTCCGATGTTGATGGTCATCTCGGACATTTTTCATACGCTATGTGTCCATCAGAATTTCTTCAGAAATAGTCTGATATTGGCCCTTGTTGATGGCTATTTTCCGCCATAGTAAGTTTCAAGACATGTCTCTTTTTCCTTCAGACACATTTTCAGAAGCAAGGTTGAAATCGGCAGAAAAATATGTACAACGTTCGCTAATGTTAGTTCATTTTTCTTTTTCCTTTCATGCCAAATCTCATAAAAAACTGTGTAATTTAGGTGCAATGTAAATTTATAACTTCGATGATAGGTAATATTCGAATATCGAATGAAAAATGTTTCTTAGTTTACATTTTCTGTCAGCAGGGGGCTGGCGCCAAAAAGATCGAGCGCCACTAATAACATTACAAAAAATGACGCGATTACACTCGGGTTAAAAAAATGGATTGTTGTTCAATTAAACTGTAGAATCATTTTAACTATTTTAAGCGTTGTATTATTAATTTATATATTGTAAGTTTATACATTCAGTTTCCGTGTGGTCTCTACTTTTTGTCTCTCTTTCCAATTAAATATGTACACACACTCATTCTTGAATAAACAATTCTTATACTACTACGTTATAAGTTGTTTATTTGATAAAATTATTTAAAATTCAATATAAATAGTGATACTTGTAAAATGTTTAAAGAGGCATTAAATAAATGCAAAATACTTCGATCATAAATAACATTACTGAAAATTGCACGAGTGTAGTATTGTAAGATTCATTCTTCGGATCAAACAGACGAAGAGCAAATTAAATTTTTGCTTAATTTTGAGATCACATTAATTCCCCTGTTGAATCCTAAAAGGAAATCTTCAGTAAAAAGACACAAATTATTTCGGAAATATGACTGTAGATGGCAGCACCAAAACTTTTGTTCCTGATAATACGAGGCTATTTTGACTTTAATTAATATTATATTTAATTAATTCTCATTCATTTGTGTTTGTTAATTCCCAATATGTGTCAATGTGCCCCAGTTCCCCTACATGATTTTATTTTTATATTTTAAATTACATTTTTATAGTAAATCTCACTTGACCGGCTCTCAAAGTGAAAGTTAAGTTCAAATAAATAATGAACAAAAATTGTATTCTCAATCCCTATGTTAAATTGTACATTTACAGTTTTATGGATTTTCATCAAGCACTGGTATGTAAAATAATGCAGTTCACTCTTTGATATCTGAAGGTTGAATTTTCTACTAGTTAATTTTAACCCGCGAGTAGTCGCGACTTTTTTCACAACGTCATTAGTCGCGCTCGGTCTTTTCGCCACTCGCCCCCCGCATACCAAATATGTAAAATAAGAAATATTTTTCACCTAATATACGAAAATAACATTACAACGAAGATATAAATTTGCAGTTTTCTTAAATTATGCATTTTATTCATGAGATCTGGAGTAATTGGAAAAAGTAAAAATGAACTCGCATTAGTGACTTTTACGTAGACTTTTTTGCCAATTTCAACTTTGTTTCTAAAAGTCTACCTGAAAGAAAAACACAGGTGTCCTGTTACTTCACTAAGGTGCTCGAGAAAGCTTTAAAGTCAGCTACATGGTAGATCTTCGCTGTATTTTTAAAATGATATTAGTTAGGAGAAGATAAGTTATACGGGCGGCGAAAAGACCGACACGCGACTACTGACGGGTTAATTACGAAACGTAACAATGGCACAGGAATATTCATCCGAACTTATTTAAAAAGGGTTTAACCCATCTTTTCGTATTTATCGTAAACCGAAATTTTTCTTTGAAAAATACTGATGCCAATGTGACATTTGTAAATTTGGAGAAATTTACCCAGCAGAGTTGAAGGGTTTAAAAATAATCGGTCTTTTAATGAAATAAAAAAAAATATCTTATGCATTTAGCGAGCGGTGTCTCCAAAAAAATACACCAAATTTCAAAAGTACTGACAAGAAGAATATTTAATTACTTTTTCCTTTTTGAAAAGTGCGCGGTATAATGCAAGTTTTTATTTACTAATAAAGATGTTTGTAAATTCTGGTATCAATTAATCTTTACATCATCTGAGTAATTGATGTACTCTTCAGCGAAAAGTGATTTCAGGGCAGAGTAATTCTGTTCATAAAAATAATGAAATACAGTCGAGACTCTCTATCACGAAATCCACCGTTCCAGTAAAAAATTTGTTATATAGAGAAATGCGATGTATAGAGATATGTGTTAAAAATCGTATTTAATGTGTGAAATTTGGACAAATATTTTTTTTTTGACCTTTTGAATTAAGAATTTGAAGCGTTTAAAATTAAATATTAACCTAACCTTTTATTTCTTAATTATTTAAGCTGTTTCAAAAAAGAGAACAGCAATTTATTTGAAAGCGTAATGGAAATCAAGTAAGAGACTTGCATTAATTTCAGACGAAAAAATCTGTAATTTTTTTGTTGTTTTGATTTTAAAATTGTTACGCTCTCAAAAAAAATAAAGAAAAAAAAAGGCTCAAATTTTAGCAGGGAATGAAAAATTCTAGTTAACATTTCCCTCCATTTGAAGGCCTCTCTTACGTTACTTTCATTGATTCCTGTCTTAAGTGTGTATCAATCCAATTGACACTGTTTTGGGAAGGATGTGGAAAGGTGTGCGGGAGGTGGGATGAATTCGTTGGATTTAAAGAACAAGGAGAGAAGTAATATAAAAAGAAAAAACTCAGCACTGACGACAAATCAAAAATAAGTGATGGAAAATTGATTCCATATGATTTCGAATCTTTTTTTAAAACTGAATAAGTTAAGACAAATTTATGAAAAAATTCGTTGTATGGAGATAGAATTTCGCTATGTAGAGAGTGTTTTTAATGCAATCGTGCGAAAAGGGGGCCGTTCCTACTAAAAATTCGTTATATAGAGAAATTCGATGTATGGAGTTTCATTGTAGAGAGACTCGACACTATTTGTGAGCCACCATAAATTTTAAACTAATTTCTTAGAATTTTTCCTGACTTTTGCGCTTCCTTTATAAAAGCAATATTTCATTAAATTATCCTTGATGCAATTTGACAACTTTGCAATTAAAATCAGGTGGTTATGGCCATATGCCCACCGTCCTTGAAAGGACCCCATTAGTACCAAGAGGTTCTGTCTTTGAAACTGGAAGACAGGCTGGGACGAACCCAATCTTGCCCGTCGGCCTAATCCTTCAGTCTTTTCGTGGGTTTCTGCGAACCTTAGATTTCTTATGAAAATGCGGATTAGGTTCCTTTATAAAGCACCCACGGGGGGCATTCCACCTTCTTCCGGCCTATACCTATCATGCTGATATTTAGCCGTCACAAAACAACCATAAACAATCAACTGTCCTTGAAAGGGTTAAAAGATATTCAGAAGACTTTTTTTTAAATCGATGCACAAAAAAAACTTAATTTTTATTAGAACATATTGGTATTTATTAAACAACTCAATATTACAATTTTTACAAATTAAATGAAAATGGCATGTGTTTCTATAAAACGATAAAAGGTAAATTTTTAAATAATTAATGAAAAGCTTTTGTATGCGGGTTCTATTATATTACAAATATTTATCAAGAATTATAATCACAGGATACAGAAAATATTCCTTTTTTTATACAGAAATTGCATCTGAAAATTGATATAAGTACAAATGTAAAAAAGTATAATTTGAAATCTTTTTTCATAATAATCAATTAACTTGGAAAATCTCTATTTTATATAAGATGAATCTTTATCTAAATCATGTTTTCAAATAAGTAATTAAAATTTCAGTGTTGAAATCACTTCATTTGAAGTTTACTAACGCACTCCGTAATGAAAATAATCCTTTTAATTTATGCAAATGTATTAATGATTAATGTATGAATGTATTAATGTAGTATGTATTAATGTATGTTTAATATATTAATGTATTAAAGATAATGTATTAATGATTTGTAGTACTTACACATTAAAGTAGCAATAAAGCATTTCCACTGAATTATTTCGAACGAAATGTTAGAAAAGAATACCTTGCTTTGAATTGACAACTATTTGTTCCACCACTGTTCAGGGGATAAATAGTCGGTATTTTTTTCTGTGATATTATAAGCTATTTAAATGAAAATAATGTAAAAAACAATACTTAAAAGTAAGAAAAAATGTATTTTATCGATTTTTAATATCTACGTGTCTAATTTTAACGAATTTTCTTTTATAATATTAAGAAAATATAACATTAAGAAAGAATTTAAAAGAACGCATGTTAAATTGTTTACAAAAATAACTTTAGATATATTTTTTATTGTTATATTTAGTTAGTTTATAATATGTGTATTTGTGCAGTTACTCCACGTATCTGATATAAAGGGTATTAGAATTTTATAAACTTCTTTATTGTAACTGTCTCATTTATGAAATTGAGAATATGTTTTTCTTTCGATCTTTGTGTTGCGATGAAACGCAAATAAGCCGAAAGTTTAGTTAATAAAAACTATATATATAAACACATTATAATTATAACCAAATTGGTATATCCACTATACTAAAAGATTGTTGGTCTACGTATATATACAGGGTGTTTCAAAAATGACAGGTATATTTGAAAAATCAATCAAGACAAGAAAGACAACATTTGTTGCAATATGTTTGGAACAACAATAAATTTTCAGGTATAAAACTTTTGAAATTAGTTAAAATTTTCAGCAACAGATGGTGCTGCAGGCAATTTGAAAGCTATAGTAGAAAAGGCAATCTGTGAGTTTGCCATTCTGTAAAGCCTCTGTCCCTATCCGCGAAGACACTCGCGAGCTGAAGCTATTCCTATGGGAAGGTTTTTTTGTGATAACTCTTTCTCATTTTGACATTTTGAAGGTTTTTTTTTTTTTTTTTTTTTTTTTTTTTTTTTTTATAGCATTGCATTGCATACATGAGCTCTCTCTGAAGATCGCTCCTTGACTGCTTTTTCGATTTTGGTCGCAGATGTTTTTTATAAAGTTTCTTTCACTTTCGAAATCTGTTTTGGAAGTAGAAGTAACTTTATAGAAAATATCTGCGACCAAAATCAAAAAATATAATCAAGGAGTGATCTTGAAAGGGACCTCAGCTATACAATGCAATGCAATGCAATGCAAAAAAAAAATTAAAAAATGTCAAATTGCGAAAGAATTAATACAAAAATGCCTCCCCATAGGAATAGCATTTAGCTCGCGAGTGTCTTCGCGGACAGGGACAGTAGCTTTACAGAATGGGAAACTCAGAGATTGCGTTTTCTACTATAGCTTTCAAATTGCCTGCAGCGCCATCTGCTGCTGAAAATATTAAGTAATTTCGAAAGTTGTTTGCCTGAAAATTTACTGTTGTCCCAAACATATTGCAACAAACGGTGTATTTCAAATGCTGTCCGTTTAATTTTTATTCATTTTTCAAATATACCGGTCATTTTTTAAACACCCTGTACATATATATGTATATAAACAGTGATAACCTGATTACAAACGGGGGACACTCACACCGATAAATATTAATTGAAATTGCTCCTGATACCAAAATGACAGTCGCGGATTATTTAAAGAAAAAAAAAATGTTTCTTTTTACTAGCGAGAATGTGCCCCATTGACAATCAGATGTTGTATACAGGGTGTTCCAAAAATAATTATGCATTTCTATGAAAACACTAATCTATTCTTTTCTTTCATAGGGGTTTGAAGAAATGCTCACCTTAAAAGAAAGAATAGCTTTCATTTACTGGGTAATAAAATGTATAAACATTAAAACATGAAAGCATTAGTTGTGTCAGCTATAACATCGAAAATATGGAAAACAGACATCAACAAGGACCAATATCAGTCTGCTTGTGATTGTGGTCTCCTTTCAACTGCCTCATGAACACTCCTTACGATATCGTCAGATGCTGATGGTCGTTTAGGACGTTTTTCAACCGCAACGCCACTGGTTCATCTGAATTTGCTCACAAATAGCCTGATATTGGTCTTTATTGTTAGCGATTTACCGTATGTTCCATAGTTTAATTGGCGCTCCTCATCATATGTTTTATCACCTAGTTTCCAGGAAATGATGGCTATTTTTTGTTCTAAGTACTGTGAAAACCTGTGACAGAAATCATTAGAATAGTGTTTCATAGAAATGAATTGTTATTTTTGGAACACCCTATATGTATGTACATAGGGATCTGATGAATCTACAGTGGTTGTAAAAAATTCGAATGTTCCTTATTAGCCTCCGATGCTATTTGTTTCAGACAAGCTAAAAATGTCGTGTCATCAGCCCTGAATTTTCTACTCAACTGATTTTGATAATTATTATTTTAAATGAAAGCTATTTATTTGTAGTTGTGCCCATTTTAGTTATTTTTTAATTTATTTCCATTTTTATATTTTATTTTTAATTTTAAAAGCTTTTTCATGACATTTCTTCAAAATGGTGGCAACACAGTTTAGTTTTTCTCTCGATAATAAAAATTTATTTTTCAAAATGATTGCGTATAATTATGCACTAATTGAGATAAAATAAATATTGTTACGACTTTTGTAAATAGTTGGTGTTTGTACTGTAAAATAATGTAAATAATCTTATTAAGCTCCATTTCTTTACTAATATTAGTTTTTGTTACATTGTCTCTGTTATCAAGCAAACTTGTCTATTATTTTCAGTGTATGTCTATGGCAGATTAACGAAATATTAGCGATATCGCCAAGTTGGCGTCACTTTTGGCGACTAATTTTGGTCGCCAAATTTGGCGATATATCGCCAAGTTGGCGACAAACTTGGCGATTGTTGGCGATGGTAACCCTTCCCTCTTAATGGTAACCCCCCTTTAGATATACTGATACATTGTTTGTTATTCCGTGGATTTTTCGAGTAGGTTCTAGAAATTTCTAGCACATGCTACGAGACTATATATAAGGAGAGCGATACGAGCTGTTGTTGTCATTATTTACCAGTCAGTCATTGAGTGAACAAGGCGTAAGCAAGTTTGCTTGAGTTTCATCTATGTTGTTTTGAATGTTATTAAGTGTTGAGACGTTGTATAAAGAGTCTTTGGGGTCTAAAGCTGTAATTGTACGATAGATTTGAGCAGTTATTTTTGAATATCCAGTAATATTTGTGAGTTTCAAAGACTCTGTTGTTCTGAAGTCTGTAAATAAATTATTTTCTACTTTTCTAAGAGCAAGAGTTTGAAGTTGTCTAACCATAAGATCAAAAGAACCCAATATACGCTACAATTTTTGGTGTCAGGAGTCGGGTTCTTATGGCGAAAACACGAACAATGGACGTACAACTGAAAGAACTGTTAGAAGCTATTAACGGATTAAGAACAGAGCTGACCAATAAAATTGATAAAGGCCAAGAAGAGTTGACGGATAAAATGAATAAAGGCCAAGAACAGTTGGCGGATAAAATGAATAAAGGCCAAGAACAGTTGGCGGATAAAATGAATAAAGGCCAAGAAGAGTTGGCGGATAAAATGAATAAAGGCCAAGAAGAGTTGGCGGATAAAATGAATAAAAACGAAGAAAGAATGGAACAGTTGACAAACAAAATTGACAAATGCCAAGAAGAAGTGACCGAAAAGATTAATATAGGCCAAGAAGAAATGAAGAAAACTTTAGAAGAAAAGTTCTCGTCGGTAGAGAGACGAATAGAGGAAGTAGAAGAGAAAATTCAGAAAGAAGTTAGTAATGTAGAAGAGAAAATGGAAAGGAAAATAGAGGAAGTAGAAGAGAAAATTCAGAATGATGTCAGAAATGTTGAAGAGAAAATGGAAGGAAAAATAGTTGAAATAGATGAAAAGCTAAATAAAAGAGTACAAGATCTCGAGAAGAAGCTTTCAGCGTCTAGTGGTAATTATGAAGAATTTAGGAATCCGCCTGCTTCTCCCGTGCACATCAAGCTGTCGACATATGACGGAAAGAGTTCCTGGCAAGTTTACAAGACCCAATTCACCATTGTAGCCGAAGCGAACAAATGGAGTGACGAGGTGAAAGCTTGTCAACTGGCAGCATCTTTAAGAGGAGAAGCCGCCGACGTGCTGCAAACATTGCCCAATATGACGCAACTCAATTTTGAGACTTTAAGTTGTGCACTTGAAATGAGATTCGGCGAAAAATTCTTCAAGGATTATACGAGAATACAAATGAAGAGCCGCCATCAAAAATCGAGTGAAACCCTTCAAGAGTTTGCCTCGGAAATTGAACGGCTTGCAAATTTAGCATTCATTGACTGTCCAACAAATGTACGGGAAATGCTGTCACTGCAATATTTTGTAGACGGATAAAAGATCCAGAAGTGCAGAGAGCGGTACGAATGGCAGATGTACAGGATTTAAAGGTTGCACTACTATATGCCTTAAAGTTGGAAGCAGCTACACAAGCCAGCCGAAGAGATCGTCATTCAGTCCGAGGGGCAACGGTGAACAAAAGCTCAGACACTGAGAACGACGTCTTGAAAGAAATTAGGAAATTAAATCAAGAGATTGAAGCTTTAAAATATGGAAGAACAAGCGCAAGAAGACAGAATCTCACGTGCTGGGGATGCGGTGATACAGGACATCTCCGAAGAAATTGCCCCAAAATCCACGAACGTGAGATAAATTCAAACAGTCAGCAGGGAAACTAAATTTTGGCCATCTCGCGGGGCGGAGGTTGCCAGAGAATGAAAAGCCCCACCTGAAGATCCTCCAGATATCAAAAATGAGTGGCGGTGATAATGAATTATATGTGATAGGCTTTATTAACGGAATTCAATGCCGTATGATTGCCGATACAGGAGCCAATGTGACAATAATAAGAGAAGATTTGGCTCGAAAATTGAAATGTAAACTCATCTGGACTCCACCATGCGTTACCCTGCAAACTGTGACGGGCGACAAGATAGGCATATATGGAAAGGCCGATTTAACCATCAACTTTGGAGGAACGAAATATTACCATACGGCATATGTGGCTGACATAACAGATCCTTGCTTAATCGGACTAGATTTTCTGAAGAAATTTGGCTTCAAACTTGATTTCAAAAATAATAAAATGCTCTCTAAATTTGAAGAAATAAGTCTTTTTGGATTACATAACGAAATTGAATGTAAACAAATAGTAACAGCCAAAGAAGACATCCATCGAGATCCAAAAACAGAATTTTTAGTTCCAGCTGAAATTAAAAATGAAACTAATTACCGATTTGGCCATATAGATTATCCAGAAGACAATAGTACACAACCAGGAGTGTTGGTGGCTTCTTCTGTAGTAGACCTCTCGAAAAAGACCATTCCAGTCAGAATTGCTAACATCAGTGATAAGACGAAGACTATCAAGAAAGGAGAGGTGATAGCGTCATGTGCTCCTGTGACGTGCATAAGTCAAAATTCCAGACACTCTGAGAAAACTTCAGATAATTTAGTCAAGGATTTGTTACAAAATACAGACTTAGATCCAAAACAGATGGAAGCTGCGGAAAATTTAATTAGAGAATTCCAAAGTTTATTTTTCCAAACATCTGAAGACTTTGGACGAACTAAAATGGCACAACACCGAATTGACACGGGAGATCACTCTCCTATTAAACAGCACCCTAAACGATTACCTTTTGCCAAGCAAGAAGAGGTGCAGAATTTAATTAAAGATATGGAAGAAAATGACGTCATCGAACCATCGACAAGTCCATGGGCGTCTCCCATTGTATTAGTAAGAAAGAAGGATGGTTCAACAAGATTTTGTGTAGACTACCGCCGACTGAATGACGTCACTAAAAAGGATAGTTACCCTCTACCAAGGATCGACGACACTCTCGACACACTTGCGGGCAACACTTGGTTCTCGACTCTGGATCTGAAGAGTGGTTACTGGCAGGTAGAGATCCATCCCGACGACCGCGAGAAGACTGCCTTCACAACGGGACAAGGATTATGGCAATTCAAGGTAATGCCTTTTGGTCTATGTAACGCACCTGCAACTTTCGAACGGCTTATGGAAACGGTTCTCCGGGGGCTGTCGTATGAAGCATGTCTTGTTTATTTAGATGACATCATAATCATAGGAAAATCTTTTGACGAACATCTGAACAACCTCAGGCGGGTGCTACAAAAATTAAAGGAAGCTAATTTGAAGTTAAGCCCTTCGAAGTGCAGTTTGTTTCGTAATGAAGTCGCCTACCTTGGACACATCATTTCGGCGGAAGTCGTTAGGACTGATCCGGAGAAGATATCCGCCGTGAAAAATTGGAATCGTCCAGCAGATGTTCACCAGCTTCGAAGTTTTCTAGGATTATGCACCTATTACAGAAAATTCGTCAAAGGCTTCTCGATGATTGCAAGACCACTTCATAAATTAACAGAAGCCAATCAAAAATTTATGTGGACACAGGAATGTGACGCTGCTTTCGAAAAGCTTAAGGAGGCCTTGACATCCACTCCAATTCTGTCGTATCCTCAAATCGATAAACAGTTTATACTTGATACGGATGCAAGCAACGAAAGCATTGGCGCTGTACTGTCCCAGGAAATCGGCGGTCAGGAGCGTGTTATCGCCTATTTCAGCAAGTGCTTGTCAAAGGCCGAGCGAAACTACTGCGTAACAAGAAAAGAGCTTCTTGCTGTAGTGAAAGCCATAGACCACTTTCATCACTATCTTTACGGTCGAAAGTTCCTGATCCGAACTGATCATGCTTCTCTAACTTGGCTATTGAATTTTAAGAACCCTGAAGGCCAGATAGCCAGGTGGATACAAAAGCTTCAAGAGTACGATATGGAGATACGCCATCGAAAAGGCTCATTACATGGAAATGCAGATGCTCTCTCAAGAAGACCCTGCTCAGAGAATTGTAGATACTGCGACCGGGTTGAGAAGAAATTTAATGTCAAAGGTCCTATAGTAAGACAAGTTACAACTGGGTCTACATCATCGCAAGATCCGTGGAGTGACGAGAGCCTGCGTAAAGATCAAATTGCTGATCCTGAAATTAAGCAAATTCTAGAGCTGAAAGAGGAGTCCAACAGGAAGCCCAGCTGGCAAGACATGGCCCATTACCATCCTACGACTAAACGTTATCGGGCTCTCTGGGATTCCTTACATTTGAAGAACGGCATCTTGTACCGAAAATGGGAGTCTGACGATGGAAAGACATGTAGATGGCAACTACTACTCCCTAAGTCGAGAATTTCTATGGTCCTTCAAGAACTGCATGGTAGTCCCACAGGAGGTCATTTTGGTGTAATGAAGACCCTGCAAAAGGTTCGAGAGCGTTTCTACTGGAATAATGTTCGCAGTGATGTGGAGAAGTGGTGACGAACTTGTGACACCTGTGTAGCACGTAAAGGTCCAAAGAAGCGCACCCGTGGACGATTGCAACGTTATAATGTAGGAGCTCCTTTCGAACGAATTGCACTAGACATCCTGGGTCCACTTCCTAAAACATCTGATGGCAATAAGTACATCCTCGTTGTCATGGACTACTTCACTAAGTGGCCTGAAGCATATGCCATTCCTAATCAAGAGGCGGTAACCGTAGCAGACATACTGGTTCAACACTGGGTTTCCAGATACGGAGTTTCTCTTCAAATCCATTCTGATCAAGGAAGAAACTTTGATTCGGCTGTGTTTAAGGAAATGTGCGGACTACTCGGCATGGACAAAACTCGAACAACACCTCTACACCCTCAATCGGACGGCATGGTGGAACGGTTCAATCGTACCATCCTAAATAGCCTCTCTCTCCTGGTGTCTAGAGACCAACAGGACTGGGACAAGAAATTGCCTCTTTTCCTGCTTGCCTACAGGAGTGCCACTCATGAGGTCACTGGTTATTCCCCTTCTCAAATGCTCTTTGGTCGTGATCTTCGTCTGCCTGCTGATCTTTTGTTTGGCCGTCCTCCTGATGCTCCTTCATCGCCTGAGGAATATGTCGATGAAATCCAGGCACGGATTGAGGAGATTCATTGTCTAGCGAGGAACCGAATTGGACTGGCATCAGAAAAGATGAAGACACGGTACGACACAAAGGCAACTGGACATGAGTTCAACGAAGGTGACAAAGTTTGGTTGTGGAATCCGATACGTCGTAAGGGACTGTCGCCAAAACTACAAAGAAACTGGGACGGTCCTTACACAGTCGTCAACAGGCTGAATGACGTCGTCGTACGCATACGAAAATCGCCACACACCAAACCCAGGGTCGTACATTATAACCGGCTAGCCCCTTATTTTGGCCAAAGTGATTAAAAATTCAAAACTGGAATTTCAGACCATGGTCATGAAAGTCACTTTTTGTAAATATGTAAATAGTGATTAGTTCTTATTTATGTAAATTTTATTACTATTGTTATTATTTATTTGTTTATTTATTTTAAGTGTTTTCCTCTAACTCAAGGATTGCACTGCCCGGGACGTGCAGTCTTTGAGGAGGGGGTAGTGTTACGAATTTTGTAAATAGTTAGTGTTTGTACTGTAAAATAATGTAAATAATCTTATTAAGCTCCATTTCTTTACTAATATTAGTTTTCGTTACATTGTCTCTGTTATCAAGCAAACTTGTCTATTATTTTCAGTGTATGTCTACGGCAGATTAACGAAATATTAGCGATATCGCCAAGTTGGCGTCACTTTTGGCGATATATCGCCAAGTTGGCGACAAACTTGGCGATTGTTGGCGATGGTAACCCTTCCCTCTTATTGGTAACCCCCCTTTAGATATACTGATACATTGTTTCTTATTCCGTGGATTTTTCGAGTAGGTTCTAGAAATTTCTAGCACATGCTACGAGACTATATATAAGGAGAGCGATACGAGCTGTTGTTGTCATTATTTACCAGTCAGTCATTGACTGAACAAGGCGTAAGCAAGTTTGCTTGAGTTTCATCTATGTTGTTTTGAATGTTATTAAGTGTTGAGACGTTATATAAAGAGTCTTTGGGGTCTAAAGCTGTAATTGTACGATAGATTTGAGCAGTTATTTTTGAATATCCAGTAATATTTGTGAGTTTCAAAGACTCTGTTGTTCTGAAGTCTGTAAATAAATTATTTTCTACTTTTCTAAGAGCAAGAGTTTGAAGTTGTCTAACCATAAGATCAAAAGAACCCAATATACGCTACAATATATTTACCGAGAAATAATATTAATAATGTAAATAAAATAACAGAAAATAATTTATGATAAAAATTAATGTCTAAATCAAAATAAGAGAAATTTCAAATGAGGAAAATGATGTCATTCAGCAACGAGATAAATGGGAATTACAATATTATTACGGATGCCTTTTTCATATTACAAATATCAGCAACTTTTAAAAAACATTTGAAGAGAAAATGACGTCACTATTTAAAACATCGCATTTTTACTCATAACGATATTAGGTACAACTTTGTTATCCCGTCGATCAATTTCGCCAAATTATACAAATCGCCAAACTAATAGCCAAATTATACATATTGACATAATTTTTATTTTAAATAACGAAAAAAAACAAATAATTAGTTGAATATTAATAAAAAGTCGAAATAAAAATCACTTAATGATATTTCAAACACATGAATCGTATTTAATGCCATTGAATGTGACATTCACGATCATCCATTATTGGCATTTAATCTTATAGTTTGGTGATAATTTTTTGGGTCGACGGGATAACCTAGTAATACCCGATATTACATTGCAATATTTCTTTTCATTATGGACACTGAGATTGAGATTTTACTTTCAGATGACTTCAGTTAGTGAAAATAATGTCACAATAAAAATAAAATTAGTTTTTTTTTTTTTTTTTTTTTTTTTTTTTTTTTTTTTTTTTTTTTTTTTTTAATAAAACTATTTTTCTGTGAGTGCATATAAAATAAAATTTCTGGATTTCGCCGTCACTCAGATTTCAATTTTAACTGAAGATGCGCGAATATTTGCATGCAAAATTGTAACTGGCACACTTGACATTTAGTTTGTAAATATATTTATTATATACTAGCGGCCTTCGCCCGCTACGCTGGTCGGTTTATCTAAAGAAATCTTGAAGAAGTAGTTAGATAAGGTTCAGACATACATTAAAAAAAAAAAAAGCAAGTCGATCATTCAAAAAACGTTGGGAAATATCAAATATTTACTGTAATTTTTTAAGAAAAACAAAGTTTCGAAAAAAAAAATTAAATCGAAAAAAAAATTACACTGACATATTAATGCAAGGAAATTTTCCCAGAGAGAAAATTCGCCTTGAATACAATATTTCAAATTCTTTTAATTGCTTATAGGCGTTAATGCCAACATAGTGAAAAAAAATTCCATGCTGGGAATCGAACCCGGGCCATCAGTATGGCGCACTGACGTTCTACCGACTAAACCACATGGAACGACAGCCAGCTTGAAACTTTCTCATACTTAAGTAGACTGGCGAAAACATAACGATAGCGCGTTTTAAAATCGCACAGTGACATCTATTGGATTTTATATGTACTAAAAAACGTTATGTACTAAAAAACGTGAGCAGCGCACCTAATAGTTTCTTTTGTTTCTTTTTGTTACTTTTTTGTCTGTTGTCCGATTTTGATGAAACAAAGCCTATACACTGCCCGGGAGTGTGCATTCTTCATTAGTGAAAACCGCATAAAAATCCATTCAGTAGTTACGAAGATAACCTCGAACAAACAGACAGACAGACAGACAGACAAACAGACAGACAAAAAATTCAAAAAAAATTTTTTTTGTGTTTCATTGGTTTTCTTTTATCGCCCTGACTCCATTTTTGTCAATTATCTTCAATGTACAGACACACCGGGTCCTACTGTTTTATTATATGTATAGATTATCTTCAATGTACAGACACACCGGGTCCTACTGTTTTATTATATGTATAGATTGATTGAATAATGTAATTACTTTTGCTTTTTTTAAAACCAAATCGATCGGGTCTTTTAAACATTTATTCGTCGAATTCGACGGGATTCCAGTCGTTTTATTGTTAAATTGCATTTCCTTTTACTCAGAGTCTATAAAAACCGTTTAAACTAAAGAAAAAATCCGTTTTGATGAATCTAGTCAATGAAGAAGTAGCACGTCAAATTGTATCTCTTTATTATTCTGCAATTCCAATGTCTCAGAGAGAAATTGCTATTCAATTGGGTATTTCACGCGGTTCTGTTTACTTTTATATTGATAAACACAAGAAAAATGAAGTTAGTTCATTGCAATCTAAACGCGGTCGCCCTTCTAAAAAAACCTCTATCGATTTTTTTTCCTGTAATCGGAGGCGAAACTCAATTCTGCAATGGCAGAATCTACATTCAACTTGTAATTATTTTTTTTCTTTCATGTTGTATTGAAATATATTATTTTGCAATTATACAGGGTGTTTCTAAATTCATGGTACAAACTTTTAGGGGTGATGGTACACATCAAGACAAACAATATTAAATAGGAAACTAAGGGTCCCAAACGTCATCCGAAGGAGATAGGCGCCATTAAAGTTTAGGATCCAAAAATTCAAATGATTATAAAATACAAAAAAATTGGTCGATTCGTTTGCGGTTTTCACTAAAACTATTGTTTATGTCAGTATTGTCTTGAAAATAAATTATAAAGATAAATTTCCAAAAATACCGATAGAGGGCGCTTTAGATTTTAGAGTAACGAACAACAATTTTTTACCGTTATTTTTTACATATCATTAATTTTTTATTGAAGCTTAGGCATAAACTTAAATTTTGAGCTCAAAATCAAAATCGTTGGGAGTGGTTAAATAACGCAAACTGAACTGTAGGGGGAGGTTCAAATTTTATATGATTATAAAATACCGAAAAATTGGTCAATTGATTTGTGATTTTCACTAAAATTATTCTTTACTTCAGTATTATCGTAAAAATAAATTATAAAGATAAAATTCAGAAATTGCCGATAGCTGACGTACAACTATTTTTTACCGTTATTTTTTGCATCTCATAATTTTTTTTAGAAGCTTAGACAAAAACTTAAATTTTGAGATGAAAATCCGAATCGTTGGGAGTGGTTAAGCAGCGCAAACTGAACTGTGTGAAATGGGGGTGGGGAGGTTCAAATTTCAAATGATTATAAAAAACGGAAAAATTGGTCGATTCGTTTGCGGTTTTCGCTAAAACTATTCTTTATGTCAATATTTCCTCGAAAATAAATTTTAAAGATATCTTTCAAAAAATTTCGTCAGAGTGCGCCTTAAACATTAGAGTAACCCAAAACTATTTTTAACCGTTGTTTTTTATATCTAATTAAATGCTTGTAAAAGTTCAAACTTAAATTTTGAGCTCAAAATCTGCATCGTTGTGAGTAATTCAGTATCGGAAAATGGAACTGTGTTCGAGGGGTGGGGAGGGTAACATTTCAATTCCTGAACACAGTTCAGTTTGCGCTGTTTTTTGTAAAAATTGTTTATAAATTTTGCAATTGTTCAAACTCGTCTTACACAAATATGAAATATTCCAGTAAATAAAACTTAAAAAAAGAATACATAAATCTACACCATTTAACAGTTTAAAAACTATATGTTTTGACAAACTTTAAACATTTCGGATCTATTCGTAGCCATAAATATGCAACGTAAATAAACGCGAATTCACGAGAGTTGACATACATTCCATTTAGGGTTGAGAGCATGACCCACAAGCAATGAATAATGTAGACGATTGTTTTATTCAGTGTTAGTGGCACTGTCGGCACTGTGGAAAATACCGGATGTCCCAAAAATGACTGATGGGTTTTAAAATTCCATAACTTGCAAACAGTGACAGCTATTTAAAAAATTTTTGCAGGAGGGTTATGTATAATGTCAGAAGTTTTTTTTTCCGTAATTTTTTATTTTAGTTCGCATCTCAAATAATAGATGGCGCTGACGGCGATTGAAGGCCAGGTGATCGGTGCTGAGTGAAGCGTCGACCTGGCTTCAATCGCCGTCAGCGCCACCTATTGTTTGAAATTCGAACTAAAATAAAAAATTACGGTAAAAATCATTATACATAACCCTCCTGCAAAAAATTTTGAAATAGCTGTCACCGTTTGCAAGTAATTGAATTTTAAAATCCATCAGTCATTTTTGGGACACCCGGTAAATCAGCCTCTTTCAATAGCAAATTAGAACATCTAGTGATCAGTGGCTCCAAAAAAATTCTGCTTATCTATACTTTTCAATATTTTTAATAAACTGGATCAGCAAAATTCTTTTAATTCAAGAAACTTCAATTCTAAAATTGTTACCTGGCTCTCTAATTTCGTATATCTGCCCCCCCCCCCCAACACGGGCAAAAACAAAAACAAATAAGTAATTGTTATTAAGACACATGCATGCATAGTTCCGGGTTTTTTTAATCAAAGACACATAATTGAAACTTATTTAGCGAATGAATTTATAAAAAAATTCCAATGCCATTTACATTTAATACAACATGCGTTAATATTTTTTAAAAATAAATAGAACAACATACGTTTAAATTAATAAGTTTTGTGGTACAAACAGGGTTCGCACAGCTCTACCACTAAATTTTTGCAGCATTTTCAATGTATTTCACTGCAGAAAGAGATTGAGAAAATTGCGAATCGTAGAGGTGGCTGGAAATTATTTACCTTAAACTTTAAATATAAATTTTCTTATCATTAATAGTGGTGCCATAGTCTTTACAAAATATAAAGAGTGTGCGAACAATGTACAAAGTATGATTTCTCCATATAACCCTTTCCGGGACACTGTGCCTGGTCCCTGGGATATCTAATTTTAATTCCAAACTTGCAAAAGCACCAATAACATTTTAGAAGAATTTTTGCACTTACAGTAAGTGCTTAAATTAGGGATTTATACATAACTGAAAAGTTCATTTGCGAATTTCGGTGTCAGTCGATAATTTCTCATTTTACTAACAGAATTTGCCCTTGCCGGAAAAGGTTAAAATACAAAAAATTTTTATACAAACCGGTTTTCAAAGATTTTAAATGCGAGAATACGTAACAAAATTCGAAGAAATAAAATAAGAACATTATATTTTTAATGTACTTTCAGACTAAAATTTGAATCTTTGAAAAACATTTTTCTCCTGCTGCATTTTTTATGTAAATGTTTTATATTGCATATTTTATAAAATTGATTATAAATTTAAGCAATTGTTTAAAATCTTACACCAATATGAAATAATCATGTAAATAAAACGTATAAAACAAATATGTAAATCTAAGACATTTAATAATTTAAAAACATCTATGTTATAAAAAAACTTAACATTAAACATTTCCGACGTGTTCGTAGCCCATAATATGTAATGTAAATAAACGGGAATTCACGAGAGATGTCAAATATAGCATTTACGGTTGTGAACATGAGCAACAAACAATAAATAAATGTAGATAATTGTTTTAGTCAGTGTCAGTGGCAGATTTTTCAGTAAATAAACTACAATCATTCAAGTGATCTAGTTATCAATGACTCCGGAAAAATTCGGCTCTTCTATACTTTCCATTTTTTTAATAACTTGGGTAAGCAAAAAGCTTTTGCTTTAAGAAATTTCAATTCTAAAATTGTTTCTTGGCTCTCTATTTTTCTATATCGCCCCCCCCCCTCTCAAAAAATAAATAAAATAAATAAAAATTAATAAGTAATTGTTATTATGAAACATACATGCAAACCTCCTTTTTTTTTTCTTTTACTCAAAGAAAATTATTTTGAACCCGAAATTTATTTAGTGAATGTATTTAAGAATATTTTAATGGCACCTTCATTTAATACAACATACATTAATATTTTTAAATAAGTAAAACGGCATACATTTAATAATTTTTGCGGTTCAAAATATGTTTTCTTCATTTCTTGTCTTTTATATGAGAAAAATATCCTTTCTAACATCATCAAATTCTCTTTCTCTTTGCAGAGCTCCGAATATAGCAGAGGAAAATTTCGATTTTTATAAACGCATAGAAGTTTACATGGTACCACTGTTCCATTACCTAAATTACCAATGGGACTTGCAACTGAGTTAACAAACAAACAATTTTGTCAACATTAAGATTAATGTACAATAAAAATAACGAATGCTCATTACATAAAAAAAAATTTGGAAGCAAATAAAACTCATTTTCACGTTGAAACGAAATTACTCTCAACATTTTAAAATTCTTAAGGTAACATAAGCTTAAATGATCAAAACAGCCACTGTACACTGAGCCAAAATAACATAGTTCGATCAATTGATATAACTATATACTTTAGTATAGCATGTCTGTAAACAAATCACCTTAAAAAAATATTCATATATGTCAGGGATTTCAAACTTTGGCTCTATGTTTATTATTAAAATTTTATTGTAATCATTCTGTAATCATTATCATCATTGAAACTCAGCGATTAAAGAAGTTAATTTCTTTTAAAAAATTTGTGATATCTAGCGATCTGTAGCACGACACATCTGTTATTTGTCGTGACATTTCACACAAAGCAATATTTTTCGCTGCTATTTCAACTAATTTATCTTCGTTATTGCTATATTTAAGAATAAAAATATCAGTTTAACTTGATGTAACGCACATGTGCTATTCAGTGAATGTGTGTATTGAAAAGAAAAAAAGATAAAGCCTTTTTTCCCAATACATTAATGTTTCTTTCATTGACATAGAAGGTAAAAACATCAGTAGTTCACCATATAAACCTGAAAAATGTCTGAATGCTACAACAGAATATACATTTTATTTAGTTAGTTTTTATTTTTATTTAATTTTTAATAATTTTTTTTTCTTTTTTAGCCGTTGATTGTGTAAATAGATTCTAAATATTCGTATTAATTTAAAATATCCAACATTTTATTTTAAATAAAAAAATTTATTTTTTAAAGCATTTTAGCTGTCTTATGGCGAATATTTGAGCAATTACATTATTATTTGTTCTATAATTGGGACAATACATTTTTTCAGTAACTTTCAATCACTCTTATTAGAATAGATTATCTTATCAAAAGTGCAATTCCAAAATGAAGCCACTATTCATTTCCTAATAAATCTTAATATAATGCATATTTCGAACAACTGCAACATATTACGAGAATAATTCGTAAATGGTGGTTAATGCCAACAGTCAATTCATTTATTCCATACAATAAGTCCTTTCATTTTCAATTCATGCATATGCTAAAGTCGTAATATGCATTTATTCAGAATGCAAAAATCTAATTATAAATATGAACTTCACAGCTAAAACTGCATAAAAAGTAACTTTAGTGGTGGCTTTCATTTACGCTGGTGAAGAGTAAATATATAATATAAAAAGCATTCTTATAAACTTTTAATAAAATTTTGCAGGATTTTTTTTTTAATCTTTGAAACTTATACGCAAGTATTTTATGTTTATTTCATCTTTACAATATATGCAGCAATTCACCTTTCTTATAATACAATTTAAAAGAAAGTTAAGCAGAAATCGAGCTGCTTGATATTATTTCTAGGTGGTTATAACTTATGCCGGATTAGCGGAAATATCTTGAATAAAAAGCATTCTTGTAAATTACCTTTTAATAAATTCTACAGATTTTTTTCCCTTGTGAATCATCGAAACTAAGCCATAAATATTTTATGTTTATTTCATCATTTACAACATTTGCAGCATTTTTATTTTTATTTTCTAATACAATTTAAAAGAAAGTTGAATTCCGATGTATAGATGGATTGTCACAGTAAAAGAGTCATTTGAGTTTTCCAGTCACTAGAATAGTTTTTATAGTTATTGTTTTTTCTTTTAAGATGGGAAGGGGGGGGATGATTCAACAAATAAAATAAAATAAAACTACCATTCAAATTTTTTGGTGACTTTTGGCGACTGACATTTCTAAAAAAGGAAAAAATATACAGTCGAACTTGGATAATTGGAAGTTCAAGGGACCAAAAGAAAAATTCGAAATATCCAAAAATTCGAATTAAATGTATTCGCTCAAAAACAAAAGATAGATTAAAAAAAATGAACTCCACAATGAAATATTTAACACATAAACTTTATCTAAGGATACTGCTACATTTTTTTCGTTAAATCAAACATTTTTTACTAATTTAATTATAAATCACTTTTAAGGAAAAAAAATCAGAAATTTTTTATTGCTTTTTCGAATGCAATCTTTGAGTCATAGCATATAATTTCAACGTATCAATCGCCGCAATAAAATATGCTTTAAAAAATACTAACCGACTTAAAAAGAATAATGAATCTTGGCGCTAACGGATATGAATGCATAGTTTATGATGCATAGCATATGCTTATGATTTGAAAGCGGTTGCAACAATGAAAGACAAATAATTATTTTTTTTAATCAAATCCACATTTTTTTTTTATTTAAAAAGTTCTAATCATCAGAATTATATACGTCAATCACAGATTATGGTGAATTTTTTCATCACTTTCAGATTAATGTAACAAAATTGGTTCGTTTAATAAAATTTAAATATTACGTCTCATTTTGCCTTAAAAATGTATAACGCATTTTAAATCCGAATTTCAGTTGTTCCCATCAACAATCGGTAAAATGTTCCTAATTTTTTAGCGGCCCTGTATATAAAATAGAGCTTTATATCTATTAACAACATTGCATTGCAAAATAGAATAATTCAAAAGAGATCTATATATGTTCAAAAAATTCATTTCAGCAATTTCGCCCTGTAAGGAGAATGGTATGCGGACACTTTTGTGCAACCCTTGTATATGAAGTATATTATATATATATATAGAAATAATAATGTGCGAAAAGCAAATTAAATTTAAAAGCGTATGTCGAATTTTAAAAGTACTTTCAGCAATTATTAAGCATGAGCAATACCAAGGCAACACTAGATACCGGGCTTGCTCATTCTTTCATGACGTCACAAAAGGTGGCTGAATGACAACCAGCGATTGGTACAAAACGATGGGTGCGTCACTTTTAACCCTGTCTGACCAATCGCAGATAGCGTCTAGCCACCTTTTGTGACGTCGTGATAAGGAATGAGCAAACCCGGTATCTAGTGTAGCCCTGGCAATACTGTAACCGATTTATTTTGTGTGTCTCTGTCAATTAATAATAAATGCTATGAATGCTCTGTTTTAACATGATCGTTGTGAAATTTAGTGATTTATATCAGTTCCAATACATTTGAAATAGCGTAATGTCATTTAAACATTCTCCAAACGAATTTCCCTTATATATAATAATATAATCGAATTATTATGAGTGTCCCTGTAAATAAGCCATTAATCGCACACACTTCATATCCAATATCAAACATTCTTTAGTGGCCCTAAATAAGATATATTTATTTCATGAAAATCCGAGAATATTTACGGGAATTAGAACGTGGACAGACGGACAGACAAACCGAATGCATAAGCACGTTTCAAAAAATATTTAAATTTCATGAATTTAAAATTCCCATTTTATGGATGAATTGTGGCAAGATAGTATACATACGAGTACGATGTATACCGAGCGTATACATACAGCATACGCTCGGATTGCAGATCAGCCATAGAATCACTAAAAAAGCCATTTAATGTCAATGAAACAGTAGATAAAATACAAAACTTAATTAACACTAGAACGCCCGGATGGAGTCGATTCGACTCCAATCATGTAACTAAATTTCTATTCGAACCAGAAAGATTTTCTTGAAATAATTTAAATCTAATCCACGCAAATTTACGTTAAATAAATCAATTAAATAATTTTGAATAAAAATTCTGGTGAGAAATATTATTTTCAAACTTGAGTAGAATTTCCGGGCGTTCTAGTGTTAAAGAATCCAACAATAAGTTTAAAATCAGCTGGGTCAAGGCGCACGTGGGCATCCAAGGAAACGAGGATGCAGACGAGTTAGCCAAAACCGCAGCGGAAAACACAAATAACAAAAACAAATACTATATGAAAAAGCCAATATCAAAACTGAAACGGACACTCAAAGAGCTAACAATGAAACAATGGCAGTTCGAGTGGGATTACGGGGATACAGGCAGGGAAACACATCAGTATTTTCCAACAGTAGGTGAAAGCAGACTCATAAGTGACTTTTTACTCTCACAACTCTACACAGCACATGGAGCATTTCCAGCGTATCTCCACAGATTTAATAAAGAGGACACTCCGGACTGTGCATGCGGCATGGAGGGTACGCCTAAACATTAACTCCTCCACTGCCCACTCACCCAACAGTACCACCTGGTAAACATAACAGCAAATAATGATAAACTGTGGCACGAACAATTAGGTAAAAACAAACACGTACAAAATAAAGCAAAAACAGTAATCAGGTGGCTCCAAGAAAACTGCGATAGTATCACAACATTAAAGCAAACAATCACATAAAACAGAAAGCCCTCTCATTTTGATAACCCAGTACAAACATAATACTGTATGTTACGTGTTATATGTTGCATGTTAAAAAAAAAAAAGGCCTAGAATTTTTTTTTCTTTTGCCAAAAAAAAAAAAAAAAAAAAAAAATTGTTTGTATATGCTTTATGTCCTTTAGCAGTGTGCGGTAGTCGCACAACATCAGCTGTAACCATGGCCCGCAATAGGAGCCCCGCAACATATGAATTGCATGCACAACGAATATCAACAACGGTTCAGCAAGTTGTGCAATATGACATAGTAAGAAGCTTCAAACGCCCCCGACACTGCTTGTCCGTCCACTGTGTTGTGTTATAAAAAAAAATATATATATATATATAAAAGGTCTAAGAATCCCCTAATGCAAAAAAAAAAAAAAAAAAAAAAAAAAAAAAAAAAAAAAAACTGCTTTTATTTTAAGTTTTTTTATTTATTATTTCATTTATTTATTTTTTTTACTCTTTATTTAACTATTTTTTTTATTTTATTATTACTACTTTTTATTTATTTAATTATTTATTTTTGACAGCCCGCCTCTTTATTTGGTGCACTAGGACTCTGTCCGCACAAAATACCGGACCCGCTCTAATGGGGCAACCCAGGGAGCCAGTTTTTCTTGGTGGGGTACGGTAGAAAGGTGGGTTCTTGTCTCTCTCTCTGCAACGCTCTCGTTTGCCTTGCTATTTGGCGCAAAAATTTTCCTCCATCAGCGGTACGACTTAGCTTTTCGGCCATTTTCTGTTTTTTTTTTTTTTTTTTTTTTTTTTTTTATTCCCTCAAAATTTTCCCATCATTCAGCTAAGTTCAGTACCATTATTGTTTAGGCTCAAAAACATCCAGTCCGATTTCGTCTGGTAAGATGAGTACAAGGTGTGCGGCAACAAATCACAAAGTTAACCCAATGTGCAATAAACCACAAAGATTACCAACAAAGCACTTAACCTAAACAGCCGACCCGGGTACTTGTCTTAGTGGTTCGCCACTTTGCCGGCAAAAATTACATCATGTACGCTAATGGCGCCTGGTGCATGTAAAATCCGTCGTGGGTGCAAAGTCCTCCAAGTTACCTGTGAATTATACCTCTGGAGGTGCCTTGCCAGGTGAAGGTCTCGTCATCTGATCAAGGCTCTAAATTACGAGACCATCTTGCGAAGCCAATTACAGTTCAAACAACAAACAGGCGAAACAAAGTATGCTCAACGACAAGCAAGTACTGCAGAAATGATGGCATGCGTAGCAAAGAAATCAGGTTTATTGCCGCTACGCGGCAATTAGGCGGTCGACCGCCCCGATACCAGGTATCTAACCCGTTAAGCTGAGATAACTTGGCAGGTAGGGGCCTGGCCATCGGTTAGAAAGAAAGAAAAAAAGAATTGTGGCAAGATGGAACGTATGTAGATTAAGCGAGAAACCTGGATTTAAATCTATTGCTGCAGTGCTGTCAATGAAATTGACTATGGAATTTATTGTCAGTAATTGTAATACTTGTTGTTATTATTTTCTCTTCCAGCTTTTACTTTGACATCTCGACGCAACAGATATAAGAGTGCCTCTAATAATAAAAAAATTTATAACGCTCACACGTATGTCACTTCTATTTTGGAAACCTGCTTCATAAGAAAAAATTAGCACTTCAATGCGCCAGTAAATTTCAGTACTGCGCTCCGTGTACTTTGGATGGATACGAAACGCATATGCCCGAATTGTTGATTTCAGAGTCATCCGTCAGGACAACTCATTAACTTGACTATGACACTTCATATAAATGAGACAATCACATGAGACTTTGGGGATAATTTATACTGTGATCACTGTAATATTTTTCCGGGAACATTTTTTATATTAATTTCAACAAACATTTTTCTTGCAATTAATACTTTTTAATAATTTCGAGCATAGCACTCACTCACCGAACATTTTTATTACCTATATATTATTACTGTGTGTACTGAAGGCGAGCACTATACATTACAATGTGTAATCGGATTAATTAAGCTTTACGCAATATTTTTACTATGCATGATGTTATTTTTAGATTTTATTCAGACTACTATATTTTTAAGTATATTTCTTAGTAAATTTCATTTGCACATGTTGTCAAAGTTAAGTGGTTAACCTCTTCGCGACGAGAAAATTTTATGAAATTTTTAATGTTTTTTCACTGGTTTTAAAACAAAGGAATTTGTTTCTTATTAAATCGAGAAAATGGTCCGATTAAATAAGTCAAATTTTACAGTAAAATTTAACTGGTAGGGATAAATGCGGACTCTTAAGCCTATTTGCAGCACGTATACGTGTCGCTCGTCCCCAAGGTGTTAATTTTAATTCTCGGGCGCCACATTGGCACCAGAAGTTTTCTAAAGAAATTTTCGATTTATTGAATGCATGAAATATAGCTTTTTCATCTTAACAAAAAAAGTTGCTTTCAAATTCTCGTGACAATCATTAATTTCTACTCTTAAGCAATGAATTTGCCCTGCGCCGCAAAAGGCGAGGAACATATACAGTTTGCTCGTCCTAAGGGGTTAATTGTAACTCCTCTGGACAGCAAAAACTGTTCAAATTAGGAGAAGTATGAGAAAAAAACATGGTTCAAGGGATATTATTACAATTATTTTTAATGTTATTGTATTTTTTTAATTTATTTAAGCTATTAGAAATTAACGAAGTGGAACCCGTCGAAATTCTACGAAAGAAAATGTTTAAGAAGAAATTGTCTCATCGATTTATAATAAATCTACAAAATCAGTTATTGTAAAAAATGCATCTTATATTGGTCAATCTAACTCTCAATCGTACATTATTTTCAGCTAAATTTAACAAAATATGGATTCTATAAAACTCAGTTGTCAAAATTAATAAAATTAAACTTAGATTCCATACGTAATCAGTAAAATATTACAAAGATCTGTTAATATGATAATGTTATAAATTAAGGCTTTTACGATACGAGAGCTTGGTACAACTACGAATGAAACAAAAAATATTCCAAATTAACACTATCACAGACGATATACAGGGTGGTCATAAAAAAATTTTGCCAATATACGGAGCTCTAGCGGCCAGTCTGCTCAACCGATCGAGATGAAATTTCAGATATAGCTATTCAGAGGTATGAGCTCGAGATTCTGTGAACGACAACAAAATGGCGCTCACGGTTACGGTTATAGTTATAGAAACTCGAAAATTTCCAATAGCAACACCCATTTTTTTTCATCGCAAAATGCTCAGCGCATGCAAAAACCCCAAAGAACGTTGGAACCGTACGTGTATCGCAAGAAACGGACATTTTATGCACGCAGAAAAAACCGATCTGGGAATCCTCCCCCCCCCCCCATAGAAAAAACTCGATTGGGGCGCAAGGAGGAAATTTGCATATGACACAGAGTCAGTACACTAATCTCTGATTACAATAGATATCGAAGAAACTAAAAATTTTATTTTAATCACACATTTTCCACATGGGTGCCATCACAGGCATTGACAACATTGCATGGTGATGGCACCCATGTGGAAAATGAGTAAACAAAATGAAAGTTTTAGTTTTTCCGATCTATATTGTAATCAAAGATTAGTGTGCTGACTCTGTGTCATATGCAAATTTCCTCCTTGCGCCCCAATCGAGTTTTTTCTATGGGGGGGGGGGAGGATTCGCAAACGGTTTTTTGTGCGTGCATAAAATGTCCGTTTCTTGCGATACATGTACGATTTCAACGCTCTTTAGGGTTTTCGTATGCGCTAAGTATTTTGCGATGAAAAAAAATGAGTGTTGCCATTGGAAATTTTCGAGTTTCTGTAACTATAACCGTAACTGTGAGCGCCATTTTGTTACCGTTCACAGAATCTCGAGTTCATACATCTGAATAGCTGTATCTGAAATTTCATCTCGATCGGTTGAGCAGACTGGTCGCTAGAGCTCCATATATCGGCAAAGTTTTTTTATGACCACCCTGTATTTATTATAGTATACGCATTTTAATTTCTATTTTTTGTTTCATCTGTAAGAGAAAATCGAGTGATTCTGTTGCCACAATAACAAATTTGGTAATAAAAACTATATAAAAATTAATGACTCAAAAATAAATGGAAATACAACTTTAAGACAATTTGCTTTTAAAAGTACATTTTTTCTCTAGGCGTAAATAGATTTTCCCGGTGTAAAAAATTAAAATGTGCGATATTTAGAAGTGTAAAAATGTACAGTACCAAAAATTGCAATATTGAAATTGCATGTTAAAGTGTTGCCATTCGCAAAATGACGTATGCGTTAAGCACAGATACTTTTGGCCTTTATAATATAGATATTAAAATAAACGATTTAAATACATAAACTAATTAAGGGATTAGGAACAATCACAATTCAAGAATTCGTGGTTATGTCATTGATGGACAGACTAGGCACTAAGAAAGAAGACACTGAATGCATGGGATTATGTATACTAGTTCAGAACATTTCCGACAAAAATGAAAGAAAGAAAGTTATTTCAAGAACTTGAAGTCTGTGAGAAAGTAAGGAAAATGTAAAAATCGGAAATCTGGTTATATTGAATTAAACGAAGTCAGGAGAGAACGAGCTCAAATAAATCGAAACTTTTAATGCTATGCTGTCATTAAAAGTTTCGGGATTTTATGCTTAGTTCGAATTAAGCGAACATTCGATTTATGCGATTCCAAATTAACGAGAGCCGACTGTATTTCGTTTATTATGCTTGGGAAAAATAGCTTTATTTTTAATATAAAATATATTCGTTCTTAAATTCCGGTGTCATTTAGTTATAACAATTTTTTCCTGACGAAAGTTCTCTGTGCCCTATTTATTATTTTAAAAATTGAATTTATTAGAAAAGATAGTTTCATTTTACATTTTAAAACTTAATTTTCAGATTGCTTATTCGCAGAAAACTGTTGGAAAATCTATGAGTTAATATGATGGTTTTTTACATTGCGTTTGAAATCTTAAAATGAAATTCTTTAATCAGATATATTGCTGCAAAATTCCTTGGGAATTCGAAGCAGTGTACGCATTTTGATTGTGCGTGGAATATTAAGAATATTCTTTTAGATCTCAGTTAATTTAAATATTTTTGTATTCAATAAAAAATAATAGGTGAAAGTTTATGATTTTAAAATTATCCTTATGGATATCAAATAATTTAAACATTTAAATTTAATTAAAAATAAAGTTAGAAAATTTTGCACTTTTAATTATATATATATAAATATATGTATATTTATATGTATTTTAATTATTTACCTGTAGAATTTCTAAAAAAATAAAACAGCAGAAATTTGGATTTCTTCCGAAATTTCATGTGTTTCGAGATTTTTTTTAACATAGAGAAATATATAATTATAATACTACCTCTGAAAATAAAGTTCGATGAATGAATTCAGAACAACCGATCTGGCAATACTGGGGAAACAAAACGGGGCACTTGCATAGAGACATGTGTTGACTATCTTCCCCCACCGTTGTTCAGTTAAACGTCGTTTATGTTTTGTGTAAGACGTGCTTTACTAAGTGCTTGTTCAGTGTATTGGTTCTTAACTGAGAACAGGAAAATGAAAAAATAAAAGATCAGTTTAAAGTTTGGTTTCAAGCTTTGAAAGATAACGAAAGAAATTCATGAGGGGTTGTGCAAACTGAACATCCACCATGCTTGCCAGATCTCAATCCTTCAGACTTCTTCCTATTTTCACGACTCAAACTCTCTTTGAAAGAGATTTGACCATATTGGTGACATCCAACGAAACGTGACGAAGCTTTTGAACTCCATCCCAAAAGACGACTTCTTGCAAATTTCCCAATACATGTATAGCAGATCTCAGCGTTGCGTAGTTATAGGAGATGAATATTTTGAAGGATGATACGGTAAATTTCGTTAATATTTCATCTGCATTAATATTACAGGACTATTCACGGAACTTTATTGTCAAAGGTAGTATATAATAAAATCATCATACAAGAAAATAATAAGATATTTTCAAACTATGAAACTCCATTTCAAATAAATAGTGAAAAAAGGCTATTTTCATAACCCATTGGGAACGAGCGACACGTATACGTGCCGCAAAAAGGCTTAAGAATTCTTGTTTATTCCCACCGGTAAAATTATACTGTAAAATTTGTCTTCTTCAATCGGAGCATTTTTTCGGTTTTAAAAGGAACAAATTTCTGTATTTTAAAACCGATGACAAAACATTAAAAATTTCGCAAAGGCTCCCGTCGCGAAGGGGTTAACCCCTTCGAGATGGGGGCTTTTTACCAAATCTTTAATCTTTCGCAAACGGTTTTTAAAAACAAAAATTGTGCGCCTTATGAAATAGAATTAAATAATTAATCCTCATTAAATAATTCAAATTTTACAGTAAAATTTTACTGGTGGGACGATTCGAATTTTTAAACATTTTGTGGTACGTATATGTGTTGTTGTTCTCAAGGTATTATTTTCTATATTTAGCTATTTTCATTAGGCATTTCTGTAGTAACGCAGTTCAACCAAATCACTTTTGACATGTCGAAATCATAGATCATATCATCATCTATCATATCATCATATCATCATATATCATGTCATCATCCTACAAACATATTTAAACCAATTTTTCGTTTTGTACAGTACGTGAAAATAAGCGAGTTTTTATTTTTTCCTAAATATGTTTTGTAAATACTGGTGTCAGTCTTTCATTCCATCATCTGGCAAACAGATTTACTCTTCAGCGGAAAGTGTTAGCGTTTTCAGAGGCAAGAAAATTCTGTTCAAGAAATGATGAAATAATTGACTTACACCAGGAATTTTAAGTGAATTTCTTAAAAAATGAAAATATTGCACTTCCCTTTGCACTTCCATTATGTAAGTAAAGTTACATTAATTTATTTTTGGTTCAATATGGCAGTTTTGGAATTAAAATTAGGTGGTTATGTTCATGTGCCTACAATTCTTGAAAGTGTTA
Organism: Maratus speculifer; assembly: GCA_964019185.1. Lineage (NCBI taxonomy): Eukaryota > Metazoa > Arthropoda > Arachnida > Araneae > Salticidae > Maratus > Maratus speculifer. The sequence continues at coordinate 209,301,485 of OZ025300.1, read as the reverse complement.
AAAGATATTGAGAAATATTTTTAAGCAGATAAATAAATAAAGCCTTTTTTTAAAAAAATATATTGATATTTATTAACTTTTTAACGTTCATTGGTTTCCCTGCAAAATCACAAAATTTTAATTCCGATATGCTACAACGACACCGGGACATTTAATTTAAAAAAATCCATTTTATCATGTATGAGAAAAATCACTTTTCCTTACTTACAAACTTCTTTGAGCGCAATTACCGTTATCATACATTTATTTCAACATCCTAGCAATGAAAATGCTTTCTTTGTTAAAGAGCTAAACCACACAAGATTGCTATTTTTACAAATAAAATGAAAATGAACTGTGTTTCTATAAAAAGATAAAAAATAATATTTTAAGTAGTGAATTAAAATCTTTTATAAACAGGTTGAATTATATTATGACGGTTTAACAAGTATTACATACACAGACCTGCACGAATGCTCCCAATTTTTGATATAGTAATTCTGGGTGAAAATTAATATAAGAAGAAATGGATAAAAGAATAATTTGAAATCGTTTTTCTTAATAATCAGTTAATTTGGAAAATTTTGTATTTTATATAAGATGTCAATTTTTGAGGCTTAACCCTTAAATGCATAGGATAGAACGCGTTCCAAAAAATGCGCAATTCAAAGAATCAGAATTCATACCAGAAAAATCTATATAGTAAATTTTTCTTTATTTAATTACGAATGGTCTGTCATAAAGTAAAGTGAAAATTGCTCTTTTAAATTTCTGGTGAGAATACGGAATATGTGGGGGGGGGGGGGGAACCAATAAATCGGGAACACTTATGGTATCGAAAATAATACAATATGCATTTAAGGGTCTTCGAAATCATGTTTTCAAATTCGTATTTTAAATTTGACTGTTGAAATCAGTTCCTTTGAAGTTTACTAATGCACTCCTTAATGATCTCAAGGTTTTTAAATTTATGTAATTTTGTATTAATAATTTGCAGAACGTACTATTTAATGTAACAATTAAGCATTTTCTCTGAATTATTTTACATGAAATGTTGGAAAAAAGAGACTTACTTTGAACTGACAACTAATTATTCTGCGACTGTTCAGGGGATGAAAATGTGTAATTTTTTGTGTGTGTGTGATATTATCAGCTATTTAAATAAAAAATATTGTCAAAAATTAATAATTAAAAATACAAAAAAAAATGTATTTTGTCGATTTATATGTTCAGTTATTTTCCAAAATTATCTTAAATTGATTTTATATGTATAATTATTAATTTATATGTGTCTGCATATTTTGTTTATATATCTTATTTATAGGGTATTTAATTGTCTGAAATTCTATTTTGTAACTATCTCATTTTTGAAAATGAGAAACATCTTTTTTATTTTTCGATCACTGCGTCTCAATGAAACATAAATAAATCGAAAATAGATTATAAAAATCTTAAGTAGATAGAGCACGATATAAGACGCATAGAGCACGATGGCGAGTGCTCAGGTAAAAACAGATTAAAAAAAATATTTAATACCAATATTTTCTTAACTCCTTCGCGAAGGAGCACTTTACGAAATTTTTAATGTTTGTCAGCGGTTTTTAAAAACCGAAATTTCTGCATTTTTAAATCGAGAAAATCACCGAATTAAATAAGGCAATTCTTTCAGTAAAATTTTGCTGGTGTGAATAAACAAGGATTCTCAAGCCTTTTTGCGGCACTTATACGTGTCGCTCGTCCCACACGGGTTAAAGAGAAATTCGTTTTTTTAACCCCTTCGCGACAGAGGTGCTGTTACGAAATATTTAACGTTTTACCGCCGGCTTTTAAAAGCAGAAATTTGTGGTTTATGGAATCAAGATAATACTCCGATTAAGTAAAGCAAATTTTACAGTAAAATTTTACTGATGGGAATAAGCATGGACATTTAGGGAAACGTGTCGTTGGACTCCAAGAAGTTAAGCCAGATATATTATTGGTAATACTTTTTCTAAGAAAATAATGGTACGTTACTTTTATTTTACTGCGGTTTTCCCTGACCTTTAACCCCTTGTGGACGAGCGAAATGTATACGTGCCGCAAAAAGTCTTAAGAATCCTTGTTTATCGCCACCAGTAAAAGTTTACTGAAAAATTTTCCTTATTTAATCGGAGTATCTTCTCGATTTAATAAAGCGCAAATTTCTGGAATTAAAATCCGGTGACAAAAAATTTAAATTTTCGCAAAAGGGTCCCGATACTGCTTTTTTCCATGACAATTAAGCACCCGTGCAGTAACAAACAAATTGAGGTATTCACTTTTCTAAAAGTTTGTAGGTATACTTATATATACACTGGGTTGTTCAAAAATAACTATTCACTTACATGAAAACACTAATCTATTGATTTCTTTCTTAGGAATTTAGAGAAATGCTCTCTTTAGAAGAAACTATAGCTATCGATTCCTGAAAACTGGGTAATAAAACATATGAAGAGCTGCGTCAGCTCTGGCATAAAAAAAATGGAAAACAGTCACTAATAAATGCAAATATTAGGCTATTTGTGAATGTGGTCCCCTTTCAACAGCCTCAAGAATGCTCTTGATGGTCATCTTGGATGTTTTTCATACGCTATGTATCCATCAGAATTTCTTCACGATATTGGCCCTTGTTGATGGCTATTTTCCGCCATAGTAAGTTTCAAGACATGTCTGTTTTTCCTTCAGACGCATTTTCAGAAGCAAGGTTGAAATCGGCAAAAAATATGTGCAACGTTCGCTAATGTTAGTTAATTTTTCTTGTTCCCTTCATTCCAAATCTCATAAAAAACGGTGTAATTTAGGTGCAATGTAAATTTATATCTTCGATGATAGGTAATATTCGAATATCGAATGAAAAATGTTTCTTAGTTTACATTTTCTGTCTGCAGGGGGCTGGCAGCAAAGAGATCGAGCGCAACTAATAACATTACGAAAAAAAGAGAAAAAAGAAAAAAAAGACGCGATTACTCCCGAGTTAAAAAAAATGAAATGTTGTTTAATTGGACTGAAGAATCATTTAAATTTTTTTAAATGTTGAAAAATAATTCATATATTGCAATTTTATATATTCAATTTCCATATGGTCTCTACTTTTTATCTCTCTTTCCAATTAATCATGTACCCACAATCATTCTTTCCAGTGAAGCAACTTTTTTTTTAACTCAGATGATAGTCATCATTTTTTGTAATGTAAATTCATCTTGTTTTTCACTTTACATGTAATTAAACCAGGTTAAATAAGGAGAATTCTACTATTTCAAAAAAGGGGATGCAAATCAAGAAATCTCAATTAAAAAAAAATACTTACCTTGTAACACTATTCACAATTATGTTATTTTTAACATGAACTATTTACTACTTTTACTAGAAACCATTTTGAATATGATATAAAGGACTTCAAGACGAGAATATAAAATACATAAGTTATTCATGTTACTGAATTTTACAGACTTGAATAAAGAATTCTTATACTACTAGGTTATCAGTTGTTTATTTGATAAAATTATTTAAAATTCAATATAAATCGTGATACTTGTAAAATGTTTAAAGAAGCATTAAATATATGCAAAATACTTCGACCATAAATAACATTACTGGAAATCGCCCGAGTGTAGTATTGTAAGATTCATTCCTCGGATCAAACAGACGAAGAGAACATTAATTTTTTGCATAATTTTGAGATCACATTAATGCCCCAAAGTATATAAATCATCTGCAAGGGATTTCAAACTAAAATTTCAGTGATATTTCAATATTCCTCATTTGATCGCAATAAAGCTTTTACATTTTAAGAGTGTATTAGAAATGTTTGGGAGTTTTATGTCACAGATATATTTCGAACTAAATAAATTACGTTCTACGAACTCTGACTAAAGTAGAATGTTCTTAACTTAATAGACATTATAAATTTTAAAAGTAGTTTTCATTTTGCTATGGAAATATTGTACTTATAACGCATCGATAAACATTCAAATCGAATATTCAGCTTACTTAAAGAAATTGTTTTGGATGGAATTAAGAACTTATTAAGAACTTGTTTTAAAATTAATTTATTTTAAAACAAGCTGTTTTAAATTTTGAAAATTTATTATATTTAAGCACTGAATATCAGTGACTGAAGTTGTAATTCAAGTATTGCAGATATCAATTATCTGATGATAATATGATGAAGAATGGTTTATAAGAAATAATTTATGAAAGTAAAATTTCTTTGCAATTTTATTTTTAATTGCAAAACTGTTTTTAATGATGTGTATGCAAAATGAGGTTGTTAAAATTAATGTTTATCTGTTAAACTTGATTCATAAGTATTACAAAAAAGAATAAATTTGAGAATTTAGCTAAAATTTTTTATGTATGTTATAATATTTTATATGAATTAGATTTGTTAGATTTCTTTAAAATGAAATTTATATACGTATATAATTTGGTTTTCAAATGAGAGAAAACTAAGTTTGAGACATAAAATCAGTGTAATATTTTTTAAATGTACTATGATTGAAATATGAATGTGTGTAGAAAATTCATTTGAAAAAGATACTTCTTCTTTGCTGCATTTTTTAGGAAAACGATTTTATAATTCAAATTTTCAAAAATTGATTATAATTTTATGTAATTATACAACATACAGCAATATGAAATAATCTAATTAACCCCTGGCGCGGTGGTATATTTATGAAACCAGTTAATTTTACTTCCCAAATGCCACATTGGCACCGGAATTTCGGTAAAAAAATACGGTTTATGGAATACTTGAAATGTTGCCTTTTTTTTCTTTTATTATTATTATTATTATTATTATTATTATTATTATTATTATTATTATTATTATTATTATTATTATTAAATAAAGTTGTTTTGAAATTCCGGTGTCAGTTATTAATTTCAATGTTAAACAATGAATTTGCCCTGCGACGCAAAGGGTTAGTAAAATTAAAAAAAACAAATACGTAAATACAGACCATCTAATAGTTTAAGGGGGCTCAGGGCTTGAAAACTTTTTAAAAAATCAATTTTTTATGATCTAATTTGATTATTCAATTAATTCTGAACTCAGTGCAAAAAACCGTATAAAAATATTTGCATTTTTACGGAGTTATAACCTTTTATGTATCACAGGGATGAGATTTTCGCTTTTTTGGACACCAGTATAACCTTACAGAAAATCTTGTTCTCTTAAATCGCAAAAATATTCCGATTAAATAATATAGCATTTTCACTAAGATTTTACTGGTGTGCAAAAAAACGGAAATCTCATCCCTGGTATCAACTCTTTGAAAGCTGCATCCATATAATTTCAACTTTAAGTCGCGTTTTTTGAAAACTTGATTTTTGACAACTATTCGAAAGATTAAAAAAAAAACTATTTGGTGGAATGGCTTTTTTTTTTTTTTTTTTTTTTTTTTTTTTTTGCTTGCATACAACATCATTATCAATAGAATGAATTAATATGTTTTAGATAGTTTAATATTTTGAGTATTTTTAATTTAAAAAAAAATTTTTTAGTGTATTTTTTTTAATTTTCAAATTTCAGAGTTTTTTTAATAATTCTTTTGTGAGTGATAGTTATATTCTTAAGTCATTCTATAAAGTAAAGTTTCCTGATCATTTTAAAGCAAAAATTAGGTTCTTATGTCAATTCAACGTTAAAATATCTTGCGGATGGTGATATAATTCATAATTTTTTTTCGAAAATTGTGTTATATAAATTTTGCTATATTCTTTATTATATTACATTGAAGTACTATATTTTATAAGGATTCGAAGCGAGAGCTCTGTTTACATGTTTTTTCCGTATCGATCAAGCAATGAGCCCCCTTAATACTTAAACATACCAATATAAAAAAATTAAGAGTGTTAAGCAGATAAAAATAATTAATTTAAATTTATTTAGTTGCTGAATATAGCAGCACAGTATTGCACAACCCTAAATGTGTGCATATAACAAAAGTCATAAAATAGCAAATTTTGGCTGAAAATTTTATTTCATTTTATTTTTACTCATTTTCGCATTATTAGATCGGTATAAAGATTTCATTTTTTTTTTAAATAAAAATCGAAAAAATCGTACTGTGAAGGTTTAAGATGATGTAATCACTGCTTTTACTCGACGGCATTTGGAATATGAAATAAAAGTAACACATGGAAAATGTTACACATAAATAATTTGTGTCACTTAACTTTATAGACTTGAATAAACAAGTTATAAATTATTACATTATATCTTGTTCATTTGAATAAACTGTTTAAAATAGAATACAAATTGTGATATCTGAAAAAAAAGAAATAAAAAATAATCCGATCATTAAAAAAAAAAAAAAAAAAAAAAAAAAAAAAAAAAAAACTGAAAATTGCTCGCAAGTTACTTTGCAAGTTTCACTTTTATGATCAAAATTATGAAAACGAATTCCCATTTTTGCCTATTTTTGGAATCACATTAATGCCCCGAAATAAATAAATCATCTTCAAGAAATTTCAAACTAAAATTCCAGTGATACTTCAATATTCCTCACTTAATCTAAATCGGGCATTTTCAATTTACGAAACTATTAGAAGAGTGTTGCAATTTTCTGAAGCGAGATTTATGGCACAGATATATTTCAAAATAAATCAATTAAATTCTATGAGTGCTACTAAAGTAGAATGTTCTTAAATTCATATATGTTTTAATTTATACAAGTTGTTTGTATTTTGCACTAAAATACTTCACTTATGACGCATCGATAAACATTCAAATCGAGTTTTCAGCTTACTACTTAAAACAGTTGTTTTAGATGAACCTCTGGATTTATTTTAAAACAAGCTGTTTTAAATCTTGAAAGTTATTAAATTTAAGCACTGAATATCAGTGCCTGAAGTTGTAATTCAAATAATGCAGACAACAAATAGCTGACGATAACCTGATGAAATATTGTGAATTTATGAGGTTAAAAATAGTTTATAAGAATAACTTTTATTCAATTTTATTTTAAATTGCAACCCTGTTTTTAATAATAAGTATGGGAATTTAAATTTTTAAAATTAATATTTGGGACGTTTTCAAAAGCACACACATCATAACTTTAAGCTTTTGAATAAATAAATTTAATCATCATTGACTTTAATTTTTATTTTCACTAAATTCTGTTTAGAGACAGAAAATGATATAATTTATATTAAAAGTTTTGTATAAATACCTTAAAATTTTAATTTTTTTGACTAAAGTGGCCAATTTCGGACATTCATAACGTTAACTGTTCCAATGTACCAAGAAAAAAGTTTTAACTTGTTTCCAGAAGATTCTAATGATGAACATAAAATACACAAAGGAAATGGATGATTGTTTTATAATTTTTTTAATAAATGACACTACCAATTTATTGCTTTTTGAAGTTAGAAGGATTTTTCTAGAAAGACTTTTTCTGCATTTTCTTATGTCCAAAAGTAACGATCGAAACAAAGCTGTTATTTTCACGCAAAACACGTTAAGTACTTTAATCTCTTTTATATATCTTTAAAATCCTTTTTGTTTAATTTGAAAGTATCTGTATGTATTTTCGTAACATGTTTTTGCAATAAATGCACTTTTCTCAAATAAGAAATTGGAATGTCCGAATTGCGTAACGATTTAAACACCGATTTTATTTTTCCTTAAATTTATTTTTAAAGATGATCTGATGTCTTTAAACGTATAATAAGTTATTTATTATGATGTTTTATTATAAATAATTATGTGTTTTTAGTAAATAAAGCGTATTTAATACCTGTAATAATATAATTTTACTTAGAAACACGCTCAACTTTCACATGTAGATTGATTAATTAACACATTGACGGACAATAAGAACAAGTGTTAATTTTAATTCCCAAAGAGCACAGTGGCACCAGAATGTTTGTAAAAAAAACTTCTATTTATTAAATTCGTAAAATTTAGCTTTTTTCTTATTTATAAATACAATTATTTTCAAATCCCGGTGTCAATCATTAATTTCAACACTTAAAATTTTCGCTTTGACGGCTATAGACGCAAGTGTCCGTCAACGTGTTAAATGCTTTCTTAATTAATTTCCCAGAATAATTGCTGTCTTTTAATGTTTCTATATAAGTTTATTTACTTATATACTGCATTGTGAAAAAATTCGCCTTAAAATTGAAAATTTAAAAAATCATTAATAATTAACGTTTAATGCTCCCACATTTTGATAATTCGCCATTTACAGGGGTGCCACAGGCAACTATTTCTTGATTCTATCTGGCACCACTTTCTTAAAACAGAATTTTTTAACATGGTTTTGTATGAAGAAGTATGAAGAAGAGTATGTAAAAAGTATGAAGAAATTAATCCTGGTATTACACATGATACTACATGATAAACTATATGTATATATATATATTAGGGTGGTGCGAAAAAACAAAAGTTTTTATTTCCGAATCGCTATAGTGGGGAAAAGTTGCGATTGGTAAATACAAGAAAAACAAAAAAAAATTTCAAATCGGACTATATCTTCCGATCGCTCAAACCACCTAAAAATAAAAAAAAATTTTAAATTTCCGATTTTTTTCAGAATTTAAAAAAAAATATTACATATACATCTATTTTATCAGAATAGTGAAAATTATTTGCATATTGTACTGTTTAATAAAAATAAAAAATTAATTGCGTTTAGAGAATATCTTCCGATCACGCAAACTCATTAAAAATCGGGGGACAATTGAACTTTCAGTGATTTTGATGTATTAAGAAAATAATTAAATAAGTTCAGTTTGCGGTCTAATGTTAAATTTTAAATGTAAATTAATACTATTGACCACATTAGGTCATTTTTGAACAACAGAGATCTTACCACAACGAGATCGCTGCAGGGCGAAAAGGTTTAGTAGTTTGCGCAACTCCTTTTAGCCACGTTGCGAAACAGCGCTGAAATCGCCATACATTACATACAAACTCATCTCTCCCCAACCTCGTCCACTTGCACAGTGTGCCATTTCGTATCGGTGAGCTCGTGAACGAATTTCGTTTGTTAATTGGGTGTATTTTGTTATTTTAAATACATTAACAAGTGACATGGATACGGATATGAATATGTCGTTGACCAACAACATTAAAGTGAGTTTCTCATCTGTCAGCAATACAGCGGCACAAAAAATAAAATATATTTATTAGAAGGCGGCAATCCCAAAAGTTTTTGAGTATAGAATCACTTAGATAATGTCTACTACGATAAATATTATAAACTAACGAAATCTTATATTCTAAACAAGGAAAAGCCAGATTTTATAAAAGGTTGATGAATTTAAAAAACAAGGAGCGCAACTGTGGGATATTACAGCCTGCAAATACGTAATGAATTCAAATTGTGCCTGTAAAAAGTCTCCACATCTGAGGGAGTATCCGATTGAGACTAATTGTACGTCTGAAGACCACAACAAAAATTCCAGTCATTGAGCATAGATTTATCTACTTCCAGAGAAAGTACAGAACGGGAAAAATAAAAACGGGTACTATAAAAAAATAAGGAAAAAAACTTAATACAAGACTTGGACGACGAAACTATACATTGAAAAGGTAACCTTCCAAATCTGTTGAAACGGAAATGAAAGTTCTTGAGCATTTAGATGAAATACAGGAGAGTTTTAATGCTAATGTGGATATATGTAAAATCTCATTACCATGACCGATACAGCTTATCAGATTTAAAAAGAAGAAATTACCATGGCAAATGAATGTGGAGTTTCAATCTACATCGTCACATTGCAAATCGCAGGGGTGTATCTGACCCTGCAGGTGCTGTTATAGCGTTGAGTGTGCTAGAAGATATTGCTGTAATAACTAAAACAGATGCTTCTCAAGTTGATACAAAATTAGAATGGAAATCAGCCGCACTAGAAAAAATTTACATCAAAATCAAATGGATTCAGAAGAACCACATGACATACATTTTGATGGAAGAAAGGACGATACTTTATTTATCCTCCTCAGTTCTGAGACAAATATCACGAAGGACAACATATACCTATTTAAGATTACTGTAAAACACCTTGAAACATGTATCATTCTACATATCAATGCGTATTATATGGACGCATTTATTGAAAAAGTCTAGTGTTTTTAACAATTCTAAAAGCGTTTAAATTCATTTAACCCGTCAGTAGTCGCGTGTCGGTCTTTTCGCCGCCCGTATAAATTATCTTCTCCTAACTTGTATCACATTACAAATACAACGGAGATCTACCATGTAGCTGACTTTGAAGGTTTCTCGACCACCTTAGTGAAGTAACAGGACACCTCTGATTTTCTTTCAGGTACATTTTTAGAAACAAAGTTGAAATTGGCGAAAAAGTCTATGGAACAATCACTAATGTCAGTTCATTTTTACATTTTCCAATTACTCCAGATCTCATGAATAAAATGCATAATTTGAGAAAACTGCAAGTTTATATCTTCATTGAAATGTTATTTTCGTATATTAGGTGAAAAATATTTCTTATTTTTCATTTTTGGTATGTGGGGGGCCAGCGGCGAAAAGACCGAGCGCGACTAATGACGTTATGAAAAAAGTTGCGACTACTCGCGGGTTAAAAGGTGTTCTTTAGTGTCTTAGGTATACAGTTCTTAGTTATACAATCGCGTTCGTGTGTTGGTAGAATATTTGGCAGAAAATCTCTTGAATGACCGAATATAGGACAATGAAAAGATTGTTTAGTAATTTTCTTTGTCAACGACACATGCATATCCGTATCCATGTCACTTGTTAATGTAATTAAAATAACACAATGCACCCAATTAACAAACGAAATTCGTTCACGGGCTCACTGATACTAAATGGCACACTTTGCAAGTGGACGAGGAGAGCGATGGCTATGCACACGTAGGGCGACTTCAGTGCTGTTTCGCAATGTGGCTAACAGGAGTTGTGCAAACTACTAAATCTTTTCGCCCTGCAGCAATCTCGTTGTGGTAAGATCTCGGTTGTTCAAAAATGGCATAATGTGCTCAATAATATTAATTTACATTTGAATTTCAACATGAGACCGCAAACTGAACTTATTTAATTATTTTCTTAGTACATCAAAATCACTGAAAATTGAATTTTTCCCCGATTTTAATGAGCTTGCGCGATCGGAAGATATTCTCTAAACGCAATTTATTTTATTATTATTATTAAACAGTACAATATGCAAATATTTTTCACTATAGTGATAAAATATATGTATATGAAATATTTTTTAAAAAATTTTGAAAAAAAATCGGAAATTTTCAATTTTTTTTTAATTTTTAGGCAGTTTGCGCGATAGGAAGATATAGTCCGATTTGAAAAATTCTTTTTTTGTTTTTCTTGTATTTACCAATCGCAACTTTTCCGCACTATAGCGATTCGGAAATAAAAACTTTTGTTTTTTCGCACCACCCAGTAGCGGCTCGTCAGGCAGTGCTGCATCAGATTTTTCTTACCACTAAAATTTAAGAGAATCTTTTATATTATTTATTCGACGAACTTTCATGATTAATTAAAGCCAAAATTTCTATACAATTTTAGTGGTTGGAAAAATTAGATGCAGCACCTCCTGACAAGCCGCTACTGGCACCACCCTAATATATATATTCATGTACCAGAAATCTTACTTAGAGATACATATAACTGTATGCTTTAAGATAGATTTCTTGTGTGACATTCAGGAGAGCGAGACTACTCTAGTAATGCAGTGATTTTGGATAAACGCGGCGACAAAACCAAAAAGAGAAAAATAAACTTTTCTACCAAAAATTGAACCGACTTCAAAAGCTACTGCAAAGTGAAAAATAATTTTTTTACAGAATAGTATTAAGAAATTAAATTAAGAGCGTAGTATTTATCATGCGTATTATTATAATTATGTAGATTAATTTGATTTTTTGAAGTCGGTGCCAGCCAAGCCAAGTTACATGTAATTTTCCAATAGACACGCATCCAAGTATCTACGAGTTTTTTTACGATTTGTATTGGATAATTCATTTTCATTTTGAACTTGGCTTGGCTGGCACCGACTTCAAAAAATCAAATTAATCTACATAAATATAATAATACGCATGATAAATACTACGCTCTTAATTTAATTTCTTAGTACTATTCTGTACAAAAATTATTTTTCACTTTGCAGTAGCTTTTGAAGTCGGCTCAATTTTTGGTAGAAAAGTTTATTTTTACTTTTTAGTTAAAAGTTAAATATTTTTTGAAGTCAGTTAATAAAAAATATAATACGGGAAAAATCACTGTAAACCATACACGTATGTCAGTAGTGCGGTTCGAACCCACGATCTCTTTCAAGAACCAGAAATCAAATCTGCTGTCTTATACCGCTCAGCCACCTGACTACACTCCATTCGGCGAGCTTCGTCATCGTCCATGTTACTTTTAGTTTGCGAGAAATGACTAATTTTATTAGTTTTTACTTAATTACTAAAAAACTACTGAACCAATTTCAATGAAATGGAAGAAGTACCAATGGAAGTGTAGCCTCTTTCATTTAACACAAAAACAAATTAATCGGTTGGATAGTTTCGGAGTAATCGGTGAACATACATAGAAAAAAATACATTCGCGCCGAATTGATAACATCCTCTCCTTTTTTGAAGTCACTTAAAAATATATATAACACGGAAAATTTTTTTGTATACTATACACATATGTCAGGAGTGAGGTTCGAACTGACACTCTCTTTCAAAACCAGAGATTAAATCTGGTGCCTTAGACCGCTCGGCTGTCCGGACTTCATTCGCTATAGAGAACTTATTCAATGTCATGTTACTTTTCGCAAGTCTATTCTCTTTTTAAGTACTTTTTCATTGATAAAATATTGAGTTAATAAAAAATCTCTGATACTCTGTGGTAACGGTTAAATACATAATATTCCTAATAGCATAATTAGTATTTAACTTGTTAAATATATATTTAACTAACTAACTTTAATATATATTAAATATATATTCTTTAAATATATATTTAAAAATTATAATACGGAAAAGATTATTGTACACACGTACGTCAGGAGTGGGGTTCGAACCCACGCTGCCTTTCGAAAACCAGATCTTAAATCAAGCGCCTTAGACCGCTCGGCCATCCTGGCATCAGTAACTTTGTTCGACATCCATATTACTACTGATTTGCGAGAAATCACTAATTTTATTAGTTTTTGCCTAATTACTAAAAAAGTACTGAACCAATTTCTATGAAATGGAAGTGCTACCAATTCGACAGCAAGCTCTCTCATTTAACACCAAAATCAAGTTAATTGGTTGGATAGTTTCGGAGTAATCGGTCAACATATATAAAAAAAAAATACATACGCGTTGAATTGATAACTTCCTCTCCTTTTTGGAAGTCGGTTAATAAAATCAAGGCAATCATTAAAAATGCTTAGACTGGAAGACAGCGTTGCCGGATGGGCTACTTTTATAAAATTCAGATTCATGACTGATACCACTTTTTTGACACAATAAAAACTAGATGGTACCCATCAAGATTTGACGATAAACATAATAAAAGGTTAATTAGAATAATGTCTGGTTTTCTGAATTAGTTACTTGTAAATAAAATTTGAGAGTATGATTTATTTGTATGTTATTTATGTGATTCCAACAGATTCAAAGCATTTCATGGTTCTGTAAGTTTAACCTACTCAAGTAATCATCTAAAATAATTTTAAGCAGAATTTTAAGAATTTTAACAGCGCTTTCTTTGTAATAGAAAGATAACTAAAATTAATTGAACTGATATTTATTTTGGTGAATTTTCTGAGTGTTTTGAAACAATAACAATGTTTAGTATTTTCTAACTTTTTAAATTATATTGAAAAGTTTTTATTAATTTTATTTTTATCAGTCTCATTTTAAAACCCCAAACTTAAAATTTCATGCTTCCAAGTAACTATTTACAATATATTTGAATTATTTGAATTTTTCATAAAGTTTTCATACATTATTTAATTATTAAACCATGAGTATGACAAAGTAGATCAATTATAATTCTTACATGAATTTTTTTCTTTCTCCTTTTTTCTCTTCTTTATTTTAACCCCCCCCCCTAAAAATAATTAATACTTTTCATTGTATGCACACAAACATAAACCTTTCTTGTAATGCTTATACAAAATATAACAAAAATTGTAGATTAGTTTAAATTAAATGAAAAATACTTTAGTTTAAATATATTAAGTTAAAATTGTTAAACTATTTCTAAAATGTTTCAGCAGACTTCACAATTTTAAAGATTCAGACATTACTTCAAAACGGCACTCGGGGGATTTAGTTAAAAATCATTTAGTATATGGTCTAAATGATGTATAACATTTATTTATTTATATAATTCATGTATATTACAGTTTACAAATGGATTACTTTTTCTAAGCTTCCACATACATGACAGGAAATTACAGAGGCAGGAATTGAATATTATAGAGACATTATTGCTTGCCCCTCAAGGGGATAAAAATGAGAAATGACTATATTCACGTACAACAAATTTATTCAGAATGTTTTAAAAATTCGAAAGACAGCATACAGTCCATGATCAAAATCGTCAGTGCACAGTATGACACAATCATATTTATCGGGTCAGTTAGAACAACCATATGCTTTAGCATAGCATCTCAGTAAACGGATTATTGGGCACAACTCTCCATTTATGTCTGGGGTTTCGAACTGTTTTCCTTTTGAACCACTAAAATTTTATTAAAATCATTCTTATGAGGAAATCTCTGCGATTCAAAAGACAACAATTTCTTAAAAGAAATTAGTTACAATAATTGGGCACATTATCTGTTCTCCGTTCAGAGTATGACTACTGTGAATATATAAAAAAAGGGTTGTAATGGGGAAAGTCACTAATATAGTATGTAAAGTCATAAACGTGTTAGAAATGTCAATGTAATTGTATCTATTTATTATATCTATCTATATTATAAAAGCCAAACGTATCTGTGCGCAATGCATACGTCATTCTGTGAATGGCAACTTTTTTCCATACAATTTCGGTTTTGCAATTTTCACTACCAAAAATTTTATATTTCTAAATATCGCACATTTTCAATTTTTACACCATTGTATAGAGAAAAAAAATATACTTTTAAATGCAATTGTTTGAAAGCTGTATCTCAATATTTTTTTGAGAAATTAATTTTTTTTAATTTTTTTACCGATGTTGTAATTTTGGCAACGGGGATACTCTTTTTCTATGAAAATTAAATACAGAAATTTGAAAATTACTATGCCTTTCTGTTGCCATTTTCTCATAAAAATTGAAAAAAAAAAGTGAAATTAAACTGAATATTATAGAAATATTATTTTGTTATCTTCTGTTTAAATATCATTTGTTTAAGAACTAGACTTACCAATATAAGGTGCATTTTTCATTGTTACTTATTTTGTAGGCTTAATATAAATCTATGAAACAGTCTATACTTAAATATTTTCTTTCGTCGAAATTCGACGGGTTCTACCATGTGATTGTAATAGGAAGATTACTAATGAATAAACAATATGTTTGCATTATCTTATTAAGAGGAAATAGTGAAAGGTGACTTGTTTATGAGAAATATGAGTGCACCGAAGTGAAAAGTCTAAGAAAAAATTAAGTGAAAGAACAATGTTCAGAAAGTGTTGGGCTACAGTGTGACATCCCTTCTTAATGTCATGAAATTTCCATAAAGCAAAATTTTTGTATTGAAATTTCTGGTAAAATACCCTCGTCATTGCTACATTTAAGAACAAAAAATATCAGTTCAATTTGGAATAACGTTTTTTGGGTTTTTCAATGAATATGTGGATTGCGCGGATAAGAAAGAGAAATCCTTATTTCCAATACCATACTTGTCAACCTCCCGATTTTTTTCATACCAATGTTTTTATCCAGAAACACTTGCTTTATATAATCGCCAAATTTACGCAATTTAATAAAGTGAACATTTCTGGAAGATTTTTCTGGTGTGAAAAAAATCAGGAGGTTGGCAACTCTGCCAATACCAAAATGTTTCTTTTTTTTACTTAGAGAGTAAAACCACCATTATTTGGCCACATAAACCCGAAAAATGATTGAATAATATTAGAGCAAAAAATATCTTTTTTTTTTTTTTTTTTTTTTTTTTTTTTTTTGGCTGATGCGTGATGAAGAGTTTTTAAATAATCGTATTCATTTGGAATTTCTAACAATTTATTCACATAAAAAATAAATATTTATAATTATATATTTCATATTATAATATTATTCGTTTGACTGATGAATAGCTGACTATTCTTCTGACTTTTTAACCAGAAAAATTTAACTGAAAGTTTTGCCTAATTTAGTCAACGCTTTACGGCTATTTGCTATGATTAAAATTTTTTAAACTCTTTTTGTGGTACAAAAAGCGGAAGATGTTGGCAGCTATGTTGATGGCGAATATTCGAGCAATTACACTATTATTTGCTCCAATTGTTGTGACAAAACATTCTTTCAGTAACTTTCAACCCCCTTTATTAGAAAAGATTAATTCTAAAAGATACAATTTCAATATGCATCCTCTATTTATTTCCCAATAAATTCTAGTATAATGCATATTTTGAACAAAAAACTGTAATTTTCTAAATAATTCATAAATGTTGGTTAACCCTTTCCGGAACGGACAAATTCTGCTAGTAAAATAGGTATCTGTTGACTTCCACATGAATTTACAGAAGGCTCTTTAGATATTAAGAAATCCTTAATTTAAGTTTTCATTGTAACATCAAAATTTTATTAAAATATTATTGTTGCCGATTGGATGATTGGAATTAAAATTAGATGTGCCCGTACTGGACACAATGTGCCGAAAAGGGTTAATGCCAACCAGGGATGAGATTTCCGCTTTTTTGGACACCAGTAAAATCTTAGAGAAAATGTTTTTTTCTTAAATCAGAAAAATGTTCCAATTAAATATTATAGCATTTTCTCTAAGATTTTACTGGTGTCCAAAAAAGCGGAAATCTCATCCCTGATGCCAACATGGCTTTTTATTACAATGCGTCCTTTCATTTTCAATTCTAGCATTTATTTAAGTCGACATATGTATTTATTCATAAGACTGATAAAATCTTATTGCAAATATGAATTTCACAGCTAACTCTGTGCAATAAGTATACTTCTTTTCCATTTCTTGATTTCTTTGTTCAAGTGAGAAATTTTCATTAGTTCACTAGCACATTTATGTGTATATTTATGTGTATTATTATCTTAAAATTTGACGCACCTAACAACCATGTTTGATTTAAAATTTTGTTCTTAGCGAAATAAAATATATTACTATTCATGTTCCCCTTCATGTATAAGAATATATATAAGAATTTTAAGTTGAATATGAAATATATTTGTATGAATTCATAATGTATGACTGGTATGAATTCAGTTTGGATGATAAATTTTATGTTCCAAGTAAAAATCAGTCGATTTTAATTGTTTCGGTAATTTAAAATTAAAAAAATCTAGTATGAATAAAACTAAAAAAATGTTCTTCCTCCATATAAAATATAAAGTATTAGAAACGTAAATAATAATAATAATAATAAATCAACGAGCATTAACAACGTAAAATATAAAGTGTAATTTCAAATGTCTTAATAAAAATCGATATTGCAGTAAAATAAATTATTTGTGGGCATTAATGAAATAATATATATTTGTCGACAATGTATTTTAATTGTTTGTGTAATTAAAAAAAAATCTAGTATGAAAAAAACTAAAAAAATTTTCTTTTTCCATATAAAATTTAAAGTATTAGAAACGTAAATAATAATAATAATAAAATCAACGAGCATTAACAACTTAAAATATAAAGTGCAATTTCAAATGTCTTAATAAGAATCGATATTGCAGTAAAATAAATTATTTGTGGGCATTAGTGAAATAATATATATTTGTCGACAATGTATTTTAATTCTTTGTGTAATTTTAAAAAAAATCTAGTATGAATAAAACTAAAAAAATTTTCTTTTTCCATATAAAATTTAAAGTATTAGAAACGTAAATAATAATAATAATAAAATCAACGAGCATTAACAACTTAAAATATAAAGTGCAATTTCAAATGTCTTAATAAGAATCGATATTGCAGTAAAATAAATTATTTGTGGGCATTAGTGAAATAATATATATTTGTCGACAATGTATTTTAATTCTTTGTGTAATTTTAAAAAAAATCTAGTATGAATAAAACTAAAAAAATTTTCTTTTTCCATATAAAATTTAAAGTATTAGAAACGTAAATAATAATAATAATAAAATCAACGAGCATTAACAACTTAAAATATAAAGTGCGATTTCAAATGTCTTAATAAGGATCGATATTGCAGTAAAATAAATTATTTGTGGGCATTAGTGAAATAACATAAATTTATCGACAATGTAGAGAGAATATTTTGCATAAGTTAAAAGAATGTATAAAATAAATATATAAACATTTTATTATCATGGAATGTGTTTATTTTATATTTTCAATTGAAATGAATGCGATTGATTTATCGCAAATGACGTAACTGAGGTATCTCTTGTATTTAATTTCCTTATAAATCGTTATTTCTCTAATATTAGATGAAAATAAATGCAACTCTTTTTTTTTTGCTAAATAAATATCTTTTATAGGTTAAAATTGCAAAAATAAACACGCTTGACCATTAAACACTTTTCAAATGTAGTAACCTAAATATTATATACTGTTTAACCTCTTAACTGGCACTTTCTTTTCCGTTCAAGAAATTGAAAATAACTGATTCTCACAACAATTTTTTTTAAATAAAATATTCTAACATTTAGTCTAAACATTTCCTCCTTTAAATAATATGAAATTAAAAAAAAAAAAATTGTGATGTCAATAAGTTAAAATGATGAATTAAGCAAATTTGTCTTGCCCGAACGGCGTATATGCAAATCACTTAAGTGGTTAACAGATATATTAAACAACAAAACAATAACAACAAAAAAATGTGAATCCTCGAATACTCGGATGTATTTAATCAATCGACACTGTGATAATTACTATATTAACCCATTGATGGGCAAAAAACTTTTAATTCTGAAATATTAACACTAGAACCGCGGGACTTTCGTATATCTAGAGCCGCGGAGCGGGTCAATTTGACCAAAGTGGAAAACACTTTATAAATATGCACAAATTGTTAATTTTCTTAATTAAACGATTATATTTTCTTATAATAAACGACATTTCTTAGCATTTATATTATATTTTACACATAAAGTCAGCAGAAATTCTCTACATATCAGAAAATGCTATAATTCAAAATTACATTGCATTAAATATGAGGAAAATATATTGAACAAATATTCAACATATATTTTAAACATAAATAAACTTGCACTTGTTAAACATTAAAAATAGATTATCTTATAAATATATTAGATAAATTTAGTTATAAAATCTAACAATATTTTTTCTAAATATAAAAAAATACAAGTTACTAATTTTATTGATTTATTTTATCCAATTTATTGTACGTATTTCTTGGAAAACATAGTTAAAAGTTTTGCACATTTACCAGAAATGTGTGGGTACATTATATTTTGAACAATTATCTTTAGTTTTATTTATTATTATTTTATTGTGACAAACTCTTTTATGCTTTGTTTGTGTGTTTCATCTTTTTAGTGTTTATACTAGCCCAAATTACAAAAGTTTTTTCTTTTTTTTTGGGGGGGGGGAGAGGGAGTGGGGCAAGAGATAACAAACTGTTTTTGTACGTCTTCAACTAAGTCTTGAATAAATTGACGTATACTTATTGATTTTTAGGTTTTGCATAAAACCCAAGCATTGATATCAGCAAATTACAAAATATTATAAATTGCATTCACTGGACTCCTATAACATGTATGCTTGTCATAAGCAAACTTCCTCTCATCTGGGTAATCACATAACCACACTGAATTTAGTTGCGTTGTTGTAAACAAGTCTTTATTTATTTTTTAGAATTATCGAAAATTTTAAGTTAGATATAAACTACTAAGCAATTAAACATTTTTACCCTTTTCTCCTTCGTAAACAGTTATACTGCTGTCTGAAGGTGTTGGAAGTATAGCCTCATAGAACTTCGATTTTGACATTTTTACAGAGACTTGTATTTCTCGTCTTGGACGTTCTAGGGCTGATTTTTTACCAATATCTACAAGCAACTGGAACGTGATACGATTCTGCATTTATCTGGTTTTGTTAGACATATACTGAGTAAACCTACTCACAGATACTAAAAACAATACGTGATCATCTACGCTCATCTACGATCCTTTTGTATAGTAAGTGTTACAGTTTTCCTGTCATATTCTTTATTTCCAGATATGAATGTTGAAGTTATTGCTTATTTGTTTTGCAGAATTCCATGAGTAAAAAGCTCAAATTTTGTCACTTTTTGTTCAAATTCTTAATTTTTATTTTTTATATCCGATTTTTTATGGGATAAATATCACAAACTTTCGGTCAATACTGATAAATTTTCCCCTATTTTCCAATGAAAAAGCCCAACGATGTTAAGAGTATAGAGTGAGGACGGAAGAACCGTCGTCACTTTCATTTTCATCATTAAAATTTAATTTTCTTAATTTACAGGCAGATACCCCACTAAAAATAATTTTAAGATTATCTGAAGAAATCGATACTTTCTTCAGAAATTTTGCAGAAATCTGAAGAAAGTTTTCAGACTTACTTTTACCTTCGAAATACCTGCAGAATTTTCCGAGATAATTTTTAAAATATCTGCAGAATGGGCCAAATAGCTACAGATTTTCTACAGATTTTTGGGCCAAATAGCTACAGATTTTCTACAGATTTTTTTTAGTGGGGTATTCATACTCAATAATTTGCACTCTCAATCCTTTTGAGACAATAGTTGCTAACATTCCAAAACTCCTTTGACGGTTATATTGAGACATCGGAAATCTTATCTATACTTTAAATAAATGCATAACAAAAACAACTTCAATATTACTTCTAATTATTTGTGTAATTTTCTATTTCAATCATCCATTTTTCAAAACAAGAATATAAGATCTTTATTGAAAATTTTCATTATCCCCACTTCCGATTCTTCCTATTAGAGGAATTAGGAGTGAGGCAGATATACTTCCTCATTAGTTCCGAAAAGAAATGCATCTCTATTTTGACATTTATGCATAAAAACATATTACGGGTCAAATTGACCCGTTTCGAGGGTTCTAGGTATAAGTGGTTATAACTGAAAAATTATTTATGTTATTCTCCATTAAGAACGAAAAGTTGATGTTTACCTTAAAATATTAAAAGTCAGAAAGGGAAATCTTTTTTCAATAAATAATTTTCGCGCGGCGAGAAATTAAACATCGATTTGGGTCAAATTGACCCGCTCCGCGGTTTTAGTGTTAAATAATTGTTTAACACCAATATTTATAAATACATTTATATTTAAGTAAATACCGTAATTTCTCGTGTAAACGCCGCGGCTTGGTAAATATTTTTTCAAACCAGAAAATTTATTCAGAAAAGAGGTCAAATGCGTGCTAAGCACAAGCAAGTAATTTTTTTTAAAAATTAATTCTGGTGGGAAATTGGGTTATCCATGGTGCAGCGTTTACGTGAGAAATTACTGTAAAACCTGTCATTCTGTACATTATAAAAACAAAACTTGTTGTCAAAGTTCTGATGCTAATTTGGCATATGGGAGTAAAAATTAAGTGGTATGTAGGGTATACTAGTGCTCTTCAAGAATGTAAATACAGTCAAACCCCGTTAATACGCGCCCTGCTTAATACGCGAACCCGCTTAATACGCGAATTTTCTTTGGTCCCTTGAAATACTCCTATCTTACGCATATAAAAACACCCCTTTAATACGCGAATGGTTAATACGCGAACCCGTTTAATACGCGAAATTTTATCAGTCCCTTGAAAGAAAAAACTACGTTTAATACGCGAATGAGGTTAGTTCTAAACATACGAGTTTTTAGATGAAGTATTTTAAAAAGCATTTTATACAACGATTATTTAAACAATTAATTTAACTTATTTTTTATACAACAATTATTTAAATCCAATTAAATTAAGCATTTTCCCCTCAAAACCATACGCTGAGTAGATTTGGATTCCAATTCGAGGCTAGCACAAGACTGACCAATCAAAACTCTCCCAATGAAATCTCATAAGAGAGATGAGGTTAGCGTTGTGCAAAAGTTAAAGACATTATCACTGCTTTCAAAACACCTGTTTTCGTTTTGATAGTACATAGAACCACAGTGTAAAATTTTAATGGAAATTCAATATTTTTAAAAATACAGCATTTAGAGATTTTTAACCTAGGCATTTCAGCCTATAAGGAAAGGGCATGTTTAGAAACAAACACTTCTCTCAACCAATCCACAGCTACATTTTTTGTCATAGCGATCATTGTAGGAATCATCTTGGCGACGTAGCCCAATCATATCATACTTGCTTAAACATTGGGAAACTTAGACCAATCTGATTCCCGGAGCTCATTCGTACAGTGTCAGTCGTTAAGGAACGGACAGGTTTTTCTCGCTGATCCACAGTAATTCGTCCACAGTGACGTCAGCTGCCCTTTCCTTCTCATGAGATTCTAATTAAGAATATGTAAATAAAAAAAATATTTGATACAAAACTTTTTGAAATCAGTAAAATTCTGAATGTTTTTTCGTGGTTTTGCTAGCATTCTGTACAGATAGGCTCAAAAAATCAAATTATGCAAAACAGAATATACCTACAAATCAATACTTTTCTTGCGATTTTTGTCATTTAAAAATGTAAATGTAGGCAAAAAGAGAATTAAATTTATGAAATTATACAAATTTGAAGTTCATATAAGGTTCATTCATTTCCCCATAGTTAAGAAATGATGTGATCCCCCCCCCTCTCCCCTAAATTAGAGTGGTAGAATCGATAGATTGAGAATGCGCTACAATCGCAGATTAATCACTTGAGTCTCTTCAATCGCTGTTTCATCAATGCTGAGATTTTTTTTAAAAGAAGAAAGTCGATTGTCGCTCCAAGTATTATCTAGTCTGCGATATCCATCTGTGCTTTTATAATCTAGTCTAAACTATGGCGGAAGGAGCAAAACATATTAAACGAAAGGCTCTCTCCATCATTGAGAAGTTACAAATTATAAATCAATACGATGCCCAAGCTGCCTCAAATAAGTCTGCGTTCACCAAAGAAAAAGGCATATCAGAGTCAACTTTAAGGACTATGTTAAAGAATTGGAATGCCATCGTTAACCAAGCTGTGGTTGGAGGAACAACGAACAAGAAAATAAAAACCGCCAAGTTTGAGAACACGGAAAAGTCCCTTCATGAGTGGTTTGTTCAAGCGCGCTCTACGAATATCCGAATAAGTGGCTTGTTAAAACAAGAAAAAGATTCCGAAATCGCATCAAAAATGGAACTGCTAGAATTCAATGCCTCAGTTGTATGGATGGATCGATTTAAAACTCGGTACGGCATAAAACTCAAGCAAGTGGGTGGTGAATCAGCTGCAGTGAACATTGAAGATGTTCACTGTTAGAAATTTAATGTACTTCCATAGCTTGTAAAAAACTACTCTAGTTAGGATATTTACAACGTGGACGAATTCGGGATTTTTTACAAAGAAACACCCAATAAAACAATGGCCATGAAAGGAGAAAAATGACATGGAGGCAAACTGAGCAAAGAGTGTCTTACTATTCTGCTCGGTGCTAATTCTGATGGATCAAATAAATTAAAGCTGCTGGTCTTAGAGAAATCACGCAACCGACGGTGCTTTAAAAATGGCAAGAATTTCCCCTGCCTGTACGAAAGCCAGCGTAGAGCATGGATGACGGGAAACATTTTTTACAACATGGCATCATATTTTTGATCAGCGTATGAGAAAAGAATCGCGCCATGTGTTATTGCTTGTGGAAACTGCCGTGCGCATCTAAAAGATAACGAAGACCTGAATAATATCCAAGTAGTATTTCTATCTCCAAATTCAACTATGTCACCCAGCCATTGGACCGAGGAATAATTAACAGCACCAAAGTAAATTTCAAGACTCGCGTCGTACAGCGATATCTTCACCAAATGGAACACGGCAGCAATAATTTTTGCTACGAGTGTCGTCCAATTACAGTTCTCGACGCTATGCACATGCTTACTGCAGCATGGGAGTGCGTACCACCAACGACAATTACAAATTGTTTTCAAAAAGCGGGTTTCTGAAGTAGCGAGGACATCATATACACAGAGCCAACCTCGCACCCTTATGTTGAAGTAGATTGGATGGCCGCACGAGAAACTGTAGGGGAAATTTTTGTCGATTTAGGCACGTTTATTAATATCGACAAAGATCTAGTTACCTCCGAACTTAGAAATCTGGATGATATCACCGCCTATGTAACTGCGACTGACAAACTGGATGAATAGGAAGAAGATGATGAACCTGCGCTTCCGACTCCATCCCCATTCTTCAAAGTTACAGAAACATTCAATTTCCTAAGACAATATGCATCGTCACTGGACGAAGAACCCACAACAAGCGAACTTTACCACCACTATCTATATAAAGCGGAAAACATCATGATGATAATGCGACCGCATGTCAAACAGGCCAAAATTGATAGATGCTTCTCCAAAAAGTAATTTTTATGACATTTTTGACTTCAATAAAGTTTTTTTTTAATTGACTTTTTATTATTATCAACACTATGCACAGGATGGTTAGTTATTAACGTCAGGTTTTCAGAGCCCTCTAGCGAGTAAAGTTTTGGTCAAAACATAACCAAATTTGATCAGCATGCATAGTAGACCATGGGATTTCGAATTCTTAAAAAAACATTTAAAATAAAAAGTTTTAAAAATCGCCACTAGGGGCAATTTAAGCGTTGTTTACCGACTAAAATGCATTAATTTGCATAAAATCAGTTGTGTATAGCAATCATGAGTATAAAAGGAAAGGCTGGGAAAGTTCTCATCATTATCAACTCTCACCATACTTTGTTAGTCAAGCTGTGTTATCAGCAGAACGAGAATTGCAATGATGCTCGTCCTGAATTTCACCGATTACAGAATTTGCCAAAAGAACCGATGATCATAACAAATTTACAAAAGATGATTCATCGATTTGAAACTATGCGGCAACAAGGCTTAGGACGCAAAGTGACTAGTCAATAACAAATTGACAAAGTTCTAACTGCTGTTGTCGAACAAGAGATGAAAAATGTGCAGGTACCATCAGCGCTCGTTCAGTATTCCAGCAGTATAAAATTGATCTGAACTGTATTTTTTGCCATTTAATCATTCAACATTTGCACTAATACACTTTTGGTGCACCAAAATTGCTGATTTTATGCAAATTAAATGCATTTTAGTCGCATTTTAGCTAAAATTGCCCCTAGTGGCGATTTTTTAAACTTTTTATTTTCTTTATTTTTTTTTAAGAATTCGAAATCCCATGGTCTACTATGTATGCTGATCAAATTTGGTTATGTTTCGCCCAAAACTTTACTCGCTAGAGGGCTCTGAACACCTGACGTTAATAACCATTGACGTCTAATACCTGGACTAAGAAATGGCAACCTTTCTTGAATCCAATATTACCTACCCACCAGCACGTGATGGTGGGTAGCAATGTGCGCCAAACCGGTTATTCTCCCTCCAAAAACTGCCATTGGAATTTCCACACCCACCAGTAGCTTATATTTCGTCTGCGTTGATAGAGCTTCACGGTACACCGCCAAAGGGATCACCGCCAAAAAATGTCACCCTTTTGGCGATAGAACCTCGGTCATTCCAGCTTCAAGTATTTCGGAAGAGAACAAAGGGATCCGTTATCCAGTTGTATTTCTGATCCATGTTAATAACTAACCACCCTGTATTATCGCGTGTATCTGTTCCGTATAGCTGACAAAGATTTCAATTTTGTTAACATTAATTTTAGTTAATATAGTTAGCAGGAATTTTTTTGTTCGTCATTTTCAATTTTATGTATCATACATAATGAATCTAAATTTGAAAAGACAGGAATTTTACTTAAGAAATTAGCGATTATTTGAATTTTTAGCTTTCAAACGTTTCTGCTTAATAAGCACATAATGATTAAAATAAATAAAATTTCATTTTAAGTCTTAAAAACATATCGCGAAAGTAACAAAAAGTGTGTTTTTTCCGCATAGATTGTTATTAGAAAGATCATTCGACGAAAATTCGCGACCTTCGGTTAATACGCGAACCCGTTTAATACGCGAATTTTGATTGGACCCCTGATTCGCGTATTAACGAGGTTCGACTGTAGTTACTATGCTTAAAAAATAGATTATTTTCAAAACAGAATATATTTTGTTTTTAAAAATAACTTTGAAATATTATTCCATTTTAAATACAGTCATCGATTTTTGAAATATTCATATAGAACCCAAAGGTCCATATTTCAAAAATCATTTGAATACATTAAAGAAAAATCATTTTCAGCACTAAATTTTAATAATATTCTTTTTTTTATTAAATTTCCGAAATTCTATCAATCAGTATCATGAGAATAACTATCAGAATTTAGTGGTAGCGTTCCATCATTTCGATCGTAGTGCTCTCATCTTTGTTTATCATAGTTCTTAAAATTCACGTGAGATTAATATCATACAATTTTATCAAGAAAAATTACTTTTTCAATTAAATTCTGGTAATGTCGATTTGTGACAACCTGTTTTCCATAAATTATACTTTCAAAAAAAAAAAAAAAGAGTTTATAAAACATATTTCCATGATATATTTAAGAAGTGAAAGTCTAAAAACATATTTAAATTGATCTTTAAAAATCCCAGCATTTAAAATTAAATTTACTTCTCCAATCTAAATAAATCCGATGATTAGAAAATTAGATGTAAAAACGTTAATTTTAATCCCGGTATAACATACCCAGAATATATTCCGAGTTTTCAAATATCACTCTATTTTTGAAATAATAATCTTCTACTGACTTCATCGCAGAATTTGAAATAATTCTTTCCGACTAAATAACCTAAATAAAATGAGGATTATTATTAATATTTATTGGTGACAAACTAAAAATCATTCATACACTGGTGTCTGACCAATCTATCACCCTGATATAATGCCGATGTTACGGCAGTTTGGGACATCAGAGGAGCAATCATTGGACCGTTTTGTAAACTTTTACGTCACAAGATAAATAATCCAATGAATAATCTGTCCATGTCTGATCCCCACCCTCTGAATGCTCGGCCTAAGTACTGATGCAAAAATGGCGAATGGTAAAGGCGTGTTATTTTTAGCTTGTGTAAGGTCGCTTGTTTTTTAGCCCCAGTAATTAATACAAGTATTTCTTCGCTTATTTTTCTGGGGTTAAAAGTGTGGAAAAAAATCGTTTATAAAATTATGGCATCCAAATTTAAATTTCCTAATCCCTTCGCGACGGGACCCTTATACGAAATTTTTAATGTTTTCTCATTGGTTTTTAAAAACAGAAATGTGTGTGTTATTAAATCGAGGCAATTCTATTAAATAAGGTAAACTTTACAGAAAAAAATTACCGGTGGGGATAAACGAAGATGCTTTAGCCTTTTTGCGGCACTTATACGTGTCGCTCGTCCCCAAGGGGCTAAGGAACCGTACAGAAGTTTTAAAAAAAATCTACCTGCAGGCATGAGAATATTCCGACCCAAAGGACCGATTACTACCAATAAATTTTAACAGTATACATTGGTTTATAACTTCTCAGTAATTCTGTCATTTAACAATAGCAGAAGTTTTAATAAAATTTTGTGGTAGCAATCGGTCAGTTTGGTCGGAGCGCTATCGTCCCTGTACCTGGGATGTCGAATGTCTGATCTGCCGTGAAGTATAGAAATTGAGCTCTTTGACACTGTCTCTGATTGAAATTTATTTATACCAGGGAAACGTAAATATCTAGCATAGAAGCATTCTTATAAATTGTATTTTGTTAAGTTTTGTTGGCTTTTTTTCTTGAAGTAATCGAAACTAGTATGCTAGTATTTTATGTTTATTTCACCATTTACAACATATTCAGCAATTTACCTATTTTATAATATCATTTAAATGAAAGTTGAGCTCAGATGTGTAGATGCTTTATCGTAATAGAAGAATGACTTATGAGTTATCAGTAATCAGAATTTTCCGGAGTAAGTTCTTAAAATGAGGATTATTCCTAAAATAAAATTAAATTGCCAATATTCCTGCCGTATTCAATATTCTAATTAAAAAAAACTCCGCCAGATGCGACAGCACAATTCGAAACACAATTAAACTGTGTAAATTTAAATCACATTTTATGGATGAATAGTGGGAAGATGGCAACTTTATAGATTAAGCGGGATGCCTAAATTGAAATCTATCCTGCTGTGCTGTCAATGATATCTATTGTCAATAATTATAATACTTGTAGTAAATATTTTCTCTTACAGCTTTTACTTTGACAATTCGACGAAGGAGATATGAGGATGTCTCTCATTTATATAAACAAAGTATCCATAATGTAAGCTTGTATGTCACTTCTGTTTTGGAAATCAGCCCCTGAAGTTGAAAATAGTGCTAAAGTACGGCAACAGAATTAACACGTTCTGTGAACTCTTTAAATACTTAACTAATAAATATTTATGGAAAAAATTTCAAATGTCTTTTTTGTATGTGTTTTACGGAATTTTTAATTATTTAGAACCGATTTTTCAAAATAGAATTTTTTGCCTAATTGAATGAGAAAAATGCTCGGATTAAATAATGCAAAATTTAGAATAAAGATTTCCTGGTGAGAATAATAAATTATCCTTGGCGTATTGACGGCTGTATGTAGTACGGGCAAATCATGATTGAGAAAAAATCACATTGGCCGTACGACATCCTCGCAAAACAGGGTAGCGGTTAACTACAATGGAACCGTACTATGCCTACAGAAAGAGCCATTAAAGTAAAAAACAGACTGTATTCCAAAATGTATTAATTACGTTTGTTCCAGAGTCATCCGTTAAGACAACTCAATACCTTGAGTCAATTAGATAAAGGGAATGATGACAGTTGGAACGGATCAAACAGTTTTCTAGTAATTCATAATCTTCTATAATAATAAAGAGAGATGTTTGTGAGTGTGTCAGCGATGCTCTGAAGACACCACGACCCGTCGAGTTACAAAATTTGAGGAAAAGGTACCTCTAGACATGAAGCATGACATGCACCTCGAAGCCTGATTTTCAATTTTTTTATTAATTATTTTTATTTAATTTTTAGGCGATTTTTAGCGTTATTTTTATGTTTCGAGGTGATTTTTTCACATTAGTGAAACGAATACGGTTTCATTCTTTTAACCCAAAATAGTAAATTTTATTCTCTGTTAAATAAAGTTTATTCGTAATTTATATAGCAATTTTTAATTTTTTAATGAACTTTTTAAAGCGATTTTTATTGTTTTTCGCATTTTGCGGCTATATTTTGAAATTGATAATAAGAAAATTGTTTCAAACTTTTAATCTAACGGATTAAATTTTGCCTTTTTTTTAGATTGCAATGATTTTTAATGCGACTTTCAATGAGATTTTTATTGAATTTTCGAGATTTATCTCCGTATAGCATTTGCTTATTTTTTCATAGTTTTCTATCAAAAATTTTAGCCGTTGAGAATGTTATAAGTAATATATATATATATTTTCGAAATCTACGTAAAATGTCAAAAGTTTAGATACCACTATTTTTGAATAACAATCTCATCAAGTATCTTCAATTCTTGCTTAAGACCGCCACCACTCGAGTAATACATGGCTGCCAACTTCTACGCTTTTTTACAGCCAAACAAACCCATTCGAACCAGAAATTTCATTTAACAAGTTAAAAGAATATGCAGTACTACAAATCATGAAATAAATTCAGAAAGTATATTATTTAATAAATTTTCTGGTTAGAAACGCGTTTTTCTCATTTAAAAAGGCGTAGAAGTTGGCAGCTCTGGTAATATATCTACTGACAGTTTATTTAATGGAGTTTCGTAACGATATAGTTTTGATAAGAGTAGAGTGTGCTCCCTGGTAGTGGAATATAGAATTAACAGGATGCGATTTTGTATATGATACTATACATGATTTTATTTTTATATTTTATTAGCACCACTATATTTTAAAGCACATTTTTAAGCAAATTTCACTTGTACCTGTTGTCAAGGTGAGAGTTAAAATGCTTTTTTAACCCTATGTCTTTAAATGTTCCATTAAATCAACGGTCAACGTGATTCCGAAATGTTATAATGAGACCGGGATTCTAACATAAATGACGACCTCAGAAGCCAAGGGGTACAAGTTACAAAAATTCGATTTGGAGAAAATTGAGTTTAAAGATAATAAACGTTAAATTTGAACATCAATAATAATTGATTGAATTGGAAAAGAAAACTACCGTTTGTTTTATTGTGTTCCTTCAAATCTCATTTTAGTAACTATATAAAATGTAGAGTACAATTTTAGTGAAATTTATAATTAATCAATACTGCTTATTATTTGTCAAAAGTGTTCTATCCTGAAAACGAAGCAAATAATTAAAAATCACTTATATTCCTTTACCTGATAATAAAAAGTATATTTTCAGGTCTTCTGTGCACCTAGTTCAATTTTTTCGATTTTTTCACTTATACCCCTTGGCTTCTGGGGTCCTCAAATATATTTAGTTTAATTTGCATGGGGAAAATAGCTTTTTCTTATTTTCAAATAAATTTGTTCGTAAGTTTTATGTCATTCAATGGTTTATATATTATTGAAAGTGTTCTGTGCAGCTATACAGCCCCTTGCGCCGCGGTTGTATACCTACGAAATCACTTAATTTTAATTCCTAAACGCCTGCAATGCATTTTATCAGTAGTTTTCACATGTTTTATTTTCATATTTTATATTATGCATATCCATGATGGGTAAGTATTAAGGTGACCCCCTAGGACTAGTTTTATTATAAATTCTATTCTGAATTCTGGGTGAAACTAATTATTTCAACAGATTTACTCTGAGCCAGAAAAGGTTAAAATAACATAAGTTGGATAATTTATCAAAATTATTTTAAAATGGATTTTTAAATAATTAATTGTCTAGTTTATATACTATGTGTTTGTATAGTTAGTTTATATATCTGATATCAAGGTCTGATATATTAGTTTTGTGAACTACTGTATTGTAGCTACCTCATGTATGAAAATGAGAATTTTTTTTCAATCATTATGTAGCGGAGAAACGTAAGTAAACCGAAAATAGAATTTAAGCAACCTATCTATATTATTAAGACCAAACGTATCTGTGCGTAACGCATATATTATTTTGCGAACGGCAATACTTTCACATGCAATTCGGTTTTGAAATTTTCGGTACTGCAAATTTTATACTTTTAAACATCGCACATTTTCATTTTTTACACCTTAGTATAGAGAAAAATAAATGCGTTTAAAGGCAATTTGTTTGAAAACTGTATCTAAATTTATTATTGACATATTAAATTTTTTAGGGAATTTTTTAATTGTGGCAACAGAAATATGTCATTTATTTTTAAAATTGATAAAAATTGAAATGTACGCATGTAAATTTTGAGAAGTTGAAAATTACGACGGGTTTAGATTTCACGTGATATTCTAAGACCGTTTCAATTTGAAATATATATATATATATATATATATATATATATATGTATGTATGTATATGTGTGTGTGTATGTATATTTGATATGAATTTTACCAAACATAACACCCTCAATTGATAATTTAATCGTCATAACTGATCTTTATTTTATTTTTCTTTATTATTATATTCTTCCATGTGCGATTAAAGTTTAATTTTAATAATTTGGACAACTGGGTTTTGTAGAAATAGTATTTTTCTTTCTTTCTTAATTTTAGCTTTAAATGATATTTAAAGCTAATTTAAACTGACCATTCAAGATGCATTTTTTACTGTAGCTAATTTTGTAGGTTTATTATAAATCAATGAAACAGTTTCTTCTTAAACATTTGCTTTCTTCGAAATTCGACGGGTTTCGCCTTGTATCAATAAACACAGATAGTTACAACCAAATAGATGTATTCACTATGCTAAAATGTTTTAGCTAGCCTTAAACGTCATATATTCCAAAAATAAGGATCATTTTCTGTAAAAATACTAATACAGTCGAGTCTTTATATAACGAAATCCACCGTTCCAGTAAAAAATTCGTTATATAGAGAAATTCGGTGTATAGAGAATGATGTTAAAAATCGTACTTAATGTGTAACAGGGATGAGATTTCCGCTTTTTTGGACACCAGTATAATCTTAAAGAAAATGTTGTTGTTTTAAATCACAAAAATGTTCCGATTAAATACTATAGCATTTTCTCTACGATTTTACTGGTGTCCAAAAAAGCGGAAATCTCATCCCTGGTGTAAAATTTGAACAAATATTATTTTTTATGTTTTTAATTAAGAATTTGAAATGTTTAAAAGTAATTATTAACCTAACATTCCATTTCTTAATTTTTTAAGCGGTTTCAAAAAAAGAGAACAGACATTTATTTGAAAGCTAATGAAAATCAAATAAGGAAGACTTGCATTAATTTCAGACGAAGAAATCTTTAATGTTTTGTTGTTTTGATTTTAAAATTGTTTCACTCTCAAAAAAAAAAAAAGAAAAAAAATGCTCAAATTTTAACAAGGAAGGAAAAATTGTAGTTAACATTTTCTTCCATTTGAAGGCCTCTCTTACGTGCCTCTCTTACGTGCCTCTCATTGATTCCTTTCTTATGTGTGTAAGAATCTAATTCACTCTGTTTTAAGAAGGATGTTGAAAGATGTGGGAGGTGGGATGAATTCGTTGGATTTAAAGAACAAGGAGATAAGTAATAAAAAACTCAGCACTGAACGATAAATCAAATATAAATGATGAAAAATTCATTCCATATGATTCCGAATCTTTTTTAAAACCGAACAATTTATGAAAAAATTCCTTATATGGAGATAGATATTTCGTTATATAGAGACTGTTTTTAATGTAATCATGCGAAAAGGGGACCGTTCCTACAAAAAATTCGTTATATAGAGAAATTCGATGTATGGAGTTTCGTTATAGGGAGACTCGACTGTATATTGCTTCTTTCATAGGGATTTAAAGATATGCTATCTTTAGAAGAAAGAATAGCTATCGTTGTGTGAAAACTGAGTAATAAAATATGCGTAGGGGTGCGTCATTTCTACCATAGAAAATACGGAAAACAGCCACCAAAAAGGGCCGATATCAGACTACTTGGGAATGTGGGCTCTTTTTAACTGCCTTCCGAATGGTATCGTCAGATGTTAATGATCGTGTAGGACGTTTTACATACACTGAATTCGTCTGAATTTGTTTACAAATAACCTAATATTTATTCTTGTTGGTGGCTATATTCCGTATTTTCGATAGTACAGTTGACGCAGTTCTTGGTAGTTTAACCCCTTGAGGGGCAAAGCACTTCTGCTACTAAAATGTTAAAATGATTGATTGACACCGGTATTTATAAACAAATTTATATGAAACAAAGCAAAAGCTTTTCTTCGAGTATATCATGTGAAACAAAAGTTGATTCTTAAATTTTGGTGTCAATGAGGCATTTGGGAATTAAAATTAAGTGGTATATAACATATACCGGTGCCCTTCAAGGGGTTAATCACCTGGTTTCCAAGAAATTATGTCTATATATATTTTTTTTTTCTAAGAAAAGTATTTCTACAAACACTTTTGACAGAAATCAATTAATGTTTGCATAGAAATTAGGGATGAGAGTGTTCCGCGTTTTAACATACCAGTATAATATTAGAGAAAACATTGTTCTGTTAAATCGCAGCATTTTTCGTTTGTCCAAATTAACATTTTCTCTAAAATTATACTGGTGGGAAAAACGCGGAAAATTCTCATCCCTAAGAAATGGATTCTTATATTTAGAAAATTTTATACCTCTATATTTCAATATCTATCTATATGTATTTATATGTATATATTCAAAAGCAGTTAAAAAACTGTGGTCTGCAGACGCAAGGGTATCCGTAGCGCGTCATCAGGTAATCGCCGAACGTATCGTGATCAATATAAAAATTTTCACTAATCTAAAATGTGACACAAATCTAAAGAAAAGTAAAAAAAAAAACTTAGAATGTTGTTTAAATATATTCTAGAATTATTTTAAATACTTTAAATGTTGTGTAATTCATTCATATTTTGTAAGTTTATGTATTAAGCTTACGTACTGACTCTAGTTTTCGTCCCTTTTTCAAAATAATTATGTACTCACAATAAGTTTTTCGGTAAACTACGTTTTAAGATCTGATTGTCACCACATTTCTGTAATGCAAAAATTCCTCGTTTTCACTTTTTGTGTAATAAATTTTCGTTAAATATAGCGAATTCTACAATTTCTAAAAAGTGATACCAATCAAAAAATTTGGATTGAGAAAAATAATTTGCTGGAAAAACAGCTCACAATTAAGTTACTTTTAAGATGAACTATTAATTGCTTTTAGAATATTAATAAAAACAACACGATAAAAGTAATATACAGAAATTATTCGTGTCATTGAACTTTACAGGCTTGAATAAACAATTTATATACTACTATATTTAAGTTGTTCATTTGACCAAATTATTGAAAATTCAATGTAACTCGTGAAACTTTTAAGACGTTTTAAGAAATTTTAAATGTATCAGGGTTCGCACAGTTCTACCACTAAATTTTAAGAATATTTACAAAGTGTTTCATGGCAAAAAGGTATCGCAAAATTTGTGAATGAAGGTGGGGATTACGAATGTTGTGATTTAAAAATTAAACGTAAATTTTCTTATTTTTAATAGTGGTGCCAGAGTCCTTGGAAATTCCAAGGAGTGTGCGAACCTTGTGTATGCAAAATACTTCTATCATAAATAACTTTACTTAAAATTGCATGAGTGTAGATTTGAGTTTTGTAAGTTTTATTCTTCGGATCAAATAAATGAAGAGGAATTTAAATTTTTGCTTATTTTTGAAATCACATTAATGTCTCGAAATAAATAAATAATCTGCAAGAGATTTAAAACTAAAATTTTCGGGATACTTCAGTATTCCTCATCTGATCTTAATAAAGCTTTTTCAGTTTAAGAGTCTGTTAGAATACTTTGGAAATTTTATGTCGCAGATATATTTCAAACTAAATCAATTACGTTCCACGAACCTTGACAAAGTAGAATGTTCGTAATAGATGTTTTAAATTATAAAAGTAGTTTTGATTTTGAACTAAAATATTGTACTTATATCGCATCGATAAACAATCAAATTGAATTTTCAGTTTCCTTAAATCAATTATTTTGGATGGAGCTAAGAAGTTATTTTAAAACAAGCTTTAAATCATGGAAATTTATTATGTTTAAGCACTCAATATCAGTGCTGTAACTTGTAATGTCTGATGATAATATGGTGATGTATTGTGAATGGATGGTAAATAGTTTATAAGAGTGAAATTTATACCATTTTATTTTAAATTGTAAAATGCTTTTTAAAAATGTTTATTCAAAATTAAATTGATAAAACTCTTGTTCATCGGGCAGTCTTGATGCATAATCAAAACAAATAAAGAATAAATTTGAGAATGTAGATAGAATTTTTTAGATATGTTATGATATTTTACATAGATTAGATTTGTTGGATTTTTTAATAAAGTTTTTTGATACATAAATTGCTTTTAATGCTTTTAAATAATAAAAAAATACTAAATTTGAAGAAATAACATTTGTATATTTTTTAAATGTGTACTTAAAATTAAATTTTCAATTATCTCTATTTGAATTCACGTCTTTAAAAAATCCTTATACATAACCAGTGTTGCTCCATGCAGCTGATTTTAATTTTAGGCGTTAAAACTTCTCTTTTGTAAATTTTAATACTTATTTTGTATGGAGAATGGAACAATGGAACAATATAATATGTGAAACGGATCTGCTTAGTTGTCAGGCAACTTTATATCCAGTATATTATAGTAAACTGTATTGCGTGAGCAT
Organism: Maratus speculifer; assembly: GCA_964019185.1. Lineage (NCBI taxonomy): Eukaryota > Metazoa > Arthropoda > Arachnida > Araneae > Salticidae > Maratus > Maratus speculifer. The sequence continues at coordinate 209,265,492 of OZ025300.1, read as the reverse complement.
TAACCCTTTAACGATCATAGCATTTTCATTGTTAAGATAACGAAATAAATGACTGACACCGGTAATTAAGAACAAATATATTTCTAAATAAGAAAACGTGATTTTTCACATACGAAATAAAAGGGATATTTTTAGATAAAAATACCGGTGTCAGTGTTGCATATCGGAATTAAAATTTTGTGGCTTCGTGGCGAAACCAATGAACGTTAAAGGGTTAAGGAGTCATGTCATAAATATTTTAAATTAAAATTTTATTATAAAATTTTCTGATATGAATTCAATATTTCTAAATCAAAAACATGACGAATCAATTTGAAAATTGTTTAACCCTTCCCGTCACAGAAAAATTCCGTTCATAAAATAATAATACTGATTGACACCGGAATTTGCAAACAACCTTTTTCAGAAAATGAAACTTTCCTTCGAAAAGTTACAGAGTAAAAAAGAAATTTTATAAAATATATTCTTGGTTCTTATTAATTTTGCAATTAAAATTAGTTTTCTCATCGGAGGACTACTGTGCTTGATAGAATTAAATTGTATCAACTTAACCCTTTATATCCCAAATTATTTATATCATAAAAATTTCATAATTAATTAACTTTGCTCTAATTGCATTTTTTGTAATTTTTTTAATCAAAATTAAAAGATTTACGCAATGGTATAAATTTTGAAATGATAATGTGAATTAAAATTAATTTTCTAAATTTGCTTTTATAGGGATTTTAAGAAGCAAGTTGTAACTCTATTGGAAAATTCTATTTAAATAAATAATCTGCATTTTATAAAATTAGGGAATGTACCAATATAATGAATTTATTATTCTTATTATTAATATTAAGCCTCTAACATTCATTGTTTTTTCTATGACACCATAAAATTTTAATTTTAATATGCATCATCGACACCAGAATTTTAAGTAAAAAAAATTAATTTTATAAAGTATGTTAAAAAATCGACTTTTGAAATTTATAAATGTATTTTTGCGCAATTACCGGTGTCACTCATTTACTGCAACATCTTATCCATGAATATGCTTTGTCCGTTAACCCTTTGCGGCGCAGGGCAAAGTCATTGCTTAAGTATTGAAATTAATGGCTGACACCGGAATTTGAAAACAACTTTATTTGTAAATAAGAAAACGCTGTATTTCACGCATTCAAAAAACCGTAATTTTTTTAAACAAAATTCCGGTGCGAATGTGGCGTTTGGGAATTAAAATTAAGTGGTTTATCTACTAAACCACTGCGCCGCAAAGGGTTAATGGGTTAAATGAATTTTATAACATGTTCTTTTAATGGTACTTTAAAATACTGTCGCGTCATAAAGGCTTAATTCACATTTTATGGGTGATTAGTGAGAAGTTGGAAAATATATCTATTCACTACAGGCTAAAAGTTTGAGACCACATCAAAAAATCATTTATTATCTATAAATACTCGAAAAACATTTAAAAATATATTGAAAACTGCACCTTTACGTCTTCTGTAGATCTTGTGGACTATCCAAAAGGATTTTTTTAATCAAAAAAACGTTTAATAAATTCAATATTTCCGAACATCAAAGAATGCCAAGTATGAGCAAGTCAGGTAGAGTGATTGTTATTTATTTAATGCTTTCCAGGTGTTCATTTAACCCGAGTGTACACCACCGGGACTTTTTGACCCGGAGTGAGTATGATTTTTGCAATTATAACGACTTATCTTTTAAAATTTATCTTCAACTTATTTTATTGCAAAATTTGGAGAATTGTCTCCGCCTAAATAAAATGACGGTTATAATTTGATTTTATTGGTGACAAAGTTAAAACCATTTCTACCCTGGGTAAGCGCGTGTTCTCCCGGGTTAAATTACTGTTTTATTTTTACTGGGCTCTTATTTAACTATTATCTTAATTTTTGTATGGATTATATTCAGATACAGTACTTCTTTGTTTGATTTTGAGGTTATTTCTGTCTAAACGTTTTAAAAATTGGAAAATACAGCATATAAACATTGAAACATAGTTGCCATCATTTCTATACATAATGAACGCAAACCTGAACGTATGATAGTTGCTCAATTAAAATTATCGAAAAAATATGTTAATCGCACAACGGCTCGATGCAAGGAAACGGGAGTAATAAGTATCGAAGATGGTCAGAATGACTGAAAGCAACCCCTTCTAGCTAGGATAATTTCTTGTCGTTACAATCAAGTGGAATAGATGCCTAACAGTACCAGAAATTTTCGATGAAATAAACAAATCTCGATCTAAGCATGTATCTCTCATTACTGTAAATAAGGATGAGAATTTTCCGCGTTTTTTTCCACAAGTGTTATCTTAGAGAAAATGTTATTTTATTCACTCGAAAGATGCTGCGATTTAATCCCTTGGGGACGAGCGACACTTATACGTGCCGCAAATAAGCTTAAGAATCCTTGTTAATTCCCACCAATAAAATTATACTGTAAATTTTACCTTTTTCAATCGGAGCATTTTACCGATTTAATAAAATACAAATTTCTGTTACTTAAAACCGGTGACAAAGCATTTAAAATTTCGTAAAAGATCTCCCGTCGCGAAGGGGTTAACAGAACAATATTTTCTCTAATATTATACTGGTATGTAAAAACGCGGAAAATTCACATTCCTATGTAAAAAGACGATTCAGAGATGCGAATTTGTTTCGCTACGCTGCTATCCGAAAACCACTACTAAAAGCGCAGAATGAGAAGTGATAAATCCAGTGGGACCTTAACTATCAAAATCGGTCAAGAATAGATTTTAAAAATATTCTTTGGATAACAAATGCAAATTAGAAATATTTGCAACAAAAGGGTGAATTTTTGTTCAACTTTGTGTCTGAGAAAAGAAGCTGTTAACTTGTGTGGCACCATCTGCAAAGCATAGCACTAAATGTGCTATGATCTAGGGTTGTATCTCTGGGTTCGGAACTGTACATTTGGTATGAATAAAAGGAATTATGAAAAAAAATGTTAAACAGTATATAAACAGATGCCATTTCGTCAATTCTGAGTTTCATTGGTGATAGACTCACTTTGCAACACGATAATGACATTAATTAGAAATTGACGAAATTATGCAAAAGTTATTTAGAACATAAAAAAGTGTAAGGTGTATTGAAAAACATGGTGTGGCCTCTTCAGAGCCCCAATCTCAATCCGATTTAACTTGTAAGGAATATCACGGCGAAAACATTCGTGCTCGACGACCCTTGTCACATATACACATGAAGAAGGACTTAAATGAAAGCTCGAACAACATATCATAAGATAAAATTGATAAATTATTGCTCGTACACAGATGGTAGTAAAATCTGATATAAAGTGCAAAGGAGAATTTTTCAATGAAAAATCAAATTAAGCTATTTTTAGCCTATAAAATTTATTTTAAAATGTTTAGTTTGTATTTTTGTATTATATTATCTACACGTGGGATATAGGCCAAGAGGAAAGTATGTACTCCGTGCGGATTCTTCCTAAGGGAACCTAACCCGTATTTACTCAAGGAAATCCAAGTTTCGAAGAAAACCACCGAAAACTCCGAATGATTAGGCTGACGGACGCGACGGGGTTCGAACCCAGCACCTGCCGTCAACCAGTTTCGGAGACAGAACCTCTCGGCCACTGGTACGGCCTCATTTTGAAATAAATATTCATAATTTATGTTCATTTTTGATTAATTTCTTTTCTCAGGATGTATATTTTATGACGATTTAAATTTCGTCCGAAAATATTAAGACGTTTTAGAGTTTCAGTTTATTTTCTAATTTTATTTAGTGTGATCTCAAACTTTTAGCTGTCAGTGTATATATATTAAGCGTAAAACCTAGACTGAAGTCGCTAGCTACGGTGCTATCAATGACATTGATATATAATCTAAGAGTTACTTTTAGCTATAATTTTCCCTCACACCTTTTACTTTGACAACTCAACGTAAACAAGAAGAATATATTTCATCCATGCGAACAGAATTTACATAATACTCGCTTATGAGCATTAGCGGCTCGTCAGGGAATGCTGCATCAAAATTTTCACACCACTAAAATTGTATAGAAATTTCAGTTTTAATTAATCAACCAACTTTGTAGAATAAATAATATAAAAGATTCTGTTAAATTTTATTGGTGTGAAAAATCCGATGCAGTACTCCTTGACGAACCGCTACTGCTTGTGAGTGACATTTATTTTGGATACCGGCCCTTGTGAAGAAAATAACGCATAAGTTTGCCAATAAATTTAACACTTTCTGCGCAACGCTTAAGTACAATTTCTCAAAGCAATGGTTGCAGACAAGCTACACAGGCAGTTAAAGAACAATTAAACATATCACTTGTTTCACAGCCATCCGTTAGGGCAACTCAATAACTCGAACGGAAACAGGAGACTTACAATATTCAATTACAATTATGTAAGAAAAACTTTACATTATATTTACTGTAATATATTTTACTGTAATATATTTTTCATTAAATAGAACAAAGAATTTTCTTGCAGTTGATAATGTTTTAATACACTGACGGAAAAAAAATCCCAACACCAAGAAATACTTTCTGTAGGGTAATGAAATTTGGACAGTGCATTTGTCTAGTTAACATGTTTAATTGATTATATTTTCAAGATTATAGGTTAATTTAAGCTCAATAAAATGCATTTCAAGTGGTAAATTGTGTTACATTAATAGCCGCTATAACCTCCAGAATTTTGAATACAAGCCTGCACATGAGCAATCATTGTGTCATACAGGTGCCGAATGTCACTTTATGGTATGGTGTTCCATGCTTGTTGTACTTGTTGTGTCAATACTGTGACGATAGGCGCTGGCTGAGGATGATGCTGGAGTTGTCGTCCAATGATATCGCATACGTGTTCAATGGGAGACGGAACTGGTGATCTCGTTGGCCAAGGTAACATATCGACACTCGGTAGAGCACGTTTCGTTACAACAGCTGTATGAGGGTGAGCGTTATCCTGTTGGAAAGCTCCCCCTTGAAAGCTGTTCATGAATGGCAGAACTATAGGTTGAATTACCAGACTAACGTACAAATTTGCAGTCAATGCGCTTGGGATAACCCCGAGAGTGCTTCTGGTGTCATAGAAAATTGCTTCTTAGACCATGACTCCAGATTGTAGATCCAATGTTATTAAGCCGCAGACAGTTTGGTTGTTGACGTTTCCTTGGCCTCCTTCTAACCAGAACACGGCCATCACTGGCACAAAGGCAGAACATGGTTTCATCAGAAAATAGATATCATTGGCGTCGCAAACGGCAATGACTTAGAGTCAGTGGAATGCTGCCTTGTATCGAGCTGTTTTTGAAGTACCCGATTTCTAACAGTTCGTTGTGTCATTGTGGTACCAACTGCGGCTCGAATTTCTGTCGCAGGCGCAGTACGATGCGCCACAGGCGTACGCCGAATACGACGGTCTTCCCTCTCAATAGTGCCACGTGGTCACCCGGAACTTGGTCTTCTTGACGCAATACCATCCTTTATCCATTGCTCCCTACAATCATGCACAGTGGATACATTCTGTCCAAGTCTTTTTGCAAAATCACGGAAAGAAAATCCACTTTCTCTTAGCCTTATTATACGACCTCTTTCCAATACGGGGAGTTGATGATAATGGCTTTTTCGTCTTTTTAAGGGCATTCTTGGTCAACCTCAACTCAATTCGTCAAATTTTGAAGATAAATAATGCTTACGAACTTTACAGAACGCATTTAACCTTCCTATCCTGAATGGGTCTAATAGACCCAGAGCTATAATTTGTTTTATACGATTTGAACCAGAACTCTTTTCATAAAGAAAGTTAAATGACAGATACAGAAAAATAAGTCAATTAAATATATTACAATGTTCGAAATAACAATTCTGGTGTGAAATGTATTTATCAAGATTGAGTAAAATTTAAACAGGGTAGGAAGGTTAAAGCAACCTGACTTGGAAGTTGTGAGTGGCGCTACTAGCGTCACATTTATGCGCGAAGCGTGAACTTTGAATCAATGTCATCTTTTAGATGTATAAACACGCCTACAAAATTTCGTTTATCTAACAGAAGTCTTTATTGGTGTTTGGATTTTTTTTCCGCCAGTGTAATTTAGGTCATAAAATTTACTCACGGAACATTTGTTTAAAGTGCATATTCTTAAGGCAGGCAATGTTAGATACAGGATGTAATTAAATTACAGCGTACTAAGAACACTTTAAGTGCTATGCATGATTTTATTTTTATCATTTATTGGCATTAGTATATTTTTAATACATTGTATTTGCACAAGCTATCAAGCTAATTCAATTTTATTTTTTATTCAATAAATTTTATTTAAGTTTTTTCTTTAAAACAAGTATGAAAAATCATGCGTTAAGCATAGATTATGAAGCACTTTCCAACACTTAATGAAATCTTTAACAAAACTTTGTTATTTAGGGAAATAATAGTGTATAGCCAAATATGTATTCCAGTACATTAGAACAGCCCTTTATTTCATATGTCAGTTCATATAATGGGAAAATTTAGCTTAGCAAGAAAATACCCAGTAGCTTCAAATTTCTTTTTCAGCAATTCATACTATTAGATGGAAACATACTTGGATACTTATGTTCAGCCCTGTAGCTTACATTGTACCTTTATTACACGCCAGCATTAGGCTAAAATTTATTGTAAACTAAAACACTTTTAAAACAACTGAAATCACATTCTCATAAATCATCATTCATACGCGTCCATGTATACCGAATTCTTTGCGTGGCCCTGTATATCCTTTTATCTATATTCTGCAAACATTTCTCAGTAAATTGAATGAAGCTCAGCGTAAAAATGCATAGCTTATTTAAGAACCACGTTTAAATAATTTACGCTCATATTCAGTAACGTTGGTGAGCTCTTTATGGGTAGCCCTGTATATCAACTATAACATTTATACACACCATATAATGTGCACATATTTAGCGAAATATAAACGCGCATATCATAATTAAAATGCATTTCATCCCTCCATCAGCCATCATCGGACACATATACGGTACTTCGGAAAAAATATACTATTTGAAATCTTTTGTGTGGCCCTGTAAATGCTATGTACTTCATATTATGCAAGACAGTAGCGTATAATTTATATTAAGCTTCAGAGACATATATCAATTTTATTATACATGAAAAAGCTTAATATATTTAAAATATATAATGGGGAACTTTTGATTCGCCCTGTAGATAAACTAATCATGGTAGAAACTTCATTTTCGATAGGACTTGTGCTAGGGTAAACGTCAATAAGTCCTAAAATTGCATGGCAATCCGACTATATTAACGATTTTTCCCCATAGGCCGTAATGTAATGGAAAACTTTTGATTCGCCCTGTAGATAAACTAATCATGGTAGAAACTTCATTTTCGATAGGACTTGTGCTAGGGTAAACGTCAATAACATCCTAAAATTTCATGGCAATCGGAGCATATTAATGATTTTTCCCCATAGGCCGTAATGTAATGGGAAACTTTTGATTCTCTCTGTAGATAAACTAATCATGGTAGATACTTCATTTTCAATAGGGTTCGTGCTAGGGTAAACCTCAATAACGTCCTAAAATTTCATGGAAATCCGAGTATATTAACGATTTTTCCTCATAGGCCATAATGTATTGGGAAACTTTTGATTCGCCCTGTAGATAAACTTATCATGGTAGATACTTCATTTTCAATAGGGTTCGTGCTAGGGTAAACATCAATAACGTATAAAAATTTCATAGCAATCCGAGTATATTTACGGGAGTTAGAGCGCGGACAGACGGACAGACGGCCATCCGGCCAGACGAACAGACGGCCAGACAAACCGAATGCATAAGCACTTTTCAACTTTGTTGGAAAGTGCTAAAAAGAAAAAGGAAAAGTAATGCTGCTCGGATAAATTTATGTAAGAGATGCCTGTGCCTGGGATGAATACTTCGACTAAAAAAAGTTACAAATCCTTCTTATAACATATTGTAAGACAGCATACGTGGGTTTTGTATGTTTTTCATCCATACAGAATGTAGGTGCAAATAATAATTTCTATCCCCAATCTTCAAAATAATATTTTTTTAATGAAGTTAAAGAAGAGAGGTGGAGACATATAGTTTACCTGTAGAGTCTACCAGTTGCAAGCGAAGAGTAAGTTAGGAAGTTGTCACATGGTGGCAGATTTTTTTTAAGCATTTGAAAAATAGTGTTGTCTTTTATAGAGAACTAGGAAATCTGAAGTATATCTGAAAAATTTTATTCATTGAATACCGCAACTTTTATTTTATTATTATTATTTTTTTTTTTCGTTTTCTGATTGGTTCATTTTTAACGTCCAAAAATGGAATACTTCTGTTGCCACGATGATAAAATGTAATAAAAACTTTTAAAATATAATAATTTGAAAACAAATTGTGAAAAAGATTTCAAACAAATTTCAATTAAATGTGCATTTTTTTCTCCACGCAACGAGGTAAAAATTAAAAATGCGCGATGTTTAGAAGTTTAAAAATTTGCGGTTCCGAAAATTTTAAAACTGAAATTTCATGATGGGTCTAAGAATATTAAAGATTAATACATGTCGTACATAATATGAGGCGTTCAGGAGTCTGATTAACTCCATCCATAAAAATGCACATTTTAAACAGTTAAAGTTGTGTATATATAAACTACTGTTTTTTTTTTTCTCATTGGTCTAGGAATATTAATGTTTGATTCATGGCCTACGTAAAATATGACTCGTTTTGATCATAAAAAAATGATGCTTATTATTATTATTAATTAAATATATAATTTATTTATAAGGCTTTAACATTTTAGCCTTTAAAAATATTTTTTAATTGTTCGTTGTAATTTGTTAAACTACAATTTTGTTATTTTACTAACTATTATTTCATTTTTGTATTTTTTTTTTTTATTATTAAAAATTGCTGTATTTCTGTTTATAACTGAAGCATAGATTAATATTAAAAATTGAATAAAAAACTTGACCTTATCTTATCGGCTTACATATGAAAAGTTTCTCTCGCAAACATGATATTGCTTATTGTCGTTACTGGTGATAGGTCGCCAGGGTTTTGCAATCTGATCTTTGATATTAGAAGTTTGTTTTGGTTATCACAATATGGCGAAAAGGCAGCTTTCTTTTTACTGCAAAAGAATCCTATTTCACAAATTAAAATAAATACTTGTACATGTACAAGAACACGTGCCGCAAAAAAAAACTTAAAATTTTTTTTTGTCCTACCAGTAAAATTTTATTGCCTTATTTAATCGGATCATTTTCTCGTTTTTAGTGCACAAATTCCTGTTTTTTTTTTTTTTTAAGTGACAAAACATTAAAAATTTCGTGAAAGGCTCCTGTCGGGAACGGGTTGACAGTAATTAGGTCCGAAATTGAGACAAATAAGACATGTTACTTGTTTTTGTGTTAGTATTTGTGTTCAATTATATTATGTAAGGAAAATAAAAATCTAATGAATGATAAATTTGGAATTATTACCCAGACCGCGAACAATTACATTTTACATTTTTAAGTAATTTTTTCCAAATTTTTTATTTGCATAAAAATGTTAAAATGTCTTTGAATTAACCCATTAGTACCTAGCGTCCCTTTTTAGGGTCGCTTTAAAAGGTGCATTCAGCACTGTTTTTGAAACCGGTGAAAAAGAAAAGCAATAATTATTTTATTTAAATGATGCAGTTTCGTGATTAATGAACTAAACTTAAATCTTCTAAAAATAGTGGCGCCAACCAAATAAAATTTATGCAAAAGATGCTGGGCACGAATGGGTTAATGAGATAATTTCTCATTTTGCGATTAAAATATTAAATAAAAATTCTCTAACCTGAGATATTGGTGCCATATTTCTAGAGAATTCGAAGGTGTTTAGAGGACGCATTTTAATTATTAATGGAATTTTAAAAACTTGCATTTAGATCTCATTTAATTTAAATACTTTTATTCTATTAACTCTTTCCGGCACACTGTGTTCAGTCCGGGATATCTAATTTTGATTCAAAACTTGGTAATACACAATAATATTTTAGCAAAATTTTGCTTTTATAATAAAAGCTTAAATTAAGGGATTCTTAATTAGAGGAAGATGGGGATACTTGAGCCATTTTTTAAAATTTATTTTTTTTAAATTTTTTATAATTTCTTAGAACAAAATAAAATATTGAAAATGAAAATTTGATATTTTTTCTTCAATTGAAAACCACTTTTAATTAATTTTGAACTATTTTTCTATGTCTAATAATTTTTTACTTTTTCTTTTACATCGTGGCTCAAGTATCCACATGGAGGGGATACTTGAGCCAGATGTCACTTTCGCACCAGTATTTTGCAAAGAAAAAAACCGATTTACAATATACGCAAACAAAAAAAAATTCATTAAACCTTTTTCAAATAAATTTGGTCGAATTTTCTGGTGTCGTTGTGACATTTCAGAATTAAAATTATGTGGTAGAAAATTCTGCCAGCAGAGCTCAAAGGGTTAATCACCATACTTTCAAAATGGTACCAAGGCATGTGAATATCTTTTGCACATGTTCAGAACTATAAGTATGTTACCGGTTTTAGAAAGAAAAAATGACCAACTTTAGAGATAATAGGGGTGGCTCAAGTATCCCCACTCTCCCTTACTAAAAAATCGTTTGTGAATTCCGGTGAAAATTGATAAATTCTCCTTTTACTAACAGAAATTTCCCGTGCTGGAGAGGGCTAAAAATAAAACTGAAAAAAAAAATTTTTTAAATATCCATTTACATCACAAATAATTTAAATAAAAAATTTTAATTAAAAATTAAATAAAAAAAATTGCATTTATCATTTTTTTGGCAGTAGATGTAACGTAAAGAAACAGCTTAGCATTTATAAAGAACTAGCTGCACCCGTCGAAACTCGACGGAAAATAATATATATTAGGCATGATATATATATCAATCTTATATAGACAGTAAAATTCTGAGTGAAATAAACAAATGCACAACTCATAACACATAACAAACAACATTAAAACAACTCATAAATTATTATGTTGGACTTCAGCTACAAATCTTTTTTTAATGCGGTTTCTAAACCTTAAATATTATTTAAATGCCAAACTATTTAGGAAGTTCATATTATACCCCGGAAGACGAATTCAAAAATATCTGCATAGTTTATTTTTTCTCCATTTAAAGATCGCTTGATAACTGTACAATAATTATAATATCAATGAAACATTTTAATTATAATAGAAACAGGGATTTACTAAACTGCCTAACCAACCCAGTACACATTTACAGCACTTGCAATAAATTTAATTTATTTATCGGTTTGTATCCACCATGAACTTGTAAAAATTAATTTTATTGCTATGGCAACGGAAAAAAAAGATATATCTGTTATTAAAAAGAATAAAATTTTTGTATTTGTTGCTGAAATGCAGATTTTTTTTTTTCTATTTTAAACAATAACTTAATACAATGAAATGATATTAATTATTTTTTGATATTATGTCTGACAGAAATATAGTAATACCGCCATATTACAGGTTTTATTCTTTTTTTTTCTCTAATATGACATCATTTACACCTTCAGAAATAATCATCTTTTCTTAAATAAAAGCGTGATTTATGCAGTTATTTAAGAATTCTTTAGTTTCATAAAATATTCAATGTAATTAAATAGAAATGGCGCAGTTTATAGAAATATTTTCATTTGTGCACACCACGGACCTTTATATTAATAGAAGTTCACTTTATTTAGATGCAGTAATTAAAGTCAGTGAATATGACATCATCACTGACACAGCTATAACAATGTATATTACATTCATGGAATAAATTTATCTGGTTTCTGTATGACGACATTTTCTCCATCGACAAAATTTCACTTTAGATATTATATTTTATTAAAGTTTATCTTCTGTTATTTTACTTACATAATACTTAATAATATTACTCAGTAAATAATCTGTGTATTGCAGGGGATAACTTTGTGCAATCATTTTATTATGATTAAATTTAACGAAAACCTTTATTTATTGTTTTTTGTTTGTTTGTTTGTTTGAAATGTGACTATACATTCACCGATGAGATCAAGATGCTGATTGGTGGAAAATAACGAAACAAAATAAATTTTGAGAACAGCTTAACCTGTTGCCACTGTTTTGAAAAAATGACATGAAAAAGCTTTTAAAATTAAAAATAAAATATAAAAATTGAAATAAATTAAAAATTAGTCAGAATGGGCACATCTACACATAAACAGCTTTCATTTAAAAAAATAATTATCAAAATCGGGCCAGTAGAAGGCTCAGGGCTGATGACCAAAAAAACAGCCAGGTGTTTTAAATATATAGATGACAAAAAACAGAAATTCAAATTTCTTCCACAATTTTATGTGTTTGGCCAATTTCTTAGTTTAGACAAGAACGTAATTAAAATATTTTTTAAAATCAATTGATTGTGAAGTAATATAATATTTTCAAAATGCATAATGAAAAAAAGTTACATTATACACTTACAGTTATATTGATCTTCAACAGGTACTGCAGTATCAAATAATGCGGTTAAAAAGTAATCTTTTTTTTATGAACTTTTTTAAATGATTTTTTTAAATGAAGTTATTATAACACTTTAGCTTGCAGTGTTCGCAAAAAAGCACACCCGATTCCAAAAGTCATTACACCAAGAATATTTAATAAAAAATTTCCTCGTCAAAAACATCGGAAGATATTCAAGATTTTATTTTGTAATAAATACGTTAATGAAGTCTGGTGTAAGTGCATGGATCCATCATCTGGCAAACAGATGTGGAAAGTGTTAACGATTTCAAGGACAGCGGAATTTTGTTCCTGAAGTGATGAAATGATTTCAGACAAATTTTCAAGAAAGGAAAAAAAAGCAACATTTTTGAGATTTTATTTTAAAACTAGGTTTTTAAAAGATATTCTTGGTGCCATTTGTCAGTTTTGGAATTATAAGTTGATGTTTATCCCATTGCTACCTTTCTTGAAAGGTTTAAAAGATATATAAAAGTATTTCTTTAAAACATACGCACAAACGAGACTTCTTTTTAAGAATATATCTTATACTATAATGCGAACAAAAATTGTGTGTGTATGTGTGTGTGTGTGTGTCTGTGTGGGTAAATTTTATCTCAAAAACGGCTCTTACGATTTTCGCAAAAATTTGGATTTTACCATTTTCGGGCACGAGAAGACCATTCGGCTAGGTCACATGTTCGAGAAAATTCGATTATTGGGTCATTTTGGGTCATAATGGGCCAAGATCAAGCTATTTGTATCTAGAGAACGGCTGAATCGATTTTAAGGAAATTTTCTATCCAATCGTTTTTTGGCACAACAAAACTATTGGGCTGGGTCGCATGTTCGAAAAATGTCGATTAGTGGGTCATTTTTGGGTCATTATGGGTCAAGCCATTTTTATCTAAAAAACGGCTCTAACGATTTTGACCAAATTTTATATTGTATCGTTTTAGTTTACAAGAAGACCATTGGGTTAGGTAACATGTTCGAGAAAATTCGGTTAGTGGGTCATTTTTGGGGTCATTGTGGGTCATGCTATTTTTATCTAGAGATTTTCTCACGCAATTTTGACTAAAAATTGCATTCTATGGTTTTCGGGCACGAGAAAAACATTGGTCTAGGTTACATGTTAGAGAAAAAATTTTAATGGGTCATATTGGGTCATTAAGAGTCTGGGTCAAGCTATTTATATTTAAAGAACGTCGTGATGGATTATAACGAAATTTTGTATGTAACAGTTTTTTGACATGAGAAAACTAATGGGCTAAATCACATGTTTGAGAGATTTCGATTATGAGGGTCATTTGTGGGTCATGATGGGTCATAATGGATCATGGTCAAGCTATATCTAAATAACAGGTGGATCGATTTTAATGAAATTTTGTATGCAACATTTTTTTGGCACGATAAAATCATTGGACTAGGTTACATGTTTGAAAAATTTCGATTAATGGGCCATTTTGGGTCATTAAGAGTCTGGGTCAAGCTATTTATATTTAAAGAACGGCAGGATCAATTTTAACGAAATTCTGTATGTAACAATTTTTAGAAACGAGAAAACTAATGGACTAAGTCACATATTCGAGAGCTTTCGATTATAAGAGTCATTTGTGGGTCTTAATGGGTCAAGGTCAAGCTATATCTAAAGAATGGGTGGGTCGATTTTAACGAAATTTTGTATACAACATATTTTTTGCATGAGAAAACCATTGGGGTAGGTCACATGTTCGAGAAATTTCGATTAGTGGGCCACTTTTGGGTCATTCTAATTTTATCTAGACAACGTTTCGCATAATTTTGACTACATTTTGTATTTTATCGTTTTCGGGCACAAGAAAATCATTGGGTTATGACAGATTTTTGAGAAAATTCGATCAATGGGTCATTTTGGATCATAAGGGGTCAGGGTCAAACTAACTATATCTAAAAAACGGCTCAATCGATTTTATCTAAATTTTGTATCTAATGTTTCTCGGCATGCTAAAACTAATGACCTAGGCCACACGTTCTAGAGATTTCGATTATAAGGGTCATTTGTTGGTCATGATGGGTCATGCTAATTTTATATAGAAAATGGTACTCACCATTTTGACTATACTTTGTATTATATCGTTTTTGAGCAAGAGAAAACCATTTGGATGGACACATGCTCGCTAAAATTCGATTAGTGGGTCATTTTGGGTCTTAATGAGTTAGGGTCATTCTAATTATATATAACAACGACTCAATCAATTTTACCTAAATTTTGAAGCAAAACGTTTTTTGTCACGAGAAGACTATTGGACTGAGTCGCATGTTAAACAAAATTATATTAGTGGGTCATTTCGCTTCATTGCTCAATGCTGCCAAGCTAATTTTACCTAAAAAATGGCTTAAACGATTTTGATTCAATTTTATATTTTACTGTTTTTGATTACCTGAAGACGATTGAGCTATGTCACATGCTTGATCAAATTTGATTAGTGGCTCATTTTGGGTAATACGGGTCAGGGCAAAAGCCAATGGCATAAGCCAATAACTTGGTGATATTTGACAAAATATCGGCGACATATGGCTAAAAAATCGACTATAAAAATTACGAAAACCAAACCACGTATTTGAAGCCAAATGAAAGAATGCCTCCAAATTTGGCTATATCTAGCAGAAAATATTGTCTTTCAGAATGTAAAGAATTTTTTTATACATTCTTACGAGGATTCGAGATGCATGGTTAAACCAATCAGAGTCGAGTTAAAAAAAGTGATTTAGATCGATTTCCTTTCGTCGTAAATTTTAAAATAAAGTAAAATTTATAAACATGAGCATAAAAACATAGTTTTCTTATTGATTGTTTTTCTAAATAAACAACATGTTTTACAGTAATAATACCGAGTGAATGACACAGTGAAAATATTATATCGAGTTAAACACAAAGTTAATTTTGACCGACCTAAGCTCGGTCTCCCCTGCTAGTTAATATTTATTAAACAACACAAGACTACTATTTTTACAAATAAAATGAAAATGACATGTGTTTCCATAAAACGATAAAAAATGCATTTTTAAGTATTGAATTAAAAGCTTTTCTAAGTAGATTCTGTTACATTATGACTATTTAACAAGTATTATAAACACAGACATGCTTTTGATATTAACCCATTAGTGCCTAGCGTCCCTTTTTAGGGACGCTTCAAAAGGTGCATTCAGCACTGTTTTTGACACCGGTAAAAAAGAAAAGCAATAAATATTTTATTTAAATGATGCATTTTCGTGACTTATGAACTAAACTTAAATCTTCTAAAAATAGTGGTGCCAGCCAAATAAAATTTACGCAAAAGGTGTTGGGCACGAATGGGTTAATTCTGGCTGAAATTCGACATAGGTTTAAATGTATAAAGGTATAATTTGAAATCGATTTCCTTAGTAATCAATTAACTAGGAAAAATTTCCTTTTTTATAAGATGTTAATTTTTTATGCTTAATGATAATCGAAATCACGTTTTTTAAATTAGTAATTAAAACTCGAGTATTCAAATCAATTCATTTGCACTCTGTAATGAATTCCAGCCCTTTCAATTTATGGTGTTTTGCATTAATTATTTGCAGAATGTACTAATTAATGTAGCAATTAAGCATTTTTTCTGACTTTTCACACAAGAAATGTTAGAAAATAACTCATTACTTTGAATGGACAACTATTTGTTCTAGGACTGTTCAAGGGTTGAATAGTCTGTATTTTTTTCTATGATATTATACGCTATTTATATAAAAATACTGTCAAAATCAATATTTAAAAGTACGAGAAAATGTATTTTGCCGATTTTTAATTACACCGAATCTAATTTTAGGGCGTTTTCATTTATAATATTAAGAAATAATTTAGATTTTTAAAGGAATCTAATTCTTTCCGTCGCGGTGTACCCAAAAAAGATCACCTAATTTCAATTTTATTTGCATCGAGAATAATTAATTAAAAATTTCATTTTATAATATAGATGAAAATAAGCAAGTCCTTATTTTTTAATAAATTCCTCTATAAATTCTGGTAGAAGAAATTTATTTGAAACAGATTTACTCCGTGCCCGAAAGGGTTACAAGAATATACCTAAGATTATTTACTCAAACTACTTTAACCCTTTCCGGCACGGGTAAAATCTGATGTAAAATGAGAAATTATCGACTGACACCGGAATACGCAAACGAATTTTTTAGACATTCTGAAATCCTTAATTTAAGCTTTTATTGTAAAAGCAACATTTTACTAAAATATTATTGGTGCCGGTTGCAAGTTTCGAATTAAAAATAGGTATCCCAGACCGGGCACAGTGTGCCGTAGCGGTTTAAATTGAATTTTGATATATATATCTAGTTAGTTTATATATTATGTGTTTGTATACTTTGTTTAAGTATCTGATGTCAAGGGTATTTAGTTTCGTGAACGTGTATATTGTAATCAACTCATTAATAAAAATCAGAAACATTTTTTTATCATTGTGTTCCAATGAAACATAAATAAACCGAAAGTAGAATATAAACAATCCATATAGATAAACACATATAATTCCAACAAAATATACATATCAATTCTGATTAAAGATTGATGGATTGTTGTATTTAATATTTAAGTACAGAATGTTCATAAAATAGCTATACATTTTTATGAAAACATAATTTATTCATATTTTTCATAGGTAAGAAATGCTTCTCTTAGAAGAAAGAACTGGATAACTGGGAAATAAAATTCTTGGAAATTGGTTAATAAAACATATGAAAAGTTGCGTCAACTCAACCATTGAAAATATGGAAAACAGATACAAACAAGAGACAAATCGGGATGCTTGAGAATGTAAGCTTTTTTTAATTGCCTCACGAATGCTCTTGACCGTACCTTCAGTTATTGATGATCATCTAGGACATTTTTCATGTGACCGGTTTGTTTAAATTTGTCCACAAATAGCCTGATGTTGGCCTTTGTTGGTGGCTGTTTTCCGTATTTCCGATGGTATAATTGACATACCTCTTCATATGATTTATCACCTAGTTTCCAGTAAATGATGACTAATTTTTCTTCTAAGTAGACCATTTCGTCAAACACCTGTGGCAGAAATCAATATATTAGTGCCAATTCGGAACGTCAGCGAAGCATTCATTGGACCTTTTTTGAAACTTTTACGTCACAAGAAAAATAGTGCAATGAATAATCCTTTCATGTCTGATCCTCACCCTCTAAATACTAGGCTTAAGCACTGATACGAAAATGGCGACTGGTAAAAGGGGGTTATTTTTATGGTGTGTAAGGTCGCTTGTTTTTCAGTCCCAAAAATTAATAGAAGTTTTTCCACTTATTTTTCGGGGTTAAAAATGTCATTTATAAAGTTCTGACATCTGAATTTAAGGGACCGTACATAAATTAAAAAAAAAAAAATCTACCGTGGATGTCAAATGTCCTATCTGCCGTGAAGTAGATATTGAGTTCTTCGACACTGTCTCTAGTTGGATTTCATTAATGCCGTGTAACCGTAAATACCTTGTATAAAAGCAGCCTTATAAATTGTCTTTTGTTAAGTTTTGTTGGCTTTTTTTTTATTTTCTAGAAATAATCGAAACTAGTATGCAAGTATTTTATATTTATTTCATCATTTACAACATATTCAGCAATTTACCTATTTTATAATATCATTTAAAAGAATATTGACTTCAGATGTGTAGATGCATTTTCGTAATAGAACAATGACTTTTGAGTTATCGGTAATTAGAATTTTAAGGAGTATTTTTTTTAAGAGGATTATTCCTAAAATAAAATGAAATTGAAATTGAAATTTCCTGGTGGATTCAATATTCTAAATCAGAGGTTGTAATGCTTTCAGACTGACGTACCACTAAATAGGAAGTCATATTTCCGCGTACCAGCAAGTGACAAACTCAAAGCTAATAAAGAAAAATCTGTGTAAACGGAATATATCAAAAATGAAAAAAAAAAAAAATCCAATCTTTTGTGCTTCCATCTGAGCAGCTTTATTTAATTTAATTGTATGATTACATTATTTAATTGGTACTTCGATCACATTCTTTATAATAATATGCACATAACCAAAATACAATGTTTTGGTAGAAAACATATACACTATTTAATGACATATTGGCGCAAATTGATACTTACACAGAAGGATGACTTTGTTAAGGGTGCCTAGAAAACTCTATCTCCGCCATGTAAAATTCATCAACATTTTGTTGCCTCTTTCTCATAATTGGTGAAAGATAGAGATCTATATTTTTATGGTAGTTTGAATAACATGTTTTACGTACTATAACAGGCCCTTTTCTTTTTAAATGAAACTTAAATCGAGTCGGAATAAAAATATTTTTTTATTTTTTATTTAAAATCCTTTTTAAATTAAATTAAAATAAGAGAAATCAAAACGTTGTTGAAACTGTAATATCAGAGAGCAAACACTCTGGAGCCGATAAACTGACAAACATACAGTGGACAAACCAAGAAAGAGGAGCGAGGGAGATAGATTGAACAATTTTTTCATTTCATTAACTGCATTTTTCCTCTTATTTCATGTACCAGTAATCAAAGCTTCACGTACCATTACTGGTACGCGTACCATAATTTGAGAACCCCTGTAAATAAAAAAAATCTCCAAATGAGACAGAACTGTTCGAAACACATTTAACCCCGTGCTGCACGGTGGTATATCTTTGAAACTGTAGCGATCTCGATCAGTATAAAGCAAGTTATTAGCTGAAAGTAACTGGCTTGTTTTTTGCTTGACGCTAAAGCTCTCGCTTCCTGACCACGAGATCCTCAGATCAAAACCAACCGGCGCCAATCTCCACAAATCCATTTAATTTTCATTCCCAAACACCACATTGGCATCGGGATTATGGTAAAAAAAGTTACAGTTTATTGAATGCGCGAAATACAGTGGACTCTCTCTATTCCGAACACTCATGGGACCGACCAAAAATGTTCAGATTATGGAGGTGTTCAGTATAGAGGGAGAATCGGAAATGCATTACTACTTCTACTATATATTGAATTTACAGTCGGTATAAAATATTTAGCATGGTTAATCGTACTATTTTGCAATACCAAACTAAATTATTCAGTTTTGTATTGTACCATCTCATTATTTTTATTAAATTTCTTTTTACAAAACATACATTTACATTAGAATACACCTCCTGATTATTGAAACTGTAGAAAACTATAGAAAACATAATTAGTACATTACTTAAACGGATAATTTTAGTCTGTTTTTGCATTGTATTTGCTCATTCAATGTACATGTTACCTGGCTGTTTAAGAAGTGAAAAGCTTTGATATGATGTTCAGACGCATAGTTCAACTGGTCTTCAATGAGTCTCTTAGTCATATTGCTTGAATGTAATCAGCGTTTGTCTTTTTTCGTTAGTCTCTTTTGGTTCTGCTTCTTCAATTTCCTTTTCCTCATCAACAATGTTGCTCTTGCAAACCATGAGGATTTCATCGGTTTCAAGATAAGCTCCGGATTCTGTTTCAATATGAAGCTTCTGAAGAATTGATCCCAAGTCACTCACAGCTGTTGCTTCTTGGTCCTCCATTCTTATTTGCCCATTTTCATATAGGAATCCAACTTTATAGAAGCATCTTTGGATGGTGTAGGAGGTTGTTTCATTTTATGCCGCTGATATCCAATAGACAGCATCGATGACATTGACCTTCGTCTGCCGAACTTGCCGTTTCCATCACCAGGGACAATTTCTTCAGAAAATGGATTTGATAGTAAGCTTAAATGGTCCTGATTACTCTTTGATCCAGGGTTTGGATTATAGAAATACAGTTTGGTAACTGGAACTTCAAGGTTATGTTGTTCAGCTGCATGTTTACATGTGATCTGGTATTAACAACAACAACAATTTTTTTTCTTCCATTTTCTCTTCTTTATCTCGTTAACTCTCTCGAACCACTATGAGAAAATTTTGAATATCATCTACACTTTCTGTTTTGGTTTACAGTGTGTAGGCAATGATGCGATCTTCACATATTTTAAACGTTTTTCGATCACAAGTGATTTGCCCTTCTCATTCATAAAACTGGTACAGAGCGTAATGGCAAATCTTTCTTTTGACATTCTCCCAACTATACAATTTTCGCTTCTTTTTGCTTGAGTTTTAATTGAAAGAGCTGTGAAAAACAGGCCGGTTTCGTCAACTCTGAAAATGTTTGCTATATTGAAATCCTTCGCTATGTTCAGAAATTTTATTTTCTTTTCTTCCACAGTATCGGTGTTTACAGTTACAGTTTCACCATTGATTATTTTTAATTCTAGTTATGTTAAATTTTGAAATGAGTCAACAATCCTTCCGATGCCTTTAATTCTGCAATTTTTTGCTTTTCTGAAAAATCCAAAGTAGGAGTACAGTGTCAGGATGATTCTTTGTTCTCATTTGACAAAAAATCTTCCGAACATTAATATTTATGTTCTTGTTTCCTGTTTTCTATTCAAAAATTCTATACTTATTTGAGTTTGTTAAACCTTTTTATTTTTCTGCAATAAGTTTCTCTGAATTTACATGATGCGGGAATTTCCTGAATTCCGAATCCAAACACATGTTCAGTTTACAGCGAGGTGAGGTAAAAATGGGGATCGAAAGTAGCGTTTATAATAGTGGGGTGTTCAGATTAGAGAGTGTTCAGACTACAGAGAGTTTATCTTATGTTAAGTCTATAAAGTTTCGCCGGGACCATCAAAATGCGTTCATAATACTAGGGTGTTCAGATTAGAGAGTGTTCAGACCGCGGCCCGTAGAGTTACAAAATTTGGAGAAAAGGTACCTCTATACATGAAGTTTTGCACCTCGAAGCCTGATTTTCAATTTTTTATTTAAATTTTTAGGCGATTTTTAGCGTTATTTTTATGTTTCGAGCTGATTTTTCCACATTAGTGAAACGAATACGGTTTCATTCTTTTAACCCAATATAGTAAATTTTATTTTCTGTTAAATAAAGTTTATTCGTAATTCGTACAGCGATTTTTGAATTTTTAACGAATTTCTTAAAGCGATTTTTATTGTTTTTCGCATTTTGCGGCTATTTTTTGAAATAGATAATAATAAAAAATTTTCAAACTTTTAACCTAATGCATTAAATTGTGTCGATTTTCAGATTGGAACGATTTTTAATGTGACTTTCAGTGAGATTTTTATCGAATTTCGAGATTTTTTTGTGCTTAGCATTTGCTTATTTTTTCATACATTTTCTATCAAAAACTTGAGCCGTTGAGAATATAATAGGTAGTTTTTTTGCGAAATCTATATAAAATGGAAAAAGTTTAGGTAACACTATTTTTGAATAACAATCTCATCAAGTATCTGAAATTCTTGCTTAAGACCGCCACCCCTCGAGTAATATATCTCCTGACAGGCTATTTAATGTTGTTTCGTTACGAAATAGTTTTGATAAGGATAGAGTGCGCTTCCAGGTGGTTGAATTTAGAACTAACACAACGCTATTTTGTATATGATACTATACATGATTTTATTTTAATATTTTATTAGCACCACAATATTTTAAAGCACATTTTTTAGCAAATTTCACTTGCACCTGATGTCAAGGTGAGAGTTAAAATGCTTTTTTAATCCTTTGTTTTTCAGTGTTCCATTAAATCAACATTCAACGTGATTCCGAAATGCTACAGTGAGACCGGGATTCGGGAAACATAAATATATTTCGTATATTCAGCATGGGGGTGGGAAAGGTTTTTTCTTATTTTCAAATAAATTTGTTTGTAAATTTTCTGTCATTCAATAGTTTCAATATTATTAAAAGTGTTCTGTGCAGCTATACAACCCCTTGCGGCGCGGTTGTACATCTACGAAACCACTTAATTTTGATTCCGAAAGGACATTTTGTTCCCGGAATTTTGGTAAAATAAAATTACAATTTAATGAATGCGTGATATATAGATTTTCATATTTACTAATAAAGCTCTTTTGAAATTCCGGTGTCAGTCATTAATTTCAATGTTAAGCAATGAATTTGCCCTGAGCCGGAAAGGGTTAATATTAGGTCATCTGGAAAATTGTGCGGCATATTTCTGTTGAGACAATGTTAAAATGATTGATTGATACCGGACATTATGAATAAATTTATTATTTTAAATTAAGTAAAGGTTTTTCTATACGCACATCACAAAAGTACTCTTTTTTACTGATAATTCCGATAAAATGATGACATTTATGGATTTAAACTTTATCGCAAACCCACAGAATATTTCAGACATAATAAATCGAAAATTCGAAATAATTAGATAGACTGCATACAGTTTCAGATTATGTTTAAAAATTAATGTTTTCCGATAGTTTATTCGAAGAAAATTGTCGGGATTTCGATGAGTTAATACGATGATTTTCTATATTGCGATTGAAATGTTAAACAGAAATTCTCAAATCAGAGAATTTGGTGTTAGATTCTTTGCGAAATCGATGGAGTGTACGCATTTTAATTATGCATCGAATTTTAAACATATGCATTTATATCTAAATTAATTTAAATATTTTTGTATTCCATCAAAAAGAGAAGTAGAATTTTTTTTAATTTATAAAAAAATATTCTTTTAAATGACAAATAATTTAACCCCTTCGGGACGGGAGCCTTTTACGAAATTTTTAATGTTTTGTCACCGGTTTTGAAATACAAAAATTTGTTCCTTCTTAAATCGAGAAAATGCTCCGATTGAATAAGGCAAAATTTACAGTATATTTTACCGGTGGGAATGAACAAGGAATTTTACCTTTTTGCGGCACGTATGCGTGTCGCTCGTCCCCAAGGGGTTAAATACTTCACTTAACCCCTTCGCAATGGGAGCCTTTTAAGAAATTTTTAATGTTCTGTCACCAGTTTTTAAAAACAAAAATTTGAGCTTTAATTAATCGAGAAAATGCTCCGAAAATAGACAAATTTTACAGTAAAATTTTATCTGGTGTGGATGAAAGATGATTCTTAAGCCTTCTTGCGGCACGTGTACGTATCACTCGTCCCCAAGGGGGTAATTTTAATTATATACATATATGTTATATACATAATTATATTTTAATTATATACGTAACTTATCTGTAGATATAATGTTAAAATACTATTGAAAATCACAAAAAGCAAAAATTTCGGATTTCTTCAAAAATTAAACCCCATGGGGACGAGCGACACGTATACGTGCCACAAAAAGGCTTAAGAATCCTTACCTATTCCCAGCCGTAAAATTTTACTGCAAAATTTTCTTTATTCAATCGGAGCATTTTCTCGATTTAAGAAGGAACAAATTTCTGTTTTTGAATACCGGTGACAAAACATTAAAAATTTTGTAAAAGGCTCCCGTTGCGAAGGGGTTAACGGGTATGGACAACATTTTCAACATGGGGAAGGATTCAATTTCAATCGTGTTCTGCGAACAATGGAATCTAAATCCATATAGACAATTCATTTGTTTCAGAGTCTTTCGCCAAGACAACTCAATAACTTGTGTAGCAGAAAGATAAAACATGGTACGAATCCTCGGCGATACTTTATACTATATTTTCTGTGATATTTTTCCGGGAACATTTTTCATATTAATCTGAACATAAAAATTTCTTCCGATTGATACGTTTTAACACTAGAACCGCGGCGACGCACAGTGGAGTATTTGACCCAAAAACCTGGTCAAAAAGGCGAAAATTAAAATTTCGTCAACAATTGTAAAAATTATATTTTTTAATAGCTAAGTAATTGGTGCATCGATCTATGTCTATTTTAGGAACCTGAGTTATATATGGTGGCTCCGGGCCTCAGCTGAAGAGGAAGTTTCTTCGTGAGAAGACGTGGTTTTTTGTCGTTTTTTGGCTTTGTTTTTATGTTTAAATATATATTTTTTGTGGCTCAATGAATTGTTGAATTGAAACAAAACATGGCTTACGTGTTTAACAAAGGTCAGATCTTAGTGTTAAACCATGTGTTAATTTAAATAGTTTAGTTTTTAATGTAATAAAAAAATATTAAATGTGTAAAAAGGTTATTTTTAAAGCGTTTTTGGCTCTAATTTATACATATCGAAAGCTTTTTAAATATGTGCCGCGCTTTGCCGCGCCATGTTTGAGTTATAATCGTATTAGTTATAGTCTTGAGTGTCAATTTCTGCAAAAAAATCTTGCGCATGTTTGTGCTATTTTTTTATAAAAAAATTTTTCGGGATGACTATTTAAATGCCCCGTTTTGCAGCCACCGAATTGAAGAGATAAGAACTATATATTTACTGTCGTATTGCAGGTTTATAGCTCACAGACTATTACCGGAGAGCTTTTGCACCTACATATTATGTCTGTATGTATGTACGTACATACATATGTATGTATGTACGTACGTACATACGCACGCAACTCGACATCTTTGATAGAAATATCCAATCTCCTTCAAATTATATATACGTATTTATTGAAAAAGGGTTCCCTAATATATTCTTGGGACTCATGTGTGTAATATAAGAGGAGAAAGGGGAGAATTAACCCTTCTGAGGGCGATGTCCTTAAAAAGGGACACCTAATTTTAATTTCAAAGCTGACAAACGGCAGCAAGAAAATTTAATTAAAATTTTCCTTTTATAATGTACGTGAAAATAAGCAACTTCATATTTTCTAATAACTCCTTTTATAAATTATGGTATCAGTCCATTATTTCATCAGTTTAAAGAAAGGGTCTCTGTTAAGAGATGGTAAATTTCTGATGGTTCTGAGGTATCATTTGAAACTGGTAATACATTAAATACATTCAAAAACTAGCAATCTGTACTATATAGACTCCACTTTACTGAACCTACTATTAAATATAACACTATTAAACATAAATTAAATGCAAGAATTATTATTATATGTAATTTAAATGTAATAAATATTAGTAAATGTAAATAATAAGTTTTATATATAGTAAAATTAAATACATTTAATTAAACATTAATATTGAATAAGACAAACCTATCAACAATTACTTTCCCAGTAAAGTCAATGGACTTGTGATTTATTCGTATTTTTTAAATATGTACTTAGTAAATTAATATTTTAGCTTCTTTTTTCTTTGTGCTCTTCTCTAAATGATGATTCTTTTTTTTCTTAATTGTAAAAATATTTATAAAATATATATTTATTAATATGTGAAGCCTTAAAATCTAACGTACACTTCGTCAGCTTTTAAGATATAAAATATTAAACTAAGCTATGGATTTGTATGCATAGGTCATAGTATGCTAAAAGTTAGCTCAGTGAAACGCATAGCACAATTAAAAATGTCCATTCCGTGAATGGAAATGTACTTGAGAACTTTTGTGCATCCCTGTATATGATATATAGAATGTATCCACACCAATAAATATTTAATAAAAGCTGTCCCATTTTAAAACGCCAACACAACTACAAACGCACTTCCAGCAATTATTGGTCATAGATTTCAATACTTAATTTTATTCTTCCGCCATATTCTTTTGTGTGTCCCTGTAAATGAATGAATTATTAAATGCACACCATATTCCACAATAAGTGCCTTAGTACACATTAGTGATATATATAAATTTCAGCACGTTTAAAAGTGTGATATCATTAAAATACAGAAGAAACGATTTTTCCCCATTGACTATAATGTAAGGGAATTCTTTTGAGTGTCTCTGTAAATGAACCGTCCAGGCTATAGACTTCATTTACAATGCCAAACATTCCATAGTGATATCCAATAACATCTAAAAATTTCAAGCCAATCGGACTATATTTACATCGAAAAATATTTTTGACCGGGATTTCGGGTCAAATACTCCACTGTGCGACGGGTCATTTTGACCCGGATCCTATGGAGAGGTGTCGATTCGAACCAGAAAATTGTTAATAAAATAAGCTAAATATATACTGAGCAAAAATATTTTCAATAAATACCGTAATTTCGGGTGTAAAAGCCGCAGCTCAAACAATTCTTTTTCGACCCAGAATTTTTTAAGAAACAAATATAACTAGTTATATCGCCGTAAATATTTGTCTTCAATCTCTAAGTAAGATTTCTGGGTCCAAAAAGAATTGTTTGATCCGCGGCATATACACCCGAAATTACGGTAATTTAAATAGTTTTAAATGAAAATTCTGGTGGGAAATATATTTATATATCTTGAATGAATTTTCCAGCGGTTCTAGTGTTAAATAATTTCGGGCATAGCACTTACTCACAGAGCATTTTTATTACCTGTACATTTTTATTGTCTATTCTGACTTCCATGTGTGCCCCCTTCGTCGCACGGAGAATATAAAGTCGATAGTCAATTTCACGCCAGTTAGCGGCAATCATGTCGGCATCCACAGAGGCTAATATTTATTATTCTAGCATTTATATTCTAGACACGTGGAAGTTCATTGACAAGGATCATGAAACTTTTTGAGTCTATCTAACCATTTATGTTATTAATTTTAATCTATCTTTATTTTTTTATGAGTTATTAAACATCAAATTGGGTCCGAGAATTTATAAACACCCTGCATTAAGAAAACATTTAAAATTACAAAAAACAGAAAATCGGATTTCTAAAAAATTTAATGCGTTCGAAACACTTTCATTATAGGGAAGGATTTAATTATGACAACGTTCGGCGAACGCTGTTCGAATAATAGATACGGAATTCAGCATACTGCCATGTCAAATTGCTTCAGAGTCATCTGATAAGACAACTCAGTAACTTGAGTAACTTTTTAATAAGAAATATCAACGGAATATACAACACATTGCCGATTTTTATATTATATTTACTGTAGTATTTTTCCGGGAACAGTTTTATATTAATCTGAACATACAATTTTTTTGGAATTGATACTTTTTTAATAATTTCGGACATAGACATTTACTCATGGAACATTTTTACTGTCTATTCTGACGGTGTGCAAAATTGGATACAAGTTTTAATCATATATACCACATACCGCGCAATATTTTAAGATCTATGCATGATTTAATTTTTTATATTTTATTAGCACCATTTTATTTTTAAGTACATTTTTTAGTAAATTTCATTTGACCTGTGGTCAAAGTGAAAGTTAAATTCAAATGAATAATGAACAAATATTATTTCTTAATCCGTATATTAAATTATACATTTACAATTTTATGGATTTTTATCAAGGACTGCTATTTCAAAGAATGCAGTTCACACTTTGAACTGCGAAGGTTGAATTTTCTACCACTTAATTTTAATTCCAAAACGTCACAATGGCATAGATTATTGCGCCAAACTTTTCCGTGTATATCGTAAACCGAAGTTTTTCTTTTCAAAATATTGGTGCACATGTGGCATTTGTAAATTTGAAGAAATTTACCCACCAGAGTTCAAAGGGTTAAAAGTTAATAAAGCTATTTTTAATGATATTTAAAAATATCTTAAACCTTTTGCGAGCGGTGCCTTCAAAAAATGACACCAAATTTCAAAATTACTGATACAAAGAATATTTAATTACTTTTGTTAACCCATTAACGCCCAGCGTCCTCGTTTGAGGACGGTTACAAAAACAGCAAGAAAACGGTTTTCCTACCAGTAAAGAGGAAGATAAATATATACCTTGTTTCACGAGACGGAATCCTCGATAAATTTAGATAAAAGTTAATTTGATTTTAAAAGCGGTGGGAAATACAAAATTTTAATTTTAGCCAAGAAAATAATTCGGGCGTTAATGGGTTAAGTACGTGGTACTAAGCGGTTTTTAACCCATTCGTACCCAGCATCTTTTGCGTAAATTTTATTTGCTTGGCACCACTATTTTTAGAAGATTTAAGTTTACTTCCTTAATCACGAAAATGCATCATTTAAATAAAATAATTATTGCTTTTCTTTTTTACCGGTGTCAAAAACAGTGCTGAATGCTCCTTTTGAAGTGTCCCTAAAAAGGGACGCTAGGCACTAATGGGTTAATTTTTTAAAAATACGTTTGTAAATTCTGGAATCAGTTAATCATTCCATCATCTGAAAAACAGACATAGTCTTCGGCGGAAAGTGATAACGTTTTCAAAGACTTTATGTTCGTATGTTTATTCAAAGAAAATTATGTTCGTAAAATAATGAAATAATTGTGAGGCACGATAAATTTCAAACTAATTTTTAAGTAAATAATAACCCTGCCTTTGACGCTTCTTTTATCAAAGCAAAATTTCATTAAAATATTCTTGGTGCCATTTGAACACTTTGGAATTAAAATTAGGTTGTGGGCCATATGCCCACTGTCCTTGAAAGGGCTCCACCAGGGCCAAGAGGTTTTGTCCTTGAAACTGGAAGACGGATGGGGATGGGTCGAACCCATTTGTGTCCGTCGACCTAATCGTTCGAATTTTTTCGTGGTTTTCTTTGAACCTTAGATTTATTACATAGATGCGGATTTAGTCCGGTTAGAAAGAACCCCACGGAGGGCATCACCCCTTCTTCCGTCCTATATCCTTCATGGTGATATTTGGCCGTCAAAAAACAACCATAAATAAGCAACTGTCCATGAAAGGGTTAAAGATATTCAGAAGAATTTTTCAAAACCGATGCAGAAACAAGACTTATTTTTTATTGGAATATATTGATAATTATTAAACAACTCAAGATACATTTTTTACAAATAAAATGAAAATGACATGTTTTCATAAAACGATAAAGAAAATACATTTTTTTAAATAATGAATCAAAAGCTTTTTACTATTATTTTTTTAACACAATCAAACTGATTGGTAAAGTTATCATACGAATTGAATATTTACAGCTGAGCGAAAAATTGCCCAGGACGGGAATCGAACCCGGATACTTGGCTTACAAGGCCGGCTTTGTAAGCCAAGTATCCGGGTTCGATTCCCGGGCTAAGCAATTTTTCGCTCAGCTGGAAATATTCAATTCAAAAGCTTTTTCTATGCGGGTTCTATTATATTACCACTATTTATCAAGTATTATTATCACAGATATTGAAGAACACCCCCTTTCTGATACAGTAATTTTATCTGAAAATTGATATAAGTGTAAATGTATAAAAGTACACTTTCAAATCTTTTTTCCTAATAATCAATTAACTACAAAAATTTCTATTTTATATAAAATGCCAATTTATGAAGCTTAATGCTCATCGAATTCATGTTTTCAAATTCATAATTAAAATTTCAGTGTTGAAATCACTTCTTTTGAAATTTACTTATGCACTTAGTAATGAACTCAAACCCTGTCAATTTATGCAATTTTGTATTAACGATTTGCAGAACGTACTAATTAATGTAGCAATTAAGAAGTTTCTCTGAATTATTTCCATTAAATGAAAAACTAGCTTTGAATAAACAACTATTTGTTCTACGACTGTTCGGGGAAAGAATAGTGTGTAATTTTTTTTTATTTTTTATTTTATTTTTTTTTATTTTATTTTATTTTTTTTGTATTAGGAACTATTTAAATTAAAGTACTATCAAAAATCAATGCTGAAAAATACAAAAAAATGTTTTTTGCCAAAATCTCCGAGTCTAGTTTTATGACGTTTTCTTTTATAATATTAAGAAATAATTTAGTTTTTAACCCTTTCCGGCGCACTACTCTTTAAAGTTGGAATTCAAAGAAAAAAAAAATTAGGCAATCTATCAGGTAACCAAGGAAGTTCGTGCGGTTTTTGAGAACAGATTCTGTGATATTATAAACTATTTAAATAAAAATACTGCCAAATTTAAAACTTAAAAGTACGAAAAATTGTATTTTGTCGATTTTAAATAGTACTGAATCTAATTTCAGGACATATTCTTTTATAATATTGAGAAAAAATTTAGATTTTTAAAGGTTTTAAAAGAACATAAGTTGAATTATTTACCAAAATTACTTTAAATTGATTTTTTATGTATATGATTAGTTAGATTACATATGTATGTGTTTGTACAGTTAGGTTATGTATTAGATAAACTGGGTATACAATTTTGTGAACTTCTATATTGTAACTGCCACATTTATGAAAATAAAAAACGGTTTCTTTTTTTCGATCATTGTGTCGCAATGAAACATAAACTAAAAATAGACTTCATACAACTTATGTAGATAAACACGTATACTTTTAACCAAATGGATATATCCAGTAAGCTAAAAGATTGTTGGTTTATATATATACATAAATATATATGTATATGAAAGGAATATGGATGTTATCACAGTCGCACGACAATCTGATCAAATGAAAATGATGATACGTAAATCACCGAAATTCTGTTATTAAATATCATGAGAATAAGTATGAGAATTTAGTGGTAGCGTTCCATCATTTCGACCGTACTGCTCTCATCTTTGTTTATCATAGTTCTTAAAATTCACGTGAGATTAATATCACACAATTTTATCAAGAAAAATTACTTTTTCAAATAAAGGCTGGTGATGTAGATTTATAACCTTTTTTTTTTCATAAATTATACTTACAAAGATAATATTTCTATTGGTGTATTACTATGTATACTACACATTATAATTATAACCAAATTGGTATGTCCACTATACTAAAAGATTTTTAGTCTAGTTATACATACATATATACACAGGGTGTTTCAGTTAAACGTTTCAGAACTCCTAAGCGAGGTAAGTTGCATCCTGACGGCTCGAAATCATACAGCAATGTGGGGTAGGAAATGTTTTCCTAAAGCGGTGATGTACACAGAAGCACCATAAAGAAAAGACACCGTAAGTGAAAAATCGTTTTATTAATACATGTAAAAAAGGAAAAGGTGCATGGGTCAAAGTAAGTGTTCCAAATTTCTGCCACCTACTGCAATTCACACCTCACATCTCCGGCGCATGGAAATCCGAACATATTAAGTTTATATTTTCAGTTTCCGTATGGTTTTTACTTTTCGTACCTTTTACCAATAACTATGTACCCACAATCAGCGTTTCCAGTCATTTACTTTTTTAACCCTTCGGACTCCGGTGTCTCTTACTCAAATTTTATTTGGCCAGCACCACTTTTTAAAAAGAAGTTTCCTTCGAGTCCACAATTTCAAAAATGCTCTGATAAAATAAGGCAAATTTTATCTTCCTTTATTACCGATGACAAAAACGAAGTTTGCAAGGAAAGATGATGTCTCCGCAGCGGAGAAAACGGAGTGCCAAGAATTAAAACATATGTTTCTTGGTTGGTATCCCTTTACTATGATGTAAAATTTCCCTTTGTTTTCACTTTATATGTAATTAAATCACGTTAAATAAGGGAATTTTTGACTATTGCAAAAAATTGGAATACTCCAGGCATATCGCGAATTTCTCCTGCAGCTACTGAGATTCTCGCAACCAGCTCCTCAGCATTGTCAACAGGGGTGTCATAAAATAGTGTTTTCATATGACCCCAGAAATAAAAATCAAGACATGGTAGGTTGGGTGGCGATTCCCTGCATGAAAGCTCGAAACAACTGCAAAACGCAATCTAGCGCGTCGGAAAAGCCTTTCTGACCCCGCAATGCTATATGATTTCGAGTCGTCAGGATGCACTCTACTCCTCTTAGGAGTTCTGAAACGTTTAACTGAAACGCCCTGTATAAACAGTCAAAGCCTGATTACTAACGGGGAACCCTCACACCGATAAATT
The DNA here is from genome assembly GCA_964019185.1 of Maratus speculifer. NCBI lineage: Eukaryota > Metazoa > Arthropoda > Arachnida > Araneae > Salticidae > Maratus > Maratus speculifer. The sequence goes on along the minus strand of OZ025300.1, from coordinate 209,233,372 downwards.
TTAATTAAAATTACTCCTGATACAAAAATGGCAGTCACTGATTATCTAAAGAAAAAAAAATCTGTTTCTTTTTACTAAGCGAGAATGTGCCCCATTGACAATCAGATGTTGTATGCAGGGTGTTCCAAAAATAACGATCTATTTCTGTGAAAACACCAAGCTATTGATTTCTTTCATAGAGGTTGAAGAAATGGATATTTTAGAAGGAAGAATAGCTATCATTTCCTAAAATCTGGATACTAAAATATATGAAGAGTAGCGTCAGCTCTAACATCGGAATTATGAAAAACAAACTCCAACAAAGACCAATATCAGGCTGCTCCTGATTGTTGTCTCTTTCAACTGTTTTAGGAATACTCATTATGGTATCGTCAGACGTTGATGGTAGTTTAGAACGTTGTTTATTCGCCACGCTACCAGTTCCTCTGAATTTGTTCACAAATAGCCTGATACTGGCCCGTTTTGGTTGCTGTTTTCCAAGGTACCGATTATGATTATTAGGTCGCACTGGGCAAAGATAAATTAAGGGGGCCCCTTTCGAATCATTGCAACGTTATTCAAATACAACATATGGTCACTCATATGTGTATGTGTAATACATAAGCTTATTTTCGCACCGTAGATATAAAGAGATGAAAATACTTAGCTCCGTACATTCTAAATCAAATATCTTAATTAATAAAAGTACACCTTGTTTTTTCTTAGTACATAACAAAACTCTTTATGTAGATTTAAACATTTGTTAAATTAATTTAAGATGAATTTAATAACTTCAACGTATGGAGGAGCTGGAATTGGCGAAAGAAAGAAAATATTTTACAATTTAATATACGGATTCAGGGCCCCCTTAAGTTCCGTAGCTCATGGGCAGTCCCGATTTTTCCATGCGTTAATAAGGGTCTCTGTTTTCCGTGCGTTAGATAGTTAGGCGCTCCTCTTCATATGTATTATCGCCTAGTTTCCAGAAAATGATGGCTATTTTTTGTTCTAAGTAGAACCTGTGAACACCTGCGACAGAAATCATTAGATTACTGTTTCATAGAAATGGAATGCTATTTTTGGAACACCCTATATGTAGGTATATAGGGCTCTGATGAATCTACAATGGTTGCGAATATTTCGAATGTTCCTTTTAATTCATTTTTTTTCTTTCATGTTTTATTGAAATGTATTATTTTGCAACTATATATATATATATTGTAAAATGTTTAAAAAAATGTGGTCCGCAGACTCGAAGACAACCGTAAAGGGGATCAAAAAACATATCGTGCTCAATATTAATTTTTTCACTCATCTGAAAGTTGACACAAATCTTGAAAAAAAAAAAACTTGGAATTTTATTTAAATGAACTGTGTAATTATTTTAATTATTTGACATGTTGTATAATTAGTTTATGAAGGGTAAGTTTATATTTTCAGTTTCCGTATGGTCTTTACTTTTCGTACCTTTTACCAATAACTATGTACCCACAGTCAGTTTCCAGTCCTTTACTTTTTTAACCCTTCGGACTCCGGCGTCTGTTACTCAAATTTTATTTGCTCAGCACCACTTATTTAAAAGAGGTTTCCTTCAAGTATACAATTTCAAAAATGCTCTGATTAAATAAGGCAAACTTTATTTTCCTTTATTACTCATGACAAAAACGATTTTGCAAGGACAGTTCATGCCTCCGCAGCGGAGACAACGGAATGCCAAGGATTAAGACTCCTCATATTTCTTGGTTGGTATCCCATTTCTATGATGTAAAATCCCCCTCTTGTTTGGCTTTATATGTAATTAAATCAGATTAAATAAGGGATTATTTTTACTATTTAAAAAATTGGTGCCAGTCAAGAAACCTAAATTTTAAAAAAGTGTTTCACTGGTAAAACCGCCCACAATTACTTTCTATTTGAAGCGAAATATTTACAGCTTTTATTAGAAAGCATTTTAAAATGAATTGTAATCATTATGAGAAAAATATTATTCATAAAATATTAGTGTCTCTGAACTTTGAAGATTTGAATAAACAATTCATAAACTATGATGTTATAAGTTGTTCATTTGATAAAATTATTTAAAATTCAATATAAATCGTGATACTTGTGAAACATTTTAAGAAGCATTAAATATATGCAAAATAATTCGATCATAAATAACAATACTGAAAATTGCACAAGTGTAGTTTTATAAGATTCATTCTTCGGATCCAATCGACGAAGAGAAATTTTTGTTTATTTTTGAGATCACATTAATGTCCCGAAATAAATAAATCATCTGCAAGAGATTTCAAAGTAAAGTTTTAGTGAAGCTTCAATACTCCTCATTTGATCTTAATAAAGCTTTTACAATTTAAGAGTGTATTAGAATAGTTTGGAAGTTTTATGTCACTTATATATTTCGAACTAACTCAATTACGTTCTAGGAAATTTGACTGAAGTAGAATGTTCTTAACTTAATAGATATTTTAAATTTTAAAAGTAGTTTTGATTTTTCTTTAAAATATTTTACTTATAACGCATCGATAAACATACAAATTGAATTTTAAACTTGCTTAAAGATGTTGTTTTGTATGGATCTAAGAATTCATTTTAAAACAAGCTGTTTTAAATCTTAAAAATTTTATTATATTTAAGCACTGAATATCAGTGCCGGAAGCTTTAATTCAAGTAATGCTGATACCAAATATCTGATGGCTATATGGGTGAAGCAAAGTGAATTACTGATGGCAAATAGTTTATAAAAGTCAAATTTCTTCTATTTCATTTTAAACTGCAAATCTCTTTTTAATAGTTGTTAAAATTAATGTTCAAAAGTAATCTTGATACATAAGTATTATAAAAAAAAATTAATAATTTAGCGACAATACTTTTTATATGTTATAATATTTTAGATGGATTACATTTCTTAGATTTGTTTAATATATATATATATATATATATATATATATATATAGAAATTGGTTTTTAAAGTTTTCAAACGAGAGAATACGTAACTAAATTCGAAGAAATAATTTTAGTATATATATTTTTTTAATTTATATTAAGAATAAAATATGAATGTCTGTATAAAATTCCTTTAAAATGATTTTTCTCCTTGGATGTATTTTTATTTAAAAGATTTCATACTGCATAATTTTGAAAATTAATGATAAATTTGTGCAATTGTTCAAACTCGTCTTACGTCAATAATCCAGTAAATAAAACAAAAAGATGAGGAGCCGTATCCAAATATGGGTCATTCTCAGATAAAACAAAATTTTGCCTTCGAATTTTTATTTTTTTTTTTTTTTTTTTTTTTGTTAATTTTCTATTTTTTTGTAATAATGGAATGTTTGCATGTCTGACATTATGAGAAAAATATCAGCAGAAATTGTTTCCTTATTTATGGTCTTAATTTGTAAAAATCCAAATTAATAATTGGAAGATCAAACTAATTACTTCATAATTCAATTTTATAAAATATAAATGTATTAAAAATTAAGAAATTTATATTTAATCATTGAGCCACGTGTTATTATCATTCATGAAATATAAACATTAATAATGTAAAAGAAAAATCATTTTTGCTCACAAAGTTAAATGGAAAATGATTGTTTTGTAAAATGGGATATAATTAATGGTTAAACCATAAGTCAGTAAGTTTAAATATTTATAGTAATTCAAATTTATGTTATTGATGGTAGTTTATGTGAAATGACGCATGCGAAGTGAAAATGTATTTAGTAAACCTGCTCATTTTCATACAATTATTAATATTTTTAAATTTTGCTTACAGGGTATTATGTACGATTTCGTTTCTCATATTTTCTAAAAAGAACATTGATTTTTGTTTAGAACTTTGCAAATTATAAGCAAAAAACATGGCAAAATTTGGGACCGTTTTTATAAAAAAAAACCCTAATTTCTCTACGGGTATACATGCTACTCACATAAAAATGAACACAGGTTGTTACCATAAGGCACTTAATCATAATCTGCAATTTAAACGTTTTTGCTACTTTAGTTTTGATAGGGTTTCTCTCAAGATATTCGTTCTTTTTCAATTTGTTTACGGTCCCCTATTGGATTTTATAAAAAAATCTTTTCGAAAATATATGACATGTACTATTTTGTTTATACATCTGGAGTTTCAGAGTAATTTTTAATGTATATTTCTAGATATTTAACAAAAGGTCTGAAATCGCAAATGTCAAAATTCTTTTTTTGTTGTGACTGTACAGCAAGACAGATACTGAATAGTAACGAGGCACATTTACGCATAGCTACCTCTTTTTACGCATTTTTTCTACCACAAAAATTATAGTAAATTTTATCATGTTTAATTGTCGAAATTTTATGATTAAACAAATGGAAAATGTTTGTACAATTTTAGTGGTAGCAAAAATGCGTAAAATTTGACAGCTATGTACCGAAATAAGTTTTAATAGAAGTAGCAGATTTATCTAAATGTCGTTTTTATGAAAATTTCCTGTCGTGAATTATCTTAAATCTTCTGTTTGCTTTTATTGCTGAGATTTTGCCTTGTTGTAATTACACGTTGTACCCAGAACGTGTTCAGATTTTACAAATTCACTACTATTAAAAAAAATAATCTTCTACTGACTTTATCACAGAACTTGTGATGATACTTCCTGTCTAAATAACATGGGGAATATTATGTGTATTTATCGGTGGAAAATTAACCACTTAATCGTCGCGCCCGAGACTTCACGGGCTGCAAGCTTCACGGTTTTTATTCAGAATTGTTTGATTCCCACCAGTTTTTTTAAATAGTTAAACTGGTTTTTGTCTGTTATCATTTTAATTGCTATTAAATATGATGAATATATTCTTCAAAAAAGTGGTGGCAATAATGAATTTAAATTTTAAACCGTCATTTAATGCGACCATTATGTGGTTAAAAATCATTCAGATTTATGAACCATTTGTGCATGGTATGAATCATTGGTATGAACCATTTATTCCCCCGAAACAAAGCTGACAAACTCGATTTCAACGTTACGACAAATCAGATATAAGCGGAACATTTACTAGACTCTTTTTTTCTTTTCTTTTCTTTTTTCTTTTCCTTTTTTAATTTTTTACGTTACAAGAAACATGTTTCAATGGATGTTTCTTTCATAGTAAATCCCCGCAGCCCGAATACTAAACCTGAGCAATGATACAAAATTGGTGATTGGGAAAGGCGCGCTTTTTTCAGCTTATGTATAGTCCCTTGTTTTACGGTACCAGTAATTTATAAAAGTTTTTCTCACTTTTTTTTTCTAAGTTTAAAGAAATAGAAAATATATATGTATAAAAAAAATACTAGAATCCAAATTTAAGGAACCGTACATAAATTTTAAAAAAATCATCCCTCCGTAGTCGCAATTTTTGTGTTATCACTCAGGCCTAGTACTCAGGAATTCTTCTTCCGACCTGTTAGGATGTAGAAATCTAGCATGCTGATACTGAGTCAAGGTGGCTTTCATTTATGCTGGTAACAAACCCTTAGATGGTTTGCCCGAACGTTGTTCGGGCAAGACGAATTTGCTTATTGCATCATTTAAAGCTTTTTAACACCACTATAATTTTTTAAGAAAATTTTCATACTATTGAAAGGCGGAAATGTTTACACTAAGTTTTACGAATAGTTTATTTAAATAATAGTGGCGTTAATCCGATATTTTCAATTTATTGAACGGAAAAGAAATAACCAGTTAACCCTTTCTTGCGCAGTGTTGCCGGGCCGGCAACACCTAATTTTAATTTCAAACTTGCAAACGGCACCAGTAATATTTTAATATAATTTTGCTTTTACAATGAAAGCTTAAATTAAGGAATTCGTAATATCTAGACAAGTCCTTTATAAATTCCGGTGTCAGTCGACAGTTTCTCATTTTACTAATAGAGTTTGATTGCGCCGGAAAGAGTTAAGGGGTTAAAGTAAATATATAGTATAAAAGCATTCTCATAAACTGCCTTTAAATAAGTTCTGCAGATATATGTATATATTTTTTTAATCTTTGAAGCTAATTCTAAAGTATTTTATGCTTGCCTCATTATTTAAAATACATTCAGCAATTTTGTACATATTTTGTAGTGCAATTTTTAAGAAAGTTGGCTCCGATGCATTTTCGCAGTAGAAAAATTTCTTGTGAGTTTTTTAATCACCTGAAGTCTCATCAGTAATTTTTCATAGTTATTCATTTTTCTTTTCAGGATGAGGACTACTTCATAAATAAAATAAAATAAATAACCATTGAAATTTTTTTGGCGAATTGAATATTTCTAAACAAGCAAGAAAATATTATGCGTCAAGCATAGATTAATAAGCATTTTACAACGCATTCAGAATAATGTAACAAAACTGCACCGATTAAAGAATTAAAATATTACATCTCATTTCACCATATAAAAATGTATCAGGGATTTCAAAAGCGAATTTCAGCTGTTCCCAAATTTTTTAGCAGCCCTGTCCTAAATTTAGTCCATTTAAGATAGCGATCCACAACCTTTTTAATCAGAAAATTGTTTAAAAACAGAATATTTGAAAAGTGGCGCTTGCATTGTGTAATAGCAAAGTTTCTTTCATAATATTAAGAAAAATTACTCTGCATAAAAATAATGGTATCAATATGTCATCGAGTACGGGCTGTGCATCACTAATTTAACCCTTTCCGGCACGGGCAAAATCTGTCAGTAAAATGAGAAATTATCGATTGACACCGGAATTCACAAACGAATTTTTTAGATGTTTCGAAATTCTTAATTCAAGTTTTTATTGTAAAAGCAAAATTTTACTAAAACATTTTTGGTGCCATTTGCATGTTTGGAATTAAAATTAGGTATCCCAGATCGGACACAGTGTGCCAGAGAGGGTTAAGACATACATGTATCCTAAAATTCCCCTTCATTAATTTTCTTTTTTAAAGAGAATGATATGCGAATACCTTTTTGCAACCCTGTATATAAGGCAAAGAATATATATATATAAAATAATATGCAAAAAAGAAATTAAATTTAAAAGTACATGCCGAATTTTAAAACGCACTCTCCAGAAATTATTACGGAAAAGCAATACTGTAACCGATTTTCTTGGGGGGGTGTCTCTGTAAATTAATAATAAATGCAATGCATTTTTGTTTCAACATGATCGTAGTGAACTTCGTTGATTTATAACAGTTTCAATACATTTGAAATAGCGCAATGTCATTTAAACATTCTACAAATGAATTTCCCTTATATATCATAATGTAATCGAATTTTTATGAGTGTCCCTGTAAATAATCCATTAATCGTACTCACTTCATATCCAATATCAAACATTCTTTAGTGGCCTTAAATAAGGTTTATCAATTGCAAGAAAATTCTAGTATATTTACGGGAATTAGAACGTGGACAGACGGACAGACAAACCGAATGCTTAAGCGCTTTTCAGATAAACATATTTAAATTTTATGAATTTGATTCACATTTAATGGATGAATTGTGGCAAGATGGCACGTATGTAGATTAAGCGAGAAACCTGGATTTATATCGATTGCTGCAGTGCTGTCAATGAAATTGACTATGGAATCCATTGTCAGTAATTGGAATACTTGTTGTTATTATTTTCTCTTACAGCTTTTAGTTTGACATCTCGACGCAAGAGATATAAGAGTGCCTCTGATAATAATTTAAAAAAAAACATACCGTTCACTTGTATGCCACTTCTATTTTAGAGACCTGCCCCCAGAAGAAAATAAACACTTCAGTGCGCCAGCAAATTTCAGTACTGCGCTCGGTATTCATACAATTGATACGGAACGTATATACTCGAATCGGTTTCAGAGTCACCCGTCAGGACAACTCATTAACTTGAGCAATGTCGGATTATAACAGCTCTTTGAGTGCGATTTTGGCGATAATTTATACTATATTCACTGTAATATTTTTCCGGGAACAGTTTTTCTATTAATTTGAAAAAAAACATTTTTCTTGCAATTAATACATTAAAAAAAAAAAAAGAAAAAAAACGATTTACAATATACGCGAAAAAAAATGCATTAAACATTTTTCAAATAAATTTGGTCGAATTTTCTGGTGTCGTTGTGACATTTCAGAATTAAAATTATGTGGTAGAAAATTCTACCAGCAGAGCTCAAAGGGTTAATCACCATACTTTCAAAATGGTACCAAGGTATGTGATTTCTTTTTTACATGTTCAGAACTATAAATATGTTACCATGTTGCCAGTTTTAGAAAGAAAAATTGACCAGCAGTAGAGATAATAGGGGTGGCTCAAGTATCCCCTATGCTCAAGTATCCCCACTCTCCCCTATGAAATCTCTTAATTTTAATTCCCGAAAGCCACATTGGTATCAGAAATTTTCTAATAAAAATTACGATTGATTGAGAGCGTGAAATATAGCTTCTTCACACTAGGACTTCCCTGAGAGGGATTAGTCTGAGCGATATTGCTGAGAATATATATTTAATAATATTTTGCAAATAATAATAATAATAATAATAATAATACCACATCTAAAAAAATGTAATTTAACAAATTAGAAAGACTATTTGGAAAACAATATTTTCAGAGACTATAGTTTTAGGCTTATAAATGATTTCTAAAATTAAAAAAAAACAATAATAACATCATTTTTAGGGTGATCAAATCGTAGCTTACTTAATAACAGAGTTATATTAATATGCCTGGACATTTAGAGAAACGCTCAGAGTAAACATAGTAAATAGAGGGAGAATTCCCCCAGTGTTTCTTCAGCCAAGATAAGAATCACGTGACTCCAGGCAAGACCGTTTCCGGTCATCGTAGTTATAGCATTGATTTCTATGGAGGACATTCGACAATTTTTTGTTTGCGACTAAAAAATATCATGGTATCAAGTTGTTGTGCCTATGGATGCACAGAGAGACAAAGCAAAACAAGTTCTGTTACTTTCCATCGGTATGTATTTATTTTTTATTACTTTTTTTAATATTTAAAGGACTTTAAAAATGTATCATTCCAACTATTATACCGTTTACTCTTGTTATCATGATAAAAATAGAAAACATTTTACGTTTAATAACTTAAATGTATGTAATAATGCTATTTACTATCATCCAGTGTCATCAATTTAAATATTAAAAGTGTAAATTTGATTAATTTGAACCGTAATAAGAACATTTCTTATTACGGTGCTTGGCGATACATTTTTATCGCCAAAAGAAACTTGTTTTCATTGCTTTAAAACGTAAACACTTGCGTTTTTTATTTTTATTTTTATTTTAAATAAATTTTTGCTTTAACCCTTTGACGGTTAAAGCACTTCTATTCATAAAATACTAAAATGATTGAATGACACCGGAATTTAAAAACAAATTTATTTCATAATATATAAATGGGTTTTTTACGTTCTTTGTAAAATTAAAATTTTCATTTAAAAATTCCGGTGTCAGTATGGCATTTCGCAATTCAAATTAAGTGGTATTCTGGGCGCGTATACGCGCTTATAACCACGAAAGGGTTAAATGAATCGCATCTTTACTCTCTTGTTAGTTATTCCGCGTGAGTTCATATATCTTTAAATTTTGAAATTTGAAATTAATGCAGTTGTTTGAAATAAATACAACTTTCTAATATCATTTTATAAATTTTAATTGAAGTTTCTGAGAAAAAATGCACGAATTTGTTTTATATTTTGTCATGTTTTAAGAATTCTTTTTAATTAAAATTAAATTTGTGAAATATTTAAAAAATTATAATATTAAAATTATTAATAAAAAATGATGGTTGGAACGGTATATTGAATTTATTCTTTTTATGCAATAAACATTTAATGAAACAATGGTTATTTATTTATTTTTTAATTAACCTTTTGATTACGGGGTTGGGACATATGTCGTCCCAGAGACTATTACTTTATTTGATTCTCACCAGTTTCTGAAAACTGTTCTCTGCCATAAAATTAAACCAGTATAAATTCAAGCGTAATATAACTAAAAACAATTATTTTGTAAATTGCGGTGTGACTAAATATAATAATAGTAGCCAGACTTAGCCCGTAAGCAAAAGGTTAAGTCCTTTTTTTCGACTTGTACTTGTCTTATATTCTTTGTGGCTCTTTCTCACTTATTAAATTCAGTTAAGGGATTTTTAAAAAGTATACTAAATTTAATTTTTTTAAGTAATTTCTTTGCTTACTTGTTTATATATGTATACTTTTGCATGCATTAACATTTAAATTTGTCAACATATTATACATTTTTATTATCATTATATACTTTTAAAAAAGTATCATTTATAAAATACTATTTTAATTCATTTTATGTATAGCTTTCCAAAGCATGAAGACAGAAGAAAAATCTGGGAAATGAAATTACGAAGAGAAAATTTCAAAACTACAAATTCTTCAGTGGTGTGCTCGAAACATTTTACTCCCGATTGCTTTGACAGAGAAAAATTTGGTGGTATATAGTTGAAAAAAAAAACAAAAAAAAACTGCTGTACCAACATTATTTGATTTTCCCAAACATCTGATTGAAAGAAAGGTTTTACGCAAGCCCTTAATTAAGAAAACACCTTTACTGGCCTCAAAATAAAAACTGTTCTATCACGTCAATCTTAAATGAGATTCAATTACCTTGAAAATTGAAATTATCTTTAATAATTTTGATACAATTAAATAACCTTTAAATATTTTTGTTATCATTAAATAAGGCGGTGATTATTATTTTAAAAAAATAGTAGTACATTCCGTAGGTAACAATGTGGCACTCCTCATTTAAAATTTATTTTATTGAATAGGCACATTTTATTTTAATAGAATAAAAATTGTGTAATAATTATTATGCAAATGTGTTTTTAACATTAAAAAATTCTTATTAGTAGTCCCTGGGAATTCAGATTATGGATTTAGTGTATCGTGAGGTTCTGAAGATTGGCAACTGCTGATATAAATGAATTAAACATGGCTGAATAAATTTTGTTTTTTAATTCTATCGTTTCTAAAAGTGAAATTTTGCATTTTGGACTTTTTCGAACTAATTTGTGTGCATTTATGCAATTTGTTTTATAAAATAATTTCAGTATATATTAAAATAGTGCATTAAATTATTTGTAAATTTCCATCCTGAAGAAAAGTTGCATATAATATTATCTGTGTAAGTTATGATCATTAATGAATTATTCAATTAAACCTTTTGCATTGAAAAGCATACAATTAATTGTATGCGTTGTAATAGATGTGTTTGTTTAGAAAGAAAAACAATAAACATTTTGTGAATTTAGAAAATTTAAAGTTGATGTTTATTTTTAATTAAAATGCCCTTTATTTAATATCAGCATTTAAAAATAAAATAATTATCAAATTGTTTAATTTTTTGTTTTTAATTTACAATAAAAGTTTGGCTTGTTTGTTAATTTGATGTAATAATAAGCAAATAATTCATCACTTAAACTTTCTTTCTCTCGAAATTTCATCTTTCTTCCTCCCCCACCTCAGCCTTTGATCTTCCAGCACACAAAGTTAAACTTCTTAACCAATTTCTTTATTTTTTTCCCGCCTATTTGTACTTTGTATTAACAATAAAAAATTAATTATGGCATTAAATTAAATATAAACAAATCCATGTAAAAGATTGAAAACTGAACAAAAATATATATTTGACAAAAATTTGAACAAAAATTTGAATGATAAAAAAAATTAAGCATGAAATAAATAAACATTAGCATAAAAATCCAACGTACATTCGGATTTCTTTTACTACTGATTTGTATTTCTGTCAACTCTCAAGTGTCTGAATGACAGCATAAAAATACTGCACTCCTGCCAAGAGCTACGATAAAGAGACAAATCTAGCATTACTTCTGGCAACCATTCATCGCCAAATGCCTGGAGTCACGTGGGTCATCCTGGCAGCATTTCTTACTGCAGGAAGCAATGGGAATTCTCCCTCTATTTACTATGTTTACTCTGAGGAGAAACGTTAATATTCCTGAGCCAATCATAAACAAATATTAAATGAAATTTCAGTTTAACAATTTTCGGTACTATAAATTTTTAAATTTCTAAACATTGCACATTTTCAATTTTTACACTGTTGTATAAAGATGAAATTTTACTTTTAAATGCAACTTGTTTGAAACATGTGTCTCAATTTGTTACTGAGTAATTAATTTTTTGTTAGTTTTTAATACTTTTTTTGTCATCGTGGAAACAGAAGTATTCCATTTCTAAACATTAAGCATGGACCCATAAGAAAAAGAATGAAATAAAAAGCAGAAGAATTCCATTTCTGGACATTAAACATAGATCAATTAGAAAAGGAATAAAACGAAATAAGTTGCGGAATTCAGCCAATAAAACACATTCATATTTACTTCAGATTTCCCAGTTCTCTACCGAGAACAACTATTTTCCAAATAGTTAATAAAAAATATGTCATTGATTATATAGTGCAGTAAATAAATAAATAAATAGTAAATAGTAAGTATACAGGGTGTCCCAAAAGGTCATGTCCAAACGGCACACATGGTTGTGTCAGGTCATTAGGAAACAGAATTACATAGGAAAGGGGGGTCGGAAACGCGATTGTAATCCGCTAGAGGGCGATAAGCGATGTCAGACGAAAGCGCGGGCAGTCGGATCATTCGAAGCGCGGACGTTGCAGAGAAAGGATGAACCAGTACAGCAATGCAGAATTGCAGAATTTTGAGCACTTACTATGAGTTGTAGCATTTTTCTTTTTTATTTGGTACTGTTTTGTTGTAAAATAAAGATATTTTACACCGTTTGTTATCTTTTCTTTGCGTGACGGTTACGATGCAATTTCACTGTTTAGATCGCGTTTCCGACCCCCCTTTCCTATGTAATTCTGTTTCCTCATGACCTGACACAACCATGTGTTCCGTTTGGACATGACCTTTTGGGACACCCTGTATAAATAGTATAGTAAGTATATAAATAGTATAGTATATTGATTATATAGTGCGATTGTCTATATATTGATTATATAGTATATTGAAATTGATTATATAGTGCCACAAATTTAAATGTCAAAAATAAGCAAAGTAGATAGTAGAAATGCAAAATATTATATAAAAATTCCTATACATGGTTAAAAAATAGAAAAGCAAACTATGCAATGCATGCAAACATGGGGAGCCAAGCATGTGATAAAATTGGATGTACGCAACCCTCATAGCATGCATGTTGACAGTGACGTCACAATGACGTCACTGTGAGTCACTTTGGTCACATCACATCTGTGACGAAAATGCCACCACTCAGTGACATCACAATTTGACTAAGATGTGACTTTCTAAAAAAAAATTCACAGTTCGTCACAATGTTAATGTCAAAGTAGTCACAAATGACACACTTTTCACAAATTGGTCACATTGTGACGTCACAAAGTGGTCACAATGTGACGTCACAAAAAAGCTCTAAAACGGCCATAACGACTTCACATTTTAGTCACTGTGACTTCACATCGACGTCACGTGACGTCACATCGACAATCGGTGGTCACAAAGTCACAATGTGACTTCACAACTACGTTGCAGTGACGTCACCATGTCTTACGGGAATGAATTAAACGTAATGCAGATAATAAAACACTAACATATGTTGAATCGGAATTTGAACTCTTTGAAATGACGTAAAAAATATTAAACAAAAACATAATTTGCTGAACAAATTAAAAAAACAAAATTTATTTCCTACACGAAAAACAATCAAACCACCAATAGAGGCTCTGGGTAGGGTCAGTGGTGTCAGAGGGTATACATTCTAAGCAGAGGGTGGTTTTGCCATGTACCCACCTTTCTTTAAGGGGTTAAAATATATTGAGAAATATTTTTAAAGCAAATAAATAAATGAGACCCTTTTTTGAAAAATAAATGTATATTTATACTTATATTTATTAAACAACACAAAAGTACTATTTTTTACAAATAAAATGAAACTGACATGTGTTTTTATAAATTAAAAAAAAAGGAAAATATTTTTTATGTATTGAATCAAAAGTTTTCCTAAGCGGGTTCTATTATATTACGACTATTTAACAAATATTTTATTACAGACTTTGAAGAATACTCCTTTTTTGATGCTGTAATTTTATCTGAAAACTGATATATTACTACTATTCAGTAAGCATTTTAAAGACAGCTGTGCGTGCATGAATATCCCCATTTTTTCATGTAGTAATTCCGGCTGAAAATTAATATAAGAGTAAATGTATAAAAGTGTAATGTGAAATATTTTTTTCTTAATAATCAATTAACTTGGAAATTTTCTATTTTATATAAGATGTCAATTTATGAGGCTTAATGCCTGAAATTATGAGGCTTAATGCCATCAAAATCTGTTTTCAAATTCGTAATTGAAATTTGAGTGTTGAAATCAGTTTACTTGAAGTTTACTAATGTACTCCGGTAATGAACTTAAAACTTTTAAATGTTTGCATTTTTGTATTAATGATTAGCAGATCACATTAATTAATAAAGCAATTAAGCATCCAGAGGATGAAAAATCTGTAAAATTATATTTTTATGTGTTATTATGAGTTATTTAAATAAAAATATTGTCAAAATTTAATACTTAAAAATACAAAAAAATGTATGTTGTCGATTTTTAGTATCTCCGAGTCTAATTTTAGATTAGTTTCTTTTTTAATATTCAGAAATAATTGAGATGGCTAAAGAATTTAAAAGAACACACGTTCGATTTTTTTCCAAAATTTTCTTAAATTGATTATTAGTTTATACATATGTGTTTGTATAGTTGATTTATATATCTTACTTTTAGGTATTTAAATTTCTGAATTTGTATTTTGTAACTATCTCATTTTTGAAAATGAGAAACATCTTTTTTTACTTTTCGATCACTGTGTCTCAATGAAACATAAATAAACCGAAAATAGATTATAACAAGTTGGAAATTGCACGTGAACATAGCAAATGAGGTGCGTTCGTACGATAACGAAGTTTTAAAAATATTCAGATCTTCCTGATACAGTAGAGCGTACTTCGGATACAGTATAGTAGTCGAAATCTTTGTGTTTCTGTAAGTATGCAGGAAGTAATTTTCATTACACCTCAGCAACATATATCGTATTCATAAAAGGTGAAATAGTTGAATATAATTAAAACACGCCCCAAACAATGTTTCCCCGTATAGCATTATGTAGTGGAATACATTTGTGTGGCCCTGTAATTTAATAAAAATTCTTTGCATCACAAATTGTACAGAATGCATATTTTAATATACATTTCATAGATTCATGCCAATTCTATTATGTTCGAATGAGTGTAATATCATTAAAATGCATTTGAAACTTTTTTCCAATTGACAGTAATGTAATGAAATACTTTTGATTGTCCCTGCAAATGATCTATGCATCCGACTTTCATAACATTTGAAATGAATCGACAAAATTACGTAATAATTATATGTTTTAAATTTCAAACGATTAAAATGCATTTGAAACATTTTCCCCATTGACCGTAATGTAACAGAATCCTTTTGATTGTCCCTGTAATTGATCTATCCATCCGATTTTCATAAAATTTGAAATGACTCGACAAAATTATGTTATAATTATGCATTTTAAATTTCAAACGATTCGGTCGCGTAGTTTTTGCGTTGGTATATGCGGACAGACAGACGGATGGACAGACAGACGGACAGACGGACGGACTGAGCGACAACAATAGGTGCTACGTATTTACATAATTACGAACGCACCTAAAAACTTAAGTATATAAACGCATAGAGCAGGGTGGCGAGTGGGCAGGTAAAAACACAGACAAAAAAGGTATTTAATACCAGTATATTCTTAACTCCTTCGCGATGGGAGCCTTTTACGAAATGCTTA
The DNA here is from genome assembly GCA_964019185.1 of Maratus speculifer. NCBI lineage: Eukaryota > Metazoa > Arthropoda > Arachnida > Araneae > Salticidae > Maratus > Maratus speculifer. The sequence continues at coordinate 209,217,547 of OZ025300.1, read as the reverse complement.
TTGTTTGTCAGCGGTTTTTAAGAACAGAAATTTGTGCATTATTAAATCGTGAAAATGACCGAATTAAATAAGGCAAATTTTTCAGTAAAATTTTACTGGTGTCAATAAACATGGATTCTCAAACCTTTTTGCGGTACGTATACGTGTCGCTCGTCCCCAAGGGGTTAAAGAGGAATTCGCTTCTTTAACAACTTCGCGACAGGGGAAGGGGTGAAATTTTTACGTTTTACCGCCGGTTTTTAAAAGCAAAAATTTGTGGCTTATTGAATCACAAAAATACTCCGATTAGGTAAGGCAAATTTTACTGATGGGGATAAGCAAGGGTGCTTAGACCTTTAGGCAGACGTGTCGTTGGACCCCAAGAAGTTATGCCAGTTATATTATTGGTAGTATTTTCTCTAAGAAAATAATGGTACGTTACTTTTATTTTACTGCGGTTTTCCCTGACCTTTAACCCCTCGGGGATGAGCGACATGTATATATGCCGCAAATAGTCTTAACCTCTTCAGACCCAAGGTGCACATTTGTGTACCTTTGGTTTCAACTGTGTATCTTACTTATTATTTGAAATAATTTTATTGGAACAAGAGGTTTTCATTTGTGTACGTCAGTGTTATCTAGTTTCAGAAAGAATTGGCTCTAGCAGTCTTAATTCATATGATTTTTCAGGAAATAAACGCGTAATGATGACAAATGCAAAACTTCGAAAATGTATGTACATTTTTATAATTATAAAATTAATATTTATTCTCAATAATTTTTAAGATTGCTTATAAACACTTCAATAATACATAAATCATTCAAGATTTTTAACTAGATAATAATAACTATTTAAATTAGATGTAATTTGTAAAGTGCACATTTGTGCACCTCTGGTTTCAATTTCGTGTTTTTGGAGAGATTTCACCTGACTTAAAATTTTATATTGAATGATATCTAATTGGCACAGAGCTAGAATGTTGAATGATTCATAAATTATACTTATTTATAAATAACAATTCGTTTTGTTGATTCTTTGAATTGATTATTAATTTTAAGAAATCATAATTATTACAGGGTTCGCACACTCCTTATATTTTGTAAGGACTCTGACACCACTATTAATGATAAGAAAATTTATATTTAATTTTTAAGATACACAATTCGCAACCATCTCCTCGATTCGCAAGTTTTGCAATATTTTTCTGCAGTGAAATACATTGAAAATACTGTAAAAATTTAGTGGTAGAGCTGTGCGAACCCTGTAATTAATATATTTTTATAGGAGTAATTAAACTAATGTGGCAATGATGATGGTGAGCCTTCTCGCATTAAAAATTAGGATAATACTCAAGTTCCTATTTCAGAACCACGTGACAGTAAAATTGAACCGGAAAGATCTTTGTTATGGAAAGCCGAATAGTAAGTACATTTTAAAAACTTCTGTTACAGCAAATTAGAATAATATTGTTGAGGATAAAACCTAATATTTTTGCAAATATTTATTTAATTTTTTAGATAGGTATTCCGAGGACCATTGATTGATGAGGATGATCTAGAAGTAAATTCAACATCGTAAATCCTTTAGAATCATTTATCGAATATTTAAATGAAGATTTTGGGGGAAAAGTTTCATATAAAACCAATTTATATTCCGTTCAAACACTAAACCCTCCTTCACTATATACATCTAACTATGAAATTATGAAAGTCGCATGCGTACACATACTCAGGGAAACTTTAAAATATCCCCAAACAAGGTTCTACTGGCAAAAAGACTTATTAGAACCCAGAATTGCATTTATGTCTCGTGATCGATACTTTGAGATTAGAAAATTTCTTCATTTTGCAGATAACTCAGTTGATCATTCAGCAGATGACAAATTATGGAAAGTAAACGTTACCTTGAATGCAGTTAAAAATAAATGTCTGTCCCTACCACCGCCAAAACATTTGTCACTAGATAAACAGGTGATCCCATTTACTGGACTTTGTAGATTTAGGGAGTATGTGCCGTTAATGCGTAATCCGTTGGGATTAAAAAATTTGTTTTATCTGCCAAGAATGATCTTGCCCTTGACTTCCAAATATATCATGGAAAAATAACTGTACCAGCTGATTATTTAAAAGAACGCGGATTAAGTGGAGGCATTGTAAAATTACTTTTAAAAGTTACTTAAGATAACAAACGTGTGATTTACACTGACTTTTTTTTATTAGTGCAAAATGTGAGGACTTTTTTTTGAGTAACAATATCTACAAAACTGACCGATCATGAACAATTGATTTGGAGCAGCAAATAAGAAAATTAAGGATGATCATGATATGCAAGGTAAAGAATGGGATGAGAGAGTAAGGGAAGTGTGCATTTTAAAATTGAAAGATAACAATGGATAATTTTACTATCAACTAGCATACGTAGTGATACCGAGAGTAGTTGTGTTATGTGATCTACGGATCAAAACTCTAGAATTAATGCAAAACAACCTACAATTGTGAACATATACAATACGTGTATGAGTGGTAAAGATTTAAGCAATGGGTTTTTAGCTTACTAGCGTTGTGCTATTCACACAAAAAAATGGCCAACAAGAGTTTCGAACATATTTTATAGAATTGGTTATTTCCAGTTGTTGGATAATGTACATCAGAAATCGTAAAGCAGGTGATGTTGTTCGAAAAGACAGATTATCTCGCTTACAGTATAGCTTACATTTTGCGCACATACTGAGGAAAATTGAAGGCAAAGTACATGAAGCACGACGACCAGGGAGACTATGCAAAAAATATTCGTTTGAAAGTGATGCTGAAAACGATATCGAAAATAAACCACAGCGAAAACAATATAATGTTATTCAGCAGATAATTTACGATATTACGTACGAGAAGATTGGACATTTTCCTCGTTCAAAAAATGATAGTTTTGCTTCAAAAAGTAGGTATGCAGGTTGTAAATCAATAACAAGAGTTATTTGTACTAAGTGCAACACGTGTCTCTGTATCCAAAAAATAATTGTTTCCAAATATAATATAAATTAAGCATAATATAACAATTGTCCACCAAATGCCTCGTTTAAATAAACATTTATTTTTGTAGTACGAACCTAAGGTGCACATATGTGTAACTTCTAGTAAAAATAAAATAATGATAATTATTTAGTTTTTTTTTTTTTTTTTTTTTTTTTTTTTTTTTTACAAAAATTAGTTTCTGTATGAACAAATAGATGGAAAAAACTGTCAAAAAATTTCGATGATGGCTAAAAATGTATCAGGTCTGAAGAGGTTAAGAATCTTTGTTTATGCCCATCAGTAAAAGTTTATTTAAAAATTTGCCTTCTCTTATCGGAGTATCTTCTCGGTTTAACAAAGCGCAAATTTCTGGTTTTAAAATCCGGTGACAAAAAATTAAAATTTTCGTAAAAATGTCCCGACGCGAAAGGGTTAAGCACTTGTGCAGTAACAAACAAATTGACATATCCATTTTTCTTAAAGATTGTTGGTTTTTATATGTATACACAGGGTTTTCCAAAAATAACGATTCACTTATATGAAAACACTAATCTATTGATTTCTTTCATAAGGGTTTAGAGAAATGCCCTCTCCAGAGAAAAGAATGGCTACCGTTTATTGAAACTGCATAATAAAAAAATGAAGTGGTGCGTCAGGTCTGGCATCGAAAATACTGAAAACAGCCACCAATAAAGGCCAATATCAGGCTAATTGAGAATGTTGTCTCCTTTCAACCACCTCAAAAATGCTCTTGACGGTATCGTCCGATGATGATGGTCATCTTGGATGTTTTTCATACGCTATGTGTCCATCAGAATTTCCTCACAAATAGTCTGATAATGGCCCTTCTTGGTGGCTGTTTTCCGTATTTTTGATGATACAGTTTATGCACCTCTTCACATATTTTATCACTTAGTTTTCAGAAAATGATGGCTCTTTTTTCTTCTAAGGGAAGAATTTCTTCAAGCACTTGTGGCAGAAATCAATAAATTAATGTTTTCTTAGAAATGGAACGCTATTTTTCGAAGACTATAAATTTGGAACACTCTAGGCTATTTCCATGAGTACTTGTAGTGCAAGTCACCGGCTACGATTTTTGGCTACCAGTATTTTAGTACGAAAAAATGTGATTTATTTTATCGGCAAATTCTCATTAATTGAATAAGGCCAAGCAGACTTTTCGAAAATAACGGTGGCTAACAATCATAGCAATTACAAGGTAATGTGACTTACACTACAAAACCCATGGAACTAGCCTCTATAAATATTCTTTTTGTAAGTTATATACCTTTACAAATACAATGTAGACCCACTCTGACTTTAAATGTTTCTCAAAAACCATAATAAAGTTACAATACATCACTGTTTTTCTTTCAGGCACATTTTTACATGCAAAGTTGAAATTGCCAGAAAAATATGCGCAACGTTCGCCAATGTTAGTTAATTTTTCTTTTTCCCTTTATTCCAAATCTCATGAAAAAGCTGTGTAATTTAAGTGCAATGCAAATTTATAACTTCGATGATAGGTAATATTCGAATATTAATTGAAAAGTGTTTCTTAATTTACATTTTCTGTCAGCAGGGGGCTGGCGCCAAAAAGATCGAGCGCAACTAATAACATTACAAAAAATGACACGATTACACTTGGGTTAAAAAATGGATTGTTGTTTAATTAAACTGTTGAATCATTTTAATTATTTTAAGCGTTGTATTATTAATTTATATATTGTAAGTATATATGTTCAGTTTCCGTATGGTCTCTACTTTTTGTCTCTCTTTCCAATTAAATATGTACACACATTCTTTCCAGTGAAGCTACTTTTTTAAACTCAGATTTCTTGATAGTCACTATCTTAATGTAATGTAAATTCATCTTATTTTTCGCTTTACATGTAATTAACCAGGTTAGATAAGGAGAATTCTACTATTTAAAAAAAGTGGTGCAAATCAAGAAATCTGAATTTCAAGAAAGGAGTTACTTGGTAACACCGCCCAAAATTACATTATTCTTTAGATAAACTACACGCTTATATTACTAGAAGCCATTTTGAATATGATATAAAAACAAAGCGAGAAAATAAAGTACATAAATTATTCATGTCACTGAATTTTACAGACTTGAATAAACAATTCTTATAATACTACGTTATAAGTTGTTCATTTGATAAAATTATTTAAAATTCAATATAAATCGTGATATTTGTAAAACGTTTAAAGAAGCATTAAATATATGAAAAATATTTGGATCGTAAATAACTTTACTGAAAATTAGACGAGTGTAGTATTGTAAGCTTCATTCTTGGGATCAAATATTACGAAAAGAAATTTAAATTTATGTGTGTATATATATATTTTTTAAATCACATTAATGCCCCGAAGTAAATAAATCATCTGAAAGAGATTTTAAACTAGAATTTCAGTGATACTTCAATATTCCTCATTTGATCTTAATACAGATTTTACAATTTAAGTGTGTATTGGAATAGTTTGGAAGTTTTATGTCACAGATATATTTCGAACTAAATCAATTTCGTTCTACGAATTCTGACTAAAGTCGAATGTTCTTAATTTAATGGACGTTTTAAATTTTTAAAGTAGTTTTCATTTTGCTATAGAAATATTGTATTTATAACGCATCGATAAACATTCAAATTGAATTTTCAGCTTACTTAAGGAAGTTGTTTTGGATGGAATTAAGAATATATTTTAAGAGAAGCTGTTTTAAATTTTGAAAATTTATTATATTTAAGCACTGAATATCAGTGCCTAAAGTATTCAAGTATTGCAGGTATCAAATATCTGATGATAATATGGGGAAGAATTGTGAGATGGTAAATAGTTTATAAGAGTGAATTTTCTTTGGAATTTTAATTTAAATTGCAAAACTGTTTTTAATGAAGTGTATGCAAAATGAAATTTTTAAAATTAATGTTTATCAGTCAAACTTGATTCATAAGCATTACAAAAAAGACTAAATTTGAGAATTTAGCTACAATTTTTGTATAGATGTTATAATATTTTATATGGATTAGATTTGTTAGATTTGTTTAAAATTTATATATATATATACTTATATATATATATATATATATATATATATATATATATATATATATATATATATATATATATATATATATATATATATATATATATATATATATATATATATATATATATATATAATACCATTAAAAGTAGACAAGATTCACCAATGGATTTTATCAATAAAACAATAAACCAAAACGAAGAATTAGAATTGAATTGAATTATAATAATAAATAAAAAAAAAATAGTGAAACGGTATAACTGAATAAATAAATAAATAAAAAGAATGCAAATGAAATATATATATATATATATATATATATATACATATACATATATATATATATATATATATATATATATACATACATATATATGTATATATATATATATATATATATATATATATAATTGGGTTTTCAAATGAGAAAAAACTAAATTTGAAGACATAAAATCAGTATAATATTTTTAAAATGAACTAAGATTGAAATATGAATGTGTATCTATAATCCATTCGAAAAAGATTCTTCTCCTTTACTGCATTTTTTACAAAAACGATTTATAATTCATAATTTAAAAATTTGATTATAATTTTATGCAATTGTTTGTACCGTCATGCAACAATATGAAATAATTTCATTAACTCCTTGCGACGCGGTGATATGTCTATGAAACCACTTAATTTTTATTCCCAAACGCCACACTGGCACCGGAATTTAGGTAAAAAAATACGGTTTATTGAATGCTATAATGTAGCCTTTATCTTATTTTCAAATAAAGTAGTTTTCTATTATTTTAACACAATCTAACTGATAACCGGATGGGATCTTTCGCTCAGATAACCCTATTGGCCATAACGTCTGGTCTGCTATTTAGACAGCTCGGCAGAATAAGCCGCAGGTAATGGAACTCCATAGAACGATGGATACGTAGATATACTATCATTTTATCGTAGATATAAATATATATATCGTAGATATAAGTATGCGTAGATATAAAGATCCCAGCCGGTTATCGCCCGGTTAGCTTAACAGGTAAAGCATTGGCCTTGTATGCCAAGTATCCGGGTTCGATTCCCGACCTGGGCAATTTTTCGCTCAGCTGTAAATATTCAATTCGTATGATAACTTTACCAATCAGTTAGATTGTGTTAAAATAATAGTATATCTACGTATCCATCGTTCTATGGAGTTCCATTACCTGCGGCTTATTCTGCCGAGCTGTCTAAATGGCAGACCAGATATTATGGCCAATAGGGTTATCTGAGCGAAAGATCCCAGCCGGTTATCGCCCGGTTAGCTTAACAGGTAAAGCATTGGCCTTGTAAGCCAAATATCCGGGTTCGATTCCCGGCCTGGGCAATTTTTCGCTCAGCTGGAAATATTCAATTCGTAAAGTAGTTTTCATTTTTGGATGACAGTCATTAATTTTAACACTTAAGCAATGAATTTGTCCTGCGTCGCAAAGAGTAAATAAAACTTAAAAAACAAATACATAAATCGAGACCATCTAATAGTTTAAAAACACATATTTAAAAAAATCTTTACATTAAATATTTCGGACATGTTCATGTTCATAGCCCATTATCTGTAATGTAAATAAACTTGAATGCACGAGAGATGACATATATTCATTCCACTTGTGGTTGAAAACATGGGTCATTAACAATTAAAAAATGTTAGTGATTGTTTGATTCAGTGTGAGTGGCACTTTCTGCGATTTATAAACTAGCTTCATTCAATAGAAAATTTGAGAGAAATTGAGATCAGTGGCTACAGAAAAATTCGACTCTTCTAAATTTTGCAGTTTTTTTTTTTTAATAACTTTGGCCAGCAGAAAACTTTTAATAGCGGAAACTTCAACTGTAAAATTTTTGCTTGGCTCTCTGATTTCATACATTTGAGAAAAATGAAGAAATTTTATTACGAAAGACGCATGGTAACCTCCAACTTTTCTTTAATTTAACGAAACATATTTTGAGCCAGTAATATATTTAATCCCTTTATTACGGATGCCTTTTACGAAATTTTTAATGTTTTGCCACTGGTTTTTAAAAACAGAAATATGTACCTTATTAAATCAAGATAATGATCCGGAAAAATAAGTCAATTTTCCAGTAAAATTTTACTAGTGTGGATTAAAACGGATTCTTGAGCCCTTTTACGGCAAGTATAGGTGTTGCTCGTCCCCAGGTAGTTAAAAAAAATCAAATGGCATCCACATTTAATAAAAATAGATTTTAAATTATTACATTTTGAGGTTTAAAGTGTGTGTTATTGTTTAAAAAAGTAGGAAGTTAGCAAGTAAGATAAAAATATCGATTATAACGCAGTAAAATTCTCAAAATTTTTTTGTAAATGTGTTGTAATGAAAGTATTTTTGCAGAGTCATGAATATACAAAAGAAAATTTCGAATTTAATAAACGAATAGAAGAAAAGAAATGATGATTTTGGAAATTTCGTTCAAAAAGAAAAAAATGGTTAGGGAGTATGTTAAAAAAACTCGAATTCACACCAGTAAATTCAAAAAATATTTTCAGATTTATTTAATATAAGAATTTTCTCGATTGCTTGAAGTAAAAATTCTTTAAAAGTTCTGACCTAAAGTCCAAATTTCAGGATAAAATTGGAGGACAAACGCTGTTAACTTTAACTAGTCATCAGTGTTGCCGCATCTGGCACATTTGTTTTTAAAAATTTTGTGTTAATACCACAAAAAATTAATTAGTAATTTTTGAATACTTTAGTGATTTGATAAAATAAAAATAAAGGTTAATAATTTCTAATGATAATTTGGAATGCATAATTTAAAAATCGAGATATCTGGAAGTATGCTGCGTATTTCATTGTCGAAAATAGTCAAAGTTTTTTGGTCATTTTGAGGATGGAGAAAAACCTTAAACTTCATTCCTTCATTTTATTCAGTCTATCTATAAATAATAGAATAATACATTATTTTCAAACATCGAAAGGTTCTTCTTAGAAAGCAATTATCTTGCAATAGCATACTTTTTATGTGAAATGCTAATTTATAATACAGGCATGCAACACGATTTAGGAAAGAAGTACAATAAAATATAAAAATGTCTCTCATGTGCTAATTATAACTGAAAAAAATGTAAATATGATAAATTAAAAGTATCTATATTTATAATCACTTATCTTAGTAGTGCTTAATAAAAATTTCATAACTGCAATTTTTATTATTTATTACTATGAAGTAAAGAAAAAAATAACTTCTCAGCAAAAAACGTAACAATTTGATGTTTTACATTATAATCAAATGTGAATGTCTACGATTCCGTACAGATTTATACACAAAATTCTGAAACCTTGGCATAATTAGCACTTGTTACAAAATTTATTTGAAGCGCGTGAGAATAAAGTAATGAAAACTTGTTTCGAAATGTAACCGTGTACTTCAAAGCAGTTGGGTATTACGTCTAATGGCGACTTAAAATTTAGATAATGATATTCATGTAAAATACTGTAGAATTCATTATTAAGGAAGGTATTTCGTTATTAAAAAAATCTTCTGAACTAAAAACAGACAATTTACCATTAATTTCACTTATCCATGAATGATATTTCTAAGAAAGAAGATAAGACGTATACTAAGAGAATAAGACGATTAATGATTATTTTAACGTTTTTATTTAAAATTCAAATCGTTCTCATCGTACAAGCTTTTGATATTTTTGTGGCATTCTTAGGTTTACATGACTTCAATCAGTTAATTTATTTTATTATATGTGACATCTTCTTGAGCATGTCTGCTTGATTTAACTTTTTAACCACTCATAACTAATTTATTTTTCTGGTTTAAAGCATTACAAATTTCAAAATAGAAAATAGCCGGGGTCGTAATATATCCCCAATGATACTAGGACAGTTACATTAATTTTAAAAATCTTATGATTATAAAATAAAAATTCTGCTTTTAAGTATTAAGTAAATGTCACAAAATTGAGCCACTTAAGACCACTTATCTAATTATTATAAAAATGTTTATAAATTCCAATATGACCCATATTTAATTAGACTAATTTTATTTTTCATGTATCGAAATAAACATTCAAAGTTTCAAAATATATTCTTCGAAAGAAAACCAAAAATAGGGGAAAAAATACATTCCTCTAACCTTCAGAGCACCTGGGGAGGTATTGAGGAGGTTTTGTGCTTTATGGGTAGTATCGGAAAATCGCGGAAACCAATATGTTTCAAAGACACTGATGTGTCAAGTTACCGGTTATCTGGAAATCTCAAAAGAAAGCGTGGAATACAGCAGTAATCATGAAAGAATGATTGAAGTTGTTTAATAGAAAAATGCAAAAAAATAACCGTCATATGTTACTATTTTTGGATAATACACCTTGCTATCCCGAGATAGAGTCAACAAATGTGAAACTACAGTTCCTTAACCACTTGGGGACGAGCAACACGTATACGTGACGCAAAAAAGCTTAAGAATCCTTGTTTATTCCCACCGGTAAAATTGTACTGTAAAATTTGCATTATTCAATCGGAGCATTTTCTCAATTTAAGAAGCAACAAATTTCTGTTTTTTAAAACCGGTGACAAAACATTAAAAATTTCGTAAAAAGCTCCCGTCGCGAAGGGGTTAAAGCGTATACCACATCTTGAACTCAGCCTTTGGATCAAGTGATAATCAAAACTCTAAAAACTGTTTTTCCTTCGATCATTTTTTGCTGCAACGAGAACAGTCTACATCCGAATTTTTGATGCTTGAACATTTAAGTTTTCGACTTCTCCAATAAAATAGGAATTATTTTTAAATATCACATAAAATCAACAAAAGGTGGCCACTTATCTAATTAGTATAAAAAAATAATAATGAGTTCCAATAGATACATATTTAATTAGACTAGTTCTTACTTTTATGTATTGAAATAAACATTCAAAGTTTCAAAATAAATTCTTCTTAAGAAGAAAAAAAATTACCTTCTTCTAAGCTCGGGTCATGGGTATAGTGATTTCTAACGCATGAAATCTTATGTTTTCGTCTTTTCCAATAAAATAACATATATTTTTTAAATATTCGGCAAACGCAACAAAAGTATGCCACTTTACCCCTTTGCGACGGGAGCCTTTTACTAAATTTTTAATGTTTAGTCACCAGTTAAAAAAAAAATAGTATTCTTAAACCTTTTTACACGTATACGTATTTCTCGTCTACAAGAGGTTACGTTTACTTACTTAATTATTATAAAAGTGTTATTGAAATACAAAAGATGCATATTTAATTGGACTAATTATATTTTTCAAGTATCGAAATAAGAATTCAAAGTTTCAAAATACATTCTTCGGAAGAAAAAAAATAGTTATTTATGATGCATGAACTTTTCGGTTTTCGGCTTCTCTAGCAAATTATTTACAAAATAGTAAAGTATGTCAATAGCAGTTTAATTCAAAATGAAACATAATATTAAAGACGCAATGTTTAAATTTAAAAAAGTGTCTCTTATGGTATCCGCCGTTTAACACGTGAAATTCGATGAAAATTTTCAATTTTTTTTAAATTTGATTTTCTTATAGAATGAACATATCTGTTTCTCACTTTTTTCCCTGTACGCCTTATTAAAAAAAGAAATTAGAGCTCTTTAAAAAAAGACAGACGACATTAATTCAAATCGAAGCTTAAATTGTTAAGTGCGTTTTGTGAAAAATTAGATTTTCATCGGAAAAATGAAACTACTATTGCTATAAGCAAGGTTCGCACACGCCTTGGAATTTCCAAGGACTCTGGCACCACTATTAAAAATAAGAAAATTTTCATTTAATTTTTAAACCACAACATTCGCAAACCCCACCTTCATTCACAGATTTTACGATTTTTTTCTGCAGTGAAACACTTTGAAAATATTCTTAAAATTTAGTGGTAGAACTGTGCGAACCCTGTATAAGTCAAACTTATAATATACACTAATCATGAAATTTTTTTGTAGTACTTTGATACACTTTTGAGTACAATTAAGTAGAGAATTCGCTATAAGTGATTTATTTGTTTATATATAGCTATTTTTATGACGAATTACACGGGAAATTATTGAAAATTTCTATATAATTGTATATAATCCGCTGTATCCTTTTGGATTTCGTAAGTTGACTAGTTTTTATTCATTACACTCCTGTGTCTAATATGCATATGTGTAAAAAAATTGTGTTTCGTGCGTTTTATTTTCCTTTTTTAGAGCCGGAGCTGTTTTCATAAAAAGTGCTAAAAAAACCCACAAATTCTTAAAATTGCATAGAACTTGCATAGACATTATATATATTTTTTAATAATTTTTTTTTATTATAGGTTAGATTACGCAGACAAATACCAAAAAATGTATGAAAAGTATAGTTATAAAAATATATTATCGAAAGCAGTCAAGGATATCTTAATAAAATCTCTAAGAATTTTCCAAAAAAATTGTTTTTGGAGGCGCTCTAATAAATAAACAAATTTATCAGTAAAAACAACAACAATTAGTCCAAAAATAGTTTATGGAAATTAAGTAACTCATATTGATTTCATCGATTATAAGAAATGCACTGTCTGCTTGATTTTAATTTAAAGATTAAAAACACGGGGCCAATGTGCCAATGTAGATGGGTTTTCCTTATATTTCACAGGCTGTTTCAAAATATGAAAAGGAATTCCGATCATTTAATAAGACTTGGAATACGCAAATGAAAGGCAGAAAAAAACCAAAGATTATTAAATAAAAAATATAAACTTCTGTATCTTCCAAAAATATTATTTATGTTTCAGGTGCAGGTGCAGAACAAGATGCACCAAATTAACCCCTTGAAGTGCAAGCAACAATGTCTCTGTGATATCAAATTCTCACTAGAATAATCGAAAAATTTTATTTAAAAATAAAGACAAGCATTCCCCCCTTCCCCCCCCCCATGCACCGATAAATAAAAAATTCTGTTAAAAGTTTCTGGTGAGAATCTAGTTTACATTATGTGAAATTAAATATATCCTACCGCCCCTCAATCGGGTTAAAATTAATTTTTTTTTATATTAATTTTTAGTTTTAATTTTTATATTAGTCACTAGTGTGTGAATAAAAAAATACAGTTTTTTAGTGAATAAAAAAAATCTATGATTTTGTTTTGAAAAAGGAATTAATGCATTCTTATAATTTAATTTACTAGCAAACAAGAAAGATACAATTCTATACAGCTAAGCTACACGAACATCTAAAATCTCTGCATAATTAGTTATTGTTAGAAAATTCATTTCAAGCTCGTTTGGATAGAATGTCCTGATTTTATTCCGACATTATAATCTTCTGCTTCAAAGCAGCTGGGTCTTACACCTGATGGCCAATTAAAATTCGGATAATGGGACTCTGATAAAATGCAGTAAAATTCATTATTAACATAGATTTTTCTCGATTGAGAAAATTCTCATGCACTTATGTTCAGAAAGCATTAATTTTATTTATCGATGGATATTAATTGTAAACAAGATGATAAGATGCGTAATAGAGGAAAAATGACGTTTAAAAGTTAATTTAACGATTTCATTTAAAATTCAATGAATATAATTTAAAAAATATATAATTGTTTAATTATAACGCATTTTAAATATAAATTTCAAAATATATTTTACACGCTATTTCAAAGAATGGAAAAAATCCCTGATTAAATAAGTAGTCACAGATTAACCACTTTTACACGCATTTGTTTCAAGACTACATTTGTCATTATTATTATTATTATTATCATTATTAATTCATCCCACACCACTATCTCAAAGCAAAAATCTTTCATATATACTTATACTCACGTGCAAAAGATACGTGTTACACTTTTTCCTTTCACCCTTTCCGGCGCAAGTAAATTCTATTAGTAAAATGAGAAATTGTCTATCGACACCGGAATTTATAAAGGACTTGGCTAGACATTATGAATTCCTTAATTTAAGCTTTCATTGTAAAAGCAAAATTATATTAAAATATAACTGGTGCCGATTGGAAGTTTGGAATTAAAATTAGGTGTTGCCGGCCCGGCAACACTGCGCAAGAAACGGTTAACCCTTTTCAGCATGGAGTAAATCTGTTTGAAACAATTAACTTACACACAATTAAAAAACGAATTTATTTTAAAATAAGATCTTGTATATTTCAGGTATATAATAAAACGAAACTGTCGATTAAATATTCTTGGTATAAGTAAAATTAAAATTAGGTGTCGCTTTTTGGGGGAAACTGTGCCATAAATGGTTAACCCTTTCCGGCGAGTAAAAATATTTTGTAACAATATTATGCTTGAATATTTATTTTTGAATACTATGGTTAAGTATTTTAAAAAATTTTAAAAATGTTTGAACACGGCTGGTAGCCACAATGAAAACTAACTATAAAAATTATGAAAGAATATAAATTTAAAATAATAGTTAACAGCATGTAAAAGATAACTGAAGTATGTCATTGTAATTTGTTTTAACCCCTTGGGGACGAGAGACTCGTATACGTGTCGCGAAAAGGCTTAAGAATCTTTGTTTATCCCCACCAGTAAAATTTTAATGTAAAATTTGCCTTTTTTGATCGGAGCATATTCTCGATTTATTAAGGCACAAATATCTGTTTTTAAAAACCAGTGATAAAACATTAAAATTTTCGTGAAAGTTTCCATCGCGAAGGGATTAAGGAAAGAGAAAAAAAAAAAAGAAAATTTTCTTTTAATAATAATAATAATAATAATAATAATAATACATTAAAAAAAAAGACAAGCGAAAAAGGGTGATGGAGAATATCTTATCATAAAAAAAAGATTCTTTTCAGAGACCGTACATCTAAGCATAAATAAATAAAAAAAGTAGCAATTTAGCATTATTTTTTAAAAACAAAACCAAGATAGAAATAAACATAGAGAGGTTAAGTATAGTTAAGGAATGGGGAAATCTCAAGTTTCATCGTTATGTAAAATCAGAAGAAAATCCTTATATATTTTCAAATAAATTTTTTCACATGTTCTGGCGTCATTTAATTATTTAAAGATTTTAACAAGTAATAAGCTAACGGATTTACCCGTACATCGTAAGGGCAAAAAGAGTTTGCTGAATCCATCACTTAAAACAGTCCGTAACCATTAATTTTTTTAGTTATGATTTCATGTTTTTTAAAGGAGGAAATGTTTAGACTAAATATTACGAATATTTTAGCTCAAAAATAAGTGGTGTAAATTCATTATTTTTAATATATTACATGTAAAAAATGAATCAGTTAAGTGGTTAAAGTACGTCTAGCGAAAAGGGTTAACACTGTAAGGGACTAACATTTTTTTTCTTTTACATCATAATATTTAATAATAATTTTTGTCTTATTTGATCCTGGTAGTAAATGCATTAAATAAAATGGAAAATGTTAGAAAAAATAGTGATGATAAAGATTAATATTGTGTCGTTCGGAAAGTCGCGCCCGTATGCAAAAATTAATTCATGCCGAAAAATTTTATCATTTAAATATTGGATATTGTTTCCGATGTCTAATATTTAGTAATCAATCGGCAGAATTTTCCGGTGCCAATTGATTTTCCCAAACGAATACAACTTTTCGAACGATCCAATATATCTTTAACCCATTAGTGCCTAGCGTCCCTTTTTAGGGACGCTTCAAAAGGTGCATTCAGCACTGTTTTTGACACCGGTAAAAAAGAAAAGCAAAAATTATTTTATTTAAATGATGCATTTTCGTGATTAATGAACTAAACTTAAATCTTCTAAAAATAGTGGTGCCAACCAAATAAAATTTACGCAAAAGATGCTGGGCACGAATGGGTTAAATGATGTCCGGCGAAAAATACTCCTGAAAGCACCATTATGAGAAGAAAGCATTTAAACGTTTTGGAACAGTTATTCATTTATTAACAGGTGACGCCAATGAAAACCTATGTGAAAGAGCCTAAAAAGCGTGTTTTTTCCAACTCATGACTGTGCCAAAGCGAAGTTGGAGAAGAAAACAATTTTAGAAGGATTTATGTTATAATAAATATAATAATACAGTTTTCGGAAGCATTTTTCTTTAAAATAAAAATTCAAATTTATTAATAAATCTTCCACCGCTTGGGTTGAAAATAAATAATAAGGCACGCCTGTCTTTCTTTTTGGTTATCAATGGAAGATTAAATTACATTTATTCAACAAAATTTAACAAGATATTTTAATAATATATTTCATTAACAATTGTGAAGGAGATGAGGGCAAATTCCTGATACCCGTACGTAATTGGATGTCGTTTGAAAATTTAGTTCCAGAAAGTGTGAATAGAATGCTTTATATTCATTTCGAGAGATAGCTCTCAATCTCAAAGCATTAGATTTACATTTGATGACTAATTATATGTGTGAAAATTTTGTAAAATGGAATAGAGTTCATTAATAATTAATAATTAATAAGATTTTTTTCATTATAAAAGAAATTGTCATAAGTTTATATTAAATAATGACTATGTTATGACAGTGAATAATAATGTAATTAATAAAAAATTAAATAAGTTTTTAATATTTTACAGCCAGATTTAACGGTGTTAATCAGTGTTATCGGTGAGCTACTTTTCTAACCACTTAACTGATCAATATTTAAACAAGTTGGAAATTGCACGTGAAGCGTAGCAAATGAGGTGCGTTCGTACGATAATGAAGTTTTAAAAATATCACTCTCATATATCAATCTCAAAAAATTGTAAATAGTTAATTACAATTAAAATGCGCAACAAACAATGTTCTCTCTATACTCATTATGTGATGAAATACTTTTGTGTGGTCTTGTGAATCAATAACAAAAGTTTGCACAATAGATTGTGCAAAATCTATATTATAATATGTACTTTATGATAAAATAATAATGATATAATTATTATAATATGTACTTTATGTACTTTAAGATATTTTAATAATATATTTCATTAACAAATGTGAAGGAGATGAGGCAAAATCCTGATACCCGTACGTAATTGGATGTCGTTTGAAAAGTTAGTTCCAGTAAGTGTGAATAGAATGCTTTAAATTTATTTCGAGAGATAGCTCTGAACTTCAAAGTGTTTAAATTTACATTTGATGACTAATTATTTATGTGAAAATTTTGTAAAATGGAATAGAGTTCATTATTAATTGAAGATTTTCTCATTATAAAAGAAATTGTAATAAGATTATTTTAAACCAATGACTATATCATGACAGGGATAATGAAACTAATCAAAATTAAATAAATTATGTAATATTTTACAGACAGTTTTAATGATTTTAACCCTTTAACGTTCATTGGTTTCGCCACGAAACCACAAAATTTTAATTCCGATACGCAACACTGACACCGGTATTTTTATCTAAAAAAATCCCTTTTACTTTGTATGTGAAAAATCACGTTTTGTTACTTAGAAATATATTTGTTCTTTATTACCGGTATCAATCATTTATTTCGACATCTTAGCAATGAAAATGCTATGATCGTTAAAGGGTTAATCAGTGTTTTCGATGAGCTACTTTTTTAATCACTTAACTGATCAATATTTTAAAAAAAAACCTTTAAAATAATGCATTTTTTCATGCATTATATAGAGTATTTAATATTTTATCGCCAGTTTTTCAAAACAGACATTTTGGCGAAAATTGACGCAAAATTTGACAAAAATTTATGGGAATATAGATATTCTAGTTCAGAGGGCGGCCAACGATTCTGTCTGAAATTCCCATACCACTGTTTCTTAACACTAGAACCGCCATTAGAAGTCAAAATGACCCCCGCCAGAATGATAGCAATCGATTCGAACCAGAATTTTCATCATAAGATATGTTAAATTTGTGCAGCACAAGCGAACAAGCGAACAAGCTAGTAGTGTCATGGACATCCTAGTTGCTGAGCAACTTAACATCCAGAGTATCAGGATTCAGTGATTTTCAATGCAATGGGAGCCATAAAGATGTTTAGACGCGGCTGGACGTTGCCACAGAAAAAAAAGAGTATAGGAAAAAGGATACATTAAGAATTTACAATATAACTAAGTACTAAAAAAAAGAAAAAGGAAAAAAAAAAGAAAAAAAAATGTTCATTTGTTCACAGACTGAGCTAGCCAGTCCATAAAGGCGAAGAAAGCTACCGCAGGGAAAAACCGCCCCAATGTAAAAAAAAGATTCTTTACAGAGACAATACATTAAGTTTAACTGAAAAAATTTATGCAAAAACAGTAATATATGCAAAAAATTCAAAAATAAGATAGTTTATCATTAACAAAAAATAAATAAATAAATAAATAGACTAATTAAATAAGCAAAATAGTTAAAATTAAAATTCTGGTGCGAATCACTTTTTATAAAACTTTAGTAAAATACCCGGCTGTTCTAGTGTTAAGATTTGTGTTTTTGTCTTTTTTAAATTTTAGAACTCCCGTTTTTAAACAGGATATTTCTTTTCCCCAGATAAATACTGCCATATGTGTGGCATGCATATCTCAGGTTTGCCATCCCTGTTCTGATGCAGGGTGGCGAGACGTCAGGGAAAACAAATTAAAAGAAAAGGTATCTACCAATATTTAATCACAGAAAGTAATTACGGTAGCATAAAGGGATTACGGACGATGACTCTCTCTTTAACAAAATACTGGTATTTAACACCTTTTTCCACTGTGTTTTTCCCTGACCACTCCGCTCTCTGCAATGTTTTACATAAATAAAACTCTATATAATAAAATCTCCAACTCCCCAAATAAATAAGCAATAAATTTCACTTGAAACCTTTTCAAATGTCGTAATAAAAATCACATTTCAGGCCAATAACTAATGTTAGGCAGCTTGAATATAATAACTTTACAGTACTTGAGTTATCTATTCATTCCTCTCAAAGATCGATTTATTATTAAACTACTTACTTTGTATATTTGCAGTTTCAGTTGAGGCTCAAAAAGGTTTTTTCGCTTCCACTTTGAGGAGAGCGGACGTGAACCGTCGGCCGGGATGAAAGAATGCCCCTTTAAAAACGAAGCCTGTTACGGCCCGACATTTGTCTCTATCGAAAATTTGAAATACACGTCCAACCCACACGCAATTTTAAAAAGTTTGATGCGGACAGAGCGCTGAGTGTGCTATCACTTTTAAAACATTACTTCCAATTATTCTTTTATATCTATTGAATTTGTTTGCTTTATGGCTGTGTAGCCGTAAATAAAAAGTTTTGTCAAACATCATCCTCGAATTATTTTCAATATGTCACCACTGGGGACTTACACTGTCGGCTTGTTTTTATTCTCTAACCATTTCCGACTCGGTATCCCTAAAAAAGGAAACCTAATTTTACTTTTACTGTCACCAAGAATATTTAAGTAATTGTAACATACCTTAAAACATAGATTCCCAACGGGGGCGTTACCGCCCCCCAGTGGGCGCTGGAGCCTTCTATGGGGGCGGTGACGGGTCCAGAAGAAAATGGGGGGCGCTAAGACATTCAAGGGGGGCAGTCAGGACGGACCTACCTATTTAAGAAATTAATATAACTAGTTGACTTCTGTTGTTCGGGCAAATGATAAAAATCTTAAATATAGCTTTAAATGAAAATCAATGAAAACGAGCCTATAAGCTCGAGCCTAGAACTACGAGTTTGTAGCTCTCTACCCTGAATTGTGGGCAAAAATACAAAAAAAAAAAAAAAAAAAAAAAAATATTGGTTTACCGTC
Organism: Maratus speculifer; assembly: GCA_964019185.1. Classification (NCBI taxonomy): domain Eukaryota; kingdom Metazoa; phylum Arthropoda; class Arachnida; order Araneae; family Salticidae; genus Maratus; species Maratus speculifer. The sequence goes on along the minus strand of OZ025300.1, from coordinate 209,197,826 downwards.
ATCTTATTTAGGTGAACGTGGGTTCGATGCAGTATCCAATTTATTAGCTAAGAAAGGAAACAGACTGCACATTAGAGATCTGTACGGGCCGGGCCAGGCCGGGTCTAGTCAATAATTGACGTGAAAAAACTTCTTTAAACACCATAAAATAAGTTAATTGCGCAAAGCCTTTATGGTGTTTAAAGAAGCCTATTTTATGGTGTTTAAAGAAGTTTTTTCTAGTGATGACTAATGCTCACGTGCTGGCCTCGGGCGTTAATTTTTTCCCTGGAGTATCGGGCCGGGCCTGACGTATTTTTTCCATACGAAACCGAGACTGATTTCATTCTTTCTAGTCTTCGCAGACCAAAATAATCAGTTCCTGTTGAATCATCCCGAATGAAAATTCTTTTCTCGACGTGGTCAAGTCTGTTCATAAATCCGTTAAATTTGGCATGGTCCAAAAATTTTTGCAAAAAAGGCATGTACATTTAAGTCGTGATTAGTCGTCATTATTAGAATTAATTCTTTTTAAAGAATCATAGGTTACTAGTCTTATTAAAATAAAGTTAAACTCGTGCTAAAAAAAAAAAAAAAAAACATGATTATGGCGGAATTTTCTTTTAATCTGAAAACTGCAAATTTCTTTTAAATAGTTTATCCATGCAAAATGAATAGAACAATACGTGAGAAAAAAATATATTAAACATTTATATCTGCTAAAAAAAAAACGTTTTTTTTTTTTTTTTTTTTTTTTTTTTTTTTTTTTTTTTCCAAATGCGATTCACCTTAGAAGATTTTACTTTTACCATATACCATTTTTTAGATTTTTATGTCTCCATTAAATGGAATATGGATTAATAATACTAATCAAAACTGAAACATTTACGTAAAACAAACAAATGTGCATTAAAAGCGTAAATATCGCAGCCTACGGCACTTCTGCATAAATGGAGATTATAAACTTAAAAAAAAGACTAAGATAAGTTTTTTTGATCTGAATTGTTCCGTAAGAGTAAAGATCAATGTTCTGTAGAAATTCACTCGATCCGGGCCGGGTTTGGGCCGAATTTTTAACTTTTTCCGGTCCGGCCGAGCTTGGGCCGAAATATTAACTTTTGGACCGAGCTGGGCCAATATTTTTTTCGTTCGGGTCGGGCCGGGTTTGGGCCGGAATTTCAACTTTCTGTCCGGGCCATAATTTTTTTCATTCGAACAGGGCCGAGCTCGGTCCAAAATTTCAACTTTCGGGCCGGGCTCGGGCCTGGAAATTTTAGCCCTTGCAGACCTCTACTGCACGTCACTGAACGTGGCGATTTACTATTGCTGTTAAAAAAAATTGGAGCCTGGCATTAACAAATTGCTAAAATCCCATCAGCCTCAACCATCTCAATAAGTTTTTTCTTTCTTATTAATTTTATGTTTATGCAATAACTTTTTAAATGTCTTATTGATTTTCTGGTTATTTGCATTATTATTTGTGAAACATTTACTGCGTTAAAGATGTTAAAATTAAAAAAGATGTTACATGTAAAAGCACAGTTTTAAAAACTTTAAACTTCAAATATTATAGCTTTCGTTAAAAACTTGATCTTCTTAGGGTCAGTTTTGTTTACATTCGAGTTATATTTAGAGTATAAAAAAAAAGAATACTGCCCAGTTAAACTGATGGCATTGAGCTCACAGGCAACGCATACTAATTGTACATTACAGCCTTATATTTTCAATGGTTAATTCCGTTAAAAAAAAAATTAGAGGAGGGGAAACAGCTCCCCTTTCCCCTTTTATACTTAATTATTGAACCCCCTAAACTATTCAGGAACATACTTTATCATATAAAAAACCTATATCCAAAATTCAGAGTAAATTGGAAAATTCTTAATAAAAACCCATTTATATAATTTAAGAGAAGTTATCCCCCTCTTTTATACTTAACCATTAAACTTCCAAAACTATTCAGAGATTTGAACGGAATCTCATAATTCAGCATGAAAAACCCATTTATATAAATTAAAGGGAGGAGCATTAGAACCCCCGTTCCCCCTGAATATACTTATCCAATAAACAACTAGTACCAATCACGGATATGCCCAATAAGAATGATCCTATATCTAAAACTGACAATTCTGCATGAAAACTGATAATTCTGCATGAAAAACACATTTATATCAATTAAAGAGAGGGACATAACCCCCTTCCCCCTGTTATACATATCGAATGAACTCCAAAAACTAATCAGGGAAGCGCCTTATCAGGATATACCCATATACAAAATTTCATGTGGATCGGATATTTTTATCATGAGTTATCGCGTTACGCACGTACATACATACACAACGGGCGGGCACATAAGCTCACAGGCTATGATAGTCTGAGCTAAAAAGGCATTTCAGTACATAAACAAAGCTGACCTGAGGATGATGAAGTTCTGATAGAAACAGCTTTTCGTAAAATATTTAAAGTTTTTAGATTTTAAAACTGTGTTACTATCCATAGTAACATTTTTAGATATACGACATCGTTAACTTATCAAATGAATATTTTTAGCAAGTATATTTAATTTAATTTTATGCTTATTTTTAAAATTTTTACTGAACAACTTTTTATTGCGTTTCATAATCGTTTTAATTAGAATTGTTACTTTGTGTTTCTTAATAAATAGACAAAAAAGTAGGTATTGATAATATGCAACAATATTTTATAATTAACCATTGTGGTAGAGAGATGGGGCGTTGGAATATTTTTTTATTGTAAGGGGGGTGGTGGTCCATAAAAGGTTGGGAACCTATGCCTTAAAATAAGTAAGCACTTATCTCCTAATAAATTCCTTTATAAATTCTGATGGGTGTTAATTATTTCGAACTGAATTACTCTGCGCCGGAAAGTGTTAAAATTCGTGATTAAAAAATGTTTCATCCGTCGTGAAAAAATGAAAAGGATTTCTGGCCATATAAGTAATAAGCAAATGATCCAAGAAAAGAAAATGAAAGGAAGAAAAAAACCCACATTATCGATTAAATGAAAAATATAAAATTCTGTATCATCTAGAAACTTTACTTATGCATGAGACGCAAGTACAAAACAAGGTATCGGGTGTCCCTAAAAATGACTGATGGATTTTAAAATTTAATAACTTGCAAACGGTGACAGACATTTAAAAATATTTTGCAGGAGGGTTATGTATAGTGGCAGGAGCTTTTTTTTTACCGTAATTTTGTATTTTAGTTCGAATTTCAAACAATAGGTGGTGCTGACGGCGATCGAAGGCCAAGTGATCAATGCTGAGTGATGCGTCGATCTGGCCTTCAATCGCCGTCAGAGCCACCTATTGTTTGAAATTCGAACAAAAATACAAAATTACGGTAAAAAAAAACTCCTGACATTATACATAACCCTCCTGCAAAAATTTTTTAAATAGCTGTCACCGTTTGCAAGTTATTGAATTTTAAAATCCACCAGTCATTTTTGGGACACCTGGTATATGAAATTATAAGTTTATTTTTTTAATATTAATTTTATTTTTTATGTTAGTCACTAGTATGCAAATAAAAAGGCAATATTTTTCTGCGAATAAAAAAAGATATTACTTTGTTTTTCAAAAGGAATTTAGGCGCTCTTATAATTTGATTTACTAAAAAAGCTAAAAGATCCGCTCTGTACAGCTAAATACACAAAATCCTAAAATCTCAGCATAATTAATTGTTGTTACAAAATTCATTTAAAGCACGTATGGATAGAGTCTCCTGAATTTATTTTGACATTATAATCTTGTACATCAAAGCAGCTGGGTTTTACGTTCGATTGCCAATTAAAATTTAGGTAATGAGATTCTGGTAATATGCAGTAAAATTCATTATTTAGGGCGATTTTTATCGATTACAAAAATCCCATGCACTTATGTTTAAAATGCTATTAATTTAGTTCATCGATGGATAATGTTTCTAAGCAAAATGATAAGATGACATCTAAAAGTTATTTTAGCGATTTCATTTAAAATTAAATTGGTGTAATTTGAAAAAAAATATGATTGTTTAATAATAATTCTTTCTAAATATACATTTAAAAAATTTTTTTTACAAGCCATTTCAGTCCTTTTTTTACGTATTTAATTCAACGGAGCTACAGACATTTTTTGTTATTATTATTAGTAGTAGTAGTAGTAATATTGTTAATTCATGTAACAGAACTTTCTCATAACAAAAATTTATCTTATACACTTTGACACCACGTGCAAAACATATGTGCTACATTTTTTCCTTTAACTTTTTTCCTTATTTGCCCGTATGTGAAACGGGCAATGTGCTTTTGCCAATCACGATTGCAACGTACCATCTACGGACATCCATATTCTAATCACGATTTATTATTCTCACCAGTATTCTTTTATTTTTATTTTATTTTATTTTTTTATTTTTTGTAAGTTTTACATTATGTAATCCGAGAATTTTTCTGATTCAATTGGGGAAAAATTTCTGTTTTGTAAAACCAGTGATGAAAGACTAAAAATTCTATAGAAGGTATGAAAAAAAATAGGCATTTGAAATTTTTCTTCGAAAATATTGATTAGTTAAGTGTCTAAATCGTTAAGCGCTGTATCCTCAAAAAAGGATATCGAATTTTAAAGGTACTGGCAGAGTTGACCAGGAAATTCAATTAAAAAAAAAAAAAAAACGCTTACATAATACCGAAAAATAAGCAAGTTTTTATTTTATAGTAAATTTGTTTATAATATCTGGTATCCGTGCATAATTTTTCCCATTTACAATAAGAAGTATATGCGAAGGAAAGGACTAAGTTGTAATATAAATAGAATATGGCAGTAGTAGTGAAACACATGTCGAGTTTCTGCCGTCAAACATTCCCTATGGGTCAAATGAGAAATTTAGTTTTGAAAGTAGAAATTAGAGTTAGAAAAAATACAGAGATTAGCAGTTGTAAACTATAAAATGCTGTTTCATCTGTAAATATTACTTAATCATTTCAGGCACAAAGAACTTTTGTTACTAAATTGTTGAACTAACTGGTTCACACGAGGATTACGTAATTTAAATATTTCTTAAATGTTTAAATTAAAGATAATTTCTGTTTGGAAATTTTGGAATGAATTCGGAATTTCCGCATAAAAAAGAAGCCACGCTGTGTGGCAAAAAAACGTTAAATTCAGTACTATATTAGTCCAGCTTGTCATATCTTTCCATATTGTTGATACCATTCATCGATATGCAAATAACACGTATTTAAGTTTAATAGACGTACTTAACTTAATACATATATAATATACCTAAAGACGTATGTTAATCTTTTATAATTCAGCAACTTCTATTGGATAAAATATTTGTAAAAATTTTAGAAAGTATCAATTTAAGCAAAAAGTTAAAAAAAAAAAAGTTACACCTATCTTTTTTGCAGTTAGAAAAAAAAAAAAAAAAAAAAAAAAAAAAAAAACATAAAATTACATACTCCAAACAAATGTTAATTTTTTTTTTTACACAAAAATTGAAATGCGTTTGAAATTACTTTTAAGAGGTATATGTAATTTTTTTTTTTTTTTTTTTACTTCTCCAGTTTTTTTAACTCAACAAAATTTTTGAAACTTAATTTAGCAATAATTTTTTTAAACTGATCAAATGAAAAATAAAAATTTGGCATGAAAACACAATACCATTGTCTGGTAAAACTTCTACAAAATTGGATAAATTGAACAATTTAAATTAACAACTGTGTAGGGAAATATAAGGAAAATAAATCGTCTTTTAACCCATTAGTGCCTAGCGTCCCTTTTTAGGGACGCTTCAAAAGATGCATTCAGCACTGTTTTTGACACCGGTAAAAAAGAAAAGCAATAATTATTATATTTAAATGATGCATTTTCGTGATTAATGAACTAAACTTAAATCTTCTAAAAATAGTGGTGCAAACCAAATAAAATTTACGCAAAAGATGCTGGGCACGAATGGGTTAACACCTTTTGTGTACCCCACTCTTAGACCTCTATGCGACAGCACAGACATTCACCTTATCGAGTTAACGGGTGAAAATTTACAGGGTTCGCACACTCCTTATATTTTGTAAGGACTCTGGCACCACTATTAATAATAAGAAAATTTATGTTTAATTTTTCAGAAACAGAATTCGCAATCACCTCCTCGATTCGCAATTTGCACACTATTTTTCTGCAGTGAAATACATTGAAAATACTGTATAATTTTAGTGGTACAGCTGTGCGAACCCTGATTTAAGATTAGTTAAATCTCAATTCGCATATGCTATCTGCCTGCCAAGTAGTACCTTGGTGGTAAGCACAAAATAATTCGTTGTTAACGGTAGATTCGTAGGTTTACAATTGTGCTTCCCTGCACTCAGAAAACATGGAGAATAGGAAGCAGGAAAACATGATAATAACATATTAGTCAACCGCTAAGATCGAGTTTTTAGGTGTTGGCCACCAATATATTACTTGGCAAACTTGGCGGCAGGAGTGCTGCCTCTACCCGGCCTCCTTTTTTGGGGGTTATTGCGAAAATGCAACGTGGTAATGCCAAAGATTAAAGAAAACACTATTGTAGTCCAGGAGTGAGTTGCACAAACAACTACTTCTAAAATCGCGGCTGAAATCCAAGGACTACGCAGAATTCGATACTGCCTAATTTAAACTACTCAGACAAGTCATATCGTTATGGAAAATACTTGAGAATTCCATTTTAATAGTTGATTTGTCAGTTTATCACTGCGTTTTCCTGCTCTCAAAGCTCCATGTTTTTAACACTATGCTGCACAGGGCAAATTCATTGCTTAAATGTTGAAATTAATGACAGACACCCGAATTTGAAAACGACTTTATTTTTAAATTAGAAAAAGCTATATTTCACGCATTCAGTAAACCGTAAGTTTTTTTAGCGAAATTCCGGAGCCAAAGTGGCATTTGGGATTTAAAATTAAGTGGTTTAATAGATATACCACTGCGCCGTTAGGGGTTAAACCATTAAGTGTAGGAAAACAAATTTAACAAACATATCAGTCAAGTACTAAAACCAAGTTCGATAGTATTTTACATCAAGATGTGAATTGGCAGACCATTTGCATTAAAATTTACTAATCAAGTTGTGTCTAATACTAAGATTTCAGCAGTCAACATAATATAGTGATGGGTTCTGCAGCTGCTTTCTCCGTCTACTGCTTAACACTTTGAGTGCAAGCAATTTCGTCATTGAAATGGGGGAATTGACAGTGGAATAGTCGAAAAAACTCTTTTTAATATTTTATAATTTAGTGTCATTCTAATATAAATGAAAATGGATTTTACAGTATATTTCTTTCAAAGTTATAAAAAATAATCAGAAGTTTCTGACGCTAATCTTGATTAAAATTAGCTAGACAATAATGCATACCACCACCATTCATTTGGTTAACAAAGTAACATTTAAAATTATAACCTTGCCACCTGAAAATAGTTATATTTTATGCATGTATGAGTTATGCGTTTATCATTCCCGAAATCCTGTGACAACTTGAAGTCCATCATTTACAATAAAGATATTGATACATAATTTTCTAACATATCAAATATGTACTTCCTAAAACCCTTAATTCAATTTTATGTGTTTAGAATGTTTTAACATTATGAACTCTTGTAACTGTGAATTCGAAGTAGCTACATATTTATGATTTTATTATAGCGTATTTTTGACTGGCTTAATTGATTTCTGTGACATACTTTTAAATCTTGCCATACATGAATAAGAACTTAAAACAAGAAATCAGAATTCAATAACTGAAGACGTTATTCTATTACATTAACCACACGTATTTCATTATGTAATATATATAGTGTGCAATAAGGTAATATCAAAAAATAAAACAATAATGTTTAACAGAATAAATTTTTTAAATTTTATTACTTGATTATATTACTAACCATTTTCAGTTTAAATATTATATATATACATATAACAAGTCCTGTGATAACTTTAAATTTATTATTAATAGCAAAGAATATGATACAATGTTTTCTACCCTAGCATAATTAGTACTTCCTTGAATTCTTAATTCAATTTTATGTGGTTAGAATGCTTAACGTTATTACCTCCAGCAGCTGCGAATTTTATGTAGCATCAAATTTATGATTTTAATATAGCGTAATTATGTGTGGGTTTATTTAAGATTTCTGTGTCATATTTAAAATTCTTGCAAAATATAAACTAGTCGTTGGGGATCACCGGAATACTTACCCATCATGGATATGCATAAAAAAATATACAAAAATAAAACATGCATAAACTATTTATAAAATTCATTGAAATTCTAAATCAAAATTTAAACGCACATTTAAGTTTTTAAATACCGTAATTTCGGGTGTATAAGCCACGGCTCAAACAATTCTTTTTCGACTCAGAATTTTTTTAAAAATGAATGTTACTACTTAGATCGCCGTAAATATTTGTGTTTAATCATTAAATAAGATTTCTGGGTCCAAAAAGAATTGTTTGAGCCGCGGCTTATACACCCGAAATTACGGTATATATAGTAATGCTCTATTAAAGAATTGCTGGTGAACCAATTTCGACAAATTATACAAAACGCCAAACTATCAACTACTATCGAATTGGGTAAAAGATACATTCTTATAACTCCAAAAAGTGATAATTTTATTCACTAAGAGTTCACTGCGTTGAGTTAAGCATCTCATTTCCAATTAAAATATATCTTTCAATTAAAATTTGAATGAAATACAGAGTCATGAAAAGTCGAAAAAATGTGGAAAAACATGATTACAAATATCTCGGTAACTAACAATCCGATCGACTTTGTTGTTTATGCAAAATAAGTATTATTTTATTGTCATTTATATCCACCCTTTAAAATAAAACGATTCAAAAAATTTTATATTTCTTTCATCAGAACGTCCGAAAAAATGTTTCCGGATAATCAAGGTTACTGATATTAAATAGGCTTCGTCCCATTCTTACATACTAAATACATACAAAATTTCACATATCTATCTCAATTTGTTCTGGAGATAGAGCGTTTACAGACAGACAGACGGCAATTTTTTTTTTCAAAAACTATGTTTTTCGGAATCTCCAATGTCTAAAATGTATAAAACCGCCATTTTGTTTTTTTAAACGATTGCAAGATTTACCCTATACAACGTATGATGGGTAAGTAATAAGATAAGTGTGTCATATTTAAAATTCTTGCAAAATATAAATAAGACATTAAGGGGGCTCAGGTGTTGAAAACTTTTCAAAAAAACGATATTTTTTTAATGATCTAATTTGATTATTCAATCAATTCTTAACTCAATGCAAAAAACCGCATAAAAATATTTGCATTTTTAAATCAGTTATAATCATTTATGTATCAACCCTTACATAGCCGCATCCATATAATTTCAACTTTAACTCGCGTTTTCTCAAAACTTGATTTTTGATGACTAACACCAAGATTAAAAAAAACTTTTTGATGGAATGGCTTCTTTTTTTTTTTTTTTTTTTTTTTGCATGCATATAACATTATTATCTAGGTTATGAATTAATATATTTTAGATAGTTGTAGTGATGAAAATTCCACCACATCACAAGGTACGCGAAAGATAGTGGTTAGTACTAAAGAAATAATATTAAGATAATATTCCAATCCGCGTTGTGAAAGATTGTACTGGATATTATAAAAAAATATGTTTACTTTTAAATCTATCAATAATTTAAATAAATGAAAATCGCAAAAGCTCAGACTCGAACCTTTTAAACGTTTAAATTTGCAAAATAGGAATTTTAAGAGATACGGAGAGTATCAAAATGATTATCATAAAATAAAATTAAATTTAATATTTGAGATTTTGAAACAAGTAATTTACCTAAAAGAATTTAGGAAGAGAAAACATGAAAGAAAACAAGAATACATATATACATACACAAATATTTATTTCAAACAACAATTATATGTATCATAACACAATAAAAGTATTATTGCTTAAGCATATAATTTTCATAGGGAAACATCTGGACATCGTATCATCCTAAATTATCGATTTGTAAGTATAAGCACTATAAATAATATTATTCTAATTTATCAATTATTTTGATCATGTTTACTTTCTTTCTTTCTTTTTTTTTTTTTTTTTGTTATCATATATTATTATAACTTATACAAAAACACAAAAGACTCACAGCACAACTAACGAAAGGCATAGCCTATGTTCTCCTTATAATTCTCTTTTTTTCTTTTTTTAATTTAAATTTTAAATTAAAAATTTAATTTTAATATTAAAGAAATTTTTCTTTATTTATATTTATATAATGAGCTAAAAGGTAATTCTGAAATGCGGTAACACCACAGAGGAAGATTAAATTGCTCACCATTTTATATGAAGTCTTGTCATCCATTCGTTGTAGTAATCCATAGCAACTGATCCGTTGGCTTTCATTCGCACCGCATCTTTTGGGAAATCATGTAATTCCTTAGGAGGCACACAACTGTTCATCAAAAATATAGTCTGCACTATTTTCTCGCACCTTTGGAGATACGTGGAAATTTACTAAGCTGAGCAAATGTTCATATAAAAATAGTTGCACGTTGTTCACTATGTTGAGCGTAACTGTTCGTATAAAAATATAGTCTGCACTGTCATCTCGCACCTTTGCAGACACGTGAAATTTTCTAAGCTGAGCAAATATTCATATAAAGAATAGTCTGAGAATGATGCACATTGTTCACTATGTTGAGCGTAACTGTTCATAAAAAATAATAGTCTGCCATATCGTCACGCACTGCCATCTGGAGTTGCCTGAAATTCATTATGTTGATGTTGTAAGTTCCAGTAATTTTCAGACATTCATTTTTTCTTTTCGCAAATTTGATCATATGTCAAAGAAACTTGGATGCTTGTCAAATCATGGGCTTCCCCGTTCCGGAGATGATTTTCGCTTACAAAACTTTTCTATTTACTACCTACATAGCTGGGACCAAGAACTGTATTCATCTTAGATTCTTTTTTTGGAGAGAACTCCATTTGTTTTTTTTTTGTTTTTTTGTTTCCTCCCCAAAACCTTTTTTTTTCTTTTCATTGGTTTTCTGCTATCGCTTTGATTGGGGGGGCCATTGCATCGCACTTCTTATTGGCCGGCTTGACCAGTAGGGAGTTCATCCCTTTCGGCCACTAAAAAAAAACCCTTTTTTTTCTTCCCACGGGTTGCATAAAATCATCGGACTCCTATCCAATTCTCCCTCCTGTGGGCGTTTCTCGGCTGTAAATTCTGTTATTGTTAGGTTCTGCGCGCAGAGCCTGATTACTAACGGGGCACTCTCTCCCCAGTAAAATTACATAGAAATTTTCGCCTTGTTTAAACGCCCTTTTCGATCAAAATTACTATCACGAATAAGGAAAAAATTTCTATTTATTTTTTCTGGTGGGAGAGTGCCCCGTTGATAATCAGGCCCTGTCTGCGCGTAATGTCAAAATTGTAGACAGTCTGGTTTTTTTTTACAACCTTGCCATTGTTACGTCTGAAGTTTTATGGTGAGCAATTGAATTCCCACTTGGGTGTTCCTTGTTAACCGTTCGTTCTTACCGAACGTTATAGAGTCATAAAGTTTATAGCTTTAATTACAAAAAAAATAGCTTTCATCTTTTCCTGAAACCTATGGATGCGGCTATGGAAGTATTGATACATAAATGCTTATAACTCCGTTAAAAATGCTAATATTTTTATGCGGTTTTTTTGCATTGAGTTAAGAATTAATTGAATAATCAAACTAGATCATAAAAAATCGATTTTTTGAAAAGTTTTCAACCCTTGAGCCCCCTTAAAAGAGGTTTGTCTACGTGAAGGACCGTCCAGTAACATTTATTAGATTATTTTGTAGAGTAATATTTACTTTATTTAATGAAAAAGAAATTCTGTCTTCATATATAGCGCCAGTGTTTTACAAAATTTATGGCACTAAATCACTTGAAATCCCCTGAACTTTTTAACCTCTTCGCTACTGGCGATTATTACAGTATTTTTAATTATTACTGAATTATTTCTTCTCTCGTTTAACTTCAGAGCGAGATTTTTGTTTTATTTTCATTAGCTCGAAACTTAGAATTCGAAACATATTATTCTTATATCGAAATTTCATTTATATTTGAGTATCATTAATAAAATGGGACAAACTGATGTACCCATTTGAGTACTCAGGGACTGAAGAGGTTAATGCATACGAACCCGATAAAGTAAGAATTAGAGCCCAATTATATGAGACATTACCCCAAATATTTTTTTATAGAATATATGTTGAATATGTGCAACGCAGTAATAGCAATGGTTAAATAAAAGAATACTGTTTAACCCCTTAACTGCCAAAGTTTAAAAAAAAGAATCTTCAAATTTTTTGCTAAAAAAATTGCCACCACAAAATTTGGAAAATAATCTTCCTTTTATTTAATTGTAAAAGTTTCTTTTTGTTAATAAACCAAAATTTTTAACTCAAAAAAGTGGTTGTTCGATAGTTAATTTCAAAAATGTGCATTTATTTGAGCGAGAGGTATATATACACTTTTGTCAGTTACGGGGTTAACCTCTTGAGGGGCGGCTTTATGTTTATTAAACAATTTAATTTTAATTCCGAAAGGCAATATTGGCACCGGAAATTTGGTAAAACAAATTTCGGTGTATTACATGTGCAAAATATAGTTTCTTTTCTTCTTATTTAAAAACAAAGTACTTTTAAAATTCCAGTGACACTCATTAATTTCAATAATTAATAATCAAAAGTGCACAGTGCCACAAAGGGTTAACAAAACAATGTTTTTAAACTTTATATTTTCGTAATAATAACCACAGTTAGCTGAAAATATTTTACATTTTATTCATGTATGTTTTATGTGTATATTTTTTGTCGAAGTCCTTTGACAAAGTTAATATTTATTACTTAAATAAAATAAATTCAGTCTTTTCTAACTTAACATAATGCGTACTTCTTGAAAATCTTAATTCCCTGTAATTAGAGACTATCATCTTGACATTTATTACCGGGAATTAAGATTTCCAAGAAGTACTCATTACCAGTCCAAAAATTCATACCTCTAACAAACATGCAGTCTAAGTAGCTGCATATTTATGATGTTGTTACAATATAATTATGTTGGTTTAAATTAATATTTTTGCGTGACACTTAAAATTCTGGCAAAATATGAATAAGACATTAAGATTAAGAATTAGATCGCAATTGCGGGAGAAACTGCCACAAGTATTTTACTGTAGAATATTTAGCGTTATTTAAACAGTGTGTCTCTGTTTTAACCCTTTCGTAGGAATGGGAAGTATACTTCTCACTTAATGTCAATAACGTTATGCAATAATAAAATCAGAAATTTTAACCCTCTGGCAGTCTTGAAATAGGGCAAATTGTAATGTTGTTTTGTCTGCATTTTATATAAATGTTAAAAATATATATAAAATTTTCAACATTATAGAAAAATCTTATTTACGAATATGAATGTTATCCTTGAGAGTATTAACCCTTTGCGGCGCGGTGGTTACATAGATATACTACTTAATTTTAATTCTCAAACACCACAATGGCACCGGAGTTTTGTTTAAGAAAATTACGGTTTATTGAATGCGTGAAATGCAGCGTTTTCTTATTTGCAAATAAAGTTGTTTTCAAATTCCGGTGCCGGTCATTTATTTCAATACTTAAGTAATGAATTTCTCCTGACCCGCAAAGGGTTAACCACTTAATCGTCGCGACCAAGACGTTCACGGGCGACAAGCGTCACGGCTTTTATTTAAAATTGTATGATTCCCACCAGTTTTATAAAATTGTGTAATTGTTTTTATTCTGGTATCATTTTACCTATCATTAAATAAGAATATTTTTTTCTAAAAAGTGGTGGCAATAATAATTTAGAATTTTTAAACCGTGATTTAATACGACCCGTTAAGGGTCATTGTTTACCATTTAGTCGTCGCGCCCGAGACATTCACGGGCTACAAACTTCCCGGCTTTTATTCAGAATTGTTTGATTTCCTTCGATTTTATAAAATAGCGTAATTGGTTTTATTCTGGTATTATTTTACTTGTCATAAAATAAGATGAATATTTTCTTTTTCAAGAAAGTGGTGGCAATAATGAATTAAAATTTTTAAACCGTAATTTAATGCGAATATTAAGGGGTTAAATGTCTTAAAAATTCATTCAATCAACTGAATTATATTATTTTAAATATTGCTTGTATTAAAGTGAAACCTAGAGCTTAATGAACGTGTTAACACAGGGTAGCCAATGAGAGGGTTTTAAACAGAAAAATTCCGTTTATAATGAATGGAAAGAAAAAGCGTTTATTTTTTATGAAAGGACCACGTTCATTGAATCATTTCAACATTTTAGCAATTGAAGTACTTTTCCACAAAAAGGATAAATAAGGAAAATGTTTGTCAAGGCTCTTTCGATGAATACTCGTAGTGCAAGTCACTTGCTACGATTTTATGCTACTAATATTTTAGAACAGAAAATAGTGACTAATTTAATAGATGATAACTCATTAATTGAATAAAACCAAGCAAACATTTCAAACATAACGTTGATCAGCAAGCATAGTAGTTATCTGCTATGTAACTTATGTTACGAAAACCATAGCTGCCAATGTTTCCGCCTTTTTGACCAAAAAAACATTAATGAAAAGTTCTGCTTTATTTTATCGGTGAATTACTTAGGTTTAATTGAATTTCACTTGTAAAACCTCTATGGATAACCTTAGCTGATGCACAAACTTTTTTGCCAGAAAATTGCTTGCAACTAGAATATTTGAAAAGTGGCGTTATCGTGGTGTGGCGTTATGGCGTGGCGTTACTATTAAAAGTGGCGTTAATAGTTAAGCTTCTGTCATTGTTATAAGCAAAAGTATTCTGCATAAAAATAGTAGTATTTTATGATTGCGAGCTACAGGTTGTGCATTCCTATTGAATAAAACCAATCAAACATTTCAAACATAACGTTGACCAGCAAGTATAGTAGTTATCTGCAATGTAACTTATGTTACGAAAACCATAGCTGCCAACATTTCCGCCTTTTTGACCAAAAAAAAAAAACATTAATAAAAAGTTCTGCTTTATTTTATCGGTGAATTACGTCGATTTAATTGAATTTCACTTGTAAAACCTCTATGGATAACCTTAGCTGATGCACAAACGTTTTTGCCTGAAAATTGCTTGCCACCAGAATATTTGAAAAGTGGCGTTATGTATTTAATAGTAAAGATTCTGTCATTGTTATAAGTAAAAGTATTCTGCATAAAAATAGTGGTATTTCATGCTAGCGAGATACAGGTTGTGCATTCCTATCCTACGTAAATATATCAGCGAGCTAGCCAAATTTTGTATAGTGAAATTTTCGACCTTTCTGACGAAATTTTACCGACTTTGCCTGATTATGACGCCTTCGAATTTCGACATCGCAACTGTCCCAGATAGACTTTTATTTATTAACCCATTAGTGCCTAGCGTCCCTTTTTAAGGACGCTTCAAAAGGTGCATTCAGCACTGTTTTTGACACCGGTAAAAACGAAAATCAATAATTATTTTATTTTTATGATGCATTTTCATGATTAATGAACTAAACTTAAACCTTCTAAAAATAGTGGTGCGAACCAAATTAAATTTATGCAAAAGATGCTTGGCACGAATGGGTTAACACTCGGTAAGCTTTGCATTCACCTGTTTAGATTGCTCTCTGTCTATGCTTTCTCATTTTAAAAAATTCTTTTTATATTTTCTTATATAAAGTAAATAAATACACCATTTCTTTCTATACTAATGGAAGAAAAATATATCTATATTGTCCCCATTAGTGCATTTCTTTTTAATGTGTCTTTCGCCGCTTCCTGCGTTTGTTTTTCCTGTTCTTGCTTAGTAAAAGTGACTTTTGAATTAGCGTTAACTTTTTTTCCCCTTTTTTTTAGAGTAGTATACCTAACCGTAGCTGCCGACTTTTACGCATTTTTGCTACCACTAAAATTGTATAGAGATTTTCCATTTGTTTAATCATAAGGTTTCGACGATTAAATAAAACAATATTCACTATAAAATTTTTGTGGTAGGAAAAATGCATAAAAGTTGGCAGCTATGCCTAACAACAAATATCCATTCTGTAATGTATTTGACTATTTTAATAGACAAGTTTCGGACTTAATCCTTAGTTTAATTTTTTCCATTAATTTAAATTTTTAATGTTTTTAATACATACATATATATATATTTTTAAGTAGTACCTCTACATCTATCTATTCTTTTCCCCAATGATACTTAACAACATAGGCTGGGTACAAATTTGTTCTCAACTAGGTAACTCCTTAAAGCTGTTTTACTGTTCAGCACTGTTCAGCAGTTTAGAAAGATAAAATTTGCCAGAAACTTTTTGTGGCACAAAAATGCGTAAGATGTTGACAGCTTTTCAAAAACCTATGGAACTAAACGCTTATAAAATATTGTTTCAAGTAAGGTCTAAATTAATCCTCTAAAGTCTACAGTATCTAATCCCATGTGTCATGGGAATATGTTGGCATTTGTTATACAAAAATAGTATATTCAGGATCTGAACACATATTTCCATCTTAGTGGATAATTTAATTCTAAAATTTGAAATTCAAAGCATACATTTAAATAACAATATTTATTTTATGTAATAATACACATTCAGTCGTTAAATAAAGAGAAAAATATTATTGAAATTTTTTGCTATAAATTCTGATTGTCGTAATTACGGAAATTTCTCGAATGTATTCTATCCAGGGGATTAGAGCGATTATGAAAAAGTAATGCTATTAAATCAGAGTTGCAAAAATCTATGTGCTAGCAAGCAGTCTTTCATTACGAAATTTGTTCCGTTATATTTCTTCGAATATTTCGCGTAATTTTTTATTAATTTTACGCTACATATTCGAAGAAATATAACAAAACAAATTTCGTAATGAAAGACTGCTTACTAGCACCTTTGTTTTGTCAAAGCAAAAAGCTCGCCAAAAAATTAGCATTCCGAATTTCTAAACGAAATTGGGATAGCGCATGCGCGGTGATATTGTTCGTGGGGAAGCATCGCAAGTTTAATCCACCAGTAATTAAGTCGCCGTTAAGTCACCGATTAAATAAAGGAAAACTTTTCTTTAATTTTTTTTTTTGGTCTAAAAGGCGGAAACGTTGGCAGCTATGGTTTTTGTTATGTAAGTTACATAGCAGACAACTACTATCCTTGCTGGTCACCATGACGTTCGAGGCATTTGATTGATTTTATTCAACTGATGAGTTATCTTCTATAAAATTAGTCACATTTTTCCACTCTCAAGTATTGGTAGCATAAAATTGTGGCATGTGACTTGCACTACAAGTATTCACCGAAAATTCCATTTTTTTTTACTTAAACTTTTCGAGGAAAAAGTACTTCAATTACTAAAATGTTGAAATGATTGAATGAACGTGGTTCTTTCATAAGTAAAACTTTTTCTTTACATACATTAGAAACGGGATTTTTCTGTGTAAAATTTCTGATTTCATTGTTGCATAAGGTAATTGAAATTAAGTGGGAAGCATACTTCCCATCGCCCATGAAAGGGTTAAAATAGAAGCACACTGTTTAAATAACGCTAAATATTCTACAGCAAAATACTTGTGGCAGTTTCTCCAGTTAATTGGGATCTAATTCTTAATCTTAATGGGTTATTCATATTTTGCAATAATTTTAAGTGCCACACAGAAATATTAATTAAAAACAAACATAATTACACTGTAATAACGTTATAAATATGTAGCTACTTAGATTGTACACTTGTTAGATGTATGTGTATTTCTGAGTGATAATGTGTACTTCTTGGAAATCTTAATTTCCTGTAATAAGTGTAAAATTAAAAGTAATCTAATTAATGAGAATTAAGATTTCCTAGAAGTACTCATCATATTAAGTTAGAAAAGATTGTCAATTTATTTTCTGTTAATAATAAATATTAAGTTGTCAAAGAACTTCGGCAAAAAATATACACTTAATCCATGCATGAATAAAATGTAAAATATTTTCAGCTGACTATGGTTATTATAACAAACAACTGATAAAATTTCAAAATGTTATTTTGTTAATCCGGGAGTACACGAACCGGGTCTTTTTGACCCGGAGTGCGTATGATTTTTGAAATTGTAACCGCTTATCTTTTAAAAGTAACCTTCAACTTGTTTTATCGCAAAATTTGTAAGTATTGTCACCGCTTAAATAAAATTACTGTTATAATGTGATTTTATTGGTGACAAAGTTAAAACCATTTCTACCCTGGGTAAGCGCCAGAGCCTGATTACTAACGGGGCACTCTCTCTCCAGTAAAATTATATAGAAATTTTCGCCTTGTTTAAACGCCCTTTTCAGTCAAAATTACTATCATGAGTAAGGAAAAATTTTCTATTTACTTTTTCTGGTGGGAGAGTGCCCCGTTGATAATCAGGCCCTGGTAAGCGCGTGTACTCCTGGGTTAACCCTTTGTGGCGCAGTGCACTTTCGATTAATTAATGTTGAAATAATGAGTGACACTGGAATTTTAAAATAACTTTGTTTTTAAATAAGGAAAAAAAAAAGCTATATTTCACACATCTAATATACCTAAACGTGTTTTACCAAATTTCCGGTGCTCATATTGTCTTTGGGAATTAAAATTAAATTGTTTAAAAAACACACCTCCGCCCCTGAAGAAGTTAAACTGTATTCTTTTATTTAATCTTTGCTAGTACCGCGTTGCACTATGCAACATACATTCTATAATAAAATATTTGCAGTAGTTTCTCATATAATTGAGCTCTAATTCTTACATTTACGGGATTCGTATGCATCATAGATTTCAGGGCATTTTAAGAGATTTAGTACCATAAATTTCGTTAAGTACTGGCGCTATATCTGAAGACAAAATTTCTTTTTTGTTATATAAGGTAAATATTACCCTACAAAATCTCTAATAAATGTTGCTTGACAATCCTTGTCGCGGACAAACCTGTTTTAATGTTTTATTTATATTTAGCATGAATATATAATATGACACAGAAATCATAAAATAAACCCCACATAATTACACAATATTAAAATCATAAATTTGTAGATACTTAAAATTCACAGCTGCCCAAGGTAATAACGATAAAGCATTCTAACCACATAAAATTGAATTAAGAATTCAAGGAAGTACTAATTATGGTAAGCTAGAAAACATTGTATCATATCCTTTGCTGTTAATAATAAATTTTAAATTGTCACAGGATTTGTTACATATATATTCATATATGTATGCCTAATTTATGCATTAATAAAGAAAATAAAATATTTTAAACGGAAATTGGTTATAATTATAAACATTTAATAAAACTTAAAAATGTTACTCTGTTAAACTCTACTGTTGTTTTAATGTTTGGTATTACCGTGTTGTACACTACATATAATCTATAATGAAATACGTGTGGTAGTTTCTTCCGCAATCGAACTCTGATTTCTAGTTTTAAGTTTTTATTCATGTTTGGCAATTTTTTAAAGTATTACACAGAAATCAATTAAACCAGTCAAAATACGCCGTAATAAAGTCATAAATATGTAGTCATAATACTTCGAGCTCACAGTTACCACAGATCATAACGTTAACTCATTTATCTCATAAAATTGAATTAAGATTTCTAGAAAGTTATAATTTTTTTATATAAGAAAAAAATGTATGAATTTATTTATTGTTAATGATGAACTTCAAGTTGTAACAGGATTTTGGGAATGATAAACACCTAACTCATACATTCATAAAATATAACTATTTTCAGCAAGCGGATGCAAGCGTTGCCTCACAAATGTATGATTTTCACCACTAAATTTTAATAGTATTGTTTATTTTATTAAATCTTAGGAATTCTATCATTTAATAAAATGAGAAACACTATAAGAACTAGTGGTAGCAATTAGCCATTTGTGGCGCAACGTTTGCATCCCTGAATAATAGAATTCTTAAAAACTGCTTATACACCCCAGAATTCTTGAATATGATATTTTGACAGTCTTACTGTGCAAGATTTGACTTTAAGTGCACGGCTTAAATCTTGATAAATCATCATTTAATAACATTATAATAACGTTATAACAACGTTTTAAATTATTGCCCGTTTTTAAACTCACAAGTGTCAAATGAAAGAATTAGGTATTCTACACAGACAACGAGGAATTAAAAACAAATTGGAAATTGCACGTGAATCGTAGCAAATGAGGTGCGTTCGTACGATAACGAAGTTTTAAAATATTCAGATCTTGCTGATATAGTACAGCGTACTTTGGATACAGTATAGTAATCGAAATCTTTGTGTTCCTGTAAATATGCAGGAAGTAATTTTTATTACACCTCAGCAACGTATATCTTATTCATAAAATGTGAAGTAGTTTAATATGATTAAAACACCCCCCCCCCCAAACAATGTTTCCACGTACAACATTATTTAGTGGAATACATTTGTGTGGCCTTGTAATTTAATAATAAATATTCTTTGCATCACAGATTGTACAAAATGTATATTTTAGTAGATTCATGTCTTCATAGATTCATGCCAATTCTATTATGTTCAAATGAGTGTAACATCATTAAAATGCATTTGAAACTTTTTTTCCCATTGATCGTAATGTAACGGAATACTTTTGATTGTCCCTGTAATTGATCTATGCATCCGATTTTCATAACATTTGAAATGACTGTACAAAATTATGTAATACTTATATACATTTTAAATTTCAAACGATTAAAATGCATTTGAAATTTTTTCCCCATTGACCGTAATGTAACGGAATCCTTTTGATTGTCCCTGTAATTGATCGATCCATCCGATTTTCATAAAATTTTAAATGACTCGACAAAATTATGTAATAATTATGTATTTTAAATTACAAACGATTCGGTTGATTAGTTTTTGCGTTGTTATATGCGGTCAGACAGACGAACGGACGGACAGACAGACGGAGCGACAATAATAGGTGCTACGTATTTACATACTTACGAACGCACCTAATTATGGTAAATATAAAGGTATTACATGATAATACTTTTGCGTTCCGAATAGATTGAAGGTTGTTAGTGGTTTACTCTTAAAAGAAAAAAAAACATATATAATGTATTCAGGCATATTTTTAACTGTGATAGTCAAAAATGAATGAATTTTAAAAGATGAAAATTTGTAAAAGCATTAGCAATTTTATGAATGATTTTAAAATTATTAATTGCTTAAAAATTCATTATGAACTTTTTCATCGAATTAAAATAATGCCAATACAAAGCATCGTATCGAAAGTAATTGCAGAACTTTTCTGTTTTAAAACATAATATCTACACATTAGAATGTTCCTTAAATTTAACGACATTCGTATAACCAAACTTCTAATTAAATCTCACATAATTACCCTAAAATAATGCCATAAAGTTTGTCTGTTTTGACGTTCATAGCTGTTCGAAGAAATAATTTAAAAGTATTCCATTCTCATGAGATAGAATTAAGATTTCTACGTTGTGCTAATTATGCTGAATTTTAAGACATTGTATACATATACTGCATTAACCCTTTCTGGCGCAGTGTGCCTGAACATAGCCTTTAATAAAATCTTGCTTTTACAATAAAAGTCTTAATGAAGAAATTCTTGACTTCTTAGAAAGTTGTTCGTAAATTCCGATGTCCGTCGATATTTTCTCATTTTACTAGCAGAATTTGTCCACGCAGGAAAGTTTTAAAGTTCTGATGAACTTTGAATTTGGCACAGTAGAATAATCATTATTTATCATTTAAAATAAAAGAAGTTTTCAGATATTTTTTACATTATATAAACTCTTAATAAAACTACACAATTTTATTTCTTATCTGTGTTAGTCAATATTACAAAGGATAAATAAATTTGAAAATTTGAAATTTTTACCAATTTTATTATTGATTCTAATATTAATAATTGTTTGGGAAAAAACATTTTGCACATTTAATTTAATTTTCATAGTGACAATACAAATCATCGTATTCAAATAACAGCGCAACACTTCTGTTTTAAAACATAATATCTAAACATCAGAATGCTGCTCGATTTTAATGATGTTTGTATGACCTAACTGCTAATTAAAACTCATGCAACTACCCTAAAATAATACGACAAAAGTTTGTATGTTTTGACGTTCATAGCTGTCCGAAGAAATAATTTAAAAGCATTCCATTCTCATGAGGTAGAATTAAGATTTCTAAGTTGTGCTAATTATGTTGAATTTTAAGACATTGTATGCATACACTATATTGCCACTGATTATGGGACACTTGCGATTTTAGACATTTTACTAAATATCTAAAAAAAATACATGAGGAATCATCTCGAAACTCTTAGTGTATAAATATAGTAGTATACGTCATACATCTCCGTGAAGAGTTTTTACCGAAACTCCATAGGGGACCGTCAACAAATTAAAAAAGAATTAATATCTTTTGAATAACCCTGTCAAAACTAATGTAGCAAAAGCGCTCAAACTCTAGATTATGATTGAATGCCTTATTGTAATACACTGTGTTCATTTTTATGCAAATAGCATGCATACTCGCAGAGTAATTAAGGTTTTTATAAAAATGGTCCCAAATTCTTCCAAGTTTTTTCCTTATAATTTTCAGAGTTCTTAATATAAAATAATATTTTTTTCAGAAAATATGACAAACAACATTGCACACAGTACTCTGTAATCAGAATTAAAAAATAATGAAAATTGTATACAAAATGAGTTGGTTTACTAAATAATTTTTTACTGCGCATGCGTCAACGATATCAAAATTACATTTGCATATTATGTTAGCTAAATGTATAGAGCAACTTTTGTGAAAGTCACAAAATCATAATTTGAAAATTCCGAAAATAATCGTCAATTGAATAAGTTGAAAATCCGTTATTCTCAAAATGAAGCAAAAACAAGAGGGGTTGTATCCATATATTCATTGATTAGTGTCAATATAGAATACACAATACGGGATGTTACGATTACTTTTGGATAAAATCCCTCATTTTTTTGCTTCATTTTGGAAACAACGGATTTTGTCCTTTTTCTATAGACGATTACTTTCAGAATTTTCAAGCTATAATTTTGAGACTTTTACAAAAGTTGCTCTATACATTTAGCTAACATAATATGCAAATGAAATTTTGATATCTTTGACGCATGCGCAGTAAAAAATTATTTAGTAAACCTACTCATTTTTCATACAATTTTTATTATTTTTTAATTCTGATTACAGGGTACTGTGTGCAATGTTGTTTGTCATATTTTCTGAAAAAAATATTGTTTTATATTAAGAACTCTCAAAATTATTAGGAAAAAACTTAGAAAAATTTGGGGCCATTTTTATAAAACCCTTAATTACTCTGCGAGTATGCATGCTATTTGCATAAAAATGAACACAGTGTATAACAATAAGGCATTCAATCATAATCTAGAGTTTGAGAGCTTTTGCTACATCAGTTTTGACAGGGTTATTCAAAAGATATTCATTTTTTTTAATTTGTTGACGGTCCCCTGTGGAGTTTCGGTAAAAAATCTTCACGTAGATGTATGACGTATACTATTATATTTATACACTAAGAGTTTCGAGATGATTCCTCATGTATTTTTCTAGATATTTAGTAAAATGTCTAAAATCGCAAGTGTCCCATAATCAATGGCAATATAGTGTATATTGCATTAATGTTCTTATTAATTATGACTTGGACACAATAGATTAGCTTTACAAATAGAATTTTTATTATCTGTCGTTAAATGTAAAATAAATTTTGGGATATTTTTGACATTGATATAAACAATTAATGAAACTACACAATTTTAGTTCTTATCTTGTTAGTCAATATTTCAAGGAATGAATAAATTTTAAAATATGAAATTTTTACGAATTTCTTTAATGATTCTAATATTAAAAATTGTTGAACAAAAACATTTTGTACACTTAATTTTATTTTCATAGTGACAATACAAACTATCGTATTCAAATAACTGCACAACATTTCTTTTTTAAAACATAATATCTCTACTTTAGAATGTTGCTCGATTTTAATGACACTTGTATGACCTAACTGCTAATTAAACCTCACCTAATTACCCTAAAACAATGCTATAAATATTTGTCTGTTTTGATGCTCGTAGCTGCCCGAAGAAATAATTTAAAAACATTCCATTTTTAGGAGATAGAAATCTACAAAGATTTCTACGTTTTGCTGATTATGTAGAATTTTAAAACATTGCATTCATATACTGTATTAATGTTCTTATTAACTTAAAAATTGGCAGAGAAGATTAGTTTCACAAATGGAATATTCTTTAAGTATTGTTAAACGAAAAAGAAGTTTTCAGTTATTTTTTACAATGATATAAACAATTAATGAAACTAAACAATTTTACTTCTTATCAGTATTAGTCAATATTACAAAGAATAAATAAATTTTTAAATATGAAATTTTTCATAAATTTTATATTAATCTATTCTAATGTTTTATATTAATCTATTTAATAATATTTTATTTTTATCTATTATCTAATAATATTTATATCAATCTATTCTAATATTAATAATTGTTTGAAAAAACATTTTGCACATTTAATTTAATTTTCATAGTGACAATACAAAGCATCGTATTCAAGTAATGGACAACATTTCTGTTTTAAACCTGTAATATTTACACATTAGAATATTAAGTGAATTTAATGACACTTGTATGACTTAGCTGCTAATTAAACCTCACGCAATTCCCCTAAAATACTGCCATAAAAGTTTATATGTTTTGACGTTCATAGCAACCCGAAGAAGCTATTTAAAAGCATTTTATTCTCATAAGGTAGAATTTAGATTTCTATGCTGTACTAATTATGTTGAATTTTAAGGCATTGTATACATATACTGCATTAATGTTCTTATTAATTATGACTTGGGCACAATAGATTTGCTTTACAAAAAGAATATTTATTATCTGTCGTTAAATGTAAAATAAATTTTAGGATATTTTTGACATTGATATAAACAATTAATGAAAATACTCAATTTTTGTTCTTATCTTGTTAGTCAATATCTCAAGGAATGAATAAATTTTAAAATATGAATTTTTGCTAAAGCATTACCAATTTTATTAATGATTTTCTTTAAAATTAATAATTGTCTAAAGAAACATTTTGAACGTTTTTATTGAATTCTCATAGTAACAATACATACCATTGTTTTCAACTAACTGCGAAGCATGTCTGTTTTAAAAAATAATATCTACAAATTAGAATGCAGCCTGAATATAATGGCACTTGCATGACCTAACTGCTAATTAAACCTCAAATAATTACCCTAAAATAATGTCATAAAACTTTCTCAGTTTTGACATTCATAGCTGCCCGAAGAAATAATTTATAAGCATTACATTCTCATTAGGTAGAATTAAGATTTCTACGTTTGGCTAATTATGTTTAATTTTAAGAAACTGCATACATACACTGTATTAATGTTCTGATGAACTTTGAGTTTGGCACAGAAGATTAGATTTACAAATGGAATATTCATTATATATCGTTAAATGTAAAAGATGTTTTCAGATATTTTTGACACTGATATCAACAATTAATGAAACTACGCAATTTTACTTCTTATCTGTGTCTGTCAATATTACAAAAAATGAATCAATTTTAAAATATGAAAATTTCACGAATTTTATTTATGATTCTAATATTAATAATGGTTTGAGAAAAATATATTTTGTACATTTAATTTAACATTCATAGTGACAATACAAACCATCGAATTCAAGTAACTGCACAACATTTCTGGTTTAAAATATAATATCTACACATTAGAATGTTGTTCGACTTTAATCATGCTTGTATGACTTAAGGGGTGTCAGGAGTTTTAAATTTAACGCACTTCATGAAAATGTGCTTCCGCTTCGAATTCGCATAACTTCATAAATATTCAAAGTATTTACTTAATTTTTTGTGGTATATTTGGGATAGGGTTTAGGTCTAATAATATCATAAAATAAAGACTCACAACCGACTAAAAAAAATATAGCAAGAACATTTAAGTAATGAAATTTTCATGTATTTTTTCAAAAAGGCTATCGCTATCACTATCCGTAAGATAACTAAACTTTGAGTAGACCTATAAACTTCATTCATAGACTAAAATGATCTCTAAACTCTATTTTATAGAATGAATTAAGGATATAAACATTGCTTGAAATTAACTAATTTAAAATGGCATATGAATTTGAAAATTTGAAAAATCGTTAAAATTACAATTAATTAATCATTAAAAAATTAATTAAATTTTAAATTATCTTTACAAAATTAATTCATTTTATAGGGAATGTTAATATAAACATATGTGAGAAATTTCCAGATGATACTTCAAATAGATTTTTCTTAATCTTACGGATTGTTTTGAAAAATACATGAAAATTTCATTACTTAAATGTTCTTGCTATATTTTTTTTAGTCTGTTGTGAGTCTTTATTTTATGATATTATTAGACCTAAACCCTATCCCAAATATACCACAAAAAATTAAGTAAATACTTTGAATATTTATGAAGTTATGCGAATTCGAAGCGGAAGCACATTTTCATGAAGTGCGTTAAATTTAAAACTCCTGACACCCCTTAACTGCTAATTAAGCCTTATGTAATTACCCTAAAATAATGCCATAAACGTTTGTCTATTTTTACATTCACAGCTGCCCGAAGAAATAAATTAAAAGCATTCCATTCTCATGAGGTAGAATTAAGATTTCTATGCTGTGCTAATTATACTGAATTTTAAGACGATGTATACATATACTGTATTAATGTTCTTATGAACTTTGAATTTTCCGCAGAAGATTAGATTTACAAATAGAATATTCATTATGCATCGTTAAATGTAAGGAATGTTTTCTGATATTTATGACATTGCCATAGCTGCCAACTTTTACGCATTTTTCCTACCACAAAAAATTTATAGTAAATATTCTCTTATTTAATCGTCAATATCTTATGATTAAATAAATAGAAAATCTCTGTACAATTTTAGTGGTAGCAAAAATGCTTAAGAGTTAGCAGCAACGAATTGAAATAAACAATTAATGAAACTTCACAATTTTGCTTCTTATCTGTGTCTGTCAATATTACATAAAATGAACCAATTTTAAAATATGAAATTTTTACCAATTTTATTGATGAGATTCAAAAATTAATAATTGTTTGAGAAAAAAGCTTTTTGCCCATTTAATTTAATTTTCATAGTGACAATACAAACCATCGTATTCAAATAACTGCGCAACAAAATACAAATCTGATTTAAAACAAAATATCTACACATTAAAATGTTGCTCGATTTTAACGACACTTGTATGATCTAACGGCCAATTAAACCTCACGTGAGTACCCTAAAATAATGCTATAAATGTTTGTATGTTTTGACGTTCACAGCTGCCCGAAGAAATAATTTAAAAGCATTCCATTCTCATGACGTAGAATTAAGATTTCTACGTTTTGCTAATTATGTTGAATATTAAGACATTGTATACATATACTGCATTAATGTTCTTATTAATTATCACTTGGGCACAATAGATTAGCTTTACAAATAGAATATTTATTATCTATCGTTAAATGTAAACGAAGTTTTCTGAAATTACTGACATTAATATAAACAATACGCGCAACTACAAAATGTTACATTTTAAACTTTTTAAAAATTTCGATGAATTAAATAACGAAAATATAGAGAAAAGGTTTCGCGTTTCAATTTTAGCAATTGAACTATTTTATAAAAATACACATTATTTTAGATCAGTAAAGATATCAGAATGCAGCAATAAATGTTATGTATCAAGACACAAAGAAATATACCTTGTAACTGCTGCACCTTAGATACTATTATTAATACTTTGTTGTTAATTTATTTTTAATATTTATTAATGCTCAAATTGTTTATATAAAACTTTATGTTGTAAAACATAATATTTACACATTAGAAGATTGCTTGAACTTAATGACACTTGTATGACCTAGCTGCTAATTAAATCTTACGTAATTACTCTAAAATAATGCCATAATAGTTTGTATGTTTTGACGTTCATAGCTGTCCGAATAAATAATTTGAAAGCATTCCATTCTCATGAGATGGAATTAAGATTTCTACTTTTTGCTAATTATGTTGAATTTTAAGACACTGTATACGTATACTGCATTAATGTTCTTAATTATGACTTGGGCACAATAGATTAGCTTTACAAATAGAATATTTATTATCTCGTTAAATGTAAAATAAATTTTGGGATATTTTTGACATTGATATAAACAATTAATGAAACTACACAATTTTTTTTCTTATCTTGTTAGTCAATATTACAAGGAATGGATAAATTTTAATATATGAATTTTTGTTAAAGCATTACCAATTTTATTAATGATTTATTTTATGATTAATAATTGTCTGAAGAAGCATTTTGAACGTTTTTATTGAATTGTAATAGTAACAATACAAACCATTGTTTTCAAGTAACTGCACAACATTTCTGTTTTAGAACATAATATCTACACATTAGAATGTTGCTGGAATTTAATGATACTTGCATAACCTAACTGCTAATTAAACCTCACAAGCTAATTGCCCTAAAATAATGTCATAAAAGTTTGTCTGTTTTGACGTTCATAGCTGCCCGAAGAAATAATTTAAAAGCATTCCAATCCCATCAGTTAAAATTAAGATTTCTACGTTCTTCTAATTATGTTTAATTTTAAGAAACTGCATATATATACTGTATTAATGATCTGATCAACGTTGACTTTGGCACAGAAGATTAGTTTCACAAATAAAATATTATTTATCTATCGTTTTCCGAATAATGTTTTTTATTTTATTTGAGAGAGGTTTAACGAAAAATTAAAAACAAATATTATTAACGTGTTTTGATTCCATCTAATAACAACCATTATCATAATAAAGTAAAAAAAAAAAAAAAAAAAAAAAAAAAATAGAAATTTCTTCATGGTCAATACAAACGGCACGTGGCAATAAAATGTAAATTAAAAACCATGCGCTTTAACCCCTTGAAGGGCAAAGCACTTCTGCTACTAAAATGTTTAAATGATTGATTGACACCGGTATCTATAAACAATTTTATATGAAACAAAGTAAAAGCTTTTCTTCGAGTATATCATATGAAACAAAAGTTGATTCTTAAATTTTGGTGTCAGTGTGGCATTTGGGAATTAACCCTTTCATTCCCATGGTAGAATACATTCAAGAAATTCCGTAGTTCAAAGAATCTGAATTCAAACCAGAAAAAGTTCAATAATAAATTTCGCCTTATTTAAATATGGAATGTCTGATATTGAATAAAACATGCATTTCTATTTTAATTTTCTGGTATGAATTCGGAATTTCTGAATTAATTAAAAAAATACTGTCATGATGCCATTTGGACTCACTGGGAGTGAAAGGGTTATAATTAAGTGGTATATAACATATACCGGTGCACTTCAAGGGGTTAATGTAAAGATAATAAATTTGCTCTATTTTTAATTAATTATTTTTACAATAGAGAGCGTGGTTTTTTATTTACATCTTTTTGTCTCGTGCCGTTTGTATTGACAGCCAGGGTTCGCACAACTGTACCACTAAATTTTTACAGTATTTTCAATGCATTTCACAGCAGAAAAGTATTACGAAAATTTCAAATCGAGGAGGTGGATGTGAATTCTGTTTCTTAAAAATTAAATATAAATTTTCTTATCCTTAATAGTGGTGCCAGAGTCCTTAAAAAATATAAGGAGTGTGCGAACTCTGACAGTGAAACGGTTTTATTTCAAATTTTATTTTATAATGATTATGGTTCTTATTAGATGGAATCGAAACATGCAAAAAAGTTTTATTACTAGTTTTTCGTTACACCTCACTCAAGTAAAAGAAAATTGTTTATTCAGATGTTTAATAAAATTTAATTTAGCAAAACATTAGAACAGGGATGGCAAATATGCAACACGTATGTCACACAGATGCCGATATTTAGATCTTGGTGCAATTGTATGTAGTACTTCGGATACAATATACAGTCGGCTCTCGTTAAGAAATTAATGTTATAGTGTTTTTCAATATACTTCGCCTGTTATCATGAAAATATGACTTAATATTAAATTAGAATGTATAAATACATACCGTAATTTCGGGTGTATAAGCCGCGGATCAAACAATTCTTTTTGGACCCAGAAATCCTATTTAGTGATTGAAGGCCAATATTTACGGTTATCTAAGTAGTTATATTGGTCTCTTAAGAAATTCTGGGTCGAAAAAGAATTGTTTGATCTGCGGCTTATACACCCGAAATTACGGTAAACTAATTAAAAGATTAGAAACAAGAACAATGGAAGAAATATTTAAAGCGTCACTGGTGGGCAGACGGGGCACTTAGAAAATGGATATCAAATGCATGGCATTATATGCATACAAGTTCGGAACAATTTTCACAAAAATCAAAGAAAGAAAGTTATTCAAATCATCTGAAATCCATGAGAAAGAAAGGAAAAATGAAAAATTGGAATTATTGTTAGTTCGAATTAAACAATGTCAAGAGAAAATGAGTTCGAATTAATGAAAAAGTTTAACGTTATTCTGCCGTTGAAAATTTTGGGACTACATGTTTAGTTCGAATTAAGCGAAAATTCGAATTATCCGATTTCGAATTAACGAGAGTCGACTGTAGTAACCGAAGTCGTATGTGCGTACCTGTAAATACTATTTGCTTTCTGTTATACATAAAGTAATTTGCAATAAATCTCAGCCACGTATATCAATTTCATAAATTGTAAAATAGTTTCATATAATTAAAACGCACCCCAAACAATGCATTATGCAATGGAACACTTTTGTGTGACCCTGTAAATTAATACCAAATATTTTTTCTACCACGGATTGCACAGTATGTATATTTTTCGACACATTTTATAGATGCATATAAATTTTATTATGTCCAAAAGAAAGTAACATCATTAAAATTCACTCGAAACTATTTTTCCCATTGGCTGTAATATAACGGAATAATTTTAGTTGCGTTTGTATTTACATTAGTCATCCGATTTTCATAAATTTTTAAATGCCTCAACAGAATTATGCGACAATTATATATTGTAAATTTTAAATGATTCTGTTGGGTACTTTTTGTTCTGTTATATACGGACGGACTAAATGGCGACTTATATGTACTTCGCATGTACATTATTATGAACGCACCTAAAGCAAGAAAGGTCATTTTAAAAAGTAGCTCACTTTTAACTCTGATTAAAGTCGTTAAAACTAGTTCTAAAATATTAAATACTTAATTTAATTTTTGATTATTTACATTATTCCTCAATATCATAAATTAACCAGAGGCTTAAAATAATCTTATAATATCTTATTTCTTTTATAACGAGGAAGGGTACAGTTAATAATGAACTCTATTGCATTTTACGAAATTTTCACATATATAATTAGTCTTCAAATGCAAATCTAAATGCTTTGAAGTTCAGAGCTATCGCTCGAAATGAATATAAAGCATTCTATTCACACTTACTGGAACTAAATTTTCAAACGACATCCAATTACGTACGGCTTTCAGGATTTTGTCCGCATCTCTTTCTACTTTGTTTGGTGTGTCTTGTGAATTTTAAACAAAAAGATTAGCCCCTCACCCCCGAATTAGAAAATATATACTTCTGTCATTTTTTGCCAAATGAAGGATAAATGAGATTTCTTAAGTCATTTATGAAATTCTGATACATTTTTTGAAAATTCAGATTGCTTGATTGGCACCAATTTTTTTAAATTGCGATTTTTTTTTCACCTTAATTATACGGTAAATAAATAATTTGAATGTTACCACTTAAAAAAGTTGGCACCAACTTTTTTAAATTGCGAATTTTTTTTTCACCTTATTTATACTGTAAATAAATAATTTGAATGTTACCACATAAAAAAGTTGGTGCCAAGCAAGAAATATCAATTTAAAAAAGTAGCTCACTTGTAACACTGATTAAAACCGATAAAACTAGCAGTAAATTATTAAATAAACAATTTAATTTTTGATTAGTTTCATTATCCCTCAGTATCATATGTAGCTATAGGTTTAAAATAATGTTATGATAATTTCTTTTATAATGAGAAAATCTTCAAATAATAATGAACTCTATTGTATTTTATGAAATTTTCACATATATAATTAGTCATCAAATCTAAATCTAAATGCTTTGAAGTTCAGAGATATCACTCGAAATGAATATAAAGCATTCTATTCACACTTACTGCAACTAAATTTTCAAACGACATTCAGTTACGCCCGGGTTTCGGGAATTTGCCCGCATTTCTTTCATCTTTGTTAATGAAATATATTATTAAAATATCTAGTTAAATTTTATTGAATAAATGTAATTTAATTTTCCACCGATAATCAAAAAGAAAGACAAACATGCCTTATTATTTATTTTCATTAACAAACATATTTGTAAACGAGATTAAAGGTGATTTCTCATTTACATAATAAAATGGATTTTTCTAAAATAAAATTCCGGTATCGCTTTTGCATATCGGAATTAAAATTTTCTGGTTTTGTAGAGAAACTAATGAACGTTAAAGGGTTAAAATTGGGAGTCCTAAACTTTAAAAAGACAAAAACACAATTCTTAAGAAAAAGTGGTATGTGAATTTTAGGCAGAATGTCTGGCCTCCCTCTGAATTAGAATGTCTATATTTCCGTGAATTTTTCCAAATAAATGCGTCCTCTTAAGTCACTGTTGCTATTGGGCTACATAAAAAAAAAATCAGATTCGCACTAACTTTTCCGAAAGGCAAAAAGAAATCTTCTTTTTCCCTTAATAATAATTATTATCTAAATGAACAACTTGAATATTACTATTTAAAAAAAGTGGTGTCTAGCAAGGAATATCAATTTAACCACTTCTCAGCTTTGGATGTACCGGCAACGTGTTTTTTCAATCATGATTCGCCCGTATTCATATTCATTTCACCGATTTATCATTATTTATTCACGGTAAATTTTTATTGTAATTTATTACTATTATTATTTAATCCAGGCATTTTTAGGTGCGTTCGTAATTATGTAAATACGTTGCACCTATTGTTGTCGCTCAATCCGTCCTTCTGTCCGTCTGTCTATCTGTCCGTCTGTCTGTCTGTCCGCCTGTCTGTCCGTCTGTCCGCATATAACAACGCAAAAACTACCCAACCGAATCGTTTGAAATTTAAAATACATAATTATAACATAATTTTGTCGAGTCATTTCAAATTTTATGAAAATCGGATGGATAGATCAATTACAGGAACAATCAAAAGGATTCCGTTACATTACGGTCAATAGGGAAAAAAGTTTAAAATGCATTTTAATCGTTTGAAATTTAAAACATATAATTATTGAGTAATTTTGTCGAGTCATTTCAAATGTTATGAAAATCGGATGCATATATCAATTACAGGGACAATCAAAAGGATTCCGTTACATTACGGTCAATGGGGAAAAAAATTCAAATGCATTTTAATCGTTTGAAATTTAAAAATATAATTATTACGTAATTTTGTCGAGTCATTTCAAATTTTATGAAAGTCGGATACATAGATCATTTACAGGGACAATCAAAAATATCCCATTACAGTACGGTCAATGGGGAAAATTTTTTAAATGCAGTTTAATGATGTTACTCATTCGAACATAATAGAATTGGCATGAATCTATGAAATATATAATAAAATATGCATTCTGTACAATCTGTGATGCAAAGAATTTTTATTATTAAATTACAGGGCCACACAAAAGTATTCCACTACATAATGCTATACGGGGAAACATTGTTTGGGACGTGTTTTAATTATATTCAACTATTTCACATTTTATGAATAAGATATACGTTGCTGAGGTGTAATGAAAATAACTTCCTGTATATTTACAGAAACGTAAAGATTTCGACGACTATACTGTATCCGGAGTACGCTCTACCATATCAGCAAGATCTGAATATTTTTAAAACTTCGTTATCGTACGAACGCACCTCATTTGCTACGTTCACGTGCAATTTCCAACTTGTTTTCATTCTATTAGGACAAAATTTTTGTTTTGAAAAACTGGGGATAAAAGATTAAAAAGTCTGTAAAGGATATGGAAAAAATAGCCATTAGTTAAAAGTTTCTTTTTAGGTGCTTTCGTAATTATGTAAATACGTAGCACCTATTGTTGTCGTTCAGTCCGTCCGTCCGTCTGTCTGCCCGTCTTTCTGTCTGTCCGCATATAACAACGCAAAAATACCCAACCGAATCTTTTGAAATTAAAAATATGCAATTTTTACATAATTTTGTGGAGTCATTTCAAATTTTATGAGAATCGGATGGATAGATCAATTACAGGTACGATTAAAAGTATTCCGTAACATTACGCTCAATGGAGAAAAATGTTGCAAATACATTTTAATCGTTTGAAATTTAAATTCCATACTTATTACATAATTTTGTCATTTCAATTTTTTTGAAAATAGGATGCATAGATCAAATACAGGGACAATCAAAAGTACTCCGTTACATTACAGTCAAGGGGAAAAAATGTTTCAAATGCATTTTAAAAATATTACACTCATTCGAACATAATAATATTGATATGCATCATAAAATACATATTATAATATAGATTTTGCAGAATCTGTTGTGCAAAGAACTTTTGTTATTGATTTACAAGACCACACAAAAGTATTTCATCACATAATGAGTATAGAGAGAACATTGTTTGTTGCGCATTTTAATTGTAATTAACTATTTACAATTTTTTGAGATTGATATATGAGAGTGATATTTTTAAAACTTCATTATCGTACGAACGCACCACATTTGCTACCCTTCACGTGCAATTTCCCACTTGTTTAAATATTGATAAGTTAAGTGGTTAGAAAAGTAGCTCACCGATAACACTGATTAACACCGTTAAATCTGGCTGTAAAATATTAAAAACTTATTTAATTTTTTATTAATTACATTATTATTCACTGTCATAACATAGTCATTATTTAATATAAACTTATGACAATTTCTTTTATAATGAAAAAAAAAATCTTATTAATTATTAATTAGTAATGAACTCTATTCCATTTTACAAAATTTTCACACATATAATTAGTCATCAAATGTAAATCTAATGCTTTGAGATTGAGAGCTATCTCTCGAAATGAATATAAAGCATTCTATTCACACTTTCTGGAACTAAGTTTTCAAACGACATCCAATTACGTACGGGTTTCAGGATTTTGCCCGCATCTCTTTCATCTTTATTAATGAAATATATTATTAAAATATCTTGTTAAATTTTGTTGAATAAATGTAATTTAATTGTCCATTGATAATTAAAATGAAAGACGAACATGCCTTATTTATTTTCACATCCAAGTGTTAACACTAGAACCGCCGGATATTTCAATCAGGTTTTATAAAATGTGTTTCTCACCAGATTTTTAATTCTAAACTATTTAACTTATTTAATTAGTCTATTTTTCTGCTGCATACATTTAACATTTCTTATGCAGAAAATTCCGGTTAGAATCGACTATTATCAATCTGGAAGGGGTCATTTTGACCCCTAATGGCGGTTCTAGTGTTAAGATTTATTAATGAATTTGAATTTTTATTTCACAGGGTTCGCACAGCTCTACCACTAAAATTATGCAGTATTTTCAATGTATTTCACTGCAGAAAAATAGTGTGCAAATTGCGAATCGAGGAGGTGGTTGCGAATTCTGTTTCTGAAAAATTAAATATAAATTTTCTTATCATTAATAGTGGTGCCAGAGTCCTTATAAACTATAAGGAGTGTGCGAACCCTGTTTCAAAGAAAAATGCTTCCGAAATCTGTATTATTATTAATATTTTGATATAAATCTTCCTAAAGTTCTTTTCTTCTCTAATTTCGCTTTCGGTTAGTTGGAAAAAACACGCTTTTTTACACAGATTTCCGTCACATATTAATAAACCAATAACCGTTATGAAATGTTTAAATGCTTTCTTCTGAAATTGGAATTTCTTCTTTTGGAAGTTCTTTTGGGCGGACATCCTTTAACCCTTTTAGGGGCAAGGTACTTCTACTCCGAAAATGTTCAAATAATTGATTCACACCACAATTTAAAAGCAGACTTATTTGAAAATAATCAAGAGCTGTTTTTCGCGCATATTATAAAATCAAAATTGTACTAAAATTTTACTGGTGCCAGTTCGAAATTGGAACAGTAATATTACGTGTTTGCAGACTGCAAATACCGCCCCTGAAAGCGTTAAAGATATATTGGGTCGTTCGGAAAATCCAAAATTTGTGCTGTAATCAATTCCATCGGAAAATTCTGACGATTAACCATTTCCGGCTCTGGCGAAATATGTTAGTAGAATGAGAAATTATTGACTGACACCAGAATTCACAAACGAAATATTTTTAGATATCTTGAAATCCTTACTTAAAGCTTTTATTGTAAAAGCAAAATTTTACTAATACACTAGAACCCCGCTAATTCGGACCCCGTTAATTCGGATCTCCGGATAATCCGGATCGGTTTCGTCATTTTTTTTTTCAAGTTTGAGAAGCGATTGCCTTATTTCCATAACATTAACTTGTTTCATCGTCGTATTCTGAATTAAAAAAACTTTTACTGAAATCATTTTGGTAGATTTAAACAAAGTAAACAATTTTATTGTCTGTAAATATTCAATTAGTTTAACACAAAGGTGATTTTCTGTAAGTATGTTTTATTTTATTTCATTTTTTCTTAATTCTCCGGATAATCCGGATTTTCGATAATCCGGATTGGGTCTGGTCCCAATTAATCCGAATTATCGAGGTTTTACTGTATATAACTGGTGCTGTTTGAAAGTTAGAAATTAAAAATAGGTATCCCAGACCGGGCACAATGGCCAGGAAAGGGTAAATTGCTAAATATTAGATATCTGAAACAAAGTCTAATAATTAAATCATAGAATTTTTTGGTGTGTGTTATTTTTTCCAAACGGACACAACTTTCCGAACGACCCAATATTAATCTTTTAACATCAGAATTTTTTCTAACATTTTCCATCTTATTTAATAAACCTACTAGGATCATATTAGATAAACATTATTATTAAATATTATTGTGCTAAAAGACAAAAAAGAAACCTTTTGTACGCTTCTTACAGTGGTTAACCCTTTTCGCTCAAAGTACTTTAATCTTTAAATGCATAGGATAGAACGCATTCCAAAAAATGCGCAATTCAAAGAATCAGAATTCATACCAGAAAAATTGAAATAGTAAATTTTTCTTTACTTAATTACGAATGTTCTGTCATTAACCCCTTGGGGACGAGCGACACGTATACGTGCCGCAAAAAGGCTTAAGAATCCTCGTTTATTCCCACCGGTAAAATTATACTGTAAAATTTGCCTTATTCAATCGGAGCATTTTCTCAATTTAAAAAGAAACAAATTTCTGTTTTTTAAGACTGGTGACAAAACATTAAAAATTTCGTAAAAGGCTCCCGTCGCGAAGGGGTTAAGTAAAGTGAAAATTGCTCTTTTGAATTTCTGGTGAGAATACGGAATATGTGAATAAAACTCCCAATAAATAGGGAACACTTATGGTATCGAAAATGATACAATATGCATTTAAGGGTTAAGAACTTAACTGATTCATTTTCTTACACCCAATAAATTAAAAATAATGAATTAACATCACTTATTTTTGAGCTAAAATATTCGTAATATTTAGTCTAAACATTTCTTCCATTAAACAGTATGAAATCGTAACTCAAAAAAAATATGGTATCGAAAAGTTTTAAGCAAACTATTTTTGCACGAACGACGTACGTTCAAATCCGTTAAATGATTAATTTCTAAAATCTTTAATTAAATCACACCAGGGCATGCGAGCAAATTTATTTGAAAATATACAAGTAATTTCTTTTAATTTTACGTAATACTTTGGGGACGAGCGACCCGTATACGTGCCGCAAAAAGGATTTAAAATCCTTGTTTATTCCAACCAGTAAAACTTTACAGTAAATATTGCTTTATTTAGTCAGAGAATTTTCTTGATTTAATAGGGCGCAAATTTCTAATTTTGAAATCAGCAGAATTTTTTTTTCTTAAAATTAAAAATTTCTTAAAAGGCTCCCGTTGCGAAGGGGTTGACCCTTTGCGGCGCAGGGGTTTAATTGATATACCACTTAATTTTAAATCCCAAATGCCACAATCGCACCGGAATTTTGTTTAAAAAAATAACTGTTTATTGATGCGTGAAGTATAGCTTTTTCTTATTTACAAATAAAGTTGTTTTGAAATTCCGGTGTCAGTCATTATTTTCAACACTTAAGCAATGAATTTGCCCTGCGCCGCAAAGGGTTAACGATGAAGCTTGAGATTTCCCCATTCCTTAACTATACTTAACCTCTCTATGTTTGTTTCTATCCTGGTTTTGTTTTTAAAAATTATGCTAAATTGCTAATTTTTAGCGATTTTTATTTGTTTATGCTTAAATATATGGTCTCTAAAAAGAATCTTTTTTTTATAATAGGGTATTTCCCATTACCTTTTTTCG
Organism: Maratus speculifer; assembly: GCA_964019185.1. Classification (NCBI taxonomy): domain Eukaryota; kingdom Metazoa; phylum Arthropoda; class Arachnida; order Araneae; family Salticidae; genus Maratus; species Maratus speculifer. The sequence continues at coordinate 209,159,220 of OZ025300.1, read as the reverse complement.
CCTGTCCTTTTTTTTAACTCAAAGAAAATTTCCTTTTTTCTTTTTCCTCACTTTTCTCAAAACTACAATGACATATTTTGTTTATCTTTCACATGCTGTTAACTCTTCTTATTTTAAATTTATACTTTTTCATAATTTTTATAACTAATCTTCATTATGGCTACCAACTGCGTTTAAACATTTTTTTTCTATTTATTTATTATTATTTTTTATGATTCAAACATAATATTTAAAAATTAATATTCAATCATAATATTCAAATAAAATATTTTTTACGCGTTGAAAAGGGTTAACTCCCTCCGAACGGTGTCTTTAAAAAAGGACACCTAATTTTAATTTTCCTGACACCAAGAATACTTAAAAAACAATTTCATTTTATCATACACCTGAAAATATACAAAATCTTATTTTAATATAAAGTCGTTTTTACTTACCCATCATACGTAGTATAGGGTAAGTCTTGCAATCGTTTTGAAAATCGAAAATTTTTTTTTGACGGATTTACACGTTTCAGACACTGGATATTCCGAAAAACATATTTTTAGAAAAAAAAAATTTGCCGTCCGTCCGTCTGTGTGTCTGTCTGTCTGTTTGTCTGTAACCGCTCTATCTCCCGAACAAATTGAGATAGAGATTTGAATTTTGTATGTGCTTAGTATGTAAGAATGGGACAAAGCCTATTTAATATCAGTAACCTCGATTATCCGGAACTATTTTTTTCGGACTCTCGAAAAATTCGTTCTGATGAAAGGAATATAAAAATTTTCGAATTCTTTTATTTTAAGGAGTGTACGTAAAAGGCAATAAAATAACACAAATTTTGCATAAAAAATTAAGTCAATCGGATTATTAGTTGTTGAGATATATCTAATCCTATTTTCCACATTCTTTGATTTTTCATGACACTGTATTTCATTCAAATTTCAATTCAAAGATATCTTTTAATTGGAAATGAGATACTTAAATCGATGCAAGAAACCGTTAGTGAATATGATTATTATTTTTGGAGTTATAAGGATGTTTCTTTTACGCAATTCAGTGCTACTTGAAAAGTTTGGCGTTTCATACAATTTATCGAAATTGGCTCATCAGAAACTCGTTAATAGAGCATGATTATGTGTTAAAAATACTTAAATATACGTTTATATTTTATTTTGGAATTGTAATGCATTTTATGTGTTACGTTTTCATATATTGTGCTATGCATATCCATGATGGGTAAGTATTATGGTGGCCTCTAACGACTAGTTTATTTCTGGTGTAAGTTAATTGTTAGAAACAGATTTACTTCGCGCTGAAAAATTTTAAAGGGGAAAATGTAACACGTATCATCTGTACTTGGAGTAAAAGTGTATGTGAAAGATTTTTGTTTTAAGATAATAGTGTAAGATGAATTAATAGTGATAATACTACTACTAATAATAATGCTAAATGGCGCGTTGAAACAAATGCGCATAAAACTGCTTAATCTGTGACTAATTATTTAATATTTTCCGGTACACTGTGGATACCTAATTTTAATTCCAAACTTTCAAATGGCACCAGTAATATTTTAGTAAAATTTTGCTCTTATAATAAATGCTTAAATTAAGGAATTCAAAATGTTTAAAAAATTCGTTTGTGAATTCCGGTGTCGTTCGATAATTTTTCATTTTTGCCCATGATTTTGCCCAGGACGGAAAGGGTTAATTTTGGATTTTTTCCATTCTTTGAAATGACGTGTAAAGATTTTGCAATTTACTATATTTAGAATAAATTATTATTAAACAATTTTAAGATTTTTAAAAAAATTATATTAATTGAATTTTAAATGAAATCTTAAATTAACTTTTAATAGTATTTTTACTCCATTATGCATCTTACCATCTTGCTTTTAATTATTATCCATCGATAAACAAAAGTAATGCTTTCTGAACAAAGTGCATGAGATTTTTTTCAATCGAGAAAAACCAACGTTAATAATGAATTTTACTGCATTTTATCAGAATCTCATTACCCAAGTTTTAATGGGCCATCGGACGTAACATCCAGCTGCTTTGAAGTACAAGATTAATGTCGAAATAAATTCAGGGCATTATATCCAAATGCGCTTGAAATGAATTTTGTAACAACAACTAATTATGCAGAGATTTTAGAATTTTGTGTAGCTTAGCTGTGTAGAATTGTATCTTTTCATGTTTGTTAGTAAATTAAATTATGAGAACACATTAATTCCTTTTGAAAACAAAGTAGTATATTTTTTTAATGACAGAAAATGTTTGTCTTGCGTTTATTCACTAACTAGTGACCAATATTAAAAAATTAGACTTTTAACCCATTAAGGAGCGTTGGGATATATTTTCTCAAACATTAATTTAAACAAGATTTAATTCAAAAATTTTTAACAAAATTTTATATTTTTAGCTTTGGGGGGTTAAAAACAAAAATTCCTTTGAAATGTCGTAAAAATATATTTTTGAAATACATATTACAAATTTAATTTTTTTCTCTTTCGCCAAAATTAACCTTATATTCTATTAATTTTCTTTTAAAAATATTCCGCACTTATTTCAACTTATTAAATTAAAATCCTGTTTCTAGATCTAATCTATTAATCTTTATAGAAACGATATAAATTCGTAATTCGCCTTAAAACAACATTTATTCCAATATCCGTAAATTTAAAAATTGGCTGTAAATAAAATATGTTATCTAAATTTTATTTCTTAAACTTCACAATAAAACTCATTTTTCCTGTTTCTATCAATCTTTTTTAAGGAAAGTCTTATTAAATTTATTCCAAAACCATACTTTCAAAATTATCATTCCCTTTGTTTATTTTTCTTTTTTCTTCGCATTTGATATTTATTGCGTATCAATACACTAATTTGTTTTCTTTTTTGTGCTAAATTATCGTCTGTAGAATATTCGAATTTTGATTTCGATTATAAATTATCGTCTGGAAAAGATTCGAGATTGCTATGTCTAACCTTGACGCTAGACATTAATTTCTGTTTACATAAAAAATCATGGTTAAATATTATGGAAAATTCTAGAAGCTTTTTATTATTGATTTAAGTGAGGAAACCCAGAGATAACGGAATATTCTTTCTTTTCTTTCGATGATTCGGGTTTAGATGACTTGCGGAAATTATGTTTTTATGATGGAATGCCACTACGGAGAGAGTATTTCCCGCTCTATCTGAAGGGATTTTATTAAACTATTTTGGAGCAGAAAATGTGTAATTTAATAAATAAACTACTTTTATTATTTTACTTATTTTTTATCTCGCCACGACTCCTGTTTCATAATATGGGGAAACTTGCAAATAATATTAATGGCTCCCATCTCAAAATGTCACTACTTTCATTACAAGCACATTTAAACAAAAATTTAGGGAATTTTGCTACGTTATAATGGATATTTTTACATTACTTGCTAACTTCCTACTTTTTTAAACAAGAACATATACTTTAAAACTCAAAATGTATCAATTTAAAATCTATTTTGTCTTAAATGTGGGTGTCATTTGAATTTTTCTTAAATACTTCGGGACGAGCAATAACTATACCTGCAGCAAAAAGGGCTTAAGAATCCATTTTTATCCACATTAGTAAAATTTTACTCGGAAATTTATCTTGAGCATTAGCTTGATTATATAAGGAACAAATGTCTGTTTTTAAAAACAAAAACAAAACATTAAAATTTTCCTAAAAGACTCCCGTAATGAAGGGATTAAATTCATTCGCTAAATACATTACTCGCTCGAAGTATGTTTCTTTGATTTAACCTTTTCCCGCCCACTGCCCGGTCTGGGATACCTAAATTTAATTCCAAACTTGCAATTGGCACCAGTAATGTTTTAGTAAAATTTTGAATTTACAGTAAAAGCTTAAATTACGGAATTGGAAAAAATCTCAAAAATTCGTTTGTGAATTCCGGTGTCAGTCGATAATTTCTCATTTTACTAATAGATTTTGCCCGTGCCGGAAAGGGTTAAAGAAAATCAGGAGGTTACTATGCATGTGTCGTAATACCAGTTCTTCATTTCGCGCATATATATGAAATTAGACAGCCAAACAACAATTTTACAGGTGAAGCTTCTTCAATTAAAAGTTTTCTACTGGCCAAAATTATTAAGGGGGCTCAGGGGTTGAAAACTTTTCAAAAAATCGATTTTTTGATCTAGTTTGATTATTCAATTAATTCTTAACTCAATACAAAAAGCCGCATAAAAATATTTGCATTTTTAATGGAGTTATAAGCATTTATGTATCAACACTTTCATAGCCTCACCCATAAAATTTCAACTTTAAGTCGCGTTTTCTAAAAACTTTATTTTTGACGACTAACACCAAGATTAAATAAAAACTATTTGATGGAATGGCTTAATTTTTTTTGCATGCGTATAACATCATTATCTATAGAATGAATAAATATCGTTTAGATAGTTTAATATTTTGAGTATTTTTAATGAAAAAAATTGTATTTTTAGGAGTTTTTTCAATTTTCAAATGTGAGAGTTTTTTTTTTTGATAATGTTGTTTTTGAGTTATAGTTGTATCCTTAACTCATTCTGAACCCTTGAACCCCCTTAAAGCTGTATTTTTCTGGACCTATTGATCTCTATTTCTCTCAATTTTCTATTGAATGAAGCTAGTTTATTAACCGCAGAATGTGCTACTTACACTGCATCAAACAATCATCAACATTTTTAATCGTAATTGACAAATGTTTTCAACCACAAATGGAATGCACCTCATCTCTCGTGCATTCACGTTTATTTACATTACTGATAAAACAACAACATGAACAGATCCGACAGATATGCACATGCACAGGTCCGAAATATTTAATGTTGATTTTTTTTAAATATATGTTTTTAAACCATTAGATGGTCTATATTAACCCATTCGTGCCCAGCACCTTTTGCGTAAATTTAATTAGGTTGACACCACTATTTTTAGAAGATTTAAGTTTAGTTCATTAATCGCGATAATGCATCATTTAAATAAGTATTGCTTTTCTTTTTTACCGGTGTCAAAAACAGTGCTGAATACACCTTTTCAAGCGTCCCTAAAAAGGGACGCTAGGCACTAATGGGTTAATGTATTTGTTTTTTAAATTTTATTAACTAGATTATTCCATATTGTTATATTACGGTACAAACAATTTATGATATCGTTTTCATTAGAAAAAAATGCAGTAAAGGGGAAGAATCTTTTTGAAATGTAATTTATGCACGAGTCCTTATTTCAATCTTTGAATGTTTAAAAAATATTTTACTGATTTTATGTCTTCAAATTTAGTTTTTTCTCATTTAAAAATCAAATTATAAATATGTATTTAAACTTCATTTTAAATAAATCTAACAAATCTAATCCATATAAAATATTATAACATTTAAAAATATATGTAGCTAAATTCTCAAATTTATTTATTTATTATTTTTTTGTACTGCTTCTGAATCAAGTTTAACTGATAAACATTAATTTTAACAATTTCATTTTGCGCACACACCATTAAAATCAGTTTTGCAATTTAAAATAAAATTGCAAAGAAAATTTACTCTTATAAACTATTTACCTCTCACAGTTCTTCATCATATTATCATCAGATATTTCATACTTGCAATACTTGAATTACAACTTCGGTCACTGGTACTCAGTGCTTAAATATGATAAATTTTCAAACTTTAAAACAGCTTGTTTTAAAATATATTCTTAATTACATTGAAAACAATTTCTTTAAGTTAGAAAATTCAATTTGAATGTTTATCGATGCGTAATAAGTATAATATTTCTGTAGCAAAATCTAAACTACTTTTAAAATTTAAAACGTCTATTAAGTTAAGAACATTCTACTTTAATCAGATTTAGTTGTACGTAATTGATTTTGTTCGAAATATATCTGTGATATAAAACTACCAAACTATTCTAATACACTCTTAAATTGTAAAAGCTTTATTAAGGTCAAATGAGGAATATTGAAGTATCACTGAAATTTTAGTTTGAAATCTCTCGCAGATGATCTATTTACTTCGAGGCATTAATGTGATTAAAAAAAATATGCATAATTTAAATACCTCTTCGTAATATTTGATCTGAAGAATGAAGCTTACAATACTACACTCATGATGTTTTCAGTAAAGTTATTTATGATCGAAGTATTTTGCATTTATTTAATGCTTGTTTAAACATTTTACAAGTATCCCGATTTATATTGAATTTTAAATAATTTTATCAAATGAACAACTTATAATGTAGTACTATAAGAATTGTTTATTCAAGTCTGAAATGTTCACTGACATGAATATTTTATGTATTTTTTTTCTTGTATTGCTTTTATATCATATTCAAAATGGCTTCTAGTAAAAGAAGTATATAATTCATCTTAACCCTTTAACTCATAGCTGCCAACATCTTCCGCTTTTTCAGCCCGGAAAAAAATTTACAGAAAGTTTTAGTATTTCAAATCACTGTAATCTGCTGATTAAATAAACCAAAAATTTCTGTTAAATTTTTCCGGGCCAAAAAATCAGAAGAGTTGGCAGCTATGGCTCAAAGGGTTAATTCTTTTTCGTTTAATAAATTGAAAATAACGGATTAACACCACTATTACATAAATAAAATATTCGTAAAATTTAGTCTAGACATTTCCGCCTTTCAATAGTATGAAAATTTTCTTAAAATTAATAGTGGTGTCAAAAAACTTTAAATGATGCAATAAGCCAAAATGCTCTTGCCAGAACACGTTCTGGCAAACCAATTAACCCTTTCCGGCGCAAGCAAATTCCATTAGTAAAATGAGAAATTGTCGATTGACACCGGAATTTATGAAGGATTTGTCTAGATATTACGAATTCCTTAATTTAAGCTTTCATTGTAAAAGCAAAATTATATTAAAATATTACTGATGCCGCTTGCAAGTTTGGATTTAAAATTAGGTGTTGCCGGCCCGGCAACACTGCGCAAGAAAGGGTTAAGGGGTTAAAAATAGTGTAGTTGTGGGCGATGTTACCAGGTAACTACGTTATTGAAATTCAGGTTTCTTGATTTGCACCTTTTTTTTTTGAAATAGTAGAATTTTCCTTATCTAACCTGGTTTAGTTACATGTAAAGTAAGAAACAAAATGAAATTACATTACAAAAAAAAGGTGACAATCAAGAAATCTGAGTTAAAAAAGTAGCTTTAGTGGAAAGAATGATTGTGGGTACATAATTAGTAATTGGAAAGAGCGACAAAAAGTAGAGACCATACGGAAACTGAATATTAACTTACAATATGTAAATCAATTATCGTATTTACTCGTGTATACCGCGCACGCCTGTGTAACTCGCACCCCTACTTTAGAAGTAAAAATGGCGATTTTTTAATATCTCGTATATTACGCGCACCATAAGTTTGATACGCTAATGAAGAATGACCAAATGAATTTCATTAAAAAAAAAAGTCGAAAAAAATATTATATCAGGCCAGAAAATAAGACGAAAATGCATTTTTAGACTTCGGGTTGTAAGTGAATGACGGGAAATAGGAATGAGTGACGGTAAAGAGAATTGCTAACTAGCGTTTAGATAATGTTATTAGCTCTGTTGTATAAAAACTGCAAAGAGTGAAATAAATATGCCGTACTACTTCAAGGAAGTAACATTATCCGACTTTTAATGTATTCTTTGAATAATTTCTTGTTTCATATGTATATCATGCGACTACATACAGCAATAAAAAATTATTTCGTTTGTAACGCGCACCTAGGAGTTTTGCTTTAATTTTTTGAAAAAAAAAGTGCACGTTATAAACAAGTAAATACGGTATACAATATTTAAAATAATTAAAATGATTCTACATTCCAATTAAACAACATTCCTTTTCTTTTAACCCGAGAGTAATCGCGTCTTTTTTTGTAATGTTATTAGTCAGATCTTTTTGCGCTAGCTCCCTGCAGTTAGAAAATGCAAACTAAGAAACATTTTTCTTTAATATTCGAATATTACCAAACATCGAAGTTATAAATTTGCATTGTACTTAAATTGCAGTTTTTTCATGAGATTTGGAATGAAAGGAAAAAGAAAAATGAACTAACATTACCGAACGTTGTACAGATTTTTCTGCCAATTTCAACTTTGCTTGTAAAAATGTTCCTAAAGGAAAAGCAGGAATGTCTTGAATTTCTCTATGGCGGAAAACAGCCACCAATAAGGGACAATATCAGACTATTTGTGAACAAATTCAGGTTTACAGATAGCGTTTGAAAAATGTCCAAGTTGATCATCAACATCGGACGATACCTCCAAGAGTATTCTTGAGGCAGTTGAAAGGGGACCACATTGATAAGTAGCCTAATATTGGCTTTTATTGGTGGCTGTTTTCCGCATTTTCGATGCCAGAGTTGACGCACCTCTTTATTTGTTTTATTACCCAGTTTTCAGGAATCGATAGCTATACTTTCTGCTTAAAATATAAAGCTATTAACTTCTTGGGGATCCAACGAATTGTTTACGTGCCCCCAAAAGGTCTAAGAATCCTTGCTTATCCCCACTTGTAAAATTTTACTGTAAAACTTGCCTTACCTAATAGAAGTATTTCCTCGATTCAATAAACCACAATTTTTTTTATTTTAAAAACCGGCGGTAAAACGTTATAATTTCTCAAAAGGTTCCCCCGTCGCGAAGGGGTTAAAGAGGCGAATTTCTCTTTAACCCCTTTCGGACGAGCGACACATATACGTGTCGCAAATACGATTAAGCATCCTTGTTTATCCACACCAGAAAAACTTTACTGAAAATTTTGCCTAATTTAATCCATTTTGTCGATTTAATAAGGCACCAATTTCTGTATTCAAAAACCGGTGACAAAACGTTAAAAATTTCGTAAAAGGCTCCTATCGCGAAGGAGTTAAGAAAACACTGGTATTGTATTAAATACCTTTTTTTGACTGTGTTTTTACCTGACCACTCGCTACCCTGCTCTATGTGTTTATCTACGTAAGATTTTTTATAATCTATTTTCGATTTTTTTTTTATGTTTCATTGCGACACAGTGATCGAAAAATAATAAGATGTTTCTCATTTTTAAAAATGAGAAACATCTGGAAATGGAATTTCAGAAAACAAAAATGGAATTTCAGAAAACTAAATACCTTGATACATAAACTAACTATACAAACACATATATATAGACTAATAAATAAACATATAAAAAATCCATTTAAGATAATTTTGGAAAAAAATCGAACGTACGTTCTTTTAAATTCTTTAGCAATCTAAATTATTTCTGAATATTATAACAGAAACTAATCTAATATTAGACTCGGAGATACAAAAAATAGACAAAATACATTTTTTCGTATTTTTAAGTATTAACTTTTGACAATATTTTTATTTAAATAGCTCATAATATCGCAGAAAAAAATTAATTTTACACGCTTTTCATCCCCTGAACAGTCGTAGATCAAATAGGTGCCAGTTCAAAGTAAGGCTTTATTTTCTAACATTTCATGTAAAATAATTCAGAGACAATGCTTAATTGCTACATTAATTAGTGCGTTCTGCTAATCATTAACACAAAATTGAATAAATTCAGTTCATTACCAGAATGCATTATTAAACTTCAAGTGAACTGATTTCAACATTCAAATTTCAATTACGAATTTCAAAACAGATTTCGATGAGCATTAAGCCTCATAATTTGACATCTTACATAAAACAGAAATTTTCCAAGTTAATTGATTATTAAGAAAACAGATTTCAAATTATTAATTTATACATTTACTGTGATATCAATTTTCAGCCTGGATTACTCTATAAAAAATGGTGTATTCGTACATGCATGTTTTTTTAATACTTGTTAAATAGTCTTAATAAAGGAGAAAAGCTTTTAATTCAACAATTAAAAATTCAGCATTTAAACATTTAGAAATTTTCCAAGTTTATTGATTATTAGGAAAAATTATTTCAAATTATACCTTTATACATTTACTCTTATATTAATTTTCACCCGGAATTACTACATCAAAAAATATGGGATATTCGTGCATGTCTGTGTTTAAAATACTTGTTGAATAGTCATGATAAATCAATTTTCAGATGGAATTATTGTATCAAAAATGGGGTATACTTCTATGTCTGTGATTGAACCAATGCATGTTCTTTAGAAGTGCCTATGGGCATAGCTGCCAACTTTTCTGATTTTTCGACCCGGAAAAATTTAACAGACATTTTTGTGATATTTAATAAGCAAATTTCGGCTATAGAAATAGTAAAATTCACTGTAAAATTTTGCTGGGTCGAAAAAGCGGAAGTTGTTGGCAGCTATGCTATTGGAGTCGTTTTGCTCCAGTTTACCTTCAGTCGAAGTCGATGAGTCGATTTATCGTATTACATAGAAATTCAGCCAGAAATATGGAATTTCGGTGAAATTCCGGAGCATTGAGTTGGTCGAATGAGCAAGAGTGTAAAGCAGTTAGTCTGCGATTATAATATTTGTGAAATAGTCGTAATATATTAGAACTCTTTTAGAAAATCTTATGATTCAATATTATATACATATATATATATATATATATATATATATATATATATACCGGGTGTCCAGTAAATGACTGATCCATTTTGAATGTAAATAACAAAAAAACTGTTTGAGATAGAAATGCGCGGCTTGCTGTATTGTTATTAGAATATAAATAAGTTTTAAAATATGCACTTTGTTAATGTAATATAATAATATTTAAAATAATATCTCAGTCTCAAGACTGAGGAGGTGAAATATAATACAGATGTTCAATCACAAATATTATTTTAAATCACTTTCCAACCAACGGACCCTATTTCTGAAGTTGATTCGAGAGTCGATTCAACATATAGATTCAGATTCGACAACATATAGATTCAGATTCAGCCGAAAATCTCATATTTATGAAAATTAGAGTCATGTCTCTATTCAAACAGCCTGTTACCGCCAGCGCGATATTTTTTTTTTTCCGAAATTTGAACTATATTAACAAAGTACATATTAAAAAATTTATTGATTTTCTAATAACAATACCGCAAACCGCACATTATTATCTCAAACCGTTTATTTGTTATTTAAGTTCAAAATGGGTCAGTTATTTACTGGACCCCCGGTATATATATTCATATATATATATTATAGAAACATATGTCAGTTTCATTTTATTTGTAAAAATAGCAATTTTGTGTTGTTTAATAAATATCAATATATATATATATATTTAAGTGTTATTTATTTATCTATTTTAAAACTATTTCTTAAAATATTTTAATCCTTTAACCCTTTAACGATCATAGCATTTTCATTGCTAAGATGTCGAAATAAATGAATGACACCGGTGATTAAGAACAAATATATTTCTAAATAAGAAAACGTGATTTTTCACATACAAAATAAAAGGGATATTTCTCGATAAAAATACCGGTGTCAGTGTTGCGTATCGGAATTAAAATTTTGTGGTTTCGTGGCGAAACCAAAGAACGTTAAAGGGTTAAAGAACGGTGGTCACATGACATAACCACTTAATTTTAATTCCAAAACTGACAATTGGCACCCATAATATTTCAATTAAACTTTGCTTTATAATGTAAGCGCAAAAAGCAGGATTTTTATTTTCTAAGAAATTCATTTAAAATTTCTGGGATAAGTCAATTATTTCATCATTTTCTGGACACAATTTCCTTGTCTCTAAAAATATTAACAGTTTCCGATGAAGAGAACATCTCTCTGTTATATGATGGAATGATAGACTGACACCAGAATTTACAAAACATACTTATGTGAAATTAAAAACTTTTATATGTTAAAGCACTTTACAAAACGAAATATTTGAGTAAATATTCTTTGCGTCAGTACATTTGAAAAAATGGTGTCTTTCTTGGGGGGGGGACACCACCTGCTAAAGAGTTAAAATATATTTAAGGGTACAGTGGAGTTGCAAAACCGCAAAAAATCATCAAATTGTCCAATTTTCATTTTTAGCATAATAACATTATATTAACTCCCTGTTATAGAACTCAAAAAGAATTTTTGAGTTTTGACTATTTTTACTGAAGTTACAAGCATTTTTGTGCAATCAGCTGATTCTGACACGCCCCTTTGTTTACATTTTCGTCGATTCGCAGCCGTAAAATTTAGCCTAGATTTTCGCTTAACCTTACTCAATGTTATTATTTTGCACTGAATACTTATTACTTTTGTTATTTTGCAAGACAATACTTTAACTGTAACTTGTAACTGTTTCTTTTAGCTTTTGTTTATAATGTATTTAGAGAAATTGCTTTTTGTCCTCAATCTTTTTAGCGTAAAAAAAATCTATTTCTCAACAATTATTTAACCTTCCTACCCTGTTGAAATTTTACTCAAACTTAATTAAAATATTTCTCACCAGAATTTTTAATTAGATACATTTAACATACTTATTCAATTTAATTTTTTGTGTTATTTATTTAATTTATTCTATGAAAAATTTTCTGGTTCGAATCGAATGAAACGCATTATAGGACTGGGTCGATTAGACCCATTCAGGGTAGGAAGGTTAATATAGTTAACAAAAATTTGCCAATAAGAGGTATTTATACCATGAATATTTCCAGAAAAATAAAAAAAATCATCAGAAAATAAAAAAAGTTAGGTTTGAGAATTTTTAAAATTGAGACACTTCACGTCCTTTGCATGAATTACTGTCGAAGCCAGACATTTTATGTGAATTTACCATAAAAATATAAAACTCTTACATATAATTTAGAAATGATATTATATCCCTTATATATAACTGAAACTATGTCAGTAGGTAAATATTATGCAATTATAACCATTGTAATTACTAAAACATTTTTTTCTCAGAATGAATATTTTCATCTTTTTCAGGATTTCAAAATGTTCCATGAGAAATACTTTATGTCCAATTTTTCAAAATTCTTTAAATGCTTTTTACATATGTGTTAACAAATGTTACTAAAAATAAACTTCTTTAGACGCATTTAAATTTTTAAAATTTCAGTTATATGGAATTTTTATTGATTTTTTAACGAAAAATACAAAAAAATCAGTTAAAATCATTTTTTTTATGTTTTACAAGTATTATGCTAAAAATGCTTCGGAATGTTTATTTGTATGTATGAAAGTGTTATTATGGAAAATTTTAGAACAAGTATGTGAAAACTGGTTTCTCTTGGAGTATTCTGAAAAATTGCCATTTTTCGTTAATGATATATAAAAAAAATCTGTACCTCAAAAACTATTGAATATATTTAAATAAAAAATTGTGAAATAAGAGATATATATGATATGACTATTTCCAGAAATTAAAAAAAAAATCGTTCAAAAAAAAAAAAAATTAGTTTTGTGTCCCCTGTACCTTTAATGTTGAATGAAAAGATCGATTAACCCTTTAACGATCATAGCATTTTCATTGCTAAGATGTCGAAATAAATGAATGACACCTGTAATTAAGAACAAATATATTTCTAAATAAGAAAACGTGATTTTTCGAATACAAAATAAAAGGGATATTTCTAGATAAAATTACCGGCATCAGTGTTGCGTATCGGAATTAAAATTTTGTGGTTTCGTGGCGAAACCAATGAACGTTAATAGGTTAAAATATCATCGATTATGAAGGGCCCAATTAAGGTCGTCTTCCATATACCGCACCAAACATTTACACACCATCGTATCTGATGCTTGTTAGAACGAATAATATGGGGATTTTCCAGGGACCAGTAATGAATATTTTGAGTATTTACAACGCCCTGTCTTGTAAACTGACATTCATCAGTCCACATAATTTCATTTGCAAAATTTGGGATTCATCTTGTTTGTTTAGAATAAAATTACAAAAATCATAACGACGTTCTGTGTCGCCTGGCATTAATTCTTGCCCTATTATTGGTCGGTATGGATATGCACCATACCTTTTAAGAATTCTCCACACTTGACTTTTTGAATATCCACACGCTTGGCTGATATCTCGTACACTGCATTCAGGATGAGCAAGTGTATACCCTAGTACATCCTCCGAAGGTATTGTAAAATCTGTGAAACGACTTAATCGTGGATGCTTCTTGACCCTTTCCGGCACGGGCAAAATCTGTAGTAAAATGAGAAATAATCGACTGACACCGGAATTCACAAATGACTTTTTTAGATATTTTGAATTCCTTAATTTAAATTTTTAATGTAAAAGCGAAATTTTACTAAAATATTATTGGTGCCGTTTGACAGTTTGGAATTAAAATTAGGTATCCCAGACCGGGCACATTGTGCCGGAAAGGGTTAAAACAACCTGTTTCTTTTAACCCTTTAACGTTCATTGGTTTCGCCACGAAACCACAAAATTTTATTTCCTATACGCAACACTGACACCGGTATTTGTATCTAAAAATATCCCTTTTATTTTGTATGTGATAAATCACGTTTTCTTATTTTCAAATATATTTTTTCTTAATTACCGGTGTCATTCATTTATTTCGACATCTTAGCAATGAAAATGCTATGATCGTTAAAGGGTTAAACGTTCCACAGTTTTAACTATGGTGTTTGGATGTGTTTTTTTTTCATCCGGAAATTTCATTGCATATCGCCTTGCAGCCTCTCGCTTATTCCGATTGCTCTGCCCATAAAATAATACCATTTCACAGTACTGATTGTTCGTAAACATTTTTTTTAACGTCAAAATTTAACGAATGCTTTGAAACTGGTTAAAGCGCAGGACTCAAAAAAGTGAAGAAGTATGTGTTGGCACAGAACCAAAATACAAACACTTTTGCTTAAATCAGAGTGCAAAATATTTTTAGTCCAATGAAATTTTCGCATTATAGCTGGATTATATTTTTAAAGAAAAAGCGTAAAAATACTACTAACATATTTTAGGTAGTTCAAATGTATATATTTTTTCCTAACCATATATTGACATTTATGATATACAGTCGAGCCTCTATGTAACGAAATCCATCGTTCCAGTAAAAAATTCGTTATATAGAAAAATTCGATGTATAGAGTATGATGTTAAAAATAGTATTTAATATGTAAATTTTGAACAAATATTATTTTTGATCTTTTTAATTAAGAATTTGAAATGTTTAAAAGTATATATTAACCTAACATTTTATATCTTACTTATTTAAGCAGTTTCTAAAAAGAGAAAAGACATTTATTTGAAAACTTAATGAAAATCAAATGAGGAAGACTTACATAAATTTCAGAGAAGAAATCTGTAATTTTTTGTTTGTTTGATTTTAAAATTAAAATTGTTACGCTCTCAAAAAAAATTCTCAAATTTTAGCAAGGAATGAAAAATTGTAGTTGATATTTTCCTCCATCTCTTTTATGTGCTCTTCATTGATTCCTCTCTTATATGTGTAACACTTCAATTGACTGTGTTTTGAGAAGGATGTTGAAAGGTGTGTGGGAGGTGGGATGAACTCGTTAGATTTAAAGAATAAAGAGAGAAGTAATATTTATAAAAAAAAAAACCTCTCCACTGAACGATAAATCAAAAATAAGTGATGGAAAATTGATTCCATATGATTTCGAAGCTTTTTTAAAACTGAATATATTAAGATCAATTTATGAAAAAATTCGTTATATGGAGATAGATATTTCGCTATATAGAGTCTGTTTTTAATGTAATCATGCGAAAAGGGGACCGTTCTTACTAAAAATTCGTTATATGGAGAAATTCGATGTATGGAGTTTCGTTATATAGACGTTCGACTGTATCCCGTAACCTGTTTGGTCAGTTTCAAAATCAAAGTGACAATTCTTCGTGGGAATTGCGCTTGGCGAAAGCCACCAGAGCAGACAGTTTTGATGGAAAAAGTTATTTCTACGAGGACCAAGAGAATTCGAAAAACTAAACTATTTTAAAGTTAATAGAAGTCTGTTAATTTGGTTTTCTATTTAACTCTTTTTTATCCAGTAAACAAATTCTAAATACTAATCTGCGTTGTTTATCTTTTAATGTGCAAATATCAGCCTCCTTCCATGAACAAAAAAAGGATAATCTGTATTATCTGAAGCAGCAGGGGGGGGGGGTGGTAGAAATCGACTGCGATGCCATAGACTTTTTTTTAACATCAAAATCAGGGAAGGCAGGGGAAGGGGCGTGTTGTAGAAAAATATTTATTTATAATTACTATAAAATAATAAGTAAATTAAAATATTAAAGAAAAATGCACATAAACCAGTTAGAAAATTACAATTCGTGTGTATCTTGTATGATGATGAAGCCCACAAAAGATAATTGGATAGGGAAACGTGTAAATATCTGGTGATGATACAGATGGGGGGGGGGTGATTTGGATGATTGTTTACTTAATATAATTACAAATTAACAAATCGGTCAGTTTTTTAAAAATAAAATAACCTTTATAGATGTAATTAAATATTTCTTTTGTAACAATATTTTGCTTTTGTAGTTTAAGTATTTTTAATTCAATTTTATGATTCGAAATTTCTGTTTGTAGGCAGTAAATATTTTTTTGTGTAGTCCTATAAAACAGATAAGTGGTACCCACCTAAAATCGTATTAATATTACATTGTCGTTGGGTATAAATAAGTATCCAGAATTGAACCTCGATCGGATATTTGAAAGTATGTTAAAATTTTAATACAAATTTTGAAGAGAGAAATCATACATATTAACGTAATAAGTTAAATAAATATTATCGAAATAAGACTCATTTTTAAAATAAAATCATGAAAAGAAACAAGTTCATTTCTTTACAAAATAAAACACATGTAAAAATACAAGGATGTGAATTTCAAAACTCGCCTTATCACCTTCGTTTTCTCTGTCAGTCTATATCAATCTGCATTAATGTAACTCTACAATCTCTAAATTTATAATGAAAACCAATAGACACATTTAAAGGTTTTTCGCGATTTCCTAAAATTTGATTTTCTCAATATAAAGAATATGAAACTCACGTCTCCAATTACCTTAAGAGAGATCAGGGGTTGATCGATACGGAAAAACATGTAAACAGAGCTCTCGCTTCGAGTCCATATAAAAACAGAAGTATTCAGTGTAAGTAATTTAAACTTTCTGATATTTTTAAGGTATGTTTGTAGTCTTATAAAATTATAAAATGAAATACTTAAATGTAATATAATAAGCAATATAGCAAAATTTATGTAACAAATTTTAGAAAAAAAAATTATGTGTTATATCACCAACACCAAAATATCTTAACGTTGAATTGACATAAGAACCTAATTTTTGCTTTAAAATGATCCGGAAACTTTACTCTATAGAATTAATTAAGGATATAAGTATCACTCAAAAACAACCTTATAAAAAAAACTCTCAAATTTAAAAATTTTAAAAACTCCTAAAAAATACAACTTTTTTTCGTTAAAAATATTCAAAATATTAAACTATCTAAACTATATTAATCCATTCTCTTGATAATGATGTTATTATGCATGCAAAAAAAATTTAAGCCATTCCATCAAATAGTTTTTTTTTTTTAAATCTTGGTGTTAGTCGTCAAAAATCAAGTTTTGAGAAAACGCGACTTAAAGTTGAAATTATATGGGTGCGACTATGAAAGTGTTGATACATAAATGCTTATTACTCCGTTAAAATTGCAAATATTTTTATGCGGTTTTTTCATTGAGTTCAGAATTAATTGAATAATAAAACTAAATCATAAAAAAATCGATTTTTTGAAAAGTTTTAAATTCTTGAGCCCCCTTAACCAATCTAGAAGTTAAGTAAAAAAAAAAAAATAATAATAATAATGCTACCGCAAAAATTATACAGTGGCAGCATCTTCAGTTAAATTAATTTAAATATATTTTCTTTACCTCTTTAAAACATTTTTGTAATTGAAACAATATGTCTGCGACAAATGGTTTAGGAATAAGCCATTGAATACCGTTGGAAATGAACGCCCTTTAAATTACTTAACCCTTTAACGATCATAGCATTTTCATTGCTAAGATGTCGAAATAAATGAACAAATATATTTTTAAATAAGAAAACGTGATTCTTCACATACAAAATAAAAGGGATATTTTTAGATAAAAATACCGGTGTCAGTGTTGCGTATCGGAAATAAAATTACGTGGTTTCGTGGCGAAACCAATGAACGTTAAAGGGTTAAAGCACTTAGTGTACATTCCCTTAAAGCTTAGTTTAACTCATCCGTTTTTAATAACAGAAAAGTGGTTTAAGTCATGAAATTTAATTTTGCATAACTCGGTCAATTTTAATGTTATATGAATGGGACCTTTTTTGTATTGCTTATTAGAGTGTTGGAAAACTTTTACTAAATATCACTTATAGGGCCGGGGGACCGTATAAAAATTTAATTTTCGTAATTTTTTTATAATTTTTTTTTTACCTAAATCGCTTAAAAAACAATTCTTTACCATTTTTAAAGCATTTTGCAATTGGAACTATATGTCTATGACTAACGGTTTAGAAATTAGCCATTGGCCATCGTTGAGAGGGGACACCCTGTATATATATTGCCAGTTGAACTAGTTATTTAAATTATCATTGAAAAAATATTTTAATAAATAAAAACAGTCATAGAGAAAATTTATTTTCATACATTTAAGCGTATTCAAAAACAAAAAGTCAGGTGTTTCCATGGCAAAAAAATCGAATCGACAATGTTCAATTGGACTTTGTGCTTAAAACAATTTTAATAAATTTAAATTAGAAATTTCTTTTTAAATCGCAAATTTTGATAATTAAATTTGAATATAAATATACATAAATATCGATATAATAAAATTATTTAAATTAAATTTATCTAAACAAGTTCAACATGATACTTTTTTTAAAGTGTATTTGATGTAAAAAAGTATTTTTTAAAATTGCATTCCATCGCCAAATGATGATAAATCGCCAAATAACGAAATTTTCATTATTTTTTTACGGACACTGCATGGAGGTTCCGCCGAGTTTTTTTTATAAACTTGTAAAGACTCATGAGAAGAACATTCTGTATTTTTTTTTCAGATTTTTCGGAATATGCCCCTATGGATACCTTCCTTGTTAGTAAGACAAAAAATTTTGTTCTAAAAAAACCGATGACTTAAAGAAGTATTTTTTGAAATTGGATTCCATTGCCAAAAGATGATAAATCGCCAAATAACAAAATTTTCATTATTTTTTACGGATACTGCATGGAGGTTCCGCCGAATTTTTTTTACAAACATATAAAACCTTATGAGAAGAACATTCTGTATTTTTTTTTCAGATTTTTTGGAGTATGTCCGTATGGATACCTTCCTTGTTAGTAAGACAAAAAATTTTGTACTGAAAAACCGATGACAAAAATATAAAGTTTTCGTAAAAAGCTCCCGTCTCGAAGGGATTAAGTAAACAACCTTTTGTCATTATTTATTTCACTTGGGGATTTCGTATTTTGAAAATATTTTATTATACAGTAGACTCCCTCAAATCCGCACAGCTTGGGACCAGAGGTTTTGCGGATTTTAAAATTTTGCGGATTTCTGGTCATTGCTTTGTTTACATTTTTAAAGTAATTAATAATGAAATAAAAATTATAATTAATGCTTACAATATGCTAAAATATTAAAATAAATAATAAACTAAAATAATAAAAATTTAGATAGTTTTTTAAATGATAAAAATACTAAAAGCAAAAGTCAAATTAATAATCAATAATGTACAATTAAATATTCATTATAAAGATGAAATGTGTTTTTCCTAAATTATTCAATGAAACTTGTCTCATAAAGGTACATTAATAATTTATATCAAGATCATAAAATAATGAAGCTTTATTTCAGGTTTAGCCAGACTTAATAACTAAAAAAGTTGTATTATTACATAAATATATTTGGTAAGATTGTGATTATCAATGATATCAGCAATATCTTGTATTTTTCAGAAATAAATTATTCTTTCTTCATGAAAAAACGTGAATTCAATAAACTTAACAAAAATTAGAAAAGTAAAAAATATATGGAATTGATATGAAACTAAAAAAGTCAAATTTTGCATCTACATCTGAACTGAATGTTACATTGTATCCCCACTAAAAATAATCTTAAGAGTATCTAAAGAAATCGCCACTTTCTACAGAAATTCTACAGAAATTTGAAGAACATTTGCAGACTTAGCTTTACCTCTAAAATATCTGCAGAATTTTTTAAGATATTCTTAAAAATATCTGCATAATGGGCCAAATACCTTCGGATTTCCCCACAGATTTTGGGCCAAAAAGCTATAGATTTTCTTCAGATTTCTTTTAGTGGGGATACATCCGTAAAATATATGCGGATTTTAGAGAGTTGCGGATTTTAGGAGTGCGAATTTGAAGGAGTCTACTGTATTTCTTTTCAATTGATTTTATAAAATATTATAATTAATTAATTCTCTATGTTAAAAAAAGATCCAAAAACGCATGAAATCTGGGAAGAAATCAGGATTTCTGCTTTTTGTATTTCTTTAAAAATTCTACGTGTAACTTATTTATATATATATAATTAAAATTGCAAAAGTTTCTAACTTTAGTTTTAATTAAATTGGAATATTTAAATTATTTGATATTTAAATAGATATTCAAGGTTCGCATACTCCTTGGAATTTCCATGGACTCTGGCACCATTATTAAAAATAAGAAAACTTACATTTAATTTTAAAACCAAACCATTCGTAATCCCGATCTTCATTCACAGATTTTACGATATTTTTCTGCAGTGAAAATAACCTGATATTTTTTAAATTTAAAAATTTCGCAATGTTTTTTTTTAATCGAATACAATAATATTTCAATTAATTAAGATCTAAAAGCATATTCTTAAAATTCCACGAGAAATTAAAATGCGTACACTGCTTCGAATTCCCAAGGAAACTGAGAATTCGATATCTCTGACAGAAACAATATCTTATAAACTGATCAGAAATAATATCTCTGATTAGAGGATTTCTGTTTAAAATTTCAGTTGCAAAATCGCAATCATCATATTAACTCTAAGAATTTATGACACTTTTCTGCCAATAAACAATCTGAAAATTTAAGTTCTAAAATGTAAAATGAAATTGTATGAGGTTTTTTTATTTCATTTTTATATTTTATTTACGCGGCAGAGCACTTTCTTTAAGAAAATATTGAAATGAATAATTGACACCGGAATTTAAGCACAAATTTATTTAA
The DNA here is from genome assembly GCA_964019185.1 of Maratus speculifer. Classification (NCBI taxonomy): domain Eukaryota; kingdom Metazoa; phylum Arthropoda; class Arachnida; order Araneae; family Salticidae; genus Maratus; species Maratus speculifer. Next base: position 209,138,081 of record OZ025300.1, on the reverse strand, counting down.
AAATAAGAAAAAAGCTATTTTTCTTATGAATAATAATAAAGGAAATACAATCGGCTCTCGTAAATTCAGAATCGCATAACTCTAATGTCCGCTTAATTCGAATTAAACATAAAATCCCCAAATTTTTAATGGCAGAATAACGTTAATTTTTTTTTTCATTTATTCGAACTTATTTTCTTGTGACTTCGTTTCTTTCAAACTAACCAGATTTTCGTTTTCTCATTTTTCGTTACTTTCTCACACATTTCAGGTTCTCGAAATAACTTTTTTCTTTCATTTTTTGTCGGAAATGTTCTGAACTTTCTGAATGTCCTTTCTTGGGGTCCAGAGGAGTTCGAATTAATCCCTTATGACGAGAAAAAATTAATCCCTTATGACGAGCAAAGGGTTAAAGGACGCGTAACCGTACGCGTCCTTTAACCCTTTGCGGTGAAGGGCAAATTCATTGCTTTAGTGTTGAAATTAATGATTGACACGGGAATTTGAAAGCAACTTTATTTGTTAATATGAAAAAGCTATATGTCACGCCAGTAGCGGCTCGTCAGGGAGTGATGCATCCGATACCACTAAAATTTAACGGAATATTTCATATTATTTATTCGACACATTATGTTGATTAAATAAAACTAAAATAACCATACAATTTTAGTGGTGTGAATAAATTGATGCAGCACCCCCTGACCAGCCGCAGCTGTTTCACGCATTCGATAAATCATATTTTTTTTTAGAAAACTTCTGGTGCTAATGTGGCGTTCGGGAATTAAATTTAAGTTATTTCATAGATATACCAGCGCGCCGCAAGGGGTTAAAAAGATTTAAGAATCCTTGTTTATTCCCATCTGTAAAATTATAAGGTATAATCTGCCTAGTTTAATCGGGCAATTTTCTTGATTTAACCCCAAATGCCGTTCGGGCAAGACAAATTTGCTTATTTCATCATTTAAAGCTTTTTGACACCGCTATTATTTTTGAGAAAATTTTATACTATTGAAAGGCGGAAGTCTTTAGACTACCGTTTACGAATATTTTATTTAAATAAAAGTGGTGTGGGTCCGCTATTATCAATTTATTGAACGGAAAAGAATTATCCAGTTAAGGGCAAAAATTAAAGGCAAAAATTATATTTTCAAAAACCGGTGACAAAATACTAAAAAATTCGCAAAAAGCCCCAATCATAAAGAGGTTACCGAGAGCCGACTGTATGTTTATTCCAGAACTCTGGTTTCATTATAGCATTTCGAAATCACGCTGAGTGTCCATATAATTGAACACTGAAAGACAAAAAGTTAAAGAAACATTTTAACTTTCACCTTGACAACATGTGCAAGTGAAATTTACTAAAAAAGTACTTAAAAATATAGTGCTGCGAATAAAATCTAAAAATAAAATTATGTATAGTAATTAAAATCTTGCGCAAAGCGTAATTAATCTGATTACACCTTGTATCGTATAGTGATCGCCTTCAGAATAGAGAGTAAAAATGTATATATAATAAAAATGTTCGGTGAGTAAGTGATATACCCGAAATTATTAAAAAAAGTATTAATTGCAAGAAAAAAAATTGTTCAAATTATTATAAAACTTTTCCCGGAAAAATATTACAGTGGATACTTTATAAATTATTGCCAAACTCTCGAACGCTGAATTCATACTTTTTATGGCTATGTTCAAGTTAATGAGTTGTCTTGACGGATGACTCTGAAATCAATGAATCGAATCTGTATCCATTGTACGTACAGCGAGCACAGGGCTAAATACTGAATTTTTCTACCGCGCTCAAGATATCATACTAGGCACAGAAAAAAACCCTGATGATAATGTAGAGTCTATGGCAGCGTTCTTTTCAAATCTCTCGCTTAAGTTTTAATATTTTTACATGATTTTTTTAATATAGGGTAGCTGAGGACAAACTAAAACCGGCCTAGATTTTACTTTTTCGATTTTGCTTATATATTTTTATATTACAATAGTTCAATTCCAGAACGGGTTTAAACCGGTTTCGAAAGATAGAGTAATTTAAAAAAAAAAAATTTGAAACCAAAACTGAAAAAGTAAAAACTAGGCCGGTTTTGTATCGTCCTCAGCTATCTTGTGCAAAAAAATAATGTAAAATATTAAAATTTGGACGAAATATTTTAAAAGAACGCCCCCATTGATTTTACATTATCATCCGGGTCTTTTTTTGTGAGCTGTAAGAGAAAATGGTGCCATTTCCTCTGACTCTGTTAATTTCTCAAGTACTTACAAGTAAAATCATATTATAAAATTTGCCATTTTCAATCTGAGCAATCTGTCGATTTACGAAGGAACAAATTTCTCTCTTTTTTTTTTTTTTTTTTTTTTTTTTTAAACCGGTGCCAAATCATTAAAAAAAATTTTAATGCTTCGCGTAGGAGTTAAGGATTAATTTTTCAAGTACTTCCACGTTCTCCGTAATGCTGTTTTTAATGTTCTATCTGCACGGATGCTTTCTTGGAATCACGGTATTTGGCGTAATTGCCAGTGCATTATTACCAGAACCCTTGGCAATATAAACTATGTAGCTATAGCGAATGTTCCATGAATGTGAGGTCCTTTATGCACGGGCAGGCACTGACCTAAGTGTGCTAATCAGGTGTTTGTTTATTATGTTCTCAACTTTTTTTTTATATTAATGATTTAATATATTTTAGATATATCAGTCTTTTTGTCGATATCTTTATGTTACAGATAGTTATATTCTTTGATATAATAGTACAATATATAAATAATGTTTATAACTAGTAAGCTCAATGCCATCAGTATAACTAAGCTCTTTTCTTTTTATTAAGAAACTAGTTGGATGTGCCAATCCCAAATTTTCCTTTAATATTTTTTTTTTTTTTAAAGTAACTCATTTTAATGCCCTAATAATTTTAATTAAATACCATACCAGCTTTGATTTTTATTTTAAATTTCTGCTTCAATCAATTACTCGGATTAAAAACGAATTTCCGTCTCTGCACGAGTCGATGAACAATACAATGATAGGCAGATTTTTTTTTAATTCAGGGAGGACTTACCTGAATTACCAAAAAATAATCATATACAAAAAAATTAGTTCAGTTCTAGAACTAACTTCATACACTTCTAAGTGGTACAATATTAAAAATGGCATAAAATTTGCTATTGCAGCGCCCCCTTCCGACGGGTGTTTTTCAAATTCAGAGATGACCAACTAGGCATAGTCATACACATACATAAAAAATTTGGTTAAATTCGATGCATAACTTCATATACTTTTGGTCAGTACGATATTGAAAATGGCACAAAAACCGCGATTGCAACGCCCCCTTCCGGCGGTATATTTTCAAATTCAGGGAGGACCAACTAGCCATAGTTATACACATACATAAAAAATTTGGTTCAATTCGATGCATAACTTCATATACTTTTGGTCGGTACAATATTGAAAATAGCACAAACATCGCGATTGCGGCGCCCCCTTCCGGCGGATTTTTTCAAATTCAGGGAGGACCGACTAGCCATAGTCATACACATACATAAAAAATTTAGTTCAATTCGATGCATAACTTCATATACTTTTGGTAGGTACAATATTGAAAACGGCACAAAAATCGCGGTTGCAGCGTCCATTCTGGCGGAATATTTCAAATCTGAAGGAGGACCTGTTTGTCACAGCCAAAAACATTCACAAAAAATTTGGTTTAATTCTATACATAACTTCATACACTTTTTGATGGTAGAATGGCGACATACACACAGACACACACACACACACAGACACACGGACAGACAGACATTTTGTAAAAACATGTTTGTTTTTTGGAATCTCTGACCCCTAAAACGTGTAAATTCGTCGAAAACCGGAAGTCGAGAAAATTTCGTTTACAAAAAAGATTACGTGGACGGAACGACATAAATCTATCAAAAATACTTTAGTATAGAAAATGACACCTTCTAAACCTTTAATGGTCTCATTAAATTACGGTTTAAAAATTTAAATTCTTTATTCCACCTTTTTTTGAAAGAAAAACAATTATTCATCTTATTTAAAGTACAAGTAAAACAATACCAGAATAAAACCAAATACACTATTTTAAAAAAATGGTGGTAATAAAACATTTCTGAATAAAATCCATGAAGATTACAGCCCGTGAATGTCTCGGGCGCGATGATTAACCTTTAGATTACGGGGTGGAACTGACAACTATTTTTATATTCATTCGTACCACAATTTAGAAGAAAAATTCTTCGTATTAGATATCTCGTGAAATTACACTGGTATTAGTTTATGATAGGGACTAGTTTTCAAAAATTGGTGCGAAAACAATAAAGAAATAGTCTCTGGGACGACATATATCCCAACCCCGTAAGCAAAGGGTTAAGTGGTTAATATAGTACTGGAACTGATGTCAATGTGGTTATCATTTATCATTTTTTTTTTTTTTTTAATTTAGATGATATATGCTTTCGGTTTTATCAAATCTTTTCTTATTTTGATAAATTGAGGAGTTTATTTTCAATAAGATTGAAATCAAAGAAGTTGCAATTAAAAATATCCAATCACCTATAAATTAACCGCTAAACTTATTTGCCCGTATGTAGTACGGGCAAGCAGACCTCGCTTGATCCATTTTTTAACCCTTTAACGTTCATTGGTTTCGCCACAAAACCACAAAATTTTAATTCCGATATGCAACACTGACACCGGTATTTTTATCTAAAAATATCCCTTTTATTATGCATGTGAAAAATCACGTTTTCTTATTTAGAAATAAATTTGTTCTTAATTACCGGTGTCATTCATTTATTTCGACATCTTAGCTATGAAAATACTTTGTTCGTTAAAGGGTTAAAGCTTTTCGATAACATCGTTTTTCGAATTACATTTCATACTATTTCATTGCAGAAATAATTAGATTAAATATAACGAATAATAAAAAATAAATAAAGAAATAATGCTGTTAATTACAGATTTTTAATTTATTGTATTTAAAAAAGAATCAGATAATAGGCTAAGTTTTCACAAGCTGGACGTATTTAATCCTTTTCGGAACAGTATGCCCAGTCCGGGATATATAATACAGTAGAACCTCCAAATAACGGATACTGCGGGAGCACAGAAACTGTCCGCTATTCGGAGGTGTCCGCTATAGGGAAAAATTGCTAAGAAATGCTTAAAGTTTCATTAATTGACTTTTATATGTCCTAAAATTCTAATATATGATTAATCAGAAATTAAAATTATTTTCTAAGCAATAAAATTGAAGTAAAATGTTACATTGCTTTATACACTGTTTATTACATTCTTACAAAAAAAATGTATTTAAAAGGTTTCCTTTAGCATTTAAAGATTACAATTTTTTTTAAGCGTGAAGTTTTAACCATGTGAACAGTTTTGATTTTCTTGAATCCTCTTTAAATAATAATTTTTTTTTAAATATCATTGCAGACTGTATTTTGCCCTTCTTAAAATCTCAAATCTTCCGGAGGGGAGTGTGTGTGTGTGTGTGTGTGTTTTACTTTTTTTTTTTTTTTTTGTAGCAGAACAATTTTCCATACTTTATCGCAAAAATTACTGTCCGCTATTCGTAATGTCCGTTATTCAGAGGTTAAAAATACAAAAATTTTGATTTTGGGAGTGGGGGATCGGTAAACTGTCCGTTAAATAGAGGTGTCCGCTATTCGGGAGTGTCCGTTATGGAGGTTTTACTGTATTAATTACAAACTTGCACGGCTATAATAATATTCGTTTTTACCGTGAAAGCTTAAGTTAAGGGATACTTAACCACTTAATGGTCGCATTAAATTACGATTCAAAAATTCAAATTCATTATTGCCACCACTTTTTTGAAAAAGAAGTATTCATCTTATTTAATGACAAGTAAAATGATACTATAATAAAACCAATTACACTATTTTATAAAACTGGTGGGAATCAAACAATTCTGCATAAAAGCCGTAAAGCTAGCAGCCCGTGAATGTCTCAGGCGCGACGATTAAGTGGTTAATGTCTCAAAAATTTGTTTAGAAATTCTGATGTCGGTCTATATTTTTCCATTTTACTGACAGAATTTGTCCACACATAAAAGGGTTGAACTCATGCATTTTGTCACCGTATCTGCATTCGGATACTATTAAACTCTATTTCCTTAAAAACACGTTTGCGACTTTAAGTAAGGCACAACCCACTAAGGTCATTGTGCTTAAAATGAGACGATTTCCCATAGTTTTGTCGCATTGAGGGTAGAATTGGCATTTTTTCAAATAAATATATATTTAATAACAGGAAATTGTTCAATGAAAATAAAATCTAATCGAAGAAATCTAATAAAATTTGCTGTGAGAGACTGCCACTGGCCCAAGGCTCGAAAAATAGCGTTCCCGGGGAACCCAGAAATCTTTTCTGGGAACGCATATTTTATCACTAAGATTCCCGGTCGGGAACCTCAGCTTTTGCTGTATCTGCTAGCAATGCCGTGGACGCATTATAGCGCGTAAATCAAGCAAAAAATAGCTCTGAAGCGGTCTGAGAGATGCGAAATTTCATCGGAATATTAAGAGAAAAGCCCGAATTTCAACAAAGGAATCGCAAAAAATAACAAATTTCGTCAAAAAAATCGTGAAAAAATGGCAAATTTCGTTAAGGAAACGGCACATTTCATTAAAAAATCATGAAAAACAACAAATTTTGCCAAAATATCGCGAAAAACGGCAAATTTCGTCTAAAAATATCTAAAAGACAAGATAATTTTAGAATTTTCAAGCCCTGCGACTGGCCCCTACCCAACGTAATGACATGATATATGGCTATTTCTATGAAATAATCTTTTACTGTGCATGCAGAAAAGATTCCAAAGTATTAATTTCATAATTTATAAATCAGCTATTTAGGGTAACTTATCTAAAAAAAATACATTCAAATATTGCAATATTGGTTACAGTCAGCTGGTAGATAATTCGATGCAAATACTTATAATAAAACGAATTTTAAAAAGTAGTTCACTCTATCAGCGCTCGCACCGTTCTTAAAATTTTCACACGTTGCTACCAGTATATTAAGTGAAAAATTTTCATGGAAGGTTCGTTTATCATCTACATCTACAATAGAATTATACAATAAATATTACCGTTTAAAAATTGTGGTAGGAAAGTATGAAAATTTTAGGAAAGGTGCAAGGCCTGCTATATCTCCAATCATTTGCAGCGTCAATGATACTGTCTTTGTGAGGATATCTGTAAAATAATGAACACGAGGTATGCAAACTTCACATTTTTATCGCCAATGTGGTTGAGTCGTATGCAAGCTCTTTTTTTTTAACTACCTTAAAAAATTCTTATTGTTTTTGGCAACATATTTATGAAATTTCAGGTCATTTAGACCAGTAAGTCTCAATATATTATCAATAATAAAAGATATAAAACCAGCAAATTAGATATTTTATAAGTAAAGAATACTATTATGTACTATTCTGTAATAATTGTGCAAACCTATGTAAAATACAGCGTAAATTTATATTTATTAAAATTATTAATAACTGCATTTAATATTAAATTATTAATTTAATTTAAACTAGTAGTTATTAAACAATTAATTCTTTTGTTATACGGTTTTACTTTCACGACTTTAAAAAAAACACCCTGTATATGATTAGGTATATTTATAATGCACAATTTATAAAAATATTATATGTGATTCATAGTCACATATGTCTAAATATCTCGCATATTTCGTATCTCAAAAATTTTAATTCAACCTCAAATGAATGGAATACTTTAAATAATTACTTCTGATAGATGTGAACTTCAAAGAAGACAGTATTTTACGGGGTTATTTTAGCATAATTACTTGTGATTTAACTCAGAAGTAAGTCACACACTTCACATTAAATTCATGCATAAAATATGAATTTGAATATATTATGACTTAGAATGCAGAGGTCCAATTTTAAAAGACTAAGTATTTTATTCACTGTAAAGATTCAATAAAGTCATTTTATCATATTATCAAAATTATAAGCCTTAACTATAACAATGTTTAAATAAATAATTTTCTAAAACTGTATGTCAATTTTTGCAGATTAAAAAAGTTCTTATGCATTCTACAGGATTTTTTTTAATGTACTTTTTTTAATCGAATGAATCAATGGAACTAACGCATGAAAAAAAACGTAAAAAAATATTTGCGCAGTAATAAATTCTCGTACAATATCTTTCAATTGAGCATTATTAGTAGTTTCACTTAGAATTAATATTTCCATCCTGTTCCAAAACAATGGTATAGGATGATTATACACTAGTAAGCCTTAATGTTGAAACGGAAGGATATCTAAACCCCTTTAAAAAAAAACCTCATGCATTTTTTAACCCTTTAACGTTCATTGGTTTCGCCACGAAACCACAAAATTTTAATTCCGATACGCAACACTGACAACGGTATTTTTATCTAAAAATATCCCTTTTATTTTGTATGTGAAAAATCACGTTTTCTTATTTAGAAATATATTTGTTCTTTATTACCGGTGTCACTCAGTTATTTCGACATCTTAGCAATGAAAATGCTATGATCGTTAAAGGGTTAAACATGTAGTTTACAGATGATTTATTACATTAGTTATAAAAATGTAACAGAAATTAAAACATAAAATTAATATAAATTGCTATACCTATGAAACATCACTCCCTCACACGCACGTACTTCCACCTAAAATTATAAAAATACCATTTCTTACTGAAATATCTATATTTACCGTAATTTCCCGTAGATAACCCGTAGCTCAAATAATTTGTTTCGCCCCAGAAAATTCATTCAGAAATTTAAGATAAATATATACCGCGATATTAAAAACTACATTTTATTCCTGAAAATTTCTGTGTCGAAACAGAATTGTTTGAGCTGTTTTTTCTACGGGAAATTGCGATATTTTGTCGTATTTATGTTTTTTGTGATGAACACTTAAAGTATTATTTCTATGTGTTACATTATTATTATTAGTATTTTGTATGCATATGCATTTTTTATTTGACAAAAAATTTGCAACTCATATTCCACATGATTCCTTCACCCAGTAACAATTATGGATATTTCAGTTAGGTGGTAGTACTGTAGGCTGAAATATTGCACGTGTGTTTAGCACATGGGCCTTACCTATCTGTAAAAGAATTTTCATCCAATCTGGAGAAAAACTTTAATGTGCAAAGAATAATTTAATGGAAGGATTGAGAAAATGTTAAGATGATAATCTCCAATCTCTCACTTACATTTATAAAAATAATTTATTTTCGAAAACTATGTTACGGACTGGTTTAATTTTCACTGAAAGAATAATTTGAGAACATGTGTTTAGTTATTATTATTATTATTATTAATTACTTTAGGCATAAAAATTTTAAAAGTTAATAATGCCCATTTTATCATTCCCTTATGTGAGGGAATGATTCTTATATGAAAAAAATTGCTCTGTTTTTTTTTTTTTTTTTTTTTTTTTTTTTTTTTTAAGTTGTAGTAAAGACATTTTTGTTGAAAATTAGATGCTCTTGGTGAAAACAAAAGCGTATTTTTAACCATATTTGTGTATAAAATAATATTTATTATGTAAAGCGTAAAGAAAAGTCAAGAAGGAAAGCAAAAATAATTTCAAATATGTTTAATTCGTTGTGTACCACAATTTATTAAAAAAAATTAAATACATAAAAATCGCGCATCAATTAGCCATCTAGATAAGATAAAAAATCCTTGATTAAAGAATTCCGGCAACACATTTTTTTCAAACTTTTTCGGCGCATCTAGTGTTAAAAATCTAATAATTATAATTTTTTAATAATTAAGCGAACCAGCTATTTCTTTTTCAATAACTCTTCTATTATTTTGTTACAAAAAAATAGAAACTTCTGATATATATTTTTTCATCACTATAATGATAAAAGCCTATTTCAATTGAATTACTCTCTAAAATTAATTCTTCTTGATACAGGCTGTGGCCTCACAAATCATTACCTTATCAAATTCAAGACTGAAATTCTAAGTTTTTATAGAATTCGATAAGTACAGTCGAGCTCTGTTACAGCGAACCCGGTTCATAAAGAAATACCGGATATAACGAAAAATTTTTTTTGTCCCGCCGTTTTCCTATTGTATTTAATGCTATTTTATCCTTTTATAGTGAGCCTCCAGAATCTTAAGAATCAGTTACAACAAATTTTCTTCTGGCCGACCATGATTTTTTTTTCTCTTTTTACTTTTCCGCTGATGTGAAAATGTTTTTCGACTCTAATTTATAAGAAAATGCATGCCGGCTGGTAAAACATGGTGCAAAGGATCGTTCCTTAAATTGTTTGCTCATTTATCCTAACATTTATCGGAACTAGGATTGGTCTCGAATGTTTAGATAATCGGCGCTTTACTGTATTGCTATTTGTCTTCATTTTTAGTTAGTTTATTTAGTATTGTACCAGTTTAGTGTAATTAATTTTAGTCAATTTAATTCATTAATGATCATATCTAATAGATTTTTTTTAATACATATTATTGAACATATAGGTATCAGGTAATAACATACATATTTTGTAAACACTAACATTTTTTAACGGTTCGGATATAGCGAACCATCTGATGTAGCGAACAAAAACTTTGTCCCTTGAAGTTCGTTATAACGAAGTTCACCTGTATATCAAATGGAAATCTGCCAAATTATATCTTATTGGAAACCACCTACAGACTCAATTTCAGAGGTTGATTGGTAAATCCCATATCATTGAGTTTTCGGCATCAGATACCATAGTAGTAATAAAACAAGTTGGAAATTGCACGTGAAGCGTAGCAAATTAGGTGCGTTCGTACGATAACGAAGTTTTAAAAATATTACTTTCATATATCAATCTCATAAAATTGTAAATAGTGAATTACAATTAAAACGCTCATATATCAATGTTCTCCCTATACCATTACGTAATGGAATACTTTTGTGTGGCCTTGTAAATCAATAACAAATGTTCTTTGCACCACAAATTATGTAAGATGTATATTATAATATGTACTTTATAGTTACATATAAATTTTATTAAGTTCGCATGAGTGTAACACGATTAAAATGCATTTGAAACATTTTTACCCATTGACCGTAATGTAGCGGAATACTTTTGATTATCCCTGTAATTGATCTATGCATCCGAGTTTCATAAAATTTGAAATAACTCGACAAAATTATGTAATAATTATGTATTTTAAATTTCAAAAGTATAGAATATATTTGAAACTTTTTCCCCAATGACCATAATGTAATTGAATACTTTTGATTGCCCCTGTAATTGATCTATGCACACAATTATCAAAAAAATTGAAATAACTCGACAGAATTATGTAATAATTGCGTATTTTAAATTTCAAACAAGTAATATGCATTTGAAACTTTTTTCCCCATTGACCGTAATAAAACGGAATACTTTTGATTGCCCCTGTAATTGATCTATGCATCCGAGTTTCATAAAATTTGAAATGACTCGACAAAATTATGTAATAATTATGTATTTTAAATTTCAAACGATTCGGTTGGGTAGTTTTTGCGTTGTTATATGCGGACGGACAGACGGACGGACAGACGGACGGACTGAACGACCACTATAGGTGCTACGTATTATATAATTACGAACGCACCTAAAAAGGGATTAAAGCTTTTTTAATTGATAAATTTAGATAAATAGCAGCGATTTTTTTTTTATTTCTTTGCACACCTGAAAAGATTAAAAGAAGCTTTCCAAGGGTATTTTCATCCTTCAAATTCAGATAATGAATAGATGAAGGATCTATTTTCTTACAAGTCATTAGGGAAATAAAATCCGTAGCATTCAGGGCAGGAACAATTTTCGAATTTATCATGAAATTTGTTTTCGAAGTGTATAATTTCTCTTATTTTTCGTTGCGTGTGCGAAATATATATGTAGAAATAACAAATAAACCCTATCAAGTCTTTACTTTCCTTTTATGCAACATATTTGTGTGAAAATACATTATCCGTGGTCTTCTTGAACAGATGAAAAAATATATAGATATCAATTGAAGTTGTTATCAATTGAATTTTTTTTATACATTTATATAGATATCGTCTGAATGTAGAATCAAACATTCAAATACAGTTTACCAATGTCAAGCCAGACATTATTTTAAATAAAATATGACCTTTTTTCCTGCTTAGCATTTATTTGAGTTCTATTTTACAATAAAATTTCCGACCTGAAAGATCCTTAAACCTTTCCAGCACACTGTGCCCGGTTTGGGGTACATAATTTTTAACTACAAACTTGCAAACGACACTAATGATATTTTAGTAAAATTTTGCTTTTACCGTGATAGCTTAAATTAAGAGATTCTTAATTTCTCAAAAATTTATTTTAAATTCCGGTGTCAGTCGATAATTTCTCACTTTACTTCAGAATTTGCCCATGCCGGAAACGGTTAACTGACCCGCGTATACGCGCAAAATTACGGTAACTTATTTTTCTAAAGCTAATCACGGAATATTTGCAATGAAAAATAAGCAAGATCTATTTCATAAAAATAATTTTATTTCGGTCTCGCATTACGAAAACTTATGTTAGTGGTCCCCAAAATGATTATCATGTCAAAAGTAGTCCGCAAGATTCCAAAGTTTAAGAAACGCAGATCTAGAATAACACATGGTTCGTACATTTACCGTTATTTTACAGATCACATACCAGTATTATTTTAAAGAAAAAGAAACCTACTTCCAACTCTGGAAATTCCGCTTTATTTAAGACGCCACACTTCTTATTGAAAAGGGCCTGGGTGGTAATGTAAGGTCTATGAGGGCGTTCTTTTCAAATATTTCGCTCCAATTTTATTTATTTTTTTTATTATTTATTTATTGCCGAAACGTCAGTGAAGGCTTACTACGGAGACACGAAATTTTTTGGTTTCTGTCTGTCTGTCTGTCAGTTTGTCAGTCTGTCTGTTCCGCGATAACTACCGCAAAAAACATCCGAAAGACTTGAAATTAAGTGTGTATATTGGTAAGGCACTCGGATTTAGCTGTATAGTTTTTTGTTATATTTTATTAATTCGTTCGTAAAATATAGAATATTTTATTTTGCGCAATAATGTTTTTCTATGGGAAATCCAACGATTTTCAAATTTTTATTTGTTGAGAGAAAATGACTCATTTGATTAATGGAATTCAACGATAAATGGATACTGAAATTTGCCAGTACGGGGCTTAAATTATTCATATTGTTTTGAAATTTTATCTATGCATATGTCAGATTTTTTAAATTATTGCTGTAAATCTTGGCCATTTTTTATAAATGTGTTCCAATAATATAAGCTAATTTGTTTTAGAGATTTACTTATTTCAAATGTATTTATTTCGTTTTCTTCATTTCTTTTAATAGTCGCTAAGCAACCATTTATCCTAATTCTTATTCTTATAATATTATAAATTTTAAAATGTGTACGGAAGTTTGAATAACATAACTTCAATGCTTCAATAGCATAACTTCAACTTTGTATCTTTGCGTATAGATAATTATAGCCAGAAAAGAACAAAGGCTATGTATTATTTATTTTATTCGAATATTTTCGTTAATAATTCTGAATTTCATTATTTTTCATGCATAACCAATCGGCATTTTTTAGATAAAATTTAATCAATTTTCTTTCCGTTGCCAAGAAAATCAAAATTTCGAATATTAATTTTTCAGCGACGATAAATTTTCAATTGAGCAATTTCCATGCGAAAACTGAAACTAAGGAAAATTTAAAAGAAAAAAATAAATATGACGTCGTATTTGCAATAAAAATAAATATACTATTTTTTGTTAAATATTAAACACTGATATTTGTTTCGTTAACATGAATTTTTTTGTCAATATGGCGACATAATTAAAAATAAAAGGAATAAAAATATTTTAAATAAAATATTTATTTGGTAAACTATGACGTCATAATTGAAATAAAAGAGGTATTTTATAGTAGTCGTTAAAAATAAACGGGACATGGATAGCAGTAATTCATGGAGTTAGAAAAATAATGACGTCATATTTAAAATGGATAAGAAATATTTTTTACGAATACTAAATTATAAGTTACATACAGATAAAAAACTTCATTAAAAACTAAAAATTAGCAGTGGAAGGCTTTTTTTGTCGGAAAAAAGGGGAAAATAAAACTGATTAATGTATTTTTGAAGCTATTTTTTTCTTTAAAGTTAAACAGAATTAAGTTTCAATTTGTGCAGATGGTATAAAAATTAAAATAAATTTTCTAAAACTAAAAATATATTTTCAAACATTGACGTTTCATTAATGAACTTTTTCAACAGAAGCGAAAATCATCTGTCAGCAAATTAAAATTTACAACCAAGAATCTACACTATTAAAATCCGACCGTATGTATGTATGTATGTAACGCTATCTCCTCCGATCCCGGATACTTAGAAAAGTCGCTTTTGTTTTGAATTGAAGGGAAAAGAATCCCGGGTTCCCGAGTTGCGCATTCGTCTCTCTGTCCGTCCGTCCCTCTGTTCGCATGTAGCAACTCAAAAACTACCCAACCGAATAGTTTGAAACATAAAATATATATAATTATTAGATGTCGAGTCATTTCAAATTTTATGAAAATCGTATGCACCTATGAATGGTAATTTATAACAATGTGATTTCAGTTGTTTTAAGAATGTTTTATTTTAAAATTAATTTTAGCTTCTTACTAACGTGTAATAAAGGTACAAGGTAAACTACAGGGCTGAAAAAAAGTTTTCAAGTATGTTTTCCATTTATTAGTGCAAATTGCTCAAAAAGAATTTTAAGCTTTTTTCTAGCTAAACTAAATTTTCCCATTATATAATATGTATATCAACTGACAGATCAAATACAGGGTTGTTCAAAAACATTGGAATACATATTTGGCTATATACCCCTTATTTCCCTAATTAAAAAAGTATTGTTAAAGATTTCATGAAGTGTTGGAAAGTGCTTCATAATCTATGATTAACGCATGATTTTTCTTACTTGTTTAATATAAAGGGAAATTTCTTTCGAAATAGAAAGTACTTAATTTTTATATTTTTGATAGCTCAATTCTTTTTTTAAACAATTTGTATTGCACTAGCAGATGCATTTAATGTATTATGATTACAATTCTCTGCTAAAAAATTTAAACAAGTAAGTCACAAAGTCTCTAAACGAGCACACATTTTGTCAAAGCGGGCAAAAAACATAATACATAAGTGGGCAGAATTCACAACAAGTAAGAAAAATCATTCGTTAAGCATAGATTACGAAGCACTTTAAACACTTCAAGAAATCTTTTACAAAAGTTTGTTATTTTGGGAAATAATAGTGTATAGCCAAATATACCCAAATATGTATTCTAGTTGGATAAATTCGAAAAAAAAGTAAAAAGAATATTTCAAAACGTGAGGCAATACAAAATATTCAATTTCCCCCATCTAATTTAAAAACTTAAATATTCGGCGGAAATTTTATTAACTAATTGCCGAAACGTCAGTGAAGGCTTACTTTGGAGACACGAAATTTTTTGGATTCTGTCTGTCTGTCTGGATGTCCGTCAGTTTGTCAGTCTGTCTGTTCCGCGATAACTAACGCAAAAAACACCTGATTGGCTTGAAATTAAGTGGGTATGTTAGTGAGGCACTGGGATTAAGCTGTATAGGTTTTTGTAAGATTTGATTCATTCGTTCGAAAAATATAGAATATTTTATTTTGCGCAATAATGCTTTTCTATGGCAAATCCAATGATTTTTTAGCTCACAGGCTATCATAGCCTGAGAGCTTATGTGCCCGCCCGTTCTGTATGTTCGTTCGTATGTGCGTAACGCGATAACTCATGATAAAAATATCCGATCCTCTTAAAATTTTGTATGTAGGTTTATCCTGACAAGGCGCTTCCCTGATTAGTTTTTGAAGTTCATTCGATATGTATAAGAGGGGGAACGGGGGGCTCATGCCCCCCGTTAGTTGATATAAATGGGATTTTCATGCAGAATTAAGTTTTCAAAATTTGGATTAGGATCATTCTGATGAGGCGATTCCGTGACTGTTATTAGGTGTTCATTGAATAAGTATAAATAGGGGGAACAGGGGTTCTAATCCCCCCCCCGTTAGTTGATATAAATGGGATTTTCATGCAGAATTAAGTTTTCGTTCAAAATTTAGATTAGGATCATTCTGATGAGGCGATTCCGTGACTGTTATTAGGTGTTCATTGAATAAGTATAAATAGGGGGAACAGGGGTTCTAATGCCCCCCCCCCCGTTAGTTGATATAAATCGGATTTTCATGCAGAATTAAGTTTTCGTTCAAAATTTAGATTAGGATCATTCTGATGAGGCGATTCCGTGACTGTTATTAGGTGTTCATTAAATAAGTATAAATAGGGGGAACAGGGGTTCTAATGCCCCCCCCCACGTTAGTTGATATAAATGGAATTTTCATGCAGAATTAAGTTTTCGTTCAAAATTTAGATTAGGATCATTCTGATGAGGCGATTTCGTGGCTGTTATTAGGTGTTCATTGAATAAGTATAAATAGGGGGAACAGGGGTTCTAATGCCCCCCCCCGTTAGTTGATATAAATGGGATTTTCATGCAGAATTAAGTTTTCGTTCAAAATTTAGATTAGGATCATTCTGATGAGGCGATTCCGTGACTGCTATTAGGTGTTCATTGAATAAGTATAAATAGGGGCAACAGGGGTTCTAATGCCTCCCCCCCCTCTTAATTTATATAAATAGGTTTTTCAAGCAGAATTTTCAGATTTCGTTCAAATCTCTGAATAGTTTTGGAAGTTTAATGGTTAAGTATAAAAGAAGGGGATAACTCCTTTTAAATTATATAAATGCTAAATGGGTTTTTATTAAGAATTATCTAATTTGCTCTGAATTTTGGATATAGATTTTTTATATGATAAAGCATGTCTTTGATAGTATAGGAGGTTCAATGATTAAGTATAAAAAAAGAGGAAAGGGGAGAGCTGTTTCCCCTTCTTAATTTTTTTTTCGAACGGAATTAACCCTTGAAAATATAAGGCTTTAATGTACAATTAGTATTTGTAGCCTGTGCGCTCAATGCCATCAGTTTAACTGGGCAGTATTCTTTATAATTTCTTTTTTCTTGAGAGAAAATGTCACATTTCATTAATGGAATTACTTACTTGGAACTAGCAAAATTGAAGCACCATTAATTAGCATCTATCATTAATTCAGAAATCCAAATATTTGTGTCGAAAATACTTTTACACAATTAAAGTAACCCTTTTTAACTAAACAAAATTGTTGTTAATTAAAATTAAAAATATATTATAAATCATATAATAATGAATTGAAAAGCATGCCTTCTTTAAACCAAAGAAGAAGCATTTGCAACAAAAATGGCTAATTTCATACAAGCCATAATTGGTTCTTTTTCCTAGCCACTACTGTCATCTAATAGCATAAATCAAAGTTATAATATTTAACATAAATGAGCATATAACTGGTATATGGTCTTGCATTTTTAAAAGACTGGATATAAATCTTATTTTAGGACATGTTTAGGATGTGCCAATCACTGGTTCATGCCAATTACTGAGGATGTTACCCTACATTTATTTGACTTTTTTTTTTAAGCGAATGACTGGCAGATTTTTAAAACTATTTCTATAGATATTTAGACTCACGCAGTATACACAGATATACAAATATTCACATTTTGCATGTGTGTTTTTTTATACACGAGTACATATAGATGTAGTTATACGAGTACATGTACACAGAGTACACACGAGTACATATAACACCATAAAGATAATTAAAACATTTTAATACAAATGAAGTGAATTTCAATGGAATTAAATATTTATTGCTAACACAGACTGCAGACTAAAACTCAAATAAGATATTTTCTGATAAATGAATACTCTGTACTTGGCATAAGTGACAGAAAATATGATTTATAAGACCATATTTTAAACATATCACGTTCTGCTTGTCATTAGATATCAACACTGGTTAGATTAATCTGTAGCAATACTCGAAACATAATATCGATCATATTTTAATATTATCACAAACCCTAACGTGACACAGTTGGTTTCATTGGTTACTAAATAATACGGTTATTGGACATGGTATGAACTACTTCTAACCGTATACTGGGAAGTATTATGGAAATTCGCGATAGCATTATTTATAAATGAATTGGCGCGGCTACACTGTTAAAAATCTGCAGCATTTTATCCAGTCATTTGACCGTTTTCTACAAAAAAGGTAAAACAACCGTCTTTTTACGTTATTCTGAACATATTATTACCAATTTTATGGTCAGAATAGAGTTAAATTACGGTTATGTTACTGGTTTTTCAGAAAACGGTGAAATGACTGTACAAAATGCTGCAAGATTTTTAACAGTGTAGATATAAAATAAATGCATGACAGTGGTTTTAAATAGTTTATTACGTAGACGTAGAGTGAGTTTCAAAGCGGATGTATCGTGAAGTAATTTGGTCTTTTTATTTATAAATCGGTATATTTGTATTAGAAATCACTAATGAAGAAACTTTGTTTATATAACAAAGAAACGATGGTCAAATATACACATATTCACATTTTGTGTGTATGATTTTTTATATACAAGTACATATAGAAGTAGTTATTCGCCATAAAGATAATTAAAACATTTTAATACAAATGAAGTGCATTTCTATTTCAATTTCAATAGGATAAAATATTTATTGCTAACACTGAATGCAGACTAAAACTCAAATAAGATATTTTCTGACAAATAAATACTGTATACTTGACATAAGTGACAGGAGATATGATTTATAATACCACATTTTAAACAAATCACGTACTGCTTGTCATTAGATATCTACCCTGGTTAGATTAAGTAGTAGAAATACTCGAAGCATAATATCGATCATATTTAAATATTATCACAAACCCTAACGTGACACTGCTGGTTTCATTGGTTATTAAATAATACGGTAATTGGACATAGCATGAATTACTTCCAATCGTATAATCAGAAGTATTATGGAAAGACCCATACTGTTATTAATAAATGAATTGGTTTGGTTAGATGCAATATAAATGCGTGACAGTGGTTTCAAGTAATTTATCATGTGAAATATGTTTCAAAGTGGATGGATAGTTAAGAATTTCCTGTTTAGTTTTTTTTTAATTCAAAAATTGGTATTTATATTAGAAATTCATAAAGAAAAAAAATTTCTTTATGTAAAGAAGAAGTGACAATCAAGAAAAAAGAACAAAATACTTTAAGAAGTTTTGCAATAATTTCAAACATACTGATGAGAAAAGAATGGGCAAACTGGTAATCGAGTTATACGAATTGAATATTTGCAACTGAGCGAAAATTTTTCCAGGCCGGGAATCGAACTCAGATCTTTGGCTTACAAGGCGAATGCTTTACTCTTTAAGCTAACTGGGCGGACAACTGGTGAGCACATTTAGCTGTGATAACCTTATTGGTAATAACATTTGGTCTGTTATTTAGACAGTTCAGTGGAATAAACCGCAAATAAAGGATCTCCATATAAACGAAGGGGACGTAGATATACTATTATTTTAACACAATATAAACTGATTTGTTAAGTTAGGAGAATGTGAAAATAAAATTAGGCTTCTTCAACATTTGTGCCCGAAAATCCATAGTCACAATTAATTACGTATTTTTCGACTTCGTTTTGTTTAATCGAAAAGCGCATGTCATTTGTAGCTGGTTTTGTTTAATTCGACATTCTGTAATATCATCAAAAGTAGATAATAGTTATTTCTGGAATAACAAAATAAATATACTCATTAAATAAAATAATAGGAATATTACCATTCGAACATTCTCGGTTTGAATTCAGAATATCTAAACAATAGGCTAATAATCTAAATTTGGTTCGAGGACAATTTGGGAGCCATGCTTTTATATCTTATGTACAGTATACTATTACACCAAGATCTAAAATTCTTTTACACTTCATTATAGTACGAACGCACCTCATTTGGTATGTTTAACGTGCACTTTCCCACTTGCTTATTTCTTATTCGATAAATCATTAATGATGATTAACAGCCATCAAGAAACCTTATTATGATGCATGTAATATTTTTTTTTCTTAAAACTGAACAATAATACATGCTTACACTATGCTGCGAATACTTAGTGATTTTTGGTAAATAAAAAAAAAAAACCCTATCTTTTCGTAATTTATTCCAGCTGAATATATTATAGTAGTGTATTAAATAAAGTAAATTCAAGATTTAAATGATGTGTGTCTATTTAAGGGACAAATCTGCTATTAATTTATATGCTCGATTAAGTCAGCTAACTGCTTACTTGTTTAATATAAAGGGAAATTTCTTTCGAAATAGAAAGTACGTAATTTTTATATTTTTGATAGCTCAATTCTTTTTTTAAACAATTTGTATTGCACTAGCAGATGCTGAAGCAGACTAGCTAACTGCATAGCTGCCAACATCTTCCGCTTTTTCGGCCCGGAAAAATTTTATAGTAAATTTTATCAATTCAAATCGCTGTAATATGCCGATTAATTGAGGCAAAAATTTTTGTTAATTTTATCCGGGACATACAATTAGAAGAGTTGGCAGCTATGTAACTATCTTTGATTTAGTATTCGAGATGGACTGTTCTTAATACAATATAAACTGCTATTTATATGATATTCGCCGGGTAAAATCTGCACAAATTATGCAGTTAATAATTCACTAATTGCATTACACTAAATCATGAATAGGAGCTTTATTGTTAGTGTTGCATGAAACCGTAAACCGAGTTCACTTAAGCATGAACAATGGACTGTATGATACACAACTGATTTGCCTACTTGAATTGGCATCATAATTCGAGATTTATTGCATAGATGGTAGCAGTTTGTAGTTTGTATATAGATCAAAATATTAAAATAGTTTACAAATGCAAATCATGATAATGTGCCAATCTATGAAGATTAAATTAATAAATACGTTTTCTTTATACAGTTTGTCCCATGTTATTGATAACTAATAGCTAACTACTAAACCGATTGTTTTAGACATGTAGATAGTTCCCGTTAAAAAATGTCTCAATGTACGTATAAAAAAATCTATGTTACGAAATTTTAAAGTTTTTACATAACACGGATCTGAAAAATTATATTTAGATAAAGTCTATTTATGCCAAGCAATAACACTTTGCGGTCGAGCATCGAAAAGTAGCCACTCAAAGTTATCCCCTTGGGAACTAGCTACACTCCTCCAAAAGGCTTAAGAAATATTTTATTCCCACCAGTAAAATCTTACTGTAAAACTTGCTGTTTAAAAATCAGAAAATTTTTTTGATTTACTAAGTCACAAATTTCTGTCTTTAAAAAGCGGTGACAAAACGTTAATTATTTCTTAAAAGGCTCCCATCACAAAACGGTTAAATATATAATTTTATTTTTATGTTCTATTCATACCATGATGCTTTGAAAAGACATTTATTCGTAAATTTAACTAGCACATC
This sequence comes from Maratus speculifer, assembly GCA_964019185.1. Classification (NCBI taxonomy): domain Eukaryota; kingdom Metazoa; phylum Arthropoda; class Arachnida; order Araneae; family Salticidae; genus Maratus; species Maratus speculifer. The sequence continues at coordinate 209,116,572 of OZ025300.1, read as the reverse complement.
GCATAAAAGTACAATTAAAAACGCTTCTTAAAAAAGTGCTGTCATCCAAATACGTTAGATTAAGCGATAGGTGCCTGTGTCTTGGAAGATTGCTTCGAATGAAAACCCCTTGAAGGGCAAGCAATAATGGTTTATTTAAATCCTTGGGGACGGGCGAAACGTGTACGTTCCGCAAATAGGCTTAAGAATCCTTGTTTATCCCCACTAGTAAAATTATACTATAACAAGTTGGAAATTGCACGTGATACGTAGCAAATTAGGTGCGTTAGTACGATAACGAAGTTTTAAAAATATTACTTTCATATATCAATCTCATAAAATTGTAAATAGTGAATTAAAATTAAAACGCCCATCAAACAATGTTCTCCCTATACCATTATGTAATGGAATACTTTTGTGTGGCCTTGTAAATCAATAACAAATGTTCTTTGCACCACAAATTATGTAAGATGTATATTATATTATGTACTTTATAGTTGCAAATAAATTTTATTAAGTTCGCATGAGTGTAACACGATTAAAATGCATTTGAAACTTTTTTCCCTATTGACCGTAATGTAATGGAATACTTTTGATTGCCCCTGTAATTGATCTATGCACACAATTATCAAAAAAATTGAAATAACTCGACAGAATTATGTAATAATTGCGTATTTTAAATTTCAAACGATTAAAATGCATTTGAAACTTTTTTCCCCATTGACCATAATGTAATGGAATACTTTTGATTGCCCCTGTAATTGATCTATGCACAAGATTATCAAAAAATTTGAAATAACTCGACAGAATTATGTAATAATTGCGTATTTTAAAATTCAAACGATTAAAATGTATTTGAAACTTTTTTCCCCATTGACCGTAATGTAATGGAATACTTTTGATTGCCCCTGTAATTGATCTATGCACACGATTATCAAAAAATTTGAAATAACTCGACAGAATTATGTAATAATTGCGTATTTTAAATTTCAAACGATTAAAACGCATTTGAAACTTTTTTCCCCATTGACCGTAATGTAATGGAATACTTTTGATTGCCCCTGTAATTGATCTATGCACACGATTATCAAAAAATTTGAAATAACTCGACAGAATTATGTAATAATTGCGTATTTTAAATTTCAAACGATTAAAATGCATTTGAAACTTTTTTTCCCATTGACCATAAAGTAATGGAATACTTTTGATTGCCCCTGTAATTGATCTGTGCATCCGAGTTTCATAAAATTTGAAATGACTTGAAAAAATTATGTAATAATTATGTATTTTAAATTTCAAACGATTCGGTTGGGTAGTGTTTGCGTTGTTATATGCGGACAGACAGACGGACAGAAGGACGGACTGAACGACCACTATAGGTGCTACGTATTATATAATTACGAACGCACCTAAAAATTGCTGTTTAAAAATCAGAGAATTTTCTAGATTTAGTAAGCCACAAATTTCTGTTTTTAGAAACCGGAAACAAAACATTAAAAATCTTTTAACCCGGGAGGAAGCGCGTAGGGTCTAAAAGACCCGGAGTGTGTTTGGTTTTTAAAATTGTAACCTCTAATTTTTTTTAAAGTAATCTTAGACTTATTTTATCGCAAAATTTGTAAGAATTGTCACCGTCTTAACCCTTTAACGTTCATTGGTTTCGCCACGAAACCACAAAATTTTAATTCCGATACGCAACACTGACACCGGTATTTTTATCTAAAAATGTCCCTATTATTTTGTATGTGAAAAATCACCTTTTCTTAATTACAAATATATTTGTTCTTAATTACCGGCGTCATTCATTTATTTCGACATCTTAGCAATGAAAATGCTATGATCGTTAAAGGGTTAATAAAGTAACTGTTATAGTTTGATTTTATTAATGGCAAATTTAAAATCATTCATAAGTGCGCGTTATCGCGGGTTAAAACGCTCCCATCGCGAAACGGTCAAATTCATAATTTTATTTTTATGTTCTATTTAAACCATGATTCTTTTAAAATACATTTACTATTCGTAAATTTAAGTAGCACATCGCATAAAAGTACAATTGAAAATGCTTCTTAAAAAAAGTGCTGGCAACCAAATAAGTTAGATTAAGCGATAGATGCCCGTGTCTTGGAAGATTGCTTCGAATAAAAACCCCTTGAAGGGCAAGCAATAATGGGTTATTTAACTCCTTGGGGACGAGCGAATCGTTTTCGTGCCGCAAATAGGCTTAAGAATCCTTCTTTATCCCCATTAGTAAAATTATACTATAAAAACTGCCTTATTCAATCGGAGCATTTTCTCGATTTAATAATGCACAGATTTCTGTTTTTGAAAACCGGTGACGAAACATTAAAAAATTTCGTAAAAGGCTCCCGTCGCGAAGACGTTAAGGTTACTTTCAGACAGTATTTACAGGGACATACAAAAGGTTTCGTATACTTATATAGTATCTGCGGTACTGCATACTATTACACCATGATCTGAATATTTGAAAAAATTTGTCATAGTATGAATGCCCCTCATTTGCTATGTTTAGCTTGCGCTTTCCCACTTATTCATTACTTATTCGCCTAATTACTAATGTTGATTAATAGCCAGTTAGAGACCCAAATTATATTACTTGTAATACTTTTGGGAAATATTTTTTTTCTTAAATCTGATCTATAATTGATACTTACCCTATACTACAAATACTTAAGCTTTTCGAAAGGTACAAAAAAAAAAAAAAACGGTCGATTTTTATAGTATAAGAGACGACCGCACAAAAACCGCGTAAAATGATATCAAACTATAAACAATTGAACTATTTTATAAAACTGGGGGAATCAAATAATTCTGAATAAAAGTCGTGAAATTTGCAGCCCGTGAATCTCTCGGCCGCGACGATTAAGTGGTTAATTTTTGGATTATGCAGTACTTTGCTTCCGACAGACAAAGGTCACTGGATTCCTCTATTATTACTCTTCCATAAAATAAAGGATTTTTTCTTGTGCTCGATGACTTAATGATATGCGCGGTCAGCTATTGGACTATTACGTCTTTTATTCAAGTTTAAAAGTTTATCGTAAGTCATTAAATAGTGTAAATTCAAGATATAAATGATGCATATATATTTAAGGCACAAATCTAATATCAATGTTATATGCTCGATTAAATCAGCTAACTATCATTGATTTAGTGTTCGAGATGGACTATTCTTAATGCAACGTAAACTACTATTTATATGATATTCGCCAGGTAAAATCTGCCCAAATTATGCAGTTAATAATTCCCCAATTGTTTTATACCTATGCATGAATAGGAGCTTTATTGTTAGTGTTGCATGAAACCGTAAATCCCAGTTCACTTAAGCATGAACAATGGACTGCATGATACATAACTGATTTACCTACATGAATTGACATCATAATTCGAGATTTATTATTTTGATGGAAGCAGTTTTTGGTTTGTATATACATCAAAATAGTAAAATAGTTTACAATTGCTAATCATGATAATGAATGCTATTTTAATGGTAACTAATATCAAACTAAAAAACTTATTGTTTTAGATATATAGTTCTCATTAAAAAAATTTCAATGTACGTATAAAAAAAAAATCTATGTTATGAAGTTTTACTTTTTACATAACACGGGTTACATTCAGAATTATTTATGCCTAGCAATTAACAGTTTGCGGTCGAGTGTCCATAAATAGCCACCCAAGCGTCATACCTTTCGGAACGAGCTACACCTATACGTGCCACCAAAAGGCTTAAGAATCCTTGTTTAACCCCCCCCCCCCTTCTTTCCCACCAGTAAAATTTTACAGTAAACTTGCCCTAATATAATCAGAGTACTTTCTCGATTTACTAAGGCACAAATTTCTGTTTTAAGAAACCGGTGACAAAACATTAAAAGTTTCGTAAAAGGCTCCAATTGCGAAACGGTTAAATACATAATTTTATTTTTAAGTATTTTTCTTCGTAAATTTAACTAGTAATTATACAAAAGTACAAGTGAAATTGGTTCTTAACCTTCCTACCCTGTTCAAATTTTACTCATTCTTGATAAAAACATTTCACAACAGAATTGTTATTTGAAACATTTTAATATAGTTAATTGACTTATTTCTCAAAATCAAAAATTTGACTTTCTTTATGAAAAAATTTGTGGTTGGATTCGTAAAAAACGAATTACAGTTATGGGTCGATTAGACCCATTCAGGGTAGGAAGGTTAAGAAAAAGTGCTTCCAACCAAATAAATTCGATTAACAGATAGATGCCCGTGTCTCGGAAGATTGCTTCGACTGTCAACTACTTGAGGAGGAAGCAACAATGGTATTTTTAAGGTTACTTCCTTTATAACAGAAAACAAACAGTATTTACAGGGATATACAAAACGTTTTAATTACTTATATAGCACCTGAAGTACCGTATACTATTACACCAAGATCAAAATATTTGAAAAACTTTGTTATAATATAAATGCCCTTCATTTGCTATGTTTAATGTGCGCTTTCCTACTTATTCATTTCATAATCGCCTAATCACTAATGTTGATTAATAGCCAGTGAGAATCCTTATTAAATTACTTGTAATATTTTTTAAATTTTCTTTTCTTAAATGTGATCAATAATTTATGCTTACCCTATACTACGAATACTTAAAGGGAATTTCGATAAATAATAAGAAGAATAAACAATCGACCTTTACGTCTTTTATTCTAGTTGAAAAGCTTATCGTTGAAAAGTCTATCGTATAATCATTATATAGAGTTAATTCAAGATTTAAATTATGCATATGTATTTAAGGGACAAATCTATTATTAATGTTATATGCTCGATTAAATCAGCTAACTATCATTGATTTAATATTCGAGAAAGACTATTCTTATTTCAATGTAAAATCACATAAATATCAGCTACTATTTATGTGATATTCGTCTGGTAAAATCTGCACAAATTATGCAGTTAATAATTCCCTAATCGCATTAATCTAAAGCATGAAACGGAGCTTTATTGTTAGTGTTGCTTGAAACTGTATATCCCAGTTCACATAAACATGAACAATGAACTGCATTGATTTGCGATTTGACTGCACAATTGGTTTGCCTACATGAATTGGCGTCATAATTCTAGATTTATTGTAGAAATTGAAGCAGTTTATGGTTAATGTATGTATCGCGATACTTAAATAGTTTACAAGCGCAAATCATGATAATATATTAATCTATAAATATTAAATAAAAAAAATAATTTTCCTTTGTAAAGGATATCTTACTTTATTTTTTATCAATTTAAAATTCCGAATCAGATTGTATTAGACATTCAGAAATATTTCAATGTATATAAATGAAACATTTTTTTTCAAAGTCTCGAGGTTTTAATGTTTTTAAGTTACACGGATCTTAAATGTTATATCTAGAAAAACTTCATTCTTGCGGCTTCCCTAACAATAAACATTTTCCGACGAGTGTCTCCAAATAGCCTCCCATGATTCTACTTTTCTATTCTATGCGTACCACTATATTTTAAAAGTTCATTCTTTTGTAAGTTTTTCTGGAAGATGATGTCAAATTGCAAGTAAAAGTGCATTAACCCTTTACGGCATATTGAATCCGGTCTGGGATACTTAATTTTAATTCCAAACGGCAGCATTATTATTTTAATAAAATTTTGCTTTTACGATAAAAGCTTAAATTACAGGTTTAAAAATATCTAAAAAAATCGTTCGTGAATTCCGGTGTCAGTCGATAATTTCTCATTTTACTAAGAGACTTTGCCTGTGCCGGAAAGGGTTAAAAAATATAAAAAGTGCTGTCTGTGCCTGGGAATGATGTTTCCACCGTTAACTTTTTCTAATTCTGTGTTTCAGTATTTGGAAACCACACATGATTGCAAAGTATCACAATGACACAAGAATTCATGTATAATTATTTTCCTTTATTACGTATGGGAAAAATGGCCGGTTTTTTTTTATATATTTTGAAATAAATTTGTTAGTAAATTCCGGTGTCAACAATTTCGCAATGTCGCAATGAAAAAACTCTATTCAGAAAGCCTTACAAGTTTAAATTGTAGCAACTGAATTTTCCTACAGCCTTAGTTACCGATTTATAATATATTGAATTTCATAAGATTTCAAATATTTCTGACACTAAAAAAGGGTGAAACGCGTTATTGGGGCATGAAAATGTTGAAATATCTTTAAATTTATAAAACTTTTTTCGCGTATCAAAATGTATATACTCCGGTACTTGTCAGAGTATATAGATTGTTTTAAAAATATCAGTATGTCTCTAAATATAGCATTAACACGCAGGAGCAGTATGAAAATTATAAATTAATAATTTTTGATAAACAATTATTTCGTCTTTTCGTATTTTATTCAAGTTGAAAAGTTTATCGATATTCATTAAAGGAAACAAATTTATGATTTAAATGATATATAACTATTAAAGGACACAGCTATTAATGTTATTTGCTCCTTTAAATCAGCTAATTCTCATTGATAAAGCATTGGAGATAGATAATTCTTATTACAATGTAAACTGCCATTTATATTATATTTGCCTTGTAAAATCTGCACGAATTATGCAGTTAATAATTCCCTAATTGCATTATTCTAAAGCATGAATCGGGGCTTTATTGTTAGCATGAAACCGTAAATCCCACTTCACTTAAGCATGAACAATGGACTGAATGATACACAACTGATTTGCCTACAAGAATTGGCATCATAATTCGAGATTTATTATATAGATGATAGCAGTTTATGGTTTTTATATACACCAAATTAGTAAAATAGTTTACAAATGCAAATCATAATAATGTGCTAATCTATGAAGATTAAATTATTTTTTAGACATGTAGTTATCATTAAAAAATGTTTCAATGTACTTATAAAACAATCTCTATTACGAATGTTTAGAGTTTACATAATACGGGCTTTAAAACGTATATTTAAAAAAAGTCGATTTATGCTTATCACTTAAAACTTTGCGGTTGAGTGTCAAAAAATAGCCACCCAAGCTTTATCCCTTTGGGGTCCAGCTACACATATACGTGTCGCAAAAAGGCTTAAGAACCCTTATTCATCCCCACCAGTAAAATTTTATTGTAAAACTTGCCGTATATAATCAGAGTAATTTTTCGATTTACTAAGCCACAAATTTTTTATATATTTAGAACATGGTGACAAACTATCAAAAATTTCGTGAAAGGCTCCCATCGCGAAACGGTTAAATACATAATTTTATTTTTATGTTCTATTTGTACCACGATATTTTCAAAGTATATTGATTCGTAAATTTAACTAGCAAATCATGTAAAAGTACCATTGAAAATACTTCTTAAGAAAAAGTGCTTCCAATCAAATAAATTCGATTAAGAAATAGATGCATGTGTCTTGGAAGATTGCTTCGACTGTCAACTGCTTGAGGGGCAAGCATTAATGGTTTATTTAAGGTTACTTCCTGTATAATAGAAAGCAGATAGTTTTTATAGGGATATACAAAAGGTTCCGCATACTTATATAGTATCTGAAGTACTGTATACTATTACACCACGATCTAAATATTTGCAAAACTTTGTTATAGCATGAATGTGATTCATTTGCTATTTTTAACGTGCACTTTTCTACTTATTCATTTTTTATTCACCTAATCACTAATGTTGATTAATAGCCAACGAGAATCCTTATTATGCTGCATGTAATATTTTTAAAAAATATTTTTTTTCTTAAATCTGATCAATAATTTATGCTTACCATACACTATGAATACTTAAAGAGATTTTCGATAAATAAATAAAAAAAAACAATTGACCTTTACGTCTTTTATTCAAGTTGAAAAGCTTATCGTAATACATTAATCTCAGTAAATTCAAGATTTAAATGATGCATATCTCTTTAAGGGACAAATATACTATTAATGTTATATGCTCGATTAAATCAGCTAACTATCATTAATTTAGTATTCGAGATGGCCTATTCTTATTACAATGTAAAATGTTATTTATATGATATTCGCTTGCTAAAATTTGCACAAATTATGCAGTTAATAATTCCTTAATTGCATTGCTCTAAAGCAGGGGTGCACAACCTCTGGCCCTCGGGCCAAAATGATACCAATATTTTTATGCAGAATAATTTTCCTTATAGTAATGACAGAAACTTTGACATTAAAGAAAAGAAACTCCGCTTTTCAAATATTCTGGTGGCAAACGATTTTCTCGTTAAAAAGGTTGTGCATCACTGCTAAAGCATAAATCGGAGCTTTATAGTTAGTGTTGCATGAAACCGTAAATCCCAGTTCACTTAAGCATGAACAATCAACTGCATCATACACAACTGATTTTCCAATATGAATTGGCATCATAATTCGAGATTTATTGTATAAATTGTAGCAGTTTATGGTTAATGTTTGTATCACGATGTCTAAATAGTTTACAAGCGCAAATCATGATAATGTAATAATTTATAAATGTTCAATTAATAAATATTTTTTCTTTAGAAAGGATATCCCACTTTATTATTGACCAATTTAAAATTCCGAAGCCGATCGTATTAGACATTCAGAAAAGTTTCAATATACATAAATAAAGCATATTTCCAATGTCTCGAGGTTTTAATGTTTTTACATTACACGGATCTTAAATCTTATATTTAGAAAATTTTTATTCATGCCGAATCCCTAACAATTAACATTTTCCAACGAGGGTCTCCAAATAGCCATCCAAACATTATACAGGGTGATTATAATTACCCTGTACCTCTAAAAAGCGAACCACTCGTTAGAATGGCGTCAGAATTTAACAGCGTATTATTGAAGAAGGGGGAAAGAACATGAACCAAAAAAAAGTTCCAAATTTGAGTGACAGATGGTGCTGTAAGTGTCAGTATATGTAAATTAAAATACCTGGCATGCGCAGGACAATTTCAGGTGTTATAAAAGCGTTGGGTAAACGGCGTTTCTCGGGATGCTTTTTATGCGGTTTTTGGCCTCGGGACAATTAAAAACTGATTTTTCCCATCCGATGCGGTACGACCTTGCCGTGATGGACGGGCTCACGTAACTAACAGTATCACACGCGTACAGTCATGCACACTGAACAATACAGTTGGTTTATATCGTGTAACTTACGCCTTAGCCGTTGTTTTAAGATTTGTCCTTTATAGTCGAAATTCTGACGCTTACAGCGCCATCAGTCGCTAAAATTTGGAACATTTTTTTGGTTCATGTTCTTTCCCCCTTCTTCAATAATATGCTGTTAAATTTTGACGCCATTCTAACGAGTGGTTCGCTTTTTAGAGCGTTTTGAAACTCGGACTTTAATTATAATCACCCTGTACATATAACTTTATTTTTATAGTCTATGCGCACCACTATATTTTAAAAGTTCATTCTTTAATAAATTTTTCTAGATGTTAGTGTGAATTTGCAAGTGCATTAAAAAATACATAAAAAAGTGATGTCTGAGCCTGAGAATGATTCTTCCACCTTTAACCTTTTGTGTTTCAGTTTTTCAGTTTATCGAAACCACACATGGTTACAAAATGCCACAATGACACTAGATTTCTCATGTGAATTATTTCAATTTATTACGCATTGGAAAATAGCCGTTTTATTTTTTATATTTTGAAATAAATCTGCTAGTAAATTCCGGTGTCAACATTTTGGTAATGGAAGTACTCTATCCCGAAAGCGTTAACCACTTGCGGGGCAGTGGTATATCTATGAAACCACTTAATTTTAATTCCCAAACGCCACATTGGAATCAGAATTTTGGTAAAAATATTTAAGGTGTATTGAATGCGTGAAATATAGCTTTTTCTTATTACTTACCCATCATACGTAGTATAGGGTAAGTCTTGCAATCGTTTTGAAAATCGAAAATTTTTTTTGATGGATTTACACGTTTCAGATAGTGGAGATTCCGAAAAACATATTTTTAGAAAAAAAAAATTGCCGTCCGTCTGTCTGTCTGTCTGTAAACGCTCTATCTCCCGAACAAATTGAGATAGAGACTTGAAATTTTGTATGTAGTTAACATGTAAGAATGGGACGAAGCCTATTTAATATCAGTAACCTCGATTATCCGGAACTATTTTTTTCGGACTCTCGAAAAATTCGTTCTGATGAAAGTTACATAAAAATTTTCGAATTTTTTTGTTCTAAGGAATGGACATAAAAGGCAATAAAATAACAGACATTTTGCTATAAAACAAGGTCGATCGGATTATTAGTTGCCGAGATATTTGTAATCCTGTTTTCCACATTCTTCGATTTTTCATGACCCTGTATTTCATTCAAATTTCAATTCAGAGGTATATTTTAATTGGAAATAAGAAGCTTAATCCGATGCAGTTAATTGTCAGTTAATAAAATTATTATTTTTGGAGTTATAAGGATATTTCTTTCACGCAGTTCGGTACTACTTGTGTAGTTTGGCGTTTTATATAATTTGTCGAAATTGATAATTAGCAGTTCTTTAATATAGCATTACTATGTATATTAACAATATTTAAATTTTGTTTATGAATTGCAATGCATTCTATAAATAGTTTTCACGTGTTTTATTTTCATATACATATCCATGATGGGTAAGTATTACGGTGGCCCCCAACGACTAGTTTACAAATAAAGCTGTTTTCAAATTCTAGTGTCAGTCATTGATTTCAATACTTAAGCAATGAAATTACACTGCACCGCAAATGGTTAAAAGTGTAAGTTGTAAAAACTCAATTTCTCTATAACCGTATTTACCGATTTATGATCTGTTGAATTTTATAAGATTTCAGATATAGTTTTATAAGATTTTTGACACTAAAAAAATGTGAAATGCATTATTGGGGCATGAAAATGTTAAAATATATTTAAATTTATTTTATCATAAATCCTTTTGTAGTATAAAAATTAATAAACTTCGCTACTTCTTAGAGTATGGAGATTGTTTTAAAAATATCAGTATGTCTCTAAATATAACTTTAAGACACAGGGGTAGTATGAAAATCATAAATTAAAAAATTTTTGTTAAACAATTATTTCGTATTTTTGTATTTTACTCAAGTTGAAAAGTTTATCGATATTCATTAAATGAAACAAATTTATGATTTAAATGATACTTAACTATTAAATGGACAAAGCTATTTATGTTATTTGCTCCTTTAAATCAACTATTTATTATTGATAAAGCGTTCGAGATAGACAATTCTTATTACAATGTAAACTGCCGTTTATATGACATTTTCCTGGTAAAATCTGCACAAATTATGCAATTTATAATTTCCTAATTGTATTATTATAAAGCATGTGTCGGAGCGTTACAGTTAGTATTGCATCCAACCATAAATCCTATTTCACATAAACATGAACAATGGGCTGCATCATACACAATCGATTTGCCTAAGTGAGTCGGCATCGTAATTTGAAATTTATTGTATAAATGGTAACTGTTTATTGTTAGTATATACATCACAATATCAAAACAGTTTACGAATGCAATTCATGGTAATGTACAAATATATATAGATGAAATTGTAAATAAATTTTCTTTATAAAGGATATCAGATTTTTTATTGATTAATAGCAAATTATGGAGCTGATTGTTTTAGTCGTGACAATTTAATTTAAAATTGTTTTCAATATATAGAATGTCGCAAAATTTAAAATTTTATTTGAAAAACATATAAAGCTGACAGAATAATTAATTACAAGAATAGTCAGAATAACTCAGAAAGGTTTTTTTTTACTGCTAGCTTAGTAATTTTCAACATGAGATTCTTTCGTAGCATGAACTGTGTTGCCAGATGGGCTACTTTTTTTAAATTCAGATTCTTGATTGGCACCACTTTTTACAAATGATAAAATGTGCCTTATTCAATGACATGATGATTAAAGCGGAAACAAATGTTAATTTACCCTGTCAAAAAAAGTGGTGGCAATCAAGTAATCTGAATTTTAAAAAGTAGCTTAATGGCAACACTGAGCATGAAGGGTATCAAGACATTATTCAAATTAAATTCAGGATTTTTTGCTTTTAAGTGTTAGATTTTGATCAATATCTACCAACTAAATCAATCGTTCAATAATTTCTTCAAGTTTCAGTATCGGATTTGGACACGTTGAGATGTTAGACATATTCCAAAAGGTTTGCAATTTTTGAATATATGAAATCTATTTTAATTGTATTTGTGTTGCGAAGCACCAACTATGACAAAAAACAAATTATAAGAAAAAAATCTTGTGTTTATTCTATCTATTGTTGTAAAGAGTTTTGCTACAGGGCCAGGTTTTGTACGGATCCTGGAAATTCTAGATCATTAAAATCTTCAGAACCAGTAATTTCTTAAGAAAACTTTCTGCTCTAACAAGGAAAATATTTTGCTTGAACCGCATTTCTTTTTTTTTATAATGAAAATAGTGCTATGTTTATAGGGGAAAAATGCATCCTGTACGAATCCTGCTTTAGCCATTTTAATATTTTTTAATAAAATTTACATATTCTATAGCATTTTTTGTGACATCATTTATATTCATTTTAAACCCTTAACCCTTTAACGATCAAAACACTTTCATTGCTAAGATGTCGAAATAAATGAATGACACCGGTAATTAAGAAGAAATATATTTCTAAATAAGAAAACTTGATTTTTCACATACATAGTAAAAGGAATATTTTTAGATAAAAATACCGGTGTCAATGTTGCGTATCGGAATTAAAATTTTGTGGTTTCGTGGCGAAACCAATGAACGTTAAAGGGTTAACTGGTTTGCCCAAATGGCGTTCGGGCAAGACGAATTTGGTTACTGCATCATTTAAAGCTTTTTGACACCACTATTATTTTTAAGAAAATTTTCATACTACTGAAAGGCGGAAATGTTGTGAATCCGCTATTTTCAATTTATTAAAAGGAAAAGAATTAACCAGTTAAGGGGTTAAAATGTACTGTTTTTTGCAAAATTTTCTTTTATGAAGAGAATTCATCCAATGAACTTCATTGGACACAGAGCAGAACATTCGTGACTGTAGATACTTTTTTTTGAAGTTCATGGAAATTGACTATAGTGTTCTCCCTGTAAGTCTTAAATTTTTTTTGCCGAAAATAGATTAAAATTTGCTTTAGGAAAGATATTTAGAATATTATCAATTATTATATTGCTCACCTACAAGAAAATTGACCCAATTCACAAAAATTCCTTTTAGATTTTTTTTCCACTGGTATATCTGCCATACATGCATCTTGATACAGGAAAAGTTTCTTAAACCCTTTCGCTCTCCCACTATTGAATGATGTATGTCGCTAGTCATGTATGTTACTATATCTACCAATTTGTTTCTTAAATTTTAAATTAACACCACAAATATTTAGTTGGTATTTTTTTTAATGTATGGATTTTAAAATATTTATTAAACCAAAATAGAGTTAAAATTTTCAAGTAATAATTTGGAATGTGTAAATTAAAATGCTGTAATCTATTAACATTCGTGCTTTTACATACGCAAGTTATGATTATTTGAGAAAGAGAAAATGCAGAACATTTCAAAATTGGCACCACTTTTTAAAAGACATAGGCGCTTTTACATACGCGTTGACAATAAATGCAAGAAAAGTGTAGTGCAAACTATATTTTTTTAATAGTGATACTACGAGAATATAAAAATAGTAGTTTTGCGATCGCGGTTTTGATATTCGCTGAATCTAACCGCTGAGAATGTTAAGGGGTTATTGTACAGCTAGATGCGCAAGAGGTTAACTGTAGTTTTCTGAAAAAATCGCTTTATTTTGTTATATGTGATCACAGAAGAAAATTCAAATAGAGCTCATCAGTGGTGACGTCACAGCTCCAGAATTCGGGTCAAAACAAGCCACAGAATTCAGAAAAGATAGAAATGAAGTGTGTTGTTTTATCGTGACGCTAAAAATTCAACCCTGAAACGGATAAACAAGTTAAGATTCGGTCCAAACACTTGCGGATCGCTTTTAAAACGTCACCCAGTTCAATGAATTCAGCCTTTGAACAATATCTGATTTCATATTGGAAGCCTTTTTGATGGTATATAGTGCATCTCTAGCACACTCTAAACTCGGTTGGTTTGTATTGACCCAGTTACCATGGAAATGCGGGGTTGAGTTGTCTGTGACGTCACACTGATGAGCTCTATTGTGGGTAGCAGTAAAATTATTCAGCATTTCATTCACCATCTAAGTCTTCAGTTTAAATGAGTATACACTTTTCATGACGCAGAAGCAAGTCCAATAATTTCATGTTGTATAAAAATATGATAATATTTATTACCTCTGACATAGAAGTTCGGTAAATGAATTCAGAACGACCGATCTGGCAACACTGGGGAAACAAAACGATGCACTGCATAGAGGCAAGTGTTGACCATCTTCCCCTACCGTTGTTCAGCTGAACGTCGTTAATGTCCTGTGTAAGTCGTGCTTTACTAAGTGCTTTTTCACAGTGTCGATTCTTAACTGAGAACAGGAAAACGAACGAACAAAAGATCAGCTTAAAGTTTGGTTTTAAGCTTTGCAAGACACCGAAGGAAATTCGTGGGAATTGGTTGTCCACAGTGAACATCCACCATACTCGCCAGTTCTCAGTCCTCCAGAGTTCTTCCTGTTTTCACCACTCAAACTCTCGTTGGAAGAGATTTGACCATATTGCTGACATCCTACTAAACGTGACGAAGACTTTGAACTCCATCCCAAAGGAAGACTTCTTGCGAGTTTCCCAGGACATGTATTTCAGCAGTGCATAGTTATGGGAGAAGACTATTTCGAAGGATGGTATGGTAACTTTGGTTAATATTTCATTTACATTAATGTTACAGGACTATTGACCGAACTTTACTGTCAGAGGTTGTATTTACCACTTGCGTGATGTTTACTTTTGTCGAGATGTCAAAATTCTTGTGGGGGAGCATTATTATATAACTGTAGTACTTAAGTAAATATGTTTTTTCTCAATTATATCTGCAGAAGGGGATTTACTTAGTATTCAGAATACTCCCGCAATACGCTGCTCAAGAAAATCGATGGTAGTTATATTGTTATTGAACAGAAAGTTAACTAAAATTGTTAAATATCGCTTTTTATTTTCTTCTATCTTCAATAGAAGAAAGCATTGTAATCGAAATTTTTTCGACTTCCGGTTTTCGACGGATTTACACGTTTTAGGGGTCAGAGATTCCAAAAAACATGTTTTTACAAAATGTCTGTCTGTCTATGTGTCTGTGTGTCTGTGTGTCTGTGTGTCTGTCGCCATTCTACCATCAAAAAGTGTCTGAAGTTATGCATAGAATTGAATCAAATTTTTGTGAAAGTTTTTGGCTGTGGCAAGCAGGTCCTCCTTCAGTTTTGAAATATTCCGCCGGAAGGGGACGCTGCAATCGCCATTTTTGTGTCATTTTCAATATTGTACCGACCAAAAATATATGAAGTTATGCATCGAATTGAACCAAGTTTTTTGTGTATGTGTATGACTATGGCTAGTTGTATCGCCCTGAATCTGAAAAAAATACGCCGGAAGGGGGAGCTGCAATACCGAATTTTATGCCATTTTCAATATTGCACCACATAAAAGTGTATGAAGTTAGTTCTAGAACTGAACTAAATATTTTGTGTATGATTATTTTTTGGTAAGGCAAGTAGGTCCTCCCTGAATTTGAAAAAAAAAATCTGTTTATCATTCTATTGTCTATCGGCTCGTGCAGAGACGGAAATTCGTTTTTACTCCGATTAATTGATTGAAGCAGAAATTTAAGATGAAAATCAAAGTTGGTAAGGTATTGAATTAAAATTATTAAAGCATTAAAATGAGTAACTATTTTTTTAAATATTAAAATGTATGTATGAGATAGAAGAAAATTTTGGGATTGGCACATCCAACTAGTTTGTTTTAAAGAAGCAAGGGAAAGCATGTTTATTTGTGAATATTTTAGCACCATAATATTACTCATATGGCAAGTTTATCGCGAGAATTGTAAATTTTGATAATAAAACCAGCATATTTTCCCACATAAATAAAAACTTTAAATAGATTTTTTTCCATGTTTATATATTTCACTTTCTTATTTTAAAAGTACCAAGACATTGTTGTATTTGAGAAAGAGATTTTAAAATTTTTGTACAAACTATTTATTATATACAGTGTCAGAAAAAAATGACACTTGCAATTTTAGACGTTGTGCTTAATATCTAGAAATATACATACGGAATTATTCTGAAACTCCAAGTGTGTAAACATAATAGTACAGGTTATATATTTTCGCGAATATATTTCCCGAAATCCCATAACAAACCTTCAACAAATTAAAAAAGAACGAAGATCTTTTGCATTATCCTGTCAAAACTAATGTAGCAAATCATTTAAACTGCAGTCTATGATTAAGTGGCTTATTGTAATAAATTGTGTTCATTTTTATGAATATAGCATGTGCACTCTATGAGAAATTAAGGTTTTTATAAAAACGATCACAAATTTTGGCAAGTTTCTTGATTAGAATTTGCAGAGTTCTCAATAGGTTTACTAAATAAGGTTTCAGTGCGCATGCGTGAACTCAATCAAAATATAATTTGCATTATATGTTAGCCAAATGTATAGATCAACTTTTATGAAAGTCCCAAAAGCATTTCTTGAAAATTATCATCTATAGACTAAGATCAAAGTCCGTTCTTTCCAAATTGAAGCAAAAAGATGAGAAGATCTGTCCAAATATTATAAAACGTGCAATATTGTGTAGACATTAAATCTATGGAATGTGGATACAGCCACTTATCTTTTTGCTTCATTTTGAGAATAGCGGATTTTGATCATATTCAGTCAACGATAATTTCCAGAATTTTCAATCTATGTTTATGAGACTTTTATAAAAGTTGCTCTATACATTTAGCTAACATATTATGCAAATTATATTTTAATTGAGTTTACGCATGCGCAATGAAACCTTATTTAGTAAACCTTTTCATTTTTCCCACAGTTATTAATATTTTTTAAATTTTGACTGCAAGGTGCTATGTACAATGTTGCTTCTCATATTTTCTGAAAAGAACATTGTTTTTTTATTATAAACATTTTATCAAAACATTTTATTAAAAACATCTTATTAAAAACGTTTTTTATAAAACCTTAATTGTTCTTCGAGTATACATGACATATTCATAAAAATGAGCACATTTTATAACTATAAGTCACTTAATCATAATCTACAGTTTGAACGCTTTTGCTGCATTAGTTTTGACAAGGTTATCCAAAAGATATTCGTTCTTTTTCAATCTATTGACGGTCCCTTATGGGATGTCGCGAAAATATATAACCTGTACTATTTTGTATACACATCTGGAGTTTCAGAATAATTCCTTATGCATATTTCTAGATATTTAAGAAAAAGTATTTTTTTTTCAACATTATATGTGATAAATATGTGTAATTAGAATTAAGTTTATTGTTATTTCAAAAATAACAGTAAAAGTACAAGAAGATATGTTAAGCTCCATCTTTTTACACTACATATATAAGTAAAAAAATATTGTAAATGTAATCTTAGGTGTATCTAAAAATCTACGCACACTCTTGATTAACCCGCGAGTAGTCGCGACTTTTTTCAAAACGTCATTAGTCGCGCTCGGTCTTTTCGCCGCTGGCCCCCTGCATACCAAATATGTAAAATAAGAAATATTTTTCACCTAATATACGAAAAAAACATTACAAAGAAGATATAAATTAGCAGTTTTCATAAATTATGCATTTTATTCATTAGATCTGGTGTATTTGGAAAAAGTAAAAATGAACTGACATTAGTGATTTTTACATACTTTTTCGCCAACTTCAAATTTCTTTCTAAAAATGTACCTGAAAGAAAAACATAGGTTTCCTGTTATTTCACTAAGGTGGTCGAGAAAGCTTCAAAGTCAGCTACATGGTAGATCTCCGTTGTATTTGTAATGTGATATAAGTTAGGAGAAGATAAGTTATACGGGCGGCGAAAAGACCGACACACGACTACTGACGGGTTAAAAAGCATTTAAAAATTGAAAAAATGGGTAAAAATTTTATCTTTTTAAAGAGTAATAAGGATTTTAAAAAGTTGAAATTTTCTTAAATTTAAAAAAAAATTCTGTTTAATTATGCGCTAAAAAAATTAACCATTTGGAAAATGGTTGTTGCATTCGGTCTAAAGATATCTGATACATACTTGAATCCTTGTGATGTCCAATTTTTATTCGTTTTCTCATTGATCCTTGTTTAATGGCCAAAAACCGAATACTTCTCTTGCCACGATGACAAAAATGTATTAAATCTACATAAAAATTGTTGACTCAGAAACAGGGATGAGATTTCCGCTTTTTTTCACACCAGTAAAATTTTAGAGAAAATGGTATATTTTTAAATCGGAACATTTTTATGATTTAACCCTCTGGATCCCAAACCGCCCGAGATATTTTAATTCGTATATCTCCATTCCCACCAGAAAATTAAAACGGCAATATTTGTTTTAATTAATGCCAGTATATACCGTATTTAAATAAAAGGAAATTAGCCATTGAATTTTTCTGGTGTTAAACTAAATATTCTATTTCTAGAATGTATTCTATCATGGGATTTAAAGGGTTAAAATAACAACATTTTCTCTAAGATTTTACTGGTGTCCAAAAAAGCGGAAATCTCATCCCTACTCAGAAACAAAATGAGATATAGCTTTGAAACAAATTGCATTTAAAAGTATTTTTTCGATATACAACGGAGTAAAAATTAAAAATGTGCGATGTTTACAAGATTAAAAAATTGCAGTACCGAAAATTCTAAAACTGAAATTTTATTTAAAATTTGTTTATGATTGGTACATAAATATTAATGTTTAATCCATGGCATACGTAATATATGATTCCATTATTACGCAAACCACGTTTTGATCGTCATAAAAATCATATTTATTTATATTTATTTTTAGTATAGAATTTATTGTTATATTATGTCTAAAATTTTAGTCTTTGAAAATATCATTCCGATAGTAAGTTGTAATTTCGTCACCTGAGAATAATAAGGTTCTATCTGTGCTATTGAAAAAATGACTTACCTATATGGAACGGTTCTCTTTGTATCTATAAAGGAAATTTTGGATTAAAATAATGCCTTATGATTGTAAGATCATATTTAAATTATATATGACATCATTTTTATGCAAAAAGGCCTTCATAGATACAAATAGAACCTATGTATGTCGATAAGTCATTTTTTCCAAAAATACACATAGAACTTTATTATTCTCGGGTGACGATTTGTTAAATTACATTTTTTTCTCAAAATTTACATTTAGTTGAATATACAAATGCAATGAGTTCACCATTTCAAGTATATTTTATAAAATAAAAAATATTGTTAAAAAGGTAGTATGCCTTCTTAATAACTTTTATCAAAATATTTATTTCTTGTCGTCATTCTTACCAAAAATCTAAAACGACAAAAAAAGGGTAAAACAAAAAATAATAAACAAAGAAAAAAATGAGGTATAACAGACTTTTTTCCAATTTTGTCGATAACCATTAAGTCTATTCTTTATACAAATATTTACAGTATCCATATAATCTAAAATTATGTTTAAATATTATAATCACATCAAAGAATCTACAAATATGTGTAAACAAATGTGTTTACATTAAAAATTACGATTCTTCTTTTATCGTTAGTTTTCACCATATTAATCACACAAAACGTCTTATTTCATAAAAAAAAAAAAAAAAAAAAAAAAAAAAAACTAAGCAACATTTTTCATTTTTTTTTTTCAGAGCAGAAAGTCTAAAAAAAAACCTAGCTTTCTCGAAAGTATTTTTTTAAGTTTATAATGAAACGCCCCTTTATAATTATAGCTACATATGTTGGGAATAAATAAATAAACAAACATATAAAAAAACTGAAAAAAAATATAAAAGGAGTTTTCAGTTTTTTAGGTAGATTTCTAAGAAAACAGATAATTGATAAATATTTGAAACTTTTAACGCTTTACTCGAAAATCGCGATTATATTAAAACTTTTTCTCCTATTTATTATAAATATTCTCGTTTTTTTCGTTTTCGGTAGACATGTGTAATGACATGCTCAGAGAAATACTGGTAACGTAAAATAATGATGAAAAAAGTTATTTCATGTTAAATTGCGAGTCAATATATTTTGTATTTTTAATTAATAATGCACTGTATAGCTTTTCTTCGACTTAATTGCAAGAATATGTTTATAAATAAAGTCTATTGTTATTCTTAATCCTTTGATTGACAAGGAATTGTCTATCTGTAATGCTGAGTGTCCCCGGAAAATTTGGAAGATTTTTATCCCAAAATTAGAAAAAGCTATTTTTCAGCTTTTTCTAATAAAATTATAAAAAGACAATTTTATTAAATGGTTTTGGTGGAAATCATAGTCAAAATTATCCCACCACCCCTGAAGGGGTGAAAAAAATTTTCGGATTCGTTTTTTATGTATTTAATAATGGCTAATTCCTTTTTTTTTTTTTTTTTTTTTTTTTTTTTGTAAGTGTACTAGCAAATAGCTCTTATACTTGTTGATTACCGTTTTTTTTCCGAAAATTTTACATGGCGTTATGCAATTAACGAGATGTCTACGATAAAATACATAAAAGTTTTCCGCTGTAGATTCTGGTAGCTAAAATCTGGGTATGTAACTTACACGACAGGTAGTTATGGAAGTATTCTATTATAAGATGCGTATTATCCATTTCTTTAAATATTTCTTACTTTATTTTTTTAATGTTGCAGAAGTATTATGTAGTTGCTAGCAGAATCTCCGACGTTGCTAATGGATAGTTTCATGACTTTTTTTTAATAGTGTAAATGGAATAGCTGGTAATTGCTATGCTTCTTGTTCACCATATTTTTTTTAAATGTTTGCTTGGCCTTATCCAATTCATGAGATAAGTTCATTAAAATAAGTGATATTTTTCCGTTCTAAAATAGTGGTAGTCAAAAATCGGAGAATGTAACGTACGCTAAAATAGCCTATTATAAGCTTTTTTATACATTTCTTCACTTTACATTTTTAAATGTTGAAGCAGTGGTACATAATTAATAGCAAAACCTGCGATTTTGCTAATGGTTAGTTAGATGAGATTTTTTAGTGTAAATCACATAGATACTACTGCTAAGCTTGTTGGTCACCATACTTTTCAAAAAGTTTGCTTCGTCTTATTGAATTCATGAGATATCTGTGATAAAATAAGTCACATTTTTTCATTCTAAAATACTGGTAACCAAAAATCGCAGCATATGATTTACACTACAAGTACTCATACAAAAAACCTAGGAAATTGTGATTTATTTCATTGCTGCGGCCAATAAATTATGTCAAGTGCTATTTACATGACTATTTATATTTGGAGAAATTATATGACATCTAATAAAACAATTGGCTAGGTATACCCTATATTTTTTTATTGTATCGTCCATAATCAGAATTGTAGCCAATACCAATGACCATTTATCGTATAAACAACAAAGCATGATCACGAAAATGCAATTGACAGCTTGCCTTCAACATTAAATCCAGAACTAGATTTAGATATCAGTCCATGCATGTAAAAAATACAAAAAAATCGTTTTCACAGGGTAAAAAAAAAAAAAAAAAAAAAAAAAAAAATCGACTTTGACAGATGCAGATTTCGTGAAATTAAACATTTTACATTGTGTAAATGTGATTATATTTCTTAATTGATTACAGCTCTTGTAATTTTACTAAATTCATAGTGATAAATCACTGGGGATGTCATGGAGATACATCCTGGAGGAGAAATTATAGAATTAATTTTTCTGTCAATCTTGTTAATAACTTAATAATAACTTATTCTCGAAATAGCTGATTTTCTCCGCCGACTGTTGACAAAGATTGTTTAAGGATAATCATATATCTTTTAGAAAACATACAGAAAAGAACTCATGGCATTCCTGACATAATGACATTCATATAAAAAATGTTTAATTTTACATATGACGACGCAAATTTTCTGTTATAAACGGGGTTAGCATAAACCATTCATCGGGTTTTCAAAAGACTGTTTAGACGTCGCACTGTAATTTAGCCCCAGGGACGAAATTCGGAATGCTTAATCATGAAAATTATTTCAAAAAAAAAAAAAAGTTTAATATAAAAGAAAAAAATTAAGTATAATGAAATAAATAAAACAAAAAAAAGTTACAATTATCATTCAAAATGAAAAACAGTTTAATATAAAGCAAAATGAAAATAATATAAATATAATACAATAAATAAAACAGATAATATAATAATAATGAACAGATAATATAATAAAATACAATAAAATGAAAGAAGTTTAAAATAAAATTCAAAAGAAAAATAAACATTTACTTAAAAAAATTAAAACACTTTTAAAATATTTTTATTTTTATTTAAAGAAGAAAACTATTGTCTTCCTTGATCATTGTGGTTAGTGCTACAAAAGAAGCAAGATAAAGCATTGAAAAAAAAGAAGTTATAATCGTATCTCTGTCTCCTCATTCAAAAACAAAACAATTGCCACTTCTCAGTGTCGCGTTTATGTTTCCTTTATAAAGGTTCTATGTCGAACCAATCGAGAATTCGCTGTCAAACCAACCTGGTACAAACGTTGAGAATATACAAACAGCCACTTTTCAATGGAGCCTACCGGCTTGCCTGATCAACTATATGAATCAGTCAAGTTGTTACTGCCGTCAGGCCTAATAAAATCAGGGAAATACTTGACACCCGATTACATGAGAAACATTTTCCCGCATAGGTTCATCAACATTGAGCACTGGATCTCCTCATAAAAACAAAGTGGAATATTCTCATGCAAAGAAGAAACGCTAAACTTAAAAAATATATCTGGCAACAACCATTAACAAAATGAAGGGGTAGAATTAACCGCGATAAATATCCTAACGTGATCTAACCAGCTATTCTAATGACGACACTTACTCTTTTGTTGACATTTCTTATGATGATGATAACAGGCTATAATTATTGCGAATATAATGCAGAATGCCCTCTGGACTAGAGGTGCTTTTCTGCTGAAAAACATGGAGAACAATGGGTTTGGTGCCTTCAATCATACACTTAAGCCACACGAAATATTCTTAGAAGGTTCAGTGGCATTCAGCAATGGATCTCTCATAAAAACTAAGTGAAAGATTTTCAGGCGGAAAATATAATCAACTTTAAAAAAAAAAAAAAAAAAAAAAAAAAAAATTGGCATTTATTATTTTTAAGGGGAAAGGGAAGAATCAACCGTTTCAAGTTTCCAGATGTGACCTACCCAGAAATTCTGATGAAATAAGGACTCTTTTGTTTACACTCTTTATAGTGATGACACTAGTGATAATGATGGCAACATTGATGCAATGTTACCCTATCTGCTTAACCCTTTGCGGCGCAGTGGTTTCATAGATATACCACTTAATTTTAACTCCCAAACGCCCCATTCGCACCGCAATTTTGTTTTAAAAAAATACCGTTTATTGAATGCGCGAAATATAGCGGTTTCTTATTTACAAATAAAGTTGTCTTCAAATTCCGGTGTCAGTCATAAATTTCAACATTTAAGCAATGAATTGCCCTGCGCCGCAAAGGGTTAAAGCGTTTTTCTAACGATAGACATGCATAGCTGCCAAATCTTCCGCTTTTTTGGCCCGGAAAAATTTTATAGTAAATTTTACCAATACAAATCGCCGTTATTTGCTGATTAAAAAGGGCAAAAAATTCTGTAAAATTTTTCCGGGCTGAAAAATCAGAAGAGTTGGCAGCTATGGACATGGAACGCAAAGGGTTCAGTGACTTCATTGATGCATCTGGTGACACAAGCTATGCTCAGGGGCCAAAAACAATGCACAAATTGTATACGTCTGTTTCAAAAGTTAAAAGCGATAATAAAATGCGATAAAAATATTTGTTGGTCTAAAACTCATGCGGTTTGCCGAGAAATATTTAGCATAGTATGGGCTTCTGTATGATACCAAGAGAAAAAACAGTTAAATATCTAGACAATAAAAGATTTTATTGCAAATAAGTACATGGAATTTTTGTATATTGCTTGCTGACACAGAGAAAGACTTACCGTAATTTTCCGAGGATCAAACAATTCTTTTTCAACCAAGAAAATTTATTTTGTAATTGAAGGCAAATATTTACGACGATCTAAAGAATTATATTTTATTTAATAAAATTTCTGGATCGAAAAGTGATTCTTTAATCCGCGAATAATACGCAGGAAATTACGGTAAATGCAAAACGTTAAAATAATTGCATGTGCGCTTTTTTGTATCGAAATCTTGCGTTGTGTTAAGAAATATAAAATTATTCCATAAAGCTATCGAAATTTGCGCCATCTATTATGCACTAATTTTTAATGGTTCTTACAAACCCCTGTACCACATTGAATATTTTTTTCTGGAAACTGGATGCTTCTCCGTCCCAAAACATATTTTTTTATTAATATTTTGCTTTCATACCAAACTTTTAAAATATCCGGTATTCATCATATATGTATGGTAATGATCCGTTAGGTTATTTTTAATTAGTACATTTCTTTGTGTATAAATTTATTGTAAAAAACAGAAATTTAATTGAATTTCTTACACATTTACAAATAAATTTTGATTTAGTTATAAATTAATGGAATTATAAATTATTGTATGATTTCAGGGGTACGAAATTGGCAATTAATTTTCTTTCTTTATTTTATTTTATTTTGCTATTTATATTGCTATATATAGCGTTTGAAAAAAATTGTAGTGTTGTATTTTTTTGTACGATATTTCCGTGTGTTTTTATGTGCGTGGCAGGGATCCCAAATGGTCCGCAGACAGAACATAAATATTTTCTTACAAGAATTTTTCTTTTTTTAGATTTTTCTTACAAATTGCACAGAAACAAGCTTCGGGAATTGTCTTTTGTGCAAATTCTGTAGAAACGTATCATGCAATTTTCTATTAACCCCTTGAAGGGCGGTGGTATAAAATATATACCACTTAATTTTTATTGCAAAATGCCACATTGGCGCCAGAATTTTAAAAGGAAAATCTAAATTTAACAACTATGAGAAGAAAACCATTTATCTGTTTTGAAATAAATTTGTTTTTGAATTCTGGTGTCATTTAATCATTTCAGCATTTTATGAATGGAAGTGCTTTGCCCCTCAAAGGGTTAAATAATATTGTGTTCAGTTCGTGGACTATTAGGGAGCCCTGGCGTAGGTACCTATTCTATGTAAAATCTAAATTTCGTCGATTTTAACTGAAGATTAAAACCTTCAAGGGCTTAAAAGTGACAGGGGGGACGAAAATAGAGCACTACTACTTGATACGCGTGGCTGAGAGTCATTGATTCGTCATCCTGCCGATCTCGCTTTAATTGTGCTGTGTATGCTTTTTACGACAGAGAGTCTAAAAATGTTAAATGCAGTGTGTACATATAACTACTATGTTTCGTTTACCGAATGACATGGGAAAAATATAACAAGTCTAGAATTCAATTCGTTACTCAAATAATGTATTTTTAAAGGAAAGTCTTTTGATGTATTTATAGATACTTACACGATAAGCAATCTTTTCTCGGTTCGTCCTAGTCCTATTATCCATCAACACGTGCAGAGTTGAGAACTCGAGTCCTGCTTAACCAGCTATTTACAAATAGCTTAATCAATATCATGATTCTACTCTAATATTTATAAAATTTCGATTAATTTACTAAAGGAGAAATTTAAGATCAAGCATGAGATTTCCACTTTTTGCACACCAGTAAAATCTTAGAGAAAAATCTGTAACCTTCTTACCCTGTTCATATTTTACTCAATCTAGATAAAAACATTTTACACCAGAATTGTTATTTAAAACATTTTAATATACTTATTTGACAATCGGTTAATTAAATTTCTTTATGAAAAAAGTTCTAGTTCAAATCGTATAAAACAATTTATAGCTATGGGTCGATTAGACCCATTCAGGGTAGGAAGGTTAATATTTAAACGGGTGATTTACAACAACAGTATTTTCTCTAAGATTATATTGGTGTCAAAAAAAGGCGGAAATCGCATACCTGTAAGTTCAAAGTTTGTATGGTATTGAACTAATAATACTGAAGTACTAACATGTATAACTACTTTTTGAAGTATTAATATGTATATATGAGGAAAAAAGAAAGTTTCGGGATTGGTATATCCAGCTAGATTATAATATCTATCGTTCTTTTTATTATAAATGAATTTCTCATAAATATTTTACTACTTAACGCGTCCTCAGTCTTTAAAAAAGGCAGAAAAATAGAAAGGCTTAACATTATTTTTCTCACATGAAGAAAGCAGTTTTTATTTGAATCTACACTGCGAGACTACAATGCCAGTAACACGAAAATATTTACTACATTCTTACAGGAGTAAAACTTGGCGAAAACACTTGTTTTTTGTACACGAAGAGCAGTATTGCTAACTATTGAAAGTAAACTGCAAATGACATGAAAATATTTACAATATTTTTTTAAGTGAAAAACTTTTGAAAATATTTTTTTCAAACCATTCACTAAACAAATATTTATATATATATATATATAAAAGATTTCTCTATCTTGTTTTTGTGTACTAATTGATATTGGGTTACAAAAAATATTGCATTCTTATGGGCTTATTTTTTAAGATAATTTCCTTAAACTGCCGCTTCCAAAAGATGAATTCCTTAGTAATTGCAAACTAAAAACTTTTTTCTATTTATTAAGGTATCAATAGTAAGACAGAAAAAAATGTAAAAAGCACTCGGAAACAAACATGTAAAAAACGGGTTGAATTTTGTTTTTTAGTTTCATCAATAAAAGATTCCGACAAGTATTTTACGTAATTAAAAAGCGATAGAATTTTTAATTTTTTTTCTCAAAATAATAAATTTGGAAAACTATTTTGTCTTAATTATGACTGTTTTTGGGACACAAAATTGTGTATAGTTTATAAAGTAATTTTTGTAAGTATCGATGATGTAAACATTGATTTATTTTTTTAATTTATGAATGGATGATAGAAGATAAATGCTTCATTTTAATAATTTTTATACCGTTTTCTTCTCTTACTTAAAGGCTTCTCTGTTTTGCACATACGTGATACGGACAACGTGTTCTTTCTAATCATGATTTGCCTGAATCAAGTACGGGCATTCATATCCCAATCATGATTTATTATTCTGAACTGAAAGTTTTTATTGTAAATTTTGTGCTTTTTAATCGGAGCATTTCTCTGATCCAATTAGGAAAAAAATTCTGTTTTAAAAAAAACCTGTGATAAAAGATTGAAATTCTATAAAAGACATGAAAAGAAAGGGCATTATTTGAAAGCTTTTACAAAAATATTGATCAGTTAACCCTTTCCGGCACACTGTGCCCGGTCTGGTATACCTAATTTTAATTCTAAACTTGCAGAAGGCACCAATAATATTTGAGTAAAATTTTGCTTTTACAATAAGAGCATAAATTAAGGAATTCAAAATATTTAAAAAACTCGTTTGTGAATTCCGGTGTCAGTCGATAACTTCACATTTTACAACAGATTTTGCCCGTGCCAGAAAGGGTTAACCCTTTAACGATCATAGCATTTTCACTGTTAAGATGTCGAAATAAATGAATGACACCGGTAATTAAGAACAAATATATTTCTAAATAAGAAAACGTGATTTTTCACAAGCCATTTTGCCAAGCATTTTGCCAAATAAAAGGGATATTTTTAGATAAAAATATCGGTGTCAGTGTTGCGTATCGGAATTAAAATTTTGTGGTTTCGTGGCGAAACCAATGAATGTTAAAGGTTAAGTGATTAAATATTGCAAAGCACCAACGTATACATCATTTATTGCATGACAAACTAAAAAGAACTTCTTAAAACACCATATTTTTTTTAAAAACGCAAAATCTTCAAAAGAACTAGTCTCTCTTCACAAGATCGAATGAGCACGTCCTACCACATTAGAATCAGTAGCAAAACTGACAAACAACAGATGTAGTAAAATTCGACGTATAACGGTGCACCAGTATATGAGGTGTTCGGGAGTCAAACCGCTTAACTTTATCACATGAAAATGCTCATTTTAAACATTTAAAAGTATTTATCTATTACAAAAACTAATATTTTTTCACCATATGTTAATTACATTCATTTATTCTTTTATGATCAAGGGTAATTCATAAGTTCTGTAAGAATAAATAGAAAAAATTCAACCTCATCATATCATTAACAAATTTCTTAAAAAAAAAAAAAAAAAAAAAAAAAAAAAAAAAAAAAAAAAAAAGTTTGTCGGATTGATTTTGGAACGGCTCATATTACGCGCACCTAGTATTTCAGACCTTTTTTTTAAAGGTATATTTGCGATATAACACCCACCCTTTTCTTTACAGAATAATCTAGAAAGTTTGGACATAGGCGATGATCTGATCTTTTGAAGAAGTTCATTCTAAAATTTACCTAAGTTTTCAAAGAGTGATAAACTGAAGTCATAAATGATAAGAAGAACAATATTATCAAACACAAGCTCTTTTTACTCAGACTATGAAAAAATATCATATTTTTTACTTTGTTACTAAATCCTAATTGAATCATCCTACACAATTAAAATTATTTAAGCTGATAATTATAAAATTTAATTAATTATTAAAGCTCATTTTATATGCTCATTTTTTACTTATTTTTAACCCCTTGAGGCGCTCTGGTTTCATAGATATACCACTTAATTTTAACTCCCAAACGCCACATTGGCACCAGAATTTTGTTTACAAAAATTACGGTTTATTGAATGTGTGAAATACAGTGTTTTCTTATTTACAAATAAAGTTTTTTTTTTTCAAATTCCAGTATCAGTCATTAATTTCGACACTTAAACAATGAATTTACCCTGCGCCGCAAAGGGTTAAATCCCTTTTTTTTATTCGGCATAAAAAGCGTAGCCCTAAATATTGGTCTCAATTTTTGGTATTAACCCCTTGAGGGGCGGAGTGATATATTTTATTCCACATCATTCAATCGAGATTCTTGCCAGAAACTTTTAACGAAATTTTATATTTTTATCTTTTGCGTCAAAATGTTGAAATACTGTCTTTCCTTATTTTAAAACCATTTTTATTTTCAGGAGAGAATTCGATATTACAGAGGAATATTTGCTTGTCTCCAAAGGGTTAAAAGTTCCCATTATATGCTGGATTTTACGGTAGGTGAAACGGAGAAGTTGAAACAGTCAACCGGAAGCATAAGAAAGAAGCAGACGATTGGAACCCAGAAAGCATCAGACAATCACAGAAAAGCATTACCTAACGAGAAGAACTTAGGTCAGTAGGAGAATAATGAGGCAATTTTATAAAACAGGATAGTTTTAACTATTAGTTAAAATTATTTGTAAATAAAAATAATGCAAATTGTCAATTAGCAAAATAAGACAAATAAAGAAATAATATCAGGAATAAATAAACAAATTATTGATAAATGATTTAATAATAATAATAATAATAATAATAACAATAATAATAATAATAATAATAATAATAATAATAATAATAATAATAATAATAATAATAATAATAAAATATATGTGCTGGGTAATTCTAAATTCATGGTGCAAACTTTAAGGTATGGTATAGAAAAATATAACAATTTTTTTGTGTAACAATATACAGGCGCATATTTCAAAATTTCTCCTTCATACTTGAAAATTCCTATACTGTTATTGTCTTTTTCATAAAATGTTACTTCAATATTACAAACAGAAAAAAATATTGTTTGAAATTATTGTTCGTCAAATCAAAATTTTTTAATTAAAAAAACTCCATTTGTATTTATTTTCATGCATTTCTTGTGTTTCAAAAATTTGCCAGTTTTGCATTTTTCTTAATTCAACAATTTCGATTACACACCAGAAATTTTAAAAGATTTTTTTAAGTAATCATGAAATGTCTAGGTTAAATAAAGCAAATAATTGCAAAGGGGTTTTATGTTATGAATGCGAAATTTTCTACTAAAATAGGGCTAGATAGTCTTGTGGTTGTACCCCAAAGTGTTATTTGCATCGATACATTCCTATGTAATAAATGTTCGTTACAGAAACTTGTACGAGCTCTTGAAGTTTGTACCATGAATTGAAAATCACCCTGTGTAAAAATAGCAAAACTATTATAAATTAATTTTAAAAGGTAATTATATGGTAAGTGTGAACAAGTATTTCCTAACTGCAGAGCGCATAGTAGTATCAGAGTTTTCATGAAACCCAAAAAGTCGCGACTTTTTTCGAACGTTAATAGTCGCGTTCGGTCTTTTTGTCGCCGGTCCCCAGCAGTCAAAAAAAGAAAAAAAAAATATATATATATATATGGAAAGACTTTTATCATAATTTTCTATTGCTGCATTTCACTAGTTTAAAAATTCGCAATTTAGTTAAATTACACCTTTTTTCGTGAGATTTAGAATAATGGGACAGTGTTGCCAGATGGGGTACTTTTTTAAAATTCAGATTCTCGATTGGCACCACTTTTTACAAATAATAAAATGTGCTTTATTCAATGACGTAACAATTAAGACGAAAACAAAAAATAGTTTATCGTTTCAAAAATGTGGTGCCAATCAAGAAATCTGAATTAAAAAAAAAAAAAAAGTAGCTCACTGGCAACACTGTAACGGGTAAAAGTAAAAATTAACTAACATTAGGGATTTTTGCATAGATTTTTCCACCAATTTGTACTTTGATTGTAAAAATGTACTTCAAGGAAAAACAGATATGTCTTGTTACCTCATTCTGATGGTGAGGAAATGTTTACAGTCATCTACATGGAAATTAATCTTCGTACTTGAAAGGGAATATGAATAAGGAGAAGATACTTTATCAAAAAGCCGACACGGGAGTACATCTGAATTAACAATAACTTCACTATATATATATTTATATTATAAGGAAAAATATTTCTTAAAGTACCTTTCATTTCTTTTTTTTTTCAAGTTAAATAAACATAATTTAACCCTTTCGCGACTGGAGTCTTTTACAAAATTTTTAATATTGTGTTACCGGATTTTAAAAGACAAAAATTTGCCCTTTCTTTTTTAAATCGAAAAATGCTTCAATTAAATAAGCCAAATTTTACAGTACTTAAGAATCTCTTAATCACTTTTTGCGATACATATATGTGTCGCTCGTCCCCAATGGGTTTGCATAAATAGCTATCTTTTCAAAATAGTCCAATTCAGAGATGCTATTGACATCAAAGCTAATCTTTCAATTTGAAAATTGAAATTTTGAAAGAATCTCATGAATGCTTGGCAATAGAAGATTTTGGAATTTCCTTATAATTAACATAACGAAAGTGTTCTCTTAAGCGGTTAAAAAAATGTCTTTAGTTTGACCAATATAAAAATCGGTCAGAGTCTTTTTACAAAAGTTCACTTAGTCAAATTTATAATCCTAATGTACTTATCTGACAAAGTAATGACAGATAAATGAATCACAATGCATAATTCTGATGTGAATCTTGTTGTTCATTCTGCTTTTTTTTATCTCTTTCATTAACCGCAACCCTGATTCGTCTGTATGTCCTACGCTACGGCAATGTGATCCTTTCAATCATGATTTGGCCGTACGGGCAAATGATTTCAAATAATCATTTATTATTACCGCGGGTAAATTGTTATTGTGAATTTTGCATTATTTAATCAGAGCGCTTTTCTGATACAGTTAAATAAAAAATTGTGTTTTAAAATATGCTGATTAAAGACTAAATTCCGTAAAAGAAACAAAATGAAGCATAATTTGAAAAGATTTTTCAAAAATATTGATCAGTTAAATCGTTAATTTGCAATCTTTGTTTTGTTTCTATAGAGGAAATCGTATGTTACCGTTATTTCTAGTAAATCTAGTTTAACCCTTTCCGGCGCACTACTCTTTAAAGTTGGAATTTAAAGAAAAAAATTAGGCAATCTATTTAGGCCTAGAGGAGTACACAGGTATAATTTTGTAAAGATTGCACAAACCATTTTAATTATGCAGCTGTTGTCGAAGTGGTAACTCCTCATAAGTACACCATTGATAAGTGCAGTGAGAAGAGCATTGCTGTGAAGCGCGTATTAGAGAAAAATATTTTATCTATTATTTAAAAAAAAAGTAAAATTTGATCTCTGTATTGTTGCGATCTTGAACTCATAAGAAAGATTTTAAGTAGCCATTCGAGTAGATTTTGAAATATTCACGGAGTTTTTATGTCTCTAAATAGGGGGAACTTTAGGTGTTTGTGTGTTGTGTTGCCTACCCGGCAACACTGCGCAAGGAAGGGTTAACCCTTTAACGATCATAGCAGTTTAATTGCTAAGATGTCGAAATAAATGAGTGACACCGGAAATTAAGAACAAACATATTTCTAAATAAGAAAACGTGATTTTTCACATACAAAATAAAAGGGATATTTTTAGATAAAAATACCGGTGTCAGTGTTGCATACCGGAATTAAAATTTTGTGGTTTCGTGGCGAAACCAATGAACGTTAAGGGTAAAACGCTCAAAATTTCGTGTTATACTGCTGCTTCGCAACGGGAGCATTTTACGACGTTTTTAATCTTTTTTCAACAGTTTTTAAAAACAGAAATTTGTCTCTCTTTTTAAATCGACTTTGATTTAACAAGACAAATTTTAGAGTAAAATTTTACCTGTGATGATAAACAAGGATTCTGAGCACTTCACTCATGCCAATCGTCCGTCCCCAAGGGATTAAGGCGAGCTTTTTTAATAATAAATTACTGAGGTCGAAGAATTTGCGGATCTAGAAATTCCAGGACCGGTACGAACCCTGCAATAACCAGTGATGAGTCCTACGTCTCACATTTCTTGATATTTGCCTCTAAATTTTCACAGTCGTCCTTTTCTTATTTAATGAAAAAATTCCTGATATGAAATAAGGCGAAAAATACTATTAGAATTTAGTGCAAAATAAGCCGTTTGTGGCGCAGAGCTTGTTTATATCATTATTGAAATTTGTAAGAAAAGGACTATGTTTCTAAAAGTAAAATGGTGATGAAGAACATGCCCTGTTTTAGAAGAAAGGATTACCTTTAATAAAAACAAGTAAGAAAAATCATGCGTTAAGCACAGATTAAAAACACTTTCCAACGCTTCCTGAAACCTTTAACAAAACTTCGCTATGCAGGGAAATACGGTGCTACTGACCATAATGAAATATGTATTCCAATACTTTTGAACAGCCCTGTATTTGATTTGTCGTTTGATATACATACTGTATAATAAAGAAATTCAGTTTAGCAAGAAAACGCTTAGCTAGATGAAAATTTTCTTTTAGCAATTTATACTAATATATAGAAATATACTTCAGTTCTTTTGTTCAGCCCTATAGTTTACCTTTATTACACGAATGCATTTTGCTAAAATTTAGTTCAAGCAAAAATACTCTTCAAACTAATTAAATAACATTTCCAGAAATTATCATACGTAGGCCACCCAATATCCAGTTCTTAGCTTGACAGTGTATATCATTTTATTTATATTCTACAAGTATTTCATAGTAAACTTAATTCAATTCAACATAAAAATGCAAAACATATTTAAAAACCACCTTTAAGCTAATTACGCTCATATTCAGTGAAACCTTTCAGAGCTCTTATGTGTAACCCTGCATTTCAAAATTGCGTAAATATTAGCAGGGCCTGATTATCAACGGGGCACTCTCCCACCAGAAAAAATAAATAGAAATTTTTTCCTTATTCATGATAGCAATTTTGACTGAAAAGCGCGTTTAAACAAGGCGAAAATTTCTATGTAATTTTACTGGGGAGAGAGTGCCCCGTTAGTAATCAGGCTCTGAATATTAGCATTCATACACCACATTTAATGTGCATACATTTAGTTAAACTTAAAAAAGCATATCGTAATTAAACATGCATTTCATCCATCGAACAGTCATTATACATAATATACAGCACTAGAAATAGAATATATTATTTGAAATATTTTGCATGTCCCTGTAAATGCTATGCATTGCGTATTATGCGTGAAATAACTCATTTTAAGTTTGAGCGCCGTATATCAATTTCACTGTATATGGAACCGCTTACCATAATTAAAGTATGTCGCAAACAATTTCTTCCTTTATTATTATAAATTAGAATTCTTTTGTGTGGCCCTGTAAATGGATAATAGATATTCTTTGAACTGCATATTTTACAAAATGCATATTCTAGTGCACTTCGTAGAGGCATATAAATTTGACTCTGCTTGACAGGACACATTTAAAACGATTTTTCCCCATAAAACTAATACTGTAACATTAAATAAACTAAACATGGTGGAAACTTCCTTTTCAATAGGGTTTGTGCTAGGGTAAACGTCAGAAGACCGAACTGACGACCATGTTGCTAGAAAAAACGTATTTTAAATGCAAAAATTATCAGCCACTCTTAGAGGAACGAGTGGCTGATCTCACGATTGATCTTACAAGTTCCGACTCTGATTAAAGAAAAGCAGATTTACAAACCCATAATATGCTATACAATTTATGGTGTTAGATTTAGATTAAATTACAAGTAAATTTATGAATGTTGTTTTATTTTCTAATGCATTTTATTTATACTGTGTTTGCTGTGTAGTGCAGTGTTGCCAGTGGGCTACTTTTTTAAAATTCAGATTTCTTGATTGGCACCACTTTTTTGAAACGGTAATTTACCTTTTGTTTTGCTTTAATTATCATGTTATTGAATAAGGCACATTCAATCATTTTAAAAAGTGGTGCCAATCAGTGTTGAATTCGGACACTTTTCTTCGGGAGGAATTTCTGTGGCTCTATAGGATATCATTGTAAAGTTCTGGGGTATCAGGGTTCGCACAAAATCTGTGAATGAAGGTGGGGATTACGGATGTTGTAATTTAAAAATTAAATGTAAATCTTCTTATTTTTAATAGTGGTGCCAGAGTCCTTGGAAATTCCAAGGAGTGTGCGAACCTTGGGTTTAGGGGGAGGGGGTAGCACTTTATTACCAATAAAAGCACAAATTCAAGACTTTTCCTGTGGTAGTATTTACTTCGGCCCATCCCCTGAAATTAACACTGCTACTGTGGCAAGCACAAGCATTAGAAACTTGTGTTCTCTTCTGTAAGAACAGTACTAGACTAAACTGCAATTTATTCTAACTGTCAGTAACGCTGTATGAAAGAAGACATTTGTAATTAGGGAATTGTACGAATAAAATAAAATTTAGCAGCGTAACTTATTTTAATATTGTTGTTTGTTTTATGGATGTTCAAAGTAACTTGATCATTTTTGTCTCGGTATAGAATAAAATCCCTCTCCACAAAAAAAACATCCAATTTTTTTTTTTTTTTTTTTTTTTTTTTTTTTTTTTTTTTTTTTTTCATTAAACATACGACACCAAGCTTTTTTGTCTTTACTTATAAAATGCTCAACGATAACTGACATAACGTACAGAGTGGGTTTATTTTGGAGAAAAGGTAATAAATTGTTCAACTTAATGATGACAATAAGAATATAAAGATGTCATCTGTCAAAATAATCGACTAGGGCTGAAATCTTGCCGCACCCCCTACCCCATTTATTTTGAAAACACGATAATTGACACTATTAACTTAGTCTTAATATTTAATAAACATATGTTTATGTTATTTTGTGTTTTATTATGATTTCACCCTGAAAGGTCTCAGTTATAAAGATTAGTGAACATAGTCTTGTAATCTAGGGTTAAAACTTTTTCCGTAAACATACTATTAACGTCTTTAAATGTTTGCCTAAAAAAATCCATAAAGATAAAAAACCTATTTTTCCCCGTTTATTTGTGATAATAATAACGAATAAAGTATCAAGAGTGCATGTTAACCTTCGAATAAAATGTTTGTGGAAATAGATTACCACAATTTCAAAAACTGGGTTCACGAAGAAAGAAAAAATTATTACTAGTCTAATAACACCAATGGTATGATCAGAGCCTGATTACTAACGGGGCACTCTCTCACCAGAAAAAAAATTATAGAAATTTTCGTCTTCTTTAAACGCCCTTTTCATACAAGATTACTGTCATGAATAAGGAAAAATTCTTTATTTCTTTTTCCTGGTGGGAGAGTGCCCCGTTAATAATCAGGCCCTGGGTATGATTGTATTACAGATAATCAAAGAGTTAGGCAGGTGTCATTTTCTTAATCTCTTGTAGACGAGCGACACGTATACATGCCACAAGTAGGCTTAATAATCCGTGCTTAGCGCCACCAGTAAAATTATACGGTAAATTTTGCCTTATTTAATCAAAGCGTTCTCTTCGTTTAATAAGTCACAAATAACTGCTTTTTTAAACCGGTGACAAAACATTAAAAATTCGAAAAAAGCCTGTTGCGAAGGGGTTAATACAGAATGTACAACAATAATTAAAAATGAACATTCAACAGAAAATTAGAAAATCTGTTATGAATATTTATGTGAATGCTATTTTATTCTTATTAATAACGGCGGGATATTATTTTATATTATTTAATTTTAATTAAGATTTTAACGAGTAGTTTTAAAAAGATTTTGACTTTTATAATTTTGGTGACGAAAGCATGGATATGGTTAAAAATTGTAATTTTAATAAATGAGTTAAGATCAGGGTTCGCACAATTCTACCACTAAATTTTAAAAATATTTTCAAAGTGTTTCACTGCAGAAAAACATCGAAAAATCTGTGAATGAAGGTGGGAATTGGTAATGTTGTGGCTTAAATATTAAATGTAAATTTTATTATTTTTAATAGTGGTGCCAGAGTCCTTGGAAATTCCAAGGAGTGTGCGAACCTTCTAAGATATGCACAGAACAATGTTGACAGTTTGATCTTCAGCATTAATTTAAAATAGAAATTTACATCGGAAATTATGAAAGAAGAATTTTTACTAGAAATGATTGCTAAATATCTTGCTTTTACCTATATTGAGTGTGACCGTTATTTGATTTTTGTAAGAACTCTATAGTATTATAGCGGTATCACACGTGCCCTATTCGTCGAACTTTTTCCTCAACACAACATTACAGCCAGCAAAAAGTTGCCTAACCTTGATATGGGGAAGAATCTTCTGGCTATTCTTGCTTATCGAACATTTCCCGTATTGCACGGAAGATGTTCGTCATTCATTCAGCGCTGATCAACTGACCAATAGGAGCGGAGCGAGAAATTCAATAACCCCGCGAGAAGTTTGAAAAACCTGTTTACCGATCATTTAGCAAAATGAACGATCATGTTTTGTAAAATGTTGCCGAAAAATCTTTCTCCGTGTGGTACAGCTCTTATAGGATTTAGAACAAGCTAAATGAAACTAAAAATCAGGCTATAGAATAGTTGTCAGTTTTTTCATTAGAAAGTAACAGATTCTCGTATAACTAAATTTAGAAATGATTGCGATTGATTAAAGTAATTGGTTTGAGTGCTTATTGCTTTTACAGGTTATTTTTTTCTGTCTATCTGTCTATCTAGTAAATAGTTTGAATTTCTTATATAATATATATATAGTACTTATAATGGTTCTCAGGGTTATACAAAAAAGGACTAAAGTATGAAATGAATATATGTTAAATGAGGGAATTTTAAATCACCGATTGTAATATAATTCGGTGCGTTCGTAATTATGAAAATACATAGCAACTATAGTTGCCGTCGGATCCGTCCGTCTGTCCGTCTGTCTGTCCATCCGTCCGCT
Organism: Maratus speculifer; assembly: GCA_964019185.1. Lineage (NCBI taxonomy): Eukaryota > Metazoa > Arthropoda > Arachnida > Araneae > Salticidae > Maratus > Maratus speculifer. Next base: position 209,078,887 of record OZ025300.1, on the reverse strand, counting down.
TATAACAATGCAAAATCTACCCAAACGAATCGTTTGAAATTTATAATACATAATTATTACATAATTTTGTCGAGTCATTTCAATTTTTATGAAAATCGGTTACATAGTTCAATTACAGGGAAAGTCAAAAGCATTCCATTACATTATGGTCAGTAAGAAAAAAGTTTCAAGTCCATTTTTAATGGTGATTCTCTCAACGCTATCGAACATAATAAAATTGATATGCATCTATGTAGCCGTCCATAAATTATGTCACGCGTTTTTTCCCATAGTTTTGACTCCCCCCCCCCTCTTTGTCTTAATGTGTCACACTTCACTTTACATCCTCCCCTGCTCTTGTTACATGTCACACTAAATTACGTAAACACATACTTGCAGTTCAGAAACAAAGTACTACGTATTAGATCATATTTCTTTATTTTTAAAATTTAGCTATGCGTTTTAATGACATTTGTAAATGGAACAACAAAAATGATTCGTGTATTTATTTTGTAAGAAATAAAGTTAAGGTTTACAACAAAAAACCTAATTAATATGGAATAGTAATAAAATATTAACCCATTCGTGCCCAGCACCTTTTGCGCAAATTTTATTTGTTTGGCACCACTATTTTAAGAAGATTTAAGTTTATTTCATTAATCACGAAAATGCATCATTTAAATAAAATAGTTATTGCTTTTCTTTTTTACCGGTGTCAAAAACAGTGCTGAATGCACCTTTTGAAGCGTCCCTAAAAAGGGACGCTAAGCACTAATGGGTTAATATGAAAAAGCAAATGAAAACAGTAGTATTTTCAAATTTGAAATTGAATTTAACATATTTGCTTTAAAATTTTATCTTTATGAACGCAAAATATTTTATTTTAAAATAACTTCATATTTCATAATTTTATTCTACTGAATTTTAATGCTTTAATTTAAACAAGATAGGGGATGCCACATTTCTTCTTTCCCCTCACACACCCCCAGTCACAAATTGTCACAATTTCATGAACCCACCTCCCCCCCTTTTATTGTGACATCATTTATGGACGGCCCCTATAAAGTATATACTAAAATGTACATTCTGTACAATCTGTGGTGCAAATAACGCTTGTTAATGAATTTAGGGCCTCACAAAAGCATTCATTACATAATGGTATAAAACAGTGAGTTTCCCGATCCAGAGCCGAGTGGCTCCATGCGGTCCACGCAGGGAGGTCACGAGACCCCCGAAAGAGGAGGAACCAAGTGACGTCCGGCCTCACGACAGCGCCCGCTGCCGGCCAGGAAGACAAGCGAGGACACCCGGCCCACGGACATGGACTTAGCGTCGCGGCCTCAGCCGCTCACCATCCGCAGCCACCACTCGACGCCGCCCGCGCCCAACACGCCGATTGGAGCAGCCAAGCAGGCATCGTAGCACAAGCCGCCTGAACAACCACTGATCCAGAGACCCAGCCTTCCGGGAGGACTTATAGGAAAGCGACTCGAATTCTCGTTACGTACAAGGGAAACCCGGAAAACCTTGTATAGTCGCTTCGTCCGAATCGCGCCTGCTAGAGGCCTCGGACTCCTCTAAATCGAGTGTTGCGTTCGAATGAACTGGAAAATCGTGAAGCGTTCGAAGACTTCGGTCGAGACGGTCGAAGGCTCAATTGGCCCGACGACCAACCCGATCCAATGTCCTTGTCAAGAGGTCGCCAACAATGTCGACAATACCTTTCCTGCTGTAATTGTCAAGGACGAGATCGGTCAGCGTTCGAGTGTGGAAGTCAGACGGGAAACACTTTTCCCTCATGGACCTCCACAGGGGGCACTCACAGACGCAGTGTCTAATCGTGCTCTCCCCGTTCCCGCAAAAGCACGCAGGGTTGCCTTTAAAGAAGCGGGCTTGATGGTCGCCAAAGGCACCATGTCCCGTTAGGACCTGGTTGAGAAAGAAATCACCCTGTATTCTCCGAGTGGAGACCTTCGGGAAGATCGCATACGTCAACCGGTACATACATAATGGTATAGGTAGAACATTTTTTGGTGCGCGTTTTAATTATATTAAATTATTTAACATTGTATAAAATTGGTATACGCTGCTGAGGAATACTACAAATTATTTCCAATTTACTTGAAAGTAGATAGTAATTACAGAGACACATCGAAAATTTCGGTTGCTATACTGTATGCGGAATACTGTTGTATACTATTACATCATGATCTAAATATTTTTAGGTGCGTTCGTAATTATATAAATACGTAGCACCTATAATCGTTGTTCAATCTGTCTGTCTGTCCGCCTGCCCACTATAACAGAATTAAAACTAACCAAATCTTTTGAAATTTAAAATATATAAATTTTGCATGATTTTGTCGAGTCATTACAAATTTTATGAAAAACTGATGTATAATTTCAATGCAACGATAATCAAAAGTATTCCATTGCATTACCGTTAAAAATCGTTTCAAGTAGGGGAGAGTGGGGATATTTGAGCATAGGGGATACTTGAGCCACCCCTATTATCTTTACAGTTAGTTAATTTTTCTTTCTAAAATTGGCAATATTGTAACATATTTATAGTTCTGAACATGTAAAAAAGTAATCACACACCTTGGTACTATTTTCAAAGTATGGTGATTAATAGTTTTTTTTTTACCCTATCTAAAGTAAATATTTAAGTGCATTGTTGTTGTTTTTTTTGTAATTAAAGTTTTGTTTTAAGTTTTGTTTTAAGTTTGTTTAAAGTTGTTTAAGTATAATTTCAATTGTATTTTGAATCTAAAATTGTTCTAATAGCTGCATGCATTATTTAGTAAAACTCTGATAAGCAGAAATAGTGCTAGTGGGGATACTTGAGCCAGTGAGATTGAGGATACTTGAGCCGTGGTTCAACCATCCCTACTAGGAAATTAGACATGGGAGAAACAAATAAAAATAAAATTACATCCTTATATTCACTAGTAGATTTTTTTCTGGATAAAAGGGAGATTGATTTTTCATTTTTTTTTCTTATAAAAATAACGACAAAAATTGTTTAATTATATATTTTTATATTATTATTATTATATTTATATTTTTATAATTATTTATTTTTAATGAAAATATCCTATTTATTTTTCATTTTGACTAACAAGATAGCCTGTCTAGATAAATGTAAACATAGTTTTCAATTTAACTTTTATTAAATTAAAGTTACTTTTTAAAACTGTTTTACAGGTTATAATCTCTAATACTAAAATTAGTTAGGTCCAGCATATTAAAATATTTATTTTTTAATGTAATATATTGAGATTAATATTTTATATTGAAATTGCAACATCTGTAGCTGTAACTTTTTTTTTTTTTTTTTAACGAAGAAAATTCAAGAAGAATTGGTAAAAAGAGAACACAAAAAAAGGAAAGCAACAAAAAATACAGCTCAAACTTACCTGCATGGAGCCAATGAGGAAGACAAAATATTTTCCTGTGAAATCAAAAAGGTGTTTGAAATATTAGAATGATACATCTGGCTTAGATTCCGACAGCTTCTCAATTAAAAGCATGAGTTCGACAATATCATTAGAGGAAAATTCTGTCAATGATGGTGATGATATGAAAAGAAAATCATCTATTGATGATTGGTAACGAATAAAATATGCCTGAAAGAAAATTGTAAAAAGATTTGTTGGACAATTGCTTAATATTTTGAAAATGAAATTTGCCCGAAGAATTGCAGATTCCAAATTTAAATGACTCTGAATTGAGGATGTTTCTACCATCGACATAACTCAAGTTGAAATGATCCTTCGACCAGAGCCTGATTACTAACGGGGCACTCTCTCCCCAGTAAAATTATATAGAAATTTTCGCCTTGTTTAAACGCCCTTTTCAGTCAAAATTACTATCATGAATAAGGAAAAATTTTCTATTTACTTTTTCTGGTGGGAGAGTGCCCCGTTGATAATCAGGCCCTGCCTTCGACCACCAGTTCTAACGACAAAAAATGGTCGAATTACTAGCTTTGTTTTCTCAATTGGTTTTGAAGGACTTTATGTATCATAATTTATCATTCTGTAAAATGTTTGTGCAAAAATAAAGCGAAAAGAATTACTTTTCTAGGTATTTTTCCGAACTGGCTCAAATATCCCTTCAGCATGGCTCAAGGCTCAAGTATCCCCATGAGGGGGATACTTGAGCCACGATGTAAAACAAAAAGTAAAAATTTTTTAGACATAGAAAAATAGTTCAAAATTAATTGAAAGTGGTTTTCAGTTGAAGAAAAAATATCAAATTTTCATTTTCAATATATTTTATTCTAAGAAACTATTAATAATTTAAAAAAATTAAAATTTAAAAAATGGCTTAAATATCCCCATCTTCCCCTACATTTTATTGAAGTTACACAGTTTTGGATATAATAGAATTGACATGAATCTATGAAGCATACACTAATATATACATTCAGAACAATCTGTGATCAAAAGAATATTTATTATTAATTTACCTAGTTTCATAAATTTACAATGCTTTGAGCAGATTTCGTACGAAATTCTACTATATGCCGTCGTTACCATGGTAGACTTTTGTCTTTATAACGTTTCATTATTTGACCCCAGGATCCCGCGAAAATTAACCTTATATTACAATAATTTAATTTTAACAATATTTCGTACTTTTTTCCACTTATTAAATTAAAATTCTATTAATATATCTAATCTATTAATCTTCATAGAAACGATATAAATTCTTAATTCGCCTTAAAAAAATTTCTTCCAATACGTGTAAATTTAAAAAATGACTAAATTAAAAATGTTCTTAATAGAGCTTTATTTCTTAAAATTCTCAATAAAACTCATTTTATTCCTGTTTTTATCAAACCCTTTTTAAAAAAAACCTTACTAAATTTATTCCAAAACCATATTTTTCAAAAATATCATTATTTTTATTTATTTTTCTTTTTTCTTCGCGCTTGATATTTATTAATCAATAAATTTATTTATCAATAAATTCATTTCTTTTCTTTTTTGTGTTAAATTATCATCTGTAGAAATATTCGAATTTCGATTTCGGTTATAAATTAGTTAAATAATAATCTTTTAAAATAAAAATTATCGTCTGCAAAAGATTCGAGACTTCCATTTTTAACCTCGACGTTAGGCATTAAATGCTGCTTGCATAAAAGAATCGTAATTAGAGATTATCGAAAATTCTAGAACCTTTTTTATTATTGATTTAAGTTACGACGCACAGAGAGGTCTATTTATGATAATATTTCAATTTATTCTACACAGTAGTCAGCCAATTTTTAAAGTGGTATCACATTCTAACAAGAAAACAATTTCGTCTCGGAATTTTCTTGCACAAAAATTTTCTAACACAGAAAATTTACATTATATTCCCGTAATTTCACCCCGTCTGCTATGCGGTGTGTGATCTTGATTGATATGACCTCACCTTTAATCTCGTGATTACACTTTCCACTTAAAATAAAACGCTTTATACAGCTTTGATGTCAATTTTTGCGCGACTAAATAAGTTAAAATTATTACCCGGAAAAAAAAAGAAAAAACTTGTGTCAAAGAATTAAAAGAAATGTAAGTAAAGTTGTGGGTTAACGGGTTAAAGAAGGCAAATTTTGTAATATAAAATTTCTAGTAAAATATCCTTTCAAGCCCTTGAAGTGCAGTAACACTGACAATGGTAAACCTAAAAATCATCCACTAAAATCGGCTTTTCACGTGTTTCGCACCAAGATATGACTTGGTAAACCTACTGCGTTTCAATATGCCAATTGGATTTTAACTAATACTAGAATTTCAGCCGTGAATTTTAGGAGGTGATTGTCTGACCTGCAACCTCCTTGTCTATAATTAGATTAACCAATTAAATGATTTGTCCGTACGACGTACGAGCAGGAAGAGTTTGCTTGATCCATCACTTAAAGCGTTTCGTCACTACTAAATTTGTTAAATGCAATTTCATACAATTTCGTACAATTTAATGGCAGAAATGTTTAAATTAAATATTAGGAATATTTTAGCTTAAAAATGTGGGTTTTTTTTATCCCATATTTCAATTTAATGTAAATAAAAAAGTAATAAGCTGTTAAATCGTTAAAGAAAAAGTGTTTGTTAAAATAAACTTTCAAACCGTAAATATTAACAGACATTGTTTATTTAACATTTTCAACTGGGTGAAGTCCTGAAATGTATATATTAACTAAAGTTCAAGTAAATTGGTTGCTTTCGTGACCAATGATATTGTAAAAATCTGAAGCGCAATCTAATAGTGTGTTGCCAGATGTATAATTTTCAATATTACGGTAGTATTTTTTCGGCCGAATTTAGGCGGGTACTATTTTTCGTATTATATCAATTTAAATTGGTATTTTCCTGTTATTTTTGAAAAAAAAAAACATGAAAGAAATCGCAAAAAATTTAAGAAATCAGGATTCGCACAGTTCTACCACTAAATTTTAAGAATTATTTTCGAAGCGTTTCACTGCAGAAAAAATCGCAAAATCTGTGAATGAGGGTGGGGTTTGCGAATGTTGTGGTTTAAAAATTAAATGTAAATTTTCTTATTTTTAATAGTGGTGTCAGAGTCCTTGGACATTCCAAGGAGTGTGTGGACCTTGGAAATGGAGGAATTCAGGGCTCCCAAATGGTCCGCGAACTGAACATCAGAATTTTCTTAGAGAAATTTTCCTTTTAGATTTTTTTTGCAAATTGTCAAAAAACCGCCTTTGAAAGTTGATTTTAGCACAAACGTATCATGAAATTTTCTGTTAACAAATACTGATGTTCAGTTCGCGGACCATTTGGGAGCCCTGGGAATTTGACATGAGCCAAACTCATTGTTGGATGATGGAAATCTTTCCAAGAATCTCAAGATGGAAATCTTCCCAATATACTAAGCATAGTTTTTGAACCTTTATCAATTCATGGCTTTTTCTCCTAAATGGGTTAATTTTAATAAACAAGTACTTCTGAATATAATAAATAGAACTTTTTTTACGCATGGTATTTTGTTTAGAAATCATTTTTATAGTTTTGTCTAACTCTTTTTCATAGTTTTATAAATTAAAAAAATATTCACATGTCCTCCACTAGCGGGGTGGTTCCGAATACAGGTGGGGCATATGTAAACAAAATGAAAAAAATATATCCTTTGACATGCTTTTTATTCTGTTATTCATTTGTCCGCACAATCATTTGTTATATTTTGTTTTAAATTCACTATAAAGAAATATATATGTATACATTTCTATAAATTTTTACAAGTTTCTGGATGACATGTTTAAACATAAGATTAAAAATTGGAAACAAGTAAGTTTTTGAAAAAGAGGATAGATTAGGCAATTGGTTTATTGGTACAGTAAAATTAAAAATAAAGAAGTGAATAAAAATAGATTATATTTATCGGAAATCTGCCGACATACGAATTAAAAATTAGAAATAAGTAGATTTTTTAAAAGAAGGATTATGTAATTGGTTTACTACTTCAGTAAAATAAACAATAAAGAAGTAAATAAAAGAATGAAACATTTAGATTTTGCTTAGGGGCTTTTGTTTCAGGGAGATTTTAGGGATATACAATTAGATAATGTTTATTGGGAATCTGCCAACATACGAAAAAGTGTAATCCTATATTTGACTTATTTACTTGTAAATTAATGATAAAGAAGGTCTTCATAAAGATTTTTATTAAAAAAAATCTCGACTATAATATCTCACCCAAACATAACTTAATTGTTTATGAAAACGTCAAGGGGGGGGGGGGGTACTGAATACAATCGGTATTTTATGGTAGTTATTAGTTTAAAAATATTACTTTCTTAAGATATTTCTGATATCTATCCCCATTCAAAGCATCATATACATAGTTATTTTAACCCATTAACGCCCAGCGTCCTCTTTTGAGGGCGGTTACAAATACAGCAAGAAAGTGGTTTTCCCACCAGTAAAGAGGAAGATAAATATATACCTTATTTCGCGAGACAGAATCCTCGATAAATTTAGATAAAAGTTAATTTGCTTTTAAAAGTGGTGGGAAATACAAAATTTAAATTTTAGCGAAGAAAATAATTCGGGCGTTAATGGGTTAAAGATAAAAGAAAGCCATCATTATAAATTTGGAAAAATGGAAGAGAAAAATTTAGAAAGTTGTTTAACCCTTCATCTACGGGATTATTCATAAAAAACTGCTTCACATCAATAATTACCTTCATTAATAACTGAAAATATCCGGGAACTTTTCAATAATAAAAGTGGGAAAATTAGATAAGTTTTTTCATTAAAATCAATTACTGAAATCGACAGTGATAACAGTTCTTGTAATATATTTACGAAAATAATCAGATTAATTAACCGAAAAAAATTCCTATGGAATGTATCAAAATTCTTATAAAAACGCAATATATTTAAATGTATTACTATCCTAAAAAAAAAAAAAAAAAAAAAAAAAAAAGAGAGAGAGAGAGAGAGAGAGAGAGAGAGAGAGAGAGAGAGAGAGAGAGAGAGAGAGAAAAGCTATATTAATGCAGAAAATTACGAAAATTAACACTTTTTGAAAATATTTAGGCTTGACTATTTAGGCTCTCTAATCTTTCAAAATTTCATCGAACACAGTATTTTGGGCGGAAAGAAACATAAACTTTTATTAATAGACAGTGTAAATAAATTTTACTCTATCTATTAATAAAAGTTAATTTTGTATTAATTTTTCTTTGATGTATCTTAAAAGTACCATTAGTACATAATGGGTTAGCACAATACTTTTTTCATTAACAATGCAAAAAAATATTGTAGTAAACCGTTTTGCAAAATATATCGCAGTTTAAAAAAAATTAAATTTATTTAAATTACAATTCAACGTAAAAGAGATTCCTTCTCTTTATATACTAATGTAACAAACTACAGCCAATTTAACAAACGCATGTCTAAATTACCTGTAAAAAAATGCATTAGGTTTTTCTGAGCAAAAAATTTAAATATTATTTAGTTTTATCACTACTGTCTGTTTGCGAACTATCGGTCTAATATTTACGAAACATTACACTACTAATAAAACATCTAATTGCTACCAATTATTTTAACACAGAAATATATTATTTTATATTTCTTTCTGCAAACACACACAGCCTATCCTCATTCCATCAGTACTATTATCGTTCAAACCTCTGTTATTAAACGAAGATGTAACTGAGGTAAGATCAGTATAAGTTCAGTTTTTACTTTACGAGGCCACTCTACTCGCTGAAAAAGATCCAGATGTTAATGTTAAGTCTATAGAGGTGTTATTTTCAAATGTCTTTCTTAAAATTTAATATTTTCACTTTTTTTTTTTTTTTTTTTTTTTTTTGATAGGATAGTTCGATGGATAGAACGATGTACAACTAAGATTGTTTTTACTTTTCCTCTTTTAAAGGCTTCGATTAAAAAACACATATGTTATAGTAAAATTTTACTGGTCGGGATAAAAAAAAAAAAAAAAAAATCTTAAGCCTTTTTCGGCGCGTGTAGGTGTCGCTCGTTTATAAGCTGTTAAGCCCACTCGATTCGCGGGAAAAGACCTGAAATATATCGCTCAAAATTTTATATTTTTATATACATTTTTTTCGCATAGGATAGCTAAATATTTTTATGTATTTGATTGTTTTTAATTTTTCGATTTTGATTTTTATTTTTTTATTAAAATAGTTTCAATTTCAGATCCAATTTCAACCGGTTCTGAAAGATAAAGTAATTTTTTAAGTATCCTTATCCCCTTAACTGATTTGACCGGCCTTTGTTCGGGCAACACGAATTTGCTTAATTCATCATTTAAAGCTTTTCGATACCACTATTTTATTAATAATTCCATACTATTTGAAGGGGGAAATATTTGGACTAAAACTTAGGAATATTTTATTAAAAAAAAATATGTTGTGAATCCGTTATTTTCAATTTATTGAACGGAAAAGAAAGAACCAGTTAATGGGTCAACACAATGCAGCCTAGAAGCGACATTTATCCACATAACCAAATTTATTGGCTTAGTACACCTATCATTTTAATTAGCACTGAAAGTTGTATATGCAGGGTGTCAGAAATGTCTGCAATCGGTCGAATAATTCGAGAAATACATATTAGATATACATATACACTCCGAATAAAATTTATGCACGCGAGGCGGTCTCATCAGTATAAGGGTGTAACGGTTTTTTGCTGAGGTAGACGACATTTTATTTTTCATAATAGAAGGATAAAGAAGAAAAATATGTTGACTAAGGGATTACGCAAATGTAATGTTATCATTTCAGAGGGAAGGGGTGTCTAGCAAATGACATCGTACAATATAGGGGGAGGGATAAGTTAATCTTTTGATATCAATATCATTTTTGTTATATGAATAATAACAGCAGTAGTAACTAAAATGTCTTTTTTTTTTTTTTTTTTTTTTTTTTTTTTTTTTGTAACATGGTTTTTGTTTTATAATAGTATGTTGTCGGGTTTTTTATCTGTTATTTGTTTTTATGAAAATACAAAGTTTTTAATAAAATCACTAAAATATTATAAAAATATTTATTTCTGAAATATAATATATCCACGACACGTGACATTACTGTTCTTTGTCATATGTATAACCGTATACAAACACTATTAGAGAAACCATATTAGAAATGCATTTGGAAAAAAGATTGTGTTTACTAATAAATCAAAGAAAAAGATTGTACTAGTGATAAGATATTACCATTGTCCTCCTTCGTGCGGAACAAGTGCAACATGACTTGATTATTGTTGAATGGATTATGTAACAAAAAGCTATTATAAAAATTCTTTTAAGCAGTAACAATTTTTTTCAAGTGTTACACAATTTAAAGTGATATTTTATGGACTTCTCTTCATTTACTTATATATATATATACAGAAGTGTGTATATACAGGGTGTCCCAAAAGGTCATGTCCAAACGGCACACATGGTTGTGTCAGGTCATTAGGAAACAGAATTACATAGGAAAGGGGGGTCGGAAACGCGATTGTAATCCGCTAGAGGGCGATAAGCGATGTCAGACGAAAGCGCGGGCAGTCGGATCATTCGAAGCGCGGAAGCATGCATCGCAGCTAATGGGGCCAATTTTGAGCACTTACTATGAGTTGTAGCATTTTTCTTTTTTATTTGGTACTGTTTTGTTGTAAAATAAAGATATTTTACACCGTTTGTTATCTTTTCTTTGCGTGACGGTTACGATGCAATTTCACTGTTTAGATCGCGTTTCCGACCCCCCTTTCCTATGTAATTCTGTTTCCTCATGACCTGACACAACCATGTGTTCCGTTTGGACATGACCTTTTGGGACACCCTGTATATATAAGTATATACAAGGTGTCCCTAAACAAATATTATATACGCTAGGGGTGATAGAACACATCAAGACGAGTAATAGTAAATAGGAAACCAAGGGTCCCAAACGTTTTCCAAAAAAGATAGCCGCCATTAAAGTTTGGGGTCCAAAATTCCAAATACACATAAAAAACGGAAAATTAGTCGATTGATTTGTGGTTTTCACTAAATTATTCTTTATCTTGATAGTTGGAAGCGGTTAAGTAGCACAAACTTAACTGTGTTCAGGGGGTTTAAATTTCAAATGATTATAAAAAACGGAAAAATTGGTCGATTGATTTGCGGTTTTCATTAAAACTATTCTTTATGTCGATATTTTATTAAAAATGAATTATAAAAATAAATTTCAAAAAATGCCGATAGAGGGCGCTTTAGTCTTTGGATTAACGAAATAATCCATCCTAATACTATTTTTTGCCGTTATTTTTTGCATCTCATTAAATGGTTTTGTAAGCTTAGATTTAAACTTAAATTTTGAGCTCAAAATCTGAATAGTTGGGAGTGGTTAAGTAGCACAAACTGAACTGTGTTCAGAGGGTTCAAACGGAATTTCAAACGAAACGGAAAACTATAAAAAAAAACGAAAAAATTAGTCGATTCGTTTGCGGTTTTTGCTAAAACTACTCTTTAAATCAGTGTTTTCTTGAAAGTAAATTCTAAAGATAAATTTCACAAAATGCCGATAGAGGGCGCCTTAGACATTGGAGTAGCGTAACATTATTTTTAACCGTTATTTTTTTAATCTCATTAAATGCTTTCAAATGCTTAGATTTAAATTTTGAGATCAAATTTTGAGTCGTTGCGAGTGTTTAAGTAGCGCAAAAGTGAATTGTGTTCGAGGGGGGGGGGTTAAATTTCAACTCCTGAACACACTTCAGTTTGCACTTCTTAACCCCTCCCAACGATTCAGAATTTGAGTTCAAATTTTAAGTTTAAATCTAAGATTTCAAAAAAATTTAACAAGTTTTGGAAAGCATTTAATTAGATACAAAAAATAACGGTTAAAATTTGTTGTTGGTTTCTCTGAAGTTTAAGGCGCCCTGTAACGGAATTTTTTGAAATTTATCTTTAAAATTCATTTTCAAGAAGATACTGACTTAAAGAATAGTTTTATTTTAAACTGCAAACGAATCGACCAATTTTTACCCTCTGAACACAGTTCAGTTTGTGCTAATTAACCACTCCCAACTATTCAGATTTTGAGCTCAAAATCTAAGTTTAAATCTAAGTTTACGAAAACATTTAATCAGATGCAAAAAATAACGTAAAAAGTAGTTGTTCGTTACTCCAAAGTTTAAAGCGCCCGCTATCGGCATTTTTTGAAATTTATCTTTATTATTCATTTTCAATAAAATACCGACATAAAGAATAGTTTTAGTGAAAACCGCAAATCAATCGACCAATTTTTCCGTTTTTCATAATCATTTGAAATTTAAACCCTATGAACACAGTTAAGTTTGTGCTACTTAACCGCTTCCAACTATTCAGATTTTGAGCTCAAAATTTAAGTTTAAGTCTAAGCTTACGAAACTATTTAATGAGATGCAAAAAAAATCACGGCAAAAAATAGTTTTTCACTACTACAAAATCTAAAGCACTCTCTATCGGCATTTCCCGAAATTTATCTTTATAATTTATTTTCAAGAAAATACCACCATAAAGAATAATTTTAGTGAAAACCGCAAATTAATCGACCAATTTTTCCGTTTTTTATGTGTATTTGAAAGTTTGGACCCCATACTTTAATGGCGGCTATCTCCTTTGGAAAACTTTTGGGACCCTTGGTTTCCTATTTACTATTATTCGTCTTGATGTGTTCTATCACCCCCTAGCGTATATACCATTTGTTTAGGGACACCCTGTATATATAATACAAAAGAAAATTTTCGTTTTTCCACTTACTCCTCCGGTTCTACTGAAGGGATATTGATAAAAGTTACACTATAGTTCTATCACGGTATTTCTACTGTTAAACCACTTCGTCGATTTAAGAGCGGTTTTCTTCAACGTGTTTACAATGCATTTTTCTTTAAAAATATCTTTTTTGGTGTTTTTAGTTATAATCAGTTTTGCAGAGTAAGCGGTTAAAGTGAGAATAAATTAATATTAGATCAAATAGCTACATTTGGATACATGTTTTTAGAATAGAAAGTATCGTATTATAATTTCAGGTCATTTTTGTTGAAAATAAAAAAAATAGAGTAAAATGCTACCTTTATTATAAAACATAAACACTTTTAATGCATTTAATTTAAAATATATTAAAACACAGTTTCTGCGATAAAAAGCGCATGCAGAATGCATTATTAGCTCCGGTATCTGACAGGTAAATTAGAATGCATCCGTTTTATTTAAGTTGAAATTGGAAAAAATAATACAAAAAAAAACATATAAAATGATACAGAACTCTAAATTACAGCAAAAGAAAAAAATCAAGTAGTATTTTTTTTCTAAAAATTAAACCAGACATTTTAAAGTGATTTTTTTTTCACATATTGTTTCAGATATAAAAACATACTGTTTTATTTTTTTTTTTCTCTCAAAATGCCAAAAGCAATATTCATCTTCTGAAATTATTTATGATTACCTCCTAAAAATAAAAAAAAGTAAGTTGAATTTACCAAAAGAAAAGAAGTGATATGTTAAAAAAATAAATAAAAAGTTGAGCGTCTTTTATAATTAAGGAATATGCATAATAAATAAGAAAAAATTTAAACCGAGATTTAAAAGCTCTCACTAACACATTTGAAGTTTTTTTGTATCACTATAAACATATTTGTATCAATTGGATATATTTTTAAAAGATACAAATATAGTTAAATTTGTTTTATTTAATCTGATTTTTTTTTAAATGATATTTATACTGATTTTGTTCTATCATTGTCATTTAATTTTCGTATTATTATTTCAGAAAGAAGATTCGAAGTATATTTTGTTTCAGTATGTATTTCTTAATGATTTTGCGGATTAAGTTAAGAATATTCTATTTGTTATTATTTTGTTTTGTAGAAAGTATTTTCTTTTGTGATACAATATTGTTACACAATAATATTCATTAAAAGTAAACATCCGTGCGTTAATTATTGTTATGTTTTTATTTCTTTTAACATATATTAAGAAATGCATACTTTTATACTAACATTGTTTTATGCGAGTTCGTAATGTTTATTTTTTGTTTAATTTCTTATATTTTTAAGGTTAGGTTTGCATAAACGTAAATAAGATGTACTATTGCTATTTATTAGGGTTCCGTAGTTAAAAAGTGCAAACGGAAACATTGTACATCACTCCTGTGTCTGTATGTTATAGCAATTTTACTGGTAAACTATGGAACGAGGAAAGTTTAAATTTGAAATTTACACACATATTTACAGAATATTAAATGTTCACAAATACATTTAGAAAATGTATGCTTTTTTGCAATACAAATTCAATGCCCAGTAGCAGTATAAAAATCACTATAAAAGGGGTGATTTTGTTGCAGTGTACTTTAGTTACGAGTGGACCTGAGAGGTCCGATGCGAGTCATCTTGGGTTAAGAGAATTTAAATATGCTTTAAATTCAGATTCTGTATGAGATCGTCATATGAAGTTAAATGTATTATCAGGTTCCAATTGATATTCATTTTTTAGTTTAAACACATAAAAGGCGAGAATCATTTTCAGTTTCGAAATGAAAGGGATTTTATTCTTTAAACTCAAAGAAATACATAACATGAATGGTCCGTTTTATGCGCCGAGCATGTGTACAGGGTGTTTAAAATTTATGTGCCAGAAATGTAAAGGTAAGTAGAGGGGACTTCAATAAGCACATTTCGTATAGGAATGTCGGGTGAGAAATACAGCGTTGAGGCAATAGAGAGGTTTGATGTTCGGTGGATGAAAGCACTTGATTCTGTTGATTTCCTATTCCTTTACAGATTTCGAGCAAAGTGCGTCGTTACACTAATGCTGAGCTTGCCGACATATATTTAATGTATGGAACTAACGAAAGAAATGCTTCACACAAAATAACCGCCAATCCTTTTTTGTATATTGAAGAACTATCCTTTGATAGTCGCAATACAGCTTCATTCACTGCAGGAATTCTGCGATATCATACCTTGCTCTTATCACTTCTGGAAACTTAAAACAATCCACTTGTGCATAGCTCCTGATAAAGACGCTCAAATGTTAGGAGATCCAGCAGAATGCTACACATGGACGAGTTCAATCTAAATCGTTCTTGCAATCAATCCATTTCCTTGCTCAATCCTCATATATGAAATGCATGTCTGCATGCTATGCAATGGTGTAATAATGCATGTTGCTCGAAATCCGTTCGGGAAATGAGAATTCAAGCCAACAAAAGTATTCATCTGCAACATTGAACAGCGCTCTTTTGCCTCAACGCTGCATTCCCACAACCATGTTCCTGTTCGAAATCTGCTTATTTAAGTCCCCATAACTGCCTATACTTTTGTGACGTATAATTTTGGAACACCATATACTAGAAAAACCTGCAGTTTTGTTCGCGCAATAATTGAAATATGCCAAATGCTTTTAGTATGATTAGATTTTATTATACGAAATTACACTGTTAGGAATAATTCAAAATTTGGTTTTTTTCCCACAGTCGACTAAACTTTATTTTTTTAAATATATATTTGATATATATTTCAAATGTATATATAAACGTATATTTTATATTTTAAGCAATTACGTATTGAATAGTAAAAAGCGCATTTCCAAATATTTTAACCCCTTCGCGATTGGAACCTTTTAAGAATTTTTTAATGTTTTGTCACCGGTTATAAAAAACAGAAATTTGTGACTTATTAAATCGAGAAAGTGTTCGCATTAAATAAAGTAAAATTTTTGATATAATTTTACTGGTGGCGATAAACACGAATTCTTAAGCCTATTTGCGGCAAATATGCATGTCGCTTGTCTCCAAAGCGTTAATAGTTTCTCTATATGTGTTACATATATTTGTATATCTAAATGATTTACTGTAAAAATGAAAACATTAATAACATAAAAATAAACAAAGCATATGAAAATAACGCAACCTAAAAATGACACAAAAAGTTTACTGTGATTTAAAAAAAAGTAAACAAACGATGGTATTAATTTAACTACCAAAATTAAAATAGATATCTTTTTAAAAAATATATTTACATCATATACTTAATCAAAGGTAAAACATAGAATTTGTCTTTTTTTCAAAATGTTAAAAGCTATATTCATTTCTAGACATTGTTTATAATAGTTATTTCAAAAGAAAGAAAAAAAATAAGAATAATTCTTAGCTAAAAATGGAAAGTGACATGTTAAAAACCATTAAATAACGAAGTGTCATTTTAATGAATATGTATGCACAAAGTGTATGTTTAATTTAAAGTTTTTGGACAGAAATTTATTAGCTATCAATGACACATTTAAAGTGTTTTTTGTGTGACTATGACAATATTTGTGTCAATTAAATAGTTTTTAAACAAAGGATTTTTTTTCTCCTCTAATTTTTTTTCGTAACATGATGTTTATGTAGATTTTGCCCACATTTTTGTTTAATAATTTTTCATTATTTCTAAAAAATGTACTATGTTCATTCCATATCTTTTTACTTATTTAAAAAAAATATTTTGTGGAAAAAGTAATTAATAATTATTTAAATGTTATTATTTAATTTTGTTGGCGAGATAATTTGATACTTTTACGCATCGATATTCACCAAAAGTAAACATCTATCTTCTACTGTATTGATATGCTTTGAAATTTATTGACACATATTAACCTGTTGAAAAACAGTGGGATATATTTTATTCCATCTAATTTAAATTAAATTCTCATCAGAACTTTTAACGAAATTCTATAGCTTTAACTTTGGCAACAAAAATTTGTTTTCAAAAGTTTTAAGATTCCTCGTTTCGCCTGTTGTCGTAGTAAAACGTATGTCTGATCCGCTGCTAATAAGATGTTTTTCTCGCGTTTCTCAGTGGTTGTAGGCAGTTCGTAAGAATAACGCCAATTGCTACTTGTGAATGATGGCATCTTACGCTAATGCGCAAATAATTGATGATACTGTGGAAAAAATCTCCAATGGTGAGCTTACCACTAATTTTAAAGCCCAATTTGACTCACATTCTTCATGTTTTGAAGAACACTCTGCTGAAATACTTACGAATTTCTTCGCCTTTGCGGATACATATATCCAAGATGTGAAAGTTAAACCTAACTATGCAAGCTTTCCGGATGATGTTGCTGAGGTAAGAAGAGCCTGTTTTGAAATATTTCCTTTGCTTAGGGAGCCAACCTTTGATAACTTACTTGATTCTGGACTTTTTGGCTTTTTTTTGTTCTTTTACTTACAAAAAAACTAGTCATGCTATCCTTACTAAAACATCTATGAAAGATGAATTATTCACTGCCGTTAAAAAAGGCATAAAACGTAAAAATACTGAGGAGATTTAGACTGAGGAGGAAGGATTGAGGAGACCAGCTTGTTCGCTTGTTGTTTTTTAAGCCTATTTTATATAAAAAATGTTAGATTTTTTCCAATGAGAATTCATTATTACAGAAATATAAATGCTTGTCCCTCAGGGGGTTAAAATAATCGTTAGTAATAATTATTTAATATTTGGATGTGAAATTGTCTAGTATACTTTCTTTTTAATTTTTTATATTTTATAGTCGTGTATATACATATATTAATATCTATATATAGTAATTTAACTTATTTCGTCTTATTATTAAGTATTTACTTTATTTATTAACCTTCCGTCTACCCTAAGGATCAAATGGAGTAGGCTAGATGGTGGAGGATTAAACACTACTATTATTTATGTAATCACTTAAACTGTAGAGAATTTAAATATATTATAAATTCTACTTCTATACCAGCTCATATTATGAAGTAATTTAAAACACTGGAACATTTGATTTTTTTTTTTTTTTTTTTTTTTTTTTTTTTTTTTTTTTTTTACAAATGTAGGCAATAAAAATTGGTTTTTGTTTTAATGTCAACGGGATTATATTATTTGA
The DNA here is from genome assembly GCA_964019185.1 of Maratus speculifer. Lineage (NCBI taxonomy): Eukaryota > Metazoa > Arthropoda > Arachnida > Araneae > Salticidae > Maratus > Maratus speculifer. Next base: position 209,060,530 of record OZ025300.1, on the reverse strand, counting down.
ATTTAAAGAGATGCACCACATGCATGCTCCATTTTATTCGTATCGATATTCGTATCGATATTCGTATCCATTTTATTGCATTCGTATCCATTTTTATTCGTATCAATTTATTTTTTGATAGTGTAAAATGGAATTTCTTAACAATATTTTTTATAGCTTGAAGCATGCAGTCTTATAACGAGCAGAATCATGAAAATATCGTAATCCAACTACCCTATTTACTCGTGTATAATGCGTGCTTTTTACTTAAAAAATTAAGGCAAAACTCGTATGTGCACATTATATACGAAATAATTTTTTATTGTTTGATACACGATATCCATATGAATTAAGAAATGTATTCAAAATAGACATTAAAAATATGAAAATCTTACTTAATAGAAGTACTGTTGCCCTTTTATTTTACTCTTTTTTTGTAGAAAAACGCTGATAACGTTATTTAAACCCTAATTCGACTTGATTCCTGGCCTAACGCAATGTTTGTTTCGACATTCTTTCTTATCCACTTAATGGTCGCTTTCAATTACGGTTCAAACAATTCTAAAAACGATTAAGTGATAAAATTCCTTTGGCCATTCATTTATTTGCATATAACATTTATGGTGCGTGTTATATACGAGATTTTAAAAAAGCGTCATTTTTCCTTCAAAAGAAAGGGGTGCGCGTTATACACGCGTGCGCGGTATACTCGAGTAAATACGGTACTTCGAGTGAATGATAGAAATTGCTTTTGGCCTATATTATAATGGACATATGAATCAGAAATCAGAGATATCAATCATTATACTCGTGGTCATGCTCATCGCCTACAATGTTACAGTTTATTTGGACTACAGGTGCATCGCGATCCGCTTTGGACTAGCCCCCAAATGAATTTAGTGCTGCAGATATCCCTAGTCATCACAGACAGACACACAGCCGCATATACTCATTTATTTTATCAGTATACATATCGTCGTTACCATGTCAAACTATCCAATGTGAAAATAGTGCATTACTTTTTGCAAATTTAGATTTCTTGATTGACACCATTTTTTTTAAATAGTAAAATCCGCCTTTTTAACCTTATTTAAGCCCTTAACTGTGGCATTGTTTTCGAAAAAGTAAATTAAAAATAGGGGCTGTAAACTACATTTCCTATGCTAAAATAGTTGCTTTACTTAATGGAAAAACATCTGCCAATCAATAAAGATAAATTTTCAGTTAAAAATTAGTGGTGTCAAAAAGCTTTAAGTAATGAAGCGTGCAAAGAGTTCCTGCCCGAAGCCAGTTCGGGCAACACAGTTAAGGGGTTAAAAAATTTATCTAGTAAGAAAACAAGAAGAATTTTACTATTTCAAAAAAGGGGTTTCAATCAAGAAATCTGAATTTGAAAAAGCTATCCCACTATGTTCACATTGGATAGTTCGACATGGTATCGACGATGTGTACAACATAAAATCATTCTTATAAAAATCATTCAAAGACATGGTGAATATCACAAAATGTTTCATTTTGATCATCTGAGATATTGATAGTATCGATGATTTTTTTAAAGTGTTTTTTGTTAGTTTGTGTATGTGTGGAGGGGGGTAGATGGGGAAATTAAGAAAAATACTTTATTTGGGTTAAAATATAAAGTTTAAATTATTTAAACATTTTTATAGTGTAAAATTGAAAATTGTTAACTTCTTTTGGTATATTTTATGTGGGGACTTCTTTTTTTGAAAAAGTACTCATTTGGGGCAAATTTTTGAAATTTTGGGGAAATTGACTTCAGTTATCTCGCTTCAATGGCGATAACAATTACAGTTGAAGCTTCACTATTTCTAGTTCCTCTTATTAATAGTTCATGGTAAAAATAAATGTGTATGCTCAAATTAACCACTGTGTAACCACAATAGTTGGATTACAACATCTCCCTTATTTATTTGCATTTTGTCGTTAAATAAAGTCAAGATTATATTTTAAATTTTATGGTGGTAAACTTTTTTCTGCAAAAAAATTGAAGATCACTATATTATAGTTTCGGTGGTTCACGGGTTAAAGAAAAACTAGCGGCTGTCGTCTGCTACGCTGGTCAGTTTATATATATATGTATATATATATATATATATATATATATATATATATATATATATACCGGGTGTCCCAAAAATGACTGATGGATTTTAAAATTCAATAACTTGCAAACGGTGACAGCTATTTAAAAAATTTTTGCTGAAGGGTTATGCATAATACCAGGAGGTTTTTTTTTTTTTTTTTTTTTTTTTTTTTTTTTTTTTTTTTTAACCGTAATTTTTTATTTTAGTTCGCATCTCAAACAGTAGGTGGCGTTGACGGCGATTGAAGGCCAGGTGATCAGTGATGAGTGAAGCGTCGACCTTGCCTTCAATCGCCGTCAACGCCACCTATTGTTTGAGATGCGAACTAAAAAAAAAAACTCCTGACATTATACAAACCCTCCTGCAAAAAATTTTTAAATAGCTGTCACCGTTTGAGAGTTATTTAATTTTAAAATCCATCAGTCATTTTTGGGACACCCGGTATATATATATATATATATATACATATGCGTGTATGTATGTATTAAAAAGAAAAAAACTTGAAGAATACGGAATATCTGTAAATTGGGTGATGACTTTTAAAGTATTTTTTTAAGCAGAAATAAAACTCAAAAGTCTTCTGATATATTTGGCTGGAAAGTTTTTGCTATATTATATGTGGACAGACAGATGGACAGACGGACAGAATGAACGATGAATATAACTTGGTGCACATTCATCGCAATTTATTCGTAATGCATTAATTCATCGCATATTCGTTATTATGTGCAACGTATATCAATTTCATAAAATATTAAATAGTTTAATACTATAAAAATGCGTACCAAACAATGTCTCAATATACAATTATGCAATGGAGTATTTTTGAGTAGCCCTGTAAATCAATAAGAAATATTATTTGCACCACAGATTGTACAGAATGTATATTATAGTATAAACTTCATGGATGCATTTTAACTTTATTATGTTCGAAAGAGAGTAAGACCATAAAAATGCACTTCAGTCTTTTCTCCCCATTGACCGTATTGCATCGGAATCATTTTAATTGTCCCTGTAATTGAACTATGCATCCGATTTTCGTAAAATTTGAAATGACTCGATAAAATGATCTAATAATTATATATTTTAAGATTCAAACGATTCGGTTGGGTAGTTTTTGAATTGTTATATGCGGACACACGGACGGACGGACAGACAGACAAAGGGACAACTCCCCAGGATCCAACTGCCAAGGGATCCCAGGATTTTTTTCTCTTCAATTCAAAACAAACGCGATGTTTCGCCGTTTCCGGGATCGTAGGAGACAGCGTCACATACATACATACAGTTGGATTTTAATAGTGTAGATATTTTGAAGGAGTATTGCACATTATGGACTATCTTGTTTCTTAATTATTTTTAGAGAAAAAATTTTTAGTAATTTATCTTTTTTTCTCACTAATCCTCAGAATGAATGAATTTTTCATTTTTTTAAAATTATTTTCATATTGTTTATTTCGAGTAATACAATTTATCACACTGCATTGCTTTTTTTTTTATTTTTTTTTTATTTTTTTTTTTTTATTTTTTTTTTTTTACATAATTTTTCTGTTCGCTCTTATTGTAACATGCATTTTTTTCTCTTTCAGCCAATATGCGTTATTATATATATATATATATATATATATATATAACCATTATACAATACAACTATTCAACATCTGCAATGAATGCAGAATAACCGAATAAATGATAAATTTAAATAAGACAAGAGGAGTTTGCAATAACTGGAAAAATAACGAATTATTGGAAATTGAGGAATTTGCTCGTTGTCAAGGGCAATATCAAGTAAACACAACAATTACGATAAATTTGTGGTTAGAAATCAGTATATACATATATTGTTAAAAATAAGGGATTTAAATTTTCATATTTTATTTTTCATTTTTTATTTATCGTCTTGAGATTAGGCATATTGCTAGTTTATCTGGAAAAAAAGAACAAATAATTGTCTAAAGTATTACTTCATTTCTTATACAAATTGCAATATTTAATTTTGTTTTTCCTTTATAAAAATTGCGTTTTTTACTGTCTCAACGTCTCAAGTAACTTGCTCATTAGCGAAGTTTGAGAGAAAAAAATACCATTTTAGTTGAAGAAAAAACTATCCCAAAGACATACTTAAAACTAATAAAAAATGAAGTTGTATTTTAAAATTAAGAAATACGTGTTGTAATTCAAAATATATTTTAAGAGTTACGAGAGAAATTTGTTAATTATTTAAAAATAAGTATTATGTGTTCATATGATTCTCGATTATAATTAAAGTGACAAAAAGCGTAATTTCCGGTATATAATCTGCGAACAATTCTATTTGGATCCAGAAATTTTATTCAGTAATTCAAGACAAATATTTATCACGATCTAAGCTAATTTATTCGAAAACTTTTCTAGGTTTAACCCCTTGTGGTGCGCTTGTATATCTATGAAACCACTTAATTTTAATTCCCAAATGCCACATTGGCACCAGAATTTCGGTAAAAAAAAAATATATATATATACGGTTTATTGAATGCGTGAAATCAGTTTTTTTCTAATTTAATTTTAAATTTGGTTTCAAATTCCGGTGTCATTCATTAATTTTAACATTTTAGCAATGAATTTTCCCTGCTCCGCAGAGGGTCAAAAATGATTGTTTTATACGAGGTTTATACGCCAGAAATTGCGGTAATTTTTATTAACCCATTCGTTAACAAAAAAAAAATGTTATTGAAATGATGAAATTATGTTCTAACATATTAATTTACAAACGAATTTTTCAGAAATTGAAAACTGACTTTTTTTCACGCCCTTGAAACTGTTAATTATGTTTTTAAAGCAATATTTATTATAAAGAATATACGGAAGTTTCGATTTAAAAATGGAAAAATATCCGCAAAATTATGTCGTATTGGATGTACTCAGAAGCAGCAAACACATTTGAACAAGAAAATTATTTGATGAAATAATACTTAACGCTTACTCTTACTCATCATTATTAAACTTTTTATGATCTAAACTTGAACCAGAAATTTTGTGTTTGTTTGTTTATTCTGATTTTAGTAAAATGCAAAAAGTTTGATATGACCTTGGCAAGTTTAACCCATTCGCGACGGGAGCCTTTTACGAAATGTTTAATGTTTTGTTACCGGTTTTTAAAAACAGAGAATTGTGTCTTCTTAAATCGAGGAAATGCTTCGATTAAATAAAGCAATTTTTGTTGTAAAATTTTACTGGTGGGGATAAACGAGCATTCTTAAATCTTTTTGCGGTACGTATACGTGTCGCTCTTCCCCAAGGGGTTAAGGAAAAGTATTGTTTAAAGTTTAAGTTGGAATATTGTACATTGCATTGTACCAGAGTTACGAAGTATACGGATGTTTTGATACTAGTATTTTAATGCAGAAAACGTTCTTTTATATAATTGGAACTTTTTGGTGATTTAAAAGAACAACCCTTTTTCTAAGATAGTAGTAGTGCGAAAAAATCACCAGTCTTTGGCAATTCCACAATACCTTTGAACAAGGTATTGAACCTTATGGTACCTTATATCTTAACCTTATATCTTATCTATTTCTAAAATTATTTTAGGTTAGTTTGTAATTACAAAATACATAGAATCTATAGTAGTTGTTCAGTCCATCCGTCTATCCATCCGTCTGTTTGTCCGTCTCTGAACATGAAATAGATAGAAACTACCCAACCGAATCGCATGAAATTTTAAATATATAGGTTTTGTAGAATTTTGTACAATCATTTCAAATTTTATAAAATCCATATATATAGTTTAATTACAGGGAAAATCAAAATTATCCCATTACGTTACAGCGAATGGAATTTTTTTTTTACCCCTTGGGGACGAGTGACCCGTATACGTGCAACAAATATGCTTAAGAATCCTTGTTTATAGCCACCAATAAAACTTAACTGTAAAATTTGCTTTAGTCAATCGGAGCATTTTCTGGATTTTATAAGGCTCAAAATTCTTTTTTTTTTTTAAACCTGTGACAAAATATTGAACATTTTATAAAAAGATTTCATCGAGAAGGGGTTAAAGTACATTTTAATAATGTTACTCTATTTCGAGCATAATAAAACTGATATGCATCTATGAAGCATGGCTACCTTATCATAATAACAGGCTTGTCATTCGCCAAGTTTCCTTTGACCGCAGTTCACGTGGTCAGAAACCTCATGATTTTCCCGTTGGTAGCGCCATCTAATGAGAGAAACTGAAATATTTTCCATTTTTTCCTACGAATTTGTGCATGGATTATTAGCAGTAGTGCACCAGGTGGCGTTACTTATGAGACAAAGTCATATAATAAGTTGGCAATTATTGGGACAATTTCAACAATAGATTTTTTCCTGAATGCGAGGCCTTGATATTATGATAAGGGGGCCTTGCTATAAAGTATATACTAAAATATATTTGCTGTACAATCTGTGATGCAAAGAAAGTATGTTATTAATTTATAGGTCCATACAAAAATATTATAATTACATTATAGTACAGAGGGAAAATTTTTTTACAAAACGTTTTAATTACATTAAACTATTTCCCATATGAAATTGATGTACGTTGCTGAGGTTTACTTCTATTTATTTCCTGTATGATCGAAAACAGATAGTATTTACAGAGACTAACAAAAGATTTCGAAGTTTTGTAAGCACCAGTATAGGAATATTTTAAAAACATCGTTATATTACGAACGTACATCATTTGCTACACTTGATGTTTTATTTCCGATTTGTTAAAATTATATTTTATTTTTTAGTAAATGATACAGTGAAATTAGACAATTTAAGAGAATCGTTATGTTATATATTTATATATTTATACGTTATATATTTGGATTGTTAAAGATTTTCATAATATGCTACATTATTTTATATAATTTTTCTAATCGCCTTTCTGTAATACATTCTTCTTCTATTTTCATTAATATGGCATATTTATGGTATATATACATTGTTAAAAATGACTTAAATTTTCAGATTTCGCTTTTTTTTTTTTTTTTTTTTTTTATCATACGAAGAATATGCACTATAAGCGAAAAACTTAAAAAAATGTTAATTAGATAATATTTCTTATATAAATTACGATTTTTAGTTTTTTTTCTTGCTTAATAAACAGTGCGTTTTTTGCTGATTCAATTTGTGAAATAAGATGCTTATTAAAAGAACTTGAGAGAAAAAGATGCAGTTTATTTCAATAAAAATGTACAGATGTTAAAAAGAAATAAAGTTACCTTTTTGTGCGAAATATGTGTTATAATTAAGAAGGTATTTTGATTTTTACTGAAGTAATTTGCTAATTATTTAGGATCTAGATTTATGTGCTCATAAGAAATTCTGTTTTTATTTTTAAGTGACAAGTAATTTGTCTTAATTATGCTTTCAAACAAATAATTCTTAACGTGAATACAGCATGTATCGATTTTGAAATGAAGATACATAATACGCTGTCTTCTGCCGTACAATACGCTGTCGAAAAAGTTATATTTAAAAAAAGAGTTATTTACGAAATTATACTTGCAGTTTCGTCGTAACCATTTAACTATATATGAACTAAAGTTAAACTAAAATTTTTTGTTCTGTTTGTTTAAACTGTGAGGTATACCTCGTAATGCAAGGTGTGTAACGTCTCCATCTGTTTTTGTATTATGAATATTTTTATTCCAATTTAACACAATAAAGACCGACAATAAATGTTGACAAATCTAGAGGGTATTTCAAAAATTTCCATCTCACACCAGAAAACATTTATACTTATTTTATTTAAAATTATAAAAACCAATAATAATTACTCAAAAATGGATAAAAAAAATACAATTGTTTAACCTATTCACGGTCAGAACCTTTGTTTCTTCTTTTAACCCATTCGTGCCCAACATCTTTTGCGTACATTTTATTTGGTTGGCACCGTTATTTTTAGAAGAATTAAGTTTAGTTCATTAATCACGAAAATGCACCATTTAAATAAAATAATTATAGCTTTTCTTTATACCGGTGTCAAAAACAGTGCTGAATGCACCTATTGAAGCGTCCCTAAAAAGGGACGCTAGGACTAACGGGTTAATCTTCAGTCATCGATTTCCCTAAACAGAGAATTTTCTTTAATTGAATCGCGAAAATACCCTGATTATATATGGTAAATTTTAATTAAAAAAAACCGGTGATAATAATGAAGCATTTTGACCATATTAAGTGGCATGTATATCGGACGTTCGTCTTCAAGGGGTTAATTTTTTATATAGAATGAAGCATGAATGTATCAGGTGACAGAACGTTGGTTCCAAATACTTTGGTAATTGGTACCAAATACCTTGTAAAACAAATTGGCACCAAGTGTTTTTAAAAATTATTTCACTTTGATATTTTTTAAGGGCGGTGGGATTGATATATACCAGTTAATTTTAATTTCAGAATGCCGCATTGACAGCAGAATTTTGAAGTGAGATTTTTACTTTTATCAAGTACGTGAAGAAAAGTTTATATCTATTTCGAAATAAATTTGTTTTTAAATTCTGGTGTCATTCAATCATTTCATCGTTTTAAGAATAGAAGTGCTTTGTCCCTCAAAGGGTTAACACTTTGCGGGGCAGAGCAAATTCGTTGCTTAAGTGTTGAAATTAATGACTGACACTGCAATTTGAAAACAACTTATTTGTACTTAAGGAAAATCTCTTTTGTAGGAATTCAATAAACTTATTTTTTTTTACCAATATTCCGGTACAAATGTGGCGTTTGGGAATAAAAATTAGGTGGTTTCATAGATATACCACCACGCCGATAGGGTTAAGGCACATGGAACATCTCGACATGTAAAATGAAAAATATTTGTGAAATATATACTAACATGCATTTTAATTAAAAATAGATGTACTAAAGTAAAAACTAAACTACAGTGAAATACTAAAGTACACACTAGAAAAATAATGTATAAATTATTACTAGAAAAATAATAGAAATAATTTGAATATTATATTTTAAATAATTTATCTTAAATGTAATAGCAACGCTTGAAGAAAAGTTTATAGAAAACTAACATATAAACTAGAAAACTAATGTTTAAACCAACACTCGAATAAATAATAAAAATAATAAATTGAATATTATATTTTAAATTTTAAATCCTAAACATAATACCAACTCTTGCAAGGACGTTTACAGAACACTAACGTCCAACAGACACTTGATTAAATAATAGAATAAATAATTTTAATTTATCTGTTTAAATGTTATATCCTACACGTAATATCAAATCTTGAAGAGAAGTTTATAGAAAACTAAAGGGTAGTTCCATGCGAACTTGTTTGTCTGTTACACAGTTGAAAATCGCTATGTTTGTGGGCCACCGTTTTTTCTGAAAAGCTCGCTTTGCCTTATTCAATTGATGAGATTTGTCCGTTAAAATAAATCACACTTTTCCGCTAATACTGGTATCCAAAAATGGTAGTATGACAAACAGACGTAACAGACAAACAAATTCGCGTGGAATTAGCCTAAAGTATAAATTAACAATAGCGTACTTTTAAATCTTTATAGAGATTTCGGCACTTATTTAAGCTATATACCTGGTATCCCAAAAATGACTGATGGATTTTAAAATTCAATAACTTGCAAACGGTGGCAGCTATTTAAAAAAATTTTGCAGGAGGGTTATGTATAAAGTCAGGAGTTTTTTACCGTAATTTTTTATTTCAGTTCGAATTTCAAACAATAGATGGCGCTGACAGCGATTGAAGGCCAGGTGATCAGTTCTGAGTGAGTTTAGTTTCGGCGTAGATCTGGGCTTCGATTGCCGTCATCGCCATCTATTGTTTGAAATTCTAACTAAAATAAAAAATTGCGGTAAAAAAACTCCTGACATTATACATAACACTCCTGCAAAAAATTTTTAAATATCTGTCACCGTTTGCAAGTTACTGAATTTTAAAATCCATTAGTCATTTTTAGGACACCCGGTATATATATAATTAATCCAAATAATATATGTAAAACATAAAATTTAAACAACAGCTGAAACGTATTTAAAAAAAACCTTTTTTAGGAAATATTCTTTGCTGGTTAAAAAAAATATCACACATTTCATGTTTTTTTTTTTTTTTTTTTTTTTTTTTTTTTTTTTTTTTTTTTTTTACTGCGTGAAAAAAACTTTTTATTATTCTCGGTGATACATTTGCTATAGAAAGAAATAATTTCTTACTTGAGAAATATATAAAAAGCATAAAATGTAATTTTTGCGAGCCAAAATTTTTATACATTAGAAAACGTAATATTTCTGTTATGATTTAATTCAGAAAAAAAATTAAAATCAGGAGATGAAAATAGAATCAAAAAGTTTTTGAGGATAAGTTCAAACGAAATATTTTAATAATGGAGTTATGAAGGAAAAAGCAAATTGTTTTAATACAATTTCTATGCATTGTTTGAAGTTTCTTAGTAAAAAACACTTTTCTCAAAAAAATGCTTTTGTTTTCAAAGACGTTATGTTATTAGCACGGATCTGAGTAAAAAGTTTGAAGTAAACACTATTTTTTCCATTTTTATTTATTTTCTTTTAAAATTATCCTATTTTTTACTTCTTATCTATATTTTTTTACTGTAATTTATCTTGAAATTATAATTTTCTTTCTTTGGAGCCGCATAAGGTACAAAAAGTTCTTGATTATTTTCACGAGTATTTTTTATTCTAAATTTTTCCTTAAATAATCGTAGCATATTCCCGATTCAATTAGGCAAAAACTCTCTTTTCAAAAACCATTGATAAAGCATATTTAAAATTATGTATAAGATGCTTGTCTCGAAGAGGATAATTTTACATTTAACCCTTTCCTGCACGGGCAAAATCTGTTAGTAAAATTATCGAATGACACTGGAATTCACAAACGATTTTTTTAGATATTTCGAAACCCCTAATTTAAGCTTTCATAGTTAAAGCAAAATTTTACTAAAATATTATTGGTGCCGTTGCAAATTTGAAATTAAAATTGGGTATCCCAGACCGGGTACAATGTGCCGGAAAGGTATAATCAGAACTATATATATGAGGAACTTAGGAGGTCATTTTAACCCTTTTCGGAACGGGCAAAATCTGTAGTAAAAAGAGAAGTTATCATTTGACACCGGAATTCATAAAAGAATTTTTTAAATGTTTTGAATTCCTTAACTTCAGCTTTTACTGTAAAAGCAAAATTTTACTAATATATTATTGATGCCGTTTACAAGTTTGGCATTAAAATTAGGTATCCATGACCGGGCACAGTGTGCCGGAAAGGATTAACCCTTTAACGATCAAAGCATTCTCATTGCTAAGATGTCGAAATAAATGGATGACACCGGTAATTAAGAACAAATATATTTCTAATTAAGAAAACGTGATTTTTCACATACATAATAAAAGAGGTATTTATAGATAAAAATACCGGTGTCAGTGTTGCATATCGGAATTAAAATTTTTTGGTTTCGTGGCGAAACCAATGAACGTTAAAGGGTTAAGGTACAGTGGTATACATTTTTTTCCACATCCACGTTCAAAACGAAAAAAATAAAAGGACTAAGATCAAATTAGAGGACAATAAATTAATTTTAACTGTTTTATTAACATGGTTTAAAACAATATGAAAACACGAATTTCAAATCTTTCCTGATCAAATTTTGGGAAATCGCGATAAAAGCTTAACCACTTAACTGATCAATGTTTTGGAAAAACGTCCAAATAATGTCTTTTTTCAAGCTTTTACAGAATTTTTAATCTTTTTCACCAATATTTAAAAACAAAAATTATTGCTTAAATTAATGAGAAAAATGTTCGGATTAAATAAAGCAAAATTAAATAAAGCAAAATAAAAAAATTATTTTTGAGAATAATAAATCTCGATTGAAATATGAATGCCCGTGTGTCGTACGGTCCAATCATGATGACACAAACATATTGTCCGTGTAACGTATGCTCAAATTAAAAAAAAAAACTTTTTTTTGGTAAAACAAGATTTTACAAAGCCAAAAATACAATAAAACAAGCTATTTGGTAGATAGTACTACTTTTTTTTTCTGTGTGCGTTTACCAATATTATAGATATTACTAGAAGACCCGGCAAACGTTGTTTTGCCATATAAATTATTTCTAGGGATTATTATATTAGAAAAAAATGTTTAATTTATTGTAAGTGTGTGAGGATGTGGTAAATGAGTGGAAGAGGCATGGAGCGCTGTGAACGATGACGGAATATAAAAACAACAAAACACCAAACATTTATATTTTTAATTCATTAAAATTTATTCTAAGTACATAATTATGTACATCGCTAATTATGATAATTTTACTCAAAAACTGTATCAATCCCTTTACGTAGAGTGTACAATATTTTTTGCCATTCCATCATTAACTAACACAAACAAACTGGATGGTTTGCCCAATCGACAGCATGCCACGTATAATTGCCCGTGTGAAAAATATGGTATGCTCAAATCTAATCCACAAACAGACATCGTTTGGCTTGAGATTTAATGATAGTCGTTGCAAGGGCCAATCTAATTGGAAATCGAAGACGTTTGAGTTGAATTGGCACATCTGCGGGTATAATAGACATTCGTGGTAGCAATATATTTTTACCTCGGAATTTGCCATTGAAAATGATGGCTTCGACAATATTATTTATTAATTTTTTAATAACTCGCGTGCAGTTGCACAGACGTGGTGGGTTTAAATTACGAAGCAAAATAATCGGTGATCCAACCTTCAATCGTCAACTATGTGGTGGCATGCCTGGTAAATCTAATGAATTTTAAAACTCTGCTAAAGCTTCGGTAGCATCGCAAACTCAATCAATTTATTTGTATGTCACTAAGTTCCCTGGCAACAACTGATGTATCTTCAGATTCAATTCGTTGATGTTCACATTTTTGCTACTGTTAAAATTGCTCTTTCGGCCATCCACTCATGATTAATGTATTGTGTGTGTACATCGAGAAATATCTGGTCAATGAGAGCATCTTGCGAATGAATGATTGTTGAAAAAGCGGTCGGTAATTTTATGCATCCAGTTTCATGTACAGTAATTTTTCCATCGCCGATATCTAACAGTTGTTTTGAGAATGTTTCAGCGGATGGATCTTGAAGCATTTAAACGCGCATATTTACTTTTAGTTGCAATTTTTAAACATTACGCTACAATGGCGATGATTTTAATCAGACGTTGATTTCATCAACATACGTTGAACGTAGAATAACTGGAAATGTTTGTCTAAAATCACCTGAAAGGATACGTAATAGAGTGCCGCCGCAATATTTAGTGGCAGCTTAAATTCTGATGAGCTGTTCTACTTTCATTCAATAAAGTTGCCTCAAAGCCAGAAAAAATTGAATTACTTAATGATGAAAAACAGTATAATAATAATGTATATATTCTTTGATTGTACATATATACACATACATATACATGCATACAATAATTAATATTATTTAGTATATTTTATTTTCTAATTTATTTACCTTTCACAATATTTCTCTAGAATGATTCTCACTACATTTTGGACCCACTGATTTTAATATTTTTATTATAGTATCGTTTAATAATAAACAAATTAATAAACAAAAAAAAATGTGATTTATCAAATTACAACGATTATTTGGAAAATTATATTTTCAAAGACTAAAATTTTAGACTTATAAAAAAGGGTACTACTCTGTTATCCCGTCGACCAAAATACTATCGCCAAATTATAAGATTAAATGCCAATAATGGATGATCGTGAATGTCAATTCAATGATATTAAATACGATAAACGTGTTTAAATAGTCATTAAGTGATTTTTATTGCGACTTTTTATTTGTATTTTTATTAATATTCTACTAATTATTTGTTATTATTATTATTTTTATTATTTAAAATAAAAATTACGTCAATATTTAGAATTTGGCTAATAGTTTGGCAATTTGTATAATTTGGCGAAATCGGTCGACGGAATAACAGAGTAGTACCTAAAAACTATTATATTTTAAAAAAGTAATAAGAAGAAACATCATTTTTCTGATGATCAAAACTTGGTTTTTGTAATAACAGAGTCCTATATTCAGGGCCTGATTATCAACGGGGCACTCTCCCACCAGAAAAAATAAATAGAAATTTTTTTTTTATTCGTGATAGTAATTTTGACTGAAAAGGGCGTTTAAACAAGCCGAAAATTTCTATGTAATTTTACTGGGGAGAGAGTGCCCCATTAGTAATCAGGCTCTGCCTATATTACGTACGCCATGTATTAAAAATTTTTATTTCTGTACCAATAATACACTATCTACCAAAAAGTATTTGTACACTTTCAGTTTTTGACATTTTGTCAAATATTTAAAAATATACTGGTCGGATTCTTCTGGAACTTCAGAAATATAAAGATTATGTTTCACTTTATATTTATTTACATTCATTTGTTAAGCGGGTAATTCGGGGGCCGGCAAAAAAACAAAGAATAATAGAAATATTTGGGATCGCCCTGTACATGAAAATGCACGAAACGACTTATCGCTTTAGAATACAAATATATGAATACAGTAGAATATGTACACTAATTTTTGTGAGAATAGCATGTATATTTATGGCGATAGAGCGATTTTTTTTGAAAAATTCAAAAAATTCTGGTATGTTTTTTGTTTATATCATGCTGGGTTTTTGACCAAATTTAACGCAAATTTCAGAAAAATTGGCAAAATGCAGTAGAAAAAATGTAGCGCAATTGGAATATAAATATATTAAATATTTTATGAAATATGAGTAGTTTTATGAAATAATTTTTATCTGCGCATGCGCGAACGATAAAAACAATTCTTTTACATCATTTAATAGTCAATTCTATGGAGTAACTCATAAAAAAAATCCAATGAAATATCGTGAAAATTCAAAAAGATATCATTATTATAAGTAAGCTGTTTTTACATTGCTCTCTAAAAACGGCTGAATGATAAGGGATTCTCCACAAATTGACATTTTTTATTGACTGACTTTTAGGAAAAAATTAGTATTTAATGTATACAATATCTAATACAATATTTCTGTTAATAAGTATCTTGACATCTGTGATGGAAAAGAATAAAAGCCCTTTTCCTTTTCTATCACAGGTGTCAAGATACTTATTAGCAGCAATATTGTATTCATTAAATAGTACTAATTTTTTCTTAAAAGTCAGTTAATAAAAAATGTCAATTTGTGGAGAATCCCTTATCATTCAGCCGTTTTTAGAGAGCAATGTAAAAACAGCTTACTTATAATAATGATATCGTTTTGAATTTTCACGATATTTGATTGGATTTTTTTTATAAGTTACTCCATAGAATTGACTATTAAATGATGTAAAAGAATTGTTTTTATCGTTCGCGCATGCGCAGATAAAAATTATTTCATAAAACTACTCATATTTCATAAAATATTTAATATATTTATATTCCAATTGCGCTACATTTTTCTACTGCATTTTGCCAATTTTTCTGAAATTTGCGTTAAATTTGGTCAAAAATCCAGCATGATATAAACAAAAACATACCAGAATTTTTTGAATTTTTCAAAAAAAATCGCTCTATCGCCATAAATATACATGCTATTCTCACAAAAATTAGTGTATATATTCTACTGTATTCATATATTTGTATTCTAAAGCGATAAGTCGTTTCGTGCATTTTCATGTACAGGGCGATCCCAAATATTTCTATTATTCTTTGTTTTTTTGCCGGCCCCCTAATTACCCGCTTAACAAATGAATGTAAATAAATATAAAGTGAAACGTAATCTTTATATTTCTGAAGTTCCAGAAGAATCCGACCAGTATATTTTTAAATATTTGACAAAATGTCAAAAACTGAAAGTGTACAAATACTTTTTGGTAGATAGTGTATACAAATTTTAAGTGAAATTTTGGTTTTACAATTTTCGGTTCTGCAAATTTTTAAACATCTAAACTTTTCAATTTTTACATCGAACATTTTCAAACATTTTCAATTTTTACATCGTCGTATAGAGGAAAAAATGTACTTTTAAATGTAATTTGTTTGAAAGCTATATCTTATATTTTTTAAGTTGTTAAAATTTTTGTAGTTTTTTAATACTTTTTTCTCATCATGGCAACAGAAATATTCCATTTTTGGACATTAAACATGGATGAATAAAATAAATGAATGAAATAAAATAAGTTGCGGAATTCAACGAATAAAAAAATTCAGGTGTACTTTAGATTTCCCATTTCTCTGCCGTGGATAGTAACTGTTTTCCAAACAGTTAATAAAAAATAAAAACTAATAAATTTATAAGAATAATTTATCCGTGTAACACAATAGTCGTAGTTGGCGGGAGCTCGTCACACGCGTTGAGTAATTTGGAGGTTATATGAAAGCACTTATTTAAGTAAATGTGAGAACTACACTTATGTAATTAACAATTAATCATGAAATAATCATCAAAAATCTATAAAATAAAAGCCTAAATCATGTGACTGTCATCAACAGTTCCGGTCTACCCGCTTCACTTTTTATGGGACAAACGGTTATTTCGGTTCTTTTATGCTACTTGAGTGCAGCTGATAAATTGCCAAACATTCTTTCATCGCCACCATATCATTTAAAATATAAACTTTTCACTCATTTAATTTAAAATGCGTCACTTTAATTTAAAACACATAAATTTAAAATATACATACATCTTTAATTCAGCTCATTTAAAATACGATAAATAAATAAAAATATTTTTACAGTATAGATCCTTGGAAAGAAAAAAAAAATATAGAATTTTGCGGCAATTTATTTTACGTGTATAATTACGTGTCTCAAGCATAATAAAAGCACCCAGATACTTAATTTCCATTATTTTGCCTGACATGGTGACCTGGCTATTGTTGTTTATTTAATGAGAAATTTTCTTTTTTATTTTTTAAAATGACATAAATGGTTTTGTTCTACATAGTTATTGTATAAAATATTATTTATTTATTATTTCCTCTTTCAAATAATAGAAAATAATTTTAAAATATGTGTGTAACTGATATTCAAAAATTAAGTTATCACCAAATAGTTGCAAAAAACATCGCGCCAAAGCCGATATGACATTTGTGCCAAATATCTTTTTAAACATCAAACGTTGTTATTTCTAATTTACATTCTAATAAACATATTTTCTACGATAACTTCAATTGAAATTAAGTTGACAACTTACTATCCGACTTCATAAAGAAAACAAATGCAGAAGTTTCATTAGCATGAACGGTGAAAAATATTAAACCACAAAGATAATAATTCGCAAAGCATTTAAACAATGAATGGACACTAATGCTTATGACGTCATAGTATGAAAATTTCATCAAAATCGGCTAAGCCGTTTCGGAGAAAATTTTATGGGGTGGGCCACCCTTAACACTTAGGGGTATTAAAAATAGATAAGAACCTATTCTCAGACCTACTGAATATACACATAAAATTTGATCAAATTCGGTTAAGCCGTTTCGGAGGAGTATGGCAACTAACACTGTGACACGAGAATTTTATATATTAGATATAGATAACACAACTTTTTTAAATTTTGTTTAAGCTAAGTTTTAAAAGCCATGTCCTCATACAGTGGTGGTCAGAATTATAAGAACAATTGAAAATTGCGCAGAAAAAATGTATTTCTGAGCTAAATAATGTGAAATTTATACTCAAAATGCTTTTTTTTCTAGACATCATTGTAGATAGCAAAAGATTTGAAAATCCAAAATATGAGTGTTTTGTCACAATTAACAAAATATGTCATTGGACAAAATTATAAGAACAATGAAGTTTTTGCCTGAAAAACACTGATAATTAATAATCTCCCCGCTTCTTCTCAATCTCTTTTATCAGTCTTGACGTCATGGAGTTTGACAATTCCTTAAGAACGTCTTGGAAAATTTTGAGTGATATTTCTCGATGGAAGACATGAGTTCTTGCTTTTTTTGAGATTATATACCATTTTTACACACTTTGTGTACCAGTATACCCAGCAGATTTTCCATTGGATTCAGATCAGGACTTCTGGCCGGCCAGTCAAGTAGCTTCACGAAATTAGCATCGAACCACGAGTTTGAAGTTAGAAAAATATGAACCGAGGCATTTTCCTTCTGGAAAAATAGCCTCTAATCGCTATTAACGGTGCTTCTGGTAAAAGATTAGAGTTCAATACTACAATATAACTCTCAGAATTCCTCCTACCTTCGCAAAAACTATTGAAGTAGTTCTATCAGTTGTAAACCCTCCCCCAGACCGTTACTGAGTCATTTCCAAATACATGCTTAGAGAAAATTGTTTTCTCTCTACGGAGATCATACTAGAATACATCATTTGCAAAAACTATCTAGTCTATCCAAATAAATCTTTTACTCATCGGAAAAGACAGAATCCCACTTTTTCCCTATAGTATTGCAGTTTTTGGCAAACTCCATCCTCAGTCTCTCATGAAAGGCGGAGATGAGGCGGATTTGACAAATGTTTACTATAGCTAACCTTTTTCTTTCTTTTTGTAAAACACGTCGAACAGTTCGAACCCTTGCATTCTAAGTTCTATTTGCGGTTTTTTTTTCATTTTTTGGAAAAAGCTCGCCTTATCATTATTTCCCCCATACAGAAACAGAAGATGGCCTGAATGAATCCCTTTGCCGTCCATATTCACGGGTATTTTAAAGATAATTGTAAATAACCGTTCTTGATCAATCAAACTTTGTAGCAATTTATCATACAGAAAGTCCTGAATTTTGAAATGCATCCATTTTTCCTTTCTGAAACGTGAAAAGCTTTGCGCCTTACTGCATGATTCAAAAACAGAATAATACGATCCTAAACGCTTACTACGCATTTATAGCGTCTGAAAGTTCCATGAGCAAAAAACATGCAAATTTTACTTTTTAGAACACACAAATACAGTTGTTCTTATAATTTTGTCCATATCAGATGGCTATATAAATTTATAATAGATTTTATGAATACGAATTTATCACACATTTGCATAAAAACATACAAAAATAACCTTCATTTTGCATTGGTTTCCAGTCATTAAATTTTCTTAAGTTTCCCGCCAAATATAACCAAGATTTGGCAATTTTTGCCTTGTCCTTATAATTGTGACCATCACTGTATGAATATACATTTATGTATATGTATTACATCTTATTAATATTATAGATGTGCTTTTTTGTTACCTTATATAACTTCTTTAATGCTTTTTTGATGCCTTAACAACTTCGGGACGAAATGTCTCTTGCAGAATTGTCAATCTTTTATCACTGGTTTTTCAAAACAGAAAGTTTTGCTTACTTGAATCGGGAAAAGGCACAGATTATATAAAGCCAAATTTACAATAAATATTTACTGGTGAGAATAATGAAGGATTTCGAATTCCTTATGCGGCACGTATGCGATTCGCTCATCCTCAAGGAATTAACCCTTTCAGGGGCAAAGTATTTATGCTCCGAAAATGTTCAAATAATTGATTCACACCACAATTTAAGAACAGATTTATTTGAAAATAATCAAGAGCTGTTTTTCGTGAATGTTATAAAATCGAAATTGTACTAATATGTAACTGGTGCCAGATCGAAATTTGAACGGTAATATTAAGTGTTTTCAGACTGCAAACACCGCCCCTGAAAGGGTTAAAGGACTACATAAAAGAATTTTTTTGCATAAAAAAATATATTTTGTTTTATTGGCTTATAATTTTTTTAACTTTCCTGAATCAGTTGGCAAGCCCGCTTTTTTCCGACCATTAGAAATAATCGCAAAATCTCAATGTGTTAAATCCATTGTCCATGTTTATTTATTTTTATTTTTTATCCTTTCACCTTTAATGCTCGTGACATTTTGTATATGATGTAACGTGGAAAGAAATTGTAATTAAAAAAAAATGTTTTAAATATTCTTATGGAATAAGGTAAAAGTTTTACCGTTAAATAAATTATAAGTGCTGAAGAAGTTAATTTACTTCTTTTTTTTACATTTTAAAGCAGTAATAGGGGTCCGCATTATATTCAGAAAGCTGAGTTGTTAACCCTTTCCGGCACGGGCAAAATCTGTACTAAATTGAGAAATTATCGACGGACACCGGAATTCACAAACGAATTTTTAAAATATTTTAAATTCCTTAATTTCAGCTTTTATTGTAAAAACAAAATTTTACTAAATTTTTACTGGTGCCGTTTGCAAGTTTCGAATTAAAATTAGGTATCCCAGGCCGGGCACAGTGTGCCGGAAAGGGTTAAAATAACATCTTTTTGAACACTTTAGTCAACACAAGGAAATACACAGAGATGTACTCCACACCCATACACATTACTTTTAATCCAACATTTTATACTTATATGTATTTATTGTACTCTTATTTATTACTCTTTATAGTGTACTCTTATTGTCTCTATTTTTAAATTCTCGCACCACTATAAATTAAAAAAAAAGAAAAGAATTATAATATGAACATTATTTGAAAATACATCAAATATCTTTCTTATAAAAAAATTGGTACTAACCGAATAAAATTCGCGTAAGCGATGCTTCTCTGAAAATCACATGGGGAGTCACATGGAACTCATAAAGATGAAAACATGACCTCATTTATTGTATGTAACTAAATATTATCCAAGTTGTTTATGTATATTCTACAATTGATGTGTTTGCTAAAATTGTAGATAGATTTCAACCAGTTAGAAGCGTCTAAGTTTTTTTTTTTCTCTTTTGAAAAATCGTTTTTTTTTTCAGACAAAATTCCATTATCTCATAAAGTTCCCGACTGATTTTAATAATTTGTTTTGGTCGCATAGTATAAGATCATACATGACAGATACTATTAAAAATCTTTAATTAATTTCAGGAAACAAAAATTGAAAATATAACAATGCTCTAAAATAAAAAGTTTTAATTGAAAAAAAAACTGTCTGTTATTGAATTATTGAAATTGTCTGTTATTGAATTATAAGACTTGTCTGTAAAACTGTCTGTGAAATTTGAATTAAACACATATAAATATCAATATAACGAAATTATACTTAAAACAAACTAAAACTGACAAAAACTAAGATATTTAATTTATCTAAACACGTTGAACATGAAACTTTTTCCCTTTAAAATGCATTTGACATTAAAAAGAAAAAATTGTTTTTTGAAATTACTTTTCATCACCAACCGATGATAAATCGCCAAATAACGAAATTTTCATTATTTTTTTACGGACAGGAAACGGAGGTTCCACCAAAAAATTTTTTATTAACGTATATATCCTCATCAGAAGAATATTCTATATTTTTTTCAGATTTTTCGGAGTCTGCCCGTATGGAGACCTTCCTTGTAAGTCATAAAGCGTTCTACACTGCTTTCCGCATTGTGTCATAACTGTGTATTTGTGTTTTTTTGAGCTTTTCACGGACAAAGCACTTCCATTGCTAAAACTTGGAAAAATATGAATGAAATCAGATATTGTGGGAAAATGTATTTGCAAAAAAAAAAAAAAAAAAAAAATTCCAGACCATTTTACATACATAATAAATAGAAAAATCATATTAAAATTTTGGTGTCAATGTTCCTATGTAATTGTGATTCCAAATGATGTACTCTACCACCCCTCAAAGTTTGTACACGAAGTTGTGGGACACCCTGTATAATTTTTCATTTTCTTTCATTCATTTTTCTTTCATTTTTCAAATAGTTTTTTCAATATTTATATTAAGATTACATAGCAGAAATTTTAAAGTGTATTTCTTGTATTTAATTAATGTCTTATTTTAATCATTTGAACCCAAATATCCTTCTTTAGATATAGCTGTAAAAATTTATTAATTTATTTATTAAAAGATTCATGTGTGCATCAGCGTGCTGCGTATGCAGTCTTGAAGAATTATATAGTGTGGGATTTAACAAGGTAAACCGTATCTAATAATATATATGACATGAATTGACACCGTGAGTATTATTTTGTTATTATTACAATTGTGTAGTACTGGTACGCAGGAGAATTCAGACTGGCTCGAATCTCAAATACATTACCTGAAATTTCAAAGTAGCCACCAAAGGCTACTCTCTAGCGTGAATGAGTAATGAATTATTCATGAAAACATATTCCGGTGACGATGGTAAAAAAAGTAGTAAAGTATAAAATATTTTTTCCTGGTTTTCAATCTTTTTTTTTTCCTGACTTTAATGACAATGCTAAAATTATGTTTATTTAACCTGAAAAAAGAAATGAAAGGTATTTTAAGAAATATTTTTCCTTATTACGTCAATATATATTACAAGGCATGATATGCCTTGCTTGCATTGCATCTTTGAGAGCTTATATTTTAAATAAGGAAGTAGTCGACCTATTATCCAGAACTTTTCATTATGAAGGTATATTGATAAGATACCAACAGGAAAATCCTATATCAACGGTAAATCGTGCAGTAACTACAAAATGTAAAAAATCCACAGAATTATGGAATAACTATTTCATATTAAAAATGTTACTCTCTTTTTTTATTCTATAATTTATTACAATTTTCTGAATTTATTTGGGTTGAAAATTTGTATTTTAAAATTGCGATAGAACCATACAATACAGAGTGTCTCCCTTATTTGCACCTTCACCCCCCCCCAAAAAAAGAACAATGTACAAACATTAATATTTGTTTTGCAGAAGTGCTTAAACTACTACTAATGTGTTGGAAGTGACCGCCATCTTAATCGTTACTAGGCCCATTGGAGGAGGTTTCAAGACACATTCTGTAATGTGTTTCGTGTGATAACGTTTATTTCTTCGAAATGACTGTTTTCAGTACAGTAATCCAGGTATTCGATTCACGGAACACGCGATTTTTCAAATAGTTCACACAAGAAGGAATCAAGCGGTAATAGATCTAGACTCCGTGGATGACATATTATTATTATGTATATTACTGACATATATATAATTAGTTGATTCGCTGGATCAGGTTTCTTCAATTCCTGTACCAATGAAGCTAGTTAAGAGTGATCTTCCGATCATTTCAATACACGGCATGCAATACTTTGGAGAAAGTTTGTAAAGCTAATTTTCTTACTGATGTGGCTAGTTTCTCCCTGATTTTCCTCTCGTTTCCTTCATTTTGTGGACACTAAGGACAAACGACGTTCGGTTCTTTTTTTTCGGTTCCATAGTGCATTCTGTTTGAAAATATTCCATGATTCGCCTAACCCATTTAACTGGTTTGCCCGAACGGCGTTCGGGCAAGACGAATTTGCTTTTTTCATCATTTAAAGCTTTTTGACACCACTATTATTTTAAAGAAAATGTTCATACTATAGAAAGGCGAAAAGTTTAGACTAAATTTTACGAATATTTTATTTAAATAATAGTGGTGTGAGTCCGCTGTTTTCAATTTATTGAACGGAAAAGAATTATATAATTAACCCTTTGAGGGGCAAAGAACTTCTATTCTTAAAATGCTGAAATGACGGATTGACACCAGAATTTAAAAATGAATTTATTTCACAATAGTTAAAAACTTTTCTGTACGTACTTGATAAAATTAAAATCTTCTTTTCAAATATCTTGTGTTAATGTGGCTTTTCGCAATTATCATTAAGTGGTATATATTTTATACTACCGCCCTTCAAGGGGTTAATTGTACTTCCATTTAGCGCCACCTATTCTGGAAACTTGTTTTCATATCGTTCCTTGATATTTTGTACGAAGACATTCGAAAATAATATTCAATAATAAACGCTCATTTTTCTACACATAGCGACATAGCAACATGATGCAAAACTACATTTCACTTCGTACTTCTTAGCACTGAAGTGTCTCGTGCAGTTTTCTAGCGTGTTGGTAGTGTTGCTCGCAAGTCCCCCCACACTGCTACCTGCGCTAATGGTGTGCGCGTACACTCGTAATGTTCATTTGCTTCTCTTTTACGGGTGTTGCAAAACAAATGAGACAAAATGTATTATTATTATTATACCGCAGACTAGTCCCCTGCCTGCCGGACAATATGCCTAGCTTAACGGGGTTTTTTTACCTGGCTGCGGGGCAGAAGCCGCTTGATTGCACAAGCTGAGATCTACCTGAAAGTGGCTGTATCGCTATTATATAATATTAGTTACTATCCTGGCCTGTTCTAGGTTACTTTTAATTATCTGATTGGGTTCATTCGTACGATGCTGTAATTGGAAGGGATTAAAAAGAAAGGGGATGACGGTAATTCTTCCACAGAGCTCATACGAGCTGCCTATACGACAACCGATACTCGAGTTTGACCTCGTGATTTAGAGCCTTGATCAGATGACGAGATCTTCACCTGACAAGGCACCCCCAAGGGTATAATTCACAGGTAACTTGGAGGACTTTGCACCCACGACGGATTTTACATGCAACAGGTGCCGTTAGCGTTTGAAACAAAATGTATATCCTAAAACAGGGCTCCACAGATAACTATTTTCGAATTTTCTAGCATCACTTTATCGAGGCAAATTGTTTCACATACACTTTGACAAAATGAGAAGAGAATAATCTCCATTCAGTTACTCTAAAATTATATGTATATTAGGCTAAAAGATATATATTTTTTAAAATAGTTGTGCGAACAGAATATAAAATTTGTCAGTTGTGGCACTCCTGAGAATAAATATGATGAACGTATGGAAAAAAAGAAAATGCAAACGGATAACAGTCTATGTCTACATTGTCTATTTGCGTAGAAATTTTGTTTTTTTATGCACGTCGTTTAAAAATTTAGATTTTCTTTTTTATATTTGCCGTATAACAATTATTTATAAATTCAATTTTAACTATTATTTATTATTAATTTATTTTTAATTTTATTATTTAATTTATTCTATTATTATCTGGAGGTTACGATCAGAGGAACCCATTTTGTAGCCAGATTTCGCCAACAGGGCGATATATCGCAAAATTTGGCAATCAAAGTTACTCGATAGAATAAAGCCAACTCCGTGCTATTTCCTGTACTTCGCCAAATTTCTGTAGACTCCAGTAGTAATTCAGTAATGTCCTTTTATATTTGCGTTTTTATTTTTTTTAATTTGATGCGTTTTTAAAACTTGGAAATCTAACAAAGTTTTAAAACTGTCTTCTAAGTCTATTTTAAACTTAATTTATAAAAAGGTATAAAAAAGAATGGTGTGTCACATTCCGGTGAGGGGGGGGGGGGGAGTCGCGAAGAAAATTGGGAAATATTAAGAATGTTTGAAATATTAAGATTTTTTATACGGCATAAAAGAAATTAAAAAAATAAGGGCGTGTCAAAATTGAGGGAAGAAGAGAATATCACGTTTTCACCAAGAGGAATCTAAAAATTGAACACATAAAAAATAAGGGATCGCAAAACGATTACGTTTGGCGTTCGAATGAAAATTGAGATTGCTTCGCAACATCAATCGGTATCACAAATCTATTTGGAATTCTAACGATTTTTAATGATTTTAGTGCGATTTCATGCGAATTTGCATGAAATTTTTAGCAATTTTTTGAAGATCTTTTATCTTTTATGTCGATTGTTTGTCATCCTCGAAAATTTTCCGATTATAATGATTTATTCATTCGAGATTCTGCATTTTTTTTAATATTTAGCTTTATTTAATACATTTTTCAATACATTTTTTGCGATTTTTAGTATTGTTTCGATCTTTTTTAACATTCGAAGAAGTATTTTTGCCTAAAAAAGTTTTTACTTAATGTAGTATATTTCACCATCTACGATTTTTGAATTTTAGCAAATTACGATTTTATCGTTAATACGGTTTTTACCGATTTCTGATGTTTCGCGTCTTTTTTTTTCTTCGTTCATGATAAAATTACGATTGCAATGTTTTACTCGCTGATTAGAGTAAATGTTAATTCGTGGAATGCTTTCAACTTTAGTAATTTTTATTGCGTTTTTTAAGAATTTTCAAGCTTATCTGCGTTTTTTTTTAATGAATTTTTGAAAAGGAGTTCGGCTTTAACTTTTTAGCCTGATATAAATTTTCCTATCGAAAAATTTTAAATTTTAGCTATTTTTAATGCAACGTTTAGTTAGATTTTTGGCGATTTTTCGATTTTTTTTTTTTGGCATCAATTTTTTTTATTCATGAAAGATTTCCGATTTCGATGTTTTACATCATAAGAGTAAATTTTGACTGTACTGTGTTTTACTGTTTTGCGATTGTGTATTTTTAATGCAACTTTTAGAGTTTAACCCCTTAAGTACCTCAGACGTATATATCCAACGCGCATAGTCGATGCATTATGTCCCACTGACGTATATATACGTCAGTTCAAAATATTGTCCTTTATACTGCGCTGTATCAGTAAAACCACACCCACGGCTTTGGAATTAAAAAAAGAAAAAAAGATAAAAGAACAAAGACTTTGAGGATGTTTTTGAGAGACTGACCTATTTCAGAGTAGAAAGGGTAGAAGGAATTCATGAAGGCTATCTCACTGAGCTAGTGCAGTGAAAATACAAGCAATTTTTTTCCATATTTGACATGGCTCAGCCCTTTTTGTACACAATTATTATTTTAGAGAAAATATAGTTTGATTTGCCGTTCACTTTCGCCTTTCTATCGCAATACTATTTTGATGTCACTACCTCAGTCTCATAGCTTTAGCCGTGCAGTTTCTCGAATTTTCTAGAGTTTCGTATGAGTATGTCCGATACTGATGATAGTGAGTTGGATGACGACTGTCCGTCATCTTCCGGATCACAGACGGCAGAATATGATATGACAGATAAAGAGGAATCAGATAACGACTATTCTATGAAAGATGCCAGAATCTGGGTACGATTGGATATAAAAAAGTTACCTATGCACCTTCAAGGTTTCTATTTTAGGGACAACGAGGAATAAATGAAAATGTAACAGATGTTACGAACAAACTTTTATTTTTTAAATTATTTTTGATCAGAAGCTTCATATTGCTACAGAATCTAACCGTTTTGCCGATCACTATAACAACCAGCTTCCTGGAAAAAGAAATCAAGGACGAAGTTGTGGCGTCCAACAACTTTAGAAGAAATATATATTTTTTTAATTATACTTATTCTGCAAGGAATACTTGTAAAACCTCACGTTGCGCTTTACTGGTCTAAAAACAAATTGATCGAAATTCCAATTTTTGGGAAATTTATTAGCAGAAATCGCTTTCAACTTATCATGAAATTTCTGCACTTTTCTGATAACAGCTCTTTTCATAAAAATTCACATCTAAATCCGAAACTAAGTAAAATTTTGCCTGTCTTCTCTGACATTATGAAGAAATGTGTCTATACACCTGAAAGGGACCTGAGCATTGATGAGAGCTTGATGCTTTTTAAAGGCAGGCTATCATCGGTACAATACATACCAATGAAAAAATCTCGCTTTGAAATAAAACTCTTTGTACTTGCTGAAGCAGAGACAGGATATATTCACAATATGATCATGTACGCAGAGCACAGTACAATCTTTAATAAAAAGTATGAGAACTATGGAGTCGCAACAAAAGCAATGATGACGTTTATTGAACCATTTTTGGGAAAAGATTATTGTGTAATTGCGGACAATTTTTATCTCTCACCAGTATTAGCAGACCTTCTTATCCAAAATTCAACTGACGTATATGGAACTCTTCGTCCTAATCGACGTGATTTGCCGGAAAATTTCAACAAACTTACTTTGAAGAAAGGCGAAATAGCCACTTTCCAAAAAGGCAAAATTACCGTGTTGAGATGGCGTGACAAAAAAGATTTAAGCTTCTTAATTCTATCCATACAGCAAATTGCTCTGAAACTGAAAAAAAAAAATGCCATGAAGCCAGCTATTGTTATAGATAATAACTTGAAGATTGTTGGGGTTGATAGAGCGGATCCGAAATTAGTTTGTTATTCAACAACACGAAAAAGACTGAAGAGGTATTACTTAACAATATTTCGCCATCTATTAGACATGGCTATTTGGAATGCCTTCACATTACAAAAGAAAAAACTCCGTAACCGTAACGTTGATAATTATAACTTCCGCATCAATTTGGTGGAACGTATATTTGAGAAATTTTATATTATTCCCCCACAATCTGCCAAACGACAGAAATTAGAAAGTGACAAATGACTGTCCTTTACGACTTTCTACTAGACAGACTTCGTAACATCAACGTTTTCAAAGAAAAATGAATCGAGAAGATGTGCGGTTTGTTCAATGAAAAAAAATTCGCCGTGAATCCCGCTATCAATGCACTGAATGTGATGTTGGTTTATGTGTCTAACCATGTTTCAGGATATATCACACGGCCACTAAGTTCTAACATCTTTTTTATCATATTGTTACACTATAATTTTACATTTTTGGTATAATTTTTGTTCATAATTTTTGTATTTTATTTCTTTTTATATTTTCGTGGAAGTACACAATGTTTATATTAAAAGTTTGTCTCTGATTTCCCCCAATACACCACATAACTATGTACACCTGTTTGGAAAACTGTGGCACGGGGAATAAATCTCGTAAGTTTTTCTGGGCAGTTAAGAGATTACAATAACTACTAATTGTTTAATATTTTACTTATGACAGAAATTTTTGCTCGTATTTCAGATGTACAGTACAAGAAAAAAGTTGATGTTATACGAAAAACACATCTCTGATTTTATCATTATTTTTGCAGTTCAATAAACATTCCATTAAATCACATATCATTTTTTGAAAAAAAAATCAAATAATGCATAAGACATGACATAAAGAATCCAATTAATATGAACGCAAGAAAAACTGTTTTCGTATAATGAAAGTAATAGAACCAATATTGTGACCAACAAATTGTTGGTTCTAAAGCGTACTTATTTATCGGAAGAGAATCAATACATCATATACGAAACGTATGAATTATTTACCTAGATGAATTTTTACATAAAAAGCTTTTTTCCAGAAATATGATTTTGTTCACGTAAAACTCACTCCTGACTCTTTTGTTCGAGGTATATACAATAGTTTCCTATCGGTAGCTTAACCCTTTAACGATCAAAGCATTCTCATTGCTAAGATGTCGAAATAAATGAACGACACCGGTAATTAAGAACAAATATTTTTCTAAATAAGAAAACGGGATTTTTTCGCATACATAATAAAAGGGATATTTTTAGATAAAAATATCGGTGTCAGTGTTGCATATCGGAATTAAAATTTTGTGGTTTCTTGGCGAAACCAATGAACGTTAAAGGGTTAACGGCACAGCTTTCAGTTATTAGTGAATCCATAAAAATTAAAAATTGAATGGAACATCTTCTATCTCTCAATTATTATTTACAGAGTTCGCACGTTCTTAAGCCACGCCCCATTTTGTAAGGCCACCAAGTTCTAACTGTGGCACTGGGGATTGAATCGCGTAAGTTTTTCTCGGCACGTAAGGGGTTAATAGAGCCTCGAGGCAATATTTTGATCTTCGGAAAAGGAAACTGTTTTCAAACTTTAAGCCCATTGCAATAATTCTTCATATTTATCTATTTCAAATGTTACTTAAAGAAACTTAATACAAGTAACAGTCCACGTGCCCCAATATCGACATTTTATTTTCCAGATTTAAAAATTGACTTTCACTTTTACTCCAATTACGTGACATTCGAAAATTAAGATGTTAATATTTGCATTTTTATTTTATTTTATATTCTCGGTCGATGGCTGTGTTTACAGTAAAAATACTAAGGATTAAAAGTAATTTAACAAACTTTTTAAAATATTTTTTGTCATCTTTAAGTCCTTTTAAATTTACATAGTATAGTTTTAAGTTTGTTTCTAATGTGTTTTATAGCGATATTTTGAGATCTTTTATGTTCTGCAATGATTTTTTATCATTCATAAAAAATTTCGAACTACAGTGTTTTACCCAATCAAAGTAAATCGTAACCCCTGTAATTTTTTATTATTTTGAGATTTTTATGCAATTTCGAGGGAGGAATTAGAAATCGTACGAATACTGCGAAGATTTTTTTTTTTTTTAATTTACATTGGTACTTTTTCAACATTTTACCTTCATGCAGTAGATTTTGTTTTTTACAAATTTTTTTTATTTTATTTTAGCGTTTTTTAATATGATTTAGAATTTTTCACTTTTTATAATAATAATAATAATAATAATAATAATAATAATAATAATAATAATTATTATTATTATTATTATTATTATTATTATTATTATTATTATTATTATTATTATTATTATTGGCTTTGCACAGATATTTTGTTTGAGCATTAATGAAAATTTTATACCCTAGTATTTCATAGTTTTAAGCGATTTTTCATGAAGTTTTAAACGCGATTTATAACATATTTTTTACCACGGCGATTTCTTTAGTTCTGGGAAAGAAATTTTATTTTATAATTTAAGTCAAATAATAGGTTTTGACATCAAGGATTTTTTATTTTTAGAGAATTTTAATGCGATTTTTCATGTTCTTTCGAATTTTTTTATGTTTCACCCCAATTTTTGTTATTCCTAAGGGTTTCCCATTACAGTGTTTTGAGGCGAACTTCAGTTATTAATGAAATAATTCTGATTAAAATATTTTACCCGTTTCAGTAAATTTTATCCGCTGCTATATTTGAATGTTATAAGAATTATAATGAATTTTCAATGAAATATTTAGCGTTTTTCCGAGTCCTACGAGGATCTTTGACATTCGTAAAAGAAATTTTGTATAGAGTTTTTATTTCAATATTGTAAAATTGGGGTTTTGCGGTTATTGAATTGTAATGATTTTGAGAGATTTTTAGAATTGAGCGGCAATGTTTTAACACTAGAACCGCCGGGTATTTTATTCAAATTTTACAAAAAATGTTTCTCACCAGAATTTTAATTTTAAACTATTGAATTTATTTAATTAGTCCATATTTCTGCTGTATACCTCTAACATATCTTATAAAGAAAATTCTGGTTCGAATCGACTATTATCAATATGTCAAGGGTCACTTTGACCCCTAATGGCGGTTTTAGTGTTAGCATTATTAAAAGGATTTCAGTTTCTAAATTTTACATTCATATAGTATAATTTGTTGTCTACGCTTTTTTAATTTTACCAATTTTTAATGTCCATGGAATTTTTGGAGACTTATAGAGATATTTTGATGTCCGTGTCGATATTTACATATATAGGATTTCTGGTTACAATGCTTTCCCCCTTAATATTTAATTATTACAAGAAAGAATAAATATTTGGCAATTTTTAATGCAATTTCAGAGTGATTTTTAGACATTTTTCAAGTTACATGGCGTTGTTTTTGGTATTCAGAAACTGACTTCGATTTCAAACTTTTTGCCTTATAGTAAATAATTCGATTTGCAATCTGTTATCCTTGAATAGCAACTTATACTCTCGCGATGTTATTAACATTTTGCGATATTTAATACGGCTTTTCGGCTTTCATAATCATGTTTCGTTGTTGTTGTTGTTGTTTTTAATTATGTTCATGCTTCCAGCCTTTGATATTTAAAGTTTGAAGTTTTAACGGCTTTTCTGTTTGGCCCGTGCATCATACGAGAAGCCTGCTTTTGCCAATCATGATATGTCCGTATCACGTACAGGCATCAGTATTCCAATCATGATATATTATTGTAACAAGTAAATTTTTCTTATTAATTTTGCATTATTTAACGCGAGTATTTTTCTGATTTAATAACGCAAAAATAACCGGTGATAAAAGACTAAAAATTCTGTAAAAGACAAGAAAAAACGGGTATTATTTGATAGTTGTTTTAAAAAAATATTGAAGAGTTAAGAAATTAATAGGTCTGAGATCTCTTAAAAATTACCCCGATAATTAAAAGGGCAATTCTCCAAGTGATTATTGTATTATCCAATAGGATTATGCAAGATTCATTATTAGTTACTTATTTTAATTTTTTAAATTTTATATATATCTTATGTATAAATTCCGATATTGAATAAAATATTTAAATATTCAAACTTGGAATTATATTACGAACTTAGAAAACTACGAAATCGATTTATGTTTACATTTCAAAGCGTATGGTATCATGTTATAATTTTATACAAATCATAGTTGCTAATTGTTTCTATGCTAATTATTTCAAAATTACCTCGAATCTTCAACTGTATTGAGTTTCGTCGTTGGTCGTAATTGCAAGAACAAATTTGAATAAAATTTTTTTCTTCATGTAAATTCCTTATTAAATGAGAATTTCGGTCATAATAAAAAAACATATATATATATAAATATGTATGTATGTATGTATATATATATATATATGTGTATTACTGATGATAGTTTAATTCAGCGATAGTCAGACACTGCATCTTCTTCTAGTGTAACAACCTAAACAAGCTTTTGTCAGTATCAGAGAAAAGGATGATAATATTTCGGCAGCATTCCACTTGCAAAAACAAATAGAAAAATTTTACCATACTTGCGAGAGAAATTTCGCGTGAATAAATTGTTAAAATCAGGCGAAATTTTCTATTCAATATTTACTGGTGGAGGTTTGATCACGCGATAATTAGAAATTTTTGATGCGATTAAAAAAATTAACAGAAATCTTGTGAGAACTGCCTCAATTACTTCACTCGTACAAAGCATCACGTACGAGAAAAAGAACCTTTCCATTCATGACCCCATTATTTAGGGTCGATAGTTAAATGGAATTGGTTTAAACCTTCGCATTTGGTTTTTCATGACATATCTTACGCATTCAGAACAGCTTCAGATTTAAACTATTTTTTTGACATTCGAAAGTTGCCTATTAAGGCTACTTTTTCACAAGACTGTACCACGATTTTGTACCATTTGTGTCAGGGAATGTTACAATTTTATTTTTATACAAACAGTTCTCTAAATTTTTCTGGTGTGAAATTTTATTTTAGTTCGTTTTATCTCTTAATAATAATATTATACAAAAATTTGATTTTTGAATGCTTACTTTTATGTCAGAAAGTGCACAATTACATCGAGGTAAAAAGGACTAAATATTAAATCAGCAACCTTTTAATTTCAGAGATTTTTTGGCAACAAATTCCCCAAACTTAAAGTTTTTAAATAATTTCAGTCAACAACGCAAAAAATGAATCGTTAACAATTTGTTTATTGTTCAATGCACCTACATTTATTTTTTAATGGTATAATTTTGTCTATACAATCAGGCCCGTAGCCAGGATTTTTCTTCGGGAGGGGCTGAAATATTGAATTTTTTTCTGACCTGACATCAATAATTTGCATTCTTTAAAATGTAAAATAAATAAATAAATAAATCAGGATAAACCTAAGGTCCCTGAACAGGGTACCCGATGTCCATGTCAAAAATTTTTGGTACACTGTAAAAGAAAACTCTGTAAAGTTACTAAACTTTTTCTAGGAAACTGGGGACCCTAAAAATTTTATTTAAGGGTAACAGCAAAAATTTATGTAATAAAATCTAATACTTGAATTTTAGATAGATCTCGTATGAAGTACTACCTATTGGCGTCCTCCTCATGTTGAAATTTCTGAAAACTTTTTGCAGATCTACACCGATCATGACGCTTAGATCCCAAAACTACCATCAGAAAAAATCCTTATCTACCTATCTATATCACTTTTTCATGAGCTCAATAACTTCTATAATTCCGCTTAAATCTCTTTTAAACTGATACATAAAATCAAGGTGCATAAAATCTCGGTCAATTTCGTTAATAGGAAAAATCCGATCAAGGAGGGAATAGGGGGGGGGGGTGCGAAAACAGAAAAACATTCATAATTTCTTAGTTAAAATAGATACAGAATCGATTTAAAGTTTATAATACTTCTAAGAAATGGGCCAAACGTTATGCATGACAGATTTTTGATAAAGTTAAAAATAGGCTCAAGGAGCGAAAAAAACAGGGGTTTTGTATGAAAAAAATCATAACTTAGTCAATTCTCAAGATATCAAATCCAATAAAATATTTTATAAATGTTCTTAATATTATCTAAAACTTTCGTATTTACAAGTTTTTGATAGGAGCAACCCTTACTGCCAAATAAATAAAGAAAGAAAAAAGGGTGGAGTTGGAAAGAGAAAAAAAAATCCATAACTTGGTCAATTTTTAAGCTATCAAATCCGAATAAATTTATTTGACATTTTCTAAATAATATCTACAATTTTTACATTGACAAGTCTTTTATAGACCAATCCTTATAGCAAAAATAAATTAAACAAAAATAAAAGTTGTAGAAAAAATCTCAAATCCAAACTGCTTATTTTCTGACTCATTTTAAAATTAACTTTTGATTTTAAATGCATCTCAGATGACAGGTTCTCTTATTTGGGAGCTATATAATGTGACGAATTGACCAGTTCTTTGAGAAAGAGAAGATATCTTTCAAAATATGCTGTCAAAATAAACATTTTGAACAGAATTTTCCGAAGCGATCATGATTAAAAAATGAGGAAATATTCAAATAACAAATTTCTTATTTCCTGACTCATTTTTAAATCCATTTTTGCTCTCAAACGCAACGAACTGACATGTTCTCTTATATAAGAACTGTATAATGTTCCGTAATGTCCAGTTTTTTGATAAAGTTAGAATATAATTCAAAAAATACTATTAGAGTGGGCATTTCGAACAAAATTTTCCGAAGAGATCGTGATTGTAGAATTAAGGATGTATTCAAATAACAAGCTGCTTATTTTATGACTCGTTTTTTTAAATTCAATTTTACTCTCAAACGTATTCAATAGGCAATTTCTCTTGTTTAGGATTTATATAATGTGCCATATTGGGTGATTTTTTCATAAAGTCAGAATATATTTCAAAAAATGCTGTCAACGGGGGCATTTGAGCCAAATTTCGCTTAAGATGATTCTGATAAAACTAGTTCTTACAGTAAAATGAATTTAAGAATTGTTCAAAAGTGGCCAAATAAAGTTGCTAAACTGGATTATCGCTAATCTTTTTTTTTTTTTTTTTTTTTTTTTTTTTTTGAAGTTGAAATGAGCACTTAACTTTTAAATCTACCTCCGCTTGTAGGCCAAGCCGACAGGGATTTTGTTGTTGCCGGACTATAAAAAATCTAAGAATCTCACTTTCCTATTTTTTTTTTTATTACAACGTATTGTTTTGATTTCTGAATTCTTCTTTTAGAAGAACTTTGAGAGATTAACTTTGAGAAGCACTCCCAGTTTCCAAACAAATTTGGAAACTAAAAATGCTTTTAGGTTGAGGGGGAACTACAACTAAAATTATAAATCACATATTAACAATGTTTGGCATGAGCCTCATATACCCTATAAGAAAAAATGCTAAAGATATTGAAATGCAACAAACAATTTGAATAGATTAAAACACAGGATCGATATTACCATGTGAGTGCCTCGTGTTACAAGCACGATCTCAAAATAATTATTTAACAGATAAAATTTATTACATTTTTTTCCGAAGGAAAAAATAATTGCTATAGTCTATTGCTATAGTCCACTTTATCTATGTAATCATAACAATTACATTTATAGTTCATATTCTCTGTTTACAATAATTATAAATACTAGTACAAAAGAGCAATATTTGAGACTTCTCAATCGTTAGGCTGATTACTTTATCTGGAATTATTGTAGTTTCTCAATGAATGGAAATCATTCCAAGACTACACAGTATTTCGCTTCGAGACAAAGATTTAATTATTTTCATTGTATTTAGACCTTTCATCATTGGTTTGTTTTCAGAAACAAAACTGTCAGAAAGTATTTGATCGTATTGTAATATGTTGCAACACAGTACTCCAAAGTTTTATGACATATGTGACAACATTGGTAATCAACTCATCTCATATTCCGCTTTCACTTGAACACTGACACTTTAGCGTCACATTTTGAGGGAGATTATCTAATTTGCTAACTTTTTCCAGGAAGCAAAGCTTAGAAATCTGTTATAATGTCTTCATTTGAAATGAACATTTCATTCAAATTTTTAATAAGGCTTTCTACTTAGGGATTAAAAGCCTTAATCCTATAATACTCTTCAGCATATGCCATTTCGTCGAAGAGCCGACCGCACAAAACTCGAGCACAAGAAAAATTCCTTCATTTTATGAAAGAGTAGTAACAGGGGAATCTAATGATCCACATCTGCCGGAAGCGAAGTGGTGCATAAGCCAAAAATTAATACCACTAGTGGTTGATTCGTAGGTTTAGCATTATGCACTCAGTTTTCTTTGTTTTCATACTTATGATTGTACGGCAAACACGATGCTAAGCCTACGAGTCAACCACTAGTGGTATTAATTTTTGGCTTATGGACCACTTCTCTTTCGGCAGGTATGGATCATTAGATTTTCCTATAACTATTCCTCCATAAAATAAAGTTTTTTTTTTTTTTTTTTTTTTTTTTTTTGTGCTCGATGACTTAGAATTTTTTGCGGTCAACTCTTGGACTAATTTGAGGATTTGCACTTGTTGCCTACCAAAATATTAATCTTAGTATCTTTATTTCAGTTTCAATGACGTCTTCCCCAAGTTTTGATGCAAAATTAAATATCTCACAAAAGATTTCCATTATATTTCCTTTATGCTTCTGTAAAATGATAAGGAAATCTTTAGCATGAGTTATAGCCAATATCACGACACGAAACTTCTGGAAGAAGGACTGACAATTGTTTGTCACAAACAGACTTATGAGAAAATCACACGATGACTGCCAAGAAAGCTCTAGTTAGAGATATATTTGATGTATTTTCCCAAAATATTTTTTAAGTTAACGCAAATACATTTAAACAGCTCAACAAAAGATATTTTTTCATGCCTTTAGAATCTTGTGTCGCAAAAAGAGAAAAATCTTTTTTTTTTGGGGGGGGGGGAAGGGGGGCATTTGAGGGAATTGCTTTTTGAAGAAATGAATTTACTATTGGTTGATTTCATAAAAACACTTGTCACTTCATTAACAGTTTTAAGACTGTTTTGGATGGCAGAAATCAACATGCTATTGAAAAATTAAAGGTTTAACCTGTGGCTTACATAATAAGTGCATCTAATTTTTGGATACTTCTGATAAATTCTAGACGGGACTTCACTCACATGACCAGAAATATTGGCTGCTTCCTTATACGTCTGTATACGGAAACCTTACATCAATTATTCAACCCTAAAATTGATAATTCTCCAAAAGACAAAAAAACTTTTTTAGCCAGACTGCTTTTTGACATTTTTTATAGTAAAGATTCATGTGCAAACTGTTTAAAGCAAAGTTCTTCAATGAAGAGTACGGAGGACGTCAACGTGGAGACCTTCGGTATTTCCATTTTTTCTTTTCGTAGCATTCCTTTTCAGAAGTTCCTTCAACTAGATTTTTTTTAATAAAAAGCCTTTTACACTTACATCTTTTTCAAAGATATACATTTTTTAAAATCATTAATTTTCACATTATTTTACATTATAGGTGGCTATTAAAATTTTTAGTTTCTTTCTTTACCATTTTAACAAATTTTACCATGCTTAAAGATAGTTAAATTTGTGCTTTAAGAAGAACTTATATTTCCAGTGGTAGATACGAAAAAAGAACAATATGTCTAAATGA
This sequence comes from Maratus speculifer, assembly GCA_964019185.1. Taxonomy (NCBI): domain Eukaryota; kingdom Metazoa; phylum Arthropoda; class Arachnida; order Araneae; family Salticidae; genus Maratus; species Maratus speculifer. The sequence continues at coordinate 209,022,959 of OZ025300.1, read as the reverse complement.
GCGATATAAAGAGAGATTACAAAAACTGCAACTAAATAACTTTATATTTTTATAAATAAAAATGTATGTTGTTTTAATATAATGGAAGATAGAAACAAGAAAACTATTGTCAATTTTCATTATTATTAGCGACAATGAAAAAAAATTTTTTTTTAACTTTCGGGAGGGGCTTCAGCCCCCTTAGCCCCCTCCCTGGCTACGTGCCTGTATACAATTATGCTAATATTTACGATACTTCCAAACCTTGCTATATTCGTTAATTATGGGCTATTTTGTCACAGGTTCAATGTTGCCAGTGGGCTATTTTTTTAAAATTCGGATTTCTTGATTGGCACCAATAATTTTGAAAGGATAGAAATCGTTTTGTTTTCGCTTCAATTAATGTCATTAAATAAGGCACATTTTAGAATTTAAAAAAAGTGCGGTCTATTAAGAAAGTAGCCCACCTGGCAATGCTGCTCAGGTTAGTCATGGTTCGACCCAGTAATTTTTAAAGAAATGATGTCGAATAAGTTCAAAGCAGGAACATGAAACCAGTGTTCTCGCTGACATTTGACCAACGTTAGTAATTTGGCGAATTAAAAATATAAAAAAAAAACATTCGCCGAATGAATAAAAAGAATGATGCCCAGTTAAACTGATGGCATAGAGCTCACAGGCTATGCAGACTAATTGTATATTACAGCCTTATATAATGATGCCTTTCGAAAAAAATAAGGAAGGAAGTACCCCCCCCCCATTTCCTTTCTTTATACTTAATCACTGAAGCCTTAAAACTTATCAGGGATACACCTTATCATATAATGAACCTGTATCATAAATTCGAAGCAAGTCAAATAATTTTGCATAAAAACCCGTTTATGTAATTTAAGAAACGTGTTCACTCATTCCCTCTTTTATAATTAACCATTAAACCTCGAAAACTGCTCAGAAATTGAACTTATCAGAAAGAACCTACATCCAAAAATTAAAGCAAATGGGATAACTCTGCATAAAACTTTATTTAGCTAACTTAAGGGGAAGGTAATCGCCCATAACCCCCCTTTTAATTATCAAAAAACACCACAACAAAGGACCGAAGCTTCTTATTACTATGAACCTGTATCCAAAAATTGAAACAAACCGGTTAATTCTGCATGAAAAACCATTTATATAAATTATGAGGGGTAATTTCCCCTATCCTCCCTTTATACTTATCCAGTGAATTCCAAAAACAAATCAGGGAAGCGCTTTTTCAGAATAAACCTATGTACAAAATTTGAAGCAAATCGGTAAATTTTGCGCGAAAAACCTAAATTAAGACGGGTGATTACCCCTCCCCATTCCCCTTCTTTAATCTTATCCAATGAACACCCAGTGATAACCATGGAGGCACTTCATTAGAATGATCCTATATCTAAGATTTCAACGAAATATATTAATACTGCATGAAAAACCCATTTATATAAATTAAGGGGAGGGACAGTAAACCCCGTTCCCTTTCTTATACTTATCGAATGAACTCTCAAACTAATCAGGGAAGCATCATATCATAATAAGCCTATATTCAAAATTTCATGTAAATCGGATATTTTTATCTAGAGTTATCACGTTACGTACGTAAGCACGTACATACTTACATACAGAACGGGCGGGCATATGAGCTATCAGGCTTTGATAGCCTTCGAGCTAAAAAGATATTAGCAAAATAGATGCGTCGTGTAACACTAAAAAAATTATCATTAATCCTTTAATGAACTCTCTTTTTTCAATATGTTCTAAAATAACCTAATTTTTTATATCTGCGACAACTACTATTATTAATACTATTTTAACTATCCACTACAAATATATTAAAAATACATATATATGCATATGTATGAAAAACGAAACAGAAAAGAAAGAAAAAGCAAAAATTGAGGCTAGCAATTTGGCGAACCTATTTGCTTGTTACTCGCCAAATGAAGAATTCAGTCGCAATTTGGCGTTCTTCATTTCTTAAAAAATCGTTTGTGAATTCCGGTAGCAGTCGATAATTTCTCATTTTACAAACGGAATTTGTTCGCAGCGGAAAGGGTTAAATGGCACCTTTCCGGAGCGGGCAAATTCTACTCATAAAATGAGAAATTGATTGACACAGGTATTTAAAAATGACTTTTATAGAAATTAAGAATTCCTAAATCGACGCTTTCATTGTAAAGGCGAAATTTCTTTATCATATTCTTAGTGCCGTTAGTAAGTTCGGAATTAAAATTAAGTGTGTCCGGAGTTGACACACTGCGCCGGAAAGGGTTAAGCAAAGTCTTAGGACGATTACAACAACTGGCTTGTGGTTGTATATGTTCAAAGTTGCCATATGGGCATTTTTTTTAAAGATTGCTTTATTGGAGTAATTTCTTTGAAACAGTAACTTTCATGTAATCTGCTATTAAATATCTTAACTATTGTTTTTTTACATCTAAGTAATCTGAATTAAAACAATGCCACACAGCTGTAATGCATTATATGCTATCAGAGGCATAACTTTTAATGTAGGGTCTGCATGTTTTCTTTTTCTTTATTTTTTTTTTATCAATATTCATATCAAATTACATAACAGAAATTTTAAAGTATATTTCTTGTATTCAATTAATATCATATTTTTTTAGTTTCAACACAAATATTCTTCTTTAGATATAGCTGTAAGAAAGGATTAAACATATATATTAAAAGATTCATGTATGCATCAATGTGCAGCTTAGATAAAAGTCTAAGTATCATATGGTGTGGTAATAAGGGTAATCATATCTAAAAAATGTATGCGATGAATCGATATCGAGAGTATTACTTCGTTTTTATTGCATCTATTTGTCTACGGGTAAGAACGAACAGCCTCAGGATTTGAATTCACTATTTGATACTTAAAAGTAGCAGCGAAGGGCTACTTTCCATCGTGAGTCATAACTCATTCATAAAATAGGCAACAGGTCAAAGACTGTGAGTAAATTATCGTAAACTACAAACTAAATTTTTCTGGTTGCGAAATATTATTTCGTTTGTCCTGACTTTGATCATAATGCTCAAATTATGTTTATTTAACTTGAATAAAGAAATGAAAGGTACTTTAAGAAATATTTTTCCTTATAATGTAAATATATGTTACAAGACATGATATGCCATGCTTGTATCGTATTTTGAGAGCTTACACTTCATATAAGGACCTAATGGACCTATTACTATTAACATTTCTTTATAAAGAAATTTTGATCAGATACCAATATGAAAACCCAGTATCAACAATGAAACGTACAATAGCTACAAAATAAATATTGTGAATATTTCATATTAGAAATCTGAGTTTCTTTTTCATTCTAGAACTTTTAATAGTTTAAATTTATTTGGGTTGAAAATTTGTATTTTAAAATTGCGATAGAACCGTACAATACAGAGTGTCTCATTTATTTTGCCCCTCCCCCCCCCCCCAAGAGAAAAGAACAATGTACAAACATTAATTTTTATTTTACAGAAGTGCTTAACCCTTTCCGGCACGGGCAAAATTTGTTAGTAAAATGAGAAATTATCGACTGACCCCCGAATTCACAAACGAATTTTTTAGATATTTTGAAGTCCTTAATTCAAGCTTTTATTGTAAAAGCAAAATTTCACAAAAATATTATTGGTGCCGCTTGCAAGTTTGGAATTATAATTAGGTATCCTAGACCGGCCACAGTGTGCCGGAAAGGGTTAAACGAGTACAAATCTGTTGGAAGTGACCGCCATTTTTATCTAGGCCCATTTGAGGAGGTTTCAACACACATTCTGTAATGTGATAACGTTTTTGTTTTTCAAAATAGCCCACGCAAGAAGTAATCGGGCGGTGACAGGTCTGGACAGCGTGGAGGCCATAGTTCTTTTCTAATTAGCTGATGCGCTGGATTAGGAGCCTTCAATTCCAGCACATATGAAGCACGATGAGCGTTAACTTTTAATAATTTAAAAGGCATGGTATGCGATGAAATGGTAAAGCATTGTTTGTAAATCTAATTTTCTTACTGACGTGGCCAGTTTCTTCCCGATTTTCTGCTCATTTCCATCATTTTGTGATCAGTAAAAACAAACGACGGCGATTCTTTCTTTTCGGTTCCACAGTTTATTCTGTTTGAAAATGTTCCACGATTCGCTTTATTGTGCTTTCATTTGGCGTCACCTATTCTGGAAACTTGTTTTCATGACGTTCCCCACGACGACTCCCATTCATGACGTTCTTCATTACTTAACACAATATTTTAATGCATTTAGCGTAAATGAATATAATTAATTTGTATAAAACATGTTTTGTTAATGTATTCTTTATATGTTGGTTCTTCTTAAGTATTAAGAGATGTGATGTTTACAACCATAAAATACCTGAAGAAAAAAATTAATTGCATTTGCTCCACATATAGCTGCTGTAGAAATACATACGTTAAAGTATTTGATTTAATGGAACACATTAGCTTTACTTTTGTCAAAAGAATGTTCTGAAGATAGTTTGATATTATTCAAATTATCTTTTTAGTTTTAAAATATGTGTAAATATTGAATGACTTAGGTATTATTTAACCGTTTCACGAAAAAATTATTTCTGTTGAGCATATTGTATTTCTTTTTGAAAAAAAAATAGTGGTGTGAAAAGAATATAAAATAGACGCCTTTGTCACTCGATTGCGAGTTTCCTTATAGTATTATGTAATATACTATTCTTAGGCTATTCTAAATTATATATATATGTTATTTAAAATTAATAAAAAGTGCAGTATAATGTATGTATATGTGTGTGTATGTGTGTATATATATATTAAAAGTATGTTCTACATCCTATATTTATGTTTCACTATTTATTCTATTAAATTTTTTTAACCCCTTGGGGACGAGCGACACGTATACGTGCTGCAAAAACACTTAAGAATCCTTGTTTATACCCACCAGTATAATTTTACTGTAAAACTTGCCTAATTTTTTCGAAACATTTTTTTTCAATGTAATAAGGAACAACTTTCTGCTTTTAAAAACCGGTGACAAAACTTTAAAAATTTCGTAAAAGAGTCCCATCTTGAAGGGGTTAAAAGTCCAACTGAAAATTATATTTAATTGAACAAGAAGATCGTCAGCCACATTTGGTTTCAGGACAGCAGAGATCCATATTCGTCACCCAAACATGGGTGACGTGTTGACGAAGGTGTTAAAAGAGAACTTGCTTTTTTACGGTTAAAAAATATTTCTACAGTAGTTTCTATTTTCTATAACTTGTTTATTAACCCTACAAAATGATTTTACGAAATCGAAGTCCTTCCATAGTTATTTAATACTTTGGAACAATTGAAACGCATTTTACACAAACATTAACTAGGGATGAGATTTCCGCTTTTTTACACACCAGTAAAATCTTAGAGAAAATGCTATATTATTTAATCGGAACATTTTTGCAATTTAAGAGAACAAAAATTTCTCTAAGATTATACTGGTGTCCAAAAAAGCGGAAATCTCATCCCTGATTAACAAACGTTAATTTTACACAAACGGTAAGATCAGAACGTTAAAACTTATATATCAAACTAGCTGATATATATTTTTTTCAATTTAAATTCAATATAATTTATTGGAGATTAGACCATTTTCAGCCATGTGCGTATAAAGCATATTTTAGAAGTACGCCACAAAGCGTAGAAATGTGACAGAAATAGGCAATTTTTTCGAATGACTACCACTTTGTTGATTTTGAAATTCTGTAATTCGAAGTGCTTGAAGCTCCAGACCATATTATCTATCTTCATAATTTTCAACTCTCTAAAATTGTTATTCCTAATAAAGAAAGAAAATTCAGATTTCCAAATGGTCTGCTTTTCAAATACCAGTATTTGTTTAGTAAAAGTTTTCTTTTTACATTGTTCTTGCACATTTTTCAAGAATCGACTTCGGAAGTTAATTACAATGCAAATGCTGTAGATTCCTACAATGAAACTGTCTGATAAAAAATATTGTAATATTTCGTTGGCGAAACACTTGTGAGAACTGAAAAAGGCTAAACTAATATCTCTTTTCGTTTTTCTAAGGCCAAATCCTTTCTAAAATACCAGGTTACACTTGATCTGTGATCAGTATTTGTGAACAACCTCTTTTAACTCCTTGGGGACGAGTGACAAGACGAGTAGTTAAATAAATTTGTGTTTTAAATCCCATTTCCTGTGTTCCTTATGTTACAGTTATTCATTTTTAATTGAAAGCTATGTTTAAATCACTTTCTGCATCAAAATCATTTGTTAATACATTTAACTAAAGAACTTGTAAATATTAAATATATTCTATATACTTTTCAAAATTATTGATTTTACGAGTCGAAAAATGGCTTAAAAATCCTTGTTTAACCATTAGTAAAAGTTTGCTGTAAAATTTGCCTTATTTAATCGAAGCATTTTCTCGACATAACTCCTTCTCGACTGGTAATGTTTTGTAATCGATTTTTCATTACGGAAATTTGTGCCATGTTACTCGACAACATTATTCGATCAAATAAGGCAAATTTTACAGAAAAATTTTACTGCTTGGGATAAACAAAGATTCTTAAGTCATTTTGATGCATGTATAAGAGTTGCTCGTCCCCAAGGGGTTAATAAGGCAAAAATTTCTCTTTTTAAAAATTGGTGGCAAAACATTAAAAATTTCATAAACGCTCCCATCGCGAAGGTTTAACCTCCACTTGATGGTAATGAAGCTATGCCTCGTAAGAAAATAAATGTGATTTTCAAGGGCGGCGTCAGAATTTGCCCGACGTGAGGGCACTGTATCCCCGACAGGTGGGCCAAGTTCATAACATATATTAGAGGTCCCTGCGTGCTGGGCCAGGTCCTAAAAATTGCGTGGGCAAAAATTTCAAGGGCCCAGTTCGTACAAAATAAATTAATGTTCCGGTCGGCGTAAAATTTAAAAAGTTGTCCTGCTTATATGGTCTAGCAAGTATTATATATATATTAGCCCCTTCCACCCCCCCCCAAAAAAAAGTTAAAATCTCGACCTGACTTGACTCTATTTCTACAAAACTTGAATTTTTACTTCGATATGGTTATATAAACTGTTTGACACGAAGAGTTCTGATAAAAAAAAATTTAATTTTTTTTTTTTTTTTTTTTTTTTTTTTTAACTATTTGGAAAATAGTTGTTGATCTCGGTGGAGAACTGGAAAATCTGAAGCAGATCTGAATCTTTTTATTGGTTGAATTCCGGAACTTATTTTATTTTATTCGTTTTGTGATTGGTCCATATTTAATGTCCAAAAATGGAATACTTCTGTTGACACGATGACAAAAAAAGTAATAAAAACTTTTAAAATATTAATAATTTGAAAACAAATTGTGTTAAAGTTTGCAAACAAATTTCATTTAAAATAGCATTTTTTTCTCTATATCATTGTGTAAAAATTTAAAATGTGCGATATTTAGAAGTTTAAAAATTCGCAGTTCCGAAAATTGCAAAACTGAAATTTCATTTAAACCTTGTTTATGTTGGGCCCAGGAATATTAATGTTTAATCCATGTCGTACGTAATATATGAGGCGTAATAATCGGTGCTCTACTGTATGTATTACTAAATGCAAAAATACAAATGAAAAACTTACATAATTTTTTAAAAAAGTTAAATTATTATTATCAACAAAATTACGAATTCTGCGTATAAAGAAGTTTTAAAATTAAAGCACTCGGGTAAAAATATCAAATTACATACAAACGCAAAGAAATAAGAAATCATTTAAACTTACTCCTATGAAAGACTTGAAACTTTTTATGTACTGCAGAAAAATATTATAGTACACACATTCGTAAAAAGATTGAACTCATAAGTATTTATAATTAGTAGAAATAATAATTCAAATGCAAAATTTGCAAAGTTATAAATTTCATTGTTTTATAGTCAGATTCATTCTTTAAAAGGTCATTGTAGCATTGTTCTTACGGTTACTGTATGACTGATAATATAATTTTTGTAAAAAAAAGCATTAAATAGACGATTTCGATATTTTTAAATAAAAATACTAGATTAGGAAAAAAAATAACTCCTTATATCTGTGGTCAATGGACAAATGTCGATAATAGGGTACTGCACCTTATGTAACTCTTGAAATATCCTTCAAGCCTATCAGAGCAGATGTTTTTCTAGTAATTCCCACAGCAGCATTGAGATGTATAAAGGTTCTTTTTACAACCAATCAGCAAGAATACGTTTGCTGAAGCTAAACAACATATTGATCGATCTCTTTATCATTCTAGCAGTCGAAAGGTTTGTTTTATATTAACTTGCAGAACAGAATTTGAAAACTACTCAAAACAGATAGGCATGCATTTCCTTTTCGTGAACCGCAGCTGTACTTTGCAGTTTAAACATCGTTAGACTGAAATCTAAATAAGAATACGAGTATAAAGAAACAACATACTTGGCTATAGAACAAAACCTGTATAAAATTGAAATTTCTTTCATATCCTTTTTCGTTAAATCTGAACACGTTGCTGTACTAAATACTAATTTCCTTGAAATGAATGTGAAAGTAATTAATCGAACTAGAATTTTTGAAATATGTAAATTTTAAGAGTTTATAAGTACCGCATTTTACTTTTTTCATCATTTTCTAATTTAGTCATTTTTGAGAATATGTAATTATTTTATAAACTCTCAAAAAATAAAACATACAGGCAGTAAGTTGCTGGAACGCACGTATGGTTGGAACGATTTTTCTATTACTTGAAGAATTTTCTGTCTTTTGATTGTAGAATTTTTAAAAAAATTGAGATTTGATTCATGAATTTTTCATATTTTGAGAGAAAATAGAGATAAGTAAAAAATCAGTTTATAATTGAAAATCCTAGTACACAGCGTTGTTGCACAGTTAATTAAACAGTCCTTTAATTAAAAAAATGCATCTGTAGGTATTGGAGGATTTGAGGTAGTTTTAGCCTTAAATTGATTAATTTTCTTTATTTTCGAAAAAATGTTCAAATTAAAGCAGACTTTTTTAGCTATAGAAATAATAATAAAAACAATGGGGGAAAATATCTTCAATTTCCATTTTGTTTTAGAGTGTATATTGATCAAATGCACAAAGTGTGATGTTCCAAATTTTGATAAGATCAAAATTTAAATCTGAAAGAAAAACTTTAACACAAAATATCCAAGAGAAATGTAAATGAAGTGAAAATTGTAAAATAGTTGGGAATTTAAAAGTGAATTATTTTAATATCAGCGAAAAGCGATCTGTAATTATAAATATATCGCTGATTCGAACTGCGGATTATGCATGAGATCTATTTGCGGGTTAGAGGTCTGCGAGGCCAAAATTTCCCGCTCAATATTGCTGAAGCATTCCTTTGATTTTCATCTTTTCTATTATTTTAATTAATTTCAGCCTTCTGACATAAGATTTCTTTTTTAAATTTTGATCTTAGATTTCTCATTTTACTTACCCATCATACATAGTATAGGGTAAGTCTTGCAATCGTTTTGAAAATCGAAAAAAAAAATTTTGACGGATTTACACGTTTCAGACACTGGAGATTCTGAAAAACATATTTTTAGGAAAAAAAATTTGCCGTCCGTCCGTCTGTGTGTCTATGTGTCTGTCTGTCTGTCTATCTGTCTGTAACCGCTCTATCTCCCGAACAAATTGAGATAGAGATTTGAAATTTTGTATGTGCTTAATATGTAAGAATGGGACGAAGCCTATTTAATATCAGTAACCTCGATTATCCGGAACTATTTTTTTCGGACTCTCGAAGAATTCATTCTGATGAAAGGTGCATAAAAATTTTCGAATTCTTTTATTTTAAGGAGTGGACGTAAAAGGCAATAAAATAACACAAATTTTGCATAAAAACCGAAGTCAATCGGATTATTAGTTGTTGAGATATTTCTAATCCTATTTTCCACATTCTTTGATTTTTCATGACCCTGTATTTCACTCAAATTTCAATTCAAAGATACCTTTTAATTGGAAATGAGATGCTTAATTCGATGCAAGAAACTGTTAGGGAATATTATTATTATTTTTGGAGTTATAAGAATGTTTCTTTTACGCAATTCAGTGCTACTTGAAAAGTTTGGCGTTTCATACAATTTATCGAAATTGGTTCATCAGCAATTCATTAATAGACCATGATGATGTGTTAAAAATACTTAAATATACGTTTATATTTTGTTTTGGAGTTGTAATGCATTTTATAAATTGTTACATATGTTATGTTTTCATATATTATGCTATGCAAATCCATGATGGGTAAGTATTACGGTGGCCGCCAACGACTAGTTTACATATTTATTGATAAAAGGGATTTAAATTCCGTTTCTAACACGAATAGTACTAAGCAACACAGATTGCAGAATATCCATGTAATTTGACGAACATGCTGCTTTAGGTGTGAGTACGTATTTCAGGTATTTGGTGTTTTTTCTGTATTTTTTCCGAGAGGTGGAGTAGAAATGGCAAAATTAAAATGCAATTTTTTCTGTTTTTACGGAATCTAATCAATGGGGGGGGAGGGGGGATAGTTCAATTCACGGATTGTTTACCGAGCACGGAATCCTCCGCGGAATGGGTTCTACCTGACCTGAGCTAATTAATTATATATCCATTCAGCCTGAACCAGTTTTTAAAAAATAGATAACCCGAACTTGACAAAACTTCTATCTAAAATCAATAGTATTCATTCCGAACGCAACCGCATTTCAGTATGAAAAAACAAAATTCCATCTTGTAAAGCAATAATGGAAAAGTAGTCTAGTATCAATTATATTTTTTATGTAGAAAAATCGATATATCGATAAAATATCGTCAAAATATTTTCCCCGACGAAATTGAATTTTGACCCCGATGGGGAGGGGGCATATGCCCCCACGGACCCCCCTCTGGCGCCGCCCTTGGTGATTTTACCTGTCTCTTGTGTGATTAAGGCAGAAATATATACGTTTAACCATTTCCGGCGCAGTGGTCCCACGTCGACTGTACTTAATTTTAATTCCAAACTTACAAAAGGCATCAAGAATATTTTAATCCATTTGAGACCTTGGGTGGATATATTCATTCTCAAAAACATTGTGCAGCATTTGTTTTTGGCCCCAGTAAAAAAGAGGAGTAGTATTTGAATTCTTAAATTAGAGCATTTACATGATTATAGAAGTAAAACCCTAATAGCATGCATGGTCACAGCGACGTCACAGTGACGTCACTTTGGTCACATCACATCTGTGACCAAAATGCCACCACTCAGTGACGTCACATTGTGACTGAGATGTGACTTTCTTAAAAATCTTTAGAAATTTATAAATATCCTTCTCCAATCTGTAATTACTACAAAAATGTACATTTATTGTTGCTTGTAGAAGTTTATTTCGGCGATAGTCTGGTACTGCATTTCTTCGATATTGTGACAGTCTAAACAAGCTCCTGTTAGTATCACTGAAAAAAATCATAACATCCAGTGAAATTTCCAGTAGTTAATAAAGTACAGTGTTTCAGAGAAATATTATTCATCCAAAAAAATTATATTCAAAAGTCATTGATGGAAGTGTGCTTTGTTGGTATAGGGGGGAAAATTTTCCGACATTAAAAATCAGCCATCATTTTGTGAAAATCTCCTCCGCTTAACACGCCACTAGTGTCTGAGAGTTCTGACCTCCTAACTGGTGGACAGTAAGAGCTGAGTTCGAACCCATTCGCGGCCGATGGCCTAATATTTCGGAGTTTTTCGAGGTTTCCTTCGAATCTTGCATTTCCTTGCGTAAATACGCATTAGGTTCCTTTAAAAAAACACACAAAGGGCGCTCTTCTCTCGGGCTATATCCCACGTGTTGATAATCGGCCGTCATAAAATAAACCAAACAAAACTCAGTTTAACTCGCAGTTGGTTAATCCAACTTTATATGTATCTTCTTTATTAATAACTCCATTATCACTAGCTGCTACAATTAACCTCGGTTTAATCTGATATTCGTCTTACATAAAAACTCTTAGTGGGGGTGGCCAACTATGGAACGCTGAACACCACTGAAATTTAATAGTAATCTTTGCTTTATCTAATCACCAATTTTTTGTGAGTCAAGAAGTCGAAAATTTCTTTAAAAATTTAGCACTGTCCGGTGTGAGGCAATTAGTCACCCCTGAAATATAGGTTTCTGATTTTGGTGCACACCTCATTTAAACCTTTCTGGCACGGGCAAATTCTGTTAGTAAAATGAGAAATTATCGACTGGCACCGAAATTTACAAACGATTTTTTTTTTAGAAATTGAGATCCCCCCCCCCCCCTAATTTAAGCTTTCATTGTTAAAGCTAAATTTTATTAAAATATTATTATTGCTGTTTGCAAGTTTGGAATTATAATTAGGTATCCCGGACAGGGTACAGTGTGTCGGAAAGTGTTAATATGAATAAAATTTATTATAATGTATAACATAACAATTATTAAAGACACTTGCAGTTTAATCTAAATTTGACACCGTAAATTATACGATACAAACTGAATTTATAAATCTAATTTTCTCTTTTGCGCACAGCTACTGTTTCCTCATGTAGAAGCATCAAGAAATCCAGTCGCATTACTCAATCAGAGTGGCTGGGATTTTTAAATTTCAAAATAGTCTTATTGCTGCGTCGTTATGTCTAGTGCTGTTTGTTTTGAGATTAACTATTTGGATTTCTTCTTTTGAGAGCTTATGTTCCCGCTCGTTTTGTACGTACGTTCGTAACGTGATAACTCATGTAAAAAATATAGGACCCACTTAAAATTTTGTATATAGGTATATCCTGATAAAGCGCTTCCCTGATTAGTTTTTGGAGTCCATTCGATATGTATGAGAGGGGGAACGGTGGACTCATGCACCTCCTCTTCATTGATATAAATGGGTTTTTCATGCAAAATTATCAGTCTTCGTTTAAAATTTAGAAATAAAATCATTCTGATGATGCACCTCCATGATTGGTATTAGGTGTTCATTGGATAAGTATAAACAGGGGGAACGGGAGCTCTAATACCTCTCCCCTTAATTTATATAAATAGGTTTTTCATGCAGAATTATCAGATTTCGTTTAAATCTCTGAATAGTTTTGGAAGTTTAATGATTATGTATGAAAGAGGGAATAACTCCGATTAAATTATATAAATGGGTTTTTATTAAGAATTTTCCGATTTGCTCTGAATTTTGGATATAGATTTTTTATATGATTAAGTCTGTCCCTGAATAGTTTAGGAGGTTCAATGATTCAGTATAAAAAGGGGAAAGGGGGCAGCTGTTTCCCCTCCTTATTTTTATTTTTCGAACGGAATTAATTCTTGAAAATATAAAGCTGTAATGTTTGTATGTGTAGCCTGTGAGCTCAATGGCATCAGTTTAACTGGGCAATATTCTTTTTATTTAAAAAAAGTTTTCTTGAAGAACACGGTTTCAAAAATACTCCGAGTGAATAGGTCAAATTTTATTTCCATTTTTGCTATTGCCAAAATCAAAATTTGTAAGGAAAGGTCGTTGTTTCTGCTAGCGGGGACAACAGCATACAAGGTGTTCAGACGTTTGAAGTTTACATCGGAAATTGTGAAATAGGAAATTTCTACTTTTGCTAATTGCGAATTGTCTGTCATTAAGTATTCTCAAAACTTTAAAATGCCAAAATGTTTGAATTTTTAAATTTTTTAGGCATTAAACTTCCATTATTTATTTATTTATTTATTTTACATTTTTTATAGTTATTTATTTGAAATTTTCATTCGAACAGAAGTTACGATTTTTGGAATCGTACCTGCTCAAGAGCTGAAGCGGCATTTCCGAAACATTTCATGCCTCTTTTCCCCAATTGAAGTTTTTGTACATAACGCGCTGGATATCTCAAAAATTTCTGTATGTAATTTTCATGAAAATTTTAAAACTCACGTTTCAGGTTAGCATATCCAAAATTAACTAACCCACAATTTCCTTTCGCTAACCCACAAACTAACCCATAATTTCTTTTTTGTTGCACTTCTCTTTTTTCCTAACTCAATATTCTTAAACAACACAGTGGCTTGTGACTTCTAGAAAGCAATTTTCTTTTTAACTAAAATGTAGCTTTTCTTTATTAATAAATTTGCTTGAAATTCTGGTACCATTATATCATTTTTGTTATTTTATTTCTACTTTTTATATTACAACAGTATGAAATAAATTTTATTACATATAAGATTAATTTTAAACCACTTGAATGGCAGTGGGATTTATTCTATACCTCTCTATTTTATTTCCCATTCGTACCAAAATTTTTTAATTAAGTTTTTATTTTTATAACTTTGGTGAAAAAAATTGCTTTCCCTTATTTTTAAATAATATTTTTACAGAAACTCAATTACAGAACAATGACTAACATTAAAGAAAAACATTAGAAAAACGCAATTACTTTTCCCTCAAAGGGTTAAGAATTGCAGGAATTAAAAAAAAAAAAAAAAAAAACGTGTCATTAATGATATGTTGTGTCATTTGATATCGGTGAAATAAAGTTAAATATTGCTAATGAAGTATAAGAAATATATAATTTGTTGACACGACAAAATAAGTTATATGTAATCAATATGAAGTGCACAAAAGTAAAAGAGATTGTGAAAATCATTATTAAGTTTAATCAGTAAATGAATTATGAAATTAATACACATTTCAGATAACTACTTATAAGGTAATCATTCTATTTACATAAAGCCTTTATTTTTTTTAAACGCATATTAGATAATTTAAAAGAAATTATATTTTTTGAACAAAACTTGAGCTCATTTGCCTAAATAACTCAAAGTGTAGGTTTTACTAATGTAGGTCATTTAATATTAGTTACCATAATTCTTAATTATATTTTCTCCTTATATAATTACTAAACATAGAGTCCGCGAAAGTACATTTCAGACACGTGCTGTAAAATAAAATACAATTATCATTTATTAATTTAGAAGAAACATTCTTAAATACAGTAAAACCTCCAAATAACGGACATCTCGGGAGCGCGGAAACTGTCCGCTATTCGAAGGTGTCCGCTATTGGGAAAAATCTCGGAGATTCAAAAATTGCTAAGAAATGCTTAAAGTTTCATTAATTGACTTTTATATGTCCTAAAATTCTAATATCTGACCATTCATAAATTAAAGTTATTTGTTAAGAAAAAAAATTAAAATAAAATGGTACACTGCTTTATACACTGTTACATTCATGCAAAAAATGTATTTTAAAAGTTTCCTTTAGCATTTAAAGATTACATTGTTTTTCTTTTAATGTGAAGTTTTAACCATGTCAATAGTTTTAATTTTCCTGAACCATCTTTTTTTTTCTTAAGTGTCACTGCTGACTGTATTTTGCCACTTCTTAAAAGCATAAAATCTCCAATCTTCCGGAGGGTAGTGTGGAAGGGGGCTTATTGTGATGCTCCGGGATGTAATGACCCTCGGACCATCCCCTGAATTTAATACTGGACGTGGAAGGGAAGGACCGAGTGGGACACGTCCCACTCTCTACATTTATCTGTAATCACAAAATTTCGACACATTGCCCTGAATAATTTCTACTTATGCTATTTGCGAACTGTCTGTCATTAAGGAATCTCAGGAATATTAAAGCTATAAAAGTATTGAAATTTCATTTTTTTAGGTCGCAAACTGATGTCATTGAAATATTCAAGGCCAGACGACACGACTTATGATGTCATCACTTATCGTTTAGCGATGGAATCCTTTTACAGAATTTTTAATGTATTGTCACCGGTTTTCAAAAACATAATTTTGTTTCTTTTTAAATCTGGAAATTGCCCTAATTTAATAAGGCAAATTTTAAAGTAAAATTTTACTGGTAAGGATAAACAGGGATTCTTAAGCCTTTTTGCGGCACATATGCGTGTCTTTCGTCCTCCACGGGTTAATCGACCTGCTTCTCAGTAGTTTTGGAATTGATACCGAAAAGTTTTGCATAGCAATTTTATTTTATTAATGAAATACCTACCCATCTCCTGAGATACGTCACTCGCAAAGATAGACACTATTCTGTATATCTCATCCTCATTACTTATAACTCCGTTGTCACTGCTTTCATTCTATAAACCTCAGTTTAGCCTTGAAATCTTCTTACGTATTAGAATATAGATTTCTGATGTTTTTGCGTACTGCTGTTCCCTTAGAATCAATAAAATGCATTATGAAGTAAAACATAACGTTGAATAAATATGCATGCAGTTTAATCTCAATTTCACACCGTAAATTATATAACATAGTGTGAATTTATAAATCTGATTTCCTGCTTGAAGCAAGCCTAGCGCTCAAAACATGGACAATCACGAAATTCAGCAATTCGCCCACATGACAATAGCTGAAAGCTTAGATTTTCAAAATAGATCGATCGAATTCTCAAAGTACTCAGTTTGGCCTTTTATGAAAATAAGAAGTTTCAATTCACGCCTGAAGTTCAGAAAAAATAATTTCTACTTTTGTTAATTGCAATCTCTCCGTCATTAAGATGCCACTCAAAAAGACCCGGATGATAATATTAAGTCTAATGGGGCGTTATTTTCAAATATCTCGCTCAATTTTAATATTTTTACATGATTGCCATTACATAGGACAGTTGAAAACGATCTAAAACTGGTCTAGTTTTTACTTAATCAATTTTGGTTATATTAATTTATATATTATAGCATTAACAATTTCTGAACCGGTTCCAAAAGATAATGAAAATAAAAGAGAATCTGAAATCTAAATCTAAAAAGACAAATCTAGCCCGGTTGTAGGTCATCTTCAGCTGTCCTACGCAAAAACTCATGTAAAATTATTAAAATTTCAGCCAGATATTTGAAAGTAACGCCCCATAGATTATCATTATCATTCGGGTCATTCTATGTGACTAGTGTAGGCTGTTAACCCCTTGCGACGAAGTGGTTTATAGATCTACCACTTAATTTTAATTTCCAAACGCCACATTGGCACCGGCATTTTGTTTTAAAAAATTACTGTTTATTGAATGCGAGATAAATAGCGTTTTCCTATTTATAAATAAAATTGTTTTCAAATTCCGGTGTCAGTCAATATTTTCAACACTTAAGCAATGAATTTGCTCTGCCTCGCAAAGGGTTAAGGAGTATTCGGACTCTTAAAGCTTAAAATTTTGAAATCTTAAACATTTTAGGCTTCAAACTGCGACTACCAAAATATTCAAGGCCATAGGATACAAGGCCTGATGTCATCATTAATCGACCGACGTCTCACTAGACTTGGAGTTCACACCGGAAAATTTTGAACCGAAATTTCATTTTATTAAGGGATACCTAGTACCTTCAATTTATCGTAATAATAGCTATTTAAATTTACTGAAGAGAATTCGAGGTTTTTTAACCAAAATTCTTCCAGATGCGAAATACAACAGCGCCTCCGCATCTGTCTGATTTTTAAATTAAATTATGAATATACTAACACGATTATTGGCAAAGACTTTTTATTTAAAAAAAAAATAATAATAAAGATTGGGTGATACTAGTTTTACTAGGAAATTTATTTTAAAGAAAAACTTAGAAAATAACCACGTACATTTTAAAAACAAATATAAATCTTACTTAAGAGAATATAGGCTTCTAAAGTTTTTGCGTACCGCAGATCCCTTAGAATCAATAAAATACATTATAACATAATACTGAAAAAAGATGCTTGCAGTTTAATCCAATTTTTTCATCGTAAATAATACAACACTGTGTGAATCTATAAATCTGTTTTTTTTTTTCAGTAATTCATTCGGCACATTCCTGATGTAATTTTCTTGACGTTCAGCAATTTGTCGACGTGACTTATGGTTGAATGTTAAAATGTTCAAAATATACTGATCGTGTCCCTAAGCGATGTTGCCAGTTTGAGGATTTGTCCCAATTTTGGGGAAATTTGAACCTCCAGAGGAATTTTTTGAGGACAAGTAATTCTTGGGGACACGCTTGAGGACATTAAACATTTTTGGGGAAAAACTTGGGGAATTGTTTTCACAATTTCAATTTTTACTTTGAGGCATTTCACAATACTTGATCTGTCTTGAATTGGGTTTTTTATTTGGAAAACGAAAATAAAATATAGAAATAAAAGGTACAAATATTTTTCCTCGTGGTTGTGCTCACCGTTTACATCCACTACTGATTCATCACGATCTGCCTTGGACTACCCCTTACCTGAATTTTGAAATAAGTAAGTGTGGCTGATTTCTAAATCATCGCGGATAGATACACAAACACAGAAATATTTTTCACCAGTGGCGTATTCGTAAAAAAAAAAAAAACCCAAAAAACAAAACAGAAGGTATATGCTCTTAGCAGAGCGTATATGATCAAGACAGAGGGCATACTTTAGGTTGTACATAATATAACTTTCTTGTGAAACAGAGGGTATACTGTGTTTTACATAATAATGTAGACTGCATTTCACATAATAATGTAGATTTATACAACAAAAATAAAAGTAGTTTATAACTTTTTGTTGTTTAATGCTGTTTAATTTATGTTTCATGGAATGCCAGGAGAGATATTTGCAATTGTAAAACCTGCAATTGCATACTTCAGTCACATTGCTACATTTATAATAGACAGCTGCTCAGTGAATGCAGCTGTCCCCTTAGTTCTTTTTATAAGAAACTTAAATGAAACTATGCAGCCTTAAACGACTTAGACCTTTATATTATTAAATCTTCATGACGAGTCCAAAACGTTTATTTGCTGTGCATTTTAAAAGATTTGATTGAATATATAAAAAGCAGCTATATATTTTTTTTATTATTGACGAAATCACAGTGATTGATACAATAAAGATGATTTACATTAGATTGGTTTTTCAGTAGCGGAGATAAAATTGAAAATTTTGTTTTATAGCTTAAGTCAGATAGCAGCAGATAATGCTAACATCATCTTAGATTCATTCAAACTGCAACTTATTACAGACGGTTTAAACCCTTAAAAAGTTTTTTGCATAAAAATTCTAGATTGATCTAATGTAATGATAGACCAGCATCATCGACTGGCAACAATTTAAACAAGTGTAAACGAAGTTTAAAACGAAATTTTAACCTTTTTAGGCTTCAAACTACGACTACCAAAATATTCAAGACCATAGGATACGAGGCCTGATATCATCAATAATCGACCGATATCTCACTAGACTTGGAGTTCACACCGGAAAATTTTGAGCCGAAATTTTATTTTATTTAAGGAATACCTATTACCTTCTATCGTAATAATAGCTATTTAAATTTACTGGTGAGTATTCGAGGGTTTTTTTTTTAATAAAAATTCTTCCAGATGCGAAATACAACAGCGCCTCCTCATCTGTCTGATTTGTGAATTAAATTATGAATATACTAACACTATCTTTTGCAAAGACATTTTATTTAAAGAAACAATAACAAAGATTGGGTGATACTAGATTTACTAGAAAATTTATTTTAAAGAAAAACTTAAAAAATAACCACGTACATTTTAAAAACAAACATAAATCTTACGTAAGAGAGTATAGGCTTCAAAAGTTTTTGCGTACCGCAGTTCCCTTAGAATAGTGATGCACAACCTTTTTGCTAGAAAATCGTTTGCCAACAGAATATTTGAAAAGTGGCGTTTGTTTTCTTTAATAGCAAAGTTTCTGTCACTATTATAAGGAAAATTATTCTGCGTAAAATTAGTGGTATGAGTTTGGCCCGCGGGCCACAGGTTGTGCACCTCTTCCTTAGAATCAATAAAATACATTATAACATAATACTGAATAAAGATGCTTGCAGTTTAATCCAATTTTTTTACCGTAAATAATACAACATTGTGTGAATTTATAAATCTGTTTTTTTTTTCAGCAATTCATCCAGCACATTCCTGATGTAGTTTTCTTAACGTTCAGCAATTTGTCGACATGACTTATGGTTGAATGTTAGTATGTTCAAAATATATCGATAGTCTCCTTAAACAGTGTTGCCAGTTTGCGGATTTTGTCCCCACTTTGGGGAATTTTGAACCTACAGGGGAATTGTTTGAGGACAAGTAATTGATGGGGACATGCTTGGAGACTTTAAAACATTTTTGAAGAAAAGCTTGGGGAATTGTTTTCACAATTTCAGTTTTTACTTTGAGACATTTGACAATACTTGATCTGTCTTGAATTTGATTTTGATTTGGGAAACGAAAATAAAATACAGAAATAATAGGTATAAATATTTTTCCTCGTGGTTGTGCTCACCGTTTACATGTATACTGATTCATCACGATCTGCCTTGGACTACCCCATACCAGATTTTTCAAATAAATAAGTGTGGCTGATTTTTAAATCATCGCGGATAGATAAAGCACAGACATATTTTTCACCAATGGTGTATTCGTAAAAAAAAAACCCCAAAAACAAAAAAGCAAAACTGAAGGTGTATGCTCTTAGCAGAGCATATATGATCAAGACAGACGGCATACTTTATGTTGTACATAATATAGCTTTCTTGTGAAACAGAGGGTATACTGTTTTCCTTAAAAAATCCAGAAGGTTATACAGTATATACCCGCGTATACTGTCCATCACTAAAACAGCATTTCACATAATAATGTAGATTTACACAAAAAAATAAAAGTAATTTATAACTTTTTGTTGTTTAATGCTGGTTAATTTGTGTTTCATGGAATGCCAGGAGAGATATTTACAATTATAAAACCTGCAATTGCATACTTCAATGACATTGCTACATTTATAATTGACAGCTGCTCAGTGAATGCAGCTGTCCTCTTAGTTCTTTTTATAAGAAACTTAAATGAAAACTATGCAGTCTTCAACGACTTAGACCTTTATATTATTAAATCTTCATGACGTGTCCAAAACGTTTATTTGCTGTGCATTTTAAAAGATTTGTTTAAATATATTAAAAACAGCTATAATTTCTTTATTATTGACGAAATCACAGTGAGTGATACAATAAAGATGATTTACATTAGATAGGTTCTTCAGTAGCGGTGACAAAATTGAAAATTTTGTTTTATAGCTGAAGTCAGATAGCAGCAGATAATGCTAACATCATCTTAGATTCTTTCAAACCCCAACTTATTAGAAACAGTCTAAATCTTTAAAAAGTTATTGTTATAAAAAGTGTAGATTGAGCTAATGTAATGATAGACCAGCATCATCCCTTATTCTCGTTGATTATCTGTGAATATACATGCAAAATTCTGTTAAGTTTGTTTATTTATCTTTATTTATTTATATTTTTTTCGTAAATGAGGATTAAGAAAAATGCTTGAGTTGGGGAAAAATTGATTTTAGATTTTGTATTTTTTTTTTTATAACGGAAAATTGAAAATTGAAAACTTGCCTAGAATTTGCGTTGGGGATTTTTTCAGAAAAAAGCCTAGATTTGGCAAAAATTTCAGACAAATTGGGGAAATTGGCTTTCGACAATCTGGCAACACTGTCCTCAAGGTACTCAGCACTCTACAGCAGCGGTGCACAAACTTTGGCCCGCGGGCCACAAAGATACCACTATTTTTATGAAGAATATTTTTCTTTATATTTATGACGAAATCTTTGCTATTAAATAAAACAAACGACTCTTTTCAAATATTCTGGTGTTAAACAATTTTCTGGGAAAAAGGTTGTGCATCACTGCTCTACAGGGCACTCTAAATCCGTCTTCGTTATTATGTATATATGTAACACCTGTAGTCGTCCTTCATTCCGTCAGTCTGTTAGCATATAACAGGGCAAAATCTACCCAACCGAATCATTTGAAATTTAAAATATATAATTGTTGTATACTTTGGCCAAATCACTTCAAGTTGTATGAAAATCGGATGTATAGTTTTTTTACAGGGACAATCCAATGTTAGTTACGTTACGGTCAACTGGGAAAAATAGATCCATGTGAATTTTAATGATGGTATACGCTTTCGAAGATAACGGAATCGATGTGCCTATATTAAGTATATACTGATAAAGTGCATACAGTACATTAGTGGTGCAAAAAATATATTTCATTACTTTACAGTGCCTCCCAAAAGTATTTAAGTATACAATGGCATAAAGGGAAACACTATTTGGAGTGTGTTTTTATGAATTTACTGGTTTGCCCGAACACCGTTCGGGCAAGACGAATTTGCTTATTGCATCATTTAAAGCTTTTTGTCACCGCTATTATTTTTAAGAAAATTTTCAAACTACAGTAAAACCTCTAAGTAACGGACACCTCGGGAACGCAGAAATCGTCCATTATTCGGAGGTGTCTGCTATTGGGAAAACCTCAGTAATTGAAAAACCGCTAAGAAATGCTTAATGTTTCATTAATTTACCTTTATATATCTTAGAACCTCTATTATATCATTAATCAGAAATTAAAATTATTTTTAAGCAATAAAATAGAAATAAAATTGTGGACATTTTTATCCACTGTTTATTATATTATAGCGAAAAAAAAACTGTTGTAAAAGTGTATTTTTGATTGCGATTACATGTAATTTGTTTTTCTGTGTGATGTTATTGGACACTGTAGAGTTCCGGCAGAGGAGGGAGGCAACTTTTGATCTTTAAAAGTATAATATCTAAAAATGTTCTTGGATGACATTTAATTAGTCTGGGAGGTCTCTTTCTCCCGGGCAACCCCCTGAATTTAGCTCTAAACGTTGGGGGGGAGGGGAGATTTTCCCCAGCTCTTTATCTACATCTACTACTGTGATCACAAAATTTGTGATGCGTTGTCCTGATAAATTCAGAGGTTTTTATACTTTTTTCATTTTTTTTTTCTATTTAAAAAATACTTTTTAATCCTTTATCGTCCAATAAATTGCCCGCTATTCGTAATGTCCGTTATTCAGAGGTAAAACATACAAAAATTTAAGATTTGAGAGTGGGGACTAAAAAGCTCTCTGTTAAATAGAGGTGTCCGCTATTCGGGAGTGTCCGTTACTGAGATTTTACTATATTGAGAGGCTCAAATGTTTAGACTAAATTTTACGAATATTTTATTTAAATAATAGTGGTGTGAATCCGCTACTTTCAATTATTTGAAAGGAAAAGAATTAACCAGTATCGGGGTTAATACTTTTAAATTATTTCACATTTTATGAAATAGAGATATATTGCTGAGGTTTAATACGAGTTACTTCGTTTAAAAGAGAAAGCAGAAAGCATTTTCAGAGACACAAAAGATTTTTGCCACTATGCTGCATACTATTATGCCAAGAACTAAATACTTTTAAAAGTTTGTTATTGTACCAACGCACCTCATTTTGTACGTTTGACGTGCAATTTACCACTTGTTTTAAAATAAGAATATCAAAGTTCACACCAGAAATTCAGAGAGAATAATTCTACTTTTGCTATTTCCGAACTGTCTGTCGTTAAACAGGTCTGCCAAGAGCGCCTATTTTTTTAATTCTAACTGGTACCAATTTCTTAAAACAGAAATTCTCACAAATTCTCACTAAACAGGTTGACAACATTTCCAAGAAAAATCTACTTTAAAATGTATATTAGAAAAATACTGGTATCAACGTTATATAAAAGTAGTCGCCTGCGACAGCCCTGTTAACCTTTTCCGGTACCCTGTGATCGGTCTAAGATACCTAATTTTAATTATAAACTAGCAAACGGCACCGATAATATATTTGTAAAATTTTGCTTTTGCAGTAAGTGCTTAAATTAAGGGAATCAAAATAAAAAAAAATAGTTTGTGAATTCCGGTGTCGGTCAATATTTTCGCATTATACTAACAGATTTTGCCTGTGCCGGAAAGGGTTAAGGGATCTCAGGAATCTTAAAACTACAAAAGTATCGAAATTTTAAATTTTTTAGGTTTCATAATGATGCTATTAAAATATTCAGTGCCATAGATAATTTACCATAGGTAATGATGACATAATGACTTGTCATCATTAATCGACAGACTTCTCATAGTGTTGGAAACCACACCAGAAAATTTTGAATAGCAGTTTTATTTTATTCACGGGATACCTATCTATCTCCGAGATACGTCACTCGCAAGTGATAGACACTAATCTAAATGTTTCATCCTCATTACTCATAACACCATTGTCCCTCGCTGCTAGAATGAACCTCGGTTAAGCCTTGAACTCTTCTTGCATTTGTCATCAGAATGTAGGTTTTTGATGTTTTTGCGTACCGCAGTTTCCTTGATATCAGTAAAATACTTTATGAGATAAAACATAAAATTGAATGAACATGCTTGTTTTTTAATCTAAATTTGACACCTTAAATTATCCAACATAATGCGAATTGACAAATCTGATTTCCTATTTAAAGCAGATCTGACCTTCTAAGTATGGACAATCATGAAATTCGGCAATTCGCCAATATGGCAATAGCTGAAAGTTTAGATTTTCAAAATAGATCGATCGAATCTTCAAAATACTTAGTTTGGCCCTTTATGAAAATAAGAAGTTTCAAGTAAGGCCCTTTATGAAAATAAGAAGTTTCACGCTGGAAGTTCAGAAAGAATAATTTCTACTTTTGTTAATTGCAATCTCTCCTTCATTAACCCTTTAACGATCAAAGCATATTCATTGCTAAGATGTCGAAATAAATGATTGACACCGGCAGTGCTTAATTTGCGCCGGAGCTCACCGGAGCTCAGCTCCGGTACTTTTTTGTTTTTGCTGGATATTTAAATATTTTCAGAATTCACCGGAGCTCATAAATATTGCGCTCCGGAGCTCTCGGAACAGCGCTTCTGAAAAGCCGAAGCCTAAATTATGTTTTCCTTTTCCTCCCATTTCTTAAAACGTCGCCTTATTGCCTTCGAAAACGACGTTTGTGACGTATTAGCGTAGTAACGCATCGCATATCTAGGAGCATCTAGTGTCCTTCCCCAAGTACTGACTCAATGGTTTCCGAACGGTGGGGACAAAAAACTGAATACCGCCAGAATAAACTATAACCGTATCTACTGCTCACGTTTTTATTTACACGCGGTCGATTTGTGCAAGTTATTTTTCTGATTAATTTTGTAGTTTTATGATTTATTGCTATTTTTGCTTATTTAATGTTAAGTTTTGTTTCATTTATTGTTAAGTTTTAAATTGAAATATGAGCAAGCGGGAAAAAATCAATGATTTTTTTAAAGTTTCTCCCCTTTCTAAAAATTCTTCCTTAACCCTTTAAGACCCAGCCCGCACGATCGTGCGGGTTAGACATACATGTAATTTTTTGCTTCTGAAACAGTCGTATGTAATATAAAGCCAAATTGAACGATTGTTCCGGTTAGCAGAATGAGTAAAGTATTTTTTTTTATCAACAGATTGTGGTAGTAGTCCATGTTTTACTTTCAGGTGGCATGTCTAGCTTTGTTTACAATACAACGGATATAGCTCATCATTTTATCTGTCGTAAAAAGGTAATTATCAATATATTTTTAATTGCTTAGATAAATATTTTTGCTTTAATGTCTAAATAAGTATAATATAATAAAAAACATTAATTATAGACTATTTATTTTGCTCTTAGGACTCAAGATTTCGTCACCCGCATGATCGTGCAACTTGGGCGTTACGTTAGTCAGTGCTACAGTAAAGGTAAGTGTTTTTCAATGTTCATTTTGATTTCTGTTCCAACAACTTTGATGACAGCCAAAATAAAACGAAGTATGCTGTTACATAATTAATACTATATTATTTTCTTGGGTGTTGTCATAGATAGCCCCTCTTTTTAAAATAATTTTTACTTTTTTCTTTTTAATTAATAAAATTTTCAATTACTTTTTCTAATTTTTTATGCAGTACTTTGTTAACTTTAAATAAAGCAAAATAAAATATTTTTCCAGATGTCTAAACGGAAAAGAATTCTCACTCAAGAAGAAATATTTTAATTGATGAATAAATCAGATTCTGAGTTTAGTGATCTCTCGGATGATGACGATGTTACGGACAAACATTTGAAGCAGATTTATTAGAAGGACAGTCAAGTTCGGATGAGCTCGATGAAGAAAAAAATGACAATTTTGATCATTCTTCCTCTTCAAAGTCTCCTGAATTCATTTTCCAAAGTTCTACCTCCAAGGCGTTTTCGGAAAATACTAAAAGATTGGAAAAAGAAAAAAAGGAATACAAGTGAACTGTTAAAAAATTCATTTCTGTACGTCATCCTGGAACTTTAGATTTTACGCAACTGCAAGTATGTTTTTCATTTCTTAAATTGTAACAAAAAAAGTTATAGACTTATAGAAGAAATTAAATCGATATAATAAATAAAAACTTTAAAAACATAACAAACATTTTAAAATTAATTAAAATAATTTTTAAGTTAAAATATTTTTTTTTTTTTGATAAGTACTTCTCCAGTATTATTTTTTCCTTCTTTTTTAGGCTTTAGAGCGAACCATTTCCCATGTGTTGATGACATTTCAAGTCTTCGCAAGTGCAGGTTTGAAAACTGCGAAAAAAGTTCAAAAACACGTTGTGAAAAATGCAACGTTTAATTGTGTATGTCAAAAAAAAAAAGTTTTAAAGATTTTTACTGTAAAAAAGTAACGAATTAATAAAATAAAAAATAATACATCAATAATTACCATATTTGTAAAAATTTTTTTGGTTCAGTTTCTCTCTTCTATCCATTTAGAGGCAGAAAATGTATAAATCTTAACATGTAATAAGTATTGATTTCAGAGGAAAAGCCCAACCCGCACAATCGTGCAGGTGCGGCATTCACAGAAAAAGCCCAACCCGCACAATCGTGCAGGTGCGGCATTCACAGAAAAAGCCCAACCCGCACGTTCGTGCGGGTACTCTTCACGCTCTAGGGGGGGCGAGAAAATTTTTTAAATTATTTTTTTAGGTGTCATTAGAGTTAGTATAGAGTTAATAACCAGAGGAATATAATATTTAATGATGAAAATGTTTCGGGTCATAAAAGGTTAACTCAACTTGAGTCATTTAGTAATTCCCAAAATGATACAATGCCAAGTATCGAAATGACATTGTTACTCTCTGTGGATAAATCATTTGTTTCGCCATTTCCAACTAATCCTGATCCATCTCCATCAAATGAAAATGAAGAAACTATAAATGAAAATAGTTCGTCGGAAAATTTGCCAGTGTGCTGGTCGAAAGGGCAAGAGCTAGATTTCCAAAAAAGGTACCCCTGGCTAATTGCAAATAAATATATAGCAGCAAATAAATATATAATAAACCTATTAAAAAATGAGGAGGGTAGGCTGTTCAATAACACCTCTAGTCAATTTTTCTCTTTATGATGCAATTAATTTTTACTTTTAAAAATCTATGTTTAGGGGTGTCTGTCTGTCCAGGTAAGAATTGGGGCCGTTTATAGGCCCCTGTTCAAGTTTTTTTTTTTTTAATTTTAGTCTGTCAGATTGCTGGATTTAATTTAATTCAATGCAACATTTCTATCATTGAATATAAAATGTACTGACTTTTGTTTTTCTGATAGTTTAATACAGGGCTGTCCAACGCGGCGCCTGCGGGCGCCATGGAGCCCTTTGCAAATTTTCTTGGCGCCCTTTTGAAGAGATTGTACGCTACTAAGAATAAAATTCCTTTTTAAAGCATGTTTTATCAAAAATCCTTGATATTTGCTTGAGATATTTTCAAAATCTCTTCAAATGTATTTCACTCATCAAAAATTAATGTGTTTTCGCTGGCCCATTGTCTGTTTTAAAGTCGGGGAAGAGCTTGCCATTTCTTCCCTGAAAGCTTTAAAATTTTAGGCATTTTTTTTAATCTATAAAATCGTGCGAAATTATTTACATTCTCTTCCAGGCTCTTTTTAGAACAATCTTTAGAATACCTCTCTCTAGAATCTTTGGATTGGTTACTATATTATGCCCGTCTTTGTTTCTGTACTTTTTATAACGGCAAATTTACACCTTTAAAACAAATCAAGGGATATTTTTGCACCCCTCAAAAAACCAACACTATCGCTGGCTACCATTTTATTCTAGTATAATAGGCGAGATTTTGTTTTCGGACACTTTCCAATATTTTTTTTTAAATATATACTGTTAAAAATCTTGTCCTAGTTTGAACGAAATTTTGATGCTCAATAGCTGCCACTCTAAGATGGTGAAATCTTGAACAGCTCCTATTGCATCCTAGCTCCAATAGTTGGAAAGAAGTTGAACTAAGGAGTTCCAAATATTGGTTCAAGGTTTCACCATCTTATGGTGGCAGCTACTGAGCACCAAAATTTCGTTCAACTAGGACAAGATTTTTAACAGTGTACCCCCTCGCTGAAAAACGTGTAATTTGAAAATTACAACGATTTGCAATTACTTTTGAAGAGTTTCTTTACATGGTAGTATTGCATATCCATAGCGGCCTTACGTATTCTATAATGAAATAAATTTGCATACGTGTATCGGTGCTAATGCTCTTTGATAATTTTGTTTTATATTTTGAGCCATGTTAGTAATGGCGCCCTTCACTGTTTGCCAAAAGCTGAGATGCGCCCCTGCTTAGTAAAAGATTGGACAGCCCTGGTTTAATACATGATATTCATGAAAATGGGTGTAAAAAATAAAACCTGGATTGACAGCTGATAATTATAGTAAAATTGGTTAATATATATAAATATAATTTAAATTCAAGCATAAGTGCACACAAACATTAATTTTAAAGAAAGGAAATAGCTTGTTCAAATGTGACCCCCCTCCCCACCATCTATATATATTTATACCATGTTTTTGCAAATAATAAGGACTGCCAGATTTTAGTCAGGCCAAAGAAGGGACTGTATTCTTTTGACTTATTTTAAAACTCAGTATTTTTAAAAAAATCAGTAGACATTTTTTATGATATTTCCCTTAATTACAATTTTATTTGTGTATGTACACAATGAATGTTTGAACATTTTAACATTACAAATTAATTATTTTTTTAAAGTGAATGCTTTTATTTTGATTAATGAAGAAATCAGTTTAAAAAAAATATTTTACTTCGACTAATTTACAATATATTTACACTTTAAAATTATATTTTTTTCCCTTATACTTTTAAAAGACATTTATTTTTCCTTAAACTATGACACATCATTTTTCAGTTGATTATTTATTAATAAATTTGCTGGTATATGTAAATGGATTTTTTCTTTGAATTCACCTCTTTCTCTCGGTAACAAAAAATGGGTGAAATATATACAATTTTAAAATCTGAATCAAATTATTCTTAATGAGAATTATGATCCAAACCCCAACAATGCCTAGATTGAGTGTGAATTTGTAATTTTTTTAATTATTTTACTAATTTCTTTGAACTATGTCGCATTATGTTTCCTTTGATATTTATTAAAGAATTTCTTGCAAGTATAATAATTTATAAATAGCTTTGCAATATAATTTTTTTTCTATTAAAAAAATAGTCCAGTAAAGGCCGTTTTTTGTTTTAAATGGTCAAAATATGTAATAACTTTAAATCTGATCTTTCAGAAAGATTTTTATGATTGGTAACAAAGATTATTATACATACTAACAAAATCTATGAATTAGGTATAAATTTGTAATTTTTGAAATATTTAATTATTTTTTTAAAAAGTTCAATTAGAGCCGTTTTTTTCTACATCTCTGCAAATAATGTATGAAATGCAAAAGGTGTACGGGAAAAAGATGGTGAAATATGCTTCGGTAGTTACTATACAACAAAATATTAGAGCTCCTGCACTTTTTTGTTAGAAATTAAGCCCTGGACACCGGTAATTAAGAACAAATATATTTCTAAATAAGAAAACGTAATTTTTCGCATACATAATAAAACGGATATTTTTAGATAGAAATACCGGTGTCAGTGTTGCGTATCGGAATTAAAATTTTGTGGTTTCGTGGCGAAACCGATGAACGTTAAAGGGTTAAAATGCCACTCAAAAAGACACTGATGATAATATAAGTCTAATGGAGGCTTTATTTTTTAAATATGTCGCTCAAATTTTAATATTATCACATAACTGATTTTGCATAGGATAGTTGAAAACTATCTGCGACTGGGCTAGATTTTACTTTGTCGATTTTGGTTATATTATGGGGACGGTGGACATTAAATATTTTTTCTTTAATTTTCAGTATGGCAATATGAAATTTTGTGCACATATACATTTCAACAAAAGCATATAGAACACCTTCAAAAAAATTTCCAATCTTATTAAAATTTTAAAATTAAAAAAAAATAATAATTTTTTAAACGAAATTTTAAAATGCTCCTCGTGTTTTAATTTTTGAGATATTTTTTTGCTTTTGCTTTTTTATCACTTAAAACTCTATTGTTAACAAATTTGTGTAAGATTTTTTTTATCTCTTGAGTAGTTAATATTTTACAGATTTTTTTCGAAATTCCATATCGATTTTCATCGGAATTTTGCCTTTTAATAACTAAAAAATCAAATTTGACGATCTTAATGAAGACGAATTTTAAAAAGCTTACACAATTTCTTTCTAAACAATATCAGAATACTTCCTTATCAATTTCATAAATATTTATAAAAAATTACGTAGCAAGGGGCATTTCAAAAATCTAAAAAAGTTGAAAAATTAGTTTTGAGAAAAGACAGATTTAAAGTATATAAATACACTTACCTTTATTATTTACTTCTTAAAGCCTTCATAAATGATATTTTTATAAGAAAAATCAAGTTTTGGTTCTATTATACCACAGAAATAGACGTTTTTGAGACGATTTTGGTATAGACGATTTTGCTCAAATAAAGGTCCACTGTCCCCTTAATTTATATATTATAGTAGTAGCAATTTCTGAACCGGTTCCAAAAGATAAGGAAAATAAAAGGAAATCTCAAACCAAAATCGTAAAAACAAATCTAGGCCGGTTGTAGGTACTCCTTGAGCTGTTCTATGCAAATTCTTGTAAAAATATTGAAATTTGAGCGAGATATTTGAAAATAACGCCCCACAGATTTCGTAAACATCCGGGACTTTCTGAGTGACTAGTGTAGGATCATAAGAAATATTCGGACTCTTAAATCTTAAAAATTTTGAAATTTTAAACTTTTTAGGCTTTAAACTGCGACTACCAAAATATTCAAGGCCATAGGATACAGGACATGATGTCATAATTAATCGAACGACGTTTCACTAGACTTGGAATTCACACCGGAAAAATTTTATCCGAAATTTCATTTTATTTAAGGAATACCTATTACCAAAGCTTTCCAACCTAGCGCCAGCGAGATACCAGAAAATTCTTACAGAAATCAAGATCTTATTGAATCGGAGATATTCGGAAATTTAATAAGGCAAAAATTCTGTAACATTTTTCTGGTGTTTCGAGGGCGCCAGGTTGGACAGCCCTCCCTATCACCTTCTATCGTAATAATAGCTATTAAAATTTACTAGTGGGAATTCGAGGTTTTTTAATAAAAATTCTTCCAGATGCACTTCCGCATCTGTCTGATTTGTGAATTAAATTAAGAATAGACTAACACTTTTATTAGCAAAGATTTTTTATTAAAAAATTATAATAAAGATTAAGTGATACTAGTTTTAATTAAAAAAAATATTTAAAAAAAAGCATAAAAAATAACCACGTACATTATAAAAACAAACATACCGTAATTTCGCGTATATAAGCCGCAGCTCAAACATTTCTGTTTCGACCCAGAAATTTTAAAAAATAAAATGTAACATTTTGTATCACCGTATATATTTATCTTAAATTACTGAATGATATTTCTGGGTTGAAAATTAATTGTTTGAGCTGCGGCGTTTCTACACGAAATTACGGTAAATCTTACATAAGAGTATTTAGGCTTCTGATATTTTTGAGTATCGAAGTTCCCTTAGAATCAATAAAATAGATTATAACATAATAGTGAATAAATATGCTTGTAGTTTAATCTAATTCTTACACCGTAAATTATACAACATAGTGTGAATTTATAAATCTGATTTTTTTTTTTTTTTTTTTTTTTTACAATTTATTAAGGACATTTCTAATGCAATTTTCATGACGTTCAGCAATTCTTCGACATGACATGTGGCTGAATGTTAAGATGTTCAAATAGGTTGATAGTATCCTCAAGGTACTCAGGACCGCACTATTAAAGTGTGTTCTTATTTATGTACAGTGGTTCACAAAAGTCCTCGTACACTTTTAAAAATTTGCAATAAACTTGAATTTCCCTGGGAAAATATAGAATATGATGTCTAATATTTATTTTCATCTCTATATTATTCTAAATAACAATAACACAAAGCGTTTGTTTTAATATCGGATGTTTTTCTTTTATGTTGAAAAATAAAAATAGAAAGAGGCAGAGGAAGAATACGCCACAAAAGTCTTCGTACACTGACATATTTTTGGATAAACTCATAATTAAAATGATCGTCTGTCACTTTATTTTTATGTTTGAATTATGGTGACATTAAAATATTGTTTATCTTTTTATTTTGCTTGATTGATCCGTAATATTCTTTTTTATTATTAAACATGGATCTCAGTCGTAAAGAAACAATTAACAGCATTCAAAAATTGGTTGTATTTCATCATAATAGTAGTAAATCAGTTGGAAATATTGCTAAATTAGTTCATTTATTAAATTCTACAATGCAGTATGTGATAAAACATTTTAAAGGAGAAAATCAACCTAAAACAAGGTAAGAAACGGTTGTCCGTCAAAGTTATCACAACGATATCAAGGATTTATAATTAAAAAATTGTAAGAAATCTGTGTTTAAGTGCAGTAAAAGTTGCTAGAGAATTTAATGAAAAAGAGTCTACTTCAATTTCACCTAAAATTGTTCTACACGGTCTGAGATCAGATGGATTAAATAGTAGTTCCAGCCGTAGAATTCTTTTTGCTTGTCCGAAAAACAGAAAGCTATCTATCGCTTTCCTTCGCAAAATCAATGAAGAATTAATCTTAATCGTATTGGAATAATGTCTTATTTGCAGATGAGAGCAAATTCAATATTTTTGGATCACATGGACGTATATTTGAATGTAGAATTAAATATGAAGAACTTAATCTCAAGAACTTATTTGGAACAGTTAAGATGGTGTTTGAGGTGTCCTTATGTGGGGCTCAATAGTAACACCATCGCTAGGTAATTTAGTATTTTATCATGGCATAAGGGATCATGCGCTTTATTTAATCATGCGCTTTAAAAATAACATCCCAAAATTTGGGTACTGAAAACTACTTCGTTTTTTATCAGAATAACGATCCTAAACACACGGGTCTAAACGTTCATCTCTCGTATCTCTATAATTCTCGACATGTTCTAAAAACACCACCCCAATCATCGCATTTAAACCCAATAGAACATACTTGAAAAGAACTGGAGGTTAGAGTACGAAAACAAGACATTAAAATGAAAAGCGAACTAAAAACAGTAATGATCAATAAATTGATGAACGTTGATGCAAAAATTACAAAAATAAATAAATAAATAAATAAAAAAGAAATTTATTCCCAGGCGTTTAAAAGTTGTTGTAGATGCTAAAGGATAATCTACTGAATAATAATGTAATTAAATATTACAATATTAACTAATGTATAGCGATTTCTTTAAAGTGTACGAAGACTTTTGTGAGGTAACATTTTTTTTTAATTTTTTGATTACTGAAGTATACAGATCAAAGTTTTACTAGGTATTTAAAATATTTTATATAGTTTTGTTAAGAATAAGTTTTAGATCTTATTCTTAAATGCCCGTTTTGAAATGTTAATCTTATTTAATGGAGAGAGTACTATGTTAGTGAAATTTGTAAGTGTACGAAAACTTTTGTGAGCCACTGTATATATGTACAACTGTAGTTGTCCTTCAATCCGTCATTCTGTCCGCATATAACAGGTCAAATTCTACCTAACCGAATCATTTGAAATTAAAAATATATAATTGTTGCGTACTTTTGCCAAGTCATTTATGGTTGTATGAAAATCGGATGTATAGTAAAGGATAGTTCAGGGACAATCAAGCTTATCCCGTTACATTACGGTCAACTGGAAAAAAATAGATCCAAGTGAATTTTAATGATATTATACTCTTTCGAACATAACAGAATTGATATGCTCATATTAAGTATATACTAATAAAGTACATTCTGTACAATTAGCGGTGCAAAAAATATATTTTATTACTTTACAGTGCCTCACAAAAGTATTTCATTATACAATGGCATCGAGGAAAACACTATTTGGAGCGTATTTTAATACTTTTAAACAATTTTACATTTTATGAAATAGAGATACATTGCTGAGGTTTACAACGAGTTACTTCGTTTAAAAGAGAAAGCAGATAGCATTTACAGGGACACAAAAGATTTTGGCCACTATACTG
Source organism: Maratus speculifer (assembly GCA_964019185.1). Classification (NCBI taxonomy): domain Eukaryota; kingdom Metazoa; phylum Arthropoda; class Arachnida; order Araneae; family Salticidae; genus Maratus; species Maratus speculifer. The sequence goes on along the minus strand of OZ025300.1, from coordinate 208,988,700 downwards.
CATACTATTACGCCAAGAACAGAATATTTTTAAAACTTCGTTATTGTACCAACGCAACTCATTTGCTACGTTTGACGTGAAATTTCTAACCTGTTTTAAAATAAGAAGATTAAAGTTCACACGAGAAATTTAGAAAGAATAATTTCTACTTTTTATACTTACGAAATGTCTGTCGTTAAGCAGGGCTGCCACAGGGGACTATTTTTTTAATTCTAACTGGCAATTTCAAAAAACAGAAATCCTCAATGAACAGTTTGAAGACATCTGCAAGAAAAATCCACTTCAAAATTTATATTAGAAAAATACTGGCATTAACGTAATATAAAAAATCGCCTGCGGCAGCCCTGTAAACTCTTTGGGGACGTACGACACGTATACGTGCCAAAAAAAAAAAAATCTTACGAATCTTAGTTTATTCTCACCAGTAAAATTATACATTAAAGTTTGCCTTATTCAATTGGAGCATTTTCTGGATCTAAGAAGAAACAAATTTCTGTTTTTTAAAACCACGGACTAACATTAAAAATTTCGTAAAACATACCCGTCGAGGAGGGATTAATGGATCCTGGGCATTTTACCGCTACAAATCGATATTTTAAATTTTTTACGTCTGATAACTGTCCTATTAAAATATTCAAAACTAGAGGACACGATTTGTAATGTCATTAATAATCGACTGACTTCTCACTAGTGTTGGAATTTACACCGAAAAGTTTTGAATTGCAACTTTATTTTTTTCATGGAATATCTATCTATCTCCAGAGATACGTCACTCGCAAGTGATATATACTAATCTATATGTCTCATCCTCATTACTCATATATCCATTGTTCCTTGCAGCTAGAATGAACCTCAGTTTAGCCTTGAACTCTTCTTCTTGTTGAGAATGTAGCTTTTTGATGTTTTTGCGTACCGCAGTTCCCTTAGTATTAATAAAACACATTATGAGGCAAAACATAAAATTGAATAAACATGTTTGCTGTTTAATCTAAATTTGACACCGTAAATTATACAACATAGTGTGAATTTACAAATCTTATTTCCGGTGAAAAACAAACCTGAGCCTTTGAATGTAAACAATCATGAAATTCAGCAGTCCGTCAACATGACAATAGCTGAAAGTTTAGATGTTCAAATTCAAGGTCGATCGAACCCTCAAAGTACTTAGTTTGGCCCTTTTTGAAAACAAGAAGTTTCAAGAATTATTTCTATTTTGTTAATAGCAGTCTCTCCGTCATTACGATGCTACTCAAAAAGACTCGGACGATAATATTAAGTCTAATGGGGGCGTTATTTTAAAATATCTCGCTCAAATTTTAATATTTTCACATGATTGTTTTTGCATAGGACAGTTGAAAACGATCTACAACTGAGATAGTCTTTACTTTGTCGATTTTGGTCATATTAATATATATATTATGGTAGTAACAATTTCTGAACCGATTCCGAAAGATAAGATAATTAAAAGAAGCCCGTTTGTAGGTCATCCTCAGATGTCCTATGTATGTCCTATCATGTAAAAATATTAAAATTAAAGCGAGATATTAGAAAAAAATCCCCATAGACTTAACATTACCATCCGTGTCTTTCTAAGTGACTAGTGTATGCTCAGAGCCTGATTACTAACGGGGCACTCTCTCCCCAGTAAAATTACATAGAAATTTTCGCCTTGTTTAAACGCCCTTTTCAGTCAAAATTACTATCATGAATAAGGAAAAAATTTCTATTTATTTTTTCTGGTGGGAGAGTGCCCCGTTGATAATCAGGCCCTGTGTATGCTGTTAAGGATTATCTGGACCTATAAATCTTAAACATTTCGAAAGTTTCATCTTTTTAGGTATCAAAATGCTGCCACCGCAATATTCAATGCCATAGGAATCGAAGTGCGATGTCGTCATTAATCGACCGATTTCTCACTAGAGTTGGAATTTACACCGGAAACTTTTAAATAAAAAAATTATTTTATTTATGTAATATCTATTATATTTTATAGCATTAATACCTATATAAATTTCCTGGTGAAAATCTGAAGTTTTTAAATAAAAATTCTTCCAGATATGAAATACAACAGCATTTCCGCATCTGTCTGATTTTGTATTGGGAGATTCCAAATTCTCAAAAGTAATTTTAATTAGTAATATTTGTTTTATAACATGAAAAATAGTCCACGAATAAAATAAAATAAAATTGCTATTCAAAATGTTTCGGTGTAAGTACCAACACTTGTGAAAAGTCGTCCGATTACTGTTGTCGCCATACCTTGTGCCTGCGAACTTTGAGTATTTCAATGGCAGCGGTCAAACTCATTCTTTTTAAATATTTTCATTAGCTTATTTCGTTTAAATTCTCTCTAGTGTTATGGTTTCATGAAACGTACCTTCTTAATAGCTGAAGTGACTTTTTAGAAACATTCAATTCTTTTTCTCTAAATGATTTTTTAGCCACAACGAGCAGGCTATCTTAAAAACTACTCCATTTTTTTCATGAAAGTTTCAAAACATATGCTTTTCTACGATATTGTGACAGCCTAAACAACCTACTGTTAGTTTCAGTGAGAGATAATAAAACAGCCAGTCCTATTTCCAGCACTAAAAACGTAAAGAAAATTTTATTATATATTTGAGAAAAAATGATGCACTAATAATCCTTCAAAATAAGGCGAATTTATGAATACAAAATTGTTGGAAGTGTGGTTTGTCACAGAACAGAACCATTTTCCGACGCAAAACAGCCATAATTTTGTGTCAACTTCCTCAGTTGCTCTTCTGGTAAGTGACAGACTTTACGCTATATGTCGCCTTGTCTTTATGCATAACTCCATTGTCCACTGGCAGCTAGAATAGACCTCGGTTTAGCCGTGAACTTTTCTTACATACCAGAGTATATATGTTTCTGATTATTTTTGCGTACCACAGTTTCCTTAGTATCAATAAAATGCATCTTAATGTAAAACATAACATTGTATAAATATGCTTGCAGCTTAATCTAAATTTGACACCGTAAATTATACAGCATATTGTGAATTTATAAATCTGTCTTTTACTCTAGCGTAGGTCGAACACTCAAAATGTGAACAATCATGAAATTCAGTAATTCGTCCTCATGACAGTAGCTGAAAGCTCTGAGTAAAATATTCGGTTGATCGTATCGTCAAGGTGCCCATTTCGGCCATTTTTGGAAGTAAGAAGTTTCCAGGAATGGATATTCCTCCTCTTTTGTGCATATCACTAAAAGTTTAAAGAAAATGTTGTTTACTTAAATGCACACATGCCAATATCCGGCTTTTTATAAATCACAAAAACATATTTGGAACCAGAAATTTATTTAGCGAATCAAATTAACAGAATTTAATGAAACAGAACAGAATTTAATGAAAGATAAGTTTAATTTAACAAATTTTCCGGTTCAAAATCAGTTTTCTTGATTTACAAAGAGCCGGAGGTTGGCAAGTATGTAAATGGTTTTATTTTCCGACTAATTAAAATTAACTTTTCTTTAAGATTATACCGGTATAAGAAAAAGTGGAAAAATCGCTTTCCTGATTCACACCTAAAATTCCATAAAGAATAATTTCTACTTTTTCCTAATTGAGAATTGCCTGTTTTAAGCGATATCAGGAATCTTAAACCTAGAAAAGTTTTGAAATTTTATTTTATTATTTTAGATTTTAACCTGGTACCAAAAAAATTCTTAAGGACAGGGGTCACGTGGTAGTATGTCATCATTAATCCTCCAACTTCTCACTAGTGTTGCAATTCACACCAGAAATTTTTGAATAAAAATTTTCTTTTATTTATGGAATATCTATCGCCTTATAAAAAATAATAACTATTTAAAATTGCTGGTGAAATTTCGGAACTCAAAATTCTCACAAGTAATTTTAATTAGTTATTGTTGTTTTATAACATGAAAGTTATTCATCAAATACAATAAAATAAAATTCTTATTCAAAAAATTTCCGCGTAAATTTCAACTTTACTGATAAGTCGGACTATTACTGATGACGTTACAACTCGATTACAGCGGTCAAACTCATTCTTTTTAAATATTTTCAAAGGCTTATTTCCTTGAAACTATCATTAGTGTTATGGTTTCTTGAACCGTACCTGCTTAATAGCTGAAGTGATGTTTTAGAAACATTGAAGTCATTTTTATCCAAATGATATTTATGGGCATAACGCGAAGGGAACCATAAACACTTCCGCATATTTTTTTCATGAATTTTTCAAAACGTATGTTTTTTTACCACTTACTGTTAGTTCCACTGAGAGATAATATAACTGCTAGTACTATTTCCAACACTAAAACGAAAAGAAAATGTTACTATATTTATGATAAAAAATAATGCAATAATAATCCAACAAAATATGGCGAATTTATGTATACAAAATTGGTGGAAGTGTGGTTTGTCAAGAAACAAAAACCATTTTTCGACGTAAAACATCAGCCATCATTCAGTGGCAACTTCCTCAGTTTTTTTTTTGGGGGGGGGGAGGGGGGAGGCGCTGATTTTACACTATATATCTCCTCTTCTTTATTCATAATTTTATTGTCAACTGTCAGCTAGCAGAAACCTCGTTTTATACTTGAACTTTTCTTAGATAAAAGAATATATATGTTTCTGATGGTTTTTGCGTATAGCAGACCCCTTAATATCAATAAAATGCATAATGAGGTAAAACATAATATTGAATAAATATGTTTCCACTTTAATCCAAGTCTTACACTGTAAATTATCTAACATAGTGTGAATTTATAAATGTAATTTTCTATGCATTTATAAAAGGCCCTTCCAAATAAAAACGATCATGAAATTCCGCAATTCGTCAACATGACAGTAGCTGAGGGCTCTGAATTTTAAAATCAGCGTTCTATTTAATCCTTTGAGGGGCAAGCAATTGCGTTCGAGTAATTCTGAACTCCCACCGGAAATTTGTAAAAAAGTTATATCAAAAAGAGGAAAAGCTATTTCACGACTGTTTTCCACCAAAGTTAGAAAAGTGAAATTTAATAATATTTTTCTGGTGTGAATGTTCATCAGTCCTAGGTGGTATATAATATATACCGGTGCCCCTCAAGGGGTTAAACAGACGCTACTTAGTTGTGGCTAATTTAAGTAACTGGAACTGCTATAATTAGTTATTGTTGACAACTAATAGGCATGATAGATATTACGCAAATATAATTGCTATTAAAAATTTTCCGATGTAAATTCCTACACTAGTAAGAAGTATGTTTATTACGAGGGTAACGAAAATGACTGGCAACCGCTGTGCATCCCAAGTATCTTTTTTTATAGACCGCTAGAATGACGTGGTGCTCTATTTGTGCATCCGCATTGGTATATTCGAGGATCACGTGATTCCAGCGGTCTGTAAAAAAATACTTGGAATAGACCGCGGTAACCTGTCTTTCTCGTTAGCCTCGGTTTATTAATGATGACGTCACACCATGTGACATCTGGACTGGAATATTTCCAATGCAGCAGTCAAACTCATTATTTTTTAAACATTTTCATACCCTTTTTTTCTTAAAATCATCATTGTGGAATCATACTGCTTTAAACTTTAAAAGTGTATTAATGAAAACGAGAGAAAAAAAATCCAGGAAAAAAATATGAGGGCAATTCGGAAAGTAAACTCCATTTTTCAAATCAAAAAAAAAAAAAAAAAAAAAAAAAATAATGAAAGGAAACATGTTTCATTACTTACGTATGAAAGACACGTTCTTCAGCTACTTCTCAACATAATTTCCGTATTAATTAAAACAATTATCATAACGGTAAATCATCTTTGAAATTCCATCGTCACAGATTCTGCCGCCGGCCTATTCAGCTGCGATTATTTTTAAATTCAACTTGCACCACTCTTTCAATCCAAAGAATTTTAACATATTCTTTTATTCATAAAGCCAAATTCCAAATTGCTCTCGTAATATTTTACGTGACCCACTATTTTTTAAAACATTTGTGGCAATACATTTATCAGCAAATTATATAGAAAAATATGTTAAAATTCTTTGGATCGAAAGAGTGGTGCAAGTTGAATTTAAAAATAATCGCAGTTAAATAGGCCGGCGGCAGAAATCAGTGACGATGGAATTTCAAAGCTGATTTACCGTTATGATAATTGTTTTAATTAATACAGCAATTATGTTGAAAAGTAGCTGAAGAACGTGCCTTTCGTACGTAAGTAATGAAACATGTTTCGTTTCATTAGATTTTTTTTTAATTTCATAAACGGAGGTTACTTTCCGAATTGCCGACGTGTTATGCTCGGCCGTCGAAAATGTTGTACAAAGAATGGAAGGTCTGGTGCATGAGAAGTGTGGTCACATTGAATGCGGTCGAATTCCTCATCGGTGAAGTGAATATAATGAATAAAACTTGGCATTTTATCCAAATTATTAATTTTGTGTGTTTCTGATGGTTTTTTCAATGTACAGTGCTAAATTTCCCGCTATCGGCAGAGACTGGAATTATGTTTTATTTGTTCATTTTTATTTTTGTTTTTTGTTGTTGGAATTTTTCCCCATGGTTTTATTAATTCATTTTCAAAATTTTATGTCATTCAAGTTATTAGAATGAGTTACTGCGTTAGCGGCTCTGAATAGCGTAAGTTAAAAAAAAAAAAACTCCCTGTAGGTTTATCGCATTGTTAAGGTACCCAATTCTGCCATTAAAAAAAAAAAAAAAAAAAAAAAAAAAAATATTTAAAGTTTACTACTGATATTCAGAAAGAATAATTTCTATTTTTATTAATTGTGAACTGTCTGTCATTCATGGATCGCAGAACTATTAAAGCTACAAGAATATCGAAAATTTTAAATTTTAGATTTAAAACTGCTGCCACCAAAATCCTCAAAGCCAGAAAACACGACGTGAGACGTCGTCAAAAATCGACCGACTTTACATTAATGTTGGAATTAACCCCGGAAAATTTTAATAAAAATTTTATTTAATTTACTAGCTGACCCGCCCGGCGTTGCCCGGGTCCGTATTAACAATATTAAACGAACTTGAAATTTGTATGATTTTATCAATAACTGGAAGCATGCAGAAATGCATTGTCTGAAATACGTTGCAGCTGACTTTGTGAAAAATCGGTTTTAAAAACAACAACTAATATTAAGCTCTAAAAATACTTAAAATGAGCAATGAGAAACACGGGAGGGAACATGTATCCAACGAATGCGTTAGTTTCGTGTTAAAGTGTTGATATTTACCCGTAAAAATCACTGTTAAATCACGTAACTAATTATTTTTTTCACATAGAAATCCCAAGTGAAATATTTTGAATTTCAAACTAATTATATCATTCTTAAATCCGACTATACCTTGAATGAATCGATACGCGATGATAAAAGATTGGTATATAGTATTATAATTTCAGAGCCATTTAACAAAAGTGTATATTTTTAATCAAAGCATGCGTAATGTTGACTCTGTGGACAAATTCCTAACCGTAAACTTTTGTACCATAACCATAATCTGTCTGTAACCTAACTGCGACTTAACATTACCCTACCGTAACTTAAATATAACATAAATGTAACCTAGCCGTCACTTTGAAATATCAATATAGAAGCATCATTTAAGATTTTGCTTGAAAAGTTAGCATTCTTTCGTTAATGTCTTAAAATCGTCTGCACTCTGAAATCTAGATTTTAGACTAATATTTGTTATTTAAGTTTTCGCGCATGATTTTAAAAGAATGTTTTCATAAATATATTTTATATATTGATATAGAGTTATTAATATGTTGTTATATTAAAACCATATTTTCATCTACGTTATAAAGTATTAAAAAGTTCTGAAAAAAAAAGAAACCTTTTAGTAATACAATTTTTAGTTCAAATCAAATGTTTTCAATATTTTATTTTATTTTATTTTGACATTTAATTATTTCGAATTTATCAATTTCAATTATTTTAAAAGCAAACATTTTTTTAAAAATAAATAATATAATAGAAAAAAGACCATTTTAAAAAATTACTATTTCTTCATAAAATACGCTTCGGCTGTAATTCATTTCTTTCAATTCGTCTTATTAATACAAAATCACTTCCACATGCTTTTGTTTGGGACATTAAAATTTGAGCGATAAATGATTTAATATTGCAACCCTTTTTTCGGTTCACTTCACCACCACCTATCTTTTTCCTCCATGGTTTACAACCGCTGTGATAAAAAATCATCATTTAAACTGACAGTTTGCCAGTCTATGAATTTTAAAGGTCTATTCCCAGCTTTTTTAATTATTTATGCGAAAATTTTATGCAACCAACCAACCATAACTGAATGAAGAGAAAAAAAGAAGAAAAAAGGCGATTTTTTATGAGAGTGATCTTTGGAATTTAATTAATTACTCAGTTAATAAATAGAATTTCGAAATTCTGAAGCTCAGGTGCATCAGGAGAGATATTGGGCTACTCTCATAAAAATTTTGAGCTTCGTACGTCCCATAGATTTTGCTAGCCATCGCAGACACACACACACACACACACACACACACACACACGCAGACAGAGCGATTTGTTATTTTATTAGTATAGATGTACCTATATGTCATGTTACATAGCAATAATAGCTATTTAAATGTTGATAATTAGGAACATTTAAATAGAAATTCTTATAGATGCGGAATACAACAGTGTTTTCGCATCTGGCTGATTTTTTATTCGGGGAGTCCAAATTCTCATTAGTAGTTATAACACAAGAATGCCCGAAAATTTATTCAAGTTTTGTAATAATGCTTCTCACCAGAATTTTTATTCAAAATTTTATATAAATCTGAGTAGATAAAATTCAAATTATACAAGAAAATTTTTCTGGTTCGAATTGGAATTTAATCACTTCGTTGGAGTCGAATCGACTCCATCCGGGCGTGCGGGTGTTAATTGGTTATTGATGTTTTATAACGTGATAGATATTCCAGAAACAAAATAAAATAATATTGTTATTCAAAATTTTTCTTTATAAATGCCAACACTAGTGGGAAATTGGTGATGACGTCATTACTGATGACGGGACAACTCGTGCCCTCTGGTCTTGAATATTTCGATGGCAACGGTCAAATTCATTCTTTTTAAATATTTTCATAAGCTTATTTCCTTGAAATTCTCATTAGTGTTATAGTTTCTAGAACATCGCACCTGTTTAATGTCTAAAACATCGAATCATCGTTTCAGAAACATCAAAGTCATTTTTATCCAAATGATGTTTTTGGGCATAACGTACAGGATATCTTAACAACTTCTACATAAACTTTTTCCTTAAAAATTTCTGCATGTTTTTTTCTTGAAATTTTTAAAATGTATGCTTTCCACCGATACTGTGACAGACTAAACAACCTACTGTTAGTTTCAGTGAGAGATAATATGACTGCCAGTCCAATTTCCAGCACTAAAATCGTAAAGAAAAATTTTACTATCTTTGCAAGAAAAATAATGCATTAATAATCCACCAAAATACGGCGAATTTAAGTATAAAAAATTAGTAGACATTTGTCAGGAGGTTTGTCAGGAAACAGTAACCATTTTCCGACGTAAAATATCAGCCATCATTTTGTGGCAACTTCCTCAGTTGCTTTTCTTGCACGTGGCAGACTTTATACTATATGTCTCCTCTTCATTGTCCATTGGCAGCAAAAATGAACCTCGGTTTAGACTTGAATTTTCCTTACATAAGAGAATATGTATGTTTCTGATTATGTTTGAGTACCGCATTTCAATTATTATCAATAAACTTCATTATGATGTAAAACATAATACTAAATACATATGGTTGCAGTTTAATCTAAATCTTACACCGTAATTTATTCAACATAGTGTGAATTTATATGAATCTGATTATTTTGCTGTTGAGTGAAAAAGCTTTTTTGAATGTAATCAATCGTGATGTTTAGCTATTCGTCAACATGACGTGTGGCTGAAAGATTAAGATGTTTGATGATAAAAGAATGTTCAAAGTAATTTGATCGCAGCCGTAAGACACTCAGTAAGGTACTCTTTCGTTCGTTATAATGTAAATATGTAACAACTATAGACTTCATTATGTGCACATATAACATTGCAAAATATACCCTACTGAATCCTTAAAAATTAAAAATATGTGGGATGTATAGTTTCATTACAGGGATAATCAAAATTATTCTGTTATATTACGGTCAATAGGGAAGAATAGATTTAAGTGAATTTTAATGATGTTATACTCTTACGAACATAATAGAATTGGTATGCTTCTATGTACTAATAAAATGCATTCAGCACAATCTGTGGTGCAAAAAATATTTTTATTATTTTACAGTGCCTCACAAACATATTACATTTTACAATTGCATGTAGGGAAACACTATTTTGGGGGTGCTTCAATATTTAAAAATTATTTTACATTTTAGGAAATAGAGATACATTGCTGAGATTTACTACGAATTACTTAAAAGAGAAAGCAGATAGTATTTACAGGGCCACACAAAAGATTTCGGCCAGTATACTGTATAATATTACACCAAGATCTGAATTTATTTAAAAATTTGTTATTGTACGAACACACCTCATTTGCTACGTTTGACGTGCAATTTCTAACTTGTTTTAAAAAAAAGGAAGTTTCAAGCACATACCTGAAATTCAGAAAGAATAATTTCTACTGTTGATATTTGCGAATTCTCTCTCAAGAAGGAATCTTAAAGCTATAAAAGTATCGAAAATTTACCTTTTTTTAGGTCTCAAACTGATGCCATTAAAATACGCAAGGCACAAGGACACGACTTATAAACTCATCAATAATCGGCTGACTTCTCACTAGTTTCGGAGTTCATACCGGAACGTGTTTAATAGTAATTTTATTTCATTCATGAAATGCCTATCCATCTCCTGAGATACGTCACTCGCAAATGATAGACACTGCTCTGTATATCTCATCTTCATCACGCATAACTGCATTGTCACTGATTTTATTCGATGAACCTCGGTTTAGCTTTGAAATCTTACTTATTAGAATGTTGGTTTCTGATGTTTTTGCGTACCACTGTTCCCTTAATATCAATAAAATGTATTATGAGGTAAAACATAATATGGAATAAATATCAGCAGTTTAATAATAAGAATAAATAGCAGCTTGCAGTTTAATCTAAATTTGACACCGTAAAATATAATAAATAGTCTGATTGTATAAATCTGATTTTCTCTGATGGGCAGACCTGGTGCTCGAAATGTAGACAATCGTGAAATTCAGCAATTCGTCTGCAGGACAGTAGCTGAAAGATTTGAGTTTCAAAATTGTATATGTCTCTTGCTTATTGCGATTTGTCGTTTATTAACCCCTTCCCGACGGGAGCGTTTTACGAAATTTTTAGCGTTTTGCCACTGGTTTTCAAAACCAGACATTTATGTCTTATTAAATCAAGGAAATGCATCGATTAAATAAGATATTTTTTTAGTAAAATTTTACTGGTGGGGATAAACACGGATTCTTAACCCTTTTTGCGGCACGTATACGTATCGCACGTCCCCAAGGGGTTAAGAAGCCACTCGAATCACTCAAAAAGTCCCGCATGGTAGTCTTAAATCTAATGGAGGCGTTATTTTCAAATATCTCGCTCAAATTTTCATATTCTTACATGATTTGTTTTGCATAGGATAGTTGAGGATAATCTACAACTGTGCCAGTTTTTACTTTTTTGATTTTGGTTCTATTTTTTTTTTATATTATGCTAGTATCAATTTCTGAGCCGGTTCTAATCGGTTCCGAAAAGTAAAGTAATTAAATAAATCTCAAACCAAAATCGAAAAAGTAAAAACTACCCTGGTTGTAGATCATCCTTAGCAGTCCTATGCAAAAAAAAAAAAAAAAAAAAAAAAAAAAGTAAAAATATAAAGTTTAAACGAAATATTTCAAATTAACGCCTCCTAGACATAACATTATCATCCGGGACTTTCTCAGTCACTAGTGTAGGCTCTTAAGGGATATCAGGACTCTTAAATCTTAAAAATTTATAAATTTTTAATTTTTTAGGCCTGAAACTGCTGACACTAAAATAGTAAAGATCAGAGAATACGAAGTTTGATGTCATCATTAATCGATCGACATCTAACGAGTGTTGGAATCCATACCTGGAAATTTTGCATCTAAATTTTGTTTTATTTATGGAATATTTATCATCTCATATAGCAATAAAAGTTATTTAAGTGTACCGGTAAAAGTTTGGAGCTCTTAAATAAACATTTTTCAGGGCTGCAACTGGCGACTATTATTTAATTCTAACTGGCACCACATTCTAAAAACAGAAATCCTTAATAAACAGATTGAAATCATTTGTAAGAACTATCTACTAAAAAATTTATAGAAGAAAAATACTGGTACAAACGGAATATAAAAATAGTTGCATGTTTAGTCTAAATTTGACAAAGCTTAGCAGCCCTGATTCTTCAGACAACAACAGTGTTTCCGCATCTGGTTTATATTTTATTGGGGAATTCTAAATTCTCACAAGTAATTTTTATTAGTTATTGTTGTTTTATAACATGGTAAATATTCCACAAATAAAAAATAAGGAAATTTCTATTCAATATTTTCCGGTTCAAATTAAAACTCTAGTCAGAAGTCGCTCGATTTGTGATGACGTCACACCTAGTCTAAGCCACACCAGCACTCTTGCCTAGAGTATTTCCATGAAAGCGGTCAAACTCATTCCTCATTCATGTACGTATTTACTTTAAATTCTCATTAGAGTTATGCTTTTTCGAACCGTACATGCTCAATAGCTGATGTGACATTTATATATATATCATTTTTTTTAAATGATATTTTTGGGTACAACACGCAGGATACCTTAAAAACTACTACATTTTTTTTATATAATTTTCAAAAAGATTGTTTTTTCTCCGATATTGCGAGTTCCTAAACAACCTACTGTTATTTTCAGTGAAAAAAAAAATTTAACAACTTCTCCAATTTCCAGTACTAAAAACGTAAAGAAAATGTAACTATATTTGTGAGAAAAAATAATGCATTAATAATCCACCAAAATAAGGCAAATATATGTATACAAAATTGGTAGAAATGTGGTTTGTCAGGAAGCAGAAACCTTTTGAAACGTAAACATCACCATCATTTTCTTGCAACTTCCTCAGTTGCTTTTCTGGCAACTTGCAGACTTTACACTATATGTCGTCTCGTCTTTATTCATAACTCTATTGTCAACTTTCAGTTAGTAGGATCCTCGGTTTACACTTGAACTTTTCTTATATAAGAGAATATTTATGTTTTTGTTTATTTTTGAGTATCGCAGTTCCCTTAGTATCAATAAAATGCATTATAAGGTAAAACATAATATTGAATAAATATGTTTTCGGTTTAATCTAAATCTGACACCGTAAATTATACAACATAGTGTGAGTTTATAAATATTATTTTTTTTCAGTATGTTATTGAGAATATTCCTTATGTAATTAATCGTGACGTTCAGCAGTACATCAACATGATGTATGGCTGGATGTTCATATGGTCAGAATATATTGGTGTTTGCTCAAAGTCCTCTGTGTGATAGTGCTCTTTAGGCGCATTCGTTATTATGTATACATAGCTGCCAACGTCTTCGCCTTTTTGGCTCGGAAAAAATTACAAGAAATTTTTGCCTTTTTTAACCGGTAGAATATGGTGATTGGATATGGCAATATTTGCTATAAAATTTCTCCGGGCCAAAAAAGCGGAAGATGTTGGCAGCTATGTGTATATATGCATAGATGCCAACATCTCGTAGTTTATTACTGAGTCTGGTCCAAGATGGACATGTTTTCAACTGCAAATTTTATTTTATCAAACATTTCAAAGTGAAGTAGATAAATTGCATCGTAGAAAAAACACACATTTTCTTATACGTTTTTTCGGTTTGAGCATACAAATTTTTGATGAAACTCCGGAATAATTAAAAGATGATGTATAATTTACATCTATAGTCGCTATTCAGTCCGTCATTCTGCCCGCATATAACATGGCAAAATCTCCCCAACCGAATCGTTTGAAATTTAAAATATATAATTTTTGCGTACTTTTCCCGTGTCAGTTTAAGTTGTATGAAAATCGGATGTAGAGTTTGATTACACGGACATTCAAAATTACTCCGTTGCATTAAGGTCAATGGGAAAAAATGATTCAAGAGAATTTTAATGATGCTATTCTCTTTCGAACAGAACAGAATTGATAAGCTTCTATGAAGTATGTACTAATAAAGCTCATACATTCTGTATAATCTGTGGTGCAAAAAATACTTTTTATTGCTTTACAGTGCCTCACAAAAGTATTTCATTATACAATGGCATAGGGTAGAAACACTTTATGGAAAGTGTTTAAATACTTTTAAACTATTTCACTTTCTATGATGTAGAGATATATTGATGAGATTTACTACGAGTTACTTCGTTTAACCCTTTAACGATCAAAGCATTTTCATCGCTAAGATGTCGAAATAAATGAGTGACACCGGTAATTAAGAACAATTATATTTCTAAATAAGAAAACGTGATTTTTCACATACAAAATAAAAGGGATATTTCTAGATAAAAATACCGGTGTCAGTGTTGCGTATCGGAATTAAAATTTTGTGGTTTCGTGGCGAAACCAATGAACGTTAAAGGGTTAAAAGGAAAGCAGGTAGTATTTCCAGGGACACACAAAGGACTTTGGCTACTTTACCACTTACTATTACACCAAGATCTGAATATTTTGAAAACTTTGTTATTGTACGAACGCACCTCATTTGCTACGTTTGTTGTGTAATTTTTAATATGTTTTAGGAATAATAAGTTTCAAGTTCATACTTGAAAATCAGAAAGCATAATTTCTACTTTTATTGCTATTTGCGAACTGTGTGTCAGTAACACCTTCGCGACGGGAGTGTTTTGCAGAATTTTTAATGTTTTGTGACCGTATTTAAAAGCAGAAATTTCTACCTTATTAAATCGAGAAAATGCTCCAATTACATAAAGCAAATTTTCCAACAATATTTTACTGGTTGGAATTAACAAGCATTCTTAAGCCTTTTGCGACACATATACTTGCCCCTCGTCTCCAACGGGTTAAGAGATCTCAGGAATCTTAAAGGTGCAAAAATATTGAAACTTATTTTTTTTTAGGTCGCAAACTAATACCATTAAAATATTCAAGGCCAGAGGTTTCGACTTATGATGTCATCATTAATCGACCAACTCCTCACTAGTTTTGGAATTCACACCGGAAAGTTTTAAATGGTTATTTTATTTTATACATGAAGTATCTATCCATCTCCTGAGATACGTCACTCACAAATGATAGACACTACTCTATATGTCTCATCCTCATTACTCATAAATCTATTGTCCTGCTTTCATTCTATGAACCTCTGTTTAGCCTAGAAATGTTTCTACATAGAAAAATTTAGGTTTTTGCGTACCGCTGTTCCCTTAGTATCGAGAAAATGCATTATGAGGTAAAACATAATATTGGTTAAATATGCTTGCATTTAAATCCGAATTTGCCAACGTAAATTATGCAACATTGTGTGAATTTACGAAACTGCTTTTCTGTGTAAAACAGGCTGGATATTCTAAATATGGACAATTATGAATTTCAGCAGTTCGACAGCAAGGAAGAAGAAAGTTTTGAATTGCGAAATAGGATGATCATAGCGGCAATGTACTCAGTTCGACCCTTCATGAAAATAAGAAGATTCAAGTTCACATTTGACGTACAGACCAATGTTCTTAGACGGCAACTTTTTTAAAATTACAATTTTCGTATTCGCACCACTTTTTTTTTTAATTGTAAAATACTGTTTGCATCTGTCTGAATTAATATGGTCCTAAATAGTACGAATTTCACACTTTCAAAAAAGGTGGAGCGAATCAAGAAATCTGAATTTTTAAAATTATCCTACTGGCAACACTGGTACAGACAAAATTATTTCTACTTTTGCTAATTGCAATCTGTCTGTCATTAATACGCCACTTGAGACATTCAAAATGACCAGTATGATAATGCTAAGTCTAAAGACGATGTAATTTTCAAATATCTCGCTCAAATTTTCATATTTCTGCATGTTAATTTTGCATAGGATAGTTGAGGACGATCTACAACTGTGCTAGTTTTTACTTTCGATTTTACTTTTTTGATTTTGGTTATATTTTTTTTATATTCTGGTAATTTCAATTTCTGAACCGGTCAAAATCGGTTCCGAAATGTAAAGTAATTAAATAAATCTGAAACCAAATTTGAAAAAGGTAAAAACTACCCAGGTTGTAGATCGTCCTCAGATGTCCTAAACAAGAAAATTAAAGTTTAAGCGAAATATTTGAAAATAACGCCCCTCCCCCTCTTAGACTTAACGATATCATCGGGTCTTTCTCAGTCTCTAGTGTAGTCTCTTAACATATATCAAGACTCTTAAAGCTTAAAAATTTCGAAATTATAAATCTTCTTAGGCCTCAAACTGCTGCCACCAAAATACTCAAGGCCAGAGGATATGAGGTGTGATGTCATCATTAATCTATTTACTTCTCACTAGAGTTAGAATCCGCACCGGTAAATTTTGAATCTAAATTTTATTTTATTTATGGTATATTTATCATTTTATATAGCAATAATAGTTATTTAAATTTACTGGTTTGACTTTAAAGTTCTTTAATAAAAATTCTTCCAGATGCGAAATACAACAAAATTTCCTCGTCTGTCTGATTTTTTATTGGGAGATTCCAAATTCTCACGTAATTTTAATTATTTATTGTAGTTTTATAGCATGACGGTCGATTGCTAATGACGTGACACCTTGTAATCTCGAGCTTTGAGTATTTCTATGGCAGAGGAAAACTCATTCTTTTTGAACATATTCATACACTCATTTCCTTAAAATTCTCATTAGTGTTTTTATTTCTAGAACCGTACCAACTTAATAGCTAAAGTGATATTTTCGAAACATTGAAGTCATTTTTCTCGAAATGATATTTTTGTGCACAACGCGCAGGATATTTTAAAAACTTCTGCATTTTCTTTCAAGAAATTTTAAAAACATATTCTTTTCTTCGATATTGTGACAGCATAAACAACCTACTGTTAGTTTCAGTGAGAGATAATACAACTGCCAGTCCTATTTTCAGCATTATAAACGTATATTAACGAAACGTATATACTAAACGAAATCGTTAGTATATTTGTGAGAAGCATCTATGCAATAATAATAAACCGCTGAATTTATGTACTCAAAATTGGTGAAAGTGTGGTTTGTCAGAAAACAGAAACCATTTTCCGATATAAAACATCAACCATTATTTGTGGCAACTACCTCAGTTGCTTTTCTTGGAACTGGCAAACTTTACATTATATGTCTCCTCGTCTTTTTCATAACTCCATTGTTCATTGGCAGCTAAAATAAACCTCGGTTTAGACTTGAACTTTTCTTACATAAGACAATATGTATATTTCTGTTTATTTTTGCGTACCGCAGTATTAATAAAATGCATCTTAAGGAAAAATATAATATGTAAAAATATGCTTGCAGTTTAATCTGAATCACCGTAAATTATACAGCATAGTTTGAATATTTATAAATCTGACTTTCCCCGCGATGCAGGCCGGACGTTCAAAATATGAATAATCATGAAATTCCGCAATTCGTTCACATGACAGTAGCTGAAATTTCTGAAATTGCTAATAGTTTGATCGCAGCATCAAGAAATCCAGTTCGGCCCTTTATGATAATAAAATGTTTCAAATTCGCACCTGAAATTCAGAAAGAATAATTTCTACCTTTGCTAATGGCAAACTGTCTGTCATTAATGTATCTTAGAACTCTTAAAGGTGCAAAAGTTTCAAAATTTTTATTTTTAGGTCTCAATATATTTCTACCAAAATATAGACGGCCAAATGACACGAGGTGCGATATCATTAATCGATCGACTTCTCCCTAGCATTGGAATTCACATTGGAAAATTTTGAATAGCAAATTTAACCATTTGCGGCGCAGGACAAATTCATTGCTTAAGTGTTGAAATTAATGACTGACACCGGAATTTGAAAACAACTTAATTTTTGAATAAGAAAGCGCTATATTTCACGCATTCAATAAGCCGTAATTTTTTTAAACAAAATTCCGGTGCGAATGTGGCGTTTGGGAATTAAAATTAAGTGGTTTATCTATGAAACCACTGCGCCGCAAAGGAATGTCTATAACCTTATAACCCTATTCATGGAATGTCTATAACCTTATAAAGCGATGATACTTTTTTGAAATTTACTGATGAGAATTTAGAACTCTTAAATAAAAATTATTCCAGATGCGGAATATTACGGAGTTGCCACATCTGTCAGAATTTTTATTAGGGTATTCAAAATCCCTGCTAATATGATTGATTATGTGTTGTTGTTTAAAAACTTTATAGATATTCCACAAATGAAATAAAATAAAATTGCTATTCAAAATACCCAGGTGTAAATTCCAACAGTTGTGAGAAGTCGTCGATTAGTGATGACGTCACACGCCGTGCCATTTGCCCTTGTGTATTTCGAGGGCAGTTGTCAAACGCATTCTTTTTGAGTATTTTCATATAGTTTTTTCTTTTAAATTATCATTTCAACAGAAGTGGGGTTTTTGGATACGCACCTACTCAATAGCTGAAATGGCGTTTTAAAAACTTTAAAATCATTTTTCTCCAAATGAAATATTTGAGTATAAACCGAAGAATATCTTAAAAACTGCCATTCCAATTTCTAGCACTAAAAATGAAATGAAAATGTTACCATATTTGTGAGAAAAAATATTTATCAATAGTCAGCCATAATAAAGCGAAATTACATATTCAAAGTTGGTGAAAGTTTGGTTTGTCAGTAAACATAAACACTTTTTCGATGTAAAAAATCACCCATCATTTTGTGCCAACCTCCTAAGTTGCTTTACTCGCAACTAATAGACTTTATACTATATAGCGTATTTATTCATAACTTCATTGTCACTGGCAGGTAGAAGGAACGTCGGTTTAATCTGGAACTTTTTTTTTTTTTTTTTTTTTTGCACAACAGGTTTCTGATACAGGTACAGATATAGGTTTCTCATTTGGTGCATACGGCAGTTCCCTTACTATCACTAAAAATATTATATAATAAAATATAATTCTCAATAAATATATAACATTTTAGTCTAAATCATATGGACAATGTATTTTTCCCAATCATGTTTTATTATTCTCAGAAGTACGTTTTTATTGTAAATTTTGCATTATAAAATCCGAACATTTTTGTGATTGAATTACGTAAAAAATCTGTTTTGAAAAAACGGTGGTAAAAGATAAAAAATTCTATAAGCGACATGAAAAAAAAAAAAAAAAAAAAAAAAAAAAAAGCAATATATGAAAGTTTTTCTTTTTAAAAATAGAGATCAATTAAGCGGTTAAGTACAAAGTCATATGAAAATATTTAACACTAGAAGCCTCGATTGTATTTAGTTTGACTACCACCAAATATGTATACTACATTGATTTGAATTAATTATCCCCTTGGGGACGAGCGACACGTGTGCCTGCCACAAAAATCCTTCAGAATCCTTGTTTATCCGCACCAGTAAAATTTTACTGTAAAGTTTGTCTTATTTAATCAAAGCGTTTTCTCGATTTAATAAAGCTCAAATTTCTGTTTTTAAAAACCGGTGACAAAACATTAAAAATTTCGCAAAAGTTTCTCGTCGCAAAGGGTTAAATAAAACGCTGTTAAATATAAATATTACACAAAAGGACGTTAAATTCTTAACTTAAATAGCTCTAAATTTAAAAAAAATAATAACTTTTTATTTATAAAACTTGAGTGGAATATCTTTCAATTTCAGTGATAAAACTTTTGCTACAAGTACACGATAAAGCAAAATTTTATTCCAGAATTCAAGTACCTATGTGATATATTGAGTTTATATTTAAATGGGATAAAAAATGTACCACAGTCCCATTAAATGAATATTAGCGAACATGTAGTATCTCCAACTTATTTATAATATGTCATAGAGCAAAATAAAAATTTGTACTCAAGACAAAAAAAAAATGCATCGAAAATTCTTCTTATGTTTTACGTCAACTTCTCACACAAACTACATAAAGAAATGTAATCAAAAGTAGCTGTTTCAAGCGTGGAAATACATAACAGTAAATAAATTGTTTTATATCCTTGCCGAAGAAAGCACGTTATTGAATTAGGATGTGGATTATTTATTTAGAAATAGATGACAATAAATTTTACACGGCTTTAAAAATGTTAAGTGCAAAAGGGTTTATTGAGAAGTTCTGCAAGTAAATTTTATAATTTATGAAGCATTATATACAACCTAGTTTTCCATAGAGCAGTTTTTACTCAGAAATGAATATTGTATAGGTTATTCAAACGCGAAATTATTCGAAATGAAATATTTTTATCCTATGTATAAGGTTGTAAGTGTATTGTTAATTATGTAACTCACTTGACATCGTTAATATGCATTTGCCGAATTACTGTTTATTCAGAATTGATACTGATATTTTTAAAAGCAATTTTTACCCGTTTTTAGGGATACATGCTTTGCTATTAGGGAAAGTAAAATTTTTAATTTTATAATTCCCAGTATGCTTTTAGAATTTCAGAAAAGAAACAAAATTCCTTAAATGAATACGTATCAGCATTAAACCCCTCGCTTTGCATTCCGCGATTTCCACGGAAAATGCAAAAGTAGTAAAATTTGCGAAACCCACGGTTTCCATGGGAATGCTCTTTTCTCGACTAATTAATTTTGCTTGATTGTTCCCACCAATTATTTATTTTTTGTAAATTTTGCCTTCTTCAATCAGGCCATTTTCCCGATTAAATTAGACAAAAATTACTGTTTTGAAAAACCGGGGTTAAAAGATTAAAAATCCTGTAAGAAACGCTTCTCGCAAAAAGTTTAGGGGGAGACATGAGTGAATTCTTGTTTGAAAAAAAAAATCCATTTTTTGTATTGGCGTAAGGAGTTCTTTAACGGCTTCTCTAACTTTTTTATAGTAAGAAATGCATAATTAAAATGAACCGTTTCCCTGATTTGCCCGTACGTCGTGCGGGAAGCAAATAAACAAACACTCAACGTCCCAGCGCGCTTCACGCTAACCTCCATAGCCAAGCGCTTTCGGGAAAAAAAACTTCTAAGAACATGCAAGTCCGAAGTTGCTTCGATTTTGCATATTTCATCCATTTTACCGCGTACGTCTTGTTTTTGGAATATTTTTAAGAGCACGATAATTAAGAAATGCTTATCTAAACATTTATTTTAATTAATGAGTATTTCATCATAAACCCAAAACCATGTAGAACATATCGAGTTCGTAAATACTTTTGGAGCTATGTTGAAATATCTTGATGAATTAAGTCAACTATTGTTTCAACTATTATACCTTCATAACACTAGAAACATCAGCCTCAGCCTTTATTTTGTAACAGTATAATCTTATTGTAATAGCATTAGTATTCGACTTAGTCTAATCAATAACAATTTGTGTAGATTTACATTAATTTGCAAATTCAAAAGCATTTTCTTTGAAAAACAAAAATTCTTTTACTTGAATATTTTGAAACCAAAATATTTAACTGGATATAAATATATTTGCATATGTAAACTTCAAAGTATGGTTCTAGAATAGAATGTAGCATGCGCGTTGTACGTCGAACTTCATCTTTCCGCAAAAGCGCTTGGCTGGAGGGGTTGGCGTGAAGCGCGCTGGGACGTTGAGTGTTTGTTTATTTGCGTACGGGAAACATGTTTTTGCCAATCATGATTTGCTCGTACCACGTACGGACATCGATATTCCAATCAAGATTTATTCTTCTCACCAGTAAATTTGTAAATTTTACAGTATTTAATCCGAACATTTTTCGGATTTAAATAGGCAAAAGTTTCTGTTTTGGTAAAAGGTTAAAAATTCTGCAATAGACATGAAAAAATAGGCATTATTTGAAAGCTTTTTTTTTATCTTGATCAGTTGCGTGTTTAAATACAGATATATTTCAAAATAATTAACACTAGAAGCCTCTATCTTATTTAGTTTGACCGCTATCAAATATGTATGCTCCATCGGTTTAAACTAATTAAAAAACTATCTTAAACATAAATATTCCACAAAAGCAAATTAAATAAATAACTTAAACAGCTTTAAATAAAAATCCTGCTGTACATTTCACTTGTAAAACCTTAGTGGAACTTCTATCTATTTCAGTGTTAAAATGTTTCCTACATGTACGCTAAAAAAGCAAAGTGTTATTCCAAAAATCAGGTATAGATGTGATACTTTGAGATTAAATTTAAATGGGAAAAATAATGTATCACAATTCCATTAAACAAATTAAAGCAAAGGTGTAGTATGCGTTATTTATTTATAATGTGTTATAAACTAAAATAAAGAAGTGTAGTAAAGACGAAAAAAAAATTAAGCATTAGAAATTCTTCTTGTGTTTTATATCAGCTTCTCACGCAAAACTACATAAGGAAATATAATCAAAAAATAGCTGTTTCAAACAAGGAAATATATAAGAGTAAGTAAATTGTTTTATATTCTTACCGAGGGAAGCACGTTATTAAATTAGGGTGAGGATTATTTATTTAGAAACAGATAACAATAAGTTTTACAGTGTTTTAAAAATGTTAAGTGGAAAAAGTTTAAAGGAAAGCTCTACAAATAGATTTTACAATTTATGAAGCTATGTTTCATGCAGCAATTTTCTAATCAAAATTGAATGTTGTATACATGGTTCATTCGCGTGCCGTTAATTTCCAAGTAAAATACCAGAATTTCTTGATAGAAAAATAAATGTAGTTCAAATGCGCGATATTTCGTCTTGTTTAATCAGAGAGTTCCAATAAGAAAATATTGGTATCGAAGAATTCCTTGGTCGTGAAATTCCAGGATCCGTACGAACCTTGGTATAGGTTACTCAGACGCGAATTTATTCGAATTAAAATATTTTTATTCTATGTGTAAGTTTTTAAGTTTATTGTTGTTATTTAATCGTTAATAGCAAGTTTCCGAATTACTGTTTATCCAGAATTAATATCAGAGTTTTTAAATTGCAATATTTGCTCCTTTTGACAGCACATGCTTTGTGATTAATATCATTTTTCATACATAACCTGCAGCCCAAACAATTTTGTTTGTACCCAGAAATTAAAAAAATATATATATCACATTTTGTATCGCGTAATTTATTTATCTTAAATTACAGAATGAATTTTCTGGGTCGATATAGAATTGTTTGAGCGGCGGTCTAGCTACAGAGACTCACGGTAGATAAAGAGAAAAAAATCTTTTGAAATTTCCATTTTAAAATCAGAATTTCAGAAGAAAACGAAATTCTTAAAATGTATATGTACATGCGTAATTCCTCTGGCCGCTCATCTCGTGATTTGCAGGGGATAAGCAAATGTAAAAAAAAAATTGCGGAACCCACGATTTCCATGGGAATGCTCTTTTCTCGTCAAATTAACCCTCTTTGATTAGTCCCACCAGTTATTTTTGTTGTAAATTTTGCCTTTTTTTATCAGGTCATTTTCCTTAAAACATAAATTAAGATTTCTGTTTTAAAAAAGTGGTGATTAAAGATAAAAAATTTTCAAAGAACCCCGTCCGAAGGGGTTAAAAGGAGACATGAGATTTGTTTTTAATTTTTATTTAATTAATGTTTTTTATTTTTTTAATCGATTTTTATTTTATTGTGATAAAGAGTTCTTTGAATCTTTCTGAATCCATAACACGCTTGTGCCTTTTTTTTTGACGATTAAAAGTTATAAAAATTCAAGAAAATGAATCAGCATGGACACCACGCCCATTTAGATCAATTTCACGCTAATATTTTATGCTTTTTTTTTTATTAAATTCTAATCCAACTACTGTATTTTAAAAATAAATTTTGTCCAGTAAAGGTAATCTTGCAGCAAAATCTTCCCTCAAAATTTCCCACGTCAATCTGATTTTTTCCTCATAATTTAAGTTTTCGGTGCGGCCCTCTATCGGGAGAAGTCTACCTACGTTATATCTTATATAACTCCTCCCCACTTTTAAACTTTTGAACAAATAAAAAAAAGTGCAATTAAAAAAAAAAAAAAAACCAAGAACTTTTGAAACGTTTTTTTTTATATCATTAAAAATAAAGTAAGTACGTATTTGAGGATTATCATACTGAAATACCAAAATATAAGTATCTTGGTTCAATTAAACTTAGCATTTTTTGGCGGTTGATAATAAATTAAAGTATTTTATTTTTAAACAATTTAAATATATCTGAATGAAAAATTTGAAAATTAAAACATCGAGTTCTTCTGCCATTACTTGTTTATAAGCTAATACAAAGGGAAGAAATTACACATGAAAAGTTTTAATAATGGATTTAATTAACAATCAGTTCTATGATTTTAGGGAAGGTTGTTATATATTTTAACATAATATTTTTAAAATGTCGTATAATTTGTATTTCCACTTAGAAAGGGTTGTTATTTTCTTCTAGTGTTTGTTCTTGACAGCAAAAAGATAATTTATAGTGTATTTTGTAATTATTTAGGTAATGCAAAAAATATTTTAGAGTGATTATGTTATTTTCTTAAAAAATTTTATGCAGAATAATAAAAGAAGTGCATTTATGAGTGTTTCTCCATATACATTCCTTGTATAAAATCTCATTTTGCAATTAATATATATATATATATATATATATATATATATATATAGTGCATTGTTTTGAACTGTAGTTAATGCGATTACACTGTACAGAATAATAAAGGAAATACATTTATGAGTGTTTCTCGATATCCATTCCTTGTAAAAAATCGCATTCCCAAAAAAAAAAAAAAAAAAACAGATTTATAGTGCATTGTTTTTAACATTAGTTAATGCGATTACACTATACATCTATTGTATAGACCTAGAGTTAAACAGCACTCAGCCATGTAATGAAATTGTAAAGTGCGGATTTCTGCTGCTGCTGTTAAGAATGACCTCCAGTGTTGAATTCAGACACTTTTCTCTGGGAGGGATATTTCTGGCTCCGAGGGGGAGAAATTGCCTATTTGACCATTGAAAACGCAAGATCTCAATATTTCCAAAGGGGGGGGGGACATTTCAATGCCCCCCCCTTAATTCAACACAGATGGCCTCTACTTCTCACTATGAAGAGAAATTTACAATTAGATTAGGAAGCGGTTGACCGCGAACGTAGCTTTCTTACGCATTACAATAATTTCAGAGAACATTACCTATAGTTAAGTAATTTTTATCTTCTAATTTGAACAAGTTTTTAAAAATCATTTTTAGTAATTTCGGCAGCTTCAATGTTACACTGCTTATTTCGGAGAAAATAAAAAGCTGAGGGAGATATACCATAAAAATACCCCAGTGATGGTAACCTCGTCACTGAAATTTTCCCTCGAAATTTCCCTCATGAGCTCAATTTTCCCCTCAAAATTTCCCTCGAGAGCTCAATTTTTCCCACATTGTTAAATTCAGCCCTTAAAATCACCCTCTATCGGCAAATGACCAAAATATATTTTATACTACTTTTCATTTTGGTTCTTCAAAGCAAAAATCTTTCAATCAATCGAAGAACATAAGTAATTTAATAAACATAAACATAATATAAAAATAAATTCTTAAGGCAATAATGATGATTATTTTTTTTTTTTTTTTTCAAAACTGTTATTCATTCATGAAAGTTCTATGAAGCAGAAGTTTATTTTTGTTATTTCTCTAGAATGAACTGGTTAGTGTTTAAAGTTAATTTTTCTATTCGCACAATATTTATTTTCAAAGGCAAAAAGTTTATTCTGATGAAAATAGAAGCAAATTCCTTAGAATAAATTACAGATATGTCAGTAAAGATAATTGTGAAAATTAATTTCCAAAAAAAATTTATCATATCAATAAAAAATAAACTTTACTCCAAGAGCCATTCGTATTGAAATACTATTTTTCTTACTTTCGATTTCTCCTTATCAGAGAAACTATTTTTCTTTTTAACATTGGTTGTCGCAACATTCGAGTCTTCTGCTTTATCCAAATCCATTGCTATAAAACATTAAAATGTAACTTTCGAGATACTACACTATACACATTCTTGAAAATTTTGAATTAAAATCTAAAACTAAAAAACTGTTTTCATTTTACGCTTTTCTCAAGCAAGCGAGCGATCGAAACCGAAAATAGAATAGAATAGTTCGACTGACGTCATAACCTTTTTTTACTCCTTCCAAAAATCCTCCAGGTTTCTCTACTTTCATTGCTTGAGCTTTGAGCGATAAAAGATCGGTAATTTTGATTGGTTGGTGGAAAATTGGCGGCATGTGGTCACGTGGTTGAATCTGATCTATTAACTTAGAGAAGTTTAGTTGTATTACTGCTTCGAGAGTCAATGGAACGCAACGGCAATATTCAGCGAAATAGTTACGATGCAATTAGGCATGAGATTTCCGCTTTTTTGGACACCAGTATAATCTTAGAGAAAATGTTGTTCTCTTAAATCGCAAAAATGTTTCGATTAAACAATATAGCATTTTCTTTAAGATTTTACTGGTGTGGAAAAAAGCGGAAATCTCATCCCTGGATGCAATTCGCCAGGAGTTTTGACAAACAAGTCAAAAGAAAAGGTTTTCTAAAAAGTTTTGCAGAAAGAAAGGGGAAAAGCGCATTCATGAGAGTGGAATGGAGAATTCTCAAAATTTCCCACAAAACCTGAAGTTTCCCCTTTTCCCCACACAGCTCTATTTTCCCCACACATGTGGGAATATTCCCACAAGTTACCATCACTGAAATACCCTTTCTCCCACAGATATCTGTTTTTCCCCAAATGGCACAAATTTTTAACGAGTCACCATCACTGAAACATGTTGTCAAAATTTAATTAAAAACTTTCTTATAAAAATAGTGGTGCTAACCAAATAAATTTTGCGTAAGAGATGCTGGTCCAAAAGTCATGTGGGAAGTGATAGAGAACTGATGAGGATTAACCCTTTCCGGCACGGGCAAAATCTGTAATAAAATGAGAAATTTTCGACTGTCGCCGGAATTCACAAACGAATTTCTTAGATACTTTGAAATCCTTAAATTAAGCTTTTATTGTAAAAGCAAAATTTCAGTAAAATATTACTGATGCAATTTGCAAGTTTGGAATTAAAATTAGGTATCCCAGACCGGGCACAGTGTGCCGGAAAGAGTTAAAACATTACCTCAGCTGCCAGATGAACCTAGAATTTTACAAATGTTTATAAATACTTTAATTCACATGTTTCATTAAATTGTGCATGAACTTCACACAAATAGAAGGGTCTAAGTGTTTTGAATCTCCTGAAAAATCATTATTATTATTTTAAATTCCGGACATTATTATCCGGACACTATCCCGTCATATGTAGTAAAATAGGCAATATGTAGTAAAATAGGTCTTTCAATCGTTTTGAAAATCAAAAAACGAGACGGATTTGCGTGTTTCAGACAATGAAGATTTTAAAAAACATATTTGTATAAAAAAATGCCATTTGTATGTTTGTCTCTCTGTAAACTCCCTATCTACGGAACAAGTTGATATAGAGACTTGCAATCTGGAATGTCCATACAGTAATAATGTGAAACAATCTACTGTTTTTTTGGACCTTCGAATTTATTCGTCCTGGTGAAAGGAATATACAAATTTTCGGATTATGTTATTTTAAGGAATGGAAAGAGAATAAAAATCTTAAATTGTGCATAAAAAATGAAGTTGACTGGATAATTAGTTGCCGAGATATTTGTAATAGCATTTTCCATGAATTTGAATTAGGGTCAGTTTAAAATTAAGGCATTTGGCAACTACGGAAATGTTATTGTTCAATTAAAAAATTTTTGTTTCTTAATAGACAATTAGGATTGGAATATATTTAAAATAAATAAAAGAAGGGGGAGGTCTAAAAATAGAAATGTAATTTATCCTGTAATGTACTGACTATATTTGATCAAAATGAAAGAATGGGCCTAAAAATCGGCATGAAATTCATCCTGTAGTACTATTCAGTTATGTATGTATAAGTTTTATAAAATTTTATTTTTAATTCATTCATTCAGGCACCAACAGGCACTATATATATTTTTAATTTATTGTCCTTAAATAAAATAACTAAATTCCTGTATTAAATAAGGGAAAAAGAAAATCTGAAATGCGGCGTATAATATGAATATAGAACGGATATTTCAAATAGAAATAAATTGTGCAAGATAGTGTTTAATATCAGAAATTCATTTCATTTTATCTGACAAAATTACAAAAGATATTTTAATCAAAAGTATATGGTTTTAGAAATAACATGTTTTACCTCGAGGAATTCTGTTACAATTGGAGCATACCGAGATAAGTTATTTAAAATGAAAAGCAATATATTTATTCATAGGTATATAATATAATTTTTTAAGAATGTAATACACTGTTCCTGGGAGAAATTTCGTATTCTAAATTGACCTTTGCATTTTAAATTTACCTTGCACTGAATATAAATTTGCAATTTACATTTTGAATGAATCTTGAAAATTACACCTGTGTATTTATATTTTTATATTTGAAATAAAAACAGAGATTTATAGTGACCGAATCTATGAAGACGCGAGTTTCAAAACTGACCTTATTCAGAAAATCAAAATTTGGAAAATCGAAAAAAAAAAAAAAAAAAAAAAAAAAACTTGGTTGTGATCATTGTTTTTCATCATTTTTCAATGCCACAAAAATGGATAAAAATGTTTTTTGGGAAAATTAGAGAATTTGTTCGAAACACGATTACCAAGAGATTGATTGAGAAAACACGGTATTTTAAAATTTTGGATAAGGCGAGTTTAGAAACTCATGTCCTCATATGGACATATATAATGTTTTAGCTATCTTATATATATATATATATATGCATACATACTATAGATATGCAATAATAAAAAAATTCTCCATTTTCCCGTTTCGATTTTGCTCCAAATTCTTATAAGAATATACTTTTATTTTTATTTCAGTAATATTTTAAATTTTAATTATCAGCTAAGTTCCCCTTTTCCTTAATTCGGCGTAATATATTATTTATTTCCTAAAAAGAAATTGATTGTATTATTAAAATCTCAATCTTTTATTTACAATTATTAATCTATTTTAAAATTTAATTACTCCTTTTTAGAATAAAAAATATTCTTTTGGAGTTTTTGTTTTTTATATTTTATTAAATAACGTCTGATTACCCATAATGCTTTGCAATCTTACGAACCTAGTACCTCTATTTAATTTTGCAAGCTTTCGCGACTTTGGAAATAGTTCGAACGTGAGGTCTTACTTTCTAGACAATAACGTAATTCGATACGCTCTTTCTCCGCCTATTTTTCAAATAGAGAAAAATTGTGGCAAATAAAGTATTGCTTAGGTAGTAGAGCAACCTGAACACACTGTGAAAAGTACACGTGTTGAAAAATGCTTAGTAGGATAATCATTGATTTGTGTATATTGTGTTATTGAATACAGAAATATTTCAATTGCATTACAATGTTTTTTTGTTGTTGTTGTTCTTACAAAGAGAATTTTTGTACATGACAGCGAAAATTGATTAAGGGGTGCCGAGACATATTTTAAAATAATTTTCTTATTGAGTTGAAATTATGAATTTTTTCGGGATTGTTGACAATATCATTTGTAAACAAAACCCGATGATAAAAAGCTTCTCATATTTTTTTAATTAAAATTAAAAATACATTAAAGTTGTAGGGCAATATAAAATCATTATAACACAAAATATTTTTGTAAGATTTTATTATTATTATTATTATTACATTTAAATAAACAGAATTTTCTATATTTTTATTTTGATTCACCATTTTTAAAAATGTTAATTATTTTTAAATTAAAAATATATGAATGAAAATGAATAAAAAAAAACATAAATTTTATTTAAAAAAATCATATTTTCAAAAGTAAATATTTTTTTTCCGAATTTGTTGATTCAAAATCAAAGGAAAAAAACTTAAAAAGACACATTCCATATTTGAAGCATTTATCTTTAACCATTTAATGGTCGCATTAATTTAAGGTTTAACACTAAAGCGCCGGAAAGGTGTCAAATCGACACCATTCCCTGGACTAAGTGTCGATTCGAACCAGAAAAATCTTCAAAGAATAAGTTATATGACAATTGCAATGAAATGAGCTAAACAAATAAACTAAATTATTTCAAATATTTTTATGGTTTGAATTGTATTTCATAAAACTTAGTTCTAGTGTTAAAAATTCAAATTCATTATTCCCCCACTTTTTTGAAAATATATATTTTTCTTATTTAATGACAAGTAATATAAAGCAGATTAAAACCAATTACACTATTTTATAAAACTGGTTGAAATCAAACAATTCCGACTAAAAGCTGTGAAACTTGCAGCCCGTGAATGTCTCGTTCGCGACGATTTAGTGGTTAATTGTTCTTGAGTTATAACAATTGGTATTCGAGAAATTGTGAAAAAAAAACCCCATCGTGAAGAAAAAAGCATTGTGACAAGAATTCATTTTTATGTTAATCATTGATTGAAGTTAAATTTTCAAAATTAACAAAAACGAGAAAAAATGTTATTTCCACTTTTCATTAAGATAGAAACATGATTTAAAAGTCATTTAAAGTGAAGAAAAACAACAACAACAACAAAACAAAACAAAACAAAAAAAAAAAAAAAAAAAAAAAAAAAAAAAAACAGAATTTTTGTTAATGCAATATTATTTTTATTTTTTTTATTTATTAATTTATTTTATATAAAATATGTAGATTTTTTGTGTCTTGGACCCTTTTAAGTTAATGATATTTTAATATCTGATTAACATTTTAGTAAAAATAAAATGACGTTGAAGATAACATTTTGTACTTTTTGCTGTTGAAGAGGTAAAACATTTTCTGTATACTTATATTTCAAAGATTCGTGACTTAAACTAGAATATAAAAGTTAATTAAATAATCTCCACAATATGCGCATAGATTTTTAAATAAATATATTGCTGAAATTATCTATATTTATTTAATAATTAGAAATTGTAACATATTTAGCAATTATTTGCATGCAAATGTATAGGTGTCAAAACACACCTTTTAGGTGAAATAGGTATACAAAAATTTATGTTACAAATAGTGTTAATTTTTTTTCTTTTAACTTGTTAAAAATAAATTTTAATACTTGTTTTTACTTATATGTAGGCGTTATCTAAGGATGATGCAGCACAGTAGAAAGCAAGCATTTAGTTAAACTTCTAGATAATTTTTTAACATGTTTATGATAAGTGAATAAAAGCATTGGTAAGAATTCTGATTACTCATGATATAAAAATATCTTGCAATATTAAACCAATCTATATTGATTTCTTGTCCTCAAATTAATGTAGGAGTCTAATGTTTTAAAAATCGTGTAGGTATAAAATAGCATTCTCATTGCTGAGTTTGTTTTAATAGTTAAAATCAAACTTTCGCAAGTTCGAAACATAACCGAACGGATTTTTCGCACTCGAATTAGTGTAGACAAAACTTTGTTTTCCTTTTGTACGTTGTTTGAACATTTTTCCACTTATAGAGAGAAGCATTTTCAGCGCTGAATTGGTTTTATCCTGCAGAAGCAAATTTTCTTGTAATCTATATCTAGCTCAGGGGTAGCCAACTATGGCACGATAGCTACCAGTATTTTTTTTCTCGAAATAGCCACTTCTTAAATAGCAGATTTTTTACGGTTAGATAAGGCAACAAATATTATTTAATTTTAGTGGTGTAGATGACTATCCGTAACACCAGATAGATCATTTTTTTCATGCTCCACTCAGTATACAGGGTAATTCCAAGAGTTCATGTCGTGTAAGTCACATACTACGATTTTGGATGCCAGTATTCTAGAACGAAAAAATATGACTTATTTTATCAGAGATATTTAATTAATTGAATAAGACCATGTAAACCTTTCAAAAATTATGGTGTCCAGCAATTTAGCAGTTATTAGAAATGTGACTTACACGAGAAGTGCTCATGGAAATACCCACAGCTCAAATCTCATGAACATCGGTTTAATAGTTTACTATATCATGCATAGTAGGAAAAAAATCTTGCTCCTTTAATGTATAATGAGTATTACATTTCGTCACATTAAAATATATGGAAGCAGGACGTTTCGGTCCCGCTATTTCGGTCCTGCCATTTCGGTGCCGCCGTTTCGGTCCCAAGACATTTCGATCCCGAGACACTTCGGTCCCAAAACATTTCGGTCCCTAGCCGTTTCGGTCCCAAGACATTTCGGTGCCGAGCCATTTCGGTCCCAAGACATTTTGGTCCCTTCTCCTGCAAACTGAAATTTTAGACATAATTTTAAAGGGAACATTGTACAGTTTTTAAACTGAAGGCCATAAAATTTTAGTATAATGCGATTATAAGTGCCAAAAACCGCAAACACGTATAACTCTCATCCAAAATATTATAATTCACACAAATTTTGTATGGTAATCCTAATAATAATTGGTAATCCTAATGATAATTGGTAATCCTAATTCTCAAAACAGTTTATAATTTTAATATAAAAATTAAATTAATATTTTATTAAATATATTTAGTAATTAGTAACATTATTAATTTACATAATGATTTTTACTTTAAAATAAACTCAATATATAATTAATTTTATATTCAATACATCATTATATTTCCTAGTAGTTCTAAACTGAAATTTATCTTTTACTTGCTTATTTATTGTATATTTAAAACTACAGAAATTTAAAAAAATTAGTATAGTTAAAAATAAAACTAAAGTAAGTATTATTATTATTTTTTCTGGGAAAGTAGGAGCGAAAAGGAGATACAAATAAATAAATAAATAAAAGTTTAGTTTTGACACTTAAAAATTGAAAATAAAATTATTTAAATAACAATATATTACATTTTAATATATTTTATTAAATTATACACTATATTATATATATAATATTTATATTATTATATTTTATGTAAATAAAAATAAAAAATAATCATCTGTTTAGAGGTCCAGTTTCAATAAAATTAACTCAGAAAAATTGTCTTCATGGCGTGAGAAGACTGTTAAACAATGCAATCATTAAATACTATTATTATTAGGGGAAAAAAAAAAGGCGGAGGCAAATTTCTAAAAACAAATTTTTTTCATAGCATACCCAGTTTCTAGATCACTATTGCTTTCGCAATGTTAATAATGGAAAGTAACTTATGAAAACAAATTTATAAGATGCAACATTGTATTATAAAAATAATAAAACAAGTAAAAAATGTGTTCTTCAATAAATATATCTCATTTCTGAATTATCAAAGGAGAGGGTGTAGATCTGTGATTTGAAGAAATATGTATATATAATAACTTATAACTGTCTAATTGAATTATTAAAGACATTTATCATTAAACTAATTGGAAGAAAAAAAATAAGCACTGTTTCTTTTATTATTTAATTAATGCTAATTTAAAGGTTCTAAAAAATGTACGTAAACAGCCAAAAAAATATTTATGGCACTTTATATAAAATACGTTTTAGTTTATAGTAGTTTATAGAAATTTATATAAGATACTGATACTAATAATTAATAAAATTTAAAATAATTATTCTGATTAATAAAATATTACTAAAAGCAAAAGACAATATCCCCTAAACTTATATCACATTGTTTAATCAAAGAAAATTTTCAGCTCGCTGTGATTTCATTATCACGAGTTATAAAAGTTTAAATTTATCGGACTCTTATATTCAACTTTTTATAAAACTTAAGGGGAGGGAGAGAATTAAAAAAATTAAAAAAGGCTCGAATAATGTTGAACTTATACCACTTTGCAGGCCCACAACAATTAGAATCAGATTTATCAGGTAGGGAGCAAAGAAATAACAAGGGACCAAAGTTGCTGGGGACCGAAATGTCTCGGGACCGAAATGTCTCGGGACCGAAACGGCGGGACCGAAATGGCGGGACCGAAGTGGCGGCACCGAAATGTCGTGTACCCCCCCCCCCCGAAAAATATATATATATATATACATATGAAATAAGGAAACTAGACAATAATTTATAGATAATTTGTATTTTAATAAGTTTCATTATTTAATAAAAGCAATAAACTGCTTAATCATTATTAAATCTCATCAACAATTGAGTTCGAATTTATGTAGATATTTTCTAAACACTTCTAAATGTAGCTTTATTAATAAGTCTCATAAATTTAATTTATTCATTAAATATTCGAAATTTCAAATCATTACGGATAAAAATAACACTAATATATTCACATGAATCTCATTTAATGCATTAAACATTCTTTGGAGAACTTTACTTGAAACTAAATTTTCAAATCTATTTCTTAGCAGCCGTAAATGTCGAGACTCATCTGAAATTAAAATAAAATGTTACCTAGTTGGAGATTATAACTTTAAAAAGCTCTTTAGACATTTGTAACGTTATTGTCTTTTAGAAGATTTTAGCTCTGCGTTCCGCGAATGGTTGTCATTTTGTATTCTATGAATATTTATCACTCCTTCTCAGAAACTGCGGGTTTAGTGAAATCCCAATGTGAAACACTCACTCACCTCTCATGAATATTAACTTTAATTGTGAAGTGTAATACAGAGTTAAATTTTTGACATTTTTAGTCATATAAATTTATTTAAGATATTATATGTCCAAAATTATAAATGTTGCCAATAAAGTTTTATTTACAAATTGAAAAAAAAGATGTATGCAACAATTATAAAATTTACAATATGATATTAATATCTATAATATGATATAATTAATATTTATAATATGATATTAAAGATATGAATTGTGGAAATCAAAACTATAGAACATATTTCGTAACATCCGTTGCGGTAAGTCTATGAAATTTTCTCCGAAATCTAAACCTTTTCTTGACCATTTCTGTTACCAAAATTGATAATCAAACATTTTACCTTTTAACCCTTTGCGGGGCAGGGAAAATTCATAGCTTAAGTATTGAAATTAATCACTGACACCGGAATTTGAAAACAACTTTATTACTAAATATGAAAACGCCATATTTCACGCATTCAATAAACCGCAATTTTCTTTAACAAAATTCCGGTGGAATAGTGGCGTTTGGGAATTAAAATTAAGTGGTATATCTATGAATCCAGCGCCCCGCAAGGGGTTAAATCAATGAAATACAACGTTTAAAACACACAGTCATTGACATGAGTCACAAACATGCGTATAGGTTTCGCAAATTCAAGGACTCGGATCCTCAGTGTTAAAATGGAAAAAAAGTAAAATGTATAACCTTCCCCCCCCCCCGGCCGAACTGCAAGCAAGGCGAAAACCCAAATGATAGTACACGTAATGTAGCGTTCCGTACATCTCAACTTTCTGGATGTATTTGTTATGTCACAATACTTCATTTCCGCTTTGAATCTATTGGTTGCTGGAACCTGATGGTCTTTTTGGTGCTGTGTTTATTATCAGTAAGGTTTTCGTCTTGCTTGCAGTTGGGGGGGGGGGGTTGATTTTATACATTTTACATGTTTTTTCATTTTAACACTGAGGATGCGTGTCCTTGCACTTGCGAAAAGTATACGTATGTTTAGAAATTTTAATGTGAGTGTGTGTTAAACATAGTATTTTATTGATTTAGTTTCCCCGCACAAGATTCTTGTATCTATTAATATTACCTTTTATAATTTCAGAAATTAAAAAAAAATATTTCAGAATATAATTTCAGAAATTTCGTTTAATTTTCATGGATATTTAATAAGAAGTTTCTTAAAGTAATATTTGCCTTATTTAATAATAAAAATAACAAAATAATCTGTATTCAGATATAACGATTAGTTGTTATATTTCTGGTTCTAAAACAGACATGAAATACCCTAAATCCATAGCTGTCAACTCTTCTGATTTTTTGACCCGGAAAAATTTTATAGAAATTTCTGTCTTATTTAATCAGCAGACTACGGCGATTTAAAATAGTAAAATTTACTGTAAAATTTTTCCGGCCCGAAAAAGCGGAAGATGTTGGCAGCCATGCTAAATCCCTTGAAACGTACGAACCTATGTTGAAAATATCTAAATAGTTAAGATTATCTGCATGAATAAAAATGCTTCTGCAAATGTTGCCTAAAAGATTTCTATTAATATACTTCGATAATTTATTAAATTGTTAAAAATATTTTTACAGATTAGATTGTAATACACAACCTCTGACAAAAAAGTTTGGTGAATGAATTCAGAACGGCCGTTTGGGCAACACTGGGGAAACAAAACGCTGCACCTGTATAAAGGCAAGTGTTCACCATCTTCCTCCACTGTTGTTCAGTTCAGCGTCGTTTATGTTCTGTGTAAGACGTGTTTTACAAAGTGCTTTTTCAGTATGTTGGTTCTTAATTGAACACAGAAAAAATATAGAACAAAAGATCAGTTTAAAGTTTCGTTTTAAGCTTTGCAAGACACATGAAGGGTAGTGCAAATTGAGCATTCACCATACTCGCCAGATCTCAATCCTCCAGATTTCTTCCTACTTCCACGACTCAATTTCTCTTTGAAAGAGATTTGACCATATTGCTGAAATCCAACGAAACGTGACGAAGCTTATGAATTACATCCCAAAAGAAGACTTCTCGCGAATTTCCCAAGATATGTATATCAGATCTCAAAGGTGCATTGTCATGAGAGGTGACTATTTCGAAGGATGGTAAAGTAAATTTCGTCTATATTTCATCTACATTAATGTTACAGGACTATTCAACGAACTTTATTGTCAGAGGTAGTATTTAGTAATATTCCAAAATCAAAAGATGTTCAATAAGTAAATCAAAACAAAAATTTATAAACACTCTGTATTTTATTGTGTTTTATAATGTAATAAAAACTATAAACAACTCAACTCTTACTTAAACTTATGAACAACTTAAGTCGAATTATGTAATTATTTTTATAACACTTATAAATCTAAGATTTTCTATCTTAGTTTTATTAATATCTCAAGTGAATTTAATTTATTGATTAAACAACCAAAATTTCAAACCATTAGAGATAAAAATGACCGTTATATATTCACTCGAATTACATTTAATGCATTAAATTTTCTTTGAAGAAAAATACTTGGAACTAAATTTCCAAATCCATGTCTTAGCAATTGTAACTGTCGAAATTCATCTGAATTTCAAATAAAAGGTTATCTAACATAATAATCTTTAAAAAAACGCTTTAGAAATTTGTTCCGTTACTCTGTTTCCGAGATACTTAGCTCAGCCTTCCACGTAGGGTTGACATTTTGTATTCCATGAATATTTATCACTTCTTCTGTGAAATTGTGGTTTTAGAGAAATCCCAAAGATAACATTCATTCATCTCTCATAAATATTCAGTTAAATCGTGAAGTGTAATACAGTATCACATTTTGCGCACTTTTATTCATATATATTTTAATCGGTACTACTCTGTTATTCCGTCGACCAATTTCGCCAAATTATACAAATCGCCAAACTAATAGCCAAATTATAGATATTGACATAATTTTTAATTTTAATATCGAAAAAACAAATAATTAATAGAATATTAATAAAAGTTCAAATAAAAAGTCGAAATACAAATCACTTAATGACATTTTAAACATGTGAATCGTTTTTAATGTCATTAAATGTGACATTCACGATCATTCATTATTGGCATTTAATCTTATAGTTTTGCGATAATTTTTTGGTCGACAGTTTAACCTAGTACAGGGCTCCCAAATGGTCTGCGAACTGAACATCAGTATTTTTTAACAGAAAATTTCATAATACGTTTGAGCTAGAATCAACTTCCAAACGTGGTTTTTTGACAATTTGCAAGAAAAATCTAAAAAGAAAATTTCTCTAAAAAAATTCTGATGTTCAGTTCGCAGACCATTTGGGAACCCGCTAGTAGTACCTTTAAATCATATATGTCCAAAACAATTAGTTCTAACTGTTACAATTGTAAATTGGTTTAAAAAATGAAAGTGAATATGCATCTCTGATATACAGGGTGTCCCAAAAGGTCATGTCCAAACGGAACACATGGTTGTGTCAGGTCATGAGGAAACAGAATTACATAGGAAAGGGGGGTCGGAAACGCGATCTAAACAGTGAAATTGCATCGTAACCGTCACGCAAAGAAAAGATAACAAACGGTGTAAAATATCTTTATTTTACAACAAAACAGTACCAAATAAAAAAGAAAAATGCTACAACTCATAGTAAGTGCTCATCCAAGTGCTCATCAACTGGTTCATCCTTTCTCTGCAACGTCCGCGCTTCGAATGATCCGACTGCCCGCGCTTTCGTCTGACATCGCTTATCGCCCTCTAGCGGATTACAATCGCGTTTCCGACCCCCCTTTCCTATGTAATTCTGTTTCCTAATGACCTGACACAACCATGTGTGCCGTTTGGACATGACCTTTTGGGACACCCTGTAGAATAGTGTTAGAGTTGTAAAATTATATTAAATATGTAAATTACAACTATAATTTGATTTAGAAAATGAAAAAGATTATGCATCTCTGATATATAATAGTGTTACAGTTGTAAAATAATATTAAAAATATAAATTATAGAAATCGAAAAAATATAACATATTTCGTAATATCTATCAAGGTAATTCTGAGAAATTTTTCTCTGAAATCTAGATCTTCTGTTATGCATCTCTGTTACCACAGTTGATAATCGAAATTTTTATTTTTACAATTTCAGAACTTCGAAAAATGAACCTGGTTTCTTACGCTTTAAGGATGTGGCACCAAAATTTCTGTAACCTAATATCTGACTTATTTAATGAAAAAAAAAAAAAAAAAAAAAAAAAAAAAAAAAAGAAAGAAAAATTGCTGGGTGTATATTTTCATATATTCTGCCCAGTATATTACGATATTTCTGGTACTGAAAAAATGAAGTCCACTAAATCTCTTAGTGTGAACGAATCCTTATGATAATATCTGAAAAATTATGTTCGCTATATAAATAGATATGCTTGTGCTTTTGCATCCTAAATGATTCTTATTAATATATTTTTATAATTTGCTACATTGCAAACAAATATTTTTATAGATTAGATTGTAATATATTGTCGTCATGTTCCTAAATCAAAAGATGAGAAATAAGGCAACTCAAACAAAATTTAAAGTCAATCTATGTTTTAATTCGTTTCGCAATGTAAAAAAAAAAAAATAAAATAAATAAATAAATAAATAAAAATAAATAAAATAAAATAAGTAACGTAATTTTTGTTAAATTCCATCAACTATTTAATTCGAATTTATGTAGTTAATTTTTACACACTGTGAATCTGGGATGGAAAAGCTTTATTAATATGCCACACGTACCTAGAAAAAGGAATTTATTAAAACTACAAAACATGTTTTGTTGAGTACATTTTAATTGTTTTAAGCGAATTTTTTAGTTAAAGTAAAAAATCAGATTTGCTGATCAGATATTTTTTGTTGCTCAATTTTGTTGATGTTAACAGTCTTATAAAATTTTGACAAAAATCCATCAATTTTATTTGAGCCTTACTAAAGTCTTGTATTTTCAATTTGTAATTCCAACACAATTTTGTTGTTTTTGCAAAACATAAATTGTGAGCAGTAACCATAACTCTTTTATGTAATTTTGTTCAATGGAGTTAGATAGCTATAAAGGATAAACATAATTTTTGGATAATAAAAACTTTTTTAAATTGAGACGGATTAATGACGTATTTATTATGTTATAATGCATTTCGAATAAAAATTGTGGACAATAATTTGCAAAAAAAAAAAAAAAAAAACTATATATATATATATATATATATATATATATATATATATATATATATATATATTGTTTATTTAAACAGTTTTTTTTTACCACAGCTGCCAACTTTTACGCATTTTTCCTACCACAAAAATTTAATAATAAATATTGTCTTATTTAATAGTGAAAGTTGGCAGTTATGCATTGACCCATGTTTAACCCTTTCCGGCTCACTGTGACCGATCTGGGATACCTAATTTTAATTCCAAACTTGTAAACGGCACCAATAATATTTTAGTAAAATTTTGCTTTTACAATGAAAGCTTAAATTAAGGAATTCAAAATATTTAAAAATTTCGTTCGTGAATTCCAGTGTAAGTCGATAATTCCCTATTTTAGTACAGATTTTGTCCATGCCGGAAAGGGTTAGACGAAAAGATTAGTCGGAGACGAAAATATTTTTTGTTGATTCAACAAAAATTAATTCTGGGTGGGAATTTAATTTATTGATTACACAACGGAAATTTCAAATTATAATACATAAAAATGACACTAATATATTCATATGAAATTTCTTTTAATGTATTAAACTTTCTTTTAAGAACTTTACTTGAAACTAAATTTATAAATCCATTCCTTTAAAAGTGTAACTTTTGAGACTCATCTGAATTTCAAATAAAAGGTTCCTAGCTGCAGAATCTTTATAGAGCCCTTTAGACATTCGTACAGTTAATCTGTTCAACGTAGGTTTGATATTTTGTATCCTATGAATATTTATCACTTCTTCTCTTTAGCTGCGATTTTAGCGAAATCCCAGTGTGGAAATCTCACTCATCTGTCATAAATATTGTTTAATTGGGAAATGGTTTACAAGATTACATTTTTGGAATTTTTAGCAATCATATATTAGTTTAAAATC
The DNA here is from genome assembly GCA_964019185.1 of Maratus speculifer. Taxonomy (NCBI): domain Eukaryota; kingdom Metazoa; phylum Arthropoda; class Arachnida; order Araneae; family Salticidae; genus Maratus; species Maratus speculifer. Next base: position 208,948,013 of record OZ025300.1, on the reverse strand, counting down.
GTACATGTCCTATATATTAAATTATAACTGCTACCATTAAAAAAATATAAAATAAGTGAACTTAACAACAGTTTATAGACATCCTGTATTTAAATATGTTTTATAGTGTAATAAATTCACTAATTAGCTTAATTGTTATTAACTATTCGGATTCATGTAGTTAATTTTTAAACATTTATAAATCTGAGATGAGAAAATTTTATTAATAAATCACATGGATTCCATTTGCTGATGTAATAACCGAAATTTCAAATCATAGCGGATAAAAATGAAAATAATGTAATGACAAGAATTTCATTTAATGCATTAAACATTCTTTTAAGCACTTTGCTTGTAACTAAATTTTCAAATCCATTTTGGCAGCAGTCGAGACTCATCAAAAATTCAAATAAAAGGTTATCTAGCCGGAGATTATAACTTTAAAATAGCCCTTCAGACATTTGTATCGTTATTCTGTTTCAAAGGATTTTAGCTCAGCGTTCCGCATAGGGTTGTATTCTGTGAATATTTATTGCTTCTTCTCTGGAAGTACATCTTTAGCGAAATCCCAATTTGAAACACACACTAACCTCTTTCAAATTTCCAGTTCAATCGTGAAGTGTAATATAGTATTAATTTTTGCGAACTTTCAATCATAAATATTTATTTTAAAACATATATGCACAAAATATTAAATTATAGCTGTTAAACATAGCTGCCAACTTTTACGCAGTCTTCCTACCGCAAAAATTTTACAGTAAATATTGTCTTATTTAATCGTCGAAATCTTATAGTTAAAAAATGAAAAAACTCTGTACAATATTAGTGGTAGCAACAATGCGTAACAGTTGGCAACTATGTTGTTACCATTATAATTTCCTTCAGAAATGAACCACTTAATGGTCGCATTAAATTACGGTTTAAAAATTCAAATACATTATTGCCACCACGTTTTTGAAAAAAAAAATTCATCTTTTTAATGGCAGATAAATTAATACCAAAATAAAACCAATTACACTATTTTATAAAACTGGTGGGAATCAAACAATTTTGAATAAAAGCCATGTAACTTGCTACCCGTGAATGTCTCAGGCGTGACGATTAAGTGGTTAATTCATCTCTGATGTAGAATAGTGTTACAGTTATAATATAATTTTAAAGATATAATTTGTAGAAATCAAAACTATATAACATGTTTCCTAGTATCTATAATGGTAATACTGTGAAATCTTCTCATAAAACAAGAGCGTCTCTTGCGCATCTCTATTGCCATAATTATTAATCGAAAACATTGCCTTTTATAATTTCAGAATTTTCAAAAATGACCAGTGTTCGAGCCTTTAACCCTTTGAGGAGCAAAACACTTCTATTCATAAAATTCTGAAATCATTGAATGACCCCAGAATTAAAAAACTATTTTTTTTTTCAAAATAGATAAATGCTCTTATTTACGTATTTAAAAAAAAATAAAATTTTCATTTCAAAATTCTTGTGAGAATGTGGCATTTCGCAGTTAAAATTAAGTGGGCTATATTTTATCCCACTGCCCTTCAAGGGATTAAGGATGTGTTACCAGCATTTCTATAAAGTAATATCTGCCCTTCCCGGTGCAAAAAAATTCTGTTCGTAAAATGAGAAATTGTTGACTGACACCGGAATTTACAAAAGTCTTCTTTAGAAATTAAGAATTGCCTGATTTGACTCCCTTGCGGCTCGGTGGTTTCATAGATATACCACTTAATTTTAATTCCCAATTGCCACATTGGCACCGGAATTTTGTTTAAGAAATTTATGGTTTATCGAATGCGTGAAATATTGCGGTTTCGTATTTACAAATAAAGTTGTTTCAAATTCCGGTGTCAGTCATTAATTTCAACACTTTAGTAATGAATTGGCCCTGAGCCGCAAAGGATTTAAGCTGTCATTGTAAAAGTAAAAATTTAAAAAATATATTATTGGTGCCGTTAGTAAGTTTGGAATTAAAATTAGGTGTACCCGGGAGGGGACACACTGCGCCGGAGAGGGTTAATCTAAAAAAGGCGGTGCGGTCTATCTGCAGATATACAGAGCAGTACATTACGACAGGGGTGCAAAAATCTAGGCGCCAGAGGGTAATATCTCACCACTAAAATTTTAAAAAATTTTTCGCTCAAAATTTAATAGCATTCTGGCAGGAATTTTACACGAAATATTAAACGAAGAGAAACGAAATAAATTTTTTGGTGAGAAACTGCTTGCTGGCGCCTAGATTTTTGCACCCCTGCATTATGATATTTCTAGGACTAAAACAAGCATGAAATCAATTAAATCCTTTGATAAATACGAACTCTGATGATAATGTCTAAAAAATTAATGTTCGCTATATGAATAAAAATGCTTCTGCATTTGCTGCTTAAAGGATTCCTATTAATATATTTTTATAATTTACTGAAATGTAACCAAATATTTTTATAGATTAGATTGTAATATATTTCTTCATATTCCTAAACCAAGAGGTATGAAATAGGGAAACTCAAAAAAATTTTTATAAATATCTTGTATTTTAATTTGTTTTGTAATGTAATAAAAACAATAAACAACTAATTATTAAATCTAATTAACAGCGTAATTCGAATTTATGTAGTTACTTTTTAAACATTTCTAAATCTAGTTTGAAAGAGTTTTATTAATTACTCAAACAAAATTTTATAAATATCTTGTATTTTAATTTGTTTTGTAATGTAATAAAAACAATAAACAGCATAATTATTAAATATCATTAACAACGTAAATCAAATTTCTGTAGTTACTTTTTAAACATTTCTGAATCTGGTATGAAAGAATTTTATTAATTAGTCACATACATTTTATTTATTGATTAAACATTCGAAATTTCCAATCATTACAGATAAAAACGATACTAATATATTCATATGAAATTATTACTCCAGAACTTTCTATGAAGAACTTCAATTAAACATCAGAGCTTAAACTTCAGAGATTAAACTTCAGAACCATCACTTAACAACCATAACTGTCGATACTATTCTGAATTTGAAATAAATGGTTATCTAGCAGGTGAATCTTTTAAAAAAACCCTTTAGACATTTGCATCGTTGTTCTGTTCTAGCTCAGCGTTCCGCGTAGGGTTGACATTTTGTATTCTATGAATATTTATCACTTCTTCTGTGAAACTGCGGTTTTAGAGAAATCCCAATGTGAAACACTCAATCACTCCTCATAAATATTAATTTTAATTGTGAAGTGTTATGTATCTTTAAATTTTTGGCATTCTTACTCATCATGTATTTATTTAACATTGTATGTGTCCGAAGTATTAAATTAAAACTCTTACCATAATTATTTGCTTTAGAAATTGCAAAAATATATACTATATGCAACTATGATATAGCGTAATGTTACATTGTTACACAAGATTGGATATATAAATAATATAAAATAAATAAGATATCTCGTAATATGCAACAAGGTTATTCTGTGAAAATTGCCCTAAAATCTAGATCTTCTCTTACGCATTGCTGTTATCACAGCTGATAAACGAAATATTTATCTTCTTTAATTTCACAATTTACAAACATGATAAGTGTTCTTACGCTTCCAAGACGACTGACCAGAAATTCCTTAATGCAATAATTGGCATTATATAATGAAAAGAAAAATTTATCGTCAGATACTGTGACTACTACACTGATTCTTTTACCACTAAAACACACATGAAGTACCCTAAATATTATGATGCGTACGAATCCTGTTTATATTATCTAAAAAGTGAAAGTTCGCTTCATAAAAGAATGCTTGTGCATTTGCTGCCTATAAGATAGATATTAATATATTCCTATGAGTTGCTAAATTGTAAACAAATATTTTATAGATTAGATTTTAATATTTTTCGTATCAAAAGATATGCTCCAAACAAACCCAAACAATAATCTATAGACACCCTGTATTTTAACATGATTCATAATGTAATAAACATCTTAATCCTTATTAAATCATATAAATAACTTAATTCGAAGTTATGTAGTTACTTTTTAAACATTTATAAGTATGGGACGAAAGTGTTTTATTAATAACTCACATAAATTAAATTAAATTTATTGATTAAACATAGAAACTTTGACTCATTCAAGATAAAAATGACACTAATATATTCATATGAATATCATTTAACGCGTTAAATTTTCTTTGAAGAACTTTACTTGTAACTAAATTTCCAAATCCATTTCTTAGCAGCCGTAACTGTCGAGACTCATCTGAAATTCAAATAAAAACTTATCTGGCTAGCGATTATAACTTAAAAAACCCTTTTAGACATTTGTAACGTTATTCAGTTTTCGAGGATTTTAGATCACGTGCCGCGAAGGGTTGACATTTTGTGTTACATGAATATTTATCACTTTTTCTTTGAAACTGCGGTTTTTGTGAAATCCCAATGTGAAACCCTCATTCACTTCTTATAAATATTCATTTTAATTGTGTAATGTTATACAGAACTAACGTTTTGGCATATTTAGTCATCATACTATATTTATTTTAAATTTTATATGTCAAAAGTATTAACCTATAACAGTTGTCATTGTGTATTTTCATTTAGAAATTGAAGAATATTTATAGAGAAAGATCCCAGTTAACCCTTTGAGGAGCAAAACACTTCTATTCATTAAATGCTGAATTGATCAAATGACATCATAATTTAAAAGCAAAGGGTATAGCCGGGTTTCCTAGTAAAATACGACCTTGAGTCAACCACATCGAGTCCTACATGGATCGATAGCCCATAAAAAGAAATTCATTTCTCCCCAGTTTTAAGTTTGTATCTCAAGACCATGGGGGGTAATGGCCCTAAATGCCTATTTTCGAAAAGAGCGCATTGCGATGAAACTACTAAGCAGATTTAAACGAAAAAAATAATCGATGTAAAAAACCACCATACGAATGTTTGTCAAGTTTTTCAGATTTCCTTAAACAAAAGAACAAGTTTTCTAACATTTTTCCTGTTTTTAAATGAACATTTTAATTGAAAATAAACTGAAATTTCGGAGTGACTACCTTAATTTTTTTGCATGAAATACTATGGGACACGATGCATATTCACTATCAATTTCAATTTTCTACGTATGGTGCATCATATTAAAAAAAGGGCAAAATCATATTCCGGCTTAAATGTGGTGCGTGTCTCGGACAAATTTCACGCCTTCTTTTCAAATCCCACATATTAATTCACATGGTATTTTTAAAAGAAGGCGGAAAATTTGTCCGGGACACGCCCCACATTCCCGCTGGAATATGATTTTACCCTTTTTTAATATGATGCACCATATGTAGAAAGTTGAAATTGATAGTGAATATGCATCATGTCTCATAGTATTTCATGCAAAAAAATTAAGGTGGTCACTCAGAAATTTCAGTTTATTTTTAATTAAAATGTTTATTTAAAAAAAGGAAAAATGTTAGAAAAGTTTTTCTTTTGTTTAAAAAAATCTGAAAAAATTGTCAAACATTCGTATTGTGGTTTTTTACATCCCTTTATTTTCGTTAAAATTTGCTTAGTAGTTTCGTCCCAATGCGCACTTTTTTTAAACAGGCATTTAGGGTCATTACCCCCCATAGTCTTGAGATACAACCTTAAAACTGGGGAGAAATTAATTTCTTTTTATGGGCTATCGATCCATGTAGGACTTGATGTGGTTGACTCAAGGGCATATTTTACTATGAAACCCGGCTATACCCTTTTTTCAAAATAGATAAACGCTTACCTTCGCGTTCTTGATAAAATGAAAATTTTCATTTCAAAATTCTGGTGTCATTGTGGCATTTTTCAATTAAAATTAAGTGGTATACATTTTATACCACCGCTCTTCAAGGGGTTAACATTTTACAAGCTTCGGGGGAGAAATTTAATGTACATTAGAAGACTCGGAATCACATAAGGTTATCTGGTTAAAAAAACATTCCTCACACAATGAAAGTATAGAAAAGTTTGGACCTCTTAAAGGTGATCGTTTGCCATGGCATTGTTGCCAGAGGTGTGCTCTTTTGTGTGAGATTTCTTGATTCGAACCACTTTTTTGAAATCCTAAAATTTTCCTTTATTTTCGCATTGATTAATATGTCTTTAACCCTTTAACGATCAAAGCATTTTCATTGCTAAGATGTTGAAATAAATGAATGACACCGGTAAAAGTGAACAAATATATTCGTAAATAAGAAAAAAGTGATTTTTCACATACCTAATAAAATGGATTTTTTTAGATTGAAATTCCGGTGTCATTGTTGCATAGCGGAATTAAAATTTTGTGGTTTAGTAGAGAAACCAATGAACGTTAAAGGGTTAAATAATGCGAATTTGATCATTTTAAAAAAAAGATCGCAGATCAAGAAATTTTCAATAAAAAATAGGAGAAATTTTGGCAGCAGTGACCACTTGCGTTGCGAGAGTGGTGCCAATGAATAAGACTGCTCGGTGAAAAGTTTCTCGAGAGATTGTTAACCCTTTCAAGAGCAGCGATCCCCTGGCAGAACCAACTAATTTACATTTCCAAACATACCATACACAGAAAGAATGTATTTTTTAAAAATGGCTTTTACAACGAAAGCTTATAAAATGCAAACTTTTACTTTCAAAGCAGTTCGTTTGTACTTTCTGGTGTCAGTCAATCATTTAATGATTTTACGAGGATTTTCGTAAAATGATCTGCCTCACTGGGCCAGGGCGGGGTTTGTGACTCTTCACTCCTATCTCTTTCCGAGTCATCTAGGTGTATCCTACCTTTACCCGAAGTTTGCAACCAAGGCCCCCTTATCATGATATCAAGGCCTCGCATTCAGGAGAAAATCTATTGTTGAAATTGTCCCTATAATTGCCAACTTATTATATGACTTTGTCTCATAAGTAACGCCACATGGTGCATACTGCTGCTAATAATCCCATAAGAAAAAATGGAAAATATTTCAGTTTCTCACATTAGATGGCGCTACCAACGGGAAAATCATGTGGTTTCAGCGCCCCCTGTACTGCGGTCAAAGGAAACTTGGCGAATGACAAGCCTTGATATTATGATAAGGTAGCCTTGTTTGTAACATATTAGCTGAGACACACTTTATATCCACCGATGATGCATAATAATGTTATGATTGTAATATAATATTAAAGATATTATACATTGTGGAATTCGAAATAATTATTACGTATTTATTAGTGTTTATCGAGGTAAATGTGTGGACTATTTAAATTTCGTAATTTTTTGGCTACATCAGTTTCTAAATGAAATCATTACCTTATTTAATAGCAGATTTTTTTTTAACCTTCCGTCTACCAGACGGGTCCATTGGACTCGACAGCAATATTTCTGGTATCAATGGTAAAATGAGAAATTGTCGATTGACACCGGAATTTATAAAGGACTTGTCTAGATATTACGAATTCCTTAATTTAAGCTTTCATTGTAAAAGCAAAATTATATTAAAATATTACTGGTGCCGTTTGCAAGTTTGGAATTAAAATTAGGTGTTGCCGTAGATAAATGGGTGTTTTGTCTGGTAGACGGAAGGTTAAAGTGATATTATCTATATGCTCACTAAAATTTTCGATATGTTAAAGGTTTATGTAACGTTTAATGTACAGCTGCTGCCTAAAACATTCCTAATAGCATTGATTATTTTTTGTGATCTTCTAAATTGAGAAAAATATTATTAGAAATTTAAGTTGTTTGCGATGATGCTTGATTTGAGAAAAGTTATATAATGATTTAGTTATAAAGAGTAGAATTCGAAATTTTTCAGCAATACTGATAGTAATTTTATTCTGAGTATAAAAAATCCATAATCAAGATAATTATTTGAAAAAATGACTTTTAAACCTGAAATGCATATTGCATCACTTTCGATACCATAAGTGTTCACGATTTATTGGGAGTTTTATTCACATATTCCGTATTCTCACCAGAAATTTAAAAGAGCAATTTTCACTTTACTTAATGACACCATTCGTAATTAAATAAAGAAAAGTTTACCATTTAGATTTTTCTGGTATGAATTCTGATTCTTTGAATTGCGCATTTTTTTGAACGCTTTCTATCCTATGCATTTAAGGGTTAATCCTTTCAGAAGCAGTTGTATGCTTGAGAAACCACTTAATTATAATTCCAAAATGCCACATTGCCACCAGAACTTAAAAAAAAAAAATATGTCTTTTTTTATTAAATTTGTGGAAAAAACAGGTGTTTTTGTTCTTATTTAAAAGAAATTGTTTGTGTCAATTTCCTGTATGAAAATAATTTTTTGCTCCGTATGAAAAACGACTCAATTCTCTCGAAAGAACTAGCTTAAGATTAGGTCTTAAGATTTTTATGGTGTGTTTAAGAAATTTTTATCATTTCAAATTTCTGTGTCAGTCATTCATTTCAACATTTTTGCAAATAAAATGTTTTCCTCCCAAAAGTTTTAACACTTCGGACTCCGGTGCCTCTTACACATATTTTATTTGATTAGCACCACTTTTTTAAAAGAACTTTCCTTGAAGTAGACAATTTCAAAAAATTCTCTGATCAAATAAGGAAAATTTTACTTTTCTTTATTGCTGGTGCCCAAAACAAATTTTGGAAGGAAAGATGATGTCTCCGCAGCGGAGACAATGCAGTGCCAAGAGTTAAATACGTGATTTTTTAACCTCTTTGGTATCAGAGACTTTTACAAAATCTCTAATATGTTAATGCTGGTTATGCAAAAGATAATGTTTTGCCTAATTTAATTGGGAAACTGCCTTAATTAAATACGGCAGAATTCATAATAAAAAAATAACTCATTGGAACAATCAAACATTCTGAGCATCTTATGCAATACGTATACAGGGTGATTCTAAATTGTTTTTATAAATTAACCCATTAGTGCATAGCGTCCCTTTTTAGGGACGATTACAAAAAAGGGCAAGAAAGCACTTTCACACCAGAAAATAGAAAGATAAACAATCATAATTTTTTACGAGACAAATTCCTCATTCAATTAAGATAAAAGTTATTCTTCTTTTAAAAGTGGTGGGAAACCCAAAATTTCATTTTTATGGAAGAAAATAATTTGGGCATTAATGGGTTAAGAGGCGTGGTGATACCAATCCAGATTTCCGTTTGGAAGGATGTTTGTCTACGACCAGACTCTGGAATAATTTATAGATGCTGGCTTCTATGGATTAATCATTTTTGACGCGGGGCACTTTCATTGCGAAAATATTGAAATGGCTGAATGGATTTATGTACTTTATAATTATAAATTGTGTTCAGAGATAGAGAACAACAAATTTTAATATGTCCCATAATATTTTAAAATAAATAAAATGTTTAATAATCAACAGAATAATAATAAATTATTATTGACTATTTATAAACCAGGTAAGCGATTATTTTAATAATTCATTGAGCAACATGAATTACACATACTGATAAAACATCCAGAATTTCGCAACATTACAGATAAAAACGATACTAATATAGTCAAATGAATTTCATTTATTGCATTAAACATTCTCTGAAAAACATTACTTGAGACTAAATTTCTGAATCCATTTTTTTTGTATCAGTAACTGTCGACTTATTTGAAATTCAAATAAGTAGTCTGGAAATTATAACTTTAAAAATCTCTTTAGACATTCATACTGTGGTTATCTCTGAAAATAAATTTAGTTGTGCATGTGTTGACATTTTGTATTATCTCAATATTTATCTTTTTCATCCTTGTCTGGGATTTTAGAAGAACACAAAAGCCTAATCTCTACTCACAAAAAAATATTTTTATTTATTTTTATTTATTATCGAAATTTCCCGCATCCTTATTTTGTTATTTAAACTAAAACTAAAAATAACAATACAACAAAACCGACTAAAAGCATGCTTATTATTAACCCTTTCCGGCACGGGCAAATTTTGTTGTAAAATGAGTAATTATCGACTGCCACCGGAATTTGCAAAAGACTTTTTAAGATATTTTGAATTACTTAATTTAAGCTTTATTGTAAAAGCAGAATTTTACTAAAATATTATTGGTGCCGTTTGCATGTTTGGAAAATAAAATAGGTATCCCAGACCGGGCTCAGTGTGCCGGAAAGGGTTAAAAAAGTAATAGTTCGATATGAAAAAAGCGAAGCAACAAAACAAAAAGATTCCCGTGAAATGACTTTCATTAACTAAATAATCTGAATTTCTTGATTCAACTTCCAGCAAATATTCATACAACGATTTCAATTCAGAATACATTTTAACCTTAAGTACCCGTCTGAAAGCTCATCATTTTTTCCCTTGCAAAATTTGTTTTTGCAACTGGTATAAAGGGAAAATTCAATATGACTCTTTTAATTAGAGCCTTTTTTATATTTGCTAACTGAAAGTAACTTCTGAAAAAAGTGTTCATACATAATAAAATGGCGTAATGGGTGTCGAAGTCGACAGGACTAACCCCTTGAGAGCTACCTAATTTTAATCAAGATTTCTAACGGAAACCTTTGATTAAAATTTACTTTTCCTTGCTTGACTGCTAAAAAAATTGCTTTTTAAATTTTTGAAACAAAACCTTTTCGAATATTCCGGTGTAAATTTAGCATTATGGATACACAATTACAATAAACGCTGGCTAAGAATTAACCCTTTCCGGCACACTGTTCCCGGATTGGACTAGTGTGGGATACCTAATTTTAATTCCAAACTTCCAAACGGTACCAATAACATTTTAGTAAAATTTTCTTTTTCAATAAAAGCTTAAATTAAGGTTTTCAAAATATCCAAAAAATTCGCTTGTGAATTCAAGTGTCAGTCGATAATTTCTCCTTTTACCAACAGATTTTGCCCGTGCCGGAAAGGGTTAAAGAGGAATGTTGTAAACGGCCATGACCGTTTCCGTGGGAAATGGCTGCTTCATTTCAGAAAGCAATAAGAAAAGATTGCAGAATATAACATCAGAGCAATGACGGATAGGAAGAGATGGACGCTAAGGCTTTAAAGTTGTTTCACCAGTTGTACTTCGAATTTTAACACGTACGGACTTTCTTTGCCATTGTTTATGATACGTTCGTATATTTACTTGGTAAAAATACTTTGTTATAAATTGACCGCAGTCTGGGGTAACGGCAAAAGCTATTTCTTCTTAGTTAACTATTGGTAAAAACTACAGTAGATGACTTAAAACCTCTAAGCTCCGGTACGTAAATTTCTTCAAAATTCCAAATTTCACATTGGCACCAGTATTTTTAAAAGAAAGTATTCGGCTTATCGTATAAAATTAATTTGGGTTAATATTCTGGCGCTTTTGTGACATTTTAGAATTAAAATTAATTGGCAGAAAATTCAACATTTACGGCTCAAACGGGAAAAATCAATCGGAAATCGAAAGGTGGTGTGCTGGCAAAGCCAGTTGAAATCAAAAACGAAACCAAAAAAGAAAGAAAAACTATGCTGAAAGGTAAGCAAAAGGAGGCCGAAGCTTTATTTTGGGGGCATCACTACTTAAGAGAAAATGGCTTGCCTGTTGCTGGACGTATATTGCAGAAAAAAATGCGATTTTCTTGACAGTTAGAAGAAGACTGACTATTTACTACCAGAGTAGGATGGTTGGATAGCTTTAACCACTTGAGGGGCAAGCGATAATATCTCTATAATATTGAATTCTCACCCGAAAAAATAGATTAAAAACTACAAAAGACGAATTTTCAACATTTTTTGCTATCAGTTTTAAAAAATATCTTTAAAAGTGTCTCCTGAGAATCCCGTTTGACCATTTATGGCACACTGTGCTAAAGTCTGGGACACCTGATTTTAATTCCAAAGTTGCACACTGCACCAGTTATATTTTAGTAAAATTTTGCATCCACTGTAACAGATTAAATTAGGGGTTTCCAAATATCTAAAAAATGCATTTGTGAATTCCAGTGTCAGTCGATAATTTCTCATTTTACTATCAGATTTTGCCCTTGCCGGAAAGGGTTAAAGTGAGTGGGATAAAATATATCCAACCGCCCTTCAAGGGGTTAAAAACTTTTCTGTATTTGTCAGATTACAACAAGTGGGGAGGATTTAACTGTTGATTAAGATGTTGTATCTTTGTTTAAAGACTATATTGTTAAGCTTATTCAACAGGGAGAAACTTCTTGGGAGTAATTGTACAACTGCTTTAGATCAGTCTAAATTATTAGATGCTCCTTACAACAACGCATGTACCAAAGAAATCAGCCGCTGCTGCGTGGTTTTTATTCACTCTTATGCGAAATTTTTCATATTTGTGCAATCACTTATTATTAAGCAGTAAAAAAAAATACTAATTTTTTTTACAAATTAGGCTTAAGTTTTAAGGCAACGTTTTGCTTATTTCGAAACAGTATGTAATGTATATGTAAAATTCATTTTAAAATGTATAACATAAGTATATTTTTAATATCGTGGTGTGAATCAGTGATGCACAACCTTTTCACCAGAAAATCGTTTGTCACCGGAATATCTGAAAAGTGTTGTTTCTTTTCTTTAATAGCAAAGTTTCTGTCACTATAAGCAAAATTATTCTGCATAAGGATTGTGGTATTATTGTGGCCCGCGGTCCAAAGGTTGTGCACCCCTGGTGTAAATGATAGGGCAGGAAAGGAGTAAATATTTATAGAACGCCGGCTTCTCAGACGTCTTCGTTATCCGGCCTACCCTTCCGCCACATTAGGCGATGTAATCGGTTGTTTACTGAACTTGCCCCTGAAAGAATTAGAGTACCACTTGCCTGAATCTGCCTGCCAATTAATAAAAAACTTAGGCTGAAAATAAGTTATACTGTAATTAGACACTGCCCACTGAATACAAACCATGCGCGCTGAAACAAAAAATACGAACATCGTTGCCGGATTTTTTTTCAGAGTTTGTATGGTACCAAGTAATTGGATATCGAAATGTTATTACAGAAATTTTCGCATTTTAAAAATAAAGCGAGGAAAACATTTAAAATTTACTGGTACTAAAAGTAAGAGAACATACTAAAGCTAAAAAGTATACACGTAAGTCGGCCGCCATTTTTGTGTTACCATTCAAGTCAATTAAATATAAAATAAGGTAAATTGGACGAAATAAACTTTTACCATTAAATAAAGGGAAGATTATTCTCCAAAATTTGTAGTAGCAATTTTTTTTATCAAAAAAGTAGAAAATTCTTTTTTTAACACTAGAACTGCCATGAGGGGTCAAAATGACCCCTGCCAGATTGATAATAGTCGATTCGAACCAGATTTTTTATTTTATAAGATGTGCTAAATGTAATGCAGCATCGAAAATAGACTAAATAAATAAGTTATATAGTTTAGAATTAAAATTCTGGCGAGAGACAATTTTTGTAAAACTCGAGTAAAATACCCTTCGGTTCTAGTGTTAAAGCTTCAGCAGTTGAAAGGTTAATTTCAAACAACAACAAAAAAATGTAGACAAACAGAAGAAACAACTTTTTCTAAGAATTTTCTTTAATCGGAAAAACCGTCCGAAACAAAATCAATTCAAAATAAATTTTAAAGTTCCACTACTCTAAAACTCTAACAAAATGTAATTTAGACAGAATATCCTTCGAAATAATTTTATACAATTTTTGGAAAACCCTTTAGATATTTATTTTGAGATGGAACATTAAAAGTACTAGTACTAGTGAGATTATCATTTAGTGATTATTCTTTAGTGCTGGGTTTTCAATTCGATACGTTTTAACCACTTAATCCCTTAACTGGTTATCTCTTTTCCTTTCAATAAATTGAAAATAACAGATTAACACCACTATTACTTAAAAAAATAATCGTAACTTTTAGTCTAAACATTCCGCTTTTAAATAGTTTGAAATTATTTTTAAAAAAATAGTGGCATCAAAAAGCTTTAAATGTTGAATTCAGCAAATTCGTCTTGCTCGAACGGCGTATGGGCAAGATAAGATTGCTTGATCCATCATTTAAAACTTTGACACCACTATTTTTTTTAATTACATCATGCTGTTTAATTTGCGCAGTTGGTTGTACGGAACGTTACGTGTATATTTTAACTTAAAAAAGTAGTGTGTCTCCCATTTCCTCTTTTCGTTTTTGTACGAAAAATAATCTGTTAAGTGGTTAAAATTCTAAATTACTTAATTACAATTACTTTATTTTAATCTGAAAAAATTGTTTTATTTAATGAAAGCAATATCGACTGTGCCGTTGAGCAGCCTTGAGGAGTAACATATCTGTGATTGACTTAACATCCAGTCTCTCGTTGAAAAGTCTTGTAACTTTGTGAGCCATTCTAAAATGCAAAAGTGTAGTTTAAAAACTACTTAACCCGGGAGACGCGCGCAGGGCCTAAAAGACCCGGAGCGCATATGGTTTTTACAATTGTAACCACTAATTTTTTAAAGTAATCTTCAACTTATTTTATCGCAAAACTTGTATAATTGTCTCAATCTTAATAAAGTGACTGTTATAATTTGATTTTATTGGTGGCAAAGTTAAAGCCATCCATACCCTGGGTAAGCGCGCCTTCTCCTGAGTTAAGAATTAACACTGAAAAATCTATGAGATCATTTGTGATACTATAAGTGTTCCTGATTCATTAAATTATTCCATATTCCCTCGAGAAATTTAAAGTGGGATGTTTTCATTTAACCGTTTAAACACCAATATTCCCAAATGCGAACATTGCTTTATTTGTAACACAAAACATAAATTTTCCAAAACATTAGCGATGTCCTTATTTTTCATATTAAATAAAAGGTTGATTTATATTCTTGTAAAGAAAAATATTTATGTTTAACCCCTTCGCGACGGGAGCCTTTTACGAAATTTTTAATGTTTGTGTCACCAGTCTTAAAAAAAAAAAAATTTCATTCTTCTTCGAAAATGCTCGGATGGAGTAAGGCAAATTTTACAGTATAATTTTACCGGTGGGAATAAACAAGGATTCTTAAGTCTTTTAGCGGCACGTATACGTGTCGCTCGTCCCCAAGGGGTTAAGCATTATTACAGGTGTAAGGAATATGTATATTATTTGCTTTTACCGTTTTCTCTATATTTCTTACATTTGACCGCAAGGAATCTAAATGTTTTTAGAATTCGAGAAAGTACTCAAGGACAATATACAATAGCATATAGCGGAAAATAATTTATTATATTTGCATTGGTTGTCAATCAATAATCATGTTCCAAAATGCGAAGACTGAATTGAAAACAGAAAAAAAAAACTGCAGAAATACTTTTTTTGTTATTTTCTAAATTTGTATGCATAAATTAAAGCATTTGAAGCTGTAATATAGGAAAAACAAAATTAAAATTACATTGCGATATTAATTCGGCGCGTAAACGGTTAATAACAGACATTTTGTATTAAAATAGGCGAAATTTACTATATACATTTTTCAGAACAATTTCAGATTCAGAGATTTCGCAATTTCAGGAAAACATTCTAGATTGGGCATTTAAAGGCTAAGGAAAAAAATTATGTAAAAAGATTAAGAATTAAATAAGTCTTTAAACTCAAATCAAGTACACTAGTAGGTAGAAAAAATAAGGTAAATTTCTGGTTACAGAAAATGCTACATATATTGACAGGTTATGAGAAAGTAAGAAAAATGATAACATTTCCAATGAGTGATGGGAATGGATCTAGAAAATCTAGTGGACTTGAAAGTGTGTTTTTTAGTGACATTTAAGGACAAGAACATTACATTTCAAATGTTAGAAATACTAAATATTTTTCAGACTATTTAACAATTAAAACTACACATATTACTGAATTCCATAATTTATCCTTGAACAGTTAGAAAAAATAAAACTATAACTAACAAACACAAACAAGAACTTTTCCTCAGGATTTAATTTAATCGATTAATCTGCCTTAAAACAACTTAGATTCAAAATAAATTTTAAAGTTTCACTTCTCTAAAAATCTAACTAAAAGAAATTTAGACAGAAAATATCTCCAACTGGGATTACACAGACTTCGAAAACCTTCTAGACGTTTATTGGTGCTTTGAATGAATCTTAGATTGGCTTATCTTTTAGGTAGTTTAATATTTTAAAATATTTATCTCTTCTAAAGTGGCATCATTTAAATTTATCTCTTCATCCTAAATGTATATTCAGTAAGTAACCATAAATAATTCTTTTGCTATAAAGCAGGATGGCAAAATTTTAAAAAAGCTGAATATTTGCGCATGTAGTTATAGTAGACTGCATCTGGTGTGCATGCTTCTGATGAATGATAATCAATATATAGATATATATTATATATACCGTAATTTCGGGTGTATAAGCCGCAGCTCAAACAATTCTTTTCAGACCCAGAAATCTTATTTAGTGATTGAAAAGATATATTTACGGCGATCTGACTAGTTATATTTGTTTCTTAAAAATTTCTGGGTCGAAAAAGAATTGTTTGAGCTACGGTTTATGCACCCGAAATTACGGTATATATATTTATTTATGATGTAGTATATAAAAGGAGATACTTTCAATGAATTCTTGTTAAATAAATTCTATTCCAAGTTATTTTACACACAGATTTTGTAGTTAATAAATATTTAAAATTATATTTTTAGGCGTGTGGCTAAAGAGAATGAGATTTTTTTTAGGTTATATATATGGGTTCGTACGCTTCAACGAATTTCATGCACATGTACAAGACTTTTTATAGAACTATACTTTGCTTATGTACTGATTTGGCTATTAAAATAACGAAAATTTACTATATAGATTATTCTGGTATAATTTCCGATTCTCAGAGTTATTCAATTTCTGGAACGTATGATACCATGGTCATTTCAGAGTTCATAAAAAATAAAAAAAATAAATAAAATTGTGTAAAAGTGGTAAGCCAAAAAAAAAAAAAAATGGCATATCTGCAATTAGAAAGATGATAAAGGTTATAAGAAAATAAGAAAAATTATAACATTATAAAAAAAGTGATGGCAGAAGATATATATGTTAATAATAATAACAAAAAAAGTAGACTTGCACCGTTGGCTTAGTGAGATTTTCCGCTTTAAAGCACATTTCATTTCAAATGTTATAAACACTAAATATTTGCCAGATAACTTACTTAACAATGAAAACTGCACTTATTACTAAATTCAATAATTTATCCTTGATCACAGAGAAAAACAAAACAAGTTAACAAACACAAACAAGAACTTTTCCTCAGGATTTCCTTTAATTGATTAATCTGTCTTATAACAAATTAAATTCAAAACAAACTTTAAAGTTTCACTTCTCTAAAAATCTAACTAAAAGAAATTTAGACAGAAAATACCTCCAACTGGGATTACACAAACTTCGAAAACCTTCTAGATGTTTATATAGAGATGGTACTTTGAAAGAATCTTAGATTGCTTATTTTTCAGGTAACGGAGTTTAAAATTTTAAACTATTTATCTCTTCTAAAATGGCATCTTTTAAATTTCCTAAATGTATATTCAGTAAGTAACCATAAATAATTATTTTGCTATAAAGCAGGATGATAATTTTTTTAATATCTTAATATTTGCGCATGTAGTTATAGTCCTTTTACCTGGTGCACATTTCTGGTGTATTATAACCAATATAAAGATATATATAGAGGGTGCCCCACAAATGTTGGAACAAAATTTAAGGGGAGGTAGGGTGCATCAGAAGGATTCAGTTCTGCATAACAACCCACGGTCGGAAACGTTTTCCTGTTGCGGTAATGACGACACAAAACACAAGAAAGAAAGGACACGAACAGGGAAAGAAGACAGGTTTATTAGTCTAAGGAGGGGTGCAAAAATCAAGGCGCTCAAGGGTAGTCTCTCACCACTAAAATTTTAAATTTTTTTTCGTTCAAAATTTAATAGCATTCTAGAAGGAATTTCACACGAAATATTAGACGAAGAAAAACGAAATAAATTTTGTGGTGAGAAACTGCCTGCTGGCGCCTAGATTTTTGCGCCCCTGAGTCTAAGTGCTGCAAAAATACTGCGACAATACTGGGAAGTGCTGTGGAACGTGTGACTTGGATACAGCATCTTCTCGCGAGCCGCCACCTTGGATTTTCCGCCGCGATTTGGCGTTTTTGTTGGCGGTGATTATTGATCTGGCTACCCCCGACGACCTTGACGTCTTTTGGCAACCCCAGGTTTTCGGGGGAGCGTGCTTTTCGCCGGGGAATCATCACTTCTCTCTTGGAGTTCCTTGCTGTCGGCTGCTTCACGATTATCTGAGTTTGTGTTAGAATTGCACGTTGTTTTACAGGGTTGTATCTTTCCAACTTTTTACTACTTATTGTTATTTGTGATTATTTATTTATTTATTACTATTACGGTTATGACTCCTGTTGTAAACTTACCCGCTGTTGGAGATGTGATTATCAGGGAATTCAGGGAATTTTGAAG
Organism: Maratus speculifer; assembly: GCA_964019185.1. NCBI lineage: Eukaryota > Metazoa > Arthropoda > Arachnida > Araneae > Salticidae > Maratus > Maratus speculifer. The sequence continues at coordinate 208,929,665 of OZ025300.1, read as the reverse complement.
GAAAAAGGCGGTTTGTTTAGGGTGTCAAATAATAGGCCTATTTTGGGAGACGAGGGACTTTTCGTGCTTAAGCTTATTAGTGATAGAGATTTGTTGTTTAGTTTTTTAAAGGAGGTTGGTTTGTTGAAATCTAGCTTGGCTTGGGATAAATGTGGCGGAAATATGTCGGTGCGTAAAACGAGTAATACGTCGTACGATTGTACATGGGTTTGTCGAAATAAGAAAGCTGTGGATGATCCTAATGCTCTTGTTGGCAAAAGGAATAATTGTGGCACGGAAAGGTCTTTTCGGTCTGGTACTTGGTTCAGTGGAGCTAGTATGATGACGATTGATGTGATTTTTTTGTTGACATTTGAGATTGTAATTGGGACGAAAACTGGTAACATTGTTGAGCAATATAAGTTTGCCACTAATACCATGGCTAATTGGAGGCAATTCATTAATGAGCAAGTGTTGGAATATATTGAGACGATGTCTGAGAAGATAGGAGGTTTTGGAAAGATTGTAGAATTGGAGGAAAGTAAATTTGATAGAAGGAAGTATAATAGAGGTCGTCCTGTTGATGGGCAATGGGTTTTTGGAGGTGTGGAGAGGGGTACAAGGTCGGATGTTTTTGGTTGCTGCGCATAATAGGACAGATGAGACTCTGAGGGAATGTATAGAGCAGTAGATAGAGAAAGGTTCTAGTGTGTATAGTGATTATTGGAAGGCGTATGATAATTTAGGTCAACATGGGTATAACTCGCTGCGGATGCTTCATAGTATAAATATTGTTGATCCAGTAACTGGTGTTCACACCAATAATATAGAAGGCTAGTGGAGGCATGTTAAAGCGACATTACCAACGTATAATCGTCGAACCGATTTTGCGTTCTATTTGGCTATGTTTCTTTTTGATAGAGCGTGGTATGATAAAAAAAATACCAATTTTTAATAAATTTGTGGAAATTATAGAGGGATCACGTGGGAGGATTATTCTATAAACCTTAATTGGATATTTTGAGCTTTCTATTTTTCTAGGTTTTTCACGCCATTTAAAAAAAAATCCAAGATTGCGGTTTGCAGGAAGATACTGCAGCTTTTCCGAACATGTTACATGCATCGTGGCAGCTGTTGGGGAAGTTCGGGTCATTCTGGGTGTTTTCGAGATCATTAGATCATTCTTGCGTCGGAGATGCGCACCGTGCATCACGGCCCGTGATCGTAATATTGAACACCTGTTTTGAATACGATTGTTGTCTTTTTAAGGTTCCTTTTTCTTAGTTTTTTGCTGTATTAAGTATAATAAACATGTTTTCTCCTCTTATTTGTGTATGGTCTTCCTTGTGTTTTGTGTCATCCCTTACGTACCAGGAAAACATTTCCGACCATGTGCTGCTATGTAAAACTGGATCCGCGGGATATCCACTACACCCCCTTCCCCTTAAAATTTGTCCCAGTATTTCTAGGACATTCTATATATGCATATTTACTTATGATGTAGTATACTAAAGGAACTACTTTCAATGAATCGTTTTTAAATAGTTCCTATTCCAAGTTCTTTTACGGTGAGATTTTGTTAGTTTATAAATATTTAAAAAAAATGTGAGTGTGATCAAAAAGAATGGGATTTTTTTAGGTTATACAGGATTCGTATGCTTCAAATAATTTTAACCACCTTTTCTGTAATATTTCTTGAATAATATTTGGCTTATGTACTGATTTGGCTATTAAGTAAAATAACCAAAATGTACTATATGGATTATACTGTTATAATTTCCGATTTAAAGAATTATGCAATTTCTGGAACGCATGATATCCTTGGAATTTAAGAATTTAGGCAAAATAAAAAATTAAAATTATGTAAAAGTAGTAAGTAGGAAAAAACAGTTATGCATCTAATCGTTATAAAGATGCTACAGGTTATAAAAAAATTACAAATTTGATAGTATTATAAAAAAAAGTTGTGGCGAAAGACATATTTATTAATAACAATAAGAAGAAAAATAGTAAATTTGCAACATTGGCATAGTGAGATTTTCCGCAATTTAAGTTCATTGCATTTCAAATGTTATATTCTCTAAATATTTTCGAGATAAATTATTTAACAATGAAAACTATACTTATTATTTAATTCAATAACTAGTATATCCTTGATCACATCGAAAAACAAAACAAACTAACAAACACAAACAAAAAACTTTTCCTCAGATTTTCCTTTCATCGAGAATCTGTATTTAAAGGAGGTTTCACTTCTCTAAAATTCTAGCAAAAAAGAAATTTAGACGAAAAATACCTCCAACTGGGATTACACAAACTTCGAAAATCTTGTAGACATTTATATAGAGATGGTACTGTAAAATAATCTTAGATTGGCTTATCTTTAACCCTTTCCGGCGCAGTGTTACCACTTCGGCAGCACCTAATTTTAATTCCAAACTTACAGACGGCACCAATTATATCTTAGTAAAATTTTACTTTTACAATGACAGCTTAAGTTAGGGAATTCTTAATTTCTAAAAAAGTCTCTTGTAAATTCCGGTGTTAGTCAACAATTTCTCATTTTACGAACAGAATGTGTCTGCGCCGGAAAGGGTTAATGTAACGGAGTTAAATATTTTAAAATATTTATCTATTCTAAAGTGGCATTGCTTAAATTCCCAAAATATATATTCAGTAAGTACCCATAAATAATTCTTTTGCTATAAAGCAGGATGGTAAAATTTACAAAAAAATAAATAAATAAATAAATAAATAAATAAATAAAAATAAAAATTATGCGCGTAATTATAGTCGTTTGCACCTGGTGCACGTTTCTCGTATATGATGACCAATATAAAGATATATATATTTATTTACTTATGATGTAGTATACAAAAGGAGCTACTTTCAACGAATCGTTTTTAAATAGTTCCTACTCCAAGTTGTTTTATGCTCAGATTTTGTTACTTAATAAATATTTATAAACATTTTTTGTGAGTGTGGTTAAAAAGAATGGGATTTTTTTAGGTTATACAGAATTCGCATGCTTCAACTAATTTCAGACAATTTTACAACAATTTTCATAATATTTGGCTTGTGTACTAATTTGACTATTAAACTGTATTATTTGACTATATTCGAAATTTACTATATAGATTATTCTGGTATGATTTCTGATACTCAGAATTACATAATTTCTTGAATGTATGGTACCTTGGGCATTTAAGAGTTAAGGAAAAAAAACTATAATTATATAAAAGTAATAAGAAAAAAAATAGGTTACATATCTATAGCTAAAAATATGCTACAGGTTATAAGAAAAATTATAATATTATAAACAGTGGTGGCATAAAACATATATATGAATAATAATAATAATAATAAATAGTAAGCTTGCAACATTGGCTTAGCGTGATTTTCCACATTTTAAATCCATTTCATTTCAAATGCTATTAACACTAAATATTACCGAAATAAATTATTTAAGAATGTCAATTACACTTATTACTAAATTCAATAATTTATCCTTGATCACAGGGAAAAACAAAACAAGCAACCAAACACAAACAAGAACTTTTCCTCAGGATTTCCTTTAATCGATTAATCTATCTTAAAACGACTAAAATTCAAAATAAATTTTAAAGTTTCTCTTCTCTAAAATTCTAACAAAAAGAAATTTAGGCAGAAAATATCTCCAACTGGGATTACGCAAACTTCGAAAATCTTCAGACGTTTATACAGCGATGGTACTTTGAAAGAATGTTAGTTTGGCTTATCTTTCAAGTAATGTAGTTTAATATTTTAAAATATTTATCTCTTCTAAAGTGGCATCACTTAAATTTCATAAATGAATATTTAGTATGTAACCATAAATAATTATTTTGCTATAAAGCAGGATTATATATATATATATATATATATATATATATATATATATATATATATTTAAATCTTAATATTTGCGCATGTAGATATAGTCGGTTGCATCTGGTACATGTTTCTGGTGTACGTTAACCAATATAAAGATATATATATATGTGACGATTTAAGGAGAAACTCGAATTATTTCCACTGGTTAAAAAAAACACACAGTCATGGCAAGCGAGGGAAAAAACAAAATAAATAAATAAATGTAGAATATCCAATAATTACTCATTGTCTGCTGTAAGTTCATTTATTTAATCTGTAATCATGAGAAAGGGAAAAACTCCTTTTGCAAACATTCCATCATTATTTCAGCGAGCCGTCTCATCGAAGCAAAAACCCAAGAATATTTTTTTTTCAGCTCGAGACTTCCCCTTTTAAATCTAAAAAGAAAATTCTGGAACATTCTGTAACCTCAAACCATCATTCTTTTATGTAAACAGAATTCTTGTCCAGCTACGAGACTATTTTCCACAGACGATAAATTATTTTAAAAAAAATATTATTTAACCAATTTATAATCGACTCATAATTTCTTAGGCAGACGATTTTTATAAATGATTAATTTTAAGAGAAAAAGAAAAGAAATGAATTTATTAATATGCACACTATCAAAGGTTGACGTCGGAAAAATAAATAAATAGATAAAATAAAATAACGATATTTTTTGAAAGGTATGGGTTTGGAATAAATTTAATAAGACTTTCTTAAAAAGGGTTGATACAAACATAGAAAAATTAATTTTATTTGGAATATTAAGAAATAAAAATTTAATTAAGACTATTTTTAATTTAGAGCCATCTTTTTCAATTTACGCATACTGGAATAATGTTTTTTAAGGCAAATTAAGAATTTATATCGTCTGCATAAAGATTAACAGATTAGATCTAGAAACAAGATTTTAATTTAATAATTTGAAGTAAGTACGGGACATTATTATAAGAAAATTAAGATAGTATAAAGGTTAGTTTTGGCGAAAAATTTTTAAATTTGTAATATATATATTTATTTACTTATGATGTAATATATAAAAGGAAGTAATTTCAATTAATCGTTTATAAATAGTTCCTATTTCAAGTTGTTTTATGCTCAGATTTTGTTAGTTTATAATTATTTAACCCCTTAACTGGTTAATCCTTTTCCGTTCAATAAATTGAAAATAGCGGACTCACACCACTATTATTTAAATAAAATATTCGTAAAATTTAGTCTAATCATTAACTCCTTTCAATAGTAAGAAAATTTTCTTAAAAATAGTAATGGTGTCAAAAAACTTCAAATGATGAAATAAGAAAATTCGTCTTGCCTGAACGCCGTTCAGGTAAGCCAGTTAAGGGGTTGAAAACATTTTTGTGTGTGTGGTTAAAAAGAATGGGATTATTTTTATAGGTTAAACAGAAGTAGTATGCTTCAAATAAATTCAAGCATCCTTACTACAATATTTATTGAATAATAATTGGCTTACGAATGGCTATTACGTAAAATTACCGAAATTTACTATATGGATTATTCTGGTATGATTTCCGATTCTAAGAATTATGAAATTTCTGGAACGCACGGTATCCTTGGGCACTTAAGAACTAAGGCAAAATTAAAAATTAAAACTATGTAAAAGTAGTAAGTAGAAAAAAAAAGTTATACATCTTATCGTTATAAAGATGCTACAGGTTATAAAAAAATAAAAAAAATTATAATATTATACAGAAAAAATTGTGGCGAAAGACATTTTACTAATAATAATAAGAAAAAAAATAGTAAATTTGCTCCATTGGCTTAATGAGATTTTCCGGATTAAAGTTCATTACATTTCAAAGTTATATTCGGTAAATATTTTCAAGATAAATTATTTAACAATGAAAACTGTATTTATTTCTAAATTCAACAATTTATCCTTGATCGCATCGAAAAACAAAACAAGCTAACAAACACAAACAAAAATCCTTTCCTCAGATTTGCCTCTCATCGAGTAATCTGTCTTAACCCATTACCTACCACATTATGAATTCATGAAAACTTTACATTCTAAAGAATTTTATGTAAATTGTTTAAACTAAATTAAAAGATTTACATTATCATTTAATAAATTTTTGAAGGATTTTAGAAGTTTTGAAGGATTTCGAAGGATTAATTAAATTTGAATTTACAGAGATTTTGTGCAATATTTATAACACCCCCCTCCCTCAAATATATTATTTTAAATTGTTTTCTTTGTATTTTGTAGAATTATAAAATGTACAAATATAATGTTCTTACAATATAACTATAGAAATATTTCCGAATTGAAAAATCCCCATCCCCTTGCCTCAACGCAAAGAAAGCTTTAAAAAAAAAAAAAAAAAAAAAAAAAAAATTACCTTTTTGTGTGTGTGTGTAACCAATAATGCTTTTGGGCTAAAATAAAGTAATGTATCTGTAACCCATTTTAAACTGTATTACAGCTAATTGACGTATTAAAAGAATTTTATAATAAGTATTTTTTTATGGTACTTATAAGTACCGTCGACAGATAAAGGGTTAAAATGAAGTTTTATTTCTCTAAAACTCTACCAAAAAAGAAATTCCGAAAGAAAATACCTCCAACTGGGATTGCACGAATTTCGAAAATCTTCTAGACATTTATATAGAGATGGTACTTTAATATAATTTAAGACTGGTTTATCTTTAATAAAACGGAGTTTAATGTTATAAAATATTTATCTCTTCTAAAGTGCCATTGCTTAAGTTCCCCAAAAGTATATTCAGAAAGTAACCATAAATAATTCTTTTGCTAAAAAGCAGGATGTTAAAAGGGCATGGCCGGATAATCAATGAAAACATGCCTTTCAATCAAATTTCTTGATTTTTTTCCCATGTGTGACTACTTATCTGACAATGTATTTCACCTATTATTACCTTATAAATATTGATATTTTATGAGATAAAAATGTTTTTTCGATTTTTAAAAAACTTCATTTTCTCAAAAGCTATTGAACCGAATAAAATCCCATTAATTGAGTTTATATAGGCATCAAAGATGCATAACTGGAAATTTTTGTATAATTTTCTGATTGTAATAAATGTGTATAAAAGCGATTTAAAATTTTGCAAAAATAAAAATATCTTATAGTTGTCCGAAAATTACCATTTTCTTGTAAAAAGTTCCTCATATGTGCCCAAATATTATATGAAAATACCAAAAGTTTGCGTTGGGTACTACATATAAATATTTACAAAAATGAGTATAAAAATTGTTAAAATTCATTTAAAGGCGTTATTTGGGGCGGAGCTACTCATCTACGACACCTGAAGAATTTTCGGAATACACACTTACAAAATTGTCGTATTTTAAATCTTAATGAACACGTGGGCATCATTCTCATCACTGACGATACTGTTTCCATATAAAAATTCGTTATTGGTGTTGGATAAAACAGGGAAGAATATTTTCGGACAAGCAACTAAACTACATTCTTCGATATCGAAAAATAACGACAATGATCACAAACAATTTAAATTAAAATGTTTTTCCCCAGTTTTTCTACAGATAAATTAAAGTTAGTAGTTTCAAGCTTCATAACCCATCGGCATGCCCTATTTACCATCATGTGAAATGCGTAAGTAGTTGTTAATTGCCGCGATCAGAAACGGATTTACTGTAGTGAATGGTTTCTATTTGTTATGCTGTCATCTAAAAATGACAATCTCTAATATGATGTCGTGGAAGTTTTTTGGAAACAAAATTGTGGTTACCGAAAAAAAATGAAGTTTTTATTTTTATGTATAAGATAATTCAATACATTATCACGTATCAGCTGTTTTCTCCCATACATGTCGCTGTTCTTGAATGTGAAGCCTAAAGCACTGAGCACGACTATTTATGTATGCATATATGTTATAATATATTTGCAAAGAAATAGCTACGTCTTTACAATATTTTATTCTATTTGTATTTTTTCCACTGTGTTTTTGGGCCAAAATTTTTTTATGAAACAAAAAATTAAACTTAAAAAAAAAAAAAAAAAAAAAAAAAAAAAAAAATTATTTTATTTTTAAACATTAAAAGGTTCAAGATTATAGAAGTATACTTCTTAGTACAAAATATAATCCAATGTTGTCAGTATTATTTTTTATTTCTTTTAACTCAAATTATGTACCTTTCACTCATATTTATCAAGAAATAAAACAGCCACACAGAAATCTGCCACTAGTATAAACAAAAATTGCTAGTAGCGTATATATTGAATAAAAAGTTGTCTGTTACCACACATTATAGATAATATGCCAGAATTAAATGAACTCATTATGATTTAACCATAGCTATATAAAACCTGTATGGATTTTTGCGAAAAAAATAATAATAACGGTACTAGTTATTCTTATTATCCTTCGTTAAAAGTGGTGAAAATGTTTCAATAAAAATTATTATAATAACTGGCGTTACATTTCGATATCGAAGAATGTTAGTGTTTTCCTAGCAAAAATATTTTTCTCTACTGTTTCCGAAACAAAACATCAGTTTTCGATATCGAAACAGTATCGAAGTTTTGAAAATTATAGCCTATATGCTTAATGAAATCTAAAATACATCAATTGACACATTGTCTGTTGACATTGTTCCAGAAAGCCTTCGGATATCGAAGTGGAGTAGCTCCGCCCCAAATAACGCCTTTAAATGAATTAAAAAAATTTTATACATATTTTTGTAAATATTTATATCTAGTACCCAACTCAAACTTTTGGTATTTTCATATAATATTTGGGCACATATGAGGAACTTTTTACAAGAAAATTGTAATTTTCGGACACTTATAAGATATTATTTTTATCTTTCTAAAATTTTAAATCACTGTTTCGCACACTTATTACAATCAGAAAATTATACAAAAATTCCTAGTTATGCATTTTTTATGCCTATATAAACTCAATCAATTGCATTTAATTCGGTTCAATAGTTTTCGAAAAAAGAAAGTTTTTAAAAAACCGAAAAAACATTTTTATCTCATAAAATATCAATATTTATAAGGTGAAAATGGGCGAAATACATTGTCAGGAAAATTGCCACACATGGGGAAAAAATAAAAAAAATGATTGAAAGGCATGTTTCCAATGCTTATCCGGCTATGCCCTTTACAAAAAAGCTTAATTTTTATGCATGTAGTAATAGTAGGTTGCACCTGGTACATGCTTCTACTGCACTTAAATATATATTCAATTTATATATATACATATATATTCAATTTATATATATATACACTGCTCAAAACAATTAAAGAATATTGCAGTTTTAGGTGGATTTTGTATCTGGGAAACTTTTTAGCTGATTGATACATGGTCGACAGACATAGTAGGTTATATGAGAATAAATTACACATGTTTGGCTGAAAAAAATGCATTTTATTGCGCATTTGTGTACAAAAGGAAAAAAAACACAATTTGTGCATATGAGAAAAAAAGAATAAGAAAAGGTGTTTTCTTCAAAGAAAATCATTTTCAGTAGGGGGTATGGTTTCCACGGGCGGCCAGCAACGTTGAACACCTTTGAGGCATGGACTCAATGAGGCTATTAATGACGAGTTTGGGTATTCTGCCCCACTCTTCCAGAAGAGCTCTTTCCAGTTCTTGGAGAGTTTGTGGGGGTTGTTGGCGGCCAGAAACTCGTCTTCCTAGAGCGTCCCAAACGTGCTCGATTGGATTCATGTCTGGAGAACACGCTGGCCATTCCATTCGAACGATTCCTTCCTCGAAAAGGAAATCCTCCACCAGGTTTGCACGATGTGGCCTGCAGTTATCGTCCATTAAAATGAAGTTATCTCCGATTGCTGCAGCGTAAGGGACTACAATAGGTCTGAGGATCTCATCCCTATATCGGCGACCAGTCAGAGCTCCATCTCGAATGATGTAGAGGTCAGTGCGCCCGTCAATGGAGATGCCACCATACACCAACACTCCTCCACCGCCAAATCTGACACTTTCGTGCACGAACGCAGGATTATTCCTACTGCCATGGTCCCTCCAGATGAAAATACGCCTATTATCCGGATGCACAGAAAAACGGGACTCGTCAGAAAACAGAATATTGCTCCATTCATTTCTCCTCCAGTTGACATGCTCGGTTGCCCACTCCCTGCGGTCGCGACGATGCCTTGATGTTAATCTAACACATACCATCGGTCGGCAAGCATAGAGACCTACAGCATGGAGCCGGTTTCGGACAGTCTGAGTTGAAATCCTGGTGCCTGTAGCCGGGCGAAGGTGTTGTTGGAGAAGAGTAGCGTTCATGTTTCGGTGTCTCCGAGCTGTTAACGCTAAATACCGATCTTCATTGGGCGTTGTTGTCCGTCTACGACCTTGCCCAGGTCTTCGGCCTGCACATCCACTCTCCAAAAAACGGTCCTAGATCCTGGAAATGACACTTTGTGACACACCAATGGTTTGCGCTACTTCGGCTTGAGTTTGGCTCCCTTCTAACCTACCAACAATTCTCCAAGCTTCTGAATCTGTCAAATGACTTCGCTGAGACATCGTACTCATCGAAACAAAGCAATCACTGAATGCCGATCATCCTTGTCTTCATTCTCTTTTATCCAGTTGAAAGTCAAATTTCATTCGCTGCCGCTGAAGCGACGTTTTTGACGTCGAACTCAAAATTTGCATACTCCACAGTTTGAAAACCAGTAAAATTTGCATTTGTGATTCTCTTCTTCTATTTTCGGCAAAAAAAATTTCGTGTATATCTTTATTTTATATAAAACTTCAAATATCCTTTAATTGTTTTGAGCAGTGTATATATAATGTAGTATATAAAAAAAACAACTTTAGATGAATCGTTTTAAAATAGTTTCTATTCTGGATTTTTTACGCTCATATTTTGTTACTTTAGAAATATTTAAAAATAGATTTTTTTTGTATGTGGGATTAATTTTTTTTTAAATATTTGGAAAATTATTGTAACTTACAGGCTAAATAAAGGTATCTGTGACATATCTGAATCCTTGTGATGTCCGGATTTTATTCGTTTTCAGATTGATTCATGTTTAACCCCTTAATGGTCGCATTAAATTACGGTTTAAAAATTCAAATTCATTATTGCCGTCACTTTTTTGAAAAAAAAATTCTTCTTATTTAATGACAAGTAACATGAAACCAGAATAAAACAAATTATACTATTTTATGAAACTGGTGGGAATCAAACATTTTTTAATAAAAGCCGTGAAGCTTGCAGCATGTGAATGTCTCGGGCGCGACGATTAACACTAAAACAGTTGGGTATTTTACTAAAGTTTTATAAAAATTGTTTCGCACCAGATTTTTAATATTAAACTATTTAACTTTTTTATTAGTCTATTTTTATGCTGTATATATTTAACATATCTTATGAAGAAAATTCTGGTTCGAATCGACTCTTATCAGTCTAGCAGGGGTCATTTTGACACCTAATGGCGGTTCTTTTGTTAAGTGGTTAATGTCTAGAAACGGTACTTCTATTGCCACAATGAAAAAAAAAGTATTAAAAAAAAGCAAAAACTGTAATAATTTCGAAAACATGAGATACAGATATCAAACAAATTGCGTTTAAAAGTACATATGTTTTGCAATAGTAGCTTTTGTATATAACTGTATTCTTCTTTATATTTATGTAGAATTAAATCAAGGTGCACCTTTCATAGATTAAAATTTTATTTTAGAAAATAATAATAAACTGAACATGGATTAATATTGGGTACAAGCAATCTATACATTTTAAAAATCCAATTCTAAAATCTCTTTAATTTGCACTTTTATTACCCAGTAATTAAATAAAATAACGTTACTAATTGTAAATTTATTATATTGTTTAACAATTTAACTCTTTATTCAAATAGCAAAATAAACAAATAGTTACAAGAATTTATTCGTAGAATTTCCGTAATTGATTGTATTTTCTTGTAACAATTTCCATTCTAAAATACATTCTAAAGTCCTACTTCTCTATAACTGCAACTGTCACCTAATCTTTAGACTAAATGCATCTCACTCCGTAAATCTCACAAACTTTTGAAACTCTTCCTCGCATTTCTATTGAGATGGTGCTTTAAAATATTTTTAGATAGGCTTATAATGAGACGAGCGACAATTTGTATTCCGTTAACATTTATTTTTACTTGTGTGTAGGAAAAACAGTTCCAGAAGTGACTAACTGAATTAGTATTTTATATATATTAATTTATTGTAAAGCATTAAGAAATTAAAATATTTTTTACCCGTCAGTACACTCAATTTTATAAAAACAATCAAATTTTTTTCAAATAAATAAATAAATAAATGGATATTTTAAAATTTCTTGCCTTGTGCCTTCCATGACCAATGTCAAGAACAGGTGGATGAAGTAATATCCTTTTGTGTTCCCTAAGGGGGGAGGGGAATATGGCTCTAGACATAAAATTATACTTTGCGTGTTATAGCGCAAACAGAGTAGGGATTTTGAAGTCCCTTACACCACTATTTTTATAGAGTTAACTTCCTAAAAGTTACTTGTACAATTATTCTATTTATTAAAACGAAAACTGTATTCTTGACTTCTCAGTAAGTCAGCACTTCTGTCATAATTATTACAAATATGCTGAAATGTAATTAAGCGTTAAATTTGAAATGCGTAATTATTTTTATTTTATTTTATTTTATTTTTATTTTTTATTTTTTTTTAAACAGATAAGTATAGCAGTGTATTTCAAGAGCTTCCGTAGACATGTTTTAGTATTTAATTGTTTCAAAATGTGTAATTTCTAAAGTAACAGTTATACAAGTAATTTTCTTGTATGACAGTGCCATTCTTTATATTTATCCGGAATTAAATGAAGTTGCATCTTTCAAAGATGTAAATTTTAATTTACAAAATATTGATAAACTGAACATGGATTGACATTGGGTAAAAAGACAATCGATACTTTTATATATTAATCCAATACTGAAATCTCTTTTAATTATACTTTGATTACCCAGTAATTAAATAATATAAAGTTACTAAATGTAAATTTATTACATTATTTAACAGTTTAACATTGTTTTGAAAACTCTGAAATAAACAAATAGCAAAAAGAGTTTATTCCTAGCATTTTCCTAATTGATTGTATATTCTGGTAACAACTTCCATTCTGAAACACATTCTAAAATTCTACATCTCAAAAACTGCAACTGTCACCTATTCTTTAGATTGGGTGCATCTTACTCCGGTAAATCTCACAAACTTTTGAAACTCTTCCACGCATTTCTGTTGCGATGGTGCTTTAAAAGATTTTTAGATAGGCTTATAATGAGACGAGTGACATTTAGTATTCTATAAATATTTATCAGGGAATAGAGGAAATAGCGTTCTAGAAAAGGCTAAATCAATTAGTATTTTATAAATATTCATTTTGTTGTAAAGCCTTAACACTACATTGACGGCGAGGGGCCAATCTGGCCCCTACTAAGTTAATATATTTCGGTTCGAACCATAATTTTTTTTCTAAAATATGCGTAAAAAAATAAGGGCGAAAATGGTTAATTATAAAGGATTTAAATACTTTTAATAAAATTTCTGGTTTTAAATATTTTTTACAAAACTTGTGTAAAATTCCCCGTCTTTCTAGTGTTATAAAAATAAAATATTTTTAACCACTCAATACATGTGATGCTATAAAAGCTACACCAATCGTATTTTTCTTTGGAAAAAAATACAAATATTTTTAAATAACCTGCTTTGTACCTTTTAAGGTTAAGGCCAAAAAGGGGTTAATGAAGATTTTTGTGTGTGTGTGTGTGTGTATAGATTGGGGGAAGCGATATGGGAAATGAAATAAAATTATACCTCACATTCAATGGTGCGGACAGAGTGGGAGTTTTGAATCTCCATACACCACAATTTCCATACAGTTAACTTCGTAAAAAATACTCGCAGAATTATTTTGATTTAAGAAGATGAAAGAAAACTTTAAAAAAAAAATGGTATCCAGTGTCTTTTAGCTCCACCCTGGCTGTCACTGACATGAATGGAACAAATGTTTCATTTGCATACGTTTATACGCATATTTCTTACACAGGGATCTTGTCTATCCTCGAATTTCAAGACTAAGGAATTCTTCGTTACCAGAATTTTCTTTTACAAAATTTAATTTTAAGTAAGGCAAAATTTCGCATACGTGAACTAGATTTATTTATTATTTTTATTCCCCAGCAGCCAAACAATATTGGGACAATATTGGCTATATCTAGGAGCAATATTGGCACATTGGCGTATTATTGGCGTGAAATATTGCTCCAATATTGGGGTGTTTACATTTTGACCTTATTTAGTCAACATTTGCTGCCAATATTATGCCAATATTGGGGTTTCATTGGAAATATTGCGTATAAAACGCCAATATTGGTTAAATATTGGGGTTTCATCAGAAATATTTCCAATGTAACGCCAACATTTGTACAATATCGGGAATACATTGGAAATATTTCCAATGTAACACCAATATTTGTACAATATTGGGAATTTATTGGAAATATCTCCAATGAAATGTGAATATTTAACCAATATTGGTGTTTTATTTGCAATATTTCCAATAAATGAAATATGGGTGCAACGTTGGACCAATATTGGTTTGCTACTAGGATTATTATTATTATTATTATTATTATTATTATTTTGAAAAAGGAGAAGAATATTAGTAGCAACCTGGAGAACTAACGATACATACGAACACTGTTAGAGTATGACATATACTATAATTTTAATGTAAGAGTAAGGTAAAAACTACCTGTAAAAGTTGATGAATGGTTATAAAATGGCATCAATTTCGATTTTGTGAAATAATTCATATTTTAAAGACTGGACCAAATCGTTTGCATATTTTCTAGAAAAAAATTGTATTTTTTACAAAAACAGATCTTGAAATAAATATGAAATAACATGATTATTTTTCTCGAAGAACTAACACTGATGCAATTCCAGTAGATTCTGTTTTAATAGCTTTTAGCCAAAAAATAATTAGTGACAAAACTGGATGAGATTTATCATTACTAAGCGCATGTGCTAACGCTAGAAATGTAGGTACGTGTGCTGACGGATTAAAGTTATTGAAACCCTTCGGAACAAGCGACTTTTACGGCATTCTTACCATTTATCACAGTTTTTTTAAACAGAAATTGTTGCCAAATTAAATCGTGAAATATTTGAATTAAATAATTGAAAATTTACAATATAAATTTTCTTGTGATAATAATCGGGATTTCTGGTCACCTTACGAGGCACGTATATCGGTCGTTCGTCCCCAAGAGTTTAACAAATAAGGTTATCTGAGCAAAGTATGCTCGTAGGTTTTCGGGCCAGTTAGCTTAAATGGTAGAAAATTGGCCGTGTAAACCAAGGATCCGACCGAAATCATACCAAACAAACAATAATACAATAATACAAACCGAAATCATAAACACTTTTAAATTTTCCAGGGTTCGCGCAGTTCTACCACTAAATTTTAAGATTATTTTCGAGCTGTTTCACTGCAGAAAAATATCGTAAAATCTAAGAATGACGGTGGGTATTACGAATGTTGTGGTTTAAAAATTAAATGTAAATTTTCTTATTTTTAATAGTGGTGCCAGAGTCCTTGGAAATTCCAAGGAGTGTGCGAACCTTGATTTTCTTGGAAAATGTTAAAAAGCAAAGCGTTTAAAGTGTTCAAAATTTTCAATAACACCTTGAACTTTGTTTAAAGAGGCAAAATACTTTTACACTTTTAAACAATCATTTTTCGGATTTGGATTAATTTAGTTCTGTACAGGCCACTGATTTTCAATTCTAACTTACGTCACTTTTTCAAAACAAAAATATTTTCTAGTCGCTGTGGCAGGATGTACAAGAAAAATACACAACAAAATCTATTTCTTTAATTACTGTTGCAAACAAAATATAAAAATAATTGCATACAGCAATCGTGTTTATTCAGAAAATTTCATTTTTTTTCGACAGTATACAAAAATCGCTATTAAAAATATGCATTAATTCTTGAGTTAAAATCAAATAAATACGTTTAATAGAACTGCAGGCACATATATATTGAAAGTTTAAAATGCATCTTCTACAATTAATTACAATGTGCGCGCAGTGTTACTTTCTGACTATACAAGCTACAGCTCAGGAAAAAAAAATATGTAACGAAATATATATATATATATATGTACATTTAGTCTTCGTGCTATAAACAACAACAACAAAAAAAAAAAGAGAGAGAGAGAGAGAACTCATATTTTTTCGGTTATTAATATTTACTTTCTTCTATCTTCAATAGAAGAAAGTATTGTAATCAAAATTTTTTTCGACTTCCGTTTTTCGACGGAATTACACGTTTTAGGGGTTTGAGATTCCAAAAAACCTGTTTTTACAAAATGTCTGTCTGTCCGTGTGTCTGTGTGTATTTCTACCATTCTATCATCAAAAAGTGTATAAAGTTATACATAGAAATGAACCAAATTTTCTGTGAATGTTTCTGGCTATGGCAAGCAGGTCCTCCTTTAGTTTTGAAATATTCCGCCGGAAGGGCGCGCTGCAATCGCGATTTTTGTGCCAGCAGTTGAAATTGTGTTTAAAGGTAGGATACTCGCTTTAGAACCAGACTATTTTTTAATAGAATTTGTTGTGTTTATGTTCTACTGCAAATCACAACCAGGACTGCAAAAATCATGGTATATCACAGGGGTGAACATGTACAATTCTGTTTATTAATGGTAGTTGCTCATAGGAGTTTTCAACTGTGCTATTTTTTAAATTCAAGTAAATTTTAGCATATTATTTAGCACACATAAAAAACTATAGGTAATAAACAGGTCATTACAAAAAAAAAAAGGATATTATTTTAGATTAACAATGGTAAATGTAGAAATTCAATTTTCAAATGCGTTTTCTGAATTGTTTACTTGCGTAATATCTTTCTCTTACATGTTTAAAGTTTTGTGACAGTATTCTGAATAGATTGGAAAGTGTTGTATAATTTAAGCTGGAAGCATCCTTTTCTGTTTTGTTTTATAAATATTCAGAGGGATGCATCAACGTAACATGATTGTCACTGAAGATTACTTTTGTATTCTTTTAACCCCTTGGGGACGAGCGACACGAATACATGCCGCAAATAGGCTTAAGAATACGTACTTATCGCCACCAGTAAAATTATACTGTAAATTCTGCCTTACTTAATCGGAGCATTTTCTCGATTTAAGAAGACACAAATTTCTGAATTTTTAAACCGGTGACAAAACATTAAAAATTTCGTAAAATGCTCCCGTCGCGAATGGGTTAAACCACTATTAAAAGAAAAAAATAGTATAATTCCCTTGCACATGAAATCAAAATGTATCTGAGAGATTTTTCTTTTAAGAAACCAGTGAAAGATAATCACTAGATAATAATATGTGATATAATAATCATCTTGCTATCAATATTTCATATTTTCCAACAACTTTCTTTTTTTGTGTCCCCGGGAAAAATTTATAGAAAATTTTATCATTTCAAATCAAAGTAACCTGCCGAATAACCCTTTGGGGACATCCCGCAAACAAGCTTTAGAATCCTTGTTTGTTCCCACCGATAAAATTATACTGTAAAATTTGCCTTATTTAATCGGAGCATATTCTCGATTTGGTGAGGCACAGATATTTGCTTTTAAAAACCGGTGACAGAACATTAAAAATTTCGTAAAAGGGCTTCCGTCCCGATGGGGTTAAATAAGTCAAAAATTTCTATAAAATTTTTCCAGGCCAAAATAGCAGAAGAGGTTGGCAGCTATGTCAATTTGTGATTATAAGCATTCTAATATATATTATAAAGGTCAAACATACCTGTGCGTAACGCGTACGTCATTTTGCGAATGGCAACACTTTCACATGCAATTTCAGTTTTGCAATTTTCGGTATTGCAAATCTTATGCTTTTAAACATCGCACATTTCCAATTTTTACACCATCGTATAAAGAAAAAAATGTACTTTTAAATGCAATTTGTTTGAAAGCTGTATCTCAATTTAATTTTTACACATTAATTTTTTTATAGCTTTTAGTACGAATTTCGTATATGTGGCAACAGATATACGCTATTTTCTCTCAATGAAATGTGCGCATGTAAACTTTGAGAAGGTGAAAATTATGACGGGTTTAGATTTCACATGAAATTCTAAGATCGTGTCAATTTGAAATATTTTTTTTCATACGCATTTATATCAAACATAAGAGCCTCAAGATAACTTCATCATAAAAACTGAACTTTATTATATTTTGCTGATTTCATATGCGATTAAAGTTTAATTTTAATAATTTGGACAACTGAATTTTATAGAAATAGTATTTTTTTTTTTTTTTTAGCTTTAAATAATATTTGTTTGAGAGTTAGACTGGCCATTGTAAGATTCATTTTTTACTGTAGCTAATTTTGTAGGATGTTTCTTATAAATCAATGAAGCTGTTCCTTCTTAAACATTTTCTTTCGTCGAAATTCGACGGGTTCCATCTTGAATTTTAAAAGACCGTTTAAAAAAATAATACGGTAACCGGAAATATTAAATTATGTAATTGATATTTAATTTTACCTTTGTTGAAGCTAGTGAATGGCACTATCTCGTGATTATCATTTCATGATACAATCTTACCATTGAAGGTTGATTTCACAGAGTAGTAACAGAGAATCAACTTTCATACACTGTAATGGCAACTTGTTTAACATGGGGTTACGCATAGACAGTAGCGAGACGAACGGGTGGCTCTGAAACTACGATCATAACATAAGAGAGGTTGCTAATTCGGCGAAACATCTCTTCCTTGGCGACAAATGATAAAAGAAAAAAGAAAAAAAAATACAGCGAGGGCTTGCTGCTTCTTGTTTTGAAATTTATGAAAGAATTATTTTAATATGAAATAACTTTGACGTATTCGTTTTGCAAAAAATACATGTGTCTCTTCGTAACATAACGACCTAATATTTTAAACTTGAAAATTCAAGAATAATAACAGTAATAATTACGAATCAATATAAGCGCGGAAATCTAAGATCAAGTAACATAAGCACGTGAGCAAAGATAATCAAATCAGCATTCAGTAAGAAGCGCCAAACCAGAATAGGCTTACAATTAAATAGAAATCACGAGGATAAAAATCGACAACGCGATGGTTTAGTTTTTAAGTCATCCACTGAGGGCGTTCTTTTCCAGTCGAGTTGAGGCTCTGTTACGTACTATGTGGTTGATTTCATATAACGATGAGAAAAATTAAAGTTCGTAGGGTTGGTAAATCTTTATTAACCCATTAGTACCTAGCGTCCCTTTATAGGGACGCTTCAAAAGGTACATTCAGCACTGTTTTTGACACTGCTAAATAAGAAAAGCAATAATTATTTCATTTAAATGATGCATTTTCGTGATTAATGAATTAAACTTAAATCTTCTAAAAATAGTGGTGCCAACCAAATAAAATTTACGCAAAAGATGCTGGGCATGAATGGGTTAAACGCATCCCTATTTTTCCCGTATATCATAGAAGTAACGTGTTTTTGACAATCATGATTTTCCAGGAAGCACGTAAGGGCATCCATACTCCTACCATAATTTATTATTGTGCCTTGCAAAATGTTATTACAAATTTTGCATTATTTAATCCGAGCTTTTTCCTGATTCAATTTGTCAAAATTTTCGTTTTGAAAAACCGGTGATAAACTATTGAAAATTTTGTAAAAGTCATGAAAAAATAAAAATTATTTGAAAGTTTATTTAAAATTTTTTGATCTGATTAAGTGATGTTAATCTGCGGTTAACTCAGCAATGGTCGTACTTATCCAGGATGAATGCGATTAAGTCTTTGTCAATAATGATAAAAAAAAAATCGTAATTTCATACAAGCGTTGCATTACTCATAAATTCTGCACTAAAATAATTTGAAGATTATTTTTGAAATTGGGGGGGGGGAGGACTGTGGACACCCTAGTATGTCATGCCCGTGTAACTCCGAATTAAAAAGTGACTAAATATTATAATAATATTTTTAACTGTCTTAACATTTCACTTAAATCCCTTGAACGACTTCAGGAACATTTTTAATATCACTGAATCATACTCAAGTTTTATTTTTTTTTTCAATAAAACCTATTTCCTGAACGCTTTGATGCATAATTGGCTTATGTCATTGGAGAATATTTGTCTGTTTTTGTTCGAATCCTTCAAATAAACCCATTCAGAGACAAAACAGATAGAATATTTTCATTTTTTTTACCTAAACTTAATTTATTAATGCAGATTCTAATATATAATAATCGTTTTATTTTATTTTTTTTAATAATTCTAAATTTTTCATAGAAAAATAGTGTTAGATAAGAAAGTTATTTAAAAGTGCATGTTTATTTTGACCGATGTATCAATGCTACATCGGTCTAATCAGTGGCTAATTACATTACAACATTTTAAAATAATAATATATTAAATACAACATTTTGTTTACAGAATTTGTAATAACCAGAAAACTTTAACAAATAAATTAAATTTTAAGGTACTTTACATGTGGATATTAATCACACGTTAAAGAAATTCAGCCTACATTGGCAACATCTAAGCATATTAAGGTAAAACCTCTAAATAACGGACACCTTGGGAGCGAGGAAATTATCCACTATTCAGAGGTGTCCGCTATTGGGAAAACCTCAGCGATAGAAAAATTGCTAATGAATGCTTAATGCTTCATTAATTAATTTTTACATGTCTTAAAACCTCTATTATATGATTAACCAGTAATTAAAATAATTTTTAAAGCAATAAAACTGAAATAAAATTGGGCATACCTTTATCCACTGTTTATTACATTCTTACAAAAAAAAGTTTGCTTTTACTTTCGATTACATATTTGTTTTTAAAGTGAAATTTTAACTCTGTCAGTAGTTTTAAACCTTTTGAATCATCTTTAAAGAATGTATAAGTTTTTAATGTATTTTCTGCTTCTTAAAAGTTTGCAATCTCAAATCATCCGAGAGAGGGGGAGGTGCGATCATAGATAAATATAGGGGGAGAAAGGATTTTCCCCAGCTCATCCCCACATTTATCTTTAATCAAAAAATTTGTGAGACATTTCCGTGATAAATTTAGAGGTTTTATATTTCTTTTTCCTCGTTAAAAAATAATTTTACATTCTTTTTAGCCAAAATTACTGTCCGCTATTCGGAGGTTAAACATACAAAAGTTTAAGTTTTGGGAGTGGGGATTTGAAAACTGTCCGTTAAATAGATGTGTCCGCTATTCGGGAGTGTTCGTTATGGAGGTTTTACTGTATTAAGTGGTTGGTATGTAGCTTTGAAAACATAGCTTTGTAGCGTTGAATTCTTTTAAAATATTCCTCTTTTACTTTTTTTTTATGTCAATTCACATTTTACAGAAATAGAAGCACTTACTCTTGAAATGCCTATCTCTTTGAAATTCAACTAATTATGCTATTGTAATATTGAATTCACCATAGCATTTCAAAGAAAAATTATTTGAAAACAAAATATGGAAATTTGCTGCATATTTTACCAAAGTAAAAGGCAAATTTTGAAAAAAAGATTCCAGTTGAATCCAGTTGATTTTTGATTAAAATGAGGTTGGACACATATTCATAGCACTTGCTATAATTATAAATACAAATATTTTTTCTAAAAATTTCTAAAAGTGTTGTCTAAATTTTCTATCTGATATCCGTTTTTTATCTGTTACTTGAATTTGTCAATCTCCAAATATTAGTAACTTGTATTTGCGTTTTTGCTTTATATAATAATGTCAGTCAAAGAATTCAAACTTAATTAATCAGAAATTTAATAATTGAGAAAAAAATGGTGCAATTTACACACAAGTAATTTCTATCAGTGATCTCTGCTTTCTTTTTACAGACACTTGTAACAGCACTGACTCATTGCTTTGGAATACGAATGGTAAATTATTTACCTAATATTCACTTGCAACCGTTTATATGTTTATCCATTTTAAATTGAAAAAAATATGAATTTCTGTCCTTTAACAATGCAGTTCTTTTCTGTAGTTAAATATTGCTATCTCTGCAGCATGCATGCATTAGTTTGGCCTTCCCTGCTTGAGAGTATATCCATTAAAAAGGATTTTTTTAGGTGACGCTACTCTTGACTTTGCTCCCTAAAAATGTAAACGAAGCATTAGTTACAACGCTTAGTCCAACTCATTTGTCCTATTTATTTATCTGTCCTAGGTAATGAAATTAAAATGTGTCCCTGAATTAATATAATGAATTTAAAATATTTTTCATTCATGCCTGGTATATCGCGTATTACAAAATAAATCTTTTTAATTCTGTTTTCGCAAACTTGCTCTTCCAAAAATAAGATTTCGATACTTTAAATTACATTATAAACATCTAAAAACACACTGGACTTCTATTCATGTGTAGCAATGCACTTGTTCATTGCAGCCTCCAGTGAAAGTGCTTTTTTAATATATATATATATATATATATATATATATACGGACACGCTTGTTGATTTGTGCACTATCACGATACAGAAAAATGTTTTAACATTTACTGTTCCGAGTTTATATAAAATAATTGTATTGAGATGGTTGATGTGGAAGAGTGAAGCATCGTCTTAGATGCCTATATGCTCAACTTCAGAACCGTAACTGTTATATTAATATATTTTTGGATGGATAGTTGAAAGGTCGTGTGTGGCTGTAAAAAGCTGATTTTGAACTTGCGGTTTCAGATTTCTGATAGTGGATGAGGTGTTGCTCCTATTGTTTTGACAGTGAATCACAGTGATGTAACCACGCTTCATCCACTGTCGCAAACGAAGTCCCATAAGCTCCAAACCAAGCTTTCACCCTTACCCCCTTAAAAAATAAACTTTAAAAACTTACTTTCTCCCTCCAAAAATACGTTAAGGGGACAGTGGATCTTTATTTGAGCAAAATCGTCTCAAGAAAGGTCTATTTGTGTGTATTATTATAGTACCAAAACAGATTTTTCTTATTAAACTATCATTTATAAAAGTTTAAAGAAATAACTAATAAAGATAAGCGTATTTTATATATTTTAAATCTGTTTTTCTCCAAAGGAATTCGACAGTTTTTATAGATTTTTGAAATGCTCCTTGCGACGTAATTTTGGATCAATATTTATATATTTCATAATGAAGTATCCTGATAATGTTAAGAAAGAAATTGTGTAAGCTTTTTAAAATTCTTCTTTATGAAGATAGTCAAATTTGATTTTTTACTAATTAAAAGGCGAAAATTCGGTGAAAATCGATTTGGAATTTAGAAAAAACTCTATAAAATATTAAGTATTCAAGAGATTAAAAAAAAGCTTACATAAATTTGTTTGTAATAGAGTTTTAATTGATAAAAATTCAAAAGTTATAAAATATCTCAGAAGTAAAGACACGAGGAGCATTTTAAAATTTCGTTAAAAAATTTAATTTTTTTTAAATTAAAAAAAAACAACCAACAGCCACCATCTTCTGATTTCGTCGTCAGTTACCGTAACCGTAATTGGAAACTACTATACTATGTTCCTACTTCTGTTAAAATGTAACACTATTGATAATTCAGGCCTTGGAGTAATCTTTTTTTTTTTTTTTTTTTTTTTTGTTCGTCTCTAATTTTGTTCTCGTAGTTAAAAAATGAAATTGTAATAAAAAAAGCCATAAAAAGTCTGGCTTCAACATTTAACCACTTGAGAGACACGCTTAAGTATAATTAAAATTCGCACCAGAGACTTTTATTTAGTAAGCTTTACTTTTAAATATATGATCGTTGATTCACGGATGATTCCTTTTTTCCCTTTAATTTTACTTTCCAAAACTTGTTCAAAACAAGAAACTTTTTGCGTAACAAGAAAAATATACTACACAATGTATTTATTCAAAAACAGTGGTACCAACCGAATATAAAAATAGTTGCCTGTGTCAGCCCTATAAATAGAACTTCGGTCTCTGAATTACGCAAGGAAATTCGCGAATTGTTCTAATTATAAAGTTTCGTACGTAAGGTTTGTACGCGTCAAGCAATTTAAGATATTTCCGCTCCATGTGCATCTTAAAGTACTGATGGCTATATCAGAAAATTCCTTTTTTTTCATTAAGTATGGCAAAAATTACTTTACAAAAAATCTCATAAAACGTGCTTGAAAATCCTTGAATCGTACGAACACTGTATATTCCTTGATTTTTTTTAATGAACACCAAGTTATAATAAGTTAACACAAGTTAATTAGTTCTGTTTTAATTAATTTACCGATTGAATAATCGTTTTAAAAATTAATCTAATATGATTTCGTATGCAGCATTTTCTGCATTTCCAAGTATTGACCTTCTATGTAATCTGTTAAGCTGAACCAAAGTATCAGTCCAGATTCTGTGATCGTTGAGGATATTTGGGTGAAATAGTCCTCCAGCATTCGTCCGATATTTCTCAGATCGAAGAGCTCAGCCAATACAACACTGGTTTGAATCCTGGTCCGGACTTTTTACCCACACTTGGAAAATTTACATCTGTTAGAACACTAATATTTAATCACATTAAGTAAATGAGCAAACAAAAATGACTGAATGTAAACTTAATATTTATTTCAATACTTTATTCTTTATATATTCAATTCAGAGGAAACAAAGACGCCTTTGAGAGATTTAATTTAATTTAATACACTTTCTTCGAGCAACTGTAATTCAGATTCAACTTTAAAACTGCACTTTTCTAAAGCTGTAACTCCTTCTACAACTGAAATTATTTTGAAAGAAATCTCGAAACGATATTTCAAAAACTTAAAAAAATATTTTTGACATTTCTGCTGCGTTTATAATTAGATTTATAATTGGTTTACCGTAAGGTAGATTCCGCTCACTATCTCATGCGTATTGTACATTTCCATCGTATGTCCCTTATGAAACTGGAAACTTTTACTTTTAAATGCAAAAGAAAAAGACAACGGAATTAATACTCATGAATATAAAGTATATAAATATACAGGGTGTCTATAAAAAAACTCCAGGGTTTTAAAAATTCATATCTCACTAACTATAAAAGATAGCAAAATTTAGTTGATTTCTCTGAAAAGAGTAGCTCAAAAAGTTTTACTCATATGAATTGGGAATGTTTGCATCAACTGTTGGCGGCGCTGCAGGGCGTTGACCTTGAAATGATGGCGACTCCGCAACAAAAGGCTCAATGTGTTATTTGGCTCATAGAAACGATAGAAATTTCTTCTGGGGGCATATCAAGAATCTTGTGTATGCAGAGAAAATTCGTGATGTTCAACATCTCAGGGAGCGAATAGTCAATTGTGTGGCAACCATCCCCCCAAACATGCACGCCAGGACATGGGAAGAGGTAGAATACCGTTTAGACGTCTGCCGTGCCACTAACGGGGCTCATATAGAACTTTACTAAGTGTTAATTTTTTTTTTAATGTAAGCTTCTCAGTCATGTATAAAAAATGTATGTAGGTTTTTTATTTCATTAAAATATTTTGCCTCAAAACCCCGGAGTTCTTTTATAGACACCCTGTATATCATTTTGGCTACCACGCGATTTATTGAATAACAGTAAATTCTTACAAAAATGATTGCTTTATTTAATTACTTAAATTGTGCTATTATATAAATAAAATATTTCTGTGTAAAATTATTTGTTAGGAAAAATCGGGAGATTTTAAACTGTGATAGCATACCATTATATACGTGAGGATATTATAAAGTTTCAATGAAAGACGAATATTTTCAAGGCTCTCTCGCACAACTTTTTCAAAACAAAAATATTTTACAAACGTTTTCAGAACATTTGCAAGTGAAATATACTGCGAATTGTTTTTTTAATAGTGGCGCAAGAAAATATAAAAACAATCGCCTGAATTGAGTTTGAAACGATAAAAACCAAAACGATAAATTGAAACGATGAAACCCTCACGCAGGGGTACAAAATTCTAGGCACCAGAAGGCACCCTCTCACCCCTGAATTAATTTCGCTTTGTATTGTTTAATATTTTACATAAATGTTTATTATTCCATATAATATAGCTCGAATGATATTAAATTTTAACCAAGAAAACTTTTAAATTTTTGTGGTGACTTGACTACCCACTGACGCCTAGATTTTTGTTCAAATACCCCACGTACATTCATATGTTCATCTATCACGTACGTTATTCTTATTATAAAACTTTTTGCAGTTCTCCCGTTCCTAGATTGCTTTCCTTTTTCTTTTTTATTCCTTTTTTTTTCTTTTTACTTACAAAATGTTTTTATTTTTCAAATGTTGTAAACAATAAAATTTTTGGGGATTAAGAATTGAATTAAGTTTGCTGTGTTACAAATACGATAAAAATAATTGAAAATGTCACTTCTATATGCATAGAAAATGCGATTTTGTGTAACGTTTCACATGATTAAAAAAAAGCAGCTATAACTTAACTAGATTGAATATTAACAGAGAACAATATACAAAAAATATTGCCCAGTTAACCCGTTAGTGCCTAGCGTCCCATTTTTGGGACAGTTTTAAAAAATTCAAGTAAGCGCATTTCACACCAGTAAAAATGAATATAAATAAACACGTTCTTTCTCGATACAAAGTCCTCGATAAATTAAGATAAAAATTAATCTTGCTTTAAAAATGGTGGAAAATGCAAAATTTGAATATTAACGAAGAAAATAATTCAGGCACTAATGGGTTAAACTGATGTCATTGAGCTAACAGGTTACGCATACTATTTGTATATAACAGCCTTATATTTTCAAGGATTAATGCCGTTCGAAAAAAAATAAGCGGAAAATAGTTCCCCTCATTTCCCTTTTTTATACTTAATCATTCAACCTCCTAAACTAATCAGGGATATGCTTTATCATATAAAAATCCTACATCCAAAATTCGAAGCAAATCGGATAATTTATCATAAAAGCTGATTTATATAATGTAACAGGAGTTATCACCCTCCTTTATTTTTAACTATTAACCTTTCAAAACTATTCAGAGATTCGCCTTATCAGAAAGAACACACACCCAAATTTTAAAGCAAATCGGATAATTTCGCATGAAAAAATATTTATCAAATTTAAGGAGTAGAGGGTAATTTCCCGCATCCCCTTTATATTTAACTAAAGAACCCCACAACAAATTAAGGAAGCATCTTATCACTATGAACCTGTATCCAAAAATTACACCAAATCGGTTAATTCTCCAAGAAAAATCATTTATCTAAATTAATAGGGTTAGTCCCACCGATCCCCCATTTATACTTATCATATCAATTCCCCCAAAAATTCAGGGAAGCTCCTTATCACAATGAACTTATATTCACAATTTAAAGCAAATCATTATGCATGAAAAACTCATTAACATAAATTAAGGGGGGGGGGGTATTACCTCCCATTTTCCCTCTCTCTTAGTCTTATCCAATGAACTCGCAAAACTAATCATGGAAGTGCCCGCTTCAGAAAGATCCTATGCCTAAAATATGAATGAAGTCAGATAATTCTGCATGAAAAACCTATTTATTTAAATTACAGTCGGGGGATTAGTCCCCCGTTTGCCCTCTTTATGCTTATCCAATGAGCTGCCAAAACTAATCATGACAGTGCCCTCTTGAAAATGATGCTATGTGTAAAAACTGAATGAAATCTAATAATTATTCATGAAAAACTCATCTAACTAAATTAAGGGTAGGGCATTATCATCCCGTTTCCCCTCTTTATATTTAGTCAATGAACTCCCAAAACTAATAATGGTGGGGCGCTCATCAGAATCATCATATGTCTAAAATTCAATGAAATCTGATAAATCTGCATGAAAAACCCATTTATCGAATTTAAGGATGGGGGATTATACCCCTCTCTATCTTTATACTTATCCAATGAACTCCAAAAATAATTCATGACTGTGCCCGCATCAGAATGATCCTATGTCTAAAATTCAAATGAAGCTGATAAATCTACATGAAAAACACATTTACCTAAATTAAGGTTGGGGGATTAGCTCCCGTCTTCATCTTTTTACTTATCGGATAAACTCCAAAAACTAATAATCATGGTTGTGCCCTCATTAGAATGATACTATGTCTAAACTTTGCATGAGATCTGATAAATCTGTTTGAAATATCCATTTATCGAAATTAAGAGTGGAAGATTAGCTCCTGTTCGAATCTTTATACTTATCTAATGAACTTCCAAAACTAATCATGGCGGTCCCTCGTTAGAATAACCCTATGTCTAAAATTTGCATGAGATCTGATAAATCTGCATGAAATATCCATTTATCGAAATTAAGAGTGGAAGATTAGCTCCCGTCCCCATCTTTATATTCCAATGAACTTCCAAACCAAATCATGCTGGTGCCATCATCAGAATGATCCTATGTCTAAAATTTTAATGAAATCTGATAAACTTACATGAAAAACCCTTTTATCGAAATTAAGCTTTCCGAATTATCCCCCCTCTCCTCTTCTTTATGCCCATCCAATGAACACCTAATACTATTAACGAAGGCGCCTCATCAGAATGATCCTATATCTAAATTTTTGAACGAAAACTGATAATTCTGGATCAAAAACCCATAAATTAAAGGGATGGGCTCCTGTTCCGAATGAACTCCCAAAACTAATCAGGAAAGCGCCTTTTCAGAATATATTTTTATTCGATATTTCAAGTAAATCAGAAAATTTTATCATGAGTTATCGCGTTAAGTACGTAGCACATACTTATAGAACGGGCGGTCACCGTCTTTGATAGCCTGTGAGATAAAAGGATTTAATATTGGAGAAAAAATCGATCTAAAAATTAATCTTATATTATACGTTCTTAAACTGTCGTTTTATAACGCAATATAATTTATAATGTAAACCAGAGGTGCACAACCTTTGGCCCGCGGGCCACAATGATACCACTATTTTTATGCAGAATAATTTACCATTTAGTAATGACAGAAACTTTGCTATTACAGAAAAGAAACTACACTTTTCAAATATTCTGTTGGCAAACGATTTTCTAGTAAAAAGGTTGTGCATGACTGATGTAAACCAAAAGTTTAAATCAAATATGTAAATGTTTTTATTGTAAACCAACGTGAGTAAAGTCACTCTTTTTTATTTTATTCAATAATTTGCAGAATATTTTAAACTAAAAGAAACAAAAACGAGAGTTTCTGCGAATTTCTTTATCTGGCAAACCTTTCTTAAAATAAATTAAAATTAAAATTAATTAAATTTCTTTTCCTCTGTGCTTATGATTGCCAATGTATGCTGGACGAAACTGCCTTCAAAGTAGAACTTTCAAGAGCGTTGAGACATATAAACTGAGACAGTGTATAAAAAAGTTTAACCCATTCGTGCAAAGCACCTTTTGCGTAAATTTTATTTGGTTGGCACCGCTATTTTTAGAAGATTTAAGTTTAGTTCATTAATCACGAAAATGCATCATTTAAATAAAATAATTATTGTTTTTCTTTTTTACCGGTGTCAAGAACAGTGCTGAATGCACCTTTTGATGCGTCCCTAAAAAGGGACACTAGGCACTAATGGGTTAAATTGCCTCATCGTGAAACAAATGACATTTAGCGATAATTTTAATTTAACTAAGTTAAATAATATTTATGGAGTAATGATTAAAAATGTTTAACCACTTAATTGTTTAATATTTTTGAAGAAAGATTTTTAAAAATGCTGTATTTTAGCTCTTTTGCAGAATTTTTAATATTTTATCACCGGATTTTCAAAAGAGATTTTTTTTCTTAATTGAATCAGAAAAAAACCGGATTAAATAATGCAAAATTTACAATAAAAATTTATTGGTGAGAATATTAAATCAAATTTGGAGTATGGATACCATTACGTAGTACAGGTAAATCGTAATAAATCAAAAATGTTGCTTGTGTGACGTTCGGAAAAAAAGGGAAATGTTTAACCCATTCGTGCCCAGCATCTTTTGCGTAAATTTTATTTGGTTGGCACCACTATTTTTAGAAGATTTAAGTTTAATCCATTAATCATGAAAATGCAACATTTAAATAAAATAATTATTGCTTTTCTTTTTTACCGGTGTCAAAAACAGTGCTGAATGCACCTTTTGAAGCGTCCCTAAAAAGGGACGCTAGGCACTAATGGGTTAATATCCTTTTTTAAGCAAACTGATTGAATAATACAAATTTAAGAGATTAATGACAAACATTTTATTCAATCACGGCTGCCACAGGCAAATGTTTTTAGGTGCGTTCGTAGTTATCTAAACATCTTGTAGATATCGTCTGATCCGTTTTTTTAGTCCGCATATAACAGCACAAAAACTATCCAATCGAATGTTTGGAAATTTAAAATATGTATTTATTGCATACTTTTGTAGAGTTATCTCAAATTTCATGGATATCGGATTCATAGTTCAATTACAAAGATATTCAAATTGTCCAATTACATTATGGCCAAATGGGAAAAATAATTTCATTGCATTTTAATAATGTTACATTCTTTCGAACATAATGAAAATCAAATGCATTTATGAAATATAAATAAGTATATATCGTGTACAATATGCAGAATTAACAATATTTTTTTCTGGATTTACAGGGCCACATAAAAGTATTTCATTAACTTTAATTGTTTTATGTTTTATGAAACTTATATACGTTGCAGAAGTTTACTACAACTTTCTTCCTGTATGATAGAAAGCAGATAGTATATACATCGACACACAATACATTTCGAATACTATACTGTATCCGATGTACTGTATACAATTATCAAAGATCTGAATATTTTTAAAACTTCGTTATAATACGAACTCTTCTCATTTGCTGCGCGTGAGTTGCATATTCCGACTTGTATAATTTTAACTGGTACTAATTTTTAACAGCAATTCTTAATAAACCATTTTGAAAACGATTGCGATCGAAATGCATTTGAAAACTAAAATTAAATAATACTGGGGCAAACAGAATTTTAAAAAAAAATCGCCATTGGCAACCTCTTTTCATGCACTAGTTTGCGGAAGATTTTAAAATGAAAAAAAAATGCGATTTAACAAATTAAAACAGCCATTTGGAAAATGATTTTTTCAAAGACTAAAATTTAATACTTCTAAATAAATTCTGCATTAACTCGGGAGGAAAGGCCTGATAAACAAAGAGCTCGCATGGTTTTTACAACTGTCATTAGTACTTTTTAAAAATTATTTTTAATTTATTTTCTCGCAGAATGTGTAACCACTGTCTCTGACTAAACGAGTTGCCGATTATAATTTATATTTATTAGTGACAGAGTAAAAATCATTAAAATGAGTGATGTTAAAACTTCCCTTCCACATCCTGGAAGGGTTAAAAAAACAGCCCTATTTATTAGTTCAACATTAAAAATACGACCGTCAGTATTTAGAAATGATTGACTGGATAAAAAAATGTGCAAATAGAAAACAAATTTAATATTTTTCTTTTATTTCTTACAGAGAAAGCGAATTCAATGCTGTCAAACATCCAGCATATAATGCTTTTCGAGAAACACAATCCCGCAAAAGACGGCAGTTTTGACGACAAAGTTCTGGTTGATCAGATTTTGAGATGTGAAAACCTAGTTTGAAAAACTAAAACATGTATCTGTCGAATTTTATGGATTCCACCTCGATCAACGAGGTCCGAAAATTATGTGAAGTACCAAAGAAGCCTATTTTTGCTAGCAGAATCCGAATTTGTAATAAAAAATTGAGGATATTATTAAAAATTTCAAATTTGGACCCCCTTTGATCATGAGGGACTCGGTTGCAGCAGTCGAATTTTATATCTCTCAGTAGATTAAAAAAAATATATTTAAGCACATAACTAATCAATATTTAAAAAAAAAAGAACTTTTAAATAATGCCTATTTTTTTTCATGTCTCAAACGGATTTTTTTTTTTTTTACCGGTGTTTTTTTTACCGGTGTTTTTTTTACCCTTTCCGGCGCAGTGTGTCCAGTTCGGGCACACCTAATTTTAATTCCAAACTTGCAATCGACACCAAGAATATTTTAAAGAAATTTCGTTTTTACAATGAAAGCGTGAATTTAGGAATTCATAATTTCTACAAACATCGTTCTTAAATTCCGGTGTCAATCAATAATTTCTTATTTTAAGAGCAGAATTTGCCTGCGCCGGAAAGAGTTAAAAAAAAAATGCCTAATGAAATCAGAAAAATGCTCGGAATATATAACTCAATAATTACAATAAAAATTTACTGATCAGAAAAATAAACCATGATTGGAATATGCTTGATGCCGTTAAAACGTGTTCTTTCTTTTTTTTTTTTTATTCGATATGTATTTCTTGACTTTTTTCACATACACAGACACACACATATATATATATATACCGTAATTTCGGGTGTATAAGCCGCGGATCAAACAATTCTTTTTCGACCCAGAATTTTTAAAAAAATGAATGTTGCTACTTAGATCGCCGTAAATATTTGTGTTCAATCACTAAATAAGATTTCTGGGTCCAAAAAGAATTGTTTGATCTGCGGCTTATACACCCGAAATTACGGTATATATAGATATGTATATATATATATATATATATATATATATATATATATATATATATATATATATATATATATATTAGGGTAGACCTTATTTTTCAAGTTTCAAAATGTAATCTTCTCACCCTCTAAATTTGTTCCTTTTTATGAAAAAATAATTCTGGTAAAATATTAGCTCAATTGAACAATATTTAGAGGTAGCTCAATAATGTAGAAGTTTCTAATGTATGAGCAATGATAAACATATGCGTACTTGCATGCTATGTCATAGAAAATAAAATCTACCTTCTAAAATATTTTAAAATGCATTTAGCTTTACATTTTTATTCATAGATGGCAGTACTATGCACAATAATATTTAAAACAATAAACTGCATTTAGCAAATAGCAGTCTTTGAAGCCATTGAAGAATGGGGTATAGCAGATAATATACGTGCAATGTTCTTTGACACTACCAGCTCAAACACTGGTTATAATTCTGGTGCATGTGTTCTTTTAGAATATAAATTGAAAAAAGAGCTCTTATCATTTGCTTGCTGACATCACATTATGGAGCTGATAATTAGTACTGTATTTAAAGTATGCATGGGCGCCAAATCTCCACCTGAAGTTGCATTATTTAAACGCTTTCTGGAATATTGGAGCTTAATTGATAAAGACAATTACGAAACGGGAATTTCATTTGATGATGTTGCAAATCTAGTAGAAGATACTAGGCAAGAGACTATCAACTATGCAAAGAAGTACCTAGAAGAGAAAAGAAAAACAAAGCTAAGAAGTGGTTATAAGGAATTTTTAGAACTTGTAATTATAATTCTAGTTGCTATCCCAGAAAGGGGAATAAGATTTATGTCACCAGGTGCAATGCACCATGCCCATTGGATATCCAAAGTAATATATTGTCTCAAGATCTGGATGTTCAAGGCTCAGTTTAAATTGACTGTAAAAGAGGAAGGAGGTATACGTGATATGTGTGTTTTTACAGTCCATGTATACTTGAAAGCTTGGATCACTGCATCTCAAGCTTCATGTGCCCCCATATAATGACCTGTTGTTGCTCAAATCACTACTTGACCACTCATCAATACATTCAATTGTTTCCAAGTCATCATCAGGTAAATTTGCTAATCACTTGTGGTATTTGTCAGAAGGACTTGTTGGTTTAGCTTTATTTGATAGCTGTGTGAGTTTATTAATAGAAGACGCATGGTTATTGCATTACAGAATGAAGCTAATTCTAAGAAACAAGCTCAAATTTATTCCAAACGAGTCAGTGTTGCTCTATATTCATTCAAGAATAAAAGATTGGAAGATTTTGTCACAGCTAAGTCAATGATGTTGTTTCAATTGTTGGAACTTCCGGATGGATTTCTTGCAGTAGATCCTGAATTGTGGGAGTTAAGAGAAGACTATAAACAGGCAAAAGAGGTAATAAAATCTCTACAAATAGTAAATGACCATGCCGAAGGTGCAGTTGCACTTATTCAAAAATACAATGAATTGATAACTCATGATGAAATACAACTACAATTTTTACTACAAGTTGTTGAAGATCATCGTAATATGTACTCAGATAGCAGAAAAAATGTGTCTCTCTCAACCTTCACAAATGCAATAAAATTTTAATGTAACATAAAAACCTAATAATTGTGCTGTAAATAAAATAAATTGTCACAATTAAATCATTAAAACGTTTAAAGTGCTTACTTATTTATGTAGCTAATATTCTGATTTTTTTCCCAATTTTATAAATTTCATGTTAATTGAGCTACCTCTAAATATTTGAATTTATTGCTCAAACTTTTTACATAATGTTTTTGTATCAAAAGGAACAAAATAGGAGGGTGAGACTTGTAAAAATAATAATTTAAAAAAATCATAGCATTTAAGGTCCACCCTAATATATATATATATATATATATATATAAAACGATTAAGAAATTTAATCTAAATCCGGAAAAAATAAATGATTAAATTATATTTGCCTTTTCAACCTTTATTTTCGATTGCAGAAAAATTTAATGACTGCCTAGTATCTTGTTCCAGTCCTGTTGTTTAAGACGGACTGTCAAAAGCATAAAAAGTTGATGTTTTGGTAGTTGTGTGGTAAAATTGTTCTTAAAACTATAACCACTTTTCGTTTAATTGTATACTAGAAATTCCTTACTATATATTGCTAGCTATGCATCTACTTTTAATTTAAAAATTTCTAATTCACATAAGAATTTTTAAAAGAAAGAAATTTTTTCTGTAAATTGTACCAAAACATCTATCATAATATAAAGAAAAAAAAGCCATAAAAAATTCTGGGGCGAATGTGAAAATTAGATTGCGTAAATTCAGACAAAAAAGAGCTCAAATCTGGAAACACTGCCTGTAATCTGCCAAATTTAATTTTTTAGTGCCATCGGATCACCATAAAGGTCAATGTATATAAAAAAAAAGGGCAAGCAGTCATGTGATTTGTGAGCCACAAACAGTGCGCGCAACTCACATTTTGTACCACCAATTTTTATCTTTGCTTATATTTTTAATTTATTTTGCACTTTTTAAGGATTCACACTAAAATTACGGCGAGGTCATCAATAATCCGATTCCACAAATGAAGTATGTGCATCTTTGAATTTGAACAAGTTCGTTATTTTTCCTGTTAAGTGTCCATGTTTAGTATGCAAGTTCATTTATTAAAAGTTTCAATAACATTGGAACAGTGCTCTTTTATATCGCACTGCAACAAATACATTAAGCCATTTTTTAAATGTACTGCAGATTCTGTTTGGATAACATATTCTTCAATTGCATTGCTGCACTCTTTATTGTTTTCAACTTCATCATCTTCCACCATCGCACTCTCAAATATTTCTTCGTCTGTGGTTCATCAATATCGTGGAACTTCTGTTTCGTGGTACTGAACACAGTTAACAATGTCTGACTCGTTAACGTCTTTACACCGAGACAATTGGCTGAGCACTTTTTCGAAATCCATTTTATTTTCGAGATTGTTATTATAGTCTGTCTCAAAAGTTTAAGCACTCTGCAAATCTGGTTTAAAATAATTGAAGAAGAAAATATTTCATGCTGATTTGTAATAAATACTCGACATTTAATCAAAATAAAATAAAATAATTTCTTTTGGGTAGTAAAAATAAAAAATATATTTATTTTTATTGAATTTTTATTTTTTCTTGAAGGAATGCTGTCTCAAAAGTTTAAGCACTTTATGCAATTTTTTTTAGAAACACGGGATTTGTATTGTGTAATGATGTTGTATGACATCATATTTCGCTTTTATACATGTATAAAAGGTGAAGAAATTATTTCCTCTCGTTTTAAAAATGTCAAAGGGTAAAGAATTCACAATATGTGAGATTTTGAAAGTTTTTAAATTGAAATCGCTGTTTCTGAAATTGCAGAAGCTTTAAATCGATGAATGCAAGGTATATATCAAGTACTCTCTAGAAATGATAATTTTAAGCGGAAACCAAGATGTGGACGACCACATATGGCGACTGTTCAGACTGATCGGAGAATACGGATATTGGTATGTAGACAAAATATGTCCCCATACAGCAAATTAAAAATAATCTTAGTGTACAGGTGTCAAAAGACACTCTAAATAGAAGTATTAAAGAGCATGATTACATCGTACTATAGAAAGTGGCTAGCAAATCGTCTCTTAAATTAGATCACAAACAGGCAAGAATGAACTGGGATAAAAAACACATGTCCACACAAGTGGCTTACTGTTTAATTCAGCGATGAGAAATAGTGGAAGTTCGATGGCCCTGATTGTTGGAAAGCGTATTGCATGACTTATGCAGAAAACCAAGGGCATTTTTCATGAGACAGCAAGGCGGTAATTCTGTTATGGTTTGGGGGACATTTGAATTCAATGGCCAGATATCTCTGGTTTTTTTAATAGGAAAACAAGATTTTAAAAAGCCTCAAGAGGCGTTAGACTATCATTTTCTTTCATTCGGTGGCATTTTGGAGGGTTTTGAATGGACTTTTCAACAAGACAATCCCTCAATCCATGTATGAGATTCTACAAAACTTTGGTTTTCTCAGAAAAATGATAAAGTTCTTGACTAGCGAGCTTTAAGTCGAGGTTAAAACCCGATTGAGAATCTCTGGAGTTTATAACCCGCCAAGTTTACGGCAATGGAAAGCAGTATGACTCCGTTGAAGAAATCCAAGGGGCCATTGAGAAGGCATGGTATTCTTTGCCACCAGAAACACTAAAAAAGTAATAATTTCGATGGATGCACGTTTATTTGAACTAAAACGAAATCACGGAAAAAAATTGTTAGAAAAAGTTTTGCAAAAATTATAAATCTGGTTGTTTTTGACATTGTGCATAAATTTTTGAGACAGTTTTTTATAACGCTTTTTAATTATGTTTTTTTTTAAATTAAGAAATTTATTTTTTTCTATTTTTGATATCATTTATTTAAATAATGTTGCGAAATCTGCAAATAAAAAAAAAATATATACATTCTAACTTTTTATAATTCTTTAAAAATCGACATATTACGCTTGTGCTTAAACTTTTGAGACAGACTGTAGTAGTTTCACCCACTCTGTTTACTGTGTCAGGTCAAATATTTTTCGAGCATTTCTTTGATTTTTTTCCGTCCAGAATTCCATCCCATGTTTTTGCGAAAACAAAAACATCATGATTAAGGTTCACACCTTTCCAAGATTTTATTAAGTTTTCTATACTGTTCTCGATGCCCATGAAATGAAGCAACATTAACAACAGAGCTCTTCAAAAACGCCTTTTATATGGCTCAGAATACCTTCATGGATTGGATAAATGACTGACGAAACATTTGCTTTCAAAAGTAACGCCTCGGATATCACCATCAATTAGATCAGAGATAGCCAATTTGCGGAGCGTGTGCTACAGACATACCAGTATTTTTCTACAGAAAAAAACTATATTGTTTGATGGCAAAAAAATTTTAACTTAAAAAGGACAAAATAATAATTCTTTAGAAACGGTGGAAAATAAATTTTAGACAAAAAGGCTCCACACCCCTGAATTAGACTATAGGCAATAAGGTGTGGTGGAGCTTTGTTTAACTCTTTCCGGCACACTGTGCCCGGTCTGGGATACCTAATTTTAATTACAAACTTGCAAACGGCGCCAGTAATATTTTACTAAAATTTTGCTTTTACAATAAAAGCTTAAATTACGGATTTCAAAATATCTAAAAAATCCATTTGTAAATTCCGGTGTCAGTCGATATTTTCCCATATTATTACAGATTTTGCCCGTGCTGGAAAAGGTTAAAATCGGTACAAACTTTAATGGTAATATCTTTGCCTGCAGTCCTCTTTTCACATGAGGAAGAAATTCAATATGAAACAAATTTTAAAGCTTTTAACGATCCATTTATCCAAAAAATATTTCACATCGCACTCTAGTGAAGATGTAATATTTTAGATAAGGTTTCACTTGCTAAATTCCATATTACACTGCAAATTCTCAAACACAAAAATTAACACATTTCGGAACACTTTTGTCCCAAAATTCACAACATTTCGATTTTTTTGGTCTTGTGATTGTGTTATTATTATCATGTTACAAAGTATTTCTATATAGAAATGTAGTTTTAAAATGTTATTGTTAATTGTGTTGAAGTAGTGATGTAAATAGTGTTATGAAACGGCGTTAGTTTCTTAAAATAGTGTTGTGCTGCACAACACTTTGCCCCAAATTATCAACACATTGTAAACACCTCACAATTTAGAGCACTAAAAAACAACGCGTTTAAAACACTTTCAAAATATAATCTACTTGGTGCCTTTATATTACACAATTTTAATAAAAAGAATACTGCGCAGTTAAACTGATGGCATTGAGCTCACAGGCTACGGATACTAATTGTACATTACAGCCTTATATTTTCAAGGGTTAATTCCGTTCGAAAAAGAAATTAAGAAGGGGAAACAGCTCTCCCCTTTCCCCTTTTTTATACTTAATCATTGAACCTCCTAAAATATCAAGGACATCCTTTATAAAAAATCTATATCCAAAATTCAGAGCAAATCGGATTATTCTTAATAAAAACCCATTTAGCATTTGTATAATTTAAGAGGAATTATCCCCCTCTTTTATACTTAACCATTAAACTTCCAAAACTATTCAGAGGTTTGAACGAAATCTGACAATTCTGCTTGAAAAACCCATTTAAATAAATTAAGGGGAGGGGCATTAGAACCCCCGTTCCCCCTGTTTATACTTATTCAATGAACACCTAATAACAGTCACGGAATCGCCTCATTAGAATGATCCTATATCTAAATTTTGAACGAAAACTTAATTCTACATGATAAACCCACTTATTTCTATTAAGGGGAGGGGCATGAGCCCCCGTTCCCCCCTCTTATACATATCGAATGAACTCCAAAAACTAATCAGGGAAGCGCCTTGTCAGGGTATACCTATATACAAAATTTCAAGTGGATTGGATATTTTTATCATGAGTTATCGCGTTACGCACGTACATACATACAGAACGGGCGGGCACATAAGCTCTCAGGCTATGATAACCTCTGAGCTAAAAATGAATGTTTTGAAAACACATTTTCACCTCTTCTAATTTTTAATACCAGTTTTTGCACAATCTATTCCTACAACACATTCACAACACGATCGAAACGGATTTTAGTTAGAAGTGTTGATTTGTATCTTCTGTTAGTGTAGCAAAAGTGCTTCACCCGTTTGCTGTGTATACGCTTGAAGATGATATAACATAAGTCTAATGTTCATAAAGAATTTTAGCCTCTTGAAAGGCGGTGAAGCGCTTTTGAACTATTTATCTTAATCCCTTATTACTGCAACGGCAACAGTATTTTGGAATGCAAATTTTCCATTTATTGAGTACGCTTCATTTTCTCTTCTTTTCAAATAAATTTGTTATTAATTTCTTTGTGTCATTCAAATAGTTTAGCATTTCGCTAATACCATAGCTGCCAAGTTTTACGCATTTCTGCTACCACTAAAGTTATACAGAGATTTTCGATTTATTTAATCATAAGATTTCGACGATTAAATAAGATAACATTTACTAGAAAATTTTTGTGGTAGGAAAAATGTGTAAAAGTTGGCAGCTATGCTAATACAAATAATTTGCTCCTTAACCCATTCTCTACGATTGGATTTTACGTAATTTTTAATTTTTTATCACCGATTAATCAAAACAGAAAATTTTCTCTAAATGAATAGCGAAAATGATCAAGTAAACTTTACAATAATAAAGAATTATGAGCGGCTTAATAGGTAT
This sequence comes from Maratus speculifer, assembly GCA_964019185.1. Classification (NCBI taxonomy): domain Eukaryota; kingdom Metazoa; phylum Arthropoda; class Arachnida; order Araneae; family Salticidae; genus Maratus; species Maratus speculifer. The sequence goes on along the minus strand of OZ025300.1, from coordinate 208,889,993 downwards.
ATCCTCTTGAGGAGTGATGGGAATTTTTATCTCATGTAATTTTACGAGACTTGTTTTTCAAGATCCCAAAAACTTCTAAAGAAATTTTATATTTTTGAGTTTAGAGACAAAATATTGATTAAATGTTTTTTTTTTTACTTTAAAAGCAAATATTTTGATTTTTCTGGCGAGAATTCAATATTATAGAGACATTACTGATTTCGACTCAATGCAATGGTTTAATCCTTTGCGGCGCAGGGGTTTCATAGATACACTACTTAATTTTAATTCCGAAACACCACATTGGCACCGGAATTTTGTTAAAAAAAATTACTGTTTATTGAATGCGTGAAATATAGCGTTTTCTTATTTATAGATAAAGTTTTTTTCAAATTCCGGTGTCAGTCATTAATTTCAACACTTAAGCAACGAATTTGTCCTGCGCCGCAAAGGGTTAACTCTTACTGGTCACTCGTTACCAAAGAGATAAATGATTGCAGCAGAATATTGCCTCTCTAGTGGAGAAAGGAAATTTTTTAGGCCTATGCTCAAATCCAAACTAATCAATTTGAAACATAAATTTAAATTAGTTTTTATTTTAAAATGCACTAAAGTGGTAAGAGTTCTATTAACCCCTTCGCGACAGGAGCTATTTACGAAATTTTTAATGTTTTGTCACCGGATTTTAAATACAGAAATTTGTGTCTTATTAAATCGAGAAGATGCAGAGACTTAAATACTACTTCGCTAAAAAAAGCGTATTAACCCATTAGTGCCTAGCGTCCCTTTTTAGGGACGCTTAAAAGGTGAATTCAGCACTGTTTTGGACACCGGTAAAAAAGAAAAGCAATAATTATTTTATTTAAATGATGCATTTTCGTGATTAATGAACTAAACTTAAATCTTCTAAAAATAGAGGTGCCAACCAAATAAAATTTACGCAAAAGATGCTGGGCACGAATGGGTTAATAAACTCTATAAAAAATTATAATTATTTTTATATAACTTGAATAACGAAATTGTCGCCGAGATTCCAGATTATGAGGGTTCCGACTCCATCGACAGAAAAACGTCCCAGATACACACTTATATTGGAAGAGGATGCTTGAGTTTTGCTCATTCCCCATTTAAACTTTATTTCTCTTTGCTTGTTCTTGTCCCGAATTTTTTTGACAAGAAAAAAAAAGCTATAATGCTAGTTCTTTCTAGCATTTTTAAATATGCTATTTCTTAAATGTATGGTCTCTGTAAAGATTTCTTTTATACGTCGGTGCACCTCCACGCACCTCCGCCGACTGATTTTTCACACACTAAGCTGCAGGTTTCACTGCAATATAAGCAATATTTAAATTAGCATAATTCCACAAATAAAACTCAGTTCTGAAAAATTAAGCTAGGATTGATGCTATCAAAGATTATACACTGATACTAATAACATATTTTGTATCAGGTTGGAAAAAACATCTTTTTTAAAAAATATTTTTAATAAATTACAGAGAAAACAACATTACAATATTACCCTTTGGCTGAGCAGTCAGGGGGTTAACTTTATTCGTTGTTGCCTTTATGGAACTAACGGAACATTTTTCTTTTGTTACTGCTTTTCTTATTTCTTTTTTGAAAAATTTTTCTTTTTTCTTAATAATTTAATTACACTATATTTTTTAAAATTTATATTAGCTATTTTTTCTTAACTATGGCTTCCATCCACGTCCACTCATTTCTTTCTTTTTTATGGCTTCTTAAAGCCCTTGCAGTACGGTTTGCAATGTTACACTGAATATAAAGCTGCCTGGCCACTAGGAAGTCTACTCTATTGATTACTTTGTTCCTTCAGATTAAAAAAGGCAAATTTGACAGTAAAATTTTACTGATGGGGATAAAGAAGGACTCTTAAGCCTTTTTGCGGCACGTATACGTGTCGCTCGTTCCCAAAGAGTTAAGCAACTGTAGAGCCAAACTTTTCTCTCATTTTGGGTAGAAGCAGATTTTTTTTAAATATTTCAATAGTGACATTTTGAATAATATTGTTTTACGCTACAACATGTGAAATGGGGGAAAGTCGCCATTCCTATACAAAATAACACGTATTTCTCTATATTGTTTTTATTTTATTTAAAAATATCTGTTAGAATAATAAATATCAGCGAAATCCTAGCTCCAAGTACTATGCTTCTAAGTTTTAAAAATTTGTCAGGGTCAGAAAAGTTCTCGTTAATCCGAGGGTGGGGGGGGGGATTTCTTAAGCAATAGCCAGATTTTAGTATATTACCATAAAATATGTTTTCAGGAATGACGTTGAAGTGTGTAAAAAATTATTATCATTGTTTTCTCATTTTTTCAGATATGTGAATAGGAATGTTACACGTGCCCCCCCCCCCCCCCAAAAAAAAAAAAAAAAAAAAAAAAACTGAAAAATCATATATCGCAATTCGCAATAATCAGTGCAACGAAAAAAATCATATACTTATTTACAAATAATCTTAGTCAATAATAAATGAAATATTAATGAAGAATTTTGAATATTTTAAAAGAAGATCGTGTAATAAAAACAGTGTAGTAACCGGAAAACATGAATAGTTAAGTTGATAATTATTATTACCCTTGTTAAGTAACGGAGGACACAAAAATGTAGAGAATACTACGTTTCATGATGCAATCCTGTTTTTCAACAGAGATTGCTGTTTTTATGGTGTGGATCACAGCCATTGAATATATCAGCCTTGCCACTTCTATGGGAGAAATTTAGCGAGTGACCGTAGCGCCCTCCAGCGGCCGGTGTTCCTAAACTCAAAGGCTTTGGTGTTTACATTTGGCTAGCCTGCTGAGAGATTGAGAAATGAAGGAATTCGTAATGTGTAACGTATGACGTTCTTTCTGCATAGTTAATTGTTTATATTTAGATTATATAATTAAATTTGAAGGAGAAATTAATCTAAAATTTAGCTTTATAACATTATTTTCCAAGGATGTAAACAGGTATTTCATTTTAAATTTATTGTTTTGTGTTTTACATAGTTGTTTACATTAAGCTAGGCCTAAAAGTATTATTTCAGAAGTATAACGTAAATAGTTTTAGTGATTTTTCTTAATTGTGTAATTTATTTTTCTTTTGATGATTTAATGTTTTTATAAAATTGTTCGTTTGTGATGATATTTTCTATTTGTTTCTAGGATTATTTTCATGATTATATTTAAAATCAAAACTACATGAAAGCAGATGAAGAATCTGACAATCTGTTTCTATAATATTTATGAAATAAATTCAATTACTATTAATTTATTTCATTGCCACAAGATATTAAAGTGTTAACAATATTTAAGACGCAATAACCGTGTTTATTTAGCACTAGATAATTATAACTAAGTTTTTTTCTATTTTTGTTCATTTAATTTTTTATAAAATGCAATGTAAATGGTTATTTTATCAAAGTGAGAAATTATTGTTGTGAGGAACAACTCAATTGTGTAAATTTTGTAATAGTAATTTCGAACTGTTATGTTACAATCTGCTTGCTGTTAAAATAAATAATTGTTATATTGGATTTTCTGAAAATTCCCTACGCCTCTATTGGATAGTAGAAGGAGAGATGCAGTGGAGGGTATGTACGGAGGTGTACTAAATTAAAAGAAAAACTAAATTAAAAAGAAAAAGCAAGTAGACTGTAAATTTAATGGAATGTTTATTTTCTAAGAGTCGCCGCTTATTGCAGCATTAGAGCTTGTTGCTAAGAGACCGTTTCTCTCAATCCACTGCGTCACACAACACGTGAGCAGGGTTACACTAAATTGCCGATTGGCGTATAATTGGCGTGGGCTGTGTTTGTCGCCAAGGCGATGTTACAAGATCACAATACAGAAGCGGAACATCCCGCCCGGCGTTAAAATATTTTTATATTTCAGTATACATATGCAATACAAGTAATAACACAACATGATACAGATTATAAGCAAAAATAAATAAATAAAATAAATAAACACAAATAATACATGAAAATTAATACATAATAAAGCACATTTAAAGTTTAGGATCTATGATGTTGTCCTCAATGGGTAATATACTTATTTTTGAAATAGGTCGTTTAAAATTACCCTTAGCGGTACGAACTTCAACTACTCTGACTATCCCGTCCGCGCCTGGGAAAACCTTATTAATGCGGCCTAGTGACCAAGTGCAAATGGGTAATTGTGAGTCCTTAAGCAAAACTAGCATTCCTGGCAGAATATTAGGCCTTTTAAATAGCCACTTGTTTCTTTCTTGTAACTGGCTCAGATAATTATTCTGCCAACGTTTCCATATTAACTGCGTTAATTTTTGAGTCCTTTGCCATTTATTTAGAAAATTATCTTTGACCTCACTTAAATTGGGTTCTGGAATTAAATTAAGAGGCTTTCCTATAAGGAAGTGACCAGGAGTCAACACCTGAAGATCGTCAGGATCTGTTGACAAAGGACAAAGTGGTCGCGAATTTAAAATTGCCTCTATCTGTGTGATAACTGTCAGGAATTCCTCGATCGTGAGATGAGCTGAGCCCACAGCTCTTTTTAAGTGGTATTTGAAAGATTTGACTCCTGCCTCCTGAAGAATTCAATTTGTTCGAAAGTTTATTAATTTCTTACTAAACTCAAAATTAAATACGCATCTCTCACTTTAAACAGTTTATTCTCATGAGTAAACTCAACTCAGGTTCTTTCGAACATTAATAATTTCACAAAACACAACTCCAATAAAAACCGTAACATTTTTTTCACATAACTCATTAAAAAAACATTCTAATCAAACTCAAAACAAAAAGAATATTGCTTCACACAGCTTAGGTCAAAACAGAAGAAATAAACAGATAATGCATTTATCACAAATTATCGTTTGCACAGAAAACTTTTTACATTTTGAAATAATTAAATATATTTTGGTTGCTAGGTGACACAGCCTGTAGAAATTAAATAGTGTTTAACAAACATACCGCCCCTCTTGAAACCTCTGAGGGGGGTTTCAAACTAAAACACTGGAATTACAACCATTGTAAAAAATATAAATAACAATACAATTAAATACAATATAAATGAGTCACAGTTAAGTTAAATTTAAGAAATATTTAACAATTTTACATAATACATAATAAATAAAGAAATTTTACAATAATGTACACTTTCTTATAAAAACTGAATTACTTTTCAATAGGTAATACAGCAATTTTGGATACTGCTCTTTTATATATTCCATTTGGGGTTTTTATATTTACAACTCTTATTCTATTATCATTACCAAAAAATACTTCTACAATTCTCCCTAATAACCACTTAGACACTGGAAGATCATCTTCCTTTATTACAACCATATCTCCTATTTTGAGGTTGTTTTTTGATATCATCCACTTATGCCTTTGCTGCAATGTACTTAAATAACTATTTTTCCACTTTTTCCAGATGGTCTGAACCATTTTAGTGGTCTTTTGCCATAAGTTAAGTCTATTGTCTTCAATATTACTCAAGTCAGATTCAGCAATGGCATTAAGTGGGCGACCAATAAGAAAATGTCCCGGGGTCAAGACCTCCAAGTCATCAATATCTGTACTCAAGGGAGTAAGCAGGCGCGAATTTAAGATACCTTCAATTTGGACAATTATAGTTAACATTTCTTCATAAGTTAATTTAGAGTTGCCCAAAACACGTTTAAAGTGATACTTGAAGGACTTGACTCCCGATTCCCATAAACCTCCAAAATTTGGAGCTTTAGGGGGAATAAATTCCCAAGCAATACCTTCAGATATGAAGTAAATTAGTAAGGTTCTGGTCTGGTTTGTTTACCAATTCATGCAACCTTTTAAGCTCTACATTAGTCTTCACAAAATTGCCTGCATTATCACTGAAAAATTTTCGAGGTTTGCCTCGTCTGGCAAAAAACCTCTTTAATGTGGCAATAAAAGCCTCAGACGTTAAATCAGTAACTAATTCCAAATGCACTGCCTTTGTTACCATACAAATAAAAATACAAACATAAACTTTATGATAAATACATTTACGTTGACCTCTATATCTAATCAAAAATGGACCACAGAAATCAGTTCCTGTGCAATTAAAAACAAATTCTACATTTATTCTTTCTTTTGGGAGCTTGCCCATAATTTGCTCTAACAATTTAGTTTGGCCCTAAAGCATGTAATACATTTATGTACAATTTTTCTACAAATAGCCCTACCGTTTAAAGGCCAAAATTCTCTTCGAACACAATAAAGTAAATTTTGTGGTCCTATATGTAGATATTTTTTGTGATAAAACTCGATAATTAATTCTGTTAATTTGTGTTTAGAGGGCAGTACAATTGGGTGTTTTGGGCATAATTTACCGTGCTATTTTGGAGACGACCTCCAACTCTGATTAAATTATTTTTATCCAAGAAAGGATTTAATGAAAGCAATCTACTATTTTTTGGTAACTCCTTACCCTTAGATAACAATGTGAATTCAGAACTGAACTCTTTTTCTTGAACAGATTTTATGATAAACTGCTCAGCTTTCTTCAATTCAGCAGATGTTAGCTTACCTGAATACCTTTCTTTTGGCTTCTTGACATTCTCAATGAACCTGAAAACTAAGAATTCTTATTAATTTATCATAATTATTACTCAATTGCAAAAAATAGTCAATAAAAAATGAACAGTCTGATATTAAAAGTGAAGTCTCTGAAAAAGTCTTTTTAAGTTCACTTCTGTATAGATCCTTATCATTTTGCTCAATTTCGACAGTATTTAAAGAAGGTTCAGTTTGTTGTGTTAGGAATAGTGGACCCTTCCACCATAAGTTACTCTGGAGAAGTTTGTCTGGATCTACACCTCGTGACACAAGATCAGCAGGATTATCAGAAGAAACCACATGTCCCCAATGACTGATATCAGAAAGATTCTGAATCGTAGCCACACGTGATGACACAAAGGTTTTTAAGTCACACGGCTGTTTTCGAATCCAACATAATACAATAGTACTATCTGAATAATAATAAACAGATTCTTTAGGAACTTTTAAGGTTTTGGCAACCTTATTCATCAATTTGGCTAATAAAACTGCACCACAGAGCTCCAAGCGAGGAATAGTGATTGTTTTGATTGGTGCACCTCGACTTTTACTGCAAAGCAACTGAGAAATTTGCTCTCCTGAAGAATTTGAAGACTCAGCATACAATGCCACACCATAGGCTTTCTCCGAAGCATCTGAAAAGCCACAAATTTTAATTTGCACTGGATTATTTGTAAAAATGTATCTAACAGCACTTATATTATTGATGGCTCTTAATGATTCTAAAAACTGCAACCAATCATCAAGCTCAGCTGTAGGGAGATTTTCATCCCAATCAATTTGCAGTCTCCACAGTCTTTGTAGGAAAATTTTTGCTTTCGTCACAACTGGTCCAAGTAGACCCAAGGGGTCGAAAATGCGAGCAATATTTGACAGCACACTTCTTTTAGTTACCTTGGTTTGCTCACTGAATGATACACTAAAAGTAAAAGTATCATCATTGGCATTCCAGCAAAGTCCTAGTGCCTTAGTTTCACTCATATTTTCAAAAGTGTAATTCTCATTTTTAAAGGCTGGCTCCATTAATTCTGGATGGTTACTAAACCATTTATGTAAGTTCATGCCGCACGTATTTAATAGTTGAATAAGCTCAATTTGCAGTCTCTTAGCCGATTTTAGGTCAGCTGCTCCAGTCAGGACATCGTCCATGTAAAAGTCTGATTGTACCACACCAGAAGCATATGGAAATTGAGATTCATAATCTATACCAAGCTGTTTAAGGCAGCGCATGGCTAAATAAGGGGCACTAGTTGTGCCATATGTGACTGTACATAGTCTGTAATATTTCATCTCACCATTTACGGAATCTTTCCAAACTATGCGCTGTAAATCACGTTGACTTTTATCGATAAGTATCATGCGATACATCATTTTTATATCTGCTGTAAATGCATAGCGGTGTGTACGAAATCTAAGTATTATGCTAAACAAATCATCTTGAATGACACCTCCATTCAGCTGTAGGGAATTTAGGGATTCTCCTGATGAAGTTGCATGTGAACCATTAAAGACAACTCTCAATTTTGTAGAACTTTTATCTGGGCGATAAACAGCATGATGAGGTAGATAATTCGCATGTATTGGCTCATCTGTTTTCTCTACTTCCTCCATATGGCCTAACTCTCTATACTCCGCCATAAATGCGCAATATAACTCTAAAAGATTTGGATTTTTGACTAGCCTATTCCAAAGTGAATTTAATCTATTTTCCGCAAATTGCTTTGATTCTCCCAAAGAACTAGGATCTTTTTTCAACGGCATTTGTACTATGAATTTGCCCGTTATATCTCTCTGATGTGTGTTTATAAAGTGGGTGTCGCATGCTAATTCTTCTGTATTTCTCAATGGTGTACTTTCTTCTACTCTTTCAATTTCCCAAAATTTTTTCATTTCGAAATTTAAATCTGTTTCAGTAATTAACCCACAATGTATTTGTTCCTGATCGTTACAATCGTAAACACTCCCACTTACTATGCAACCAAACACCGTATTTTGCAGTATTAATTTAGAATTTGGTAGCTTCATACGACCCACCTTTATCAATTCTAGAAATACTTCAGCTCCTAGCAAAAGATCTATTTTCCCTGGTCTATTAAATTCAGGATCAGCAAGAATAATAGACTCTGAGATTCCTAGCTCTGAAATATTAATATATTTCGAGGGCATAATTTGCGAAATCCTTCGTATGATAAGGAAATCTAACTCCCGACTATAATCTCCCGAATTGTTACTGATCAAGGCAGTAGTTTTATTTTTTACCGTAACAGAGGATCCACTTAAACACGATACCGAAATATTACTTTTTTCTTTTCGAATTCCTAATCGTTCAACTAACTGCAAAGTTAAAAAATTGCTCATTGAACCATTGTCCAATAAAGCACGCACCGGAACTTTATTTCCGAATTTATCTCTCATATAAACAATAGCAGTGGAAAGAAGAACTGTTTTAACATTATTCGATCTCACATTTGAAGTACCAGTGAAATTTTGAATTTGGTTATTTAACTCAAATAGTATGGCGTCAGCATTTAATATTGGTTTACTTTCATTCGTTGACAATGCATTTGGCACTTCCTTATTGTTACACTCCTTTGTGTTTCCCACCGCATTGGAATTTCTCTCACGCCTATCAAAACAAAGAAGTATATTGTGGTGTTTATGGCATTTTGAAACGAGAATGTTGAGTTGCATTTTTTGACGCAGTGGAATTCTGAAAGACAGTTAAAGCACATATTGTTTTTTTTAACAAATTCTACTCTTTCCTGTACATTAAATTTTTGAAATTTGGGACATTTAAAAACACTGTGATTTTCCTGGTTACATACAACACATTTGCGCATATTTTTCTCATTTAAAGTAAAAAAATTTCTTTTAAAAGTAATAATATATTGGTTTTATCAAAGAATCGCAGGGTAAATCTTACAGATCTCAACAAAAACGGTAATTTTGACAAAAGATTGAGGAAGCAACCGTTAATTGCACCAAAATGTAGCTTACAAAAACATGAATTTTGTCAAAGCACTAAGAAAAAATGCGAATTTTGTCAAAGAGTCACAGAAACAATGTAAATAAGAATCCAGAAAAACTTCGAGTATCATACAGGAACCATCGAAATGACGCGAGTTTAGTCTAAGAGCTGTGGAAAAAAACATGAATTTTGTTAAATGAAAGCCAACAAAAGGTGAATATTGTCAAATGACTGCAAAAAAAGCTTTTTTTTTTTTTTTTTTTTTTTTTTTTTTCAAACGGCCGCTGAAGTTGGTTGGTTGGTTGTATATGGTTTTATGGCGCAAGGTCCCTTTGGGGACATGCTGCGCCAAGACAAAGACGAAAAGAAAACAGAGTGTAAATTAAAATTAAAAATCAAACAATGATATGTATAATAAAAAAAAACAATTGAAAGAGGGCAAAAGCCATAGAGAACACTAAGTGACAGAAAAACTGTAGAACTTGGTGTAAATGATAAAATATAAACAATGAGCAAGTTGAGTGAATATCACATAAAGAAAAGATTAAAAAATAAAAGAATATAATGTCATTATATAATTAAAATCAGTCACTGAGGATAAAATAGAAACTTAAATGAGATGCAAGAAGTTAAAACCTGTAAGATCAAAACAGTCCTGAGAACCCAGATTCTGAAATATAAAAAAATTTAGTTAAAATAAATTGTTAAAATATAAACAATGCAGAAGATGCACAAAAATACATGAAAACAATTTAAACAGTTAAAATCACTTAGGCGTATATTCTTCATAAACAATATTTTCTTCCTCTTCACTCGAGTCGTAAGAGGCCGACTCTATAGCCTCTTCCACATACTGATTCATTTGTTTTGGATTTTTCAAGTTGGTAGCCGATGGGCTATGACAAGATTTCCTTTGTTTACTCTTCACAGTTTGCCACCGTGAAGAGCCTCGAATTGTCTTATTTTCTTTAGTTTTTTGGGTTAGTTTTACTGTTTGACTATTATCAATTTTCTGGGAGTTTGATGCAGATGAAACAGGAGTTTTTCCTGTTTCGTGTTTGGTTAAATTTTTTGATTGGCTTGATTTCTGCGCTTGACTAGTCCAATATTCAATTTTTACGGGTTCTGATGAAGGTTTCCAAAGCACTAATTTTGGCAAAACTCTGGTAACAGCGGTAGCATGGGCATCACGGGTCTTTTTCTTTATAGGACTAGATGTTTTTTCAGGAGAACAGTTCTGAAAAGGGGCTTCAGTCTGGGTACAAATGTGCCTTACAGGTTTTGTTTGTTGCTTGAGTAAGCTAGACTAAGAAACTCCAACAGATGGGGTTCTCGATTCCACTATTTTACGAGCTTCAGGGTAAGGAAGTTTTTGTGTTATTTTGATAGTAATGATCTCTTTTCCACGGGTCCAAATAGGGCAGAAAAGAAAAAAATTTATGAATATATATACTTCAGAATATGAAGTATGATCACCTTTGCAATTTGCACAACGTTCAGGTTTTTTACAAGTTTTACTGTCGTGGCCAACTTCTGCACAATGTGCACAAGTAACAGTGCCACGACATTGGCCATTAGTATTGGTATGGCCATAATGCTGGCATTTAAAACATCGGATGGGATTAGGGATGTAAGGTCGGACTGGACAATTTAAATAGCCAGCTTTAATTCTGGTAGGTAAAATATGGCTATTGAAAGTCAGTATTTTATGTTTAGTAGGAATTATCTGCCCATTTCTACGGATAGTGATACGGCGGACATCAATGATATTTTGATCCTTTAAGTTAATTAGAAGTTCTTCTTTTGTGGAAAATAACAGATCTGGTTCAGATATTACACCACGACAAGAATTTAAAGTTGGATGTGCTTTAACAGATACAGAAAATGTGCCTATTGTATTACTATTGGACAGAAATTGTGACTGGTTGGCTGTAGAAACTTCAACTAGCAAGTCCCCAGACTGTAATTTTTTGAGGGAGTGGCCATCACCAAGAGCAGATTGGAAGGTTTTAGCAATAAGAAATGGTGAATTTTTTTTTTGAAAGAGCTATCAGAGAGGCTGTCATTGCGTTTAATTATAAAAAATCAAGTAAAAGAGGAATTCTGTGACATTTGTTGCTCTCCACATGGGAGAGAAATAGATGAAAGAGAAGTTTTTCCATCCATATTAATTCAAAAAGTAATTCGGACCCCGGCCGCACCACCCACTCCCGAGCCCAAGAAGGGGATGCACATTCGTGCACCAGTGCTAACCAGGGTCTATACGGTCACAAGACAATCCTATGTCAGTCTCCACCCTTAACAAGATGACTAGTAATTGCTCGCTCGCTTGATCCCTAAAGCCAGTGACCAAAGTCAGCTGACAAGCCGATTGGTGCATTCGGGACCAATATGCACCGTCCATCTACCTGAAGCAGAGGCCAAAGCAGTGTGTTGGTTTCCCTCAACTGCCAGGATCCCCCTTTCCAGGGACACGGGTCGCCACGCACGGCCAACACGTGGGTGGTTTACAATTCCCCATGAGTCGATATACAGGATGATATCGGCTCATACAGAATTACCCTCACCTCCGAAAAAGAAACCACAACGAGAGTGAAACAAAGATGAAAGGAAGGCAAGAGGAGTAAGAGGAAATAGAAAAGAGAAAGATCACTCGGGTGCCCCGGGGTTGTGAAGCCCGTGAATACCTAAAGAAGGTATCCCCCTGGGGGGTGGCCGCTGAAGAAACGCAAGTTTCATCAAATTGCAGCAGAAAAAATGAGTTTTTTTCCGCAATATTTTGACGAAATTTTTGAGATTTCTTGAAGAAACATCTCTTTTTTGATATTCTTTGCCAAAACTCTTTTTTTCCCCTCATGGTCCTTGAACGAAATTTGCATATTTTCATGATTCTCTGGCAAAATTCGCATTTTTCCTGCAATCCTATAACAAAATTGGCAGGGTTTTTTCATTAATTAAGAAGAACAATTTTTTCAAACAATTCTGAAGCCAATCTATGAAATTTTCATTTTTACGAAGCCGATCAATAAAATTTGGGATTTTTACAAAGTCGATTGATAAAATTCGCTATTTTCTTTCCCACAATCAATTCACGACAAATTCACGATATTTCAATGCTTGATGGATGAAATTCACGATTTTTACAAAGCCGATCAACGAAATTCACTATTTTTCCACGTCTGATCTACAAAATTTGCAATTTTTACAATGACACGATAGACAAAATTTACGATGTTCATGAAGCCAATCGACAAAATTCACGATTTTTACAAAGTCAGCATACACAGTTTGCGATTTTTGCAAAGCTGATAGACGAAATTCACAATTTTCCTTCGCATGATCGATGAAATTGGTGATTCATCCGAACCTGATTGACGAAATACACGATTTTATTGCGACTGAATAACGAAATTCGCGATTTTTCTGCGCCTGATCGACGCAATTCGTGATTTTTCCAGACCTAATCGACGAAATTCGTGATTTTCCGATTCAGTTTGGCAAAATTCGTGATTTTTTCGAAGCTAATCGACAAAAATCGCGAATTTTACGAAGCCAATCAATCAAATTTGCGATTTTTACAAAGCCTATCTGCGAAATTCGTGATCTTTGCAAAGCCAATCGACGTAAATCGCGAAATTACTCCGCATGATCGATGAAATTCTCGATTTTATTCGAGTCTCATCGATGTAGTTAGCAATTTTTCTGCGTGTGACCAACAAAATTTGCAATATTCCCATCTCCGACTCAAAGAAATTTGCTATTTTTCGAAATGCGATCAATAAAACTCGCAATTGTTCGGTCTTCGAACGACGAAATGTGCGCTTTTTTCGCTGTAAATTGACAATATACACATTTTTCTTCTACCGAGTATCAATATTCGTGATTTTTGTATTAACATTGACGAAATCTGCATTTTTTATGCAACAAGATAAAACTCCTGATTTTTTTTTCTTTTGATAAACTGACAAAAACACGATTTTTCCACAGCTGATCAACGAAATTTGCAATATTTTCACGCGTCATCACTTAATTCGCGATTTTCCAGTGTCTTATCAGCGAAATTTGCATTTTTGTTTTGTTTTTTTTGTCTCTGATCGACAAAGTTTGCAATTTTTTGTGCCTTATTGACGAAATTCGTTTTTTTTTTCATGCGATAAACCGAGAAAATATGCTATTTTTCTATCCGATGATAATTTGCAATTTTTCCGAGGAACCACAAAATTTATGATTTTTTTTCTTGCTTGATCAACGAAATGTGTGAGTTTTTGCGTCCATCCGACAAAATCTGCGATTTTTCCATGCCTGGTTGAAAAAACTCGATTTTTTCGTGCCCAATCGGGAAAATTTTCAACTTTTTTTCTCGAGTTTTCATGAGCAAAATTCGCAATTTTTCCCTCTCTGATGAGCAAAACTGACGATTTCTCCGATCCTCATCGATAAAATTTGACCTTTTTAGCATTTGATCAATGGAATTCTTGATTTTTCCATGCCGATAAACGAAATTTGTGATACTTAAATGACGAAATTTTATATTTTCCCGCAGTAAATTGACAAAATTTTGAATTTTTTTGTGCGACATATGTACAAAAATTGCAATTTTTTCCAGTTGTAAATTGACGAAATTCGCGGGCCACAGGTAGTGCATCCCTACTTTACTCAATTTGCAAATTCAAACAATTTTATGCCGACAAGTGATACCTTAATTCTAATTTAACAGTACATTCTCTGCTTTCCTTAGATAACATCAATAAAGGGTTTCACTGCGGGGCTGTATGACAAGAAATAATTGAGGATCGTGAGAAATTTCTAGAGTTGGTGCCACGATTTACGGACAAACTTGTTCATGCTGAAGAGATATATTTGATGTAATGTAAGTGTAAAATAAAATTTTTAATTTTTTTTAGCATAATTACTGTTTTTTTATGATTTAATTTGATATTTTGAACAAACAAACTCTGACTTCGGCATTTTTGTTAGACATATTGAAGTGAAATCAAACCAATTGTATGTAATCTTGAATCCATAAGATTAGGGATGTACAACCTGTGGCCTGCGAATTTCGTCAATTTACAACTGGAAAAAATTTCATTTTTTGTATATAGGTCGCAGGAAAAATCATCAATTTCATCAATTTATCATGAGAAAATATAAAATCTTCTCGGTCACTTAAGAATCAGGCACAAGAAAATTGCAAATTTTGTCGATCAGGTTTGTTGGTTGATCAAGTGTGGAAAGATAATCAATTTTTTCAATCAGCTTTGTAAAAATTATGAATTTTATCAGTTAGTTCCTAAAAAACGCAAATTTGGTCAATCAGACATGTAAATTTTTCAAATTTCATTGTATAATAAATATTTGAAATTGCATGAAATATAAATAATATATAATTTCTGGATTTACTTATTTGTTTCTGTCTATTTTGCTTATTTTCAGATTAAATATCAAGCCTAATTTTTCAATAACAGTGTCTTCTGTATAACGGGAATTTCACAAGCTGTTGGATTACAGTTATGTTCTCCTGATGTTGTAATGGATGTAATATTTTTTTCTTGGTTTAGATTTTTAAACATGATGTACTCAAAACAAAAATTTTTAATTGAATTCTTATTATAATTTGTGTTTTATTATAAGTAAAGAACATTAATTTGTATGAAAAGATATTGTAAATAAAATTATTACTGTAATACTTATGATAATTTTGAATTATAATTCAATTTGTCATGTGTCGAAAATTATTATATTTAAATTAAAAAATTATTATATTTAAATTAAAAAATTATTATATTTAAATTTCATTTAATTATAGAATTCATTCTATTCATTTGAAATAGATCATTTGAAAGACATTTATTTTTATCATGTAATTGGAAGCTGATTTATTATTAAATAAAAATTATTTTAAGAATAGGTCAGAAACTAGTGACTATGGATTTAATAAATAATGACTTTCTGCAAACAAATATTTTGTAAAATGTGGAGGAAAGGAGAGGATATAATTAGTTTTTATTTTTATTTTATTTCTTATTTGTGTGTTATGATTTCTTTTTAATATATTAAGTTAGCTACATGTTTTTAAAATGAAAAAAAGCTGTAGAATAAATTTTAATTACAACACTTATATCTAGGCTATTGCATCAAAATCTCTTCAGTTAAAAACATTAATAATTAATGGAAATATGTTTTATATTCACATATCACTGGAGTTAATGTGAAAGAATGCAAAAACGATATTGATATTCTTATTAAAGTTATGAAAGTTCTTATTAATTTAATCCAATTTTTTAAGAGAGTTTAATAGAATTTTCTTCACACGAAATATAATGTACATTGAGTAAAGTTATGGTAGTGCAGAATTCAAATATTTTATACAATTTATAATAAATGATAAAATATTATACAAATTAATATAACAAAAACAAAAAAAACGCACTTTCATGATGGCTTAATTTCTTATTCATTAAAATAGTTCAATAAATGAAAAACTTATTTATAATTTTTGTAATCTGCAAGATTTTAAAACTTAAAATGATTGCCTATATTGCCATATAATAAATGGAGTGTGCGGGGGAGGGTGGGGGGAGAGTACTACAAGGGGTGGTCAAATGAAAAAGAATGAAATGTCTTAACAACTAAAGTAATTGAAATTTGAACATGCCACTATGGGATAATGTAGTGAGACATTGAGAGACGCGATTATAGTGTCCAGCAAAAGGAGGAGAGAAGCAGGCAGCTGTGCATTCCATCCAATTGATGTGGCAGTGAGTGTGAAAGCATCATGGCTTTCCCCTTGCAAAATTAAATGACTGAGAAGCAGTGAATTGTCTGAGAAAATTTTAGTGCAAAGAGGAATCTGATAACACTTTGCTGCTCTTCAATCGTCTAAATTTGTATTTGGAAAGGTCCTCACGCACACTGCCCTCACACACACTGCCATGTTTGTTGGCCAGAACATTCAAATGCCAAGGAAAAAAGGAAGAAAAATGCTGTAATTTGTGAAATTTTTGCTAATAACTGTAAAAGTAACTCTCACAGTTTTAAAATAAATCATGGATCCTGAAGCTAGATATTCAAACTTCTACCGGTTTGGTTGTTACAACATTTTGCACCTTTATATTTGAACACCCCTAGTATTTCACATTTAAAGGGCTTCTTCACTTAGGCAGAAAAACCTGCTCACTAATGCTTATTAAGTAGCTTTTTTTTTAATATCTCATTTAAATATCAATATTTAAGATTTATTTTTCCATTGGATAACAGAGGTCAATTCTTATAAAGGTTTCTTTTATTTCTAGGAATACCTTTTATGATGATACTTTTAATTCCAAGTCTAGTTCTGAAAGTGAAAGCAAAATAAATAAATAAATAAAAATAAAAGACAGCTTTTGCACAGATCGATTTCAACTATACAATAAAAAAATACGGAAATTAAATAAGATATCTTTACAAGTTTATGATTAACTTCAGCATGCTTTCGCCTAAGTGAAGTAGCCTCTTAAGATGATTGCAAATGAGTATTATTTCAAAAATTGCCAATTTTTTGATCAATCTTATTACAGATAATGCCCGAGTTGAATTACTGAAGCAGGATTTGCTGAAAAACTAAATTACTTTATTATGCATAAACAAAACAAATCACACAATTTATTTTAACTTGTAGCTGTTTAGCTATTAATTACAAAGAGATTCTAATATGACTTGTATTTTACCCTTTATGCTGAATATAAAAAAATAAAATCTTTAAAGGATATTCAAAAAATATTTTTCCACACAACAGATTTCTGACATATTTTCAAACAAAAATAAATTTAAGAATGAAGCAGAAAATAAGAAGTTCAAAGTCTTCATTGAAAAAATACATTTATTAGAAATTTTCTTGATTTAACTAGTAAACTCATGTTAGGAGAGTCAAAGTGCTTCATTCTCAAAACAAGCTTGTCGTCAAAATGACTGTTTCTAAAACTTGCACTTTTTAAAAATAATAATAATAAAGCTCCCCAAAACTAACATAATATTTCATAATACATTAATACTCAAGTGATGAGAGCATCAAAATTGTATATGATAAAATTTGTGCAAACATTCAAAATAAATGCAAAAAATATGTACTGTGACAAAAAAATTAAAATAATGCACAAATGTGAATAGTTGAAAAACTTTCAGAAATATGGCTACATAGGAGAATGAAACAGAAACTTGTGCATTCTGTGAGAATGCTATTCCTACATATGAGTGGGATAACAGGTTATTGTGTTAATTCAGATTAATTTTTCCATTTGACTGCAGTAAATAATATTTATTCTTTTTTCTTATTATTGCTGAAGTCTATTTTTATTAACTAATTGGCTTATGATGATTGAACCCAAAGAAAGTGCACAATGCAAGATTTTTTGAAGAATCTTCCTACGTTTGATAATAAATTCTCTTGTTTTTTGTCTAAAATTATATATTTAATTCAAATTCTCTTTACATGTAAAGATATATCCTGAACACACCCTTTCCTCAAATTCTAGATGTATACTAGCAGAGTTCTGTCACATTTTCAGCCTTATAAAGTTATGAAATTGCCACATGTAGATGTACATATTTAATGTTAACAGACAGGTTATTTTTCTGTCTTTTTTATTTTATGGGTGTTTTCTAACACATTGTTGAAAAGATGAAATCTGTTAAATAGGAAACCTTGCCTATGGGTGTAATATTTGCATTTACATTATTTTATGAAAAAGATTTTCACTGCTCATCTTTATAAAATACGTGAAATATACTTAACGGAATAACGCTTAACATAAAAAATCTGTTAACATGAAATGATGCAATAGTCCGGACAGTAGGGGAGACCGGGGATGGTTGACTAATTTTTTACTAATTCATACATATTTTTTGTGTTTTCATCCATACAGACAATAAAATTGCATTAATGGATAGAAGAACTAGTAAACTAATAAAAAACAACAAAACATAGTTAATTATTCAATATCATCATCATGTTCAAATGCATTTTACAGAACATCAACTCTTAGTCAATCTACCCCGGAACCGGAGTAGATTGACTATATGCCCGGGGTAAGTAGACCTACGTATCAATAAGCAACAAATTATGAGAAGAGTCAAGTAATAAAACACTATTTTCAATTCAATTGAACTCTTTATTAAAAAACCATTTTAATCAGGTACAGACATCCTTTATAAGTCTTTATAACAGCTATCAACTCGTAATATTTAAAGTTTTTAAACTAAAATCTTCATCAGTTTCATTTTGAATCACACATAAATCTTTCTATAACTTCTTATGAATGTAACATATTAATTCTTATTAATATAACAATTTAAAATTTTCTTACGCCACAAATTAAATGCACATTTTTCATTTCTCTACTTAAATAATAGTAATTGTTAAATACTTATATTTAGTATTTAAACTTTTAGAAACTAAACTCTTCTTCAGTCTCATTTTAAATCACATATAAATCTTTGTATACTTAAAAATATAAAAAAATAGACAAGTTATCAGTCTTCATTATCAGAAATACAGTGTTTGCATTCAAAAAACATTAGATTACCTCTTACACATTTGGCATGAGCCCATAACTTACAAGTTATGCATTGAATCCATTTTCGCCAGGGACACTATCGGCGTAGGATTCAGTGCATTCTAAACAAATCGTGCTCTCGTCATTTGCATCCACAGCATCGTCATTTCCATCGACGGTGTCATCAGCAACATTCATCTCATTTACTTTATCCGTTCCTTTTCCTTTACCCTTACCTTTGCTCGTTTCTTTTCCTTTTTCTATTCTGCTTTTTGTATCTTTTCTTCAAAGTTTCTCTATTCTTTTTCATATCTATAAGATTTTGTTGAGTCTCATATGGCGTTAACCCATAATAAATATCCGCGGTTCTTTTTAAATAACTTGCTAAAGCTTCTTCTTCTGCGTCAGTGAGAATTTGCCAATTTTTGATATATCCCACTGAGTCCAAAGTTAATTTGGCTTTTGTCAAGTTCGGATTACGTTCCAATTTCTCCTTTAGTTTCGCCAGATAACGATGTAATAGGGAATGTTATATTGTTTTGCAGTTGCATTAACACTTTCATTGTCAAAAATGACTCGATGACAAGCTCTTTCTACGACATCCTTCGGTGTATCAGCTCGTTCAGTCGTTCTTATATAGGTCCTCATCGTGCTGTTTTCAAAAAAGAATATACTTATTAAGAATCGAATAAAAAGATAATTTTAAAGATATTTTAAACTCAAAATGTTATTGGGGTTGGTTGACTAATTATTCAACCAGCCCCGAAAGAAATTAGTCTACCAACCCCAAACGACATTTTAAGTTTCGATGGCATGGATAACCTAAACACTGCCACCTAATTAAGAAATAACACATAAAATAATATCAATATGGACTCATAAAACACTCTGACTAATAGGCAAACGGTTAACATAAAATGTGTAGATACCAGATCAAAAAATATACAACACGAAAATATTACTTACATGATATGAAAACAAATCACGGGTCACTGCTCGAAAACGGCGTGTGCCGGCGAGGCGGCGCTACCGACAACTGAGCGGGGGGCGAAGAGTGATGCGCGGCTGCGCTGGGATGATGCAATATTCATATCGTTGGCGAGTTTTTGGCGGTTAGTCTACCTACCCCTATAGTCAACCATCCCCGGTCTCCCCTATACTGTGCAATTTAATGCATTGTTATTCTTTAAATATGAAACAAAAATCGTTTAACACACATATACACACAAAAAAATCACTTTTGATGCAGTACACGTTTTGTGTTCAACATGGAATTTAGTGAAGCCTCGGACAATTGAAAATTGTTTTTGCCATGTGCAATTCTCCAAGTTGTAAATTCTATGGCACCTCAAGAATCAACTGATATTGCGACTAAGCCGACATTTAATGAAATGTTTGGGGAAGTCTCAACATTATTAGACTGTCTTATAAAATCATTAAATGAATATTTTGCAGTCGATGATGTGTCTATAGAACCAATTTTGGCAGACAAAGAGAATTTGAAGATTGTTTATAATTCAAGTGATTCCACCTATGTAGATTCAGATAATGTAACAACCGACACAGCGATGCAGTTCCTGTTTCCTCTACTTCAGAAATGCAGAAAAGGATTCAAACTATGAGTTATTTACGTGCACACTAGAATGGAAAAATGTGTAAAACACTAGATGATCTTGAACAATTCGTGGACAGTATGGCATTGAAAAAAAACACTCCAAAAAAGGATACCTGATTTTTTCTTCCTTAAAATCAATATTTTTTTCTATTTTTTTTATACTAATGGGTGCAAACTACTAGTAGTTTAACAGGAAATCAAGATAAAATTTGACGACATTAAAAATATTGGTGGATTTCGTTCTTTTTTTATGAATCTTTTAATAATAAATTCTTTTAATGCGAAAAATATCTTTGGTCTGATAAGTTTCGTGTTAAACATATTTCATTGTAAATAATTATACAGGTAATAATAATGTCAAATTGTAATATGATATTCACTTTATTATTTTTTATATTATAGTGCTTTAATTGTGAAAAACATTTTGAGAATGTTTTTTTTAAAGAAATAATGACCATTACTTGTCATCAGAAATAAGTATATCTAATAGGCATGCCTTCATGTTTGCTATACTCAATGTATTAATGATTACAAAATTATTAAGAAATACAACCTTAAAAGGAAATCAGTGCTATAGGTATAACTTACAGATAGTACTACAATTAATGGTAACAAAATACACATAAAAATAAAAAACTAATGCAGTTAAAAAAAAATGTATACTACATGTTATAAGAAATCAGGAAAAAAAAAATGTAAATTTATGTAACCCATGCATTAAATAGTAACTTACTAATTCTGTGTTGGATTCTACTTTGGAAGAAAAGAAAGAGATAAATATATAATTTCATAATATTTCAATATTTTGACTTCAAATATTTGAAACTGATCTCTAAATTTATTGGATATAAACACTTAAAAATCAATGGTAAGATTCTTCTTTTTTATATTTTTCAGAATAATAAGAATGTATTTTCTGTCAGAGTAGCAAAAATAAATTACAATTAATATCCAATAAATAGTAAAATGAGCAAAAAAAAAACTAATGCATACTTTCTAAACTCTCTGAACTATGAACAAAATAACTTGATATGACCTTGAAATATGGCCTGTAAAAGAAATTCTGTTACGAAAATTAGACTTCATCCTATTCTTCCTTGTAATATATGCATTTTCTTAATTTGAGTAAGATGCATAGTGATAGCAGCTTAATCTATTTTATAATGAAAGCTTTCTTACGTGTCTTAATTAAATATAATTGTTCTTTTACTATAATGAAGCTGTATAATGAGTGTTGAATTTAGGTACAATTTTTTGAAGGGTGGGGGTGATTACACTGTTATAGCAAGAATAGTTACTAACTTCAAATGTAAAAGATATAATTAAACATTATTGTATAAACTACATAAGCATAAACTCGCCAATTCTTCAGTGTGTGTCCATTGGGCAAAACCCTTAAATTCATTTTTTGTATGATGTGTAATGAAGCGGTAACTTGAAAAATCCCCATATTTGCTATATATAATTTTCTTTAAAAATATTTGCAAGAGAAAAGTTAATATAAACAACGATTTTGAATTACATTTTTTCAATTCTATGTTGATAATATTGTTTCCAACTAATTTGCATTAATTGCAATGCGTTAAAAAGATATTTTGATCTATATCTACTGATATTCTCTAAATCTGGTTAAATATTTAAACATCCGCTGATTAGTCATATCAATTTAGCTTCATTAAAGGTTTCAGGTCATAGTTTTTAAAATATTGAATTTTAGTTAGAGCTCCCCCCCCCCAAAAAAAAAAGGTCGTTTGAAAAAAAAAATGCTAAAATTAAAGTTTATCACAAAAATTCTTGCTATTATGTATTTAGGGGGGGGGAGGAGAAGAAATGAAAATGTGTGATTTTTAAGAGTGTGTGGGGTGGGAGGGGGGTCAATAATATTGCTTTCTGAAATATATTAATAAAAAGTTTCTAATCAATGATAACCAAAGCTGAAATTTAAAATACATTTGTAGACATTTTGAAACCTGATATTTTAACAAGAATATATTATAACAATATTTCATTATGTTAAATGTTTTTGTGAAATAATTATTAATCTTATGAAAATTTTCAGTTTTTTGAGACAAGTTTATAGAATTTCGAAATAAATTTCATATTTTTTGTAGCAATTTAATACTTTGAAATATTTGCTTGGTATGAATTAAAATCACTTAAATATTTTTTATGCATACAGGCTAATAAAAGGGGAAAAACTGTAGATAATTTTATATTTTATTGGGTTTTTAATATCTGTACATTTAAAAATTTTATAATATTTTTTAAACTAATTCAGCCATATAATCTTAAATAATTTTTATTGAACATATTTTTAGCACATTGATTTAATTACAAACATTTATACTTCGAAAAATGTATATGAATCAAATTTTTTTTATTAATTATGCACTTTTTTTGTCATATCAAATTTATGCTCACTAAAAATTTCCTTGAGATTTTATGGCTGATTTATGTGAAGAAAATATTGTAAAATTTAAATGTATAGTTCTTAAAAATCCAATAAATTATTTAAAAAAATCTACAGTTTCTTTTTCCCTTTTTGTTATCTTGTATATATGAAGAATTTTAAAGTGAATTTAATTCATACTAAGCAAATATTTCAAAGTTAAAGAAATCTAAAATTCAATTTATTTCGAAATTCTATAAATGAATGTGTCTCAAAAAACTGAAATTTTTCATAAGATTAATAATTATTCCATAAAAACATTTAACATAATGAAATAATGTTATAAGATATTCTTGTTAAATTATCAGGTTGAAAAGAGAACGAAACGATGCAACGGCAAAAATCGTATAGAACACTGGTGGGTGGTTTCCCTGCAGCGCAATCTGTTTCGCCCACCAGCCGCTGTGGCGCTGAAGTGCGCTAAGAAATTTAACACGTAGTGACTTGGCTTAAGTATTCAATGGCTTTGGTGTGTATCCAAACAGAAATAGCTCCCTGCGAACACCATCACCGCTATCCCGATTTTGAATTAATCGAAACATCCGCAGCTTAAATTACTGAATAAATAGATAAATCCGGAGCTAAAAATGTTATATAAATCGACACTGGATTCGCTTGTGTCTTAGGAAATTCTTTTTTAAAGCTCTTCTGCCAAGCCCGATTACCGCAATATATCTCCATAGAGAGCTATTGCTGTTTCGATCCGCCTGTTGTTATTAGTACAGAGTTGCCAGTTGGACGTTCTTTTTTCGCCAGAAATCTCAACTTCAAACATGAATTTTTTTAACTTTTAACGGTCAAAGCATTTTTATTGCTAACATGTTAAAATAAATAAAACACACCGGTATTTGCGAACAAATATAATTATAAATAATAAAAAGTGATTTTTCACATACATAATAAAATGGATTTTTCTGAATTAAAATTCCGGTGTCGTTGTTGCATATCGGAATTTTTGGTTTCGCACAGAAACCAATGAACGTTAAAGGGTTAAGAATAAATTCTACTTTAAGCATTGTACTGTAGGCATTGTCTGACTGCTTTAGGGATGGGCGACTGCTATGCGTGCCGCGTAATTGCGCTCTGAATATTTGATTATTCTCATGAGAAAAAAATTATTGTTAATTTTCTCTTTTTTATCTGACAATGTCTGCTTTATGAAAACCGCGGTAACAATTTAAAATTCTGTAGTCTATGATGGTTCTTAAGGGGTTAAATAAATCTAAAAACAATTTTGCATTTTCTTGTGCGAATCCTAATTTTTTTTAGTAACAGAGAAGGTAAAACTGGCAGCCATGTATCAGTAGATGTTTGGGCTTCACGCATTTGCCACATGTATGTTTAAAACAAATATAATAAAATTTTAGATTGTTTAATGTTTTATTTTAAGCCCTCGAAGAGTGGTGGAATTCTTTACATGGCCCTTTATTGTAAACAATGTTTCATCTAACAAATTTTGAAAAAAAAAATTACTTTAATAATTTTGGTGATGTAATAGTACAAAATTGCATCTTCCACTCTTTAAATACTCTCTTACTCTTTCTCTCTCTCTCTCTCTGTATATATATATATACAAGACTGATGTTAGTTGTGGGAGAAAAAGACTTGCATGCCGTAATAAGAATTAAATCTTTCAGATATAAGTGACAGTTTTGTCTATACATCGTATGTACAAGTTTCCTTCATTTTAATGAAATATTTTCAAAATTATTAATTTTAAATTGAAATGTTTATTCATTTATTTATTTAATTGAATTCATATTTATGTTTCACAAAGCAAATATTTTAGAATCCTAAATGAAGTGAATGGAGTTATGTATAAAAAGGACACATATAGTGTATTATTGTGTACGAGTTATCAGTGAAATAATTGAGGAAATTGTCCCAATGTGGTGCGGCTTTTTCAAAATTTGATCTTTAGTTTCTGATTAACAAGAAAATAAAAGTAGCGCGAAAAAAATCGTTTTACTCAACCTGCGAGGGAGTGACCTTTGTAATAAAGGCACTCTAGCATTTTTGAGATCGCGACGTCAATGATTTAACATGTGTAAGCGTGAAAGCGACATCTATCCTCTCTTTTACTTTAACTTTCTAGAGCGTGTGTGTTTTTCTCGAATTCTACAGTTATGTCGCGGTTAGAAGTAATATGTAAATTTGTAGTATCTCAGTTTGCAGCATATAAAAGCTTGGAGTTTGAGTGTGTGTGGGGTGTCTAGCGGCGTTAGCCAGCTAGTGGTGTCTAGCAGCAAAAACCAGCTGAATGTGTCTGTCAGGAGTTTTACAGTGAGCCGCCAGCAGTTAGTTCATTCAGAGAAGAGTGATTCGAGAAGTTTGCGTTTGGTAAGAGTTAATATCAATTACGTTGAATATTTCAAGGTTAATAAAGAGTATATATACAGCCACGGGCTGTTTAATAAAGTTTTATCTAGCAGTTTAGCTGAAGATTACGTGAGAAGTTGAGTTGAAGTGCCCCGATTGAGGCTAGTGCCAGAGCTGTGAGTATGAGTTTAATCTTTTAGTATTGTTACCAGTTATTAAAATTAAAGAACTGCTCCACTGCCCTTGAGCCCTAACCGTTTGAAATAAACTGGTTTTATCTTATATTCTGAGTTATGTCTGCATTCAACACCCAGTACGACCTCACATCCGTTACAAACCCTTTCCGGAGCAGGCAATTTCTACTCATAAAATAAAAAATTGCTGATTGACACCGGAATTTAAAAACGACTTTTATAGAAATTAAGAATTACTAAATTCGCGCTTTCATTGTAAAGACGAAATTTATATAAAATATTCTTGGTGCGTTGTGCAAGTTTGGAATTAAAGTTTGGTGTGTCCGGAGTGGGCACAATGCGCCGGAAAGGGTTAAATACTTGGGGACGGGTGTCCGACATATGTGACACATAATGAAATCAGAATACATTATTATTTTCACCAGTGAACCTTTATTATAACTTTTGCCTTATTTAATCCGCGCATTCCCGATTCAATGAGACAAAAATTTCTCTTTTTAACCCATTGCATAATGGAAAGGATTTTCACCGACCATTAGTGTCCCGCATCTCCATATGCTCCCCTATGCATGGTCACAGTGACGTCGCTGTGAGTCACTTTGGTCACATCACATCTGTGACCGAAATTCCACCACTCAGTGACGTCACATTGTGACTGAGATGTGACTTTCTTAAAAATCTTTAGGCATTTATAAAAATCCTTCAAAACATGTTATTTACTTTATAAAACATGTTTCTGGCAATTTAAATATCTTTGCTTTTGTCACAGTTTCGTCACAATGTTAATGTCAAATTAGTCACAAATTACACATTTTTCACAAATTTGTCAGTGACCACATCGTGAAACGTCACAAGAAAGCTCTAAAACGGCCATAACGACTTCACATTTTAGTCACTGTGACTTCGCATCGACGTCACGTTACGTCACATCGATAATCGATGGTCACAAAGTCACAATGTGACTTCACAACGACGTTGCAGTGACGTCACCATGTTTTACGGGTCTGGACACTAACATTTTAAACGAATTTCCTTCGTCTTATCTATCGGTCGAATAATCTGTGATAAAATATGGCGAAACAAGCTTTAAGGCATTAGTGGTGCCAAAGCATTTGACGTCCCCAGTTACGAAGGGCACCTAACAACATCAGTGGAGAGGAAAATCCTCGCTCCCGTGCAAAAGATTAAAAAAAGGGGACAAAAAATTAAAAAATCTGGTAACGATTCTGGTCACGAAAGGTTTAAGTGTCATTATTGGGTATGTATTTTTTTATCTCATAAACATGATGATGACTGGAAATCATTGAAATCATAAATTCATTTTTATTACATTAAACTTCTCCCAAAACGTTAAACGCGTGATAAGAGGGTTCGTCGCTTTTCCAGCGCTTTTACGAAATTTTTGGTATTTTCGCATCTAAAATCCCCTAAATTCCTTGTTGCGAACTATCCTTGCATAATTTGATGGGTTACGCAGTAGCAGCGCTATTTCACTGCCTTATATGAGTATATGCTTATCACATCATATAGGGGGCCATCCTATGGTCACACGTTTCTATTGTTACACCTATGTTTCTTCTATATTTTAACTCCCCCCCCCCTTTGTTCCAAAGTGTCACACTTCACTTTACCTCCTCCCCCAATCTTGTCACATGCCACCCTACATTACGTAAACATATACCTGCAATTCAAAATCAAAGCACTAAGTTTCAGATTACATTTCAATCTTTATTTTAAAATTTTAACTGTTTTAATGAAGTTTCTGAGCATAACAGTAAAAATTTTTTAGATTTGGTATGAAATAAGTTTTGCAACAAAAAAACATAATTATATACAATAGTAATGAAATATTTATATAAAAGAGCTATTGAAAACAGTAATACAGTCGAAACTAGTTAACCCTTTGTTGCATACTGTCCACTACAGTAGACCAGTGTTGCCAGATGGACTACTTTTTTAAAATTCAAATTCTTGATTGGCACCACTTTTTACAAATGATTGAATGTGCCTTATTCAATGACATGATAATTAAGGCGAAAACAAAAGGTAAATTAGCGTTTCAAAAAAGTGGCGTCAATCAAGAAATCTGAATTTTAAAAAAGTAGCCCACTGGCAACACTGCAGTGGACAAAAATTCATTCCCAAATGCTAATGAATTTAATTCCCAAATTCCACATTGGCACCGGAATTTTGGTTTAAAAAAATTCGGTTTATTAAATTCCTGCAAAATAGCTTTTTCTTGTTTATAAATAAAGCTGTTTTCAAATTCCGGTGTCAGTCATCAATTTCTACACTTAAGCAGTGAATTTTCTCTGCATCGCAAAGTGTTAAGCTATGCAACAAAGTGTTAACATGAACCTCAAGGGGAATCAAAATTTTGTTTATGTTAATAGTAATTCATGCTATCAGTATCAAATCTTTATTTTCGTCTTTATAGGGGACTGTGAAAACAATTCATGTTACAAGTAATTCACGTTAAGTCTCTTCATGTTAACGAGGTTTGAATGTATTTTGGAAGTTGAAATAAAATTTAACAGTTTGCTTTAAATCGTATCTTTATGAACACAAAATATTTTAATTTTAAAATAACTTCATACTTCATAATTTAATCTACTTAATTTTATTTTAACCAATATGTGTGATGTCACATTTCTTCTAACCCCTCTTACCCCCTTGTCAAAAACTGTCACAATCTCGTGAACACCCCTCCCCCCGCTTCAAACGTGACATCATTTATAGACGGCCCCTGGGAACAATGAAAGTAAGTCTCATTACAAAACAAAACATACGGTAAATTATTAATGAAAGAGGAAAAATAAACATAAGAAAAAAGTCTGAAAACTTGGAATATGTAATTTACAAAGTGCATAACACAGAGTAGTAACAGAGCCTCAACTCCGCTTGAAAAGAGCGCCCTCAGTGGATCACTTAAAAACTAAACCACCGCGTTGGCGATTTTTAACCTCGTGATTTCTGTTTAACTGTAACCCTATTCTGATTGGCGCTTATTGCTGAATGCTGATTTGATTATCTTTGCACATGTGCTTATGCTATTTGATCTTAGATTTCCGCGCTTATACTAATTCGTAATAATTACTATTATTATTCTTGAATTTTCAAGTTTAAATTATTAGATCGTTATGTTACGAAGAGACGCATGTATTGTTTGCAAGACGAATACGTCAACGTTATTTCACAATTCTTTCATAAATTTCAAAACAAGAAGCAGCAAGCCGTCGCTGTATTTTTTTTTCTTTTTTCTCTTATCATTTGTCGCCAAGGAAGCGATGTTTCGCCGAATTAGCAACCTCTCTTATATTATGATCGTAGTTTCAGAGCGGTCCGCTCGTGTCGCTACTGTCTATGCGTAATCCCATGTTAAACAAGTTGTCATTACAGCGTATGAAAGTTGATTCACTTTTACAATTCCGTACTCTGTGGTGCATAACAGTGTTGTCACTTTAAAGGCTTCCGAATTGACATCAACTTTACCTGTCTATTGATGATAAAACAATTTTCAGTCTTTCAATACAACTTCCATTAGGAGGAAAAGTCTAATTATAGTGTAAAAGACTACGTAACATGCTAAATACGTAATAGCAAGTTTAAAATATTTATGTTAAATAAAAAAAAAAAAAACTTTTAGGAAAATGAGATATTAAATGTAACTTAAAAAATAAATTATGTATGATAGTATGAAGAGAAGCGTTGAAATCAATTAAATAGTAAAAGTTAAAATGTTTAAAGGAAATTAGGCACTGCTGAGAAAGAACTGTCAGTAAAATCTGGTAAAGGCCAGGTAAGCAAAGGATGTACTAAATGTTATGACACAGTCGAAACATGCATCTATTTGTTTTAATATATTAAACATAATCTATTATTTTTCGGGTGATAAACATTATATACCGTAATTTCTGGCATATAATCCGCAGATCAAATAATTATTTTTAAACCCAGAATTTTTTTAAAGATGAAATGAAATGCAACTTATCACATCGCCGAAAATATTTGTCTTCGATCCCTAAATAATATTTCTGGCTCCAAAAATAATTCTTTGATCCACGGATTATATGCAGGAAATTACGATACTTAGATACATACTTTAGATACATACTTTAGATACATACTTAGAAACAACTTTGTTGAAAAAAAGGTTCCAATGCACTAGGAGTGTAAAACTAGTATGTTATTCTATGATACAGTGTTATTGATCAATGCAAGCTAAAGTAACTAAAAATTTATTCTATTGAGCAATTTTCTTCGGAAAATAAAATAAACGAGAATGAGAATGCGTGCGATATTTGATCATTTAAAATCTTTCTTAAAACAACTTCATTTCAAAATAAATTTTTAACTTCAAATCCTTCAGGACTACATTTGTGAACTAATCTAGAGTGATGATATCTCCACACGGATCAAGCTTTCAAAAGCCCTTAAGGAATTTGTGCTAAAATTGCGAATTAAACAATTTAAATTGGATTAACCGTGAAGCGAATGACAGTTAGTATTCTATAAACATTTATCCCTTATTTTGCTCTCAAACTTGTGCGCCTGAGATGCCCTAAGAGGGAAAAAGTAATTTCTAAACATTTTCTTATACAACATATCTGTTATATATGAAGTGTTTTCTTATTCTCAAAATTTTTGTCTCAAAATTTCTTATATTACATACAATTTGATTACAATAATAATAACAAGTTGGAAATTGCACGTGAAGCGTAGTAAATGAGGTGCGTTCGTACGATAACGTAGTTTTAAAAATATCACTCTCATATATCAATCTAATAAAACTGTAAATAATTAAAATTAAAATGCGCACCAAACAATGTTCTCCCTATACCATTATGCAATGGAATACTTTTGTGTGGCCTTGTAAATCAATAACAAATATTCTTTGCACCACAGATTATGCAAAATGTATATTATAATATCTACTTTATAGATGTTTATCAATTGTATTACGTTCGAATAAGTGTAACATCATTAAAATTCATTTGAAACATTTTTCCACATTAACCGTAATGTACCGGAATACTTTTGATGGTCCCTGTAATTGATCTATGCATCCGATTTTCTTAAAATTTGAAATAACTCGACAAAATTATGTAATAATTATGTATTAAAAATTTCAAACGATTAAAATGCATTTGAAAATTTTTCCCCATTGACCGTAATGTAACGAAATCCTTTTGATTGTCCCTGTAATTGATCTATGCGTCCGATTTTCTTAAAATTCGAAATAACTCGACAAAATTATGTAATAATAATATATTTAAAATTTCAAACGATACGGTTGGGTAGTTTTTGCGTTGTTATATGCGGACGGACAGACAGACGGACGGACGGACAGACGCACGGACTGAACGACAACAATAGGTGCTACGTATTTACATAATTACGAACTCACCTAATAATAATAATAATAAGTAATTTAACCACTTAAGTGATCAATATTTTTGAAAAGAATTGTCAAATTATGCCTAATTTTTCATATATTTTCAAAACGATTGCAAGATTTACCATATTCTACGTATGATGGGTAAGTAATAATAATAATAATAATAAGTAATTTAACCACTTAACTGATCAATATATTTGTAAAGAACTGTCAAATTATGCCTAATTTTTCATATATTTTACAGAATTTTTTATCTTTTGTTACCGGTTTTTCAAAACAAACTTTTTTGCCTAATTAAATCAAAAAAATTCTCGGATTAAATAATTCAAAAGTTACACTAAAAATTTACTCGGGAGAATAATAAACCATGAATAGAATATAGATGCCCGTACGCATTTTCAGAAAGTATCACGTTCTGAGCACCAGCCTTGGCGAGTTGGCGAAAGCGAGAACGTTCAGCTAGCTGCATCGCCAAACTCAAAATAAACTAAGTTCAAATGTGTCATAAAACATATGATTAATAGAATTATATTTATTACAAGAGAATATTTACTAACTTCTCAATTTCTTCGAACATAGCGAGTTAACGAAATAATATTTTTTAATTGAGAAAAAAAAAAAGAAAAAAAAACCTATGTTTAGATGTTCTGTGAAATTTAAAGCATTTTAATCTGAAAAAGCTCTTTGTTTTAAACTATGTTTTATCGTAAACAACGGTGAATAACATTTCCTCATATTATAGTCTTTGCTTGATAACATCTACGGAAAAACAAATAAACAGTAAGCGCGATCTCTTTGCAGAAGGAAGGGTTGCTATTCGCTAGGCGTTTGACGTCACAAACATGAAAGGGTGCGTAGCATTGACTTCATCTCCGCGCCAATCGTTGTTCTGGCTATAAAGTGCTCAAAACGTGATTCTTTCTGAAAATGCTGCCCGTACGTGGTACTGACAAATCATGATTGGCAAAAACACGTTGCCCGTATGGCATACAAACAAATTATGGAAGTGGTTAAAGATATATTCTATTCAAATGTGACAAAAGATGAAATTATTACTGTATTAATTTTTCGCCTATATTTCAAACAAACAACCAAGCTACAAAATCAAGAATTTTTTTGAAGTGATTTTCGTATTTGAATATTTTTAGAACTCATTTTTATTCAAAATGAATTTTAAGTTCAATTTCTCTAAAAGTTTATCTGCTAACGAAATTGATTTTTTGACAGAATATTTTTGTATGTTGGATCCCACAGAATTTGAAAATCTTTTGAGTACATTCTGATATTGTACTCAAACCTTTAAGAGACAAAGAATTTCTGCTCAAAAAATATTTTAATTAGCAATTCACGCCGCAATTTGCGAACAAATTCGTTTGAAAAAAAAAATCAAAAGCTTTTCTTCACGCATATTATAAGAAAGAAATTACATAAAAGAATAATAGTGCCACTTGGAAATTGGGAAAATAAGGTTAACCCTTTACAAAATACAAACAGCATCTATGGAAGGATTAAAAAGCTCTTAAATTTGTTCGCTATTATAGGATTTGTAAGCTTCAAGAACTTTCAAAAATCTTTAATCAGAATTTTTAAAAAGAAATAATTGCTTTATTTAACAGGTTCGCTGCCGCTTACGTGGAGATGTGATGCCGCAAAATGCCGCACTGTAGAAGTCGGTTTTTCCCAGAAGCCGATTTACTTTTTATAACAAAGAAACAGAGAAAGATTTTCCCGCGCCAGCGCGTGACTGGCTATTGGACACACCCCATATCATGCGCTGGCGCGTGAGTGACCCCTTAACATTGGCGCCTTATCACGCGCTGGCGCGTTTGCGGCAGCGAACGTGTTAAGGAAAAATAATTCTATTTTCAAATATAGCGACTAAAGCTTTACGAACTTTTTTGTTCTTAATCACCTAAAATCTCCTGTATTCTATGTATGTACACAGTATTTGTAAATAACAATCTAGTGCGATCAGTTTAGCAGCATCTAGCCGATTTTTTTTTTTTTTTTTTTTTTTTTTTTTTTTTTTTTTTGAAATTCTGAATTATCATTAATTCAGAAATTATGTAATTCCATCTGTTATTCAATAGGTAGTTCAGAATTCAGAAAATTGTTATTCAAAAAATTCTTATGTGTATTCGATGTTTCTAAATAATATATAATAATATTTAATGTAATATAATAATATTTAAAATAATATCTCAGTCTCAAGACTGAGGAGGTGAAGTATAGTACAGATGGTTCAATCATAAATATTATTTTAAATCACTTTCAAACCAACGTACCCTATTTCTGAAGCGGATTCGAGAGTCGATTCAACCTATAGATTCAGATTCGACAACATATAGATTCAGATTCAGCCAAAAATCTCATATTTATGAAAATTAGAGTCATGTCTCTATTTAAACAGCCTGTTACCGCCAGCGCGATATTTTTTTCCGAAATTTGAACTATATTAACAAAGTACATGTTTGAAAATTTATGGATTTTCTAATAACAATACCACGAACCGCGCATTATTATCTCAAACTGTTTATTTGTTATTTAAGTTCAAAATGGGTCAGTTATTTACTGGACACCCGGTAAGAGCGCAAAGAAAAGTACCTAAACGAATTGTTTAAAATGTGCATAATATGATTAGTGTAAAGTTCTATTCAGTCATTTCATAAGCTAAGCGAATTTTAATTTAAAAATATATCGATAAACGTTTTTATTATTATTATTATTGCTACTCTATTAGATCGTTCAGAATGTCGTGTCCGTTTGGGAAAATCAATTAGTACCGAAAAATTCTGTCATTTAATTATTAGATATTGTTTTCGATATCTATTGTTAGGGATGTAGTGGAGGGTGTGCGGGATATACGCCGTATGTCTTTAGGATATTTTTTTTTTAAGAAACAGCGAAATAAACTTTTATTTTTTATATATTTATACTCTCTGTTTCTTAACACTAGAACGCCCAGAAGGTGTCGATTCGATTCCAATCATGCGATTAGAATTAAATTCGTACCAGAAATTTTTTCTTGAAATAATTTAAATTTAATCCATGCAGAATTACGCTAATTAAATCAATTAAGTAATTTTTAATAAAAATTCCTGTGAGAAATATTATTATCAAACTTGAGTAAAATTTCCGGGCGTTCTAGTGTTAACCCTTTCCGGCGCAGACAAATTCTGTTCGAAAATAAGAAATTGTAGACTGACACCGGAATTTACATGACTTTTTTAGAAATTAAAAATTCCCGATTTAAACTGTCACTGTAAAAGTAAAATGTTACTAAAATATTATTGGTGACGTTTGTAAGTTTGGAATTAAAAATGGTGTTGTCGGAATGGTAACACTGCGCCGGAAAGGGTTAAGAAAGATAATAGTATCCACACTCTAAGGTATACCCTCTGCTATGAGCGTATACCCTCTGCTAAGAGGGTGTACCCTCTGTATTTTTTACGACTACATCACTGTCTTTTCTTTAGTAATTAATAGACAGAGTTTTCCAGTACGGACACGACTTTCTGAACAACCACATATCAAATCTTGTCAGAGGGAATAAATTTATCCCATAATACGTAATGATTTCAGGACGCCATGTTGATTATGCCCTATTTAGATGGAATCCAATTATTTCCGGCTATTTCCATGAAAACTTGTAGTGTAAGTCACAGGCTACGAATTTTGGCTACCAGTATTATAGAAAAAAAAATGATTAATTTTATTGGCACATTCTCATTAATTGAATAAGGCCAAGCAGACTTTTCGAAAATAACGGTGGCTAACAAGCATAGAAATTAATAAGTTATGTGACTTACACTACAGAACCCATGTAATTAGCCTTCCGTATTACTAGATTGAATATACAAACACTTATATATGGTTCATTTCTACATATCAAAAATTTAAAGATAGGTAGAGGGGACCTTAATAACCAGATATCATATAGAAATGTAAGTGTAGTAATGATATTTTGAAGTTGAGAGGGCGTTTGTAAATTTAATGGGGGAAAGCGTTCAGCGGGATTGAATCGCCATTCCCTCATAGATATCGATCAACTTGCATCCCACCAATTTGGAGCATGCCGACAAATATGGGCTAAGCAAAGAAATTGTTCACAACCAACGCAAGTCAAAGAAACTTTGAGTTTGTTGAAGTACTATCCTCCATTGTGCTTAATACTGCTTCTACCACAGAAAGAATTCTCATATATCTGTAGTTACTCTATCACGTCTAACAAGGAAGGTCTCCATACGGGCATACTCAAGAAAAATCTGAAAAAATTACAGAATGTTCTTCTCATATAGTTATACCGTAATTTCGGGTGTATAAGCCGCGGATGAAACAATTCTTTTTGGACCCAGAAATCTTATTTAGTGATTGAAGACAAATATTTACGGCGATCTAAGTAGTTACCCTTATTTCTTAAAAAATTCTGGGTCGAAAAAGAATTGTTTGACCCGCGGCTTATACACCCGAAATTACGGTATATGTTTATAAAAAAAATGGCGGAATCTCCTTATAACGTCCGTAAAAAAATAATAAAAAATTCGTTTATTTGGCGATTTATCTCCGGTTGGCGAAAAAACGAAATTTTGAAAAATACGCTTTGAATACTTTTTAAAGAAAAAACTTTCTATGTTCAATTTATTTAAATAAGTTTAGTTTAAGTAATTTCAGTTTTGCGTTTTTATTTTACTTTAAGTGTAATTTTGTCATATACGTTTATATGTACTTATAACAAAATGAAATTAATATATTTTATCATTTAAAACATAATTTAAATTGATTAAAATTGTTCCAAATTGAAAAATACACTGTTAAAAATCTGCTGCATTTTGTTGCAACGCACTCCCTTGCTTGTATATAAAACGGTTACTTGGCCGTGAAATGGAGCTTTCTCATTGGTTGGAATAGAGATATTATATACAAGTGGTGGAGTGCGTTGCAGCAAAATGCAGCAGATTTTTAACTGTGTTGCACAAGCTACAACACCGCTAAAAATCTGTACCATTTTCTGCAGCGTCACTCCACCGCTTTTATAGAAAACGGTCAATTCACCGTGCTATGGAGCATTCTCATTGGTCAGAAGAGAGATATTCTATAAAAGTAGTGGAGTGACGTTGCAGTAAATGCTGCAGATTTTTAACAGTGAGGTCAATTAAAATCAATTTTCAGATTCGTTAAAATCGTCTGCTTTTGGCGAGGAAATGCACTGCTCGCCAAATCCCGCGTCGCTTTCAGCTTTTCACGCCAATTATTCCAAACTATTTTATTTTTTTACATATCTAATAATGTAATTCCGCCGCTAATTTTCACTGATCCTTTATTACCTACATGAGTAGTTTAATTCGTATTTTTTTCAAAAAATTCTGAGTATCCCCCAATGGAGACCTTCCTTGTAAGAGCATTGCGTTATTTTGAGCTTATTCTATCGGCGATCACTTTCCGACTTTTCAAGCTATGTTTTTGAAACTTTTACAAAAGTTGCTCTATACATTTAGCTAACAAAATAAGCAACTGAAATTCCGATAGCATTTACGTATGCGTAAAGAAAAATTATTTAGTAAACCTGCTCATTTTTCATACAATTTATATATTTTTTAAATTTTTGATTACACAAGGTTCGCACACTCCTTGAAATTTCCAAGGACACTGGTACCACTATTAAAAATAAGAAGATTTATATTTATTTTTTAAACCATAACATTCGTAAACCCCTCCTTTATTCACAGATTTTGCGACATTTTTCTCCAGTGAAACACTTCGTAAATATTCTAAAAATTTAGTGGTAGACCTGTGCGAAACCTGTTACATAATGTTGTGTAGAATTTTGATTGTCATATTTTCGAAAAAGAACATTATTTTAATATTAAGAATTTTGCAAATTATAAACAAACAACTAGGAAAAAATTGGGACTGTTTTTATAAAAAGCCTTTATTTCTCTACGAGTATGCATGCTGTCCTCATAAAAACGAACACAGTTTATTACAATAAGCCAATTAATCCTAATCTACAGTTTGAACGATTTTGCTATATTAGTTTTTATACGGTTATACGCAGAGCCTGATTACTAACGGGGCACTCTCTCCCCAGTAAAATTACATAGAAATTTTCGCCTTGTTTAAACGCCCTTTTCAATCAAAATTACTATCACGAATAAGGAAAAAATTTCTATTTATTTTTTCTGGTGAGAGAGTGCCCCGTTGATAATCAGGCCCTGGTTATACGAAATCGTACCGTTTACTTACGCAAATAGTTTTGGCTAATTCTTCATGTATTTTTCAAGATATTTAACAAAATGTCTACAATCGCAAATGGCTGGTCGCTTTTGGCCATATAGTGTATTAATAATAGTAGTTGCGTTTGGCCATGTGTATCTTAATTCAGGGCTCGCACTTGTTTCGCTTTTTAAACACAACATTTATTGGTACTTCTAGGTTATCCCGTCTACTAATTTCGCCAAATTATACAAATCGCTTAACTAATAGCCAAATTATACATGTTGACATAATTTTTATTTTAAATAACGAAAAAACAAATAATTAGTAGAATATTAATAAAAATATTAATAAAAAGTCAAAATAAAAATCTCTTAATAACATTTTAAACACATGAATCGCGTTTAATGTCATTGAATGTGACATTCACGATCATCCATTATTGGCATTTAATCTTATAGTTTGGCGATAGTTTTTTGGTCGACGGGATAACCTAGAAGTACTCATTTATTTAAAGAAAATTCTTTTTTATAAATTTCGTAGAAACACACAAAGAAATGCGTTTTTTTGTGCAATTGTCGTCGAAATTTACTAAATTTTTTTTCTAAGAAATTAGTGGTTTTCTAAAAGCGGATCAGCGGGAGCCCTGCTTAATGCACAGGAAAGTTTTATTTACATTTTAATTTTTGCACATTTCGCAAATTTTTGATGCAAGCTATTTTTATGTAAAATTTAACTCTCTAAAATTGTGCTTTTAGAAAAAAAATGCTATTGTTTAATTCTACTAACTGTTACATTCCATTCGCACCAATTTAAGTTTATTTTAACATAATTTGCATTGGTGAAAAAAATGTAAAGTTGTTTCCTTTATAGGATACATAAGGTCAGAAAATGTTAAGCTATAATTAATAACTAAACTTTATTTATAAAACTTTTATCTATAATTTGTGCTTATTGTCCCTTCATATTAGGATATCTATTCACATACATAAAAATTTACGATTATTCTTTTTATTAAAAGTCTTTCGAAAATTAGCCTTCTTTAATTAAACTTGGCAGAGAAGGCAGATAATTAACCATCATAAATAAAGTAATAAAAAAAGGATTTTGTTCAAATAATAAAAGTATATTTAAACTCTTAAAAAACTGCTTAATAAATTAAACAAAATGCACTGTGGTTATTTAGAAGATATTTTATAAACCATTAGATAAGGAATCAATCATTTGTTTACAACTATTTTAACCCCAAACAACTAAGTTATAAGCCATAAGATAAAAAAAAAAAACAGACAATACCTTAGAGT
The DNA here is from genome assembly GCA_964019185.1 of Maratus speculifer. Lineage (NCBI taxonomy): Eukaryota > Metazoa > Arthropoda > Arachnida > Araneae > Salticidae > Maratus > Maratus speculifer. Next base: position 208,851,452 of record OZ025300.1, on the reverse strand, counting down.
TATCTTAATCCCAAACTAACACCCTAATAACGTAAGATGATTGACTGGTTATTCAATTAAAAAAAAAACTTAGTAAAATAAGGTACAGCAAATTTATTGTTAGATTTCTTTTTTTTTATATATTTTTATGTGATATGTGATATTTTTTTATATTTAGTTTTATATATTTTTCCATTCCGAATTTTGTTATAATTATTTGATGTCGGCATAATGAACAATGTTTTTTATCCACTGTTTTAACCCCTTCGCGACGGGAGCATTTTACGAAATTTAAAAGTTTTGTCACCGGTTTTCAAATACAGAAATTTGTGACTTATTAAATCGAGAAAATGCTCCTATTAAAAAAGGCAAAATTTACGGTATAATTTTACTGGTGGCTATATTCACGGATTCTTAAGCCTGTTTGCGGCACGTATACGTGTCGCTCGTCCTCAAGGGGTTAAATAGGATTATACCACTGTCTCTTGAATAGTAGACCTGGGCGCTGAAACAAAAATATTTGCTATCGTAGACGGATTTTCTTTTACGTATGTTAGGGTTCCCAGTTTGGAAGGAACTCTTACCAGAACTTTTGTAATGTAATATTTGTTTTATTTAACAACAACAAAAAAAAATCGATTATTAGATGTAGGAACTAGAAATTTACGAAAATTCTGATATTAAAACAATTATAATTCTCTGAATTCCTTCATGCTTACGAACCTTGGTATACACGATCCCCTGTATTTAGACACTAGCATTTTATAAAAGATTTCTTTGGCTTGCTTAATCTAAGAAAACTCAAGTGGAATGAAGTTTTTAAAGTTATTGGTATCAACATTGAAGAGACCGTTCACGCGATGAAAAAGATCCAATTTTTTTGTGTCAGCGCTCGGGCCCATTACTCAGGGGGCGTGGTTAAGTACAGAATGACGCTGACGCTTTATAATGGAATATCTGCTTAAATAAATCAGAATGATGAAATGAAATAATTGTATACGCTTTATTATTATTATTATTATTATTATTATTATTATTATTATTATTATTATTATTATTATTATTATTATTATTATTATTATTATCATTACAGTGAAACCTCCAAATAAGGGACACTCCGAATAAGGGACACCTCTATTTAAGGGACAAAACTTCCGGTCCCAGTCCCTTGATATAGCACGTGTAATGTATTTACCTCTGAATAAGGGACACTCGATTTAAGGGACACTTGAAAATGAGATTAAAGGGACTGGTTTTTGCATTTTATGTAATGAAGAAGTCTGTGGTGAAAATTAAAATGCAAATTTTTGTGAACTTATCAAACAGATAAACAGTCATGTTGATATAGAGCAAATACGACACAGTTAAGACAATTTATGTAGCCACAATTCTGATTCGACATCAGTGAGTTTATCCGAATTGAAAATATTGCTGAAAACTGTGAGGATTATTCTGAAAGTGGAGAATGAAAGAAAATTGTGAAACAAAAACAATACAGATGCTTTTAGACTGTTCTCAAATCCTAAAAAAGCAACTTTTAAGACATAAGTTTTAATTTATTTCTATTCGGAAATGTCTGAAACTAGGAAGTGTTGTTGTTCAGAAAATATGTAATCGACCAGTTTTTCTTTCTTTCTTTCTTTCTTTCCTTTTTTTTTTTTTTTTTTTTTTTTTTGCAAATGTGATAGATTTTTTAGAAAATATTTTCAAAGTGGACGGTTTTGAACCGAATTTCCACGTGAAAGAAGAATAACTACTTAAGAAAAGGTAAAAAATGTCTTTGTCACATGATCAAAATCGCTTATAACCTCAATAGATAATTTACTTAACGAAAAATTGAAAACACAGTTCAATTCCATATCGCTTCCACAGTCATGCATATGCATTTTAATTTGAATTGTGTCAAAACATTTTCCATTTTCTGAGCAGAGTAGTCGAGATTTGTTGCTTTAAAATACGCAAAACAATTGAATACTTTTTTTCTTGTAAATAGAATTTACATGAATTTTAATGAATAATAGTAATAATAGAGTAATAATAGGAATAATAATAATAGAATTTTAATGAAGAACTAAAATTTAGAAGTATGGTAAATGAACACTTGAAAGGTTTATACTGAAAAATTGAAATTTGCAAAACAATTCCTCTTAACTGATTATTTCAAATAAAATTCTTTCAATTTTTTTATACTTTTTGCATTTACACAATTTGAAAAAAAAAAAAAAAATCAGTAGTTCTACAAATTATTTAATGACTTAGTAATTAATTGAAAATTTTAATTAATTAATTCTCTTTACTTACTTTTGTCTGATTAACGTAATTTATACATTTAGGGTACATTTAAATTTCATCTTTAATTCTTTGTTATTTTTACATCCTTCTTAACGATTAATTAAAAATAACATAAAAAACTCCGAATAAGGGACACCTCTATTTAAGGGACAAAAGTTCTGGTCCCATAGGTGTCCCTTATTTGGATGTTTCACTGTATTAGAATTTAAACTGTAATGTGGTAATATTTTTAAAAGCTTCATTTGAAAGTAATGTTCAAACGATCATATAGTTTTAACTACCACTCGAAACTTTATTAAAATAGTAATTATTCTTGGTGTCATGCCTACATATCTTAATTTTCAATATTTTCGAATTTTTTATTCTTTTAAATTAACCACCTAATTGTTGCGCCCGATACATTCACGGGCTGCAAGTTTCACGGCTTTTATTCAGAATTGTTTGATTCCCACCAGTTTTATAAAATTGTGTAATTGATTTTAATCTGGTATCATTTTACATGTCATTAAATAAGAATATTTTCTTTTTCAAAAAAGTGGTGAGAATAACGAATTTGTATTTTAAAACCGTAATTTAATGCGACCATTAAGTGGTTAAAGCTCTAGCACTTATGATTCTAAATATCTCTTACAGTAGAACCCCGCTAATTCGGATCTCCGGATAATCCGGACCGTTTTGGTCATTTTTTTTCAAGTTTGAGAAGTGATTGGCTATTTTCCATAACATTAACTTGTTTCAACGTATTCTGAATTTAAAAAAAAAAAACTTTTTCTGCAATCTTTTGTGGAGAATTAAACAAAGTAAACTTTTTACTGTCTGTAAATATTCAATAAGTTTAACATAAAGGTGAGTTTTTGTAAGTATGTTTTATTTTATTTAATTTTTTTCTAATTCTCCGGAAAATACGGATTTTCGATAATCCGGATTGGGTCTGGTCCCAGTTAAACCGAATTATCGGGGTTTTACTGTATTTTTCGTTCAGCTATGATTAGAAGCAAAGTTAACTTCGAAAAAATAAAAGGAAATAAACTTTCTGAAACAGAATTGACCGTTTAATTGGTGATTCGATGACCGTTTGATTCGTTTAATCGATAATGATTCGTTTAATTCATGACCGTTTAATGACTTGCTATACGTCACTCGGGCAAAGTGATTATGACAATCATGATTTGTCCGTACCACATACGAGCTTCAATATTCCAATCATTATTTATTCTTCCAACCAGTAAAGATTTATTGTAAATTTTGTATAATTTAATCCAAACATTTTTCTGAATGAATTAGACACAAATTTCCGTTTAAAAAAACGGTGACAAATATTAAAAATTCTGTAAAGGACATGAAAAAATAGACAGTTTTTGAAAGCTTTTTTTTTTACTATTGATTAACTACGTGTTTAACATAGATTTATACTTCTATGAAAGAAAAATACTGATCACTCTCCTGGAAAATTCCCTGAATTCCATGGCATACCCAATATGCCATAGAATATTCGGTATTAAATATGAAATATGTATTAATTTACAGTGTCATTTACAGAGCACTCAAAAAAATCACATTTTTGAAAATGTAGAAAAATCGCTTGAGTATTTTAAAAGCATTATGTTACATCAAATGTATTGAAATTGATTTAATTGAATTTAACTAAAAGATGATTAATATAGTATAAGGAATTCAGACCATTTCTTACTGATTTACAGGTGCACAGAATAGGCTACTGTACTGTCTTTGAGCAAGAAGTGCATTTTCCATTTTACTAACACTTTTACACATTACAAATTTTCCACGTACCATTTTACTTATTAGTGAAAATTGCTACAGGGAAATTTTCAACTGACATAATTATTACTTAACTGAAATAAACTTTTTTGTTTGCATGTAATTAAAAGACAATAAAGAAAAGAATGTGTGTATCGGTTGTAGGTGTTCTCAATAAATTTCGATAATATTTCGAATATAGATAACAGTTAATTAAAAAATGTATTCCAACATATTAAAACTTTCAAGGCGCGTCCATTGCTAAAATATTGAAATGAATGCATAAACTAGAATTTTCATACAGATTTATTTAATGATAAGAATAACCTAGATTTCAAAAACATAATATAACGTGAAAATATATACCAAAATCATAGTGCCGTTTTGGAATTTGGATGTATAAATTAAATGGAACGCGCCCCAGGGTATCAAACTCCAGATAAAAATGGTTTTAACTTTTTCACCAATAAAATCAAATTTAACAGTGACTTTATTTAGACGGCGACAATTCTTATAAATTTTGCAATAAAATAAGTTGAAGATTACTCTAAAAAATTAGTTGTTACAATTATAAAAACCACACGCACTCCGGGTCTTTTAGGTCCTGCGCGCGTCCTCCCGGGTTAAGAGGGGACGTTTTGTTACATTATTCAGAATATTTTAAAAAGTGTTTCATGATCTATCTTTGACCCAAGAGTTTTCTGTCTTGTTACTATATTCACTAGTTTCTTCTAGAAAATAAAACAGATTATGACGAAAATTCTAGAGATTTTTCTTAATTGCCTAAACTTTTTGAAACAATTTCTTTCCAAAATAAATTTTAAACTTACAATCCTTTAGAACTATGTGAGCTAATCTGAAATTCAGAGTGAAGGTATCTCCACACGGGATCGAACTTTCGAAAGCCCTTAAGACATTTGTACTAAATTAGTGTTTTAAAACGTTTAGGTTGGATTAACCGTGAAGGGAATGCCATTTAGTATTCCATAACATTTATCACTTATTCTTCTCTCAAACATGTGCCGCGTAGATGTCCTAAATAAAAAAAATGCATTTTCCTCAAATGTTCATTTTTGCTATAAATTATCTGGCATATAATTTGTATATAATGTGTTTTAATTCTTTTTTTTTCTGAGAAATATTATATTATTACGATATTTCTCATTTTGAAGATACTGTGATTAGGAAAAGTTTTTTAAATAAGCATTTTAACAACATTTAGTGCTTAACTGGGAGAAAACTAGAAAATTTCCATGATATGCTTCGCGATCAATTTTAAACAAAATGACTAAGCAACAAAAGCAAAAAAAAAAAAAAAAAAAAAAAAAAAAAAAAAAAAAAATAACTTTTTTGAACTAATATTTAAAACTTACTAATATTTTTAGAAACGATTACTGCACATTTAGCCATTTAATCCACTATTTGCCGCACTAAGAATTCGTGAAAATTTTACATTCTAAACAATTTTAAGTAAATTGTTTAAAGTAAATTAAAAGATTTACATAATAATTTAATAGTGTTTTGAAGGACTTTAAAAGGTTTAACAAAATTTGAATTTACAGGGATTTTGTGAAATCTTTATAACCCCACTCAACTATATCATTTTAAATTGATTTCTTAGTATTTTGTAGAATTGTAAAATGTACAAATATAATACAATTCTCTTAATATATATATATGGAAATATTTTCGGATTCAGAAATCCCCATTCCTTTCCTTTAACGCCAAGAAAGGTGAAAAGATTAAAACGCAAAAGAAATCATCCTTTTAAACATATTTTTAGTTTGTATAATCAAGAATGCTTTTGTAACAACATAAAGTAATGTACCTGTAATTCATTCTAAACAGTATTCCAACTAATTGAGGTATTAAAAGAATTTTATATTAAGTAATTTTATGGTACTTATAAGTACCACCAGTAGATAAAGTGTTAACTGATCAAAATTTTTGAAAAAGAACTTTCGATTAACCCTTTACGGCATGGGAAAATTCTGTTGTAAAATGAGAAATTTTTTGGCCGTAACCGGAATTTATAAACAACTTTTTTAGAACTTAAGAATCCCCTAAGTTACGCTTTCTTTGTAAAACCAAAGTTTTAGTTAAGTATTATTGGTGCCGCATACAAGTTTGGAATCAAAATTAGGTATCCCGAGACTGGGCACAGTGTGTCGGTTAAATAATGCAAAATTTACTATAAAAATTTACTGGTAATAATAATTGATCCTGTTTGGAATATCGATGTTCTCACATGATATTGACAAATCATGATTGGTAAAAACGCGTAACCCGTATGACATAGGGGCAAATCTAAGAAGCAGTTAAGTTTCATTTCTCTAAAATTTTATCTAGTAAAAAATGGAAGATTAGATTTAATTTCATAATATACTGCAGGATTCGTGCACTTCAACAACCTTCAGTCATCTTTTACCATACAGCTCTTGAAAGGATTAACACTAGAACGCCGAAAAGGTGTCAATTCGACACAGATCGCTGGACTAATTGTTCATTCGAACCAGAAAAATCTTCAAGAAAAATCCTCAAGAAATATATTTTATATCAGCAATGTTGCCAGATTGGGGATTTTGTCCCCATTTTGGGGAATTTTGAGCCTTCAGGGGATTTCTTTGGGGACAAGTAAATCTTGGGGACTATGAACATATTTGGGGAAAAACTTGGGGTATTGTTATCACAATTTCAATTTTTACTTTCAGACATTTACCAATACTGGATCTGTCTCGAATTCGATTTTGGTTTGGAAAACGTAAATAAAATGCAGAAATAATAGATATAAATCATTTTCGTTGGTCGTCCTCACCGTTTACTACAAATTCATCATAATTTGTATTGGGCTATCCCCCATCTGAATTTTCAGAGAAGTGATTCAGATTTTCTTGTCATCGCGGACAGAAACACCAGCACAGAAATACATTTTATTTAATAGTTATAGATTTATACAACAAAAATGAAAACAATTTTATAACCTTCTCTTGTTGTTGTTGTTGTGTTTAGCTTTGAATTAACATGCAAAATTCTGTTGAGATTAAAAGTTTATTTATTTATTTATTTATTTATTTATTTTTTCATAAATGGGGAATTTTTTTCAAAAAAATGCTTGATTTAGGGGGGAAATTGAGTTTAGATTTGTTAAAAAAAATTTTATAAGTGAAAATTGAAAACAGAGAACTTGCCCTTTTTGAGTAAAAATTACGTTGGGGACTTTTTCTGAAAAAAGCCCTGTTTTGGGGAAAATTTCGGAAATTTTGGGGAAATTGACTTTTGACAATCTGGCAACACTATATATCAGTTGCAATGAAATAAGCTAAACAATTAAACTGAATTACTTCAAATTATTTTTGTGGTTTAAAATATATTTTATAAAACATGTATAAATTTTCCTTGCGTTCTAATGTTAAACGGTGACGTTTTGCTACATTATTCTGAATATTATGAAAAATGCGTCTTAATCTATAATTAACACAAGATATTTCTGTCTTGTTATTATATTCGCTAGTTTTCTCCGGAAAATAAAACAAATTATAACGAAAATTCCAACGATTTTTCTTAATTGACAAAATTTTCTTAAGATAACTTCTTTTCAAAATAAATTTTAAACTTCCAATCCTTTAGGACTGTATTTGTTGAACTTATCTGAAATTTAGGGTGAAGATATCTCAAGCCGGGATCGAACTTCCGAAAGCCCTTAAGACATTTTTACTAAAGTAATGTTTTAAACAGTTTAGATTAGATTAATCGTGAAGGGAATGGCTTTTAGTATTCCAGTAACATTTATCATATAATCTACTCTCAAGCTCATGCCCCTAATTTGCCCTAAAAAGAAAAAGTAGTTTCCTCATACTTTTAATTTTTGCTATAAATCGTCATATATATAAATCTTGTATATAATGTGTTTTTGATATTTTGTTTTTCTGAGAAATGTTATTCTTGAAATTTCTCACTATGATTAGAAAATGTTTTGTTACTAAATAAGCATTTTAACAACATTTTGCGTGTAATTTGGAGAAAAGTAAAATTTTTGTATGATATGGCCTCGTGAAATATTTCAAGCAAAATAATCAAGCAAAAACAAAATGGAAGCGATAAATGGGAATGGACAAATGGAAATTGTGAAAATAAAATTTCAAATATTCAATGAATTTTCAAATATTTCAATTAGATGTATTTCAATTTATTAATCCTTTCAAGGCACTTCCATGGTTAAAATATTGAAATGAATGAATGACACTGGATTTTATGTACAAATTTATTTAAAAATAATAAAAGCTAGATTTTATATAGGGGAGAGTGGGGATACTTGAGCCACCCCTGTTATCTCTACAGTTGGTCAATTTTTCTTTTTAAAACTGGCAACATGGTAACATATTTATAGTTCTGAACATGTGAAAAAGAAATCACATACCTTTGTACCATTTTGAAAGTATGGTGATTAAAATCCTTTGAGCTCTGCTGGTAGAATTTTATACCACATAATTTTAATTCTGAAATGTCACAACGACACCAGAAAATCCGACCAAATTTATTTGAAAAAGGTTTAATGCATTTTTTCGCGTATATTGTAAATCGGATTTTTTCTTTGCAAAATACTGGTGCGAATGTGACATCTGACTCAAGTATCCCCTCCATGGGGATACTTGAGCCACGCTGTAAAAGAAAAAGTAAAAATTTATTAGACATAGAAAAACAGTTCAAAATTAATTGAAAGTGGTTTTCAATTGAAGGAAAAATATCGAATTTTCATTTTTAATATTTTGTTTTGTTCTAAAAAATTATAAAAAATTAAATTTAAAAAAATACTCAAGTGTCTTCATATTCCCCTACATAATAAATGGAAAAAAATATAAAAAAAATTGGGGAGGGGGCGGACATTGTGGCATTAAGAAATACAGTCGAACCTCGTTAACATGAACTTAAGGGGAATCAAAATTTTGTTCATGTTAACAGTAATTCATGTTATCACTATCAAATCTTTGTATTCGTTTTTATAGGGAACTGTTAAAACAGTTCATGTTAAATATAATACATGTTAAGCGTGTTCATGTTAACGAGGTATAACTGTATAAATTAAATGGTTTCACAAACAGACCACGGCTCTTAAAAAGATTAAACAGTCAAAACTTTGTTCAATTATTCTGAATATTTTGAAAAGTGCTTCATGATTGAGACAAGAGCTTTATTATTATTATTATTATTATTATTATTATTATTATTATTATTATTAAATTTCTTAGTTTTCAAACAAATTAGTTTCCAGACAAATTCTGTTCGTAAAATTAGAAATTGTTGACTGACACCGGAATTTACAAAAGACTTTTCTAGAAATTAAGAATTCCCTGATTTAAGCTGTCATTGTAAAAGTAAAATTTTACTAAAATATTATTGGTGCCGTTTGTAAGTTCGGAATTAAAATTAGGTGTTGCCGGAGTGGTAACACTGCGTCGAAAAGGGTTAAAAACCTTAAAGACATTTATAATAAAGTAGTGTTTTAAACAGCTTATATTAAATTAACGATGACGGGAATGTCATTTAGTATTCCATAAACATTTATCACTTATTCTTCTCTCAAACTTATGTCCCTAAGATGTCCTAAATGGGAAAAAGTAGTTTCCTCGTACTTTTAATTTTTGCTATAAATCGTAGTACAAAAATCTGGTACAATAATGTGTTTTTGAAATTTTGTTTTTCAGACAAATGTTATTCTTGAAATTTCTAGCCTTGCATACACTGTGATTAAAAAATGTTTTGTGATAAAATAAATATTTTAACGGCATATTGAAATGAATGTATGACTCTGGATTTTATGTACAGATTTATTTTCTAATAATAATAGCTAGATTTTATACATGTAATAATGGAAAAAATGTATACAAAAATCTTTGAGGCCATTGCGGCATTTAGAAATATAAATTAAATGGTTTCACAAACATACCACAGCTCTTAAATAGATTAAACAGAAAAACTTTTTTAAAGAATTCTGAATATTTTGAAAAGTGCTTCATTATCTATGTTTGAGACAAGAGTTTTCTTTTTTGTTATTCAATTCATTTGTTTTCTCCGGAAAATGAAAGAACTTATAACGAAAATTCCAATCATTTTTCTTAATTGCCAAATTTTTCTTAAGAAAACTTCATTTCGAAATAAATTTTAAACTTCCAATCCTTTAGGAACGGAGACTCCTCTGAAATCGAACTGTCAAACCCTTAAGCCATTTCTGCTAAAGTGGTGTTTTAAACAATTTAGATTGAATAAACCGTAAAGGGGAATGACATTTAGTATTCCATAATCAGTTATCATTTATTCTTATGTCAAACTTGTGCCTCTGAGATTCCCTAAATGGGAAAAAGTAGTTTCTTCTTATTTTCACTTTAGCTCTAAATCATCATACATATAAGTGTCTTTTATATACAGTCGAACCCCATTATAGCGAACCCAGTTTATAATAAACTACGGGATAGAACGAACGAAAATTTTGGTCCCGATGTTTTCCTTTTGGATTTAATGCTATGTTATTCTTTTATAGCGAACCTCCGGAATCTTAAGACTCAGTTATAACGAACTTTTTTTTCTAGTCGACCATCATTTTTTTTTTACTTTTTGCTTTTCCACTGATGTGAAAAAAAAGGTTTTCGACTCTAATTTTATAAGAAAATGCATGCCGGAAAATAAAACATGGTGAAAATTAACGATAAGTCTTTTTATTAAAGAGTAGTAAGACCTGTATTCTTTCTCTTTAAAAGTAGTGTTACACGTAAAAATTGCAAGCGACAAAAATCGCCTGCGCTTTTTCGTTTTCTTAGCATTTTATTGGCTGTTCGAGAAGAGTCTTTACCATCATTTGGATTTCCAAGCATTTGATTGGCTCTTACTGGCGACTCGCTTCGTTCCAGGCGTCAAAGACGCTTCGACACAAGAGAATCGCGCGCTAACCAAGGGACTCGCCTGGTCCCATAGGATAACATGGAGACGCCTGCAGCAGCGGTATGGTAGCTTATGGTAGCCATTTTGCAGGTGTGATCACGCCCACCCGTCAGTTATTTTCCATTACTTCTGCCATAGCAATTCAGTAACGCATTTAAGCTAACTTATTTAACTAATGTATTTAAAAATAATTCCAGATATGGTAGAATTGAAAAGAACGTCTTCTTTGAAGCAAGCAATAATCAAAAGCTTTTTTGCTTAAATTATACTCTCTAGAGTTCACGATGAAAAAAAGGAAATTTAAATGATAAAAAGGTAAACAAACAAAATAAAAATAAAACTACTTTTAACGCGCCAATAAATAGTGTTAGTCATCCTAAGCCTGTATTAAGTGCAAAGATTTTAGTATAGTCAGGATCATTCCTTAAATTGTTTGCTCATTTATCCGACCTAGGATTGGTCTCGAATCCGTGTTTTACTGTATTTCTATTTGTCTTCATGCTTAGTTAATTTATTTAGTACTAGCAGGCTATGCCCGCTGCGCTAGTCCATTTTTCCAAACAAATCTTGATTCAAACAAAATGGTGATTTAAAATTTCTTTTTTAAAGGAGTGTAGACCATCGCCTGGAATGTCCTTCCGCAATGTTGAAAACGATGCCAGTGCCAATGTCATTGCGATATACCACTATTGTATGCCTTGCAGAAAATTTGGGTAATTAGGTACCATCTCTCTTATTTGATCATTTATAGAGAGTTTGATATGAAAATGAGACCGTTGTGACAGCAGAAATCAAAATATTCTCTACTCATCACATATTTTCTTAGAAATCCTTGCAATGATTATCAAACTCTATTAATTTTCAAATAGCACATTATCATTTGTTAGTTCTTAAACTCCCGAATCTGAACTTGCACTATATGCAGATCCTATAGCCTAAATACAATCTCGTTACATGTTGCATTACATTTTTTAATAACCGTCCTCTTCTGGCAATTCTACTACAGTTTTCTATCTACGTTGGTCAGTTCCAGCAAAGTACATAGCACAGAAATGTAAAAAAGAGTGTTTAACTTATATATTTATTAGAACAATGAAGCATAAAAGGTGTGTTTTAAAGCCGAATTATTTGGGTAAAATTAAAATTACATCAGTTTCACTGCCTCTTCATTTTTAAAAACCAGTTGCAGGATGCCACAGGCGACTATTTTTATATTCCGTTCGCACCACTATTTTTCTAATATAAATCTCAAAATAAATTTTTCTTGCAAATGTTGTCTAAGTGTATGTTAAGGATTTCTGTTTAAAGAAATTGGTGCCAGTTAGAGTTAAAAAATAATCGCCTGTGGCAGCCCTGCAGTTGCAAATATGTAGCTGTTAAATCGGGAATAATCTTGATGCTAAATTTTGTAGAAAAATAAACCTTCAGCTTGTAATCAATTCCATTATGATTTTTGGCGTGAAACATTAGTATTGCTTATAACGATTTGTTACAAATGAATCAGACTTATTTCGTGTTTATTGTCAAATGAAAGTGAAGTTTACAATCATCTATTATTGGCATTTAATCTTATATGTTGGCGATAGTTTTTTTTTTTTTTTTTTTTTTTTTTCGATGGGGAAATGAAGTAGTATTTAATAGTTAATTTTTAATAAAATTATGTTGATAGGGCTTAATGTTAATTAAAACTGCAACATAAACATCATAAAAAAATTCTACTGTCGGTATTGTATATTTTTTTCTTAGCCAATTTTAAAGTATTTTTTTAACCTGAATGATTGATAAATTAATTGCAAATATATTTTTTTTAATTCTATATCATTGATATTCCGAATATTTTTCCTGCACATTGCAAATATTAGGGATAATAAAATAACTACAGAATAAAAATACATAATAAGGCTAAAACACAGAATTAACGACAGCTTGGCGAATGCCTCTACGGAGACTTGAAAAAGACGCCAGTTCTGTCAACTTAAATATCCATCTAGAATTTTAATAAATAATAGATACTACTTTATGATTCCATAGATCAATTTCGCCAAATTATACATATTGCAAAACGATTCACCATATTATACAAACGAATATAACCTTTATTTTAAATAACCAAAGAATCAATAAATTATGAAAATATTAATAGAAATACAAATAAAACGTCGAATTAAAAAGTAGTTAATGACGTAACAAATGCATGTAACATGTTTAATTTCAAATGAATGTGGCATTTACGATCATCCATTATGGACATTTAATCTTTTATTTTGGCGGCAGTTTTTTGGTCGATGGTTTAATCAAGTAGTACCAAATAATATAAAAAATATAAATAATAATATAGCCAATAATATTTTGGTTAGGTGTCATGTATGAATCACGTTGGTGCGATTGCAACAAAATTGTGATTTTATGGATTGCATGGTAATCTGGTTGTTGTTGTTTATTTACTAATAAACTTTGTTTCTTTACTTTTCTTTAATTTTTTCTTTCTTTATTGTTGTATTCCATAATTATTAATTAAACTTCACTTATTTACTATTGTTTCCTTTTTAAAATAATACAAAATAATTAAAAATAATATAACATGTAACTGGTATTTGAAAACGCAGTGTTTGCCAAACTGATGTCAGATTAAAAAAAAACATGCCAAGGTGATGCGTATATAAAAATGGAAAAATGTTTATAATAATGTAAACAAAAAATGTAAACAAATAATTAAAAAATCGCCTTTTCGACTTATCTAAAAATATAACGCCAAGCAGTCGTTAAGTCTGTAGTTGCATCAGTAGTAAATTTTCTTTTCTTCGTTTGTTTCGTAATGAAAAAGCATAAATTTAATAATCTCAAATAAAATAATCTGAGAAATTTTCTATGATCTCGTTGATGATCTAGAAATCTTCTTAATACATAAACAAAACGGCAAAGTTGTCATATGCGCCGAGTTTTGCGCGATAATTTTTTATGCTAATTTGGCGGAAACATTGTTTTCGAATACCAGTTACATGTGTATATTTAAATTATTTTCTATTATTTAAATAGTAATAAAAATTTATGAAAAAAGTTTAATTATTAAGTATATAACAAAACAGTTTAAACAATTTATAATATAAATAAGCATTTTATTTATAAATAAATATTAATAGTCGGGTTAATATATCTCAGAAAAAATAATGCCAATTTAAAGTCTATTAGTTACCTCGGTGATATATAATATCCGTGCCAATAAAACTTTCAATAATATAGTAAATATGCTATTTGGCGATGCTCAATTATCGAAGATTAGTCCAATATCATTTTAAATATTATCTAACACAGGAAAAATATGAAGAAAATTGAAGAAGAAATGGCTAATTAAAACAGACTTGTAAAATATTTTGGCACAAATGCCTTATGTGCACCACATTTATGCAATTTTTTTTTCCTTTTTTACGCCAATTTGGCGAAAACTTCGTTTTAAAAAATCAGTTACATATATATTTTTTAATTGTTTTGTATTATTTTAAAAAGGAAATAAAAATAAATAAATAATGTTTTGTTAATAATTATAAAATAAAACAATTTACATCATTAAAAAAAATAAATAAGAGTAAATAGTTTAATAATAAATATACAACAGCCGAGCTACCATATGAACATAAAATCGACGTTTTGTTGCAATCGCGCCAATGTGGTGCATATATGACATCTGTGCCATTTTTTTTCACCAGGCAATTTTTATTTTAAAATGTTGAATTTATCGATAATAATAACGTGAAATTGCATAAATTTCATTTAAATTGCATAGATATCCTTGTTCAGTTTGTAAATTTTAAAACTAATTTTCCCTGGAAGAGAATTTGACAAAATGGCGCAAAAAAAGTATGTTGATTACAATTTTCAAAATTGCGGTGAAAAATTTTTAAAAGAGAATGACATTACTTTACAGTATATATACGTGTGGCAGAATTTCACACTAAATCTAAAATTTAAATATTTGATTACAATTTTTAAAATATTAACTTATGTCTATTGAATTTACAATTGAATACGAAAAATTATCTTCTTTTGGAAAAAACAACATCATTGCGACCCAATGTTAGACATATGCATTTTTGACTTAATTCTTTGCCAACAAAAGTAAAAAAAAAAAAAAAAAAATCTCAAAGAAAAAAATATATAATTCACAATTACTTTTATAATTAGATCTGCCTTTTTCTGGAGTAAGTTATATACTACCGAAATTTGATAAAAAAGAGAAAAAAATAATAAAAAGGAAAATAAATATCGTTCAAAATTCATTTAATCAAATTTTCAAGTTATTTTTTTTATTCTAACGCAAGGATAAGTCGCCAAATGTTGCATCAAATGTAATATTTCAGTTAAGTTATTTTTTAAGCGTTACAAATATTTCTTTTAAGATAAATATTTTTTTATAATATCATGCCCCATGAAATGGTTTTTCTTTATTATTATTATTATTATCATTATTAATTATTATTATTATTATCAATAGTTATTTTCTGCTTTTATTTGCAAGATGTTTGTAATATTTCTAACAGATATATCACTTTTAATTTGTTTAATAATGATAATTTTCGCCAAAAATAACTACTGGCAACCCTTTCATCAAAAATAACCGAAAAATACAAAATTTATAACCAAAAATCATACTTATCCCTGTATATTTGAATGAAAAACCTCCGCAAAAATATTTCCTATCGAATGATACAATCAGCAAAAAAATTGATCGGGTAGTTTTTGAAAACACTGGTGTGGAAGTTTCAGAACTTCTGCTTTATAATATATATGATTGTGTCATTTTAATGTAATCTATTTTAGTCAGTTTAATTCATTAATGATCATATCTCAGATATGATCATTACATTTGTCATAGAATCGACGGTTTTTTTTCTTAATACATCATTGCTGAACATATAGGTTTCAAGTAATTTTTTACATATTTTGTGAACTCTAACATTTTTTAACGGATCGGATATAGCGAACCACCGGATATAGCTAAAAAAACTTCGGTCCCTTGAAGTTCGTTATAATGGGGTTCGACTGTAATGTGTTTTTGAAATTTTCTTAACCCCTTCGTAACAAAGACTTTTACGAAATTTTTAATGTTTTGACACCGGTTTTTAAAATCACAAGTATCTGTGTTATTAAATCGAGAAAACACTCCGATTAAAAAAGGCAAATTTTACAGTATAATTTTACTGGTGATGGTGAACAAGGATTATTTAGCCTTTTAGTGGCATGTATACGTGTCGCTCCTCTCCAAGCGGTTGATTTGAGAATACAGTAAAACATGTAAATAGCGGTCACCAGTGGGAGCACGAAAAAGAGACCGTACATCGGAGGTTGCTGTTATTCAGAGGTTCCACCCCGTAAATCATGGTGACGTCACTGCACCGTCGCTGTAAAGTCACATTGTGACTTTGTGACCATCGATTGTCGATGTGACATCACGTGACGTCGATGTGAAGTCACAGTGACTAAAATGTGAAGTCGTTATGGCCGTTTTAGAGCTCTTTTGTGACGTTTCACAAAGTGGTCACAATGTGAAAAATTTGTGAAAAATGTGTCATTTGTGACTAATTTGACATTAACATTGTGACGAAACTGTGACAAAAGTGACGATATTTAAATTGCCTGAAACATATTTTTTAAAATAAATAACATGTTTTGAAGGATATTTATAAATTTCTAAAGAATTTTAAGGAAGTCACATCTCAGTCACAATGTGACGTCACTGAGTGGTGGCATCTTGGTCACAGATGTGATGTGACCAAAGTGACTCACCGTGACGTCATTGTGACCATACATGCTATTAGGGACATTTTAAAACCCCAGATTTACGTTACATCTAAATAAAAAAATCTGTTAAAAATTATTTTATTTTTACACTTAAAAAATACATACTTTTTTTACACTAAAGTAATTACTAATTCGTAGTTATTTATCTGTTTTTCTGTAATCATATGCTCTTTCTCTAAATGAACAATCATTTCCATATTTTCTCCAAAATTCCATATTTTCTCTTCAATCATTTTCTCCAAAAAATAAAACAAACAAAAATGAGAGTTCCTGCGATTTTCCTCAATTTGCAAAACTTTCTAAGACATTTTTTTTTTCAAAATAAATTTTAAACTTTCAATCCTTTAGGACTGTAGGGGAAGATGGGGATACTTGAGCCATTTTTTAAATTTTAATTTTTTTAATTTTTTTATAATTTCTTAGAACAAAATAAAATATTGAAAATGAAAATTTGATATTGTTTCTTCAATTGAAAACCACTTTCAATTAATTTTGAACTATTTTTCTATGTCTAATAAATTTTTACTTTTTCTTTTACATCGTGGCTCAAGTATCCCCATGGAGGGGATACTTGAGCCAGATGTCACATTTGCATTAGTATTTTGCAAAGAAAAAAACGATTTACGATATACGCGAAAAAAATGCATTAAACCTTTTTCAAATAAATTTGGTCGAATTTTCTAGTGTCGTTGTGACATTTCAATATTAAAATTATGTGGTAGAAAATTCTACCTGCAGAGCTCAAAGGGTTAATCACCATACTTTCAAAATGGTACCAAGGTATGTGATTTCTTTTTTACATGTTCAGAACTATAAATATGTTACCATGTTGCCAGTTTTAGAAAGAAAAATTGACCAACTGTAGAGATAATAGGGGTGGCTCAAGCATCCCCTATGCTCAAGTATCCCCACTCTCCCCTATTTGTGAACTAATCTGAAATTTAGAGCGAAGATATCTCCATCTGGGATTGAACTTTCGAAATCCCTTAAGACGTTTGTACTAAAGTAGTGATGTTGGATTAACCGTGAAAGAAATGACATTTAGTATTATTCCATAAACATTTATCACTCATTCTGCTCTCAAACTTTGCCTGTGAGATGTCCTAAATGGGAAAAAGTAGTTTCTTCATATTTTTAATTTTTGCTATGAATCACCATACATACAGTCGACTCTCGTTAATTCGAAATCGAATAATTCGAATATTCGCTTAATTTGAACTAAACCTAAAGTCCCGAAATTTTGAATAACAGAATAAAGTTAAAATTTTCAATATTCGAACTCATTTTCTCTTGTTTTCGTTTAATTCGAACTAAAGAGATTTCAATTATTCATTGTTCCTTACTTTCTTCCGGACTTCAGATCCTTAAAATAATTTTCTTTCTTTCATTTTTGTCAGAATTGTTCTGAAGAAGTACACATATAGTAGTCCCATTCATTTGATATCCACTTTTTTAGACCTCCGTCTGTCCATCAATGACACCTCCACCCAATCTTTGTTTGTAGTTGTAAATGCCCTAAATGGGAAAAAGTAGTTTCCTCAGACTTTTAATTTTTAATTTGAATCAACATACATACAGGGTGATTCAAATTAAAGTATCACTGTTTGAGACGCACTAGCAAGAGAAGCAGTGGATGAAACAATTTTATATTTGGAGCATATACATATCAGACCATGGGAAACTGATTGATGCAATAAATTTTTTTAGTTCAAATAAAGGCCACCAGGGGATAAAAAGGCGCTGAAATCGGTCTGAAATAAGAAAAATGAAATAAAATTTAAAATTCCTAACGCTAAGGTTTTAGTATTCTTCGCCTAATAAGAACACTAATAAAATTAATCGCAGCATGTACTAATAAACCCTAAAGGAATAATATCATTAAAAATTATTGGTGGGAATCAACAATTTGGCACCAACTTTCTTGGTCATGTTGATATCCACTTTTTTAGACCTCCGTCTGTCCATCAATGACACCTCCACCCAATCTTTGTTTGCAGTTGTAAATGCCCTAAATGGGAAAAAGCAGTTTCCTCACACTTTTAATTTTTAATTTGAATCAACATACATACAGGGTGATTCAAATTAAAGTATCCCTGTTTGAGACGCGCTAGCAAGAGAAACAGTGGATGAAACCATTTTATATTTGGAGCATATACATATCAGACCATGGGAAACTGATTTATGCAATAAATTTTTTTAGTTCAAATAAAGGCCACCAGGGGGTAAAAAGGCGCTGAAATCGGTTTAAAATAAGAAAAATGAAATAAAATTTAAAATTCCTACCGCTAAGTTTTTAGTATTCTTCGCCTAATAAGAACACTAATAAAATTAATCGCAGTATGTACTAATAAACCCTAAACCAGAGCTGCCAAGTCTCCGGCTTTTTGGATACCAGTATTATAATACAGAAAATGTTCTGTTATTTAATTGGAACATTTCGCCGATTGAACAAAAGTAGATTTTCTCTAAGATAATAGTGGTATGGAAAAAGCCGGAGACTTAGCAACTCTGCCTAAACGAATAATACCATTAAAAATTGTTGGTGGGAATCAACAATTTGGCACCAACTTTCTTGGTCATGTTGCATTTTCTCTTATCTTAAACCGATCGCAGCTCCTTATTATCCCCTGGTGGCCTTTGTTTGAACTAAAAATTTTTTTGGCACCATTCAATTTCAATGGTCTGATATGTATATTTTCCAAATATGAAGATGTTTCATTCACTGCTTCTCTCGCTAAGGTGTCGCATACAGGGATCTGTATATTTATATATAAAGTGTTCTTGAAATTTTCTTATTCTGAGAATTATTATACTTGAAATTTCACATTGTGTATATACTGTGATCAGAATTTTTTTTTTTTAATATTATGTTAATTTCTCTAAAATTTAAGTACTAAAAATTGTAAAATTTGATTTAATTTCATAATATTCTGCAGGATTTGTACACTTCAAAGACCATCAACCAACTTTTATTACATAGCTCTCGAAAGAATTAATCAATGAAGTTTTGCTCAATTATTCAGAATGATGAAAAAAGTGTTATATAATCTATGTTTGACGCAAGAGTTTTCTATCTTATTACATTATTCAAAAGTTTCTCTGGAAAATAAAACAAATTATAACGAAAATTCTAGCGATTTTTCTGAATTGCGAAATTTTTCTAAAAACAACTTCGTTTCAAAATAAATTTTAAACTTTCAATCCTTAAGGACTGTGTTTGTAAGCTCATCTGAAATTTAGAGTGAAGGTACATCATACCGGGATCGAACTTAGCCTTATCGGAGCCTTAAACCCTTAATTGATTTGCCCATACTTCGTTCGGGCCATGCGAATTTGCTTAATTCATTATTTAAAGCTTTTAGACACCACTATATTTTTTAAAAAATAATTTCATACAATTTAACGATGGAAATGTTAAAACTAAATCCTAAGAATAATTTATTTTAATAATAGTGATGTGAATCCGTTGTTTTCAATTTATTGAAAAGAAAAGAAAGAACCAGTAACGGGGTTAAAAACATTTATATTAACCCATTAACGCCCAGCGTCCTCTTTTGAGGACGGTTACAAAAACAGCAAGAAAGCGGTTTTCCCTCCAGTAAAGAGGAAGAGAAATATCTACCTTCTTTCGCGAGACAGAATCCTCGATAAATTTAGATAAAAGTTAATTTGAATTTAAAAGTGGTGGGAAATACAAAATTTAAATTTTAGCGAAGAAAATAATTCGGGCGTTAATGGGTTAAAACAGTGTTTTCATAGATACGGCACGGTGGTTTCATAGATATACCACTTAATTTTAATTCCCAAACGCCATATTCACACCAAAATTTTGTTTAAAAAATTGCGGTTTATTGACATGACATCGCGGTGCTTACGGTCCATTGCGCGTAACATCTAACTAAATATGGAAAGTTCAACATGAAAAGAGGAATTTCGAAACAAAGCACGGTCAAAAAGTATAATTTAGAGTCTGTGGTGGAAATCCTAAGATTATTCCAGAGCTGGAAGCACAAGGTTAAATATAACCTCCGAAAAAAGGGTGCATGCAGCATCCAAGCGAGTTTGGTTGCTCCATACTTCGATGTCATTTCACCGACTGGCGTCGGCAAAGATCGGAGAGTGTAAAGGCAGTATGGTACCAAGAAGCACAGAAAAGACATAGCATAAGTTACCCCAGCCCAAGACTAACTCTAAGAACAAAAAAAAGGGGGCCACATAGCTCACTAATTTTGAGTGACAATCACCCGCTGACTGACAGTAAATCCGTTCACCTTCGAAGTTTCCCATCGGCTAACATAGCGGCACAGGTCCCGCGTTTTACTGGCATATGTTATCGGCCACCTGGACCGCACTACCAAACGAAGTTCCTCTACACACTACGCTCGCGCAGGTCCACAACTCCAGTAAACAAGTTTTTCGGCTCATTGAATCATTCGGCTTATTGAATGCGTGAAATATAGCTTTTTCTTATTTAAAAATAAAATTGTTTTCAAGTTCCGGTGTCAGTCATTAATTTCAAAATTTAACCCTTTCCGGCGCAGTGTTGCCGGGTCGGCAACACCTAAAGTTCCTCCTGTTTAGAGACACAAAAACTCCGTGAATATTTCAAAAACTACTCTAATGGCTACTTTAAATATTTTTTATGAGTTCTAGATGGCAGCATCACAGAGATCAAACTCTGTTGTTTTTAAATAATAGGTAAAATGTTTTACTATAATACGCGCTTCACAGCAATGCTCTTCTCACTGAGCTTATCAATGCTTTACTTATGGGAGGTTACCACTTCGGCAACATCTGTATAATTAAAATGGTTAGTGCAATCTTTACAAAACAATACCTGTGTACTCCTCTAGTCCTAAATAGATTGCCTAATTTTTGTTTTCCTTAAATTCCAACTTTAAAGAGTAGTGCGCCGGAAAGGGTTAAGCAATGAAATTGCTCAGCGCCGCAACGGGTTAAACACCTTATATTGGATTGAGCATGAAGGGAAATACATTTAGTATTCCATAAACATTTATCACTTATTCTTCTCTCAAACTTGTGCCCCTAAGAGGCACTAAATGGGAAAAAGTAGTTTCCTCATACTTTTAATTTTTGCTATAAATCGTCATGCATAAATCTTGTATATAATGTGTTTTTATAATTTTGTTTTTCTTAGAAATGTTATTCTTGAAATTTCTCACTGTGATTAGAAAATGTTTTGTGACTAAATAAGCATTTTAAAAACATTATGCATGTAGTTAGGAGAAAACATAAAATTTATATGATATGCTTCGTGAAGTATTTTCTTTTTTGTTATAATCAGTAGTTTTTTCCAATAACCAAAACAAATTATAACAAAAATTCCTGCGAGCTTTCTTAATTACCAAAACTTTCTCAAGCCAAATTCTTTTCAAAATAAATTTTAAACTTAGTATTGTCCTTGCGAACGAATCTGAAAATTAGAGTGAAGGTTTCAGCTGGGATCGAACTTACAAAAACCCTTAAGGGCGTTCTTAAATCAGAAAGGGCAATTTTAAGACATAAGTTTGTATTCATTTTTGTTTGGAATTGCATGAAACTAGCAGGTGTTGTTATTCAGAAACTATCTAATGGCACTCATTTCTTTTTCTTTCCTTTTCTTTTCTTTTGTTTCTCTCTTTCTCTCTCTCTCTCTTTTTTTTTTTTTTTTTTTGCAAGTATAGTAAGTATTTTAGAACAAGCCGTTAAAAATGTTGTTTTCAACAACATTTTCCGAAGAGAGCTGAAAAAATAGTCAACGAAAGGAAAAAAAGGAATGTTCACGTGATCAAAATAGTTTATATCTCTATAGGTGATTTTAATATCATAAAATAGAAAACTGAGTTCTAATCGAAAGTTCTTCCATATCCAGATCTTCCAATTTTATATATTTCCGTTAAAAAATAAATTTCTAAACGTTTTGCGCTTATTGAACAGAGCATTTGAGAACAACCTTAACCCATTAGTGCCTAGCATCCCTTTTTAGGGACGCTCCAAAGGGTGCATTCAGCACTGCTTTTGACACCGGTAAAAAAGATAAGCAATAATTATTTTATTTAAATGATGTATTTTCGTGATTAATGAACTAAACTTAAATCTTCTAAAAAATAGTGGTGCAAATCAAATAAAATTTACGCAAAAGGTGCTGGGCACGAATGGGTTATGATATTTACACTAAACATGTGTTTTAAGCAGTTTAAATTAAATTTACCCTGAAAGCAATGTGATTTAGTATTCCTTAAACATTTATCACTTATTCTTCTCTCGAACATGTGCCTCTGAGATGATCTAAATGGAAAAAAAATTGGTTTTCTCACATTTTCGCTTTTGCTATAAATCATCATACTTATATTTGTATGTAATGTATTTTTGTAATTTCTTATTATGAGAAAAAATATATATTTGAAATTTCTCACTTTCCATACACTGTGGTTTGAAAATGTTTTTTGACCTAATATTCCTTTAAACAACATTTTGTATGTAACTGGAAGAAAATTTAAAATTGCTGTGATATGTTTTGTGAAGTATTTCAAACAAAATGTTCAAGCAAAAACATGGAAGAGATAGATGTGAATTTCCGAAATGAAAATTCAAATATGAAATGCATATCTAAATAATTCCATTAGACATTGTATTTCAATTTATTAACCCTTTCAAAGCATTTCCATTGCTAAATATTTTAAATAATGAATGACACTGAAATTTATGTACAATTATTTTGGAAATAATATAAGGTAGATTTCTTTTACATAATAAGCGGATAAAAGTGCATACAAAAATCGTGATACCATTGTGGTATTTTAGAATATAAATTAAATGGCTTCATAATTATACCACAGCTTATCAAAGGATTAAACTGTGAGGTTTTTAAAAAATATTCTGATTTTTTCGAAAAATGTTTTATAGCCTATATTTCACACAAGCTTTCAATTTCTTGTTATTATATTCAGTAGTTTTCTCCGGAAAATGAAAAAACTTTTACGCAAATTCCAGCGATTTTTGTTAGTTGATAAATCGTTCTAAGGTAACTTCATTTGAAAGTAAATTTTAAACATTCAATCTTTTAAGGGGGCTCATGGGTTGAAAACTTTTCAAAAAATCGATTTTTCATGACCTAGTTTGATGTTTCAATTAATTCTCAACTCAATGCAAAAAACCGCATAAAAATATTTGCATTTTTAACGGAGTTATAAGCATTTATGTATCAATACTTACATAGCCGCATCCATATAATTTCAACTTTAAGTCGTGTTTTCTCAAAACTTGATTTTTGACGACTAACACCAAGATTTAAAAAAACTATTTGATGGAATGGCTTAATTTTTTTTTGTATGCATATAACATCATAATCTAGATTATGAATTAAGGATATAACTATCACTTAGTAAAAACAGTATTAAAAAATCTCTCAAAGTTGAAAATTTAAAAAAACCCCTAAAAAATACAACTTTTTTTTCCATTAAAAATACTCAAAATATTAAACTATCTAAAATATATTAATTCATAATCTAGATAATGATGTTATATGCATGCAAAAAAAAAAATAAGCCATTCCATCAAATAGTTTTTTTTAATCTTGTTGTTAGTCATTAAAAATCAAGTTTTGAGAAAACGGGACTTAAAGTTGAAAGTATATGGATGCGGCTATGAAAGTGTTGATACATAAATACTTATAACCCCTTAAAAATGCAACTATTTTTATGCTGTTTTTTGCATTGAGTTAAGAATTAAATGAATAATCAAATTAAATTAAAAAAATCGATTTTTTGAAAAGTTTTCAACCCTTGAGCCCCCTTAAGACAGTATCTGTGAATTAATCTGAAATTTAGAGTGAAGATGTCTCCAGCCGGGATCGAATTTTCGAAAGCCCTTAAACCATTTGTATTAAAGTAGTGTTATAAACTGTTTCGATTGGATTAACTGTGAAGGGAATGACATTTAGTATTCCATACACATTTATCACTTATTCTTCTAATAATCCTGTGCCTCTGAAATTCCATAAAAGATAAAGTATAGTTTCTTCAAATTTTCCCTTTTGATATGATCAACTAAACATTCCTGTTTTATATAAAGTGTTTTTGCATTTTTCTTATTCTGAGATGTTTCACTCCCAAAATTTCTTATTTTGCATACACTGTGATAACAAAGATGTTCTAAAATATGTATTATAACATTATATTGGATACAAATCTGACAAAAAATTTACTTATAATAAATTTTATTCTTTTTTTTTCTTTTCAAACATGTGATCAAACAATGAAATCAAGAACTCTTTACATCTGATATTCGTAACTTACTAATTTCTGTTGAAATAATTTCTAAGCAAAATGAATTTTATGTTCAGTATCTCTAAAACTTTATCTGCGATCCAAATTGATAATTTGACTAAATATTTTTGTATACTAGATTTCACAAAATTTGAAATTCCCTCGAGTGTTTGTATTGAGGCTGTTCTTAATCCTTTAAGATGCAAGACATTTCTGCTTATAACGAAAATTCCAGCGATTTTTCTTTGTTGCCAAAACTTTTTTAAGACATCTTCTTTTTTTTAAAAAAAATTAAACTTCCAATCCTTTTCGGCTCTATTTGTGAACTAATCTGAAATTTAGAGCGAAAATATCTCCAGCCGGGATCAAACTATCAAAAGACCTTAATCATACTTGCCAACCTCCGGCTTTTTGTAAATCAAGAAAACGGATTTTGAACCGGAAAATTTGTTAAATTAAATGGATCTTCCATTAAATTATGTTCTCATTAGCAACCTATTTAATTTAATTCTCTAAATAAATTTCTGGTTCCAAATATGTTTCTGCGATTTATAAAAAGCCGGAGGTTGGCATGTGCAGGGCCTGATTATCAACGGGGCACTCTCCCACCAGAAAAAATAAATAGAAATTTTTCCCTTATTCGTGATAGCAATTTTGACTGAAAAGCGCATTTAAACAAGGCGAAAATTTCTATGTAATTTTACTGGGGAGAGAGTGCCCCGTTAGTAATCAGGCTCTGGGCATGTGTGCCTTAATCCTTTTATACTAAAGTGGTGTTTTAAACAGCTTATATTGAATTAACGAAGAAGAGAATGATATTTAGTATTCCATAAGCATTTATCACTTATTCTTCTCTCAAACTTATGTCCCTAAGATGTCCTAAATGGGAAAAAGTAGTTTCCTGGTACTTTTAATTTTTGCTATAAATCGTCATATTTTAACATTATATTGGATACAAATGTGACAAAAGATTCACTTATCATAGCTGCCAACATCTTCCGCTTTTTCGGCCCGGAAAAATTTTACAGAAAATTTTACCATCTCAAAAATCACAAATCATTAATTCATAAAAATCACAAAATCATACATCATAAATTTTTCCGGGCCAAAAAATCAGAAGAGTTGGTAGCTATGACTTATAATAAATTATTTTCTTTATATTTCAAACATATGATCCAGCAATCAAATTAAGAACTCTTGATCTGATATTCGTAACTTACTAAATACTGTTGAAATAATTTCTAGTCAGAATAAATTTTTAATTCAGTAGCTCTAAAACTTTATCTGCGAACCAAATTGATAATTTGACTAAACATTTTAGTATACTAGATTACACAAAATTTGAAACCACTTGAGTTTTTATATTAAGGCTATTCTTAATCCTTTACGAGGTAAGACATTTCTGATTAAAACGAAAATTCCAAAATTTTCTTAAGACAACTTCTTTCCAAAATAAATTTTAAATTTTCAAACATTTAGGACTGTATTTATGAACTTTTCTGAAATTTAGAGTGAAGTTTCACCCAGCCGAGATCGAACTTTCGAAAACCCTTAAGATATTGTACTAAAATCGTAAAAGAAGTATTTTAAACAGCTTATATTGGATTAACAGTGAAGGGAATGACATTTAGTATTCCATAAATATTTATCACTTATTCTTCTCTCAAACTTGTGCCTCTGATATGCCCTAAATGGGAAAAAATTAGTTTTCTCATCTTTTCCGTTTTGGTATAAATCACCGTACATATACATTGTATATAATGTATACTTTGCATATTCTAAGATTAGAAAATGTTTTTGTGACTAAAGAAGCATTTTAAGAACATTTTGTACGTATATGAAAAGAAACGCAAAATTTCTATGGTATGCTTCTTGAAGGATTTGAAACAAAACGATCGAAAACAAACAAAATGGAAGATAAAGATGTGAAATGCTGAAATGGAATTTCAAATATGCAATGTATTTCCAAATAATTCAACCAGACAGTCTATCCTAAATTATTAACCCCTTCAAGGCACTTCTATGGCTAAAATGTATGTAGGTCACTGAAATTTAGGTACAATTTTATTTGAAAATAATAAAACCTAGATTTAACATACATGACTTACGGTAAATATGAATACCAAAAAAGTAACGCATTTGTGGCGTTTGGTAGTACACATTAAATAGATTCATAAACATACATCCACTGTCATTAAAAGGAATAAACAAAAATTTTTATTAAATTAATCTGAATATTTTGAAAAGTGTTTCATAATCGATCTAAGGACACCGTGTCGAAAAGTATTAATAATGTAGGCTTATCCTAAGAATTCTCTGTCTTGTTGTTGTATTCACTAGTTTTCTCTGGAAAATAAAACAAATTTCAACGAAAATTACAGTAATTTGTCTTAATTGCCAAAACTTTCTTAAGACAACTTCTTTTCAAGATAAATCTTAAATTTCCAGTCCTTAACCCTTAAATGCATATTGTATCATTTTCGATACCATAAGTGTTCTCGATTTATTGGAGGGTTTTATTCACATATTCCGTATTCTCACCAGAAATTTAAAAGAGTAATTTTCACTTTACTTAATGATAGATCATTCGTAATAAAATAAAGAAAAAATTACTATTTAGATTTTTCTGGTATGAATTCTGATTCTTTGAATTGCGCATTTTTTGGAAGGCGTTCTATCCTTTGCATTATATGCATTCCTATGCATTAAGGACTGTATTTGTGAACTAATCTCAAATGTAAAGTGGAGGTATCTCCAACCGGGATCAAACTTTCGAAATCCCGTAAGACATTCGTACTAAATTTATGTTTTATACAGTTTTGATAGGCATAACATTGAAAATAAATTTTTAACTTCTAATCCTTTATGACTGTATTTGAGAACTAATTTGAAATTTAGACAGCCGGGAACGAAATTTCGAAAGCCTTTAGAATATCTGTACTAAAGTGGTATTTTAAACAGTTTAGATTCATTAATCCGTGAAGGGAATGACAATTAGTATTCTATAAACAGTTATCACAGTTAAGGGAATGTCATTTAGTATAACATTTATCACTTATTCTTCTTTCAAACTTGTGCCTCTGAGATGTCTAAAATTAGAGAAAGTAGTTTTCTCATACTTTTAATTTTACTATAAATTATCATATATATATCTTATATATAATGTGTTTTTGAGAATTTTTGTATAAGAATTTTTTCGTTTTGCATACTTTGCGATTGAAAAATGTTTTTATGACTAAATAATCATTTAAAAAATTTTTGTATGTAACTGGGAGAAAACGTAAAATAACTATGATATGCTTAATGAAGTATTTCAAACAAAACGATCAAACAAATTTAAAATGAAATAGATAGATGGAAATGGACAGATGGGAATTGCCAAAATGAAATTTCAAATATTCAATGAATTTCCATA
This sequence comes from Maratus speculifer, assembly GCA_964019185.1. Taxonomy (NCBI): domain Eukaryota; kingdom Metazoa; phylum Arthropoda; class Arachnida; order Araneae; family Salticidae; genus Maratus; species Maratus speculifer. Next base: position 208,823,012 of record OZ025300.1, on the reverse strand, counting down.
TAATTTAATTAGACATTCTATTTCGAGTTATTAACCCTTTCAAGGCACTTCCATGGTTAAAGTGTTAAAATGAATGAATGACACTGGATTTTATGCACAAATTTATTTAAAAATAATAAAAGTAGATTTTATATACATAATAAATAGAAACAATGTAGGGGAAGATGGAGATACTTGAGCCATTTTTTAAATTTTAATTTTTTAATTTTTTTTTTATAATTACTTAGAACAAAATAAAATATTGAAAATGGAAATTTGATATTTTTTCTTCAATTGAAAACCACTTTCAATTAATTTTGAACTATTTTTCTATGTCTAATAATTTTTTTACTTTTTCTTTACATCGTGGCTCAAGTATCCCCATGGTGGGGATACTTGCCAGATGTCACATTCGCACCATTATTTTGCAAAGAAAAAAAACGATTTACAATATACGCGAAAAAATGCATTAAATCTTTTTCAAATAAATTTGGTCGAATTTTCTGGTGTCGTTGTGACACTTCAGAGTTAAAATTATGTGGTAGAAAATTCTACCAGCAGAGCTCAAAGGGTTAATCACCATACTTTCAAAATGGTACCAAGGTATGTGATTTCTTTTTTACATGTTCAGAACTATAAATATGTTACCATGTTGCCAGTTTTAGAAAGAAAAATTGGCCAACTGTAGAGATAAAAGGGATGGCTCAAGTATCCCCTATGCTCAAGTATCCCCACTCTCCCCTATACGAAAAACTTGGAAGCCATTGTGCCATTTAGCAATACAAGGTGGAACCCGTCGAATTTCGATGAAAGTAAATGTTTAAGAGGGAACTGTTTCATTGAATTATAATAAACCTGCAAAATTAGCTACTGTAAAAAATGTATCTTACAATGGTCATTCTAAATCTCAAACAAATATTATTTAAAGCTAAAATTAAGAAAAAATATTATTTCTGTAAAACTAAGTTGCCCCAACTGTTAAAATTAAACTTTAATCGCATATGTAAAAATATAATATTAAAGCAAAATATTATAAAGATTAGTCATTAAGATGAAGTTATCATTTCAAGGTTATGTTTGGCATAAATGCGTATAAAAAAAATATTTTAAAATTGACACGATCTTAGAATTTCGCATAAAACCCAAACCCGTCATAATTGTCATCTTCTCAAAATTTACATGCGCATATTTCAATCTTTATCAATTTTAAGAGAAAATTGCGTATTTCTGTTACCAGAATTACAAAATTGGTAAAACCATAAAAAAATATAGTGTCAAGAATAAATTGAGACACAGCTTTCAAAAAAATTGCATTTAAAAGTACATATTTTTCTATATGTAATGGTGTAAAAATTGAAAATGTGCGATGTTTAGAAGTATAAAATTTGTAGTACATATAATTGCATATCCGAATTGCCTCTGAAAGTGTTACCATTCGCCAAATGACGTACGCGTTACGCACAGATACGTTTGGCCTTTATAATACAGATACATTAAATGGTTTTACATACATACCGCAGCTCTTAAAAGAATTAAACAGTGAAATTTTGCTGAATTATTCGGAATAATTTGAAAAGAGTTTCATAATCTATATTTGAGACAAGAGTTTTCTTTTTGTTATTAAATTCATTAGTTTTCTCCGGAAAACGAAACAAATTAGAAAGAAAAATCGTGCCATACTTCTTAATTGCCTAAACTTCATTTCAAAATAAATTATATTTCCAATCCTTTAGGAACGTAGACTCCTCCGAAATCGAACTGTCAAAAGCCCTTAAACTATTTATGCTAAAGTGGTGTTTTAGACAGTTTAGATTGAATAAACCGTAAAGGTAATGACATTTAGTATTCCATAAACAGCTATCATTTATTCTCTCAAACTTGTGCCTCTGATATTCCTTAAATGGGAAAAAGTAGTTTCTTAATATTTTCACTTTTGCACTGAATCATCTACATGAAGTTTCTTGTATATGATGCGTAAAAGATTTTATGCTATAAATCTTCATTCATATATCTTGTATAAAATGCGTTTCTAAAGTTTTCTTATTCTGAGCATTATTATTCTAAAATGTCCCGCTTATCATGCAATGAAAAAAGATAAAAGTGTTAAAATGGCTATTTTAACGACACTTTGTACACAAATATAAAAAAACGTAAAAGATTCTATTATATTCTTCGCTGTATTTGAAACTAATTTGAAATTGAGAAGAAAGATATCTCTAGCCGGAATCGAACTTTCGAAAGCTATTAAGACAGTTGTACTAAAGTAGGGTTTTAAACCGTTTAGACTGGATTAACTGTGAAGGGAAGGACATTTAGTATTCCATAAACATTTATCACTTATTATTCTCTCAATCTTATGCCCCTAAATGGGAAAAAGTAGTTTCCTCATACTTTTAATTTTTGCTATAAATCGTCATACATAAATCTTGTATATAATGTGTTTTTGAAACTTTGTTTTTCTGAGAAATGTTATTCTTGAAATTTCTCACTGTGATTAGAAAATGTTTTACCACAAAATAAGCATTTTAACAACACTTTGCATGTAATTGGGAGAAAACGTAAAATTTCTATGATATGCTTCGTGAAGTATTTTAATCAAAACAATCAAGCAAAAACAAAATGGAAGAGAAAGAGGGGAATAGACGGATGGAAATCGCCAAAATAAATTTTCAAATATTCAATGAATTTCCAAATAATTTAATTAGACATTGTATTTCAACTTGCTCATCCTTTCAAGGCACTTCCACGGTTAAAATGTTTGAATGAATGAATGATATTGGGCTTCGTGTACAAATTTATTTAAAAATAATAAAAGCTATTTTATATACATAATAATGGAAAAAATAAATACAAAATCTTGGGGGTCGTTGTGGCATTTAGAAATATAAATTAAATGGTTTCACAAACATACTACAGCACGTAAAAGGATTAAACAGTGAAATTTTATTAAGTTATTCTGAATATTTTGAAAAGTGCTTCATAATCTATGTTTGAGACAAGAGTTTTCTTTTATGTTATTAAATTCTTTAGTTTTCTCTGGAAAATGAAACAAATTTCAACAAAAATTACAGTAATTTTCCTTAATTGCCTAAACTTTCTTAAGACAACTTCATATCAAAATAAATTTTAAACTTCTAATCCTTTATGACTGTATTTGAGAACTAATTTGAAATTTAGACTGAAGCTATTTCCAGCCAGGAACGAAATTTCAAAAGCCCTTAGGATATTTGTACTAAAGTGGTATATTAAAAGTTTAGATTGAATAATCCGTGAAGGGAATGACAATTAGTATTCTATAAACAGTTATCATAGTTAAGGGAATGTCATTTAGTATAACATTTATCACTTATTCATAGCTGCCAACTCTTCTGATTTTATGACCCGGAAAAAATTAACAGAAACTTTTGGCTTGTTTAATCAACAGATTACTGAGATTTGAAATAGTAAAATTTTCTGTAAAATTTTTTCGGTTCGAAAAAGCGGAAGATGTTGGCAGCTATGCTTATTCTTCTTTCAAACTTGTGCCTCTGAGATGTCTAAAATTAGAGAAAGTAGTTTTCTCATACTATTAATTTTACTATAAATTATCATATATATATCTTATATATAATGTGTTTTTGAGAATTTTTATATAAGAATTTTTTACTTTGCATACATTGCGATTGAAAAATGTTTTTATGACTAAATAATCATTTAAAAAAGTTTTTGTATGTAACTGGGAGAAAACGTAAAATAACTATGATATGCTTAATGAAGTATTTCAAACAAAACGATCAAACAAAATTAAAATGAAATAGATAGATGGAAATGGACAGATGGGAATTGCCAAAATGAAATTTCAAATATTCAATGAATTTCCAAATAATTTAATTAGACATTCTATTTCAAGTTATTAATCCTTTCAAGGCACTTCCATGGTTAAAATGTTGAAATGAATGAAGGACACTGGATTTTATGCACAAATTTATTTAAAAATAATAAAAGTAGATTTTATATACATAATAAATGGAAAACATGTATACGAAAAACTTGGAAGCCATTGAGCCATTTAGCAATACAAGGTGGAAACCATCGAATTTCGATGAAAGTAAATGTTTAAGAGGGAACTGTTTCATTGATTTATAATAAACCTGCAAAATTAGCTACAGTAAAAAATGTATCTTAAAATGGTCATTCTAAATCTCAAACAAATATTATTTAAAGCTAAAATTAAGAAAAAAATATTCTTTCTGTAAAACTCAGTTGCCCCAACTGTTAAAATTAAACTTTAATCGCATATGTAAAAATATAATATTAAAGCAAAATATTATAAAGATTAGTCATTAAGATGAAGTTATCATTTAACCCTTTCAGGGGCGGTGTTTGCAGTCTGCAAACACATAATATTACTGTTCCAATTGCGAACTGGCACCAGTAAAATTTTAATACAATTTCGATTATATATTATGCGCGAAAAACAGCTCTTGATTATTTTCAAATAAATCTGTTCTTAAATTGTGGTGTGAATCAATTATTTGAACATTTTTGGAGCAGAAATACCTTGCCCCTGAAAGGATTAAGGGTTGTGTTCGGCATAAATGCGTATAAAAAATATTTCAAATTGACACGATTTTAGAATTTCGCATGAAATCCAAACCCGTCATAATTGTCATCTTCTCAAAATTTACATGCGCATATTTCAATTTTTATCACTTTTAAGAGAAAATGGCGTATTTCTGTTACCAGAATTACAAAATTGTTACTAAAAATCATAAAAAATTAATGTGTCAAGAATATATTGAGACACAGCTTTCAAAAAAATTGCATTTAAAAGTACATATTTTTCTATATGCAATGGTGTAAAAATTGAAAATGTGCGATGTTTAGAAGTATAAAATTTGTAGTACATATAATTGCATATCAGAATTGCCTCTGAAAATGTTGCCATTCGCAAAATGACGTACGCGTTACGCACAGATACGTTTGGCCTTTATAATACAGATAAATTAAATGGTTTTACAAACATACCGCAGAAAGGATTAAACAGTGAAATTTTGCTAAATTATTCTGAATATTTTGAAAAGTGTTTCATAATCTATATTTGAGACAAGAGTTTTCTTTTTTCTTATTAAATTCATTAGTTTTCTTTGGAAAACGAAACAAATTATAAAGAAAATTCGTGCCATACTTCTTAATTGCCTAAACTTCATTTCAAAATAAATTTTAAACTTCCAATTCTTCAGGAACGTAGACTCCTCCGAAATCGAACTGTCAAAAGCCGTTAAGCTATTTATCCTAAAGTGATGTTTTAGACAGTTTAGATTGAATAAACCGTGAAGATAATGACATTTAGTATTCCATAAACAGCTATCATTTATTCTCTCAAACTTGTGCCTCTGATATTCACTAAATGGGAAAAAGTAGTTTCTTAATATTTTCACTTTTGCACTAAATCATCTACATGTAAGTTTCTTGTATATAATGCGTTTTTGAAATTCCTTAACTTCTTCGCAACGGAAACCTTTTACGAAGTTTTTAATGTTAGAAGCGCAAATATTTGAGTTATTAAATCGAGAAAATTCTCCGATTAAATAAGGCAAATTTTAAAGTGTAATTTTACTGGTGATGATAAACAAGGATTCTTAATCCTTTTTGCGGCATGTATACTTGTCGCTTCTCATCAAGTAGTTAATATGAGGATTTTATTCTCAAATTAACTAAATTTCACAATTTGCATGCATTGAGACTAGAAAATATTTTTTTAGTCTAAATAAGCATTTTAATAACATTTTGTATGTAACTGGAAGTAAACGTAAATGATATGCTTCTATGATAGGGAAAGATGGGGATACTTGAGCCATTTTTAAAATTTTAATTTTTTTTAATTTTTTATACTTTTTCAGAACAAAATAAAATATTGAAAATGAAAATTTGATATTTTTTCTTCAATTGAAAACCACTTTCAATTATTTTTGAACTTATTTTCTATGTCTAATAAATTTTTACTTTTTCTTTTACATCGTGGCTCAAGTATCCCCATGGAGGGAATACTTGAGCCAGATGTCACATTCGCATCAGTATTTTGCAAAGAAAAAAACCGATTTACAATCTACGCGAAAAAATGCATTAAACCTTTTTCAAATAAATTTGGTCGAATTTTCTGGTGTCGTTGTGACATTTGAGAATTAAAATTTTGTGGTAGAAATTTCTACCATCAGAGCTCAAAGGGTTAATCACCATACTTGTAAAATGGTACCAAGGTATGCGATTTCTTTTTTACATGTTCAGAACTATAAATATGTTACCATGTTGCCAGTTTTAGAAAGAAAAATTGACCAGCTGTGGAGTTAATAGGGGTGGCTCACGTAGAAACGAAAACAAAATGGAAGAATTAGATGGGAATGTACAAACAATAATTGCGGGTGTAACATTTCAAATAGGCAATGAATATTCAAATAATTCAATTAGATATTAGGTTTCGACTTATTATCCCTTTCAAGGCATTGCCATGGTTAAAATATTGAAATGAAGGAATGACACTGGAATTCATGTACAGGTTTATTTGAAAATAATAAAAACTAGATTTCATATACATAATAAAACGTAAAACAAAATTATACAAATACTAGCAGGCTATGCCCGCTGCGCTGGTCAATATTTCAAAATCAATCGTGAATGAAACGAACTGGTGAATTTAATTAATACGTGGAAATTTTTCCAGAGAGAAAATTCGCCTTGAATACAATATTTCAAATTATTTTAATTGCTTATAGGCATTAATACCAACCTAGTGAAAAAGATTTCATGCTGGGAGTCGAACCCGGGCCATCAGTATAGCGCACTGACGTTCTACCGACTAAACCACATGGAACGACAACCAGAATCGAACCTTCTCACTATTATGTGTTGGTAAGGCTACATTCGCAGTACAAGATGGAATATATTCATTAAAATAAAAAAATAATTTGAAATATTGTATTCAAGGCGAATTTTCTCTCTGGAAAAATTTCCATGTATTAATATATTCAACGATGCTGGTTCTATTTGAGTTCTGTGTTTGCCCCAGGTCGGTGGCTCACGGAATATATTCCATCTTGTGCTGCGAATGTAGCCTTACCAACACATAATAGTGAGAAGGTTCGATTCTGGTTGTCGTTCCATGTGGTTTAGTCGGTAGAACGTCAGTGCGCTATACTGATGGCCCGGGTTCGACTCCCGGCATGGAATCTTTTTCACTAGGTTGGTATTAACGCCTATAAGCAATTAAAATAATTTGAAATATTGTATTCAAGGCGAATTTTCTCTCTGGAAAAATTTCCATGTATTAATATATTCAACGATGCTGGTTCTATTTGAGTTCTGTGTTTGCCCCAGGTCGGTGGCTCACGGAATATATTCCATCTTGTGCTGCGAATGTAGCCTTACCAACACATAATAGTGAGAAGGTTCGATTCTGGTTGTCGTTCCATGTGGTTTAGTCGGTAGAACGTCAGTGCGCTATACTGATGGCCCGGGTTCGACTCCCGGCATGGAATCTTTTTCACTAGGTTGGTATTAACGCCTATAAGCAATTAAAATAATTTGAAATATTGTATTCAAGGCGAATTTTCTCTCTGGAAAAATTTCCACGTATTAATATATTCAACGATGCTGGTTCTATTTGAGTTCTGTGTTTGCCCCAGGTCGGTGGCTCACGGAATATATTCCATCTTGTGCTGCGAATGTAGCCTTACCAACACATAATAGTGAGAAGGTTCGATTCTGGTTGTCGTTCCATGTGGTTTAGTCGGTAGAACGTCAGTGCGCTATACTGATGGCCCGGGTTCGACTCCCGGCATGGAATCTTTTTCACTAGGTTGGTATTAACGCCTATAAGCAATTAAAATAATTTGAAATGGTGAATTTAAATTTGTATTTTAAATAATTTGAACCTCCAGCAGCACCTTGATCATTGCTGAAAACGATTTAGACACCATTGTGATATTAAATTATCTTAAACGTTGCGCAACATTTTTGTTTGTTTATTTGGAGGGGGGATTTTTGAGACTTATAGCGGCTGAGCTGTTGTCTCAAATGATCCAATCGTTGCGCAAAAACCAGCTATTTAGAAATAACTATTTTAGTTTATTACTAACAGTGCACATTTAGAAGCGAAATGAGACCATTATGGCAACAGGATTTAAAATTTTCCCTTATCTGAAGAAATATTAATTATTACAGTCGTTACCATGGTACAACTTCTGAAAAATTTCTTCACAACTTTTCATTATCTGAAGCCAGGAACCCAAAGCTACTCCCACCTAAAAAGTTTATATATATGTGATGTCAAAAGCAATATGACATCACATATTATTGTTAGGTTCCTTTTTTAAAAATTAAATTCTCAAGTTTAAAATTAAAATTATCTTTTGCAATTTCAAATTTAAACCTCCCTTTTACTTTCTAAAAAGAATATATTTATCTCTTTTCTCTTTCCTTTAAATTGCAGTTACGTAGGGTCTTATGCTTATCCGAGGCCGTTAATAAAATAAATCAAAAACGAATCTTTTATCATCCTAAAATCATTATCTGAGTCTGCATACTTTCGTTTGTTCAAAGAGTGCATTGAAAAATGCTTTAAAAACCATATGCTCTTTTGCAGTTACTCAGTCACTTACTTAATTCCTTTTCAAAATTAATAGACATTACAACTCCTTTTTCAGCTTAAAATATAACGCTCTGTTTATATTAAATCGGCGTCTGACATCTGTGTTATGCATATAGAAATGTTTTTCCCAGCAATCAGTATTGGCATGCATATTTGTACGTTGATATATTAATCGCCAAATTAAACGTCCGGTTGGCACGTTTTTAATTTAAGCCTTCCTTATGAACTGTACGTGTGGGTTTACAATAATTTCAGGGGAACCAAATTTAGCTCGACTCATATTGGCTATGATTTCTGGTGCTAAAATTCATTCAATCTCTGACCATCCTGCTGTCAAGATGTAGTATCCCAGTATTTATCTGTTTACCGGGGGTCACCCCGTAAGAGTGTAATACTCTTAATTTCATTAATAAATGCCACATGCATAGTTAGATCTTGGTCCTGAGTCTTTCTTACCTGAATTATTGCTGTTTTACGCAAAGTACTTTAATAGTTACGGCTGTTTGTTTATACGTCTCAAGCAGTTAATAAACTTTAACTCCCATTTTTTAAAGACATGAACGAAAAATATTCGTTATAATATATTAAATTTTGTCTGCGCGATAAAAGGCACAATTATGCAAGAATCATCTTCAAGCTCGTCAAGTACATTGAGATGGTTAATATCTCAGTGGGAATTGAAAATGAGCAAAATCGGGCCAAGGGTGTGGTAATTGGGAAGGGTTCAAAAATTTGAATACCATCTTAACATGGCTTTCACAAAACCAGCTCTTACAAAACAATAGCAGGAAAAAATTAAACACTTTTGGTTACAGCAAGTTGCCAACGATAAAAAAAAAACACACATTAAAATTCTCACTACAGCAATTACTTTATTATAGCAAAATTTCCTCCTGAAAAATGAAAACAAAATTATTTGCTCTTTCGTATTTAAGCATTTTCTCTTTAGTTGTTTAAGATAAAATTATTTAAATTTGTATATTTGGCGAACGATTTGGCGAAATTGGTTGACGTGATAATCAAGTAGTAGCCAATTTACACTTTTCATATTTCACAAAAGATTCCTACACAGACATCATATACGCAATAGATTTAGCACGATTATCTTGCAATTACAATGTGGCAAACTCCTCGTTTTTGAATACCAAAGAAATTTATGTATATTTTATTATTTTCTATTATTTTAAACAGCAATTAACAATAAGTAAAAAGTAACTGTAGAACAAAACAACAAATATCATTTCAAAAAAGAAAAAAAATGAAAGTAAATAAACAACTTATCATCAGATAAACAACTATAGCTGGGTTACCATATGAGGCAAATAATGCTATTTTGGCGCAAATGAGATACCTCGATAAGTATATGACCAAATCCGTGACAAAATTTCCATTTGGAAAAAACTTTAATCGGTATTTATACTGCATTTTCCCTACTTATGTATAAGAAAAAACTTTGACACAGATGTCATGTATGCACCACATTGGCGCAATTTTTTTCTGGCGCCAATTTGGTGAACTTGGATTTTAATTACCAATTTCATAAATATTTTTTAATTATTTTGTATTATTTGAAAAATAAATAAATAAAAAAGTTTAATTATTAGCTATAGAACAAAATGATTTATATTATTTTAAAAAACAAAATTAAGGTTAATAAATAGTTTATTAATAAATAAACAACCATAGTCGGTTTACCATGTGTGGCATAAAATCGCCATTTTGTAGCAATCGTGAGATTGTGGTGCGTATATGACATCTGCGCCAAAACTTTAAAAAGTTGCAATTAAATTATTTTACAGTTTGGATGAGGAAGACATTTATACTAAAATTTAAACATTATACGCATTTTTTTTTGCTATAACTGCTATTTATATATTTACAATTAAAGATAAAAAAAATATCCTAAAAATGCTCTCACACATTTAAAAGAGAGTGGGAGAATTTAGTAACTGTGAACATCGCTCCGGCTTATGCCTTCTTGGTATAAAATCGCATTGTTTGATGACAAAAGTAAATTCAAACACCCAAATAAACAAATAACATACAATTAACAGATAAAACCATTTTTAAAAGTAATTCTGCTATTTTGTCCTGTAAGACACATAATGGTAGAATTAGATTTTAAAAATATTTTTTTTTTAAATAGAAAAATGTTATTTACGTTTTATCTAATAAAATATTTAAAATACATTTTTGTTAGCTTGCGCGAAATAGAATAGCGAAAATTTGATTGAAGAAATATTGAAAAGGAAATGGTCAATTAAAAAAGACCTGTAAATTTTATTCAGCGGGAATTTTTCATTTCAAAATGTTGAATTTATCAATAGTAATAACGCATAATTGCATAAATTTACTTTGAATTGCAAAATTTTTCCTTCAGTACTACTTGGTTATACCGTCGACCAGTTTCGACAATTACACAAATCGCCAAAGTATTAGCCAGATTATATAGATTAGCATAAATTTTCATTTAAATAACAAAAAACAAATTATGAGAACATAAATAAAAGTAGAAATAAAATGTCGAATTAAAAGTCACTTGATGACATAATTAGTATTTATATTATGCTTAATGTCAAGTGAATGTGACATTTACGATCATCCCTTATTGACATTTAATCTTGGAATTTGGGGATAGATTTATAATCGATGGAGTAATCTTTCCTTCTTCAGTTTTTAAATTTTAAAACTGAAATTTTTCCTGTAAGTGAAATTGACGTAATGGCACAAGAAAAATTAAATTAACAATGAAAACATTTGCAAAAAGAATTAAAAGAGTTATACACATATCTATATAATTTACTATTGAATATTAAAATATACCCTAAAAATTATCTTCACTTGAAAAAAAAACAACATTATTGCGACCATTACGAACCTAAGTCAGGCATTAAGTGAGTAGTGCATTTTCGGCTTAAAAACACATTCTTTGGCGACAAAAGCAAGATGAAAATGGTATAGAAACGAATAGTAACTCACAACTTACAGTGTCTTTTACAATCAGATCAGCTTTTTTCTGCTGTAAGTTATATTATACGGAAATTCGATAAAAAAGAGAAAGAAAATAATAAAACGGGAAATAACTATCATTCAAAGTTCATTTAATCAATTTCTGAAATTCATGTTTTTATTCTAACACCAGGGATAAGTCGCCAAAAGTTGAACCAATTGTTATATTTCGCGTTAATTTATTTTTTAAGCATTACAAATATTTTTTTCATTTTCAAGATAAATATATTTTTATAATATTACGCCTCATTTAAGCGGTCTTTCTTTATTATTATTAATATTATCAGTAGTTATTTTCTGCTGTTATTTGCAAGATATTTCTAATATTTCTGATAGATATAGCCATTTTAATTCTTTTAGCAATTATAATTTTCGCCAAAAACAGCTACTGGCAACCCTTTTGTCAAAAATAACTGAAAAATACGAAATTTACTACGAAAAATCAGAGTTATCCCTGTAAATTTGAATCGTAAACCTTCGGAAAAGTATTTCCTATCGAATGATACTATCGGCAAAAAAATCCATCGGGTAGTTTTTGAAAACACTCGTTTGGAAGTTTCAGAACTTCTGCTTTATAATATATATGATCGTGGGGGCCGTTGTTAGCATTTGGGAATATAAATTAAATATTTTAATAAATATCCCAACTAAAAAAAAAATCTCTAAAAAAAATTATAGGTATTTGGCCCAAAATCTGTAGGAAATCCGCAGATATTTGGTCCATTTTGCAGATATTTTTAAGAATATCTTTAAAACTTTTTCAGATATTTTTAAGATAAAGCTAAATTAGCAAACTTTCGTTAAATTTCTTTAAATTTCTGAAGAAAATGGCGATTTCTTCAGATAATCTTAAGATTAGATTAAGTGCCCCACTAAAAAAATCTGTAGAAAATCTACTGATTTTTGGCCCAAAATCTGTGGGAAATCCGAAGGTATTTGGTCCATTTTGCAGATATTTTTTAAGAATATCTTTAAAAATTCTGCAGATATTTTTAAGATAAAGCTAAATTAGCAAACTTTCTTTAAATTTCTGAAGAAAATGGCGATTTTCATCAGATAATCTTAAGATTAGTTTTAGTGCCGCACTAAAAAAAATCTGTAGAAAATCTACAGCTCTTTGGCCCAAAATCTGTGGGAAATCCGAAGGTATTTGGTCCATTTTGCAAATATTTTTAAGAATATCTTTAAAAATTCTGCAGATATTTTTAAGATAAAGCTAAATTAGCAAACTTTCTTTAAATTTCTGAAGAAAATGGTGATTTCTTCAGATAATCTTAAGATTAGTTTTAGTGGGAATACCACCGCCCTTGGAAATATTAAACTAGAAGGTTTTGTTATATTATTCAAAATATTTTGTTAAGTGTTCAACTCTTTCCGTCGCAGAGTAAATCTGTTTGAAATATTTATCTTACATAAGAATTAATAAACGTATTTATTAGAAAAATAAACTTGCTTATTTACAGGTATGTTACAAAAGGAAATTTTTAAATGAATATGGTTGGTGGAAGTAAAATTAAATATACGTGTCCTTCTTTAACCCTTTAACGATCAAAGCATTTTCATTGCTAAGATGTTGAAATAAACGAATGACACCGGTAATTGTGAAGAAATATATTCGTAAATAAGAAAAAGTGATTTTTCACATACCGAATAAAATGGATTTTTTTAGATTGAAATTCCGGTGTCGTTGTTGCATATCGGAATTATAGTTTTGTGGCTTCGTAGAGAAACCAATAAACGTTAAAGGGTTAAAGACACCGCATGAGAAAGTATTAAGAATCTAGGCTTGTCGTAAAAATTTTCTTTCTTCTTATTATGTTCAGTCGTTTTCTCCAAAATATAAAACAAACGAAAATGAGAGTTCCTGCAATTTTCCTCGATTGACAAAACTTTCTTAAGACAGCTTCTTTTCAAAATAAATTTTAAACTTCTAATTTTTTAGGACTGTAGTATTTGTGAACTTATCTGAAATTTAGATGGAAGGTATCTCCATCTGGGATTGAACTTTCGAAAGCCTTTAAGACGTTTGTACTAAAGTAGTGTTTTAAACAGTTTAGGTTAAATTCACCATGAAGGGAATGGCATTTAGTATTCCATAAACATTTATCACTTATTCTGCTCTCAAATTTGTGCCTCTGAGATGCCCTAAATGGGAAAAAGTAGTTTCCTCATACTTTTAATTTTTGCTATAAATCACCATACATATATCTGTGTGTAATGTGTTTTTGATATTTTCTTATTCTCATAATTATTCTTGAAATTTAACACTTTGTTTACAATGTGATTAGATTTTTTTTAAATAAGTATTTTTTAAAAATTGTATTTAACTGGGAGAAAATGGGTGGTTGGTTGGTTGGTTGTATTGGGGTTAGTGGCGCAAAATCCCTTAGAGGACTTGCTGCGCGAAAACAAAGATTTAAAAAAAATTACAAAAACAAAACAGACAAGATCAGGATATCTGGATGGGGCTGGAAGAAAACGAAAATTTCTATGATATGTTTCGTGACGAATTTCAAACAATGTCATTAAGCAAAAATAACAACAAAAAAAAAACTCTTGTACTAAAATCTTGACTTACTAATATTTTTTTAAACAATTGCTGAAGATTTAACTTCTTAACTGAATCGAGTTAAATCTAACTTAACTCATAGTATATGTGAATAATTTTGAAAAAATACTTCCAAATAATGCCTATTTTTTATGGCTTATACAGCATTTTAAATTCTTTATCCCTGTTTTCCAAAACAGAAATTATTGCCTTATAGAATCAGAAAAATGCTTGGATTAAATAATAGAATAATCACAGTAAAAAACTAGTCTTTGGAGGCCACCGTAATACTTACCCATCATGAATATGCATAACATAATATATGAAAACATAACATATGTCAACAATTTATAAAATGCATTACAATTCCAAAATAAAATATAAACGTATATTTAAGTATTTTTAACACATCATCATGCTCTATTAATGAATTTCTGATGAACCAATTTCCATAAATTGTATGAAACGCCAAACCATTCAAGTAGCATTGAATTGCATAAAAGAAACATCCTCATAATCTAAAAAAATTATCATATTCACTAACGGTTTCTTGCATCGAATTAAGTGTCTCATTTCCAATTAAAAGATATCTTTGAATTGAAATTTGTATGAAATACAGGGTCATGAAAAATCAAAGAATGTGGAAAACAGGATTAGAAATATGTCGACAACTAATAATCCGATCGACTTCGATTTTTATGCAAAATTTGTGTTAATTTATTGCCTTTTACGTCCATTCCTTAAAAAAAATTTTATATACCTTTCATCAGAACGAATTTTTCGAGAGTCCGAAAAAAATAGTTCCGGATAATCGAGGTTACTAATATTAAATAAGCTTCGTCCATTTGTTACATACTAAGCACATACAAAATTTCAAGTCTCAATCTCAATTTGTTTCGGAGATAGAACAGTTACAGACAGACAGACACACAGACGGGCGGACGGCAAAATTTTTTTTCTAAAAATATGTTTTAGGCTATGTTTTTAGGATATGATTTTTCGAAATCTCCAGTGTCTAAAACGTGTAAATCCGTCAAAAAATTTTTTTGATATTCAAACCGATTGCAAGACTTACCCTACTACGTATGATGGCTAAGTAAAAATGGGAAATTATATTTAATTGAACAATATTCTGTAGGATTCGTACATTTCAAGGATCCTCAATCATCTTTTATCACACGCTTTTTTACCACAACACTTGAAAGAATTAACCCCTTGGGGACGAACGACATGTATACGTGACGCAAATAGGCTTAAGAATCTTTATTTGTTACCACTAATTAAAATAAACTGTAAAATTTGCCTTATTCAATCGGAGCATTTTCTCGAGTTAAAAGGAAATCAATTTCTCTTTTTTAAAACTGGTGACAAAACATTTAAAATTTCGTAAAAAGCTTTCGTCGCGAAGGGTTAACCCATTAACGCCCAGCGTCCTCATAAAAACAGCAAGAAAGCAGTTTTCCCACCAGTAAAGAGGAAGGTAATTATATAATCTATTTCACGAGACAGAATCCTCGATAAATTTAGATAAAAGTAAATTTTATTTTAAAAGTGGTGGGAAATACAAAATTTTAATTTTTGCGAAGAAAATAATTCGGGCGGAAATGGGTTAACCCTTTCCGGCACACTGTGCCCAGTCCGGGATATTTAATTTTAGTTCCAAACTGGCAAATGGAATGAATAATATTTAAATGAAATTTTGCTTTTACAGTGAAAGCTTAAATTAAGGGGTGCATAATTTCTCAAAAAGCTGTTTCTAAATTCCGGTATCAGTCAGTAATTTCTCAATTTGCAACAGAATTTGTCCGTGACGGAAATGGTTAATTGGCGAAGCTTTGTTAAATTATTCTGAATAATGTAAAAATGTGCTTCATAATTTAATAAAGGTGTTGTTATGTAAATGTGTATATAGTCTATGTTTGACACAAGAGATTTCTATCTTGTTACTATATTCAGTAGTTTACTCCGAAAAATAAAACAAATTATAACGGAAATTCCAGATAAATTTCTTATTTGCTAAAACTTTCTTAAGACAACTTCTTTTCAAAATAAATTTTAAACTTCCAATTCTTCAGTTCTTTAATTCTGAACTAATCGGAAATTTAGAGTGATGTTATCTCCAGCCGGGATAGAAGTTTCAAAAGCCTTGAAGACATCTATACTAAAGTAGTGTTTTAAAAAATATAGTTTGGATTAATCGTGAATCGAATGACATTTAGTATTCCATAAACATTTATCACTTATTCTTATCTCTAACTTGTGCCTCTGAGATACCGTAAATTAGAAAAAGTAGTTCCTTCATAATCTAACATTTGCTATAGATTATCTAACATGTATCTTGTATCTAATGTGTTTTTTAATTTTTCTTTTTCTAAGAATTATTATGCTAATTTGCTTATACAGTCATTAGAAATTTTTTATATAATTATTTTAACAGCATTTTGTATACAAAAGATTGAAAACATGAAATTTCTATTAAATTCTTCCCGTAAAAAATGAAGCTCGTTTAAACGGATTTTAGTAACTTACTGATACTTTTACAAACATTTTCTACTAAAAATGAATTTTTAATTTCATTTCTCTAAAAGTTTTTTTCTGTTAATGAAATTCAAAATGAAATTGAATTTTTTAATATACGGGTTCAAACGGAACTTGAAAAATTCTTTATGTTTTTGTACTAAAATTAGGCTTTAAAATATGACAGCCTTTTCCATAATAAATAGTTCAACAACGTAGTAAAAAGTGACAACTTTAGGAAAGAACTGAGTTTGAATTGTGCCGTGTGAAGAAAGGTGCTAACATTGAACATTTGAAAGCTTATAGGCTAAACTGTTTGAGTTGCTCTTTCGTTTTATGTGTTAATTTTAAGTTTTATGCAATAAGTGCTACCAAGCTTTAAAACGTAGATATTCATTTCGAAACATAGGATCAAAAAGTACAATAAATATTGCAAATTTGGGGAATGATTTAATTTTGAAATCACAAATTTAGAATAGTACTTTGTATATTGTAAATCACTGAATGCCTATATATAAAGGAAGCAAAAACTCGTTAACCAGAACGCATCGCTGAAACATTAGACAAATTAAAATGGATGTCCCGAGTATCAGGAGATAATCATATTTTTGTTACTATTTTTAATCGATATTTTTTCTCTTCTATTTCTTTCATAACACTTTAATCTCATTAAACTTTGCCCTAAATAGCATGGAACTAGTCTATTTGTAAATTCTGATAGACTTCTTAAATAAAAATATTGCTAAATACTGAAAACTGTTTCCAAATCTGAATTGTAATAAAATAAGTTTTTTAAAATAAATTTTTAGATATTCGATACAATCGATACGAGAATGTCTCGATGTCATAAAAATGACATAGGAGAAATATTTTCAAGTGGCGTCATAAATCCATGCTCCGAATGCTCAGGACCCTGAGTATTAACCCCTTCGAAGGCAGTAGCTCAGAAATGGACCACCTAATTTTGATCTCTAAATAATACATTCAGGCCAGAATTGTGGATTGTGCAAATTTTCATTTTTTCAAGTACAAAAAGAAAAGCACTTAACTATTTTCAAATAATTTTGTTTATAAATTTCGGTGTCAATTAATTATTTCTGTTTTTTTTTTAAGAAAAGAAGTAATTTTTCTTAGAAAAGTGTAAAAATTACTTTTATTTTTTTATCCGGTTATATGATAGAATTATCTATGATTAAATATAAATCAATACATTTCAAGAACTTACTGGTATTCAAAACATATGGATCACCCATTTACACAGAAAAACTCTTAACCTTACATAGGCCCAATCTGGATTAAATGATGCAAAAAAATGAATGTTTTTTAGAAAAAAGAAGTGCGGAACAATAATAATAGGAAGCACCAAACTGACATCGTAAAATTTTGGTCTGACAAATATTCGCACTCATTATCTAAGTTATCTAAAACTTAATAATAATTTTAGAGGCCTAACTGTTTTGAAAACGCTTTGTCAGAAAAAGTAATGCCGAACAAATGTAATTAGAAACGGCACAATTAGAAAATTAATATTAATTCTATGGAGTAATAGGACTTCATTAGCTAAGGGGTATTAATTATTTTAGCTACTAAATGATGCAAAATTAATTTGTCTAAAAATGTGGTCCAAAGGACAATAATTAGAAACAGCGCAAATAGACAATAAAACCTTATTTTTATGAGTATTCAGCATATGTAAACTTAGCCAAGGTTTAGTATTTTTTTCTGAATCTCAAACTCAATGTTAAATTAAGCCTTTGATGATCAAGCAATCAATTAACTGCAATGTTGAATTCCCAGGGAAAATTAATGTATATATATACCTAGGACAATAATTAGAAACAGCGCAAATAGACAATAAAACCTTATTTTTATGAGTATTCAGCATATGTAAACATAGCCAATGTTTAGTATTTTTTTCTGAATCTCAATCTCCATGTTAAATTAAGCCTTTGGTGATCAAGCAATCGAGTAATTACAATGTTGAATTCCCAGGGAAAATTAATATATATATATACTTTGAAAAATTAAAATGGCATTTTGAAACTATTTAACGAAAGTTATAAAAGTGATACTCAATTAAAATTTTCTGGAGGAAATATCAAGCCTCTCAAAAGATTAAATAAATGTTTTTAATGTGCATAAACGACTTAACATTCAAGGTATCGCCAAAAACCTTTTCGGTAATTTTTTTAACGACAAATATATAGATCAATGATCAGGGTTCGTACATACCCCATTATTTTCAATGTGCATCATTAGTATTTTTTAATAAATAAATAAATCTACATCATACGCGCAAAATTTCGCTTTTTAAGTAGAGATTTTCTATAAGAAAATATCGGTGCTAGAGAATTACCTGTTCTGGAAATTTCAGGACCCGTAAGAACTTTGATGATTATATAAATAATGGTGAAGCATCAATCCTTTCAGATCTGATGCAAATTATTAGTACATGTCTTTAATTCAGCATTATTTTGTTTTAAGCAATATTTTTGCAACTATTTACATGTAGTAATGTCAAAGCTGCATGATTTCATTCATGTTTGGGCATTTAGTAACAATATTAATTATTATTATTTCCTTAATTATCTTTGCGCTATTCGCAAATCTTTTGTTTTAAACAATTATGTCACTCTTTAAATTTAAAATAGAAATTACTTTCCTGAAATAATCATGTGTTAATCATATTCAAAAAGTATTTAGAACTATGTAACATAAGTTAAATCTTATTGTAATACAATATTTTTTAAATATCTACAAAAGTTCTTCCCTAACCTGTTGTCATATGAATATTAATTGAATAGTATGCAAAAAACAGCATTCGTTATTTTTTTTTGATAATGAAATATTTGTTAAACAACAATTAATTAATTTATATAGACAGCTAGTATTTATGTTATTAACTTAAAAATATATTTTTCTAAAAATTCGGACTTGAGAGAGCTAACCCAATAGTTTAAATTGAGTTTCACACCAATTTAAACAAATCAATAAGACTTTTGCGCGAACTTCTCTAATTGAATTTGGAATGATTTAAATTTTAACTAAATTTAAAAGTTCTGTATCTTTGAAACTTTTACTGCAGCGTGATATGAAATTTAAGATGACAATTTCTTTAAAGAGGATTAAACAAACATTTAAAATCCCCTTAGATTTTTGGTCTCAGACGATGCTTTAGTCGTCGAATTTTAGAGCAGTTTGCCATGAAAGCAATTACATTATTTATTCCATAAATATTTATAGCTACATCTCTTCCAAAAATGGAGTTTTGGAGAGGTCCCTAATGGGAATTACTCAATTAGATACGGTAAAAATTCATTTTTGTAACAAAGTGCAATGTTTATTTATTTATATTTCAGAATTACATTTTTAAATTTTCAAACGTTTGCTTAAACGCTACCTGACTTTTTTTATAATAGATATTATATCTTTCTTATATCTCTGCCTTTTTTATATCAGAATATCTAAAATATTTATTTTAAAAAGTATTATATTCCATTAATTGTAATTATTCTAAAATCATACTGCATATAAGTCACGCTTTCAATTAAAAAAATATGATCTAAATTTAAAGGCGCGCAGTATACGCCGAACATAAAAATGAAAAATTCAAATGGCAGGAAAAAAATCAGTATAAAAAATTAATTTTAATAATTAACAACCTTCTGTAAATAACAACTTTTATAGTTTTAGTTGATGAGCTGATTCAATTGAGCTTTAATGAATGAGTGAAAAATATGATATTTTTTTTCCATATTTTGATTAAAAAAAATTTGTGTTTGAAAATATTTTTCATCTTGTATGTTGTCACTTCATTGTACTATTCTTTTAATAGGAGAAATCTTTGTAATGAATGATTTCAAAAGGTACTACCATCGTGTATATAGGGTAGTTCTAAATTCATTCTACAAACATTAAGGGTTAATACAGGACAGTGTAACAATCACGTATTGTATGGGATTGTATGGGTGAAAGTGACGCATTGAGGTACAAAGCAGGGCTCGAAAAATCTATATGCCTGACACCGCATATATGTTGACAGTCAGGCTACCTTTTTTTAACCCTTTAACTTCCATTGGTTTTTCTCTGCGATCACATAATCTTAATTACTATATGCAACAATAACACCAGAATTCTAATTTTAAAAATCCATTTTGTTATGCAAGTGAAAAATCACATTTTTTTTTTTTTTTAATAAATATATTGGTTCGAAATGTCATACATTTATTTCAACATCTTAAAAATGAAAATGCTTTGTTCGTTAATGAGTTGATTTCAGATTGTCACCATTTTTTGGTGTACTAAAAGTCGTTTTGTTTAATGACATATTAATCAAGGGGAATTTTATCTCTTAGTAGAACTCGTGTCGATCCAGTTGAAAAAATGTAGCTTTGACTTACACGAAAAAATGACTTACACGACATGTGTTCATGGAATTACTCATTAATAAAAGTTTAAGTTCCAAAACACATGTATCATTAAAAGGAATAACATGCGAAAAATGTTTTGTGCTTCCGTACTGTTAGACTTTAGTTAGTGGAAATAACTTACCAATGCATGCAAAATTAAAAGAAAAAAAGATTGGGTGAAATTTTTAAAAGATATAATGAACTCTATATTCAAAATGAAAACAATTCTGCAGATTTCATTTGTTTATTTGTAGTCTCTGTCTAATTTATATTCTATATTATAAAGAGTTAACGTCTGTTTATTTATTTGTAGGGGCTAATATCAGGAGATACCGACAGGTGTGAAAAGTAATGGTACCAAAATGAAGGAGTTCGCCCCGAAACAAACATGGCTATATCTCATGACAATGCCACTAACCCAAAGGCGGTGCAGGAACAAAAAACGTTCTAAAATTGCAATTTTTCTCTTACTGAAAAGCCTAGAAACATGAAATTTTGCCTTTTAATTTTTTACAATGTTATTTCATATAGATTAATGTTGATCAATTGCGAAAAATTTACCAGTTATATGCTTTATTATATTTTTGGATAATACGAATAAAGAAACACAAGTAATAAATAGAAGCTTGAAGAACTTCTCTAATTAATTTTACACTCTCAAAACAGTTTAAATTCAAATTAAATATTTAAATTATATTTCTAAAATAAGGTACCCGCAATGTCACATGGAGTTTTAATTGACAATTCCTTGGGATGCGATTACATAAACATTTCTAATTGGAGATGGTGCTTTCGTAAAATGTTATATAAGCTTGTCGGGAGAGCAATTACATTTAACTATTCCGTAAATATTTATGACTTCTTCTCTACACAAAATTGTAATTTCAGGAAACTCCCAAATGGGAACTACTCGATGAATTTGCATAAAAACTAATTTCCTTTACCATTTGTGTTATTTTTTATTTATATTCGTGTATTTCATGTAACTTTTGTCAACGTATACACATAAACTGTGCTTATTAGTTTTAGTAACGTTCAAAAAATGAAAAATATTATGTTTTGGTGCAGTCTGTAATTTGATTTTTGGATTGGATTGAAAATAATTGTTCCATGTAGGCAGACGATACCGTACTACCTATAATTAAAATATCAGTATCCAGAAACAGAAGAGAATTGAAGTGTTTTTTCTGTTTTTTTTTCAAAGTTGTGTTTGAGAAATGTGCAGACGATAATGCAGCAGTGAACTGCTAGTGAGTTATTCTTTTAATAAAGTGTTTTTAATGTAACCAGTGCCTATGGAATAATTTGTGTAGTGTGTGCATTTAATAATTAACAATAATAAAACAACAAAATATTGAAAAGAAATGAAAATATAAGCTTTAATAAAAACTTAAGTTTTAAAAAAATCATTAAAACAAATAACGTGTCAAAAATGCTTTATTATTCCCTGTTATTAGAGTATTTAAGCTAGTGGAAATAACTTGTCATTACTTAACCAATTAGCGCAAAATTAATAAAAAAGAAAAGATTTTCCTGATTGTTTTAATATAATGAACTCTATTTTAAAAAGAAAAACAATTATGTGAATTTCATTTGTTTATTTGTAACATATCTAAATTAATATAAAGAAATAAAGTTTGTTTCTTTTTCGAGATAATTTTTGGAACTACCGAATGAATTTCCAAATGGATAATAACAAAATGATGGTGTCACTCCCTATTGTATTGCTAGATAATGCATGCAGAGAAACACAGGCAATAAATCTTATCATTATTGCTCGAAGCGCTCCTTAAACAAATTTAACATTCTCGAAACAGTTTAAATTCAAATTAAATATTTAAAATATATTTCTTAAATAAGGTACCCGCTATGTCACATGAATTTTTAACAGATAATTTTTTGGGATGTGTTTACGTAAACATTTCTATTTTGAGATGACACTTTAGTAAAATGTTATGTAAGCTTGTCAGGAGAGCAATTACATTAAACTATTCTATAAATATTTATGACTTCTTTTCAACCCAAAAATGTAATTTCAGGAAAGTCCCAAATGGGATTTACTCGATGAATTTGCATAAAAACTCATTTCCGTTACCATTTATGCCATTTTTATTAACCATTTGAAAAATGGTTGTTGTTTTCGGGAGAATGGACCCGATGATGTTACCACTTTTGAATGATGTTACCACTTTTGAATGATGTTACCACTTTTGAATTTAAATTAAATTCTTTATTTTTAGAAGAATTTTTATTTGAATTTAAATTAAATTCTTTACTTTTAGAAGAATTTTTATTTGAATAGTAAATTAAAATGGTTAAAATCATTGTAATAAAGGAGAAAACTAACAAATTTAAAAATGGGTAGACGGAAATTAACAGATACGGAAAAAGCCGAAGCCAAAGAAATGAATGAACGTGAATATCGCATTCAATGATATTAAACACAGTCAACATGTATAAGTTGCTTATTAGTTTGGCGATTCGTATCATTTGGCGAAATTGGTCGACGGGATAACT
The DNA here is from genome assembly GCA_964019185.1 of Maratus speculifer. Lineage (NCBI taxonomy): Eukaryota > Metazoa > Arthropoda > Arachnida > Araneae > Salticidae > Maratus > Maratus speculifer. The sequence continues at coordinate 208,799,407 of OZ025300.1, read as the reverse complement.
GAGTAATACTGTATTTGGTTTGGCGCAAAAACGTCTTTCAATGCAGAAAATGATAAAATCAAAAGATTATTGAGCCGCTGAAAACCAATTACGTGTTGAAAGGCGATCACGAAAAAGGAAGCAATTTAATGCCGAACCGATTAATTGTAAAACATCATGTCGCCAGGGCGACCAATCCACTAGCCATGGCGTTTTACTATCGGTCGGTTCTAACCAGGAAAATTTGAGTGCCAATAGTGATTCTAACAAGCCGGAAAATGTTATAGCTATTACTCTTGATTTTCCACCACCTAAAAAGAAAACTAAAAAGCAATCGGCTTGGGAAAAACTGGGAAAAAACTTTTTTGATTCGATGTCTGATGGACCCATTCACAGATGCATGTGCTGCGATCGATTTTGGTTTAAAACCTCCATCACCAAAATTCTGCTCTGTAAAATCAAACAATATATGCCAAAGTCTTACAAGTATAACAGTATATGCCAAAGCTGTATTTTAATAATGATTACTTTTGCACCAACAATGTTAAATAGTTTGAAATGTTTCTTTCGTCGCCAACTTTTATGCTTGGCGACAATAGAGTGATATAACTTAAACGAACCGTACCTTCAAATTGCAGCATGTATAAAGTCATTTATAGCAGTGGCACGGATAATACACAATAAAACAACTGGTATTTAGCTTAAAATGATAGATGAATGTATCGAGTGAAACATTTTTCAAATGGTTGGGGTAATTTCTTAAATTACAATTATTTTTTATTTATATTCGTGTATTTCACGTTTCTTAATGTATACAAATAAACTGTGTATTATAGTTGTACGTCGTTAACATTAACCTCAAGGGGAATCAAATTTTTGTTCATGTTATCAGTATCATATCTTTATATTCGTCTTTACAGGGGACTGTCAAAACAATTTACGTTAAAAGTAAGTCACATTAAGAGTGTTTATGTTAACGAAGTTTGACTGTATTGTTAGTAATATATCGAAAAATAAAAAACATTAGTTTTGAAGGGGGCCTGCAATTTGATTTTTGGATAGGATGAGAAATTATAAAACAAACATTAAAATTAATAGAAAAATAAATAAAAAAAAAATTAAATTCCAAAAATATCTTAAAAGCAAAAATAACCTGTCAAAAATATTTAATGATTCCATAATATCAGAGTACTCCAGCTAAAGAAAATAACTTATCAATGCACAAAAAAAAAAAGAAAAATGCTGGAATTTTTTTTTTTAAATATAATAAACTTTATTCTCAAAGGAAAATTATTAATAATTAATAAATAATCAATTAATGTAATTTTCATCTGTTTATTTGTAATCTATCAATGTATCCTCCATGGTCGAGTAATTAAGGCACAACGCCGCAAATCGCTTGCGAGCGTAGGAAGTTGTGGATTCGATTCCCACTGGCTCCTTTGCACGTACGTCTTTTTTGAAGCTCTCTGTTGTATTTCTCTCCTGTTCTAAAATTTTCTTGTGCTATTTCGTCTATGTACAGTACATTGACGACGACTTATAAGCAGGCTTTCATGTCAAGCCCATAAGTCAGATGTATCTTGTTCAATTAATAAATAAATCCATCTATACTAATATTACAAAGAAGCAAAATTTATTTCATTGTTCGAGATAATCTCTGGAACTACCGAACCAACTTCCAACGTTATGGTAGGAAAATGATAATGGCAGTCCCTGTTGAAATATAGGCTACGTTTTATGTTCACGAAACTCGGGAGTGCAGTTGTAAAAATAAAAGAGGAAGGCTCTAAGCAGAGGGCATACGCTCAAGGCAGAGAGTATACCCTAGAGTGTGTATACTAAAGCTTTCTTGAGAAACTGGGGATATACGGTGTTTCTTAACCCCTTGAGGGGCGGTGGTTTCATAGATATACCAATTAATTTTAATTCCCAAATGCCACATTCGCACCGGAATTTTGTTAATGAAAATTACGGTTTATTGAATGCGTGAAGTATAGCGTTTTCTTATTTACAAATAAAGCTGTTTTCAAATTCCGGTGTCAGTCATTAATTTCAATACTTAATCAATGAATTTGCCCTGCCCCGCAAAGGGTTAACAAAATTCAGAAAGTATATGGTGTATGCCCCAGTATTTCTTCTACTAAATATCTGGATGCCACTACACCAAACGGGCTGAAAGTGTAAATGTCATTCTATAAATGTGATATTGAAGGGCCAAGAAACATGAAATTTTGTATGGTAGATACTTATTACATATAAACTATCTCTAAGGATATTTCTTGAAAAAGTTCGAAATTTAAAATGGGGAATAATGCGCTAAAAGCGTCCTAAAAAACGTTCCAAATGGCGATTCATGCTTAATCTCTGGAACTACCGAATTGATTTTAAAAGGTCTCAAAATAATGATATCATTCCCTATTTCAAATTAGTTATATATAAGGGATAGGTAGCCTGCGTCAGAGATATTAATACTTACCTACAGGAAAAAAAATCCTGACCAGTTTAATGACAGGAGTTCTTCAGTGAAAAAGAAAAAATATATAGTTCTTAAAAAACAGTGGCAAGTTAATTTTACACAAAAAGATTGGTCGCGACTGCTATATATAATGTAATAGCCAAGCTACTACACCAAAGTGGGGTGCAACAGAAAAAGTCATACTAAAAATGCGATTTTTATTGTACTGAAGTGCCTAGAAATATGAAGTTAATAGTTAATCTTAGTTAATTATTAGATATAAACATACTTGCCAACCTGCGATTTTTTTAAAAATGAAATAATTAAAAAAAATGTAAATCACTAAATCTGTTTGAAACAATTAACTGACACCATAATTAGTATAAAAATTTATTAGAAAATATGTACTTCCTCATTTTCAGACATGCTGTAATACGAAAATTTTAATTAAATATTCTTGGTTCCAGTAAAATTAAATTTAGAGGGCCTTTTTCAGGGATATCGAGCAGGAAAGTCTTAACCCATTCGCGAAGAGAGCCTTTTACGAAATTTTTAATGTTTTGTCACCGGTTTTTAAAAACAGAAATTTATTCCTTATTAAATCAAGAAAATGCACCTATGAACCCTTTAACGATCATAGCATTTTCGTTGCTAAGATGTCGAAATAGATGAATGACACCGGTAATTAAGAACAAATATATTTCTAAATAAGAAAACGTAATTTGTCACATACAAAATAAAAGGGATATTTTTAGATAAAAATATCGGTGTCAGTGTTGCGTATCAGAATTAAAATTTTGTGGCTTTGTGGTGAAACCAATGAACGTTAAAGGGTTAAATAAGGTAAATTTTGCTGTAAAATTTTACTGGTGGGGATAAGTACGGATTCTTAAGCCTTTTTTGCGGCACATATACGTGTCGCTCGTCCCCAAGGGGTTAAAGTAACATGTTTTCAATTTCTAAAAAAAATCAGTTGTAAGTTCCTGTGACTGTCAATCATTTCAACCATTTATATACCGAATTTCTCTGTGCCCAAAATGATTGATGATTAAGCTTCTTTATACTAAGATTGCAGAGCTATTGCAATGAGCAAGGATCATAATGGGCTGTTTGGATATGCTGATGTTCATTTCCTAATTAGAATGCAACTGCATATACACATTGCAATGAATATGATGAAAAAAGGGGATAATTTAAAAACAAATGGCTATTTTCCAACTGCCGTTTCTCTGTTTATGATCTTTGTAATAATCTGGAAGAATATCAATCTGCTTTAAACCAATGTTCGCACACTCTTTATATTTTTTAAGGACTTTTAAGGACGCACCCTATTAATGATAAGGTAATTTATATTTAATTTTTAAGAAACCGAATTTCAAACTAATCCCTCTAATATCAAATTTCGCAGAACTTTTATGCAATGACTTATGCAGTGTTATTAGTAATTTCCGCCAATTGATTTCAAAAGCACTCGACTTTTTTCTATAGTCCAGTATATTCTTTACAGCTTGTTAACCCCTTGGGGACAAACACCGGTACAAGAGCTACTTAAGAGTCTAAGAATCTTTCATGATCATCTTTTTTTTTTTTTTTTTTTTTTTTTTGGTAGAGTTAATTTAATTAGCGCATTTTCGCGATTCGATTAGAGAATATTTTCAGTGAGAAAAAACCGGTGGTAAAAAAATTAAAAATTACATAAACTGCTCTTGTTGCGAAAGGGTTAAACCCATGTCATATTAATCTGTAATTTAGTTCAGTTATAAACTCATAAGTTACCTAAAAAGGGAATCCCAACTATTACTGTCAATAAATGGCAATGTGTCCAGGATTTTGCGTGGGATCAGTCAAATAATTTGTTTATAGACTAATACTTTTTAGCGTATTGGTTATAATTCAGATAGAAAATGCGTTACCCAAAGAAAAACAATCATTAAGTATTTCAAACTATTTGTTATAGTCATGTAAGCGATATGCAAAAACAATACAAAGGTTGCAGAATGAAAAAAAAAAAAGTTTAAAACATCAATTATCGTTTAGTAGACAATAGTGATTGAATGCTTTTGTGAGCTCCGGCAAAATAACTATAAATGCTACTCACTCTACCTATGTAATAAGCATAGAGTCCAGTAACCACTGCCTCCTAATACTAGGCCTGAAACCTCGCACAAACATGACGGCTATCAAAGGCGTATTTTTTTTTTAAACATTTTTTAAATGTGCACGGCTCTTAAAATTTAGATATCAGTCGTTTGCAAAAAAATTCCTTAATTTCTAAAATTAATTTTTAAAAAAAGAAAGAAAAAAAAAGAAAAATTTCTTAAAATTTATTGATAAGAATATTTAATGACCGTACACTGGATGAAAAAAATCCTACTTCGACCGCCACTATTTTTGTTCCAGGCCTAGTATTCAGGGGGCGGTGGCAGTAACGTCTATACATTTCGTAACGCTTTACATACAGTAACACGATAAAATACACTCCAAATGAGTCTTTCATATAGTGTGTAAAGAACTTCTTTTATGTGACTCTGTTAATGAATAATAAATACTTGGCAATGCATATTTTAAATTAGAGATGTTTTATGCATATTGTAATTCTATATCAGTTTCATTAAGTTTGAAATAATAGCATCATGCATTGAAAACTATTTTACCCAGATCAGAGTGGAGTGTGATAGTTTCGACTACCCCTGTAAACGAAATGTAAATTCGACAAACATAATTACTTATACCACAATAGCGATTAATCAAAATCGCAATAACTTATATTAATTAAATTGAAATCTACAAATATTTACGAAAGTTAAAAAAGACAGACGGATGGACAGCAATATGTAATCACAAACAATTTTCAACTGTATAAGAAAATGTTTTACCCTCTGAGTAGCAAGTAATTGTTAAATTATATATTTATTAAAACATAATCAGAAATGTTACTTATTATGATTCCTTATTTTCTACAAACAATAAATTTGTATCTACTTCATAATCAGGTCATCGCAGAATGTTATAAAACGGAAAATTTCTACTTAACCCTTCGTGTGTCAATGGTCCATGGAACTCCGTGCTTGATTCATGATTCGGAAATGCCACAATGGCACCAGAACTCTGATTAAGTCATTTCTATTTATTTTGTATTGGAAAACCAGCTTTTTCTTATTCTTAACCCTTTCCGGCACACTGTGCCCGGTCTGGGATACCTAATTTTAATTCCAAACTTGCAAGCGGCACCAATAAAATTTTAGAAAAAATTTGTTTTTACAATATAAGCTTAAATTCAGTAATTGAAAATATCTAAAAAATTCGCTTGTGGGTCGCCGGTGTCAGTCGATAATTTCTCATTTTTCATGAGATTTTGCCCTTGCCGGAAAGGGTTAACCCCTTGCGGCGCGTTCGTATATCTATGAAACCACTTAATTTTAATTCTCAAACGCCACATTGGTGCCGGAATTTTGATTTAAAAAATGCCGTTTATTGAATTTAGAAAAATATAGCCCCTTTTCTTTTTTACAAATAAAGTTGTTTTCAAATTCAGGTGTCAGATATTTAATTCAACACTCAAGCAATGAATTTGCCTTGCGCCGCGAAGGGTTAAATGAATATGTATGTTAATTCCGCTATCAATCAGTCATTTCAACATTTTTGAAATTTAAGTGGTCTGCCGCCTTGCACGGTTAAAACATTACCTCTAATCTTTTTCAGATAGAAGTAATTATTTTTCTGTAATAATAAATTCATACCAGAATCTATAAACAATTTTCATTTAAAATAATTAAGATCAATTTAATTTTTTCTTTAATTTTCCCTGAACAAATGTTATAAAAGTAAAATTTAATTGAGCGAATATTGATTAAAATTGCTGTGCGAATATTGATTAAAATTAATAATCAAAAATTATAATAAATTAATAATGATTATAATCTTGATTAATTTTGATATATTGTGTACCATTGTCTCTCAATTGGTTTATAGCGATTAAATTACGTAATACTTTTACCATTTAAAATACTGTTTCAAAAATTCCAATACATTTATGAAGTTCTTGCAGCATCTTTGTCCTACAAAACATTTTATTATCTATAAAAATTTTAAAAAATCAATTTTCAATTGGTTTTCTAAGTAAAGCAGAATTATTTTTAATGTACTTTTCAATAAATGTACATAAAAACAATGAATAATAGTGATGAAACCATGATGGGAATATAGATGGCGCCACATAGCTTATAAACCTGAATATTCTGTTTGCCCTTTATGAGCGAAACTCATGTTTGTTGTTGATTGATTATTACAGGAGGTAATGCATTTTTATGCGGGTAAATTTAATTAAATGTCTGATTACGCTTTGAAATTTCGCTATTCATTTAAACTCGTTTTCGGCGTATTTTCAAATTATAGACGCTTTCAAATCCTAAGCCTATTTACATTTTTCAAAATTTAATTAGCTTTCATAAATTGAAATTTTTACGACAAGATTTATGTTGTAAGATTCGAGAAAGAACACGTGAATTTAATTAATTTTAAATGGGTGTTGAAACTGTTTTGAAATCTCTCTGCTGCACCTGCATTTGAGCTTCACATATTTAATTTAAATATTGATTAATATAAATGTTAATTTTTCGTTTTGGGAAATAATCATAGTGCTTACTAAATAATATCAACAGTTAAAATAATAACAGTGAATAGGTGTTTGTATAGATACCAAAATTAATCATAGCAAAATATATTAGGAGAAAAAATAATAAAGCTGAAAAAAATGCATGATTGTTAAAATATAATTATGCTGTTTAGTAAGCTTTACAAGGTATATCGAAAGGTTGCGTGCTAATGCTAGATGATGGCAGAGCATAATAATTGAAAAGTTATTTATGCAAAGTTTATCTTGTTATAAATCTATAATAAATATTAGAATTTACTGGTGAGAATTTAAAATGAATAAAAAAAATTAAAATAAGCCAGATGAGGTAACACTGTCAGAGAAAGCACATAAAAATGAACAATTAAATTATACTTTTTGCTCATACCTTAGAATGGACATCTGGAACTTATGCAGCCAGTGCAAACCACTAATAGAAATTTTTTTGTTTATAAAGGGTAAAACAACACCAGGCGGTGCATGGAAGTCAGTGTTTACTCCAAAATTTCTCTCCGGGAGGGATTTTTAATGGGGGGGGGGAGCGGAAGGCTCGTATGACTTTGAGGGCGGGAACTCTCCCCCCCCCCCCCTCAGTCCACCGGCTGAATTCAACATTGATGGAAAATTCTTTATAACTTTTAAACATTTAAAATAATCTTTTATAATAGTCTACAAAATAACTTTACCCATTTTGCATTATTACGTTACATTATATTTTCCATTTTACACAAGTGAAATGGGATAATCACTGGAAATGATTAGAAATATGTTGTAATTAGGTCAGGACGCGTATTGTTTGGATACGGATATTGGCTATTTCCAGGAATATAATAAGAAGTACGTAACGTTGAATAATTTCATTTGGGTTTGAAATTCTTTAATTAGTTTGCTTGAATCTACTGAAAATAAATTCGAGAAAAAGGGTTTTCATATTCACACCAGAAATTTAATATAGCAAAATAAAATGGTGACAGTCGAAAGATAAAAATTAATTAAAAAGAGTGGCTAAGTTCCACAGAAAACAGCTGACAATATTTCAACCCCTTTGCTACAGAAAGCCAATTGTTCTCGCTAATTGTCGTTTAGCACATTCGTGCCCATCATCTTTTGCATAAATTTTATTTGGTTGACACCACTATTTTTAGAAGATTTAAGTTTAGTTCATTAATCATGGAAATGCATCATTTAAATAAAGTAAGTTTATTTTAATGAAATTAAAATACGATTGAAAGTATTATGAACCACTGGGACCAGTTTGATATTTAAAAAATAAGGGCGTCAGATTCAAAACTCGGCTTATGCAAAAAATCAAATTTTGAAAAAAAAAAAAAAAAAAATCTTTCAAACTTTAAACTGTGGCAAAATAATTAAATAAAGTTTGCTTCAAAATTTCATTAAATAAAAAAAATACATATGATTTTTAAATTAATTTAATTTTCAAACGTTTAATGTGTAAGGAATTAATATAAATTTTAAAAATACCGAGCTATTATACAAAACCTTTACAAATAAAGGTTTGATGTAGCACATTTTTTTTGTTTCTGGGTAATCAATATCATTTATTAAATTATTCTATTATAAAAAAACAGAATAAAACTTTAATTGCCTGCAAAATCTACGCTTTTGTGGGCAGAACAACAAAAAAATGAAATGAAATTTGCATATTATCCAAAATTGTGGTGAGAATCCGTTATTGCCAAAATTTTGGTGAGAATCCGTTATTTTCAATTTATTGAACGGAAAAAAGAGCCAGAAAAGGAGTTAACATTAAAACAACTGGGAATTTGACTCAAGTTTTATATACTGTAATTTCGCGCGTTTTCGCAGCAACTACGCTAAGTCGATTTCCTGTCAGATCTTATTTCTAATAATTTTCATCTTACTTTAGTTTAACATTTATTTGATTATATTTTTACAATAAAATTTTCAGTTTGAAAAGACTTAACTGATCCGCGGCATCAAACGCGCGATATTGCGATATATATTTCACACTAGAATTTTGATTTAAAAAAAAGTTTAACTTTATCATTTAACGTTTTTCTTCTTTGTATATTTTAACCCCTTGAGAGTTAGGCAGTTCTTTGTAAGATTTAATTATCACCGGAATAACCGAAAAAAAAAATAAGGAAAATATTTGTTTTCCAAATTTTGCGCCCAGTGGTAAAAATAAAAAAATTCATTCAAGTTTCTAGTGACAGTCCTGTTTATTTTAAATGGGATTAACACTTTTTTCACTGCCTCTCATGGGTTACTCTTATTTCATAATCACCAGTAAAAGTCCACTCGTAAAAGTATACTGTAAATTTTGCCTTGTATAATCGGCGCGTTTGCTCGATGTAATAAGATATTATACAAATTTCTGCTTTTAACACTAGAACCGCCGGCTATTTTATAAAAATTTTATAAAAAAGTGTTTGACACCAGAATTTTTATTGAAAACTATCTAACTTGTTTAATTAGCTTAGTTTTGTATTTTACATATGTAAGAAATCTCATGAAAAAATTTCTGGTTCGAATCGGCCGTTTTCAATTTGACAGGGGGTCAAAATGACCCCTAATGGCGGTTCTAGTGTTAAAAACAGGTGACAAAACATTAAACATTTTGTTAAAGTCCCTCGTCGCGAAGGGGATAAGAAATCTTGGTTGCCTGTTCATTCCAGTTTTCTACATAAAATTCGACTTCAGAAACCCGAATATAAATAAAAGTGGAATATAGCCCTTGAAAGAATCATAAGGCAAGAATTACGGAAAAAAAACTCACTAACTGTGGTTACCTTGATAATTAAAATAAAATCTGTATTAACAATAAACTAATAAAACAGACATGAATTAGCAGTTAAATTAAAATTTTAAAGATCATATTATAGAAGAAAAATACATTTAAAAAAGTGGTAGCAAAAAAAAAAAAAAAAAAAAAAAAAAAAAAAAGTAGGCAGCTACAAAAGCTAGGTTATAGGAGTATAAATGCTATTGTCTATCCTATTTTATGCTCAGTTAAACATAAACCAATTTTGTCAAACCAGAAACCGAACTTTTTTGAAAATGTATTACATAGTGTAATCGTAACAAATTAATTTTTAAAATAATCATTTCTATTTCTCAACCATATTCTACGGGAGAAAGCGCCAGAACATACATTTATACTATGAGATTTTGTTTTTAAAGGAAAGTATTACTTATCTATTTTTAAGAATTCGTTTATATTTCATAAAAGAAGATCAGGAACATGACTAAAGCAATATTTGATTTAAATGTTTTATCTTTGAAATAAATGAACAAGTATTCGGCAATGATTCTTCACATCATAATTATAGTACCAAAACATGTATCTGAAAATAAATTGTTGATAACTCGATAAAAAAATAATACGTAAATGACGTATTTTCAGAAAGAACTAATATGATTAAATATATTTCCTATTTTTATTTCTTAATTGCCTATATGTATATATATAAATATGCTAATTATCGTATTATTATCTTTTGTCAAATATCTCAAAGTTCCTAATCTATGCTTCAAATAATAGCTTTTTTTTATTAAAAGTATGTTACAATATGCAATTAATAAAAATTTTTTGCAAGTGGTTATTGTAAAGGCGTTTTCCTTTACATATTAGTTAATAATTGTTTTCAAAGTTAAAATTACAATATTCCCTTAAGTTGTAACTTTATTTAATAAGCTAGATTTTTAATCCCTTTAATTCTTTTCAGTTACTAACGGCCATTTTTCCTTTAAAATATGACTTCACTTATCTCTAATTCTTACTTTAAAGCCACAACATATATCCGTTTGTTCATGTAACTGTAAGTGTTTTCCCATAGCAACAACCTTTTAAAGAGTTATTTCTAGGCTGTTGTTATGCATAGTTAAACGCCACTCGCTTAAGAAGCAGATGCGCTAAGTTTGTCTTTTATTTTATTTCATTAGAATTCATTTCCTTTCGGAGCTCGTGAGACTCTTGTTAACCCTATGTAAAGAGTTCAATTCCTTGTGGTTTTCCGGGCCATACGCTTTCTTTTATCATTTGGCGTTAATTATTTCAAATCATGCACTTTGGTTTCTATCATTGAAACTCTATGTAACGGAAACTTTCCACGTGCCTTCTCTCATCGCAATTTGTGCGTATCAGTCGTTTTTGGCTATTTTTATGTACATGTATCGCGCCAACACTTGAAAATGTGAAAAATGTATTTGTCCCCACTCCTTCTCTGTAACTACTAGCGATCGGACCTATCTCTGCGAGGGTCCCTCATTGGCACGGCAACCATTCTTGGAACTGTGAAATTAATAAAAAACTTATCTCTAGTAAATAGCCTCCTGTGTTGCCTTTCTCAATATTCATGGATTATCTACGAACTTGGGACACCAACTACAGCTTAACGGCCCAACGTTACCCTTACGATGTTAAAAATCGACTTCATAAAATATCTGCAATGTTTGCTATACGATAGTGAAGCCATAGTCGTCACAGTTATAATATATTTTTATCTGAATAAAAGTATTTCGAGTTTTAAAATAATATAAAGAATGGCAAATATGTAAAGCTTTTTTTTTTCCTTTCGTCCTTATAAGAACACGTAATTGTGATTCTATAATGTTGAATTCGCGCCGAGCTTTTCTGAATGATTTGTTTGATAGTAAAATCATAAATTATGCTATTCACTAGTACAAAGGAAACATACTTATATTTCTACGTCATCATGACCTCCTAGTATAGCCTTATATTGAAATGTATTGCTATATGTTTGGCTATATATTTATCTTTTGTGTATAACTTCATCAGTCGTAATGCAAATTTTTGCGTGGCATAACATAAAGCAGTTTAAAATTATTATAAAACATTTCCAAAGATGTATCAATCTGTATACAGATGTTTCTAACATGATCACATTTATTTAAACATCTTGATGCAATTTTGCCAACTTTAAAAATATTAAAATTAATTTTAAGGGTGTTTTTTGGCCCCTTAACGTGCAGTGTTGCCGGGTCGGCAACACCTAAAGTTCCCCCTGTTTAGAGACACAAAAACTCCGTGAATATTTCAAAAACTACTCTAAGGCTACTTGAAATCTTTCTTATGAGTTCTAGATGGCAGCACGACAGAGATCAAACTCTACTGTTTTTAAATAACAGGTAAAATGTTTTACTGTAATACGCGCTTCACAGCAATGCTCTTCTCACTGCGCTTATCAATGCTTTACTTATGGGAGATTACCACTTCGGCAACAGCTGTATAATTAAAATGGTTAGTGCAATCGTTACAAAACAATACCTGTGTACTCCTCTAGGCCTAAATAGATTGCCTAAGTTTTTTTTTTAATTCAGACTTTAAAGAGTAGTGCGCCGGAAAGGATTAATGTCGCCCCTAACCGATATCAGGACTGAGGAGGAGGATAAGGTTTTAAATAAAAAAAAAAATTAAAAAATACTCCCTCTGTCCCAAATTAGTTGCGACATTTAGGTCGAAAATCTTGTCCCAAATTAGTTGCGACATTTCAAGTAGGCGGAGTCATAAATAACTTTCGATGCAGATTAATACATATACACCAGTAAAATTTTATTACAATGAGCATAACGAGGCACGTTGGTTGTTTAATGCGATGTTAAATGCAATATGAAGTGTTTGCAATAAAAAGTGACGTGATGATGACAGTAAATATGAATAATAATTTAAAAATTGCCGTTAAGAAGGAACTAAAGGATAAAGAACGTAACTCTGTTTTGCAATTTTTACTCCAATCTTTGAAGAATGATCGATTAAGTCATGGTGCTATAAATGCTACAGCGATCAAATTTAATGTTCATCGTAGTACTATCTCCCGTTTGTGGAAGCTGGCAAAGACATCAAAAATAAATGATAATGAAATTTACAATGTAAAATCGCAAAAAACTGGTAAATGCGGACGAAAAAGAAAAAGATTTTCCTCAACAACTGAACAAAATCAAAGATGTTCCACTTAGAAGAAGACAAACATTGCGAAGTTTATCGTGTGCTGTTCATATTCCTAAATCATCATTACACAGAATTAATTGTCACAGAAACGTTTTGAAGCGTATTTCATCAGCAATCAAGTCTAGTCTAACAGAAAAGAACAAGCTAGACAGAATACGATTTTGTTTACAGCACGTTCAAAATAATGGACACTTTTCGGAAATGTTCGATCGTATACATATCGATGAAAAATGGTTTTACATTACGAAAACTAGTAATTCGTTTTACATCACTCTGGATGAAACCGAACCTTTGAGGCATTGAAAAAGCAAAAGATTTCTTTCCAAAGTAATGTTTATGACAGCGGTAGCAAGGTCAAGATAGGATCTAAATAGAAACGAAATGTTTGATGGAAAAACTGGAATATGGCCTTTTGTTTACTCTGAAAATGCCAAAGAAATTCTAAAAATTATGCAAAAGGAACTATTGTGACAAAAGTTGTCGAATGTGTTAATAAGGAAGAAACCCGAAAAATGATTATAGAAAATGTTTTGCAGGCAATACGTGAAAACTTTCCAATTAGCGAAAAATCGAGTCCTATATACATTCAACAGGACAATGCCAAACCCCATTTGTCAGAAAATGATCCTAGTATCACAAAAGAATGCTTAAAAGACGGATGGAATTTGCAATTACAGTGTCAACCTCCAAATAGTCCGGATTTAAATGTGCTTGATCTGGGTTTTTTTAACGCAGCACAATCATTGCAACATCAGATGACCGTAAACAATATTGACAATTTATTTGATGCTGTTAATGTTGCTTTTGAAAACATAGAAGTAGGTAAGCTTGATAATGTTTTTTAACCCTACAAACGTGTATTGAAAACATTATGATGTCAGGTGGAGGCAACTCGTACAAAATAACCCATCTCAACAAGGAAAATCTTCGTCGTCAAAATCTTCTTCCGCGAAACCTGGTATGTAATCCCGAAGCTATATTATGTGCAAAAAATTCTTTAAATATGATTTAAATTTTGTTTTATTTGTGATTAAAATTATTACAACTTGGTATTTTTATTCTCATTTTTAAATTTCTGCAAAAAGAACATTTTTTTTCCGGCAAAATTTTCGAAGAAAATTTGCAGGTTTCGCACGCTTTTAACCCATGCGCCATTTCCCAAGGATTCCGCAGCCATTATATCAGCCAAAAATTATTTTCTTCCTAATGAAATCCCGATCCATTAGATAGAAGATAGTTCTGTGTGATTATTGATGCGAGAACGCTTAAAAACTGGGCGTGGCTTAAGAGAGCGCAAACCATGTATTAATTTAGATACTGATTTAAGAAAAGATGGAGGGAATGTTTGGTAAGTAAATGTTATTGGTTGATAGCATATCATCCTGAAGTATCTGAAAAATGTTCAATCAAAACCATAAAATCATTATTATCAATAATCAGTACAAAAGTATCCAAATGTCGCAACTAATTTGGGACAGAGGGAATACTATTTATCCATTTTCTTTTCTTGAACTAAAACATGAAAATACGTTTTTTTGTGCCCCAAAAAGAGCTCTCAAATGCATAAATTTCGTGTATCAGACTTTAGTCGTCGAGGGATTAAAAATTCGTTTAGAACTAGCATAATTATTCGCAAAAAACAATATTTTATTTAGTATAACAGGATACATAAGATCGAAGAACATTCCCAGATATTTAACTTTTCCACTTTTAATTGAAGATGGGTAAAATGAATGATTTTAACCCGGGAGGACGCGCGCAGGGCCTAAAAGACCCGGAGTGCATATGGTTTTACAATTGCAACCACTAATTTTTTTAATGTAATCTTCAACTTATTTAATCGTCAAATTTGTACGAATTGTCTCCGTCTAAATAAAACGACTGTTTTAATTTGATTTTATTGGTGACAAAGTTAAAACCATCATACCCTGGGTAAGCGCGCCTTCTCCCGGGTAAATATTCGAATGAATCATTTAGGTATTGGAAAAAGCACAGTTGGAAACTTTTATTTCTTAATTCAATTTCTACCAGAAAGTCAGCATCTGAAAGAAAATTCTTATTTTAATGAAAAGTGGTTCTTTCGAATCTGGCTTTTCTTACAAGAAATTTTTTTCGGGTTCCACTACTTTTTAGAAAGAGGTTGCTACAACTGAAATACGTCATATGTTTTAAAAGATGCTTTTAAAATGTATGGCAAATTCTATTTTCCTTTGTAACTGGTTCCAAAACGGAATTTTGCAAAGAAAGATGGTGGCACGTCCGAGTCTACAAAAGAGTATAATTAAATTAACAAATATATAAAAACTTAAATAACCTTTTCATCTTCAAAACTTCTAAAAATAACTGGATCTAAGTCTTGCGAAAGTTGACAATTATTATTTTGTATCCTACTTTTTCCTAAATTTCCGGTGGTATATGATAAATGCAAATTCAAAAATCAAAACTATCGTCCAAGCATGCTTGAAAGTTTTATTCGACATTACAATTATTCGTTATTCCAGTTTTTATCATTAAGTAGTCATACTTCTGTCCCAGAATGACTCATCATGACTGAGTTTGAAAAGCATTATTATATGTTTGTATAATATTTACTTATTGTGTAAAATTTAGTATTTACACATTTCCTTTTCTGATACACATCTGGCATTTATACATTTTGCAAATTTCGTTGTTACTTGTTCAGCCATTTTAAATAATATGCCGATTAAACTTGTTCAAAAGAGTTAATTTTAGATAAATTTAAAAAAATTCTATATATTTTTAACTTTTACACATTCTTTACTTTCTCTTAAAACAAAAACAGAAAACACGTTTCATGTGGGCCAAAAGGAGTTACTAAATGAATAAAATCCGTGTATCGAATGCTAGTCCTCAAGGGATTAATAACACGTTGAGAACTAACGTTGTTTAGACACAATAACATTTGATCGTGTGTAACAGGATAAACAAGATCGAAGAACATTCCGGTTATTTACTCTTCGGGTATTGAGACGTTTCAATTACAGACGAACATAATTGAATTTTAATTCGCACCACTTTTTCAAAAAAAAAAAAATCTTTTACATGCTCTTTTAAAATATTTGAAAGCGAAATATACTGTAAAATGTTTTTTTTTAAATAGTAATGTGAATTGAATATAAAAATATTAGTCTCTAATTGAAAACTTACGTTACCACTACGTACTTGGCGATTTTGTGTAGCAGTATGAATAATTTTACTATTCGAATAAATCAATCGGGCATTCGCAAAAGATCAGCTTTTAACTTATTATTACTATTATTATTATTAATAATATTTATTATTATAAATTGTACCAGAAACTTAATACTGAAAAAATAATTCATTTTTTTTATTAAAAGTGATTTTAGGTATCTGTAAAATCACAACCATCCAATTTCTCTTCGATGTTTGTATATATAACTGAATTAAAAGTTTACGAATATTTGTAACTGTACATCTTTAAAATACATCTTTAAAATAAATCTTATTTAATCACAGCATTTTTTAATATTGTGTAGTTGAAAATAACTTCCTTTGAAAAAGTTTCCCCGTCCGAATAAAATTTGTGTTACAGTTCAAAGGTTTATGTTGTCATGCATGTACTTTTGTCTCAGCATGACCCACGTGGTTAGTCTGATTTCGAAATGCATTGTTATATGTATGGATATATATTTATCAATTGTATCTAAGTTTTAAATTAATAACACAGGAAAATTTACTACTTATCTACTTTCTTTTTCTTTACATAGTTGACATTTATGCATTTGACTAGTTTTGTAATTCCTTGTCCAATTATTTTATTTTATTTTATTTTATTAAATGTGTTCAAAAAGGTCAGTTTAAAATAACTCATTAACTCTTTTGGGACGAATGACCAATTTTTAAAAACAGAAATTTTTACATAATTGAAATTGGAAAATACTTGGATTGTATAAGGCAAAATTTAGTATAAAAATTTATTGGTGATAATAATCAAGTTTTCTTAGCAGCATATGCGGCACGTGTACTGTTCGTCCCCAAGGAATTAACCCGTTGAGGGGCAAGCAATAATGTCTCAGTTATGTTGAACACAGATTTTGTTATAAAATAAAAAAGGCAATTTTTCAACATTTTGTTGCCAAAGATAAAAATATAAAATTTCGTTAAAAGTTTCTCGTTCTAAATAGGTAATAGGATAAAATATATTCCACCTCCCCACAAGGGTGTAAGTAGTTTCACGCTTTTTCGCTTAATTTTTAATCTTTTACCAGCGGTTTTTTTGAAACAAAACAAATTCTATGCTACAATGGTGAAGATGCTTTAATTCAAAGTTTACTTAACCACTTCGTGGCGGGAGCTTATTACAAAATTTTTAAAGTTTTCTCACCGGGTTTAAAAAATAGAAATGTGTGCCTTTTTTAAATCGAGAAAATGCTCTGAATAAATAAGGCAAATTTTAAAGTAAATTTTTACTGGTGGGAATTAACAAGGATTCTTAAGCCCTTTTGCGGCACGTATACGTGTCGCTCGTCCCCAACGGGTTAATAGTAATAAATAAATATTGCGAATAATGATGGATGATGATTACCGTAGTTGGCACGTAAACCGGTTGTTCGAAGAAGTTACCCTTTCCGGCACACTGGTCCCACTCCGGGCACACCAAATAATAACTCGACACGTGGAGGCTGTGCCAAGAATATTTTAATAAAATTTTGCTTTTACAATAAAAGCTTAAGTCAATTCTTAATTTAAAAATACGTCGTTTTTAAATTCATTTTGCGAATAGAATTTGCCTATGCCGAAAAGGGTTAAAAGTGTATTTGTGTGAAGTAGACCAAATGAAACTAAAAGTCTCATTCAATAAAAGGCCAAAAATAAATAGTCTGTGAAATTGTATAATAAAATTATTGAAAACATCACGTTTTGTCACACACGTAAGCCATTGTATAAAACAATTAAAACAATACAACGTGTGTGGTTACAACCGATCCTGTAAAAAATGTAATTTGATACAATAGCTGGGACATTTTGAGCCCTGTTTACAATGTAAAGCCTTTCCTGTTAAATTCCTAAAGCATTATGGAGTATAAGTTAACTCATTAAAGCCGTTTGGCAAGATAAACTTGCCATGTAAAGCGATGAAAACATTTAAATTTCAATACCGGTATTTTAATTTCGAAATTTTTACATTATCTAATCTAGGATTATGAGCAATTACCTAATTCAAAATTATAATGTAAAAAAGACTGGTGTCGAAGAATAAAAAAAACCCCTCTAAAACAGGCTGGTCCTTAATGGGTAAAAGTAAAGTTGTATTAACCGTTTAATCCTTTCAAGGGCAAGGTACTTGTATACCTAAAATGATAAAATAAATGTGTGCCACCAGTATTTAGGCGAAAATTTATTTGTAAACTAATAAAAGTGTATTTTTGCGCACTTAGTAAAAGTGAAATTTTGCTAGAAAATTTCTGGTGTCAGTGTGGCAAAAGTTAGGTGTTGTTATTCGCCAACATTGCCCTTCAAACAGTTAACGGAAAAAGCATTGAAATAAATGAGTGACACCGGTAATTGTGAAGAAATATATTTCTAAACATGAAAAAGTCTTTTTCACATCTATTCTAATAAAATAACAATTCGCTCTGTCTCTCTCTGTCTGTGTGTCTGCGATGGCTAGCATAATCTGTGGTGAGTACGAAGCTCAAAATTTTTTTGAGAGTAGCCCGATATCTGTCCTGATACACCTGAAGCTCAGAATTTTAATTTTTTGATTAGTTTCATAGATATTAACCCTCTCATGCATATGGGCCTCATATGAGGACAGATAATTATTGCATTATTAAGCAAAAAACTTTTGAGCATTCATTTATAGAGATCCGATTTGTTGATAGATAATAGCTAGCATATAGTGCAATAATAAAATTATTTTATAATGGGTTTTCATTAATCTCAAAAAATTATTTTTAGTCAATAATGCAAAATAATGCAAAATAATTTATGCATGAGAGGGTTAATTATGAAGCGGAACTCGCTCTCTTCAAAAAGCCATTTTTTTAATGTTCATTTAATATTTTTGTAATGTTTTTAATGTTAAATTATTTGGATTTTAACCCTTTCAAATACATTGGCAAAAGAAGGTCATTTTGCGACTCTCAGAGAGGGTATTTTTTCTATGCTACAATTATCTTAACATACATATTTAAACTCAATCTTTAAAAATCTTCTCAATAGAACAAATTTATACTCTCTATAGAAAATTCGAAACGTTCGGACCGATAGAAATATTTTTTACAAAATAAAATGTGCGAAAAATTTGATGAAATCAATAAAAACAGATCGTTTTCATTGCGGTTTTGCCTTAGCAAAGCGCAATTCTATAGGTACCGGCAAACAAAAAACATTTTCTTAAAGCTTAAAAACATTCTTATAATCTATGATGCAATCAGTTTTTAAAATATAAGATTTAACCTTCTCAAATACACCGGCAAAAGGAGGTCACTTTGCAACTCACGGATAGAATATTTTTTCTATGCTAAAAGTACCTAAGCGTACATATTTCAGCACAATCTTTTAAAAGCATCTCAATAGACCAAATTTATACCCTTTTAAAAAATTTAAAACATACGGACGAGTAGAAATATTTTTTACAAAATAAAAAGTGAGAAAAATTTGACGAAATCAATAAAAACCAGTTCATTTCATTGCGGTTTTGCCTTTGCATGGCACAATTGTATACGTCCTGAAAAACCGAAAATATTTTCTTAAAGCTAAAACACTTTTATAATCTATGGTGCAATTTGTTTAAATAAAATACGAGATTTAACCCGTTCAAAGACACCGCAAGCACGAATCACATTCCGGCTCATTGAGAATACATTTTTCCTACGCTAAAAGTAACTAAATGTCTGTATTTTAGCACAATCTTTTTTACAGGCTTTCAATAAACCAGATTTACATTACTTACAAAAATTTTGGAGCTTTCGTATGGATAAAATTATTTTTTTACAAAATAAAATATGTGAAAATTTTTATGAATCCAGTAAAAACCTGAGTGTTCTGTCCCGGTTTCGTCCGCTTATCGGTAAGCATAGTTTCCAAAAAAATCAAATTACACAGAGAATAAAATACCAAACAGCATGTGCTTTAAATTCGATAACTTTTCGCGATTTTTCCATTTAAAAATATAAATTTTGACAAAATGGAGTTAAAGATATAAAATCATAGAAACAAAATAACACATTTGTAAACTGAATAACACCACGGGCCCGGGCAACGCCGGCAGGTCAGCTAGTACATAATAAAATGGATTTCTTATGACCTAAATTCCGGTGTCGGTGTTGCATATCGGAATTAAAATTTTATTGTTTCCTAGAGAAACCACTGAACGTTAAAGGGTTAAAATCTGATGTATGAAGCCTGCGTCATGATAGTTTGGTCATCTCCGTCAATGACGTATACAGTTTGCGTCTTGAGAAATAGATGATTTTTCAAATAAACATTTAAAATTCTCTCTAAAGTGTTTTATCAGTTATTTTCGCTTTATAAAACCATTGATTTTCATACATAAATCGAAAAAAAAAATTACAAAGTTTATTTTTGCAGTGTAAAATCAAAATTTCTAGATTTTTTTTTTTTTTTTTTTTTTTTTTTTTTTTTTTTTTTTTTGCTAAATAAGGAACACCAGTGATTAGTGACATACATCTACTAATAGCTTTAACCCGTTTTAGACGATAGACACATATACGTGCCGCAAAAAGGCTTAAGCGTCCGTGTTTATTTCCACCAGTAAAACTATTCTGTAAAATTTGCCTTATGTAATTGGAGCATTTTCTCGATTCAGTAAGGTACAAATTTCTGTATTTAATTACCGGTGACAAAACATTAAAATTTTTGTAAAAGACTCCTGTCGCGAAGCGGATAAAGCGCTATGTGCGAAAGAATTTAACCACTTAAATCGTCGCGTCCGAGTCATTCACGGGCTGCACGCTTCACTGCTTTTATTCAGAATTGTTTGATTCCCACCAGTTTTATAAAATAATGCGACTGGTTTTTATTCTGGTGTAATTTTACTTTTCATTAAATAAGAAGATTTTTTTTGCAAAAAGTGTTGGGAATAATATATTTGATTTTTTTTAATTCGTAATTTAATGCGACTGTTAAAGGATTAACAGGGAAAAGTTGAGGGATCTGTTCTTGCATTTATTATTAATTCATGTAAGCCGAGTTGTGTACGCTATGATTAATGTGTTACATTTCTTTTTCTGATTTTATCCTATCTTATAGGCTAGTTCCATGGGTTTTGTAGTGTAAGTCACATTACCTTATAATTGCTATGCTTGTTTGCCATCGTTATTTTCGAAAAGTCTGCTTGGCCTTATTCAATTAATGAGAACGTGCCGATAAAATAAGTCAAATTTTTTCGTACTAAAATACTGGTAGACAAAAACCGTAGCCTGTGACTTACACTACAAGTACTCATGGAAATAGCCTATACTTATGGATATTTTCAATATATTTCTATTTGTATATAAATTTAATTATTATATTTTATTATTAAAATTGTTATATGAAATTCTGTTACTGTAAGAAATTAATACATATTTTTAATTTTTTTGAAAAGTTGGGTAAAAGATGGACATTTTTTTTCCAATTAATTTTCTGTCCGATTTTAAATATGAGAATCAATTTCAACGTAATATTTAATATAAAAATTATTTAACATCTTCCGTTTCATATGTAATAGCGGTATGCTGATAATGGTTTATAGTTGCGAAAGTATAGTATTTTATGTCAATTTTCTGAAAAGAAGAAATACAATCGGATTTTGAATATTTATTTTTCATACAATCAAGATAACTGAAAATAAATATGCATTATTAAAAAAGAATATATTTCAACATAAAATATTTAATATGCATACATATAAGCTATACGTAAAGGCATTTATCCATTATTTTAGTGTCATTTGAATGTGAAAGCATCTATGCTATGCTTTTATAACTTTTCCGATTCGTGCTTTTATTTAGTATGACATATCTTTAAAAATACACTGGATAAACAGAAGTGAGTTTCAGTAACTTTTGAATTATACAATATTCCGACCTCCCTTAAAGTATCAGAGCATGTAATTTGAGATATTCTATATTTAAAGTTTTATAGCAAGTATTTCAAAAGCTGAATGCAACATAAAATAATGTTTTTCCAAAGATACACATTATACTGAAATATTCTTTATCGTGTTGGTTGTTATTAAAAAATTCCCTTTTAACATGATGAAAATGTTAATTTCAAATGTGTGTGAGTACTCTTATATCATTTATATCTCATAATTAGTAATATTTATTAGTTTTAAAAGGTATGCTAAATAGATCTTTTCCGCGTCTTCTCGAATAAATAGGCTATTAGATAAGAAAGAACATTTTTCAAATAATTTGCTGATGGGTTTTAAAAATATGAGACGTAATTTTCAATTAGAAAATAAATTAGAATCTTCCATTTCATATATAATAGCGGTATACTGGTATTAATGTAATGTTCCTTTGCGAAAATACCATATCTTACGTGAGTTACGCGAAAAACCGAAATACAATCTGATTTTGAATATTTATTTTCCATAAACTCAAGATAACTGAAAATAAATATGCATTATTTAAAAAGAATATGTTTCAACATAAAATATTTAATCCTGCAAACACTTAAGCAATATGTAAAGGCATTTATACATTATTTTAGCATCATTTGAATGTGAAAGCATCTATGCAATGCTTTTATAAATTTTCCGATTCGTGCTTTTATTTAGTATGACATATCTTTAAAAATACACTGGATAAACAGAAGTGAATTTCAGTAACTTATGAATTATACAATATTCCGACCTCCCGTAAACTTGCAGAGCTTGTAATTTGAGATATTCTACACTTAAAGTTTTAGAGCAGTATTTCAAAAGCTGAATCTAATATAAAACAATGTTTTTCAAAAGAAACAAGTTATACTGAAGCATTCTTTATCTTGTTGGTATTGATGTTATTAAATAAATTTCCTTTTAACGTAATGAAAAGATTAATTTTAAATATATGCGAGGTAAATTATATAAGTTCCATCTCATAATTAGTAGAATTTATTAGTTTCAAAAGGTATGCTAAATAGATCTTTTCCGCGTCTTCTCAAATCAATAGGTTATTAGATACGGAAGAACATTTTCAAATAATTTTCTGATAGGTGTTAAAAATATGAGACTTACCGTAATTTCGGGTGTATAAGCCGCAGATCAAACAATTCTTTTTCGACCCAGAATTTTTTAAGAAACAAATATAACTATTTAGTTCGCCGTAAATATTTGTCTTTAATCACTAAATAAGATTTCTGGGTCCAAAAAGAATTGTTTGATCCGCGGCTTATACACCCGAAATTACGGTAATTTTTATCTAAAAATTAATTAAAATTTTCCGTTTCATATGTAATAGATGTAATACTGCGAAAGTACAATATTTAATGTAAATTGAATATGAGTAGAAATACAATCATATTTTAAATATTTATTTTTCATAAATTTAAGATAACTGAAAATAAATATGCATTATGTAAAAAGACTATATATCAACATTAAATGTTTAACTCTGCAAACATTTAACACTAGAACGCCCGGAAATTTTACTCAAGTTTGATAATAATATTTCTCACCAGAATTTTTATTCAACATTATTTAATTGATTTATTTAAAGTAAATCCTCATGGTTTGAATTTAACTTATTTCTGGAAAAAATTTCTGGCTCGAATTGAAATTTAAACGCATGGTCAGAGTCGAATCGACTCCTTCCGGGCGTTCTAGTGTTACGCAATATGTAAAGGCATTTATACATTAGTTTAGCGTCATTTGAATGTGAAAGCATTTATAATATGCTATTATAACGTTTCCGATTCGTGCATTTATTCACTATGACTTATCTTTAAAAATACACTGGATAAACAGAAGTGACATTGAAGAACTGATGAATTATACATGATTCCGACTTCCCTTAAAGTATCAGAGCTTGTAATTTGAGATATTCCATATTTAAAGTTTTAGAGCAGGTATTTCAAAGGCTTATAAAATAATGTTTTTCAAAAGACACACATTTTACTGAAATATTCTTTATCTTGTTGGTATTGATGTTATTCAAAATTTTCCTTTTAAAGTAATGAAAAAATTAATTTTAATAGTACGCGAGCTCTATTATATAAGTTCCATCTCATAATTAGTGAAATTTATTAGTTTTAAAAAGGATGCTAAATAGATCTTTTCCACGTCTTCCCTAATAAATAGGCTATTAGATAAAAAAGAACATTTTTCAATAATTTTATGATATGTTTTAAAAATATGAGACGTAATTATTTATATAAAAATTAATTAAAATCTTTCCGTGTCATATGTAATAGCGGTATGCTGATAATTGTTCTTAGTTGCGAAAGTATATTTATTCAAATTATGCGAAAAACAGAAATACATTCATGTATTGAATATTTATTTTTCATAAACTCAAGATAACTGAAAATATATACGCATTCTTTTAGAAAGAATATATTCCAATATAAATTATTTAATGCTCCGAACATTTAAGCAATATGAAAAGCCATTTATACAATATTTTAGCGTCATTTGAATGCAAAAGCATCTATGCTATGCTATTATAATGTTTCCGATCTCTACGTTTATTATTTATCTTTAAAAATACACTGGATAAACATAAATGTCTGTGAGTAACTTATGAATTATGCATTATTCCGAAATCCCGTAATGTAGCAGAGCTTGTAATTTGAGATATTTTATATTTTATGTTTCAGAGCAAGTATTTCAAAAGCTGAATGCAATATAAAATAAAGTTTTTCAAAAGATATACAATATACTGAAATATTCTTTATGTTGTTTCTACTGATGTTATTCAAAATTTTCCTTTTATAGTAATGAAAAGATAAATTTAAAATGTATGCGAGTTCTATTATATCAGTTCCATCTCATAATTAGTAAATTTTATTAGTTTTAAAAGGTATGCTAAGTAGATCTTTTCCGCATCTTCTCAAATAGACTATCAGCAGAAATGCCAAGTCTCCGGCTTTTTGCATATCAGTATTATTTTAGAAAAAAATTGCTTTTATTTTAAATCTCTCAAATGCTCCGAATATAGAAAGAGAATTTTTTGTATTAAAATACTGGTATTCAAAAAGTCAGACACTTGGCAGCTCTGCTATAAGTAATTTACACGTCTTAAATAGCCAAAATAGAATTCAAAATGATTACATTTATTTCATTAAAAATTTGCCTTTAATGCAATCTAAATTATTGCACATATACTCTTTTAATATTCTGCAACAGTTAAAATAAATAGTAGATGGTATTTCCTTTTTTCTATGACTGTATACGAGAAGGCTAGAAACTATATTTTTGAACAGGCTTTAATGATTTATTGGATAGTAAAATTATGTCTAATGCCCATTATTAGTTTTAAATACTCATACTTTTATTATTGCTCCATAATGTCCCATGTTTATAGCTTGATTTCGAACTGCTTTATTATATGCCTGGATATACCGGGTGTCCCGAAAATGACTGATGGATTTTAAAATTCAATTACTTGCAAACGGTGACAGTTATTTAAAAATTTTTTGCAGCAGGGTTATTTGCAATGTCAGGAGTTTTTTTATCGTAATTTTTTATTTTAGTTCATATATCAAATAATAGGTGACGCTGACGGCGATTTAAGGCCAGGTCGACGCTTCACTCAGCACTGACCACCTGGCCTTCAATCGTCGTCAGCGCCACCTATTGTTTGAAATGCGAACTAAAATAAAAAATTATGGTAAAAAAACTCCTGACATTATACATAACCCTCCTGCAAAATTTTTTTAAATAGCTGTCACCGTTTGCAAATTTTTGAATTTTAAAATCCATCAGTCATTTTTCGGACACCCGGTATATTCTTTTATTGTAAATACGTTTTGAACTAGTATAATGCAAAATTTACTATTTATCTATTTCCCATTTATCTATCTGAATGTGAAAGCAACTATGTTGTGCTATTATAACGTTTCTGATTTGTGCGTTTTCTTACTAGATTTTCTCTTGCAAAACACATTGGATAAATAGAAATGACTTTGAGTAACTTATTAGTGCAGTAGAAATAAGGCAAAAAACACCTTTAGGTGGAACTAATTGGAACACAAATGATTCTTGTTGTAAATGGCAGGTAACATGCTCCTTATCAACATACTAAAAATATACAGTCGTACTGTTGCGCAAAATGCGTTTTTTGGCGGCCATCTTGAAAAAAATGCGAAAAATTTTTAAAAATAGAAAAAGGCCATGTAAGGTATCATATTAAAGGAAATTTTGAGCTGATAAAGAATATGATATTTGTTTTTAAAAGTATAAATATACAAAAAAGTTGTGGCAAAAAAATGAAGGATTTCGGTTTTTTGAAAAACATGGTTTTATTTAAAAAATTCAAAATAAGTATACAAGAAAAGGGATTTTGTCTGTAAAATCATATTTATATAACCAAATTTAAATAACCTCTCCGTATTCATCTGAATCTAAACTGTCTCCTGTGTTTGCACAGTCCTTTCCATAACAGTTTTTACAAACTACTGAACATGCAAGTCCATATCGGCGACATGTACACTTTGCAATGTTACATGGATCTTCAGTTGTAATTAGACAAGCACATTTAATCATTTTTAACAGTTTGTCTGGTGCTGGGTTTAAGTCTGTTAATATCGGTTGGAAATATCCATCAACTAACTGCCAACCCCACAGTGTAGGATCAGGAGTTGGTATATTTAGATTTCGCCATATAAAACACTGCAAATGTACTCGAAGTAGGTGATATTTAGCTGCATTTTGCGTAGGAGGCAAACGAGCTATGTCGAATTCTTTTTTAGCTGAAGCTATTTTTCTCATGTACTGCTCATAACGAAGGACGTTTAGGTCACTTTTTTCGATGTTGCCGCCATAAAGAAACATGATAACTTTACAGCCATTTTCAATCAATTCTTCCATAGTAATATCTTTGGTTGATCCATAATATGAAGCCCATTCGCATAAAATTTTCGATTGAATGATTTTTTTTTGAAAGCAGAAGATTTACTTTTTCCAAATAATGCACTTGTGGTGTCACATCCCGTTAATGCGTGAATAAAAAGTAAAGTTTTGCAAGCTTTCTCTCCAATAGATCCTTGCATGGCTTGAATGTCATGAACGTTTTCAGATTGTGTCGCAGACTGCATGAAAATATTCTTCGAAGAATGATATAGTAGTAGGATTAAAATGTCAGTGTCATCAGCTACTACAGTGACATGCTTTTCCTGGGCTAACTTTAGAGCTTCTCTGACGATTACCACGTCTGCATCTCCTTTTGCATGAATGACGGAATGACGCCTTTCTTGAAAATAATTCCCCAACATATTGATAAAGCGTTGTTTGTTTGCAGGGTTAGAAAGAAACTGGCTTTTCTTTACGATGACGGGTGAATTTTCATCAAAGAATACTACAACGGACGAGTGCTTCCAGCGCAATCTATGCTCCATATCTTTTATATTAGGTTCTTCATACCCATCAAAAACTATTGTTACTTTTCCATACTTTCTGTTTACAAATGATTCGTATTGCCTTACGACATCGCCAAATACTGCAGAAGCGGACCATGGTATCTGGTGAATTAATGCCCCACCATTAAGAAGGTAGTAAGTAGTTGAATGAGACCGCTGTATTTCATTGACATTCATACTATATAATGAGTGTGCTAATGATGATTTATCTGTTTTTCTCATTAGTTGCGTACTATGGTCAAACAATGAAGGTGGTAGAATAGATAATTCGTAATTAAAAAATTCTCTTGTATCCTGAGTGCTATTATTCAAGGAGATACAAGCTAGCATCTTCTGTGCTAAAAGACGAGAATCTACATGGTGAGTCTCACCAGCAATAATAATTCCTTTTTTCAATACTTTCATGTTTACTGTTTGGTCTGATTTCAATAAAGTTTCATCTTTAAAAAGTTTACCGGTAAGTTTATCTTGGATGCTTCTTCCAATGTAGTCAGCATTTTCTACAGTTACTTTCCTTTTACTATCTGTAATTCCATTAAAAATATTCCATAAATCAGTTGAAGTAGCAATAAATGGATTGTGGTTAATAAAAAATTGCATTACCTTTTTCATATCTTCGAAATCTCTCGCCATCCTTGCATCAGTTAAATCAGTATGTTGTTCATTGCCAACACGTGAAACATTGGTCAACAAACTCATTGCACATGCTACTTCACTACATCGAGAATGACTCAAAATCCAAGTTGCACGTTGACTTTCAGTCATACCTCCTCCATGAGTTATACCAGAACGACTTTTGGTGCATTTCATGAGCGTTTGCTCAATGTGCATATCGGTCCAAACACCAGACCATTTTCTGCCCTTTCTTCGTACTATAAAGTGACCTTCATTAAGCATTTTGTAGAGTTCTGGTTTCGTTGTCTTTAGTTCCCGCATTTGTTGAAGGTAAATTCTTGCACATTTGGCATAATTGTTATGACCTGAACTCGCAAAAAATGGTAGCATCTGCTCAACCGCCTGTAAGTGCATTTCAAAATTTCCTGATCGCTCAGCCGAAATAAACATTTTACAATATCCACCATGTTCAGATACAACAGCCAGAGTTTAGCAGTGCGGCTTTGTGATTTCAGAAGGTTCTTCCGTTCATGTATTAGTGTTGAAAGTTTATGAAGATCAGGATCTGAAATAACTTTTTCTGCCTTGATATCACCTTTGAGCACTTTTTGGAAAAGGTGAATAAATTTTTGAAGATTAAAATCATCATTTAACTCCACTTCCATTCCGTCACCAGCAACGCGGCAACTTTTTGATGCAATCTCGCTAAAATCTGAATCTGAATCTGTAGTAACTTCAACTGGGAGGCTGCATTTCAGTATATTGGCTACGATTAAAGCAGTGAGAGATGAAGAAATTAAAAAATGTCCACGAAGAGCACGCGAATATGCTTTACCTTTCAACATATGCGGTATTGAATTTTCAGCATAAACTGTCTGTAGGGCTTCTTCTATGCCTGATCCAGCCATCAATCCTCCAATAGTTCCAAGAAAAGACATCAGTGTATGAAACCCACCAAGCCGGATTACTACATTATCAAACTCTCTCTTGTGATCAGCGCATTTAATTTCCAGTGCCTTTATCCACAAGCATTGATCGAAGGTTACAATCGGAGTTTCTACATTTAGTCTTTTTGCTTCATTGCTGAACATAAGTGTAGTGTATACACAGCTGTAAGAATTGGGATTTAGATCAATCATTGGCAGAAACATAGTTACTGTTGTAACACTGTTTTCACCTTCTGAAGCAGTTTGCATATATCCTAACCATCCTGGTTGAGGCGTTTTAAATAACTTACTGGTACTCCAAAGAACATCAAAATGATTAATTTGCATTGGTGCATAAGGTAATTTTTCAAACTTGAATTTATTCATCGCTATTGAGCTAGGAGATTGAATGTAGTAAAGAGAAATTTTTGCTTTTTTAATAATGTCATGTGCTAGAGGGTGAGACTTGAGTCGTTTTATTGCGTCTGTGAGCAATAAAGAGTTGTTAAAAGATTCTCCTGATGAACACATTATAACTCCCATCCCGTGAAAGGTATTATGGCCATCTATTGTTGCTATATTATGATCAACATTGTCAGCAACCCATTGAGAAAAGTGACCTGAATGTACAATGCTTTGGTTACTTTCATCCATTACAGAAGAGTGTATGTATTTCTGTATTTCATCATAAGACACACTGAATCCTAGACTATAAAGTTCATCAATTAGAAAACGAGATTCAAAATCTCTATGAATCTGAATGCCTACACCAAGAGGAATCGGCCATATCAGAGAACGAGGCCTGCATGCTTGCAATACAGCTTGACCTATTGAAATCTGCTTCAGATCGTTCCGTTTACCACCAATTAGGATATCTAAAAAAGTTAATAAAACAGGGGGTAAATATGTCTTATTTTCTTCAATGGATGCAATATCTGATGAACTAGGATAAAAGTCCTTATTTTTGTACAGCAAATTTATTTCTGTTCTAATCAATTTCGCTGCAGATTCTATTAATCTAAATTTTTCTTCATCGGGATAATTAAGTCGTTTTTGCTTATGATAGTCCAGTATTATGTTTGATACAGTTTTTCCAAAAGTTATCATGTCACTTTTCCCATCACTACTTGATATTATAATGTTGTCTCCAAACCTGTCTAGCAATTTTTTCTTCAAATGTCTAGAAGTGTAAGGCTCGCTTTCCTCTGATGAAAAACTACGCATTTTTTCGACTAAGTCATTGACAGATATTGGCTCTTTAGAATTTTCTTGAAACCATTCACATGTCCTTTCAAAAGCATCAGAGTTCTCAGTGTTACTTGGACGTCCTACTGCTGCGGACAGTTCTCCACTGCTAACTTCAGATGTGTATTTCACAGGAATGGGTTTTCCGTTCCTAAAATTGATACTACACACTTGGTGATATTGAGCTTCTGCAGCAGGTAAATCTATGACTGAAAGCAACCTCGTATGTACATTTGCTGCCCATAAATCATTTCTAGCGCTATATACTTTCAAAACTGTATCACGAAACTGGAACGTACGTACAGGAAAGACTGCTCTTTTTTTACGGTTCTGATGATCCGTAATAATCTGACCACAGAATAAACAATTCTCTTTGAAATTGAAGGATCCAACACTTCCTCGTAGCGTTCTTGAGCTGGTTGAACTAGCATCATCTTGCGACATTTTCAGTTTTCTGTCACTTTTAATTTTGATAGGGTTGACATATACACGTCGACATTCTGTATGTACTTTAAAAGTACCTGTAGAAGTAGGATTGAAAAATTCATGAATTTTATCAATTCTTTGCTTGCTTGCATTAATAATTCCTTTCAGGCCTTTTGCTGTTAATGTGACATAGGGAGTATCGTCACAAAGTTCATTAGAACACAAAATGCAAGATTTTTTTTCCATATTCCTTATACTGATTTTAAAAACTCATATTATAAAATTGCATATTTGAAAAGAATAAGTAAGCAATTAAAAATAAGTCTCACAGTGTCGTAACTCGTAATAATATTTCATCATCTCACCACATGCATTTTATTATTGCAACACAGAAAACTATTTATGCCTCAGATTTTTTTCCCCAAGCAATGTAAACAGAATATTACATAATCTTTTAAACGTACTTTTTTATCCAGCGCCTAAAAGAATGGCGCATGCGCTCTTGTAGGAGGGTTGAACATTTGCTCAGGTTAAGAACAAAATTTTCGGTATTAGTTTTTTTGTTGTTGTTGTTTTTGGACAAATAGAAACAGAAAATTTTAGAGCAGTTTGCTGTTCTAAAAATTTATTTGCACATGAGCCTTTTTACTTTTTCTAAAATTAACATTTAGTGTAAAGATTAAAGTGTATCGTCTAACTTATGATTCTTATTTTAATAGAGACAATTTTATAGTATGACATTAGAATTATACATTTTAAATTAATATGGTATAAACGATCCCGATCCTTTGGAAATTTGGAGATAAGAAAATTTTATATCTTATATTTCATATTGTATAAATTATTTAGCAAGAATAAAAGCTGATCAGTATTTATATTTTAATTTTGTAATAACAGTTAGTGTTGCAGTGGGAGTTGTCATATGACAGTATCAGGTGTTTTCTGTAATGCAATGCAACAAAGTTACATTTAAGGTACATTTAACTATGGAGTCATGTAGGTATCATTTTTCTAAAATTTCCCGCTAGTTAATCCTTACAAACTTTTTTTTTTCAAAAGCCAATATCAATCTTTTTTAAGCATTAAATTTCCTGTAATTTGATACCCCACATGATTATTTAACACTTCAAATCATGATTTTCAAAAATCCGAAACCCTTCATTTTTTTGCCATATTTTTTTTTTACTTATACTTTTAAAAACAATTATCATATTCTTTATCAGCTCAAAATTTCCTTTAATATGATACCCACATCGCTGTTTTCGATTTAAAAATTTTTTTTTTCAAGATGGCCGCCAAAAACGCATTTTGCGCAACAGTACGAATGTATATTTTTAGTATGTTCATTAGGAGCGTGTTACCTGCCACTTGCAACAGGAATTATTTGTGTTCCAATTAGTTCCACCTCTAACGCTATTTCTACTGCACTATATGAAATATGTGCTATTTCGAAAGCAGAGCATGTAATATGAGATATTATACATTTAAAGTCTTTGAGCATGTATTTCAAAAGCTGAATTTAATATAAAATAATCTTTTTCAAAAGATACACATTAAACTGAAAAAATCTTTATCTTGTTGGTATTGATGTTTATGTGATTATTGCTACTACTTTAAATATATATATATATATATATATATATATATATATATATAAATTCATCGTATTTAATGACAAGTAAAATAGGACCAGAGTAAAACCAATTACGCTATTTTTTAAACTGGTGGAAGTCAAACAATTCTGAATAAAACCTGTGAAGCTTGTAGCCCGTGAATATTTCAACGATTAAATGGTTAAAACAGAAAGTTCTGATCGTATAATGTAATATCACGCCTACTTTTTAACCCTTTCCGGCACACTGTGCCCGGTCTGGGATACCTGATTTTAATTCAAAACTTGCAAACGGCACCAGTAATATTTTACTAAAATTTTGCCTTTACAATAAAAGCTTAAATTAAGGATTTCAAAATATCGAAAAATTTCGTTTGTGAATCCCGGTGTCAATCGATAATTTCTCATTTTATTACAGATTTTGCCCGTGCCGGAAAGGGTTAAAAGTTACTTATTTGTTTCTTGTCACAATTTCTTCGAAATACTAAATTTCCGATACTTTTAAACTTAATCATTTCAGGAGTAGAAGAATTTCTTTCGCAAAATAATGAAATAATTGACTGACACCAGAATATTAAAAAAAAAATGTTAGATAAAAAAAAACCTGATATGTTGCTTTTCTTTTACTGTAGTAGCAAAAACTTGTTGAAATACTCTTGGTACAAGTTGTCAGTTTTGGAATTAAAATTAAGTGGCTAAAACCCTCTAGAATGAATGATGGCTTAACCCTTTTTTTCGGGGTAGTGGGATATATTTTATACCACCTGATTTCAACGATATTCTCATCAGAAACTTTTAATGAAATTTTATATTTTTAAGTTTGGCGGCAAAATGTCCAAAAATTGCCTTTTCTTATTTTAAAACAAAAATAAGAGTTAAATTTTTTAGTGTGAATTCGGAATGTCTAATTATAAAAACAGCCAGAAATCAAAACGCCATTGCCAGTTTTTGTCGGCCAATTTTCTACAGGTGGGATATAGGCCCCAAAGGATGTTATGCCCTCCGTGAGGGTGTTTCTAAGGGAACCTAACCCGTATTTTTGCAAGGAAATCCAAGGTTCGAAGAAAACCATGGAAAACTAAGGAATGGTTAAGCCGACGGCCGAGATTGGGTTCAAACCCAGCACCTGCCGTCAACCAGTTTCTGTAGAAGAATCTCTCGGCCACTGGTGAGGTCGCCATTGTCGGAAATGACAATAATACTGTGACGTAAACTAAGTATGTCATAGAGCTCAAGATGTTAATGAATTTAACTGGAAAAAGGCGAGAAAAGTGTAATCTCATATTTTATTGATTCATGTAAGACGAGTCGTGTTTTATGCGATTAATACGCGGCATTTTTTTCTAATTTTATCCTGTCATACGTATGTATATTTTCAATATATTTCGACTGTAGATACTTCTTTATTTTTATTATTATAATTTGAAAATTCTGCTGCTATACTTAGGGATGAGATTACAGCGCTTTTGCAAACCAGTATTTTATTAGAAAAATCGTGTAATCGGAACATTTTTGCCATTTAAAATAACAAAAATTTCTTTAACAAAATACTGGTGTGAAAAAATGCTGAAATCTCATTCCTATATGCGAAATGTTCATATATTTTTCAAATTTCCATAGCGTCAAATTTCAGAGACGAGCATTTTTAAAATTATTTTCTGCCAACTTTTAAATCCGAAAAAGAACGTAAACGTAAATTTTAATTAAAAAATTAATTAACATCTTGTATTTAATATACTGGAATTGATGTTCAGTTACGAAATTGAAATATTTTATTTCTCTTACACAAAAAGCAGGAATATAATCAGATTATGGATATTTATTTTTCATAAACTCAAGTTAAAAGAAAATAAAAATGTATTAATTAGAAAGAACGTGTTTTAACATAAAGTATGTGAACAATATCAATAGATATTTACACGTTATTTTAGCATCATCTGAATGTGAAAGAATCCATGTTATACTTTTATAACGTTTCTGATATCGACTATAGATTCCCTTTAAAAATACACTGGATAAACAGATGTGACTTTGAGTAACTTATGAATAATACATTATTCAGATATCCCACAAAGTTGCAGAGCTTGTAGTTTGAGGTATTCTATATTTAGAGTTTTAGAGCATGCATTTTGAAAACTGAATTCAATATAAAGTAATGTTTTTAAAAGCTGTTCTTTATACTGAAATAATCTTTTTCTTCTTGGCATTATTGTTATTCAAAATTTTCCTTTTAACGTATTGAAAGAATAAATTTTAAATACATGTGAGTTCCATTATATGAGTTCCATCTCATAATTAATAAAGTTCATCAAATCTGAAAGGTATGGTAAATAGATCTTTTCAGTGTCTTTTGATTCTTTCCGGCATAGACAAAATCTGTTAGTGTTGTGTCGATATATTTGAAGAAAGCAGTAGACTGTATAATCACTTTTCACACTATTTAATAACACATTTCACATTATAAAATCCGCTGAGGGAACACAATGCACATATCGCCGAGATTCACAAACTCAACTATAAAGTAAACATAATAGAACAATAATATCCCTGCGCAGAGGGAAAAACACATATTATCCCTACGCAGAGGGAAAAGCACTGGGATAAAAAGCAGACGATTTTTTAATTAAACATACTCCCGGCCTTGAAAGCCGAAAGGGTTTCAAAAATTTACTCTAAAGGTAATTTACACAACTTAGTTATTGGCCTTTTTAATTCACTATTTTCAGTTTTCAGGGTAACTACACGAACCTTTTTATCAGATCCAGGGTGAGTTTTGATCTCTCTAGCTAATTTCCATTGTAAAGGGGAGAGACCTTCATTTTTTATTATAACTAAATCACCTATTTTAATGTTAGGCTCTTCTTTAAACCATTTTACTCTCTGTTGTAGGGTCGAAAGGTACTCATTGCTCCATCTTTTCCAAAAGTGTTGTTGTATTTTCTGCACTAATTGCCACCTGGTCAATCTTGATGCAGGCACCTCTGAAATATCTACTTCTGGTACTGAAGTAAGAGGAGCACCAATTAAAAAATGACCAGGGGTTAAGGCCTGTAAATCATTAGGATCTGAACTTAAAGGACAAAGGGGTCTAGAATTTAAACATGCTTCGATTTGAGCTAAAAGAGTTGAAAGTTCTTCAAATTTCAAAACTGGATTGCCAACGGTTCTTTTTAAATGAAATTTCATCGATTTAACGCCAGTCTCCCAAAGTCCTCCAAAGTGAGGGGCTGAGGGTGGATTGAAATGCCAATTTATTTCTTCCGAACTTAAGTATTTTGTCACTTCTTCATTATGCTGAGAAGAAGCCACAAATTTATACAATTCTTTCAACTCCTTGCTCGCACCGACAAAATTTTTGGCACAATCACTTACAATTTCTTTTGGTTTTCCTCGTCTGGATATAAATCGCTTCAGACAAGCTAAAAAAGCCTGAGTAGATAAATCAGTCACTAATTCAATGTGAATTGCATGAGTAGAAAAACATATAAATAATGAAATATAACACTTAAAAGATTTTGAACCTCTACCTTTTTTAAATTTACACAATATAGGTCCTGCATAGTCAATTCCTGTAATAAGGAACGGACGGGTAGGTTGTACTCTAGTTGAAGGTAAATCAGCCATGATTTGTTTAGCTGTAGAAGCAGAAGCACGAGCACACATTACACAATTCCTTACGAACTTTCTTACAGCACTTCGTCCACTTAAAATCCAAAATTTCTGTCTGATAACACACAATAATAGCTGAGGGGCAGCATGAAAATGAGATAAGTGAAAATATCTGATAATCAACACTGTCACTGGATGATTTTTTGGTAACAATATTGGATGGATTTGTTCTTGTGTGAGATTTGAATGACGAAGACGTCCTCCAACTCTGAGTATTCCTTCTTTATCAAGGAATGGAGAAAGATTAATCAGTTTGCTATTGCGAGGTAAACACTTACCAGAAGTCATACATTTAATGTCATCAGAAAATGATGACTCTTGCATTGTTTAATTATCACCTTTAAGGCACTCTGAATTTCTGTATGTGTAAGAAAGCCGAAGTTTCTTTTTGAAACAGGTAAACGAGAATTCGTAAGAAATCTCAAACACCAAGCAATAACACGTTTTAGCTTAGTAAATGATGATATATTTGAAAGAATAGGCATTTCCACATTTAATTGGGCTGTAGCACAAAAATAATTTTTCCTTTGTTCTAATAAAGCTTCGTCACAGAAAACACTCCCTAATTGTGATTTTGGAGAAGTGAAAGATGGATCACTGAGCCAACTGGGGCCATTCCACCACAGATCATGCAATGATAATTCTGAGGGTGATAGACCTCTTGATGCACAATCTGCTGGATTCTCCTTTCCCTTTATATGATGCCAGCACTCAGACGGAACAAGTTGCTGCATTTCAGAAACACGATTCGCAACAAAAGTTTGCCATCTTCTTGATTCGGTTGATAGCCAAGAAAGAACTATTGTTGAATCCGTCCAACAATTAATTTTAGAGATGTTCAAACACAATGAATCTAGAACAGTTTTTACCAAACGGGCTGACAGCAGGGCGGCACTCAATTCTAATTTAGGTAAAGTTATTGTTTTTAAAGGTGCAACTCTTGTTTTTGCTGCTAATATTCTAACTGATACAGCCGAATCATTTGATAAGGATCTTAAGTAAACAACTGCACCATATGCCACTAAGGAAGCGTCACTAAATGAATGAATTTCAAATGTGTTAGCTGAAGGAATAATTGCTAAACGAGGCACAGTAATTGATGTTAAACATGCGAGTTCTTCCCGAATTTTTATCCACCTATTTTTAATCAGAAGTGGAACAGGATCGTCCCATGCCAGATTACTTTTCCATAATTCCTGAAGTAGAATTTTTGCAGAAATTATAAAGGGGGAGATCCAACCAAGTGGATCGAAAAATTTTGCTATATCTGACAATATGGATCTCTTTGTGACTTCTTTTAATGTTGGTTCTATGGTGACACTAATTTTAAAGACATCGAGATTTGAGTCCCATTTTAATCCTAACACCTTTATTGAGTTATCGTTTTCAATTGATAAATCTGATTTAGACTGAATTAAATTTTCAGGAAAGTTTTTTAGTACGCTACTGTCATTCGAGGCCCACTTGCGTAACTCAAATCCGACTCTTTTCATTAATTCTTGTAACTCTGATATTAATTTTATAGCTTCTTCGGGAGAAGATGCACCTGTAAGTAAGTCGTCTACGTAAAAATCACGAAATACAACATTTGACGCTAATGGAAAATTTAATTTTTCATCCAACGCTAATTTCTGTAGAACTTTAGTAGCTAAATATGGGCTAGATGTTAGTCCGTATGTAACTGTAGTAAGACGATAATCACTTATATCGTCGGAAAATTTATCCTTCCAGAGAATTCTTTGAAAATTTTGATCCTCAGGAAATATTTTAATTTGACGAAATATTTTTGCAATGTCAGCATTAATAGCTATAGCGTGTGTGTGGAATCTTAACAAAATAAAAAATAACTCTTGTTGAACCCTAGGACCTACAATTAAATTTTCATTAAGAGAAACATCATTTGTAGTTTTTGCGCTACCGTCAAACACAACTCTAAGACGGGTTGTTGTACTAGATTCCTTGATTACTGGATGATGTGGCAGATAATAGATTTCATTAACGGGTTTTTGAATTTCACTCTTTGGTATTTTCTCCATGTGTCCCATTTCAAGATATTCATTCATAAATATACAATAATTTTCATACAAATCGGGCTTTCTATTAAATCGTTTTTCTAAATTTAGAAATCTTTTCATAGCTAACGATTTTGATTCCCCTAATTCTTTACACTGCTTTTTAAATGGCAAACGCACAATATATCTTCCATTAGTATCGCGTGAATGAGTTGTATCAAAAATTTCCTCACAAAATTTTTCTTCATTTGTGTATATTTCTTTTGAGGGGATGTTTTCCAACTCCCAGAACCTTTTTACATAACCTGTTTCAACATTTGCAAAATTAACTATAATATTTGGTTTATTTTCTGAAAATGTATCACTATCTCCTGTTATTAACCACCCATAATCTGAGTTTACTGCAAAAGGAAGTCCTGGTTTTCCAAATATTTTTTCTCCTCTAATTATAGATAATGATAATGACACGCCAAATAATAAGTCTATTGGTCCCGGTTCATTCCACTTAGGGTCAGCTAGTGTTATGTTCTTTAAATGACTGAATGCATTAATATCATATGATACAACTGGTTGATTACTCGTTATCTTTTTCAAAATATAAAAAGTACCTAATCGTGTGTTTTGTTTATCAAAATGTGGAGAAAATTCCAATCTTACAACACCACGTGTCTCTTCGGAGTATCCCATTCCCAAGCATTTAATCTGTAAATTAGCAGAATTTCTTTTTATACCTAATAATTGTATTGCACGCTCACTTATAAAATTGTTAGTACTTCCGACATCTATTATACATCTCAATAATTTATTGCCTCCATAATTATCTTTCACATTAATTAGCGCAGTTGCAAGTATGCCAAATGATTTTGAGTTTATTTCGCCAAGACATGAATTTATGGACATATTTACATTATTAGATGATTCAGGAGAAATCTCACTAGTATGATATGAGGACTGAGGCGTTACTTGGTTTTTTATATCTGGATAGTTAGTTTCTCGTCTTTCATAGTGTAATAAGCTATTATGACTCTTCAAATTACATTTTGAACAAACTCTTTTTGACTGACAATTAGTTAATTTATGATCAGCAGATAAACATGCAAAGCAAATATTTTTATTTTTTACAAATTGAACTCTTTCACGAACAGATAATTTTAGAAACTCACTACATTTAGGTATTTTATGACTAGGTGAAGAACAATA
Organism: Maratus speculifer; assembly: GCA_964019185.1. Taxonomy (NCBI): domain Eukaryota; kingdom Metazoa; phylum Arthropoda; class Arachnida; order Araneae; family Salticidae; genus Maratus; species Maratus speculifer. The sequence goes on along the minus strand of OZ025300.1, from coordinate 208,760,123 downwards.
TTTACACTCACTATTATAAACAGAAGCAGTCATCGCAGTTAATTTAGGATAATTGTTTTTCTTATAAATATTATTTCCTTTAGCAGATTGTAATGAACGGGCATAATCTTTCAGAAAATTTATTAATTGATCTAACGTTGGAAGTTCGTAATTTTTTAACTGACGTTCCCATCACAATTTAATATTAGAGTCAAGTTTTTGCAAAAGTAAATAAATCAACAAAGTTTCTGAAAAGCCACTTACCTTCTGATCCAAGATTTCGAAAGATCGAACAGATTCATTCGTTATATCCACTAAATTAAGTATTGCTGCTGGTGAATCGCCTTGCACGAATGGAAAACTTAATAATCTTCTTATATGAGAATATATTAATTCTCTTTTATTTGAAAACCGTTCCGTTAATAATTGCCATGCTACATTGTATTTCGAATCTTCAATAGGTATTGATTTTATAATTTTTAACGCGTCTCCATGACACGATAATTTTAAATATTGCAGTTTCTGAGTAGGCGACAAATTTTCATTTTCATGTATACTTGTTGTAAACAAATCCTTGAAACTTAACCATTCATGTATGTTTCCACTGAAAGATGGTAAAGAAAGTTTAGGCAATTTCATTTCACTCACCTCCTTTTTTGGATTGTCCGTATTTATTTTTCTAGCATTAATTTCACGTTCAATTTTTACCGTTAATTCATCTAAGATGTCTTGTTGTTCATCCTTCTCTTCTATAAATAAATCAATGTCTTTTTCTTCACATGCATAAAAAATCGATTTAAATAAATTCTTTAACTCTTCGTCTAATTTTTCAATTTCTTTTTTAACCCTTTCAGGGGCAGAGGAATTACGCACGTAAAAGGATGAAATAACTGACTGACACCAGAATATTCAAACAAACTTCTTGGAAAATAAAAAATTGCTATTTTGAACTTTCATTGAAAAATTAAAATTTTATTAAAATATTCTTGGTGTCATTTGTCAATTTTGGAATTAAAATTAGGTGGCTAGACCTTCTAGCCACCACCCTTGAAAGGGTTAAATAACTGAATTTGTTCTAAGTCACACACACTCAAATCAGTTTTGAAGAATTTATTTTTCACTCTTGTAATTGATGATTTTAAAACTTTTTTATCAGTCAATATTTTCTTATCCATTTTTTTCTTGCTTTATTCTATTTGGCACAATTCCAATTAGCATATTGTACTTTAGAATGAATTTCACTCACGCACTATTCTATTAACTTTTTACTTAAATTTCGCAATACTCCGGCTGCGATGCCGACCAAAATGTTGTGTCGATATATTTGAAGAAAGCAGTAGACTGTATAATCACTTTTCACACAATTTAATAACACATTTCACATAATAAAATCCGCTGAGGGAACACAATGCACATATCGCCGAGATTCACAAACTCAACTATAAAGTAAACATAATAGAACAATAATATCCCTGCGCAGAGGGAAAAACACATATTATCCCTACGCAGAGGGAAAAGCACTGGGATAAAAAGCAGACGATTTTTTAATTAAACAGTTAGTAAAATGAGAAATTATCGACTGACACCGGAATTCACAAACGATTTTTAAAGATATTTTGAAACCCTTAATTTAAGCTTTTATTGTAAAAGCAAAATTTTACTGAAATATTTTTGGTGCCGTTCGCAAGTTTGGAATTAAAATTAGGTATCCCAGACCGGGCTCAGTGTGCCTGAAAGGATTAAAATACAGACTTTTTGCCAATTATCCACATGTCGATCAACTGTATTTCCAATTACCCGGATCGTTCAAAGACGTTACGCTTTCTTCAAAATTTGAACAAGTGAACATATTTTTCAAGTGAAACGTATTTATGAGCGGTAGGTTAAATTCAGCCGTATGTCACGAAAGTTAATCGTTAAATAACGATTTCCTAATCTTGAAAAAATCAATTCGCCGACAAATGCAAATGCAAATGCAAATGCAAATGCAAAAAAAAAAAAAAAAAAAAAAAAAAAAATTAAATTCAATTACTTTTAGAAAGAAAAATAACTCTGCAAAAAGAGTTCCCCCCCCCTTTTTTTTCCTCTAAAAAGTCTTTCGTTGTCTTCAGATTCTCTGAAGTTTGCTTTTCTTGAACGCGTTAACCCCTTAATTATAGCATTAAATTACAGTTTAAAAATTCAAACACATTATTCCCACCACTATTTTGAAAAGAAAAATATTCATCTTATTTAATGACAAGTAAATTGATACGAGAATAAAACCCACAACACGATTTTATAAAACTGCTGGGAATTAAACAATTCTGAACAAAAGTGGTGAAGCTTGCAGCCCGTGAATGTCTCGGGCGCGACGATTAAATGGTTAAATTCTGTCAACGATTAGGTAAAACACAATAAAAAAGCTAAGAAAGAAGTACCTTGAATCTACCATGGTGAGATTCAATGTTACAACGTTAAAATACGTAGACTAATTCAGAACATCCTACATTATTTTGACTACTTGCATAATCACCAAATAAATCATTGTGAACAAGACTAGTTAACATTGATAAAAGTGATCATAAAAAAGTGGTACTCTCGATCATTATTAAGAAAATAGGCACATTGTCGCTGATTGCTGATGTAAAAAAAGTAATGAAAAAAAACTTGCACTTAATAATAACTTCACTATCCAGAAAACTACTTTTTAAAATGTGAGCTAAACCTAATAAACTTTGTGTAATAGACGCTCAAATCGAAAGGTTTTAATGATCAAAATCACTTGTTGGAGAGATATTTATAAAATATGTAGACATGTTACAATCATCCTACATTATTTTGTCGATCTCCACAATCCATAATAAATGATTGTGTGCCAATATAGTTTAGATAAGTAAAAGCGATTGTACAAAAAGTATTAATATGGATGTTTGTTAGGAAATTAGACACATTGTTGCTAATTACACCTATAAAATTAAACAATAAATAATACTAGAATGTTGCATTGAGTTATAACCCGACTAAAGTTATAAAGTAAAGCGTCTTTTACCAGTACTCTAACTAACCAAACTTTCAATTATCTGAACAACCTATTTTTTTCAAAATATTTTAAACTGAACACATCCGGTTACTTGCATTTTTTCTCTTCAGATTTGCCATGCGAAATCGAATCTCCGATTAGTGTATAGTTCCCAAACTTTCTTGGTATGCGACCCACCTTTCAGTGAAAAAAATTTCGTGACCCACCTTTCAGTAAATAAAAAAATCCACGACCCACCCAAGAAAACGTTGTATATCAGTATAGCAATTTTTGTACGATCTCTATACGCTTGGCTATCCTGTCCCACGAAAAATGCAAATTTTCATACGGAAGATACTTTATCAACAAAAACAAGAACGGGTAATCTCAATGTGTGTTGAATAGTAAATAACACAATAGCCAAACTACAAAGATAGTCAAAAATACGTTTAGTTATTATAAAAACATAATTTTATAAATAATGATATTTCTGGTACTGATGTTTATCAATGTGGGAACATATATTAACACGCAGTTTGCCTCAATACGTGTCTTTGAAAAACAGCAAAGTATAAAAAAGCATGTTCTTATAAGCACGAAGGGTTTAATTTCATCAAGGACCGCAGAGCTCATTAAATATTTCTGAATATTCTGTTCGTATATTAATCTAGAAGGAAATTAAGGATTTTCCCTGCAAATATTATTTTCCATTGAAATTGTCATATATTTTAAACAAATAAATGATATATTTTGCATATTACAAATCTCGATTGTTCCGCGACCCACCAAAAGAATTGCCGCGGCCCACCAGTGGGTCGCGACCCATAGATTGGGAACCGCTGTGCTATAGGATTTATTACCTCCATAATTTTTTTTTCAATTATTGGAGAATGAATCTTTTTAGTTTACTTTGGTGGAAACAGATTTCGAGAAGTTAATTTAAATTTCACTGAAGTAATCATAAAATATGCACGTACTTCAATGTAATTCATCTCTCCAATATTATATTTTTCTTTATAAAACTATAACTTTTATACAGCTTTATCCGGAAAAATAATTGAGAGGCCTTCAAATGGAGGAAAATGTTAACTAAAATTTTTCATTCCTTGCTAAAATTTGAGCTTTTTTTTTTTTTTTTTTTTTTGAGAGAGCATAACAATTTTAAAATCAAAACAACAAAAAATTACAGATTTCTTCGTTTGAAATTAATGCAAGTCTTCGTTATTTGGTTTCATGAAGCTTACAAATAAATGTCTGTTCTCTTTTTTGAAAGAGTTTAAATAATTAAGAAATAAAATATTAGGTTAATATTTAATTTTAAACATTTCAAATTCTTAATTTAAAAGATCAAAAATAAAATTGGCTCAAATTTTACACATTAAATACGAATTTTAACATCATTCTCTATAGATCGAATTTCTCTATATAACGAATTTTTTACTGGAACGGTGGATTTCGTTATACAGATACTCGACTGTATTTAAATTCTTTTTTCGACGTTTTCTTCTTAATAGATGTCACTATTTTTCTTAGTTTTCAAAATACTTCTAAAATTTATGCTTAGTTTAATATTTATGTGTTAAAAGCTGTTGCACTGGAAGTAAATTTTTAACATTTCATACTAAATTAAGCATAGATTTTAAAAATAGTTTGAAAACTAACAAAAAAAGTGACTATATTTAAGAAGAGATCACAGAAAGAAGAAGTGAAAAATATTAATTTCCTGAGGAGATATTTTAAATATACGAATATAAGTAGCACGCATACTGGTTGCTCGTCCCCAAGATGTTAAGCTGCCTCGAACTATTTAACTTCTTACATATTGCATTCTGTAACATCTCAAACGCATTTTATCTTAAAAATGTGAAAAAAAGATTAATTTCAATAAAAAAATCATGCTGTTATTTCTCAATAATAAATTTCCTTTCACATACTAAAATAAATAAATAAATACAATAAAATAGATGAGTACTTAAAAAATGTAAAAAATGGATGATGTAGTAGTTTTTTTAACGGTGGATCAAATTTTATTGCAACAATTAACATGATAAAACAACTCAAAATGAATTATAAACATTTATTCTTCCCTCGAATTTTTACGGTTAATGTCTCTTTAATTATCTTATTTGAGAATAACTATAACCTAAAGCACATGTAAAAACGTTCGGTTAATTGGTTATCATAACACATGAAATAAAAAGAATGCTAAAAAACAAAAAGAAAGATAATAGCGCTCTGATATTTGGCTAAAGATAACTATATAATTGTTAGCCATTAAGACATGAAAATTAAGAAATATTTGATTTTATATTACTATTCCTTGAAATTACATGGTTGTGGTAATTAATTTTTTTCTCCGGTTTATTCATTTTTTTAGGCACCAGGCTCTGTAAGCGTGATTATTATGTTAATGACAATTACTGAATAAGTGTTCTTTTCCTTAAAAAATAAATGAATTAAATAATACATAGTTTAATCGTTTCCGTATTTTTTTTTCTGTTATGAATACAAGAATCTTTCAGATATATGTACGATTTAAAGTATTTACACTTTTAAAGATTTTTTTAAAGATTTACACATTTCAAGTTTTATAATCTATGTAAATATTTTAACTCCTTGAGGGGCGATATGATATAGCATATCAATCTTACGATTAAATATTTAACAGCTTAACTGGTTAATTCTTTTCCGTTCAATAAATTGAAAATAGCGGATTCACACCACTATTCTTTAAATAAAATATTCGTAAAATTTAGTCTAAACATTTCCGCCTTTCAATAGTATGAAAATTTTCTTTAAAATAATAGTGGTGTCAAAAAGCTTTAAATGATGCAATAAGCAAATTCGCCTTCCCGAACGACGTTCGGGCAAACCAGTTAAGGGGTTAAACCTTTAACATTCATTGGTTTCTTAAGGGAACCACAAAATTTATTATCGATATGCAACAACGACACCTGAATTTTAATTTAAAAAAATCCATTTTATCCATTCTATCACGTGTCTGAAAACTCACTCTTTCTTATTTACAAATATGTTTGTTCGCAGCTATAGGTGTCACTCATTTATTTCAACATCTTAGCACTGAAAATGCTTTGTCCATTAACCCTTTCCGGCGCCGTGTGTCCGGCCTGGACACAGCTAATTTTTATTCCAAACTTGCAATTGGCACCAATACTATTTTAATAAATTCTTGCTTTTACAATAAAAGCTTAAATTAAGGAGTTCTTGATTACTTAAAAAATCGTTTGTAAATTCCGATGTCAGTCGATAATTTCTCATTTTACTAATAGAATTTGTCCGCGCCGGAAAGGGTTAACCCCTTAACTGGTTCTTTCTTTTCCGTTCAATAAAATGAAAATATCGGAATAACACCACTATTTAAAAATATATATATATTTGTAACATTTAGTCGAAACATTCCCACCTTTGAATAGTATGAAATTATTTTTTATTAAAAATAGTGGTATCAGAAAGCTTAAGATGATCAATTAAACAAATTCGTCTTGCCCGAACGGCGTACGGGGAAATCGGTTAAGATGTTAATGGGTTAATGAAGATTTGCACACAAAAAAAATAATTATTTCGTTTCTACCTTTGCCGGAAAAAATACGAAGTTGTTTTTCTTTATAAATATTAATATATCATTATATATTAATATATTTATTAAAATATTAGTACAGTCGACTCTCATTAATTCGAAATCGGATAATTCGAATCTTCTCTTAATTCGAACTAAACATGATGTCCCGAAATTTTCATTGGCAGAATAACGTTAAAAATATTCATTAATTCGAACTCATTTTCTCTTGACTTCATTTAATTCGAACTAACGATAATTCGGATTTTTCATTTTTCTTTTCTGTCTGATGGATTTCAGATCATTTGAATAACTTTCTTTCTTTGATTTTTGTGAGAATTGTTCCGAACGAGTATACATATAATTTCTTGCATTTGATATCAACATTCTAAGTACTCCGTATGTCCATCAGTGACGCTTGAAAATTTACTTCCATTGTGCTTGTTTCTAATCTTTTAATTAGTTAATGTATTTGTACATTCTGATTTAATATTAAGTCATATTCTGATGATAACAGACGAAAGAAATTTAAAAAACACTATAACATTAATTCCTTTGTCATAGTACCATAGTAAGCGTGTTTTCATTTCATACTTTCTATAATTCGAACATCGAATAATTCGAACATTTCTTGTGGTCCCGACGAGTTCGAATTAACGAGAGTCGACTGTATAAATATTTCGAAATTTCCGATGGGAATTCAGACTTACACAAACGCATTTGCGTGCTCTTGAAAAGTTTAACTTCTATATTAACCCCTTCGGGACGAGTGTCTTTTACAATATTTTTCATAATCAATTACCGTTTTTTTAAAGCAAAATTTTTGCTTAGTTGAATCGTGAAAAGGCTCGGATTAAATAAGGTAAAATTTGACATGAGTATGTGCTGGTGAGAATAATTAGGGATTTTGAGCACTTTATGCGGTACGTACACCGGGCGATCGTCCTCAAGGAATAAAGTATCTTGAAAGTATTTAAAATCCTTACATATTGCTTTCTGCAACATCTCAATCACATTTCATCGTAAAAATATGAAAAAAAAAGATTAATTTGAATAAAAAACATGTTGTTATTTGTCAATATAAAATTTAATTTCATATATCAATAAGTTTTTAAAATGGGCGCATAACAAATGTTAAAAAAAGGATGACGTATATATTGGACGTATATTGACGTATAAATGGATGACGTATATTTATTGCTACAATTAACACGATAAAGCAACGCAAAATGAATTATAAACATTTGGTGTTTAATCATTTTTAGCTCAGCTTTTATCAAAGCCTGAGAGCTTATGTGCCCACCCATTCTGCATGTATGTATGTACTTGCGTACATACATAACGCGATAACGCATGATAAAAATATCCGATTTTCTCGAATTTTGGATATAGACTTATTAAGATAAGGCGCTTCCCTGATTTCTTTTGAGAATTCATTCGATAAGTATAAGAAGGGGAGAGGAGGCTAATGCCTTTCCCCTTAATTTGTATAAATGTGTTTTTCATGTAGAATTACCAGATTTTTTTCAAATCTTAGGTATAGGATCATTTTGAAGAGACGCCTCCGTGATTAGTATTGTATGTTCATTGGATAAGTAATAAGAAGGGGAACGGGGGCTATTACCCCTCCCCTTAATTTATATAAATTGGTTTTTCATGCAGAATCATCAGATTTCGTACAAATCTTAGATATAGCATCATTTTGATGAGGTGCTTCCATGACTGGTAATTGGGTGATCAATGGATAAATTTAAAGAGGGGGGTAATGGAGGGTAATTCCCCCTCTTAATTCAGGTTAATGGCTTTTTACTCAAAATTTACCGATTTACTTCACATTTTGGATATAGGCTTATTCTGAAAAGGCGCTTACCTAATTTGTTTTTAGAATTCATTGGATAAGTATAAAAGGGGATAGGGGGAACTACCCCTCATAATTTAGGTAAATGGTTTTCATACACAATTAACCGATTGTCTCAATTTTTGGATACAGGTTCATAATGGTAAGAAGCTTCCCTCAGTAGTTGTGGTATTCATTTGTTAAGTACAAAGGGTGGTACGGGCGATTACCTTCCCCTTATGTTCGTTAACCCTTTCCGGCGCAGTGTTACCACTCCGGCAACACCTAATTTTAATTCGAAACTTACAAACGGCACCAGTAATATTTTAGTAAAATTTTATTTTTACAATGACGGCTTAAACCAGGGAATTTTTAATTTCTAAAAAAGTCTTTTGTAAATTCCGATGTCAGTCTACAATTTCTCATTTTACGAACAGAATTTGACCGCGCCGGAAAGGGTTAAACAGAGGTTTACACAGAGTTATACGATTTGCTTTAATTTTTGGCTGTAAGTTCTTTCTCATAAGTTGAATTTCTGAACAGTTTGGAGTTTTGAGGGTTAAGTATAAAGAAGTAAGCGGGTGACAACGCTTCTTAAATTACATAAATGGGTTTTTTTGAAGAATAATTCGACTTGCTTCGAATTTCGGATACAGGTTTATTGTATGATAAGACGTATCCATAGTTTTCGGGGTTCAATGGTTAAGTATAAAGAAAGCAAATGGGAGGGGGGATATTTCCTCCGTAAATTTGTTCTTCGAAGGGCATTATTATATAAGGCTGTAATATACAATTAGTGTGTATAGTCTGTGAGTTCTATGCCATCAGTTTACCTGGACAATATTCTTTTTACTTACATTCTGTTAACCCCTTCGCGACGGAAGCATTTTACGTATTTTTTAATGTTTTGTCACCGGTTTTAAAATACAGAAATTTTTTCCTTCTTAAATCGAGAAAATGCTCCGATTGAATAAGCCAAATTTTACAGTATAATTTTACCGGTGGGAATACACAAAGATTCTTAAGCCTTTTTGCGGCATGTATACGTGTCGCTCGCCTTCAAGGGGTTAATGCTTCTTCAACTATATTATTTGAGAATAAATATAATCTAAAACACATCTAAAAGCATTCTTTTAATTGCCTATCATAACACATAAAATAAAAAGAAGGCTCAAAAACAAAGAGAAAAATAGTATCTCACTGATTTTTGACTGAAGATAACTATACAATTATTTGCCGTTAAAAAAATTAAAATACAGAAATATTTGATTCCATATTACTTCTCCCTGAAATTACTTGATTAATTGTTTTCTCAGTTTTAAATTTTTTTAGAAATTTTGCTCTGTAAGTCTGATTTTTATGTTAACCCCTTAACTAGTTATTTCTTTTCCGTTCAATAAATTGAAAATGACGTAATCGAACCACTATTTTTTAAATAATATATTCGTAACATTTAATCTTAACATTTCCGCCATTACATAGTATGAAATTATTTTTAAAAAAAATTGTGGTGTCAAAATGCTTTAAATTATGAATTAAGCAAATTCGTCTTGCGCGAACGACGTTCGGGCAAATCAGTTAACCCTTTAACGTTCAAAGCATTTTCATTGCTAAGATGTTGAAATAAACGAATTACACCGATAAATGCGAAGAAATATATTTATAAAAAGGAAAAAGTGATTTTTCACACACATAAAAAAACGGATTTTTTTTAATTAAAATTCCGGTGTCGTTGTTGCATAATGGAATTAAAATTTTGTGGTTCCGTGGAGAAACTAATGTACGTTAAAGGGTTAAGGGGTTAACCCTTAAATGCATAGGATAGAACGCGTTCCAAAAAATGCGCAATTCAAAGAATCAGAATTCATACCAGAAAAATCTAAATAGTAAATTTTTCCTTATTTAATTACGAATGGTCTGTCATTAAGTAAAGTGAAAATTGCTCTTTTAAATTTCTGGTGAGAATACGGAATATGTGAATAAAACCCCCAATAAATCGGGAACACTTACGGTATCGAAATAATACAATATGCATTTAAGGGTTAAAGGCAAATACGGAATAAGTGTTGTGTTACTCGAGAAGTAAATGATTTAAATAATACATAGTTTAATCGTTTCCTTACTATTTTTTAGTTGTGAATACAAGAAGCTTTTGGACGCATATGCGAATAATAGTTTAAAATATTTGCTTTTAAAATTTCATAATCTGTATGTGCTGAAAACATGTAAGGATCCAGCAATTCTACTGATATTCATATGGATAATAGAAATTGTACATAGAGTTATTTATGAAATTTTATTATTAATATTGTTAGTGCTGATTATAAAAGTGTATATTAAACATATAATTAATTTTCTGATGTTTTATATATATTTATATGTAATATGAATGTTGTAAAGAGTATTATACTTCATGTTAGTGCTATTTACGTGTTAAGAAGCAAAACAGGCAGTTATGAATAATGGCATCTCTGAATAGGAGTTCCGACGACCTGGCGCCCTGGACACATTGTCTTGACAGTATTGTCAGGATTGGATTTATACGCAAATTTATGACAGAGTAATAAAATGAGACCCCACAGCAAGGTTTAAATTCGCGGCTTTTTTCCTTCTATTGGACGGGAAGGCAGGCGATAGGGGATGAGTCCCCTATCTTCTTACAAAGGGCCAGCGAATCTCTGTCGAGGTGTCATCAGTAAAAAAAACTTACTGGTCATCTCTGGTGTATGAGGGAGAGAAAGGGGTTAGCCCCGCCTGCTATGGATGAGAAGATTGAGAGTCCTTTTTTGGGGGGAGGATGCAGAGATGCAGGATGCTGGCTGAAATGAAAAATATGCTCCTGGTTTTGAAAGTTTTCTTTTGAGGTGAAAACCTCCACAAAAATAGGAGTTGAGACTCGATGTTTATGAGTCGAAAGAAAATCAGTGTGTGCCATCGCCAGGTTTTTACTAAGTGTCACCACATCCGAGGAGTATAGATTCAATTGACGCTGACAATGACTGCTGTTCCAGATTTCTCTCAACGACTAAAGATACAAAGGTACTGAAATTTAATTTTATTGTTCCCCAAGTTTTATTTAGGGCTAAAAGTAGAAATATGAGTAGAATTGGCCTGTACGCTCAAATTGGTACCCAAGAATTAGAGTAATGAATTATTAAAATAAATTTTTTATTCCAGAATTATCACTAATAATTGTGTGAATATATGTTTAACTGTTATTTTTTTTTATCATGTTTGAACCCGATGTGTCGTGTGACACATCTTTAATTTGAAAATATAATATTGTAAATAAATGTATATTAATTGTTAAACTTGTATATTTCATTTCGACCATGAGTCCTATTTTATTTTATTGTTAGTATAGTTTTCTAAGATTCAATTATACTTAGGTTAAAAAGTCTGTTTTTGGATTTTAAGTTCTGATATTTACTTACGGTCTAAAAGTTAATTCCTTTTTCAAAATTACACAACGCAAATAGGGTAGAGTGAAGGCTGATGCCTTATCATTATCTAAGGATTTAACCAGGACCTTTAACGATCACTTTATTTTTATTAGATATTGACTATTTTTTTTACTTAGCACTATGAATTTTCTAAAATTAAGTGATTAGGAGTGGCTTACCTAATTCACTAGGGGGTTTAGGGTGTGCTGTCATATTTAATAAGAATTTTCGTTACAGGAGTCCAGATCTGCCCAGCATCTGCCCTGTTAAGCTTATTTGGTACCGTGACCTTTTCGGATGAGTTCCGGAGGTTAATAATATTTCTTCGTTATAGGAAGTTAATATTAATTCATAGTATTAGTTTTACTCTAAATTTCTACGCGCTACTCATGGTTTTTAATGCTAAGTTAAATTTTAAAAGTAAATCTTGGTGCCAATTGAGTGTGCTACAACGTTTCTGACTGTTTTTCCAAAATGGCTGTAAAAGAAAGAAATTTTTCTGAGGAAATTTATTGTTGTGTTATACTAACAATAAGTATATATGTTTAAGTATTGTAAAACTGATGGTACTATGTTTTAAATTCGATATACAAACAAAAACTTAGAATTATGTGTTGGATAATAAAGGTTTTAAGAATAATTTTATGAAATAATATTTCTAATTATATGATATATTTGAAAAAAATGGAGGAATTTTAAAATAGATTTCTCATGCATTGAATTTATTTTATGGTATTTTATTGTAATTATTGTATTTTGGGGGTACACTGTATTTCCTATTTTGTTGAACAACAAAATAAAAAGTGTTTTATTTGAATTTATTAGACCAATTTTATGCCGCAAGAGAAAAAGGCGGAGATAACATTGCAAATAAAATAAAATAATAATAACAATAGTAGAAAGAGCAGTTTAGAACTTTAATAATTTTGGTACTGTTATTTTCTCTGTGTATATTATGCATTTATCTTGAATTTAATTGTATTTAGATTTTGAGGGACAGTGTATATATATATATTTATATATTTTGGTATTATAGAAATTTTTTTTTATTCATGTGTTAAGTTCTATTGCAAAGTTGTTTGTGTAAAAATATAAAATATCAGGGTAATGAATGTCAATTAGGACGATTTATGTCGAGAAAAAAAGCACGGAAAAGTTTACAAAATCAAACTAAGTCAGAGGTGGTAACAAGAAATAAATTAAAATTGGAAGCTAAAACGTTAGAGGATAAAATGGAAGATCAGTTAAAACCGAATTTGTCGCAAATATTACCATTGATTGCTCCTTTTGACATAAAAAAAAATTAGTAATGTGTTATTTTATTTGAAAGAATTCGATGAATTATTGGATCGGGTCCAGGTCGAGGAGGATTTTACACTGCTCAAAACAATTAAAGGATATTTGAAGTTTTATATAAAATAAAGATATAAACGAATTTTTTTTTGCCGAAAATAGAAGAAGCGAATAACAAATGCAAATTTTTCTGGTTTTCAAACTGTGGAGTATGCAAATTTTGAGTTTGACGTCAAAAACGTCGCTTCAGCGGCAGCGAATGAAATTCGACTTTCAACTGGATAGAAGAGAATGAGACAAGGATGATCGGCATTCAGTGATTGCTTTGTTTCGAAGAGTACGATGTCTCAGCGAAGTCATTTGACAGATTCAGAAGCTTGGAGAATTGTTGGTAGGTTAGAAGGGGGGGGGCAAACTCAAGCCGAAGTAGCGCAAGCCATTGGAGTGTCACAAAGTGTCATTTCCAAGGTCTGGAACCGTTTTCTGGAGAGTGGATGTGCAGGCCGAAGACCAGGGCAAGGTCGTAGACCGGCAACAATGCCCAATGAAGATTGGTATTTAGCGTTAACAGCTCGGAGACACCGAAACATGAACGCTACTCTTCTCCAACAACACCTTCGCTCGGCTACAGGCACCACCATTTCAACTCAGACTGTCCGAAACCGGCTCCATGCTGTAGGTCTGTATGCTCGCCAACCGATGGTATGTGTTAGATTAATATCAAGGCATCGTCGCAACCGCAGGGAGTGGGCAACCGAGCATGTCAACTGGAGGAGAAATGAATGGAGCAATATTCTGTTTTCTGACGAGTCCCGTTTTTCTGTGCATCCGGATAATAGGCGTATTTTCATCTGGAGGGACCGTGGCAGTAGGAATAACCCTGCGTTCGTGCACGAAAGTGTCAGATTTGGCGGTGGAGGAGTGTTGGTGTATGGTGGCATCTCCATTGACGGGCGCACTGACCTCTACATCATTCGAGATGGAGCTCTGACTGGTCGCCGATATAGGGATGAGATCCTCAGACCTATTGTAGTCCCTTACGCTGCAGCAATCGGAGATAACTTCATTTTAATGGACGATAACTGCAAGCCACATCATGCAAACCTGGTAGAGGATTTCCTTTTCGAGGAAGGAATCGTTCGAATGGAATGGCCAGCATGTTCTCCAGACATGAATCCAATCGAGCACGTTTGGGATGCTCTAGAAAGACGAGTTTCTGGCCGCCAACAACCCCCACAATCTCTCCAAGAACTGGAAAGAGCTCTTCTGTAAGAGTGAGGCAGAATACCCCAACTCGTCATTAATAGCTTCATTGAGTCCATGCCTCAAAGGTGTTCAACATTGCTGGCAGCCCGTGGAAACCATACCCCCTACTGAAAATGATTTTCTTTGAAGAAAACACCTTTTCTTATTCTTTTTTTCTCATATGCAAAAATTGTGTTTTTTTCCTTTTGTACACAAATGCGCAATAAAATGCATTTTTTCCTGCCAAACATGTGTAATTTATTCTCATATAACCTACTATGTCTGTCGACCATGTATCAGTCAGCTAAAAAGTTTCCCAGATACAAAATCCACCTAAAACTGCAATATCCTTTAATTGTTTTGAGCAGTGTAAATTACAGATATTGAAAGCAAAATTTGTGGGCACGGCCCGTGAGAAACTGGTATATGACCAGACGCTAAATGAGGAAAAGAATTATGGGGAGTTTAAAAGGAAAATCGCGGATTTTTTTCAAAAAAAAGATTCTTTTATCGAAGCTCAGATAAATTTTAACTCAATTGTAAGCAACTCCCAAATCAAAGCATGAGAGATTTCATAGAAGTTTTTAACAAGGCAGCATCAATGTATTTAGGTGCTTCCGGTAATGCAACGGAGGTAGGGGCTAATAAACTACTCGATTTAAGCCAATAAATTTTTGGAGGCAATATCACCAAATATTGCGTTGAAATTGCGAAAATTAGATATCAAAGATTTTGGGAAATTGTGCGAAAAAGCTCAAACAATTGAAGCCGCGTATAAATCGACGGTTTTAGATCAGATTAACGCGCTAACAGCCAATACAAGCAAAGAAAACGAGGATTTTTGTACGAATTTATTACAATTAAATAAAGAGCAGGCTACGGCCATATCAGAATTAACTGCTCAGGTTAACGAGTTGAAATTACAAACTAAAAGCCAAGTTAGAGAGGACAATTTAAAAGAAAAACGGTGTGAAATCTGTAATACGAATCGGCATGATATTGCCGAATGTTGGTACAATTTGAAAAGTTCAAATAATAAATTTCGGAATCAGGGACAGAGAAAATTTGCAAATAAGAATTTTGGTGGAAATATTAACAGGAGGATGGAAGGCTATGGATTTGCGGCGCCAGTATCACAAAGTTATTTTCCCAGTGTACAAATGTATAGTGATATTAATTATGACAGATTTCACAGGGATAGAAATTATCAGGATTATAATCGATTTGAAAATTGTTATGGAAACTTCAATCATAGTCTTCCACGGAATAGGGATTTCATGGACAGAAACTATAATAATAGAGATGACAGGTCGGGGGATTCACGCTGGGATGCATATTATGGAAATCGTAAACAAGCAGATGAACATAGGAGAGTGCGAAATGATTATTCCAGGGATGAACCGCAGCATGACAGAACTAGAAATACAGGACAGCAGAAAGAGAATAAGAGAGATTTTTCGGACAGACGGAAGGGGAAAAGAAATCCGAGTTCGGAAAACTTTTAAGGGGATCTGCAGTTTTAAATAATAGTGATGAGAAATACCCCGGTAGATCCCCGGTTTGCGGGTATTTTAATAGGGGGCAAACATGGATATAGATAAAAAATTAGCGGGGAATAAGTTCGTGATTGCTAGTGTGAATCCAGCGGGAAAGGACAAACTTCCCATCATAGCATTACAGATTTTTGGGTTAAAAAATAGACACGTTACTGGACAGCGACGCAGCGGTTTCGCTTTTATCACCGGAGGTGCTAGAGGCGCTCAAACAAACGGATGCAAAAATTAAGTACTTGGCCAATCAGGTAACAATCCACACATTCGATAACTCAGTCATACCTTTTCGGCAATGTATAAAAATTACGTTTAAAATTAACAATGAGTTTGTAACGGGAACATTTTATGTTACGTCTCATAATTTTCAGGGGGACTATAAGATGTTACTAGGTTTTGATTTCTTAAAAAGAAATAGAATGATTTTAAATTTTGATAAGAAAACACTCAGGTTAAAAAATACGGAAATTTCCCTGGAATCGGAGTTTAAGAACAAGGAAATAGTTAGTGTAAATAGTGTAAATAAAAGGGGGTCGGAAGTGAAAAACATCACCAAGGCAGTGCGCACAAATAAAATTAAATGTCATTTTAAAGGAAATGAAATATTTGCGTGTATAGAGAAAGAAACACATTTACACCCGGGACAAACGAAAATAATATCGTTGAGATGTCCTGAGGCGGTCTAGCCTAATCAGCAGATTTTAATTGAACCAACAGAGGAATTTAAAAATTTAATTACGGAATGTTCAGTTCATGAGGTACCAGTCACTAATAAAATTAATTTAATTGTAACAAACAATACAGAAGATAAGATTATATTTAGAACGGATACTAGGGTCGCACTTATCAGTTCGGATTTTGTTAGTAAAAATAATTTAAAGCCTAATGAGATTGAAGATGGAGAAATCTATCAAATTAATAACCTGGATTTGCAAGAAGTTAAGGCTTTGAGAGAAGCGGAGCTTGACAGATCGGATTTTAATTTAGATCATTTAACAGGGGATTTTAAACAAATGATAGAAGACTTATTGATGAGTCATGCACATGCTTTTTCGAAGTCTTACAAATCTTTGGGACAATCTTCATTGGTATTGCCCAAAGTACAATTAAACCACAATTTTCCCATTCATCATAAACCATATAAGACGCCCCAGGCAGTTAATCAGTATGCGCAGAAGGAACTACGAAAACTGCTAGAAGCGAAAATAATCGAAAAATCAGATTCAGATTATGCATTTCCGGTATTATTTGTAAAAAAAAAATGTACGGAAAAAAAATTGGTTCGCTATAGAATGGCGGTGGATTACAGGACGTTAAACGAGATTTTGTAGGGGTTCCCATATCCGGTACCGGATGTAAAAGAGATTTTACAGGCAATTAGTGGGAAGAAATTTTATACAACATTGGATTTGCTTTCGGCTTTTTTCCAAATTAATTTACGGCCGGAGGATCGTCACAAATTAGCATTTGT
The DNA here is from genome assembly GCA_964019185.1 of Maratus speculifer. Lineage (NCBI taxonomy): Eukaryota > Metazoa > Arthropoda > Arachnida > Araneae > Salticidae > Maratus > Maratus speculifer. Next base: position 208,742,727 of record OZ025300.1, on the reverse strand, counting down.
GACGGAGTTCGGGAAATACGCCCCGTGCCGCATAAATTTCGGGCTTAAAGGTAGTAGCACAAAATTTGCTGAACTTATGGATAGGGTGCTGGGACACTTTCCGAAGGACAAGGAAGGGTATTTTTCTGATGATGTGGTTTTGGCCGAGGACAGCCCGGAGGGAATGGCACAGTTGTTAAGGGAAATATTGAAAACTCTAATTGATCACAATCTGACAGTTGAACCCTCAAAAGTGCAAATATGTAAACCGGAAATTGAATTTTTGGGTTTCAAAGTTAATAAAAACGGATATGCTCCATCAGAAAAAAATGTGGGTAAGGTGCAACGATTAACCAGATCAAAAAATAAAAGGAATGTAAAATCACTTTTTGGTTTGGCAAATTATTTCAGAACTCTGATTCAAAATTATGCCGATATTGTCAATCCTCTAGTTGAATTGACGAAACAAAACGTAAAATTTAAATGGACAGAGGAGACTGATTAGGCCTTTTTAAATATACAAGAGGCAATCGTAAGCAACCCCACCCTTAAACCGCCAAAATTTGATAGGGAGTTCTTAATAACTGATTGTTCAAAGAAAGCAATATCAGGTGTCCTTGCGCAGGAAGATAATGGATACTTAGTCCCTATTGAATTTTATGGTAGAAAACTTAAGCAGTCAGAGACGGCTTACCCAAGCATGAAGTTCGAACTATTGGCTATTAATGATGCAGTTATGCATTTTAAACACATGCTGCTAGGACGTAGATTTACTATTTTGACGGATAACAAAGCCCTCACATAAACGCTGAAAATCGAAATGCAGTCGGATATAGTGGCTAGATGGATTTTAAATCTCAGCGACTATGATTACAATATCGAGTACATAGAAGGAAAAATTAACCCTTCGGATTTTTTGTCCAGGAATTTAGTACATAATATTACTAGTAGCAACTAGTTACAGAATAATTTATTCAAAGTAAATCTTAACTTGAGTGAAGAGAACATTAGAGCCAAACAATATGAGGATGAAAAATTAATTACGATTATAAAAAAAATTGAGGCAAAGAAAAACAATAGAATAACAAAAAAAGTATAATTTAAACGAGAATAAAACGCTGGTATTAAAACAAAATGGGAAATATCCAGAATTGATAATCGTACCGGACGAGCTTAAGATAACGGTCATGGCAGAGGCACACGGGCCCCATTTTGGTTTTAGAAAAACATGTGAAGACTCGTTTATTCTGGTACGGAATGTACCAAGATATTAAAAATTATTGCGCGAATTACGTAACATGTAACTGCAGTAAGCAGCATCAGACGATTAAAGTACCACTTGAAAAAATGGAAAGGAATTTACAAATTGGGGCAAGTCTACAAATTGATATAGTAGGTAAACTACCCATGACCCTCAGAAAAAATTGTTTTATTCTGATTATCATAGACGCAGGCTTCAGATTTTTAGAAGCAATTCCTTTGCGAAACGTTGAATCCCAAACTATCTTGAACGTTTTAAATAGGTACTTCGGAGCCTACGGCTTGTGCTCCGAAATGGTTACAGACAATGCACAATATTTTCGCAGTGTGCTTTTTAAAGAATATATGAAGGCACTAAATATAGATCTACACCCGACGAGGGTCTATAAACCTACTGGAAATGGTCTGGCTGAGATTATTAATAAGAAGCTTAAGGCATCCCTTGTGGCAATGTCCAATTCCACCCTCGAGTGGGACACCAGGCTCGAATATTTCAAACTTAATTATAATACCACGTTACATCGAGCGCTAGGTTATTGTCCATCAAAATTATTCTTTGGTAGAGAAATTAAAAATCAATTTACGATTTTAAGTACTCCGGATTTAACGTGCACTCAAGCGTTCGTTAAAAATAGGATAAAACATATGAGGGCAATTCACCGGCAAGCCATAGCTAACCAACAAACAATTATGGCGGAATATATCAAAGAAAATGATCTTCAGGAAGTTAAAACGTTAGACGTGGGTCAAGAGGTGTACGTAAAAGTAATTGGCAAGCCTAGGGCTTTACATCCTCGTTTTGAAGGGCCTTTTGTGGTAGTAAAAGTTGTTCGACACAATAATTATGTGCTCCGTCTGAAAGACAAAATAAATGGGCCAACAATACGTCGACACATACAATTTCTTTTTGCACTCAAGACAACGACGAGGAATGCCAGAAAAACTAAGGACGAGTTAAATGAATCAGACTCGGAACAGGAAATTGAGAAATAAGTAAGGGGCTCTTACTTAGGTATATAGGTTACGGAGGGTCAGCTTGTACAGGACTGTCACAAAAAGTTAAAAAAAAATAGTTTTTTTCCCTTTTCCTAAGGATATTACAGTACTAAGGGAGATATTGCAGGTTAAAATGTGTTATAGCATATGCAACAGTCAGGTGAGAACCAGGGATTAGGTTCTTCGTGAGAGGTGGTTTTTGTAAATAAGAGTGCTAAAATTTAAAAAAAAAAGTATTGAAACAATTACGGAATTTGGCTCTTCTTTTTTTTTTTTTTGGCTGATGGTTTTTATTGTATTGTTAAGAGATTCGTTCTTAATTATATCGTATAATAATAATAATAATAATAATAATAATAATAATAAGTAATAATAATAAATGAGTAAAAAAAAATATTATTGTACATAGGCAAGTTCATATAAAGTAAGGTGGAGGAACGCAGTTCCTCTTAAGATTAATTAATGAGTGAATTTAAAGATATCTTATATAGTCAGATTCATTGAAAATTTTTAAATAAAAAAATTATAACAATAATATTAATAATCACTTCTTTCAAAAGTGGATTTTTCTTTTGAAGGACACAGTGAGACAATACTTCTTTATATTTAAAGGCAAAAAGGGAACTTAATAAAAAAAAATAGTTTGGAGTAATAATATCAGATATATATACACATATATACTAAAAGAAGAGTAAATTTCACTGAGAATGGATCAAAAATTTTGTTGGATAACTCTTAACTTTGGGCGGGGCAATCCTACGTTGAGGGTTTGGGGCTGTGCATGTAAAATTCTTTTGCGGACGGAAGAATTTTGTTTACTTGGCCAAGGCATGCATGGGCGAGAACTCTCATTGTTTTTGCTCTGAGAAGGAGAGTTTTCAAATTGTAAACGTTTGGAAGTAAATACATTAATAATAATGATACAAAAATAATACGGATATATATTAATAGGGATAGGATATAGTAGTAAGAATTATATAATTAATAAGGATACATAATAGAGAGTTTGGAGGATTAAATAAATAAATAAAAATAAATGTGGTAGCATTTTTTCCCTCCCTTTTTGTTTTTAAAGTTAGAATTTAAAAAAAAATTATATTAGTACATAATTAAATGCATGCTATAGGATCAAGAACTAAAGAACTAAGCAGCCTTAGAAATACATATTTCAGGACACATAATTCATATATAAAACGAGGGTAGCTGGTTAGATGCCGCCTTAAACAGGAGCGGAACGGATATCTTTGAGGATTGGCAGTTTAGATATACAAAATGCTTATAAGGCTTACACAATGGAGTATTCGTAAAGTTTTGACGACTAACAAAATTTTATTGACGAATATGGGTTCCGCGGTCATCAGAGTGACACAAATTTCAGATAAATTGGGTTTTTATTTAGCGGACAGGTTATATTAACACTAGAACCGCCGGCTATTTTATAAAAATTTTATAAAAAAGTGTTTGACACCAGAATTTTTATTGAAAACTATCTAACTTGTTTAATTAGCTTAGTTTTGTATTTTACATATGTAAGAAATCTCATGAAAAAATTTCTGGTTCGAATCGGCCGTTTTCAATTTGACAGGGGGTCAAAATGACCCCTAATGGCGGTTCTAGTGTTAAATATACAAATGTTATTCAAAGGTTAAACAAAGAAATCTCTTATAACAGTTAATCTTTCAATATGTATAAGGAATAAAAAAATAATAACAGCAATCATTATAAATTGTGAAAAATGCTAAGGGTGAAAATCATCCTTCCTAACAAATTGTACATATAAAATTTGAGTGTATTGATCTTATATTGAAATAATGTGAATGATATAAAATATGTATCATATATAAAAATTGTATAGTATCATATAAATATGGTGATGCATTGTACTGTATGGTAACAGCCATACTTGTAAATGGAAAAATGAGTCAGAAACGTGTTCTTAAGGTATTTCAATAACTAGTTTTGGCATAATAACGATTTATTAAAAAAAATTATCATTGCTTTGTATTTTGGACATTCGCGATTTTAGTCTAAATTATGGGAACAAAATAAATGATGCAATAACGCAGAGGAGAATCATCCCACATCAACATCCTCACGGCAGAAGAGATATGCAAGTAGCAATACATACAGAAACTGAAAGACATATCTTTACGAACGTTGAACTTTTATTACCGGTATATAAAAAAAAAAAAACCTATGCATTCTACGATGATCATTTTAGGTGTTGTGATGTACAGAATTAGACAGCTGTCGGCGTTGTAAGTGTTCAATCACAAACAGACATTGAAACAGTGATTTAACTTTCATGTTCAACAAACACTTATAAACACTTGAGTCATGACGGGAAGTTTTCACGAAAGATATTTGCCTCCCTGAAAAGACAAAGGGGGCACACACATAAAAAAAAGAAAAAAACCAGTGTTTCCTTTTTTTTCATTTAGTCTGGGGGGGAGATGCTGGAAACATGTAAGGATCCAGCAATTCTACTGATATTCATATGGATAAAAGAAATTGTACATAGAGTTATTTTTGAAATTTTATTATTAATATTGTTAGTGCTGATTATAAAAGTGTATATTAAGCATATAATTAATTTTCTGATTTTTATGTATATTTATATGTAATATGAGTGTTGTAAAGAGTATTATACTTCATGTTAGTGCTATTTACGTGTTAAGAAGCAAAACAGGCCAGTTATCAACAATGGCATCTCTGAATAGGAGTTCCGACGACCTGGGGCCCTGGACACAATGTCTTGACAGTATTGTCAGGATTGGATTTATACGCAAATTTATGACAGAGTAATAAAATGAGACCCCACAGCAAGGTTTAAATTCGCGGCTTTTTTCCTTCTATCGGACGGGAAGGCAGGCGATAGGGGATGAGTCCCCTATCTTCTTACAAAGGGCCAGCGAATCTCTGTCGGGGTGTGATCAGTAAAAAAAAAACTTACTGGTCATCTCTGCTGTATGAGGGAGAGAAGGGGGATAGCCCCGCCTGCTATGGATGAGAAGATTGAAAGTCCTTTTTTTTTGGGGGGGGGGTGCAGAGATGCAGGATGCTGGCTGAAATGAAAAAGATGCTCCTGGTTTTGAAAGTTTTCTTTTGAGGTGAAAACCTCCACAAAAATAGGAGTTGAGACTCGATGTTTATGAATCGAAAGAAAATGAGTGTGTGCCATCGCCAGGTTTTTACTAAGTGTCACCACATCCGAGGAGTATAGATTCAACTGACGCTGACAATGACTGCTGTTCCAGATTTCTCTCAACGACTAAAGATACAAAGGTACTGTAATTTAATTTTATTGTTCCCCAAGTTTTATTTAGGGCTAAAAAAAGAAATATGAGTAGAATTGGCCTATACGCTCAAATTGGTACCCAAGAATTAGAGTAATGAATTATTAAAATAAATTTTTTATTCTAGAATTATCATTAATAATTGTGTGAATAAATGTTTAACTGTTATTTTTTTTTATCATGTTTGAACCCTTTGTGTCGTGTGGCACATCTTTAATTTGTAAATATAATATTGTAAATAAATGTATATTAATTGTTAAACTTGTATATTTCATTTCGACCATGAGTCCTATTTTATTTTATTGTTAGTATAGTTTTCTAAGATTCAATTATACTTAGGTTAAAAAGTCTGTTTTTGGATTTTATGTTCTGATATTTACTTACGGTCTAAAAGTTAATTCCTTTTATCAAAATTACACAACGCAACTAGGGTAGAGTGAAGGCTGATGCCTTACCATTATCTAAGGATTTAACCAGGACCTTTAACGATCACTTTATTTTTATTAGATATTGACTATTTTTTTTTTTTTACTTAGCACTATGAATTTTCTAAAATTAAGTGATTAGGAGTGGCTTACCTAATTCACTAGGGGGGTTAGGGTGTGCTGGCATATTTAATTAAGAATTTCCGTTACAGGAGTCCAGATCTGCCCAGCAGTATGCATATTTTATAGTACACAGTAGTGGGATATATTATATCCCACCTACGATTAATGAAGGTTTGCACCAGAAAAATTTTACTAAATATTTCTTTTCTAACATTGGCAGAAAAAAACTCGTAGTTACTTTTCCTTATTTTAATATAAAATATCTCCAAATTTCCGGTGGGAATTCTGAATTACAGAAACGTAATTGCTTTCTCCCTCAGATGATTAATTATAATATTACCAATTATAATAAATTTTTTAAGCAGAAATCTTTGCCTAGTTAAATCGTGAAAATGTTTGGATTAAAAAGGGAAAAATTTTCATAACTAATTACTGGTGAGAATAATCAAGATCTCGAGAACCTTATGCGGCACATATACACCAGCTCATTTCCAAATGTCTAAGTTGCCTGGAATTATTTAAAATTCTTACATATTGCATTTTGTAAAATATTAAACACATTTCGTCATAAAAATATGAAAAAAAAAAGAAATTAATTTCAATAATAAAAAACATACTGTTGTTTATTAATAATAAATTTAATTTCATATATCAAATAAGTTTTCAAGGTGGGTGTTTTAACAATGTTAAAAATGGATGAAGTATTTTTTCTTAACGTCCGATAAAGTTTTATTACTACAATAAACACAATAAAAAAACGCAAAATAATTATAAATATTTGTTTTTCTCTCGTGTTTTTTTCTTTTTATTTATGCGTCTTTAATTATCTTATTTGAGAATAATTATAATCTAAAACACGTCTAAAATCATTCGATTAACTGTCTGTCAAAACACATTACTAAAAAAAGGCTAAAAAACAAAGAAAAAGAAATCTTAGCTATCTGACTTTTCACTGAAGATAATTATATAATAGTTAGCCATTAAGAAATGAAAATTAAGAAAGATTTGATTATGTATAAAAAAGAAATTAATTTCAATAATAAAAAACATACTGTTGTTTATTAATAATAAATTTAATTTCATATATCAAATAAGTTTTGAAGGTGGGTATTTAACAAATGTTAAAAATGGATGAAGTATTTATTCTTAACGTCGGATAAAGTTTTATTACTGCAATAAACACGATAAAAAAACGCAAAATAATTATAAATATTTGTTTTTCTCTCGTGTTTTTTCTTTTTATTTATGCGTCTTTAATTATCTTATTTGAGAATAATTATAATCTAAAATATGTCTAAAATCATTCGATTAACTGTCTGTCAAAACACATTACTAAAAAAAGGCTAAAAAACAAAGAAAAAGAAATCTTAGCTATCTGACTTTTTACTGAAGATAATTATATAATAGTTAGCCATTAAGAAATGAAAATTAAGAAAGATTTGATTATGTATAAAAAAGAAATTAATTTCAATAATAAAAAACATACTGTTGTTTATTAATAATACATTTAATTTCATATATCAAATAAGTTTTCAAGGTGGGTATTTAACAAATGTTAAAAATGGATGAAGTATTTATTCTTAACGTCGGATAAAGTTTTATTACTGCAATAAACACGATAAAAAAAACGCAAAATAATTATAAATATTTGTTTTTCTCTCGTGTTTTTTTCTTTTTATTTATGCGTCTTTAATTATATTATTTAAGAATAATTATAATCTAAAATATGTCTAAAATCATTCGATTAACTGTCTGTCAAAACACATTACTAAAAAAAGGCTAAAAAACAAAGAAAAAGAAATCTTAGCTATCTGACTTTTTACTGAAGATAATTATATAATAGTTAGCCATTAAGAAATGAAAATTAAGAAAGATTTGATTATGTATAAAAAAGAAATTAATTTCAATAATAAAAAACATACTGTTGTTTATTAATAATACATTTAATTTCATATATCAAATAAGTTTTCAAGGTGGGTATTTAACAAATGTTAAAAATGGATAAAGTATTTATTCTTAACGTCGGATAAAGTTTTATTACTGCAATAAACACGATAAAAAAAACGCAAAATAATTATAAATATTTGTTTTTCTCTCGTGTTTTTTTCTTTTTATTTATGCGTCTTTAATTATATTATTTAAGAATAATTATAATCTAAAATATGTCTAAAATCATTCGATTAACTGTCTGTCAAAACACATTACTAAAAAAAGGCTAAAAAACAAAGAAAAAGAAATCTTAGCTATCTGACTTTTTACTGAAGATAATTATATAATAGTTAGCCATTAAGAAATGAAAATTAAGAAAGATTTGATTATGTATAAAAAAGAAATTAATTTCAATAATAAAAAACATACTGTTGTTTATTAATAATAAATTTAATTTCATATATCAAATAAGTTTTCAAGGTGGGTATTTAACAAATGTTAAAAATGGATGAAGTATTTATTCTTAACGTCGGATAAAGTTTTATTACTGCAATAAACACGATAAAAAAACGCAAAATAATTATAAATATTTGTTTTTCTCTCGTGTTTTTTCTTTTTATTTATGCGTCTTTAATTATCTTATTTGAGAATAATTATAATCTAAAATATGTCTAAAATCATTCGATTAACTGTCTGTCAAAACACATTACTAAAAAAAGGCTAAAAAACAAAGAAAAAGAAATCTTAGCTATCTGACTTTTTACTGAAGATAATTATATAATAGTTAGCCATTAAGAAATGAAAATTAAGAAAGATTTGATTATGTATAAAAAAGAAATTAATTTCAATAATAAAAAACATACTGTTGTTTATTAATAATACATTTAATTTCATATATCAAATAAGTTTTCAAGGTGGGTATTTAACAAATGTTAAAAATGGATGAAGTATTTATTCTTAACGTCGGATAAAGTTTTATTACTGCAATAAACACGATAAAAAAAACGCAAAATAATTATAAATATTTGTTTTTCTCTCGTGTTTTTTTCTTTTTATTTATGCGTCTTTAATTATATTATTTAAGAATAATTATAATCTAAAATATGTCTAAAATCATTCGATTAACTGTCTGTCAAAACACATTACTAAAAAAAGGCTAAAAAACAAAGAAAAAGAAATCTTAGCTATCTGACTTTTTACTGAAGATAATTATATAATAGTTAGCCATTAAGAAATGAAAATTAAGAAAGATTTGATTATGTATAAAAAAGAAATTAATTTCAATAATAAAAAACATACTGTTGTTTATTAATAATACATTTAATTTCATATATCAAATAAGTTTTCAAGGTGGGTATTTAACAAATGTTAAAAATGGATGAAGTATTTATTCTTAACGTCGGATAAAGTTTTATTACTGCAATAAACACGATAAAAAAAACGCAAAATAATTATAAATATTTGTTTTTCTCTCGTGTTTTTTTCTTTTTATTTATGCGTCTTTAATTATATTATTTAAGAATAATTATAATCTAAAATATGTCTAAAATCATTCGATTAACTGTCTGTCAAAACACATTACTAAAAAAAGGCTAAAAAACAAAGAAAAAGAAATCTTAGCTATCTGACTTTTTACTGAAGATAATTATATAATAGTTAGCCATTAAGAAATGAAAATTAAGAAAGATTTGATTATGTATAAAAAAGAAATTAATTTCAATAATAAAAAACATACTGTTGTTTATTAATAATACATTTAATTTCATATATCAAATAAGTTTTCAAGGTGGGTATTTAACAAATGTTAAAAATGGATGAAGTATTTATTCTTAACGTCGGATAAAGTTTTATTACTGCAATAAACACGATAAAAAAAACGCAAAATAATTATAAATATTTGTTTTTCTCTCGTGTTTTTTTCTTTTTATTTATGCGTCTTTAATTATATTATTTAAGAATAATTATAATCTAAAATATGTCTAAAATCATTCGATTAACTGTCTGTCAAAACACATTACTAAAAAAAGGCTAAAAAACAAAGAAAAAGAAATCTTAGCTATCTGACTTTTCACTGAAGATAATTATATAATAGTTAGCCATTAAAAAATGAAAATTAAGAAAGATTTGATTATGTATTACTTCTCCCTGAAATTATAGGGTTATGGTAATTATTTTTGTCTCCAGTTTATTTTTTTAGATATATTGCGCTGTAGCATGATTGATATGTTAATGGCAGTTACCGACTAAGTATACTTTTACTCGAAAAATAAATGATTTAAATAATCAGTAGTTTAATTTTTTTTTGCAAGTTTTGTCCGTTATAAGTACAAGAAGATTTTAGAAGTATATACACTTAAAAGTGTAAAATTTATAGTTTTGAAATTTCATAATCTATGTACATGTTATTACCGCTTGAGAGGTGGAACGATAGATTAAACCCCACATACAATTGATGACGATTTGCATCAGAAAACATGCATTATAAATATCTTTTCTAACTTTGGCTGAAAAAAAATTGCGAAGTTTTTTCTTCATTTTAATATAAAATAATCTAAATTTTCCGGGGAGAGGAAGGGGGAGTTCTGAATTGCATAAACGCAATTGCGTGATTCTTAAAGGGTTAACTACTATATAAACCCCTTCGAGAGGAGCATTTTTTACAGAACTTTTTATCTTTAATAACCGGGTTTTTAATCCAAAAATATTTATCTATATAAAAAGTCGAGATAATATTTGTCTAGAAAAAATCTTGGTAAAATTTCTCTAAATCCGTGAAAATGCTCGGATTAAATAAGGTAAAATTTGACATAAATATTTACTGGTGAGAATAACTAGGGATTTTTAGCACCTAATGAACCACGTATACCAGTTGCTCGTCCCCAGGCTGTTAAGCTGCTTGGAGCTATTTGAAATCCTTATATATTGCATTCTGTAACATCTTAAATACATTCACTGTATAATTATGAAAAAATACATTAATTTAAATAAAAAACATGCTGTTCTTATGAAATTTATTATTTGTCTATAATTAATTTAATTGTATATATGAAAAAGTGGTACTACTCTGTTATCCCGTCGACCAAAATACTATCGCCAAATTATAAGATTAAATGCCAATAATGGATGATCGTGAATGTCGCACTCAGTGACATTAAATACGACACACGTGTTTAACACAGAACGCCGGGAAATTTTACGCAACTTTTATCAAATACATTTAAAACCAGAAATTTTTTTTGAAATTATTTAGTTTATTTGATTAACTTAATTCATTGTAATTGATATAATAACCTATTTCCTGAAGATTTTTCTGGTTCGAATCGACCATTACTCCTGTGATCGGTGTCAAATTGACATCTTCCCGGCGTTCTAGTGTTAAAATGTCATTAAGTGATTTTTATTTCGACTTTTTATTGGTATTTTTATTAATATTCTACTAATTATTAGTTTTTTTATTATTTAAAATGAAAGTTACGTCAATATGTATAATTTTGCTATTAATTTGGCATTTTGTATACTTTGGCGAAATGGGTCGACGGGATAACATAGTACCAAAAAAGTTTTTTTTTTTTAATGGGTACTTAACAAACGTTAAAAATGGATGAAATATTTATTTTTAATAACGGATCAAATTTTATTGCAACAATTAACACGATAAAAGAACGCAGAATGTGTTATAAACATTAATTCTTCCCTCGGTTTTTCTCTGTTAATACGTCTTTAATTATTCTTATTTCAGAATAAATATAATCTAAAACACGTCATAACCTTCCTACCCTGAATGGGTCTAATCGTCCCATACCTATAGTTTGATTCAAACGATTCGAACCATAGCTTTTTTCATAAAGAAAGTGAAATAAAATATTCGAATAACAAAGTCAATTAAATATATTAAAATGTTTTAAATAACAATTCTGGTGTGAAAAGTTTTTAATCAAGATTGAGTAAAATTTGAACAGTATAGGAAGATTAAAACATTTTGTTAATTGTCTATCATAATACATAAAATAAAAGAAGGCTAAAAAAAGAGAAAATTAGTTGCTCTCTGATTTTATACCGAAATAACTGTGTAATTGTTAGCCATTAAGAAATGAAAAGTAAGAAATATAAAAGTATACATTAGATCTTTCTGAAAATACGTTGTTATGGTAATTAATTTTTTTTCTCGGGTTTAAAATATTTGCTTTTTTGATACCATGGTTTCTAAGCGTGATTTTTCTGTGAATGGCAGTTACTAAATAAGTGGTTTTTTGTTTTGAGATGTAAATGAGTTAAATAATTCACATTGTAATCGTTTTTGTACATTTTTGTTTGCTACGAATAAAATAAACTTTTAGAAGTAATTACGAAAAAAGCCTCAAATTTATACTTTTAAAATTTTACGATATAATTACATGTTTTCATTTATTCTGCTCGATATGGTAATTTGTAAGTTGAAAAGGCTATGATTTTTTTGTATGGGACAGTGAATAATATAATTGCTCTGGAAATTCCAAAATGCACTTTATTTACTCAGTTGTTATTTTATTATTAATACCAATATTTTGTTTTTGCTCGGGCCGTGCCGAATTTTTTTTCTATGGATCGGGTTAGGCTCCGGGATGGAAATTCCGGCCCGTGCAGACCTCTAGAGCAAAGCAACAGAGAGTCACTGGCTTATATACCCGTTACGGAAGCGAACGCACCAAATAACAAATGAGAAGAGAGCAGCATAAATAACTGGCCGGACAAGTAGAGGTATCTACTTGAGAGCAAATATTTAAACCTTGGAAAAATGACTTGCAAATGCTTATAAAATAAGGAGTACTTGATAAGTCATTGAGAAAAGAGTTAGAACTTTTAATTGTGTGGTAAGCTTCCCAAAAATTAAGATCAAAATTAGAAGGACACTTTTGAATAATGGTGGCTTATGAATGGATTAAACAATATTAGAGGAATAACCACGAACAACAGCAACAGCTTTTAGATAATTAAGTTCATCTCTGAGTAACTGAGGAGTTGAACAAATATGGGAGGCGCGGAAAACAAAATTTTAAAAAGTCGTGGCAAATTTCTGGTTAGAAGGATGAGAAAAATACTTGTGAGAAGGAAGACAGACAGCAAAAGGTTTGCGTAACACAGTAGTCTGAAAACTAACATCATTACGAATAACAAGAACATCCAGGAAATAAAGGCAATTGTTGGATTCAACTTCAAAAGTAAATTGAATGCAAGAATCAATGGAATTCATAATCAAGAGAATATGATTAATATCTGATTTCATTTCAACTGAGGCATAAATATCATGGACATAACGAACATGAAACTGAAATTTTAAGATTTTAAATAATTTAATTTGAAAATAGTGTTCGTACAAACCACATAAAATCAGAATAAAAGGTTTACCGAGAAGCAAACCGTCAGTCATACAAAAGAACATCCTATTAAAAACAAAAGTATTTTGATATAAGCAAGACCGAGGTAGAAGAATGAGCTCCTAGATTAAAAAAAAGTGAAATGAAATTTATAAAACCTTTTCTTCGGGCAATCTAAAGCACTTTTGACCGTAACATTAGTAAATAATGAAGAAATATGAAAAGAAACCATCTTGTGGACTTGTCGCTTAAAACTGTGTAGTTTCTTAAAAGAATCAACACAAATCTTAACAGTGAAACAATTGCTGTTCGACAAAGGAGAATTAATGAAACTAACTATTTGAAAAGTTTATAAGAAACAGTACTGCTACTAGAGACAATAGGTCTAAAAAATATGTCAGGTTTATGGAACTTAGGAAAAGTATAAAATCTGGCACAATGAGAGAAATCTTGAATTTAGCAGAAATAATGCGTGAAGACTTAATAGCAAATTTAATAGTATTAATTTCACTAGTGGAGGAGACTTTTGGATATTCACATAGGAATCATCATTAGTTAATTTATGGAATTTTATCCAAATATGTATGTTTGTCAAGAACAACAATCTGACCACCTTTGTCAGCCTTAGTAATGATTAAATTCGTGTCAGAATGAAAAAAAAAATCAGGCAATGTTTAAGCTTTCGGACTCCGGTGCCTCTTACACAAATTATATTCGATTATCACTACTTTTTTAAAAGAATTTCCTTGAAGTAGACAATTTCAAAAATTCTCTGATTCAATAAGGAAAATTTTATTTTCTTTTATTACTGGTGACAAAAATAAATTTTGGAAGGAAAGATGATGTCTCCGCATCGGAGACAGCGGAGTGCCATGGGTTAACAGAGCTATTAAGGTTGGACTTGTAAACATTAGAATTGAAATCGACAGTATTGGCAATGAGATGCTTATTAGCAGAGTTGCCTAGTCTCCGGATTTTTGCATTTTAATACAGAATATGTTGTTTTATTTAACTAGAACATTCTGTGGATTTAAGGAGAATGTTTTTCTAAAATAATGCTGGTGTTCAAAAAGGAAGAGATTTGGCTTTTCTGCTAATAGACTATTTTAACCCTTTACGGCGAGGACAAATTCTGTTCGTAAAATGAGAAATTGTTGACTGACACCGTAATTTACAAAAGACTTTTTTAGAAGTTAAGAACTCCCTGACTTAAACTGTCATAGTAAAAGTAAAATTTTACTAAAATATTATTGGTGCCGTATGTAAGTTTGGAATTAAAATTACGTGTGCCCGGAAGTGGACACACTGCGCCGGAAAGGGTTAAAAGAAGAAAAAGATTTCTTTTAAGTCTCTTTCAATAGGAGCAATCAGATGTGGTAAAGTAGGAATGTCAGATATAGAGAAGTTTTTTAATTTTAAAGCATTAAGCTTGTCGCTCCTTAAAAAGACACAAGATTGACAATTGCATTTTAATGAACGATAGTAAAATGCCTGGAGTTGTTAACGACAGCGTACTTTATTAGAACGCAACAAAGAATAAAATAAGTTTTGAGGACTTTATTGTATGACTTTCTCTCTATAGATTTAAAATCAGTAGATGAATTAGTAAGCATGAAATGTAATTAACCTTCAAACCCTGAATGGGTCTAATCGACCCACAACTATAATTTGTTTTATACGATTCGAACCAGAACTTTTTTATAAAGAAAGTTAAATAACAGATTTAGACAAATAAGTCAATTAAATATATTAAAATATTTTAAACAACAATTCTGGTGTGAAATGTTTTTGTCAAGATTGAGTAAAATTTGAACAGGGTAGGAAGGTTAATACAACTCGAACTCTATAGGTGTAATTTTATGGCTAGTTTCTTGAAACAAAGATTTTGAAAGTGCTAATTTAGAATGAAATAAGACATTATTTGCACAACTTTTTCAAAACAAAAATATTTCACACATTTTTTAATAACAAGAGAAATATACTAATTTGCAACAGAAATATACTAAAAAGTGTCTTTAAAAAACATTGATGCGAACGGATTATAAAAATGTCGCTTGTGACAGCCCCGATTTTATGTCTATTTAATAATAATAAATTATACATTCGAGTTAAAAAATATAACATATATGTATTATGATTTTCATATGGGAGGGGGGTTCACTAAAATATATTTATCTGAGACCCAATTGTTAAATAAGCATAGATTATGAAACACTTACCAACACTTCGCGAAATCTTTAACAAAACTTTGTTGTTTAAGGAAATAAGATACTACTGTCCATAGCCAAATATGTATTCCAATACTTTTGAACAGCCCTGTATTTGATCCGTCGGTTGATATATATTTATTACACGCCAGTATTTTGTTAAAATTTAGTTCAAACAAACACACTCTTAAGAGTACTTAGTAAATCACATTTCCAGAAATTATCATTTATGGATGACAATGTAGCTAATTCTTTGCGTGTATATCATTTTCTCTATTTTCTACAAACACTTTTTAGTAACCGGTAAGCAGCTCAACGTAAAAATGAATTACTTACTTAAAAACCACCTTTAAATTCATCACTATCATATTCAGTAACCTTCATGAGCTCTTTTGTGCAACCATGTATAACTTTTATATACACCATATAATTTGCAGAACATCTAGTAAAACTTAAAAGCACATACCATAATTGAAAATGCATTTCAACCATTCATCAGCTATCATCGATAATATATAGTACTCCGGATAAAAATATAAGATTTGAAATACTTTGTGTGTCCCTGAAAATGCTATGCGCTTCTTATTATGCGTTAAATATTAAGTCTCACTGGCGTATATCAATTTTCAGATACTTGAAATCGTTTAACAGTATTACAATAAGACGCAAACAATTCCTCCCCCTTTATTATTGTGTAATGAAATTCTTTTGAGTGGCCCAGTAAATGAATAATAACTATTATTTTGACTGCATAATTTACAGAATGCATATTTTAGTCACTTTGTGAATCCATGTAAATTTGAATAAATTTGACAGGGTGTAACACCTTTGAAATTCATTTTAAACGATTTTTCCCATTGGCCGTAATGTATGGGAACACTTTTGACTATCCCTGTAAATAAACTAATCATAACAGAAACTTCATTTTTAATAGGGTTCGTGCTAAAGTAAACATCAATGACATATAAAAATTTCATATCAATCCGAGAATATTTACGGGTGTTAGAGCGTGGCAATTCGGCCTGACGGATAGACAAACCGAATGCATAAACACTTTTCAACTTTGTTGGAAAGTGTTAAAAAAGTACCAATAGGTTTTATTTGAAGCAAAAAATCGTATGGATTACTTGATAATTTTTTCAAACACATGCATTTTTGTAATAATAGAATTTCAAAATTGACTATTTGAAAAGGGATTACATCATAATTAAATATTCTTCTTTGAAACATTAAAAAGTATGAAAAAATAAATCATGGTGCAACAGATGCTACTAAATCATAAACAGGTGTCGAACTGTGTCCCGCCGTATTTTATTATAATTTTAGTATTCACTGCCTTATCTCAACTTTGTATCTCTGCGATTAACCCTTCCGGCACAGAAAAATTCTGTTCGCAATATGATGAAATGATAAACCGATATCGTAAATTACAAACAACCTTTTTTTGAAATGAAAAAACTCATTACTTTAAATTTTTATTGTAAAAGTAATATTTTGCTAAAATAGATTTGCTGATATTTGCAAATTTGACATTAATGTTAGCTGGTCTCGACTTTGAACCACCACGCCGAAAAGGGTTAAAAAAGTCGATAATGTGACAAAAAGATAAACACGACAGTCGGACTTTAAGAACTGTTTTCTGCACTAAGCATTTAAAATTAGTGCCTCAATTTAATTTTGCTGCAGCTTTTATCCAAAATCACTGCATCACTAGAGTCGCCTTTCTTTCCTGGATGTCTCACAAAATAAACTGTCCCAAAGCATAACGTCATATATATTTCTGAATAAGTTTTCTGGTACGTGAATATATATAATATTGTTTATGATTTAGTACCATGTGTAGTACAATGATTTATTTTTTCATACTTTTTCATGTTTCAAATATCATTTAATTATGATATAATCTCTTGATATAATCTCTTTTCAAATAGTCAATTTTGATTTCCTATTATTACAAAAGTATATGTGTTCGAATAAGTATCCATAAATTTGTACAAATTTTTGTTTCAAATACAACTTATTGGTATTTTTTTAACTATTCGGTCCCAAATAAATAAGTTTTAGTGAACCCTCCCTCCCTTATGAAAATCATAAGTTCTGTGTTAGATGTAAAACTGTCTCTGCAAAACTGCCTTATTCGGCAGGATATTTCTGGAAATATGAGACATTACTTGTAATATTATCTTATTATTAAGCATAGCAATGTTAAATATAATTTCAGTCCATCCACGTCAACATAATGCATTTTGTTTTTTGAAAGTATTCTGCGCATTTTCCCAAATATTATACATAAAATGAAGAAGTATAGCGAATAAAATTGGGTTCTGAATTAAAATTGGAATGACTATCAGACGTTTAAGTTTTCTGAGATATTAAAAGTGCTGAATGTTACAAAAATTGACAATGCATATATTTAGCTTTATGAAAAATAGAATTTTATATTTTAATGTCTGTTATACACAGGCCCGTGCAAATAGGAGAGAGAAGTAAGCATTTACTACGGGCGCAAATTGATTTGATGCCTTTTTGTATGCAATGCGGCAAATTTTCATTTTTCAACTCTTTTTTGTTCTTCTTATATAAAAAATACGTATATAAATTTATATATATGCATCGGGAATTGTTACTCATATGAAAGTGTGTGTATTTTTTGTTTCAAAATCTTTGCATCATACTACACCCCACAATATTTTTTAATGGATGGCTTCTTTTTTACCTCTTGTTTATTGAGATGTTTGTCTCAGTCTGTTTTGTTAATTTTCTCTTTTCTGAGTCTGGAGTTTTCTTTTTGTGTATGTGAGAAAACCAAATGTTTGAAAAGTAGCTTATAGAAAATAGTTGGTATTCAAAAAGGTTGAAAAGTCCAGTTAGCAAAATCAAACTACAGTAAAACCTCTATAACGTGTACTCCCGATTAGCAGACGCATCCATTTAACGGACATTTTTTGCACTCTCCACTCCGAAAACCTAAATTTTCGTATGTTTAACCTCTGAATAACGGACGCGGAACAGAATTTTAGTGATAATGAAAAATTACTTTTTACCGAGAAATAAAAGAGGAAAAAAGCAAAAAGCCTTTAAACTCATCAGGGTATTGTGTCACAAACTGTTTGATCACAAAGAAATGTAGGGATGAAATGGGCGAAATCTCTCCTCCCACGTTGTTGAAGTGAGTGGTCAGGGTTATCCCCTCCCCCTGAAGCATTGAATTGTCCCCCTGATGATTTGAGAGTTTATGCTTTTAATTGTCAAAAAGTGCAATTCCCTCCCTGGAACTCTATAAAGTCCCACAGAAATCTCTCCCGGAGAAAAATGCCTAAATTCAACTCTGATTTCGAGAAAGAAAACGGTCTTCCTTGAAAGATTTGGGATTTTCGGCTGATTAATGTCTAGGAGTATAAATTGTTTGATCCGCTGTTATTTTATTTTAATTTTATTGCTTAAAACAATAATTTTAATTTCCGATTAATCATATAATATGTTTTAAGTCATATAACTTCCAATTAATGAAGCATTAAACATTTCTTAGTAATTATTGAATCTCTGAGGTTTTCCCAATAACGGACACCTCCGAATAGCGGACAGTTTCCATGCTCCCGACATGTCCATTATTTGGAGGATTTACTGTATAAATTTCTGTTATTTTCAGTGGCGTAGAAAGAATGGGGTGGGGGATGGGTTCTAAACGCTATTGATACCACTTTTTTTGTAAAGTTCTGCTTCTTATCTAATTGGTGAATTTTCTGACATTAATCAATGAAAAAACTTTACAATATTACTAGTACCCAGGGCATATGGACTCCCTCCCGAACCACGCTACTGTTTTTTTTTTTTTTTTTTTTTTTTTTTTTTTTTTTTAATTGATGTTAAAATATTTTGAAATAAAAAATAGCGAATTATATATTCAAGATAATTTATTTTTGTATCTGCATTTTGCCATTTGTGTGATATCCATTAGAAAGACAATACAGAGGGAAAGGGGGAAATTGAATTTTCACCGAGGCGCACTTTTCTTTTCGCATAGTCTTAGTTAAGCAGAGTTATATTACTTAAAAAAATATGTAACTAATATATAGATCAGCGATGCACAACCTTTTTACCAGAAAATCGTTTACCACCAACAGAGCCTGATTATCAACGGGGCACTCTCCCACCAGAAAAAATAAATAGAAATTTTTTCCTTATTCATGATAGTAATTTTGACTGAAAAAGGCGTTTAAACAAGGCGAAAATTTCTATGTAATTTTACTGGGGAGAGAGTGCCCCGTTAGTAATCAGGCTCTGACCACCAGAATATTCGAAAAGCGGAGTTTCTTTTCTTTAATCTCAACGTTTCTGTCATTAATATAAGGAAAATTATTCTGCATAAAAATAGTGGTATCATTTTGGCCCGCGGGCCAGAGGTTGTGCACCCCTGATTATAGATAGATAGATAGATAGATATAGATATATTTACTTTATAAAGATCAGGGTTCGTAAGCCTCCTGGAATTTTCAAACGAAGAAATTTCTCGGTATTAGCATTTTGTTATGGAAAATTTTTGTTTAAAAAAGGCGACATTTTCCAGATTTAACCTAGATTTATTTTTCGATTAAAAAATACTGATATCACACCTGAAAAATTCCCTTAAACATGCAAATCATGAATAATACATGCCAAATATATTTTGCGGTGAATACCGATGTAGACAGTTGTGAATGTCTAGTCTGAAAAATCAAAATGACCCTTGAGAAATTAAATTTGGAGATATGAATAGGTTAATTTCTCGAAAGAGAGGATATTGCCGATGATTTACAAAAATCTCCACTCTTACACAAATGATAGGTTAACGCCATACTAGTTCTTATTTTTTCTGTAAATATATACAAGGATTAAATTAACTGATACTTTCGATTACGAATTTGCTAGAGATACTTTGATTTACGCTTTGATGGATAAACGTCGAGTGTTACTCCAGAACATCTTTCCTTGTAACAATAGTTTCTGACAAATAAATTTTATTTTAATCTAACAACGTGGTGCCAGTCGAATACAATATGTATAAGAGACGTTGAGCCTGTCTAGAAAGGATTAAAATAACATCCCTAGTTGGGTAACTCTGATAAACAAATCTCACACGGCACAAGAAATTCGAATTCAGCGCATTTTGTTCTACTAAGTACAACTTGATGTATTATGAGTTTCTTGATTCATAAAGTACCAGTGAAAATTCTATTTTTTTTCATGCACCAGTAAGAGGAGAATTACTATAAGATGAAATGGGAAGCAGTAGGTGAAAATGTATTATTTTTTTTTATTACAGATTACCTCCTTCGCGAAGGGAGCTTTTTACGAAATTTTTAATGTTTGGTCACCTGTTTTTAAAAACAGAAACTTGTGTCTTATTAAATCTAGAAAATGCTCCGAATAAATAAAACAGATTTAACAGTAAATTTTTCTGGTGGTTTTAAACAAGGATTTTTAAGACTTTTTGCGGCACATGTAGGTTCCCAAGGGGTTATACTATAACAAGTTACGTACGCTTCAAGGATTTTAAAATACTTTCCACCAGAATTATTTTAAAGTGATATTATTTTTGCTTATTGAATAGAAATAATTTTATCAGATGTAGCGATCAGTGTAGTGATGGGCGATTTTGATTTTTGAAATCGATTTAACCGATACTTTAAAATTTTTAATCAATTTCTCTGAAGGTAATATAATTTTCATTTTCTTTCAAAAATCGAAGATAAAATAGTCGAATGTGCCAATTCTAAAATTTCTCTGCATTAGTTTCTAAGAAAGAAGAATTAAAGAAACCTCAGAACTCCCCCCCCCCCCCCTGCAAACCCCGTTTTTTGTTGAGTGATGTACACAAAAAATTGATCAAGATGAATTTTTATCAGGTACCAGCTAAATCTGAATTTTGATGAAAATCCATGAAAGCGCGAGAAACAGCTATTGCGAAATCATGAAAAAAACCAGCATATCAGCGCCACCTGTAGGGCAATTTACACCAAGAACTAAACAACACTAATCTATGTCAGGGATTTACTGAATCTGAATTTTGATGAAAATTCGTTCTTGAGATAGCGCTATTGCGTTAATCATGAATAATGCAGTATAGCAGCGCCATCTTTTAAGCGATTTCCACCAAAAGGTCAATTAGCATCAAATAATATCAAGGACTAATTGAATCTAAATTTTTTATGAAAGTCCGTGCATTAGTTCTTGAGATAGAGCTAAAATGGAAACAGAGGCGTGCGGAAAACAGAACTGCGCCCGTTTCAAAGTTCCAATTTAGCCCCCCCCCTATTAAATTTTTCTTGTGATAGGCCAGAAGTGATGTTGGTAATAAAAATTTGGCGTCCCCTAAATTTCCGCCCTCGTGACGACCGCCTCCTTTCGCCCCCTCCCACTTTCACATGGCGCTGAGTGGAAATTGTGAAAAATTCAGCATAGCAGCGCCGTCTGAAAAGCGATGTACATCAAAATGTAAAAAACATCAATTCATGTCAAGGACTAACTGAATCTGAAATTTGATGAAAATCCGTGCATTCGTTATTCAGGTATAGCTGTTGCGCAAATCGCAAAAAATGCAGCATAACAGCGCCACTTGTTAGGCTATATGCACCAAAAATTGATTAGATTCAGTTTATATCAAGGTCAAGCTAAATTTAAAGTTTTGTGGAATTCCGTACATTTATTCTTGAGAAAGAGCGGTCAGAAATTTTTGTCACATACAGACTCACAGAGTGACAGACAGACACACAGACAGATATTTCCTAAATACCATGAAATCGTGTTAAAGACCTTCTAAAATATATATATCCATCGAAAACGGGAAGTCGAAATTTTTCACGAATCTAACAGTCTCTTCTTGTAAAGTTGCAAAAGAAAGTAAAAATGTAAAATCGATTCTGCCCGTAAGATCGGCATAGCATAGCAATGGCAAATCGATCTTTAGATTCGATGTCGATTTTTAGATTCGATTTCGATCTTTAGATTCGATTTCGATCTTTGGAATCGATTTCATTTTGATTCACTAAAATTGAAAGCGCGGTTTTAATGGTAGTATTGATGTAAAATTACGTATAAGAATGGATTTTTTTTTCTAGTCTAAATCAGTGTTGAATGCAGGTATTTTTCTGCGACTCCGGAGGAAGGCATCATGTTTTACAGCTCTGTAAAAGAGGGGGAATCGTAATTTGTGCATTAAAAAGCATAAAGTCTCATAATTTCTGGGGAGGGGGGGGGCAACCCATTAATTCGACAATAGGTTAAATCGTTATATTTTTGTTTAGAAGTCCAGTTATTTGAATTATTAATTTATTATGATTTATTTTTCACGCTCGTCTCTTCTAATCCCTCCCCCTCCCCCTTCGGCGTCAGTTTTAACTTATAGGGCCGTTCGAAATATGTATACAGTTTTAAAAATGTCCAATTCTCGTTCTATTTTATTTTAGATCCACATTTTCAATCCTTGACAAAAGATAAATAAGGGATCGCCCTTCCGCCCGTTTGGGGTTTATCTGCGCCCCCCCCGGGGGGGCATATTTTTTTGTTTCTTCAAAAGAAACAAAAAAAATGTTGAGGGGGCTTGCTCCCTCCTCCAACATACACCTTAAAATTTCGCTCATTTAATTCTCTACCATTTTTAACTTAAATGTTAGAGTACATGGCACCCCCAGAGCTGTGGACCCTCCCCCCCTGTCGATCGCTCACCTAATTTTACTTATTTCTTCACTTCATTTCAATCTTTAAAAGTCTATAACTTTGCTTCTATATGAGTTACAGTGGAAAGAAAAATTCTAGTAAAGATAACTTTTTCTCGCCGTTATTTTTGGGACCCTTTTTTTTGGGGGGGGGGCAGAGGGGTTTTTTCACATTTCTTGGTACAATATGTCTATTGTAAGCTTATGCTTTATACATTACAAATCTAGCATGAGAAATTTTCTCCTATTATTTTAAGTCACGTTACGGACACACAATGGGTTAAAATTTTAATTTTTCAAACTTCTTCGAAAAAAAAAAAAAAACATTGGTACATATCAGCGAAACTGGGGTTCGAACCCACAATCTTTTGATTGCACCCGTAATCCCTAAGCTTATTGGCCGCTGAGTGCTCAGCAGCGCTATTATTTCTTTAGATCGTCATCTTTAAATTCGTAATATCTTTTGAATGGAATGTCCGATTTGATTAACTCAAAAAGTAGTCAACAGATATTGTAACAGTCACGAATACAAAATGATTTATTTGGATAAGGATTAAGGTATGGATAGTATGGTCTAATTTTGGTTGGTGTATTTATTGCGTTTTTAAATGTAAGAATGTAGTTATAGTGAGTTAACTACAATAGCTGGACATATGGTATCGCGCGGTTTTTTTTTTAGATATCGATATGTTCTTTAATATTATGGAACCTTTTTTATTCGTTTAAAAGTATTTCCTGACGATTTAAAATTATATATCCTAACGATTAAAAAAATACACAAGTAATTGTTCAAGCTTTCATTTCTGTCGGCACTCTCGGAGTGCCACTATTTTTTTTTTTCGTTTTTTTGTTCACCCGTCTTAACCCTCCCCCCTTCCACCTTCCTCACCAATCTTAACTTGCAGGATCGTTCAAATTATGACTGCGATTTTAAAAAAGTCTAATACTCGTTCTATTTTGTTATAAATCCACATTTTGAAACCTCAACAAAAAATACATTTTGACCGGGGTCGCCCTTCTGTCCGTTTGGGATTTTTCTTGCCCCCCTGCGTGGGGACATATTTTTTGTTTCTTCCACACCATCTCGTGTAACATATCGTTATAAAGCTTTTATCTTCTGTTTTTTCTGTTACTACCCCTCTCTCCACTTAGTTGGATACTCTTGGCCCTTTTTATAGTTTCAAAGAGTGCAAGTTCCCCGCGTGCTACCCCATGAATTCAACACTAAGTTAAACACTATGTTTTTTGTTTAGAAGCCCAGTTATTTGGGTTATTAGTTTATTATGTTTTTTCTTTTTTCAATTTCGTCCGATCTAATCCCTCCCCCCCCCTTTCCTCGCCATTCTTAACTAAATGGACCGTTCAAATTATGCATGCAATGTTTAAAATGTCCAATTCTCGTTCGATTTTATTGTAAATCCTCATTTTGAAACTTTGACAAAAGATACATTTGGGCCATGGTCGCCTTTCTGTCAAGAGTGGGGTTTACCTGGCCCCCTGGGTATGGGGCATAATTTTTGTTCTTCCAAACTATCTCGTGTAACATTTGGTTGGCATTAAGAAAAAACTTTTTTTTTTGTCTATACTCCTTGTTCCCCATCCTAGTTACACGCTCTTGGCACTCTTTATCCTCGGTTTAATGCAAGTTACTCAGTGTTGTTATTAGTTGAGTTATGTGTCTCAAATTTGTCAAAGTTTTTGTGTAAGTGACAACTATGAGTGATAATCATTTTAAAACTTAAAATTCTTATTATCCGACTCTATAATCTGCAATATCCTATTTCTATGCATCCCTAAATGGGGATGGGGGGTGGGAGGCGGTAATTACGGTCCTGCTGATTGTCTAAGTTTTGGAATTACTAATTTGGAGCTTCTCTGTGTGAATCTGAATACCGAAATATCGATTCTAGAACTGAGAAATTGATTCTTATTATGATCGATGTTGTTTTATACGATGTCGATTTTAATCGATTCTCAAAATTTCCAGAATCGCCCATCACTAGATCAGTGCTTTACGAAATTTTTTACATAAAAACTCCTGGAATTCCCTAGATATCTCTTATGCCTACGAATCCTATGTAAAGATTAGAAGAATGTATTGCATCATGCAGATTTGCGACTGTTTCTTATTGGATTTTCTTTGTAATGGAATATCCTATGGAATGATTATTTTTTGAAAACTTATGTATGTTGGTCTTTTAGGTTGTATGTAACAAAAATTGTGCACACTGTCTCAGTGTTGTCAGTGTACTACTTAAAAAAAAAAAAATTAAGATTTCTTGATTGGCACCACTTTTCTGAAATGGTAAAATTGCTCTTGTTTTATTCTTAATTAATAAGTGATTAAATAAAAAAAATTTTACTTTAAAAAAACTGGTGCCAATCAAGAAATCTGAATTTCAAAAAAAAGGAGCCAACTGACAACACTGCAATGTCTCAAAAAGTAATGCACTAAATTTGATCTGACATCAGATTCTATTTTTAATTCATATGAATTAGTTGTGATTAGGTTTGGATGTATATCGCGATACAGATTGGGATTCTAAGCAGCTGTACAGATTACTATGTTATGCTATACAACAGCTTTTATTAGAATTCCTCAAATTATACTTAAAGAGCATTTGAACAGAATTTAATAAATCTTCTTGACCTGTTTTATCTTGACAAAAGCTAGTGCCGATTAGGGATTCACTTTAAGGTGTTGCCGGTTGGTGCTGTTATTCAATGTTTTATTTAGTAAATAATAATAATAATAATAATAATAATAAAACGAGATATCTCTATTAATTTTTTCTATTGGTTAACCAGCATAAAAAACCCACTAAAATGTGCAAAAAATAAGTTTAATGTGTATTTCTGGCATTAGAAAATGATGGTTTGCAGTGAAAATTAATGAGCGCAGTCAAAGGTTTTTCTTTATTGCCCTAAAATTAGTTTTTTGAATAAAGCGAGTTTTGAATTAAGTACTAATGTATGTATATATATACAGTGGCGGTCAAAAGTTTCAGGCCAGTTAGTTTCTTTAATTTAATTACCAGAAGGTTTCAGCGAAGAAGAAGCACAGTTGTTTCAAAAGTTAGGAATTTGTGGATGTCCTCTGACCACGTGATCATTTTGATAGGATACCGAAGACACTTCATGGAAAGGGGCAGAATTCGAAATTCGTTTGTGCAAAAGTTTCCGGCCACTCATCATTCCTTCGTTTTTTTCTATCGGTAAAGTGTTTTTCCGTCGTGTTTGTGAACGAATCAAAGTGAATAGTATAGTTTAAACACGAAAACGAAAAAATTAACAATTATTGTTCGTAAATGAGTAATCAGGTTGATGCTAAAGGGCCAATTTTCTTGAGATATTGCGGCAAAGTTATCGATCGGTTAAACAGACTGTAAACAGTATTTAAAAAATATTTAAAGACGGCGATGTCCTTCAGGACTTTCTGACGTTCGGAAGATCCCGTAAACTGACAATTTTTGTGAAGGGAATTATCAGGGGAAAAACCAGTGGATGTCTTGCATAAAAATGCAGTTACAATATACCGCGATTTACGGAATGAAAATATTTTTGAAACACGTCCATCTACCGTATCAAGATACAGACGTGATGCATAACTTTATGAAAAAATACCAATGTACCCGACTGGCGTTTTTCAAGGAACTCAAAGTCTGGTCAAGTGAAAACTGGAAAAAAGTTCTATTTTTTCATCAGTCGAATTTCAAACTTTTTTGGGATTAATGGCAACCACTACTTCCGATGACCTAACTACAAAAGATATGATTCGACATATGTTTTCTCACAATGAGGCGTAGCCGAAGACACGTTATAATGTGGGGAGTAAATTATTCAAAAAGGTGTTACTCCGCTATTTGAAATCCTCGGCAAGATGAATGATGCAATGTATAAGGATATCTTGCAAGAGTTTTTGCTGCCTTATCCGAGGAAAAATTTTTGTCACAACTATTTTTTTTAACATGATAACGGCATAAATAATGTATGCAAGCCTCAACAAACAATGGTTTTCGCACAAAAAATTTCGTTTTTGATATGGCCAGCCCAAGCGCTCAACATGAATCCAATAGAAGTCTTAGGAAAGAAGTCTGCGGAACTATAAATATCCAACTAAGCCGAAATTTTTCCGAAAATTGCAAGAAATTATGATAAAATGTACCATAGACGATCTTTAACCGTTGATTGTATTAATGTCAAGTTGCTGCACCATAGTATTTATTACTAAAGGTAATAAAATACTAATATGGCAAAATACTAATTATAAATGTTGTTGACCATTGTAATTTTCTATTACAATACCACTTTTTTCCAAACTTGCGAAGGTGGCCGGAAATTTTTGAGAACATGCGTTTTCCTTTGTACTCAATTTTGTCAACTAAATTTATTGATATTTACATGTTCTTCTATAAGTAAGTTCCTAATTATTAAGTCAATAAAATGTATAAGTATCACTTTGAGATTTCTTTTCATATGGGCATATTTACAAATTAAATGAAAAATTTTTGCTGACCGGAAACTTTTGATTGCCACTGTATATGTGTGTGCGAAAACGTTAAATGACTAAAGTAGTAACATGTACTTTATATAACTGATTTCAAAACTATGAATGAATCTTGCCTCCGACTTCGTTGTTACCAAGCTCTACAAACTGTCTGACTTTTTTCAACATGGCCAAAAGTCTTAAAATTGAGTAATATTGTGCATTTTCCGAAATACGCACAAATGTGTCACGTAAGTAGCAATGTTTGTTATCCGAGAGTGACAGTAGATTTGTAGATCGGACAATTATATTTTAAAAAGAAAGACGTACATAGCGTTGATTACAGCAGAGGATGTGACAGTAAGACTTTTTTTTTAGCCTGCATTATTCAAATGATACATCGGAATTAAATAAAAAACAGCCAATCACGACCACTTGACTGTACAGGGGAGCGGTAGTAGCCTATGGATTTCAAATCAAATAAGATACCTAATCAGAAATTCGAAGTAAAAGATAACTTTGGGGTTATCTTCGGCATTGATCTTTGAATTAAGGAAATTTCCAAATTCCCAAAAGGCAGATTCTTTAAAAGTATAAATGCTGT
Source organism: Maratus speculifer (assembly GCA_964019185.1). Lineage (NCBI taxonomy): Eukaryota > Metazoa > Arthropoda > Arachnida > Araneae > Salticidae > Maratus > Maratus speculifer. Next base: position 208,714,374 of record OZ025300.1, on the reverse strand, counting down.
ACATGGAGATACTAGTATGCCGTATAGTCGAATTTCTGGTGCCAGAATGGCATTCCGGAATAAAAATTTAAGTAGGATATATTGTATCTCACCACCTCTCAAAGGATTACCCTCTTCGTGACAGGAACCTTTTACAAATGTTTAATGTTTTGTCACGGGTTTTTAAAAACAGAAATTTGTGCCTTATTAAATCAAGAAAATGCTCCTATTAAAAAAGGCAAATTTTACAGTAAAATCTGATTGGTTAGGATAAACATGGATTCTTAAGCCTTATTGCGGCACGTATACGTGCCGCTCATCCCCAAAGAGTTAAGAGTTTTTGTATTTTGATCCACATATTATGAAAACAAAAATCTGTATATGGCAGTTACAGTACTTTACAACAATCTGTCTACAAGCGCATTACTCTAAAGCCCTAATCAGGTACGAAAAATGCCAAACTCGGTTAACTCTTTCACTTCCATGGCAGAATACTTTCTAGAAATTTTGTAGTTCAGAGAATTTGAATTTACATCAGGAAATTTCAGTGAGAATTTTCGGTTTATTTAAATAATTGAATGTGCGTTATTAAATAAAATAAGTATTTCTATTTTATTTTTCTGGTATTAATTTGGAATATCCGAATTAAATATAGAAAAAATATATGGAATGTCATGATGCCATTTGGACTCACTGAGTGTGAAAGGGTTAAATCTCTTTAGAGTAGTAATCTGCAGCATAGCTGCCAACTTTTAAGCATTTTTCCTACCACAAAAATTTTATAATAAATACTGTCTTATTTAATCGTCGAAATCTTATGAATAAATGGAAAATCTCTGTACAATTTTAGTGGTAGCAAAAATGCGTAAAATTTGGAAGCTATGTCTACAGACACATTTTACAGGAATAATTCTAAAAAATAGAGGAAAAAAAAACCCTTTTATTTTTAAACCAAAGAAAGAAAATCCCACATTAATATTACAAAAATTTCAGCTATGTGTGTACATATTTAATTTAGCTTTCTTACCCTATAAATGTTAAAAAATTTATGGTAAACATTATACTGCCATAGATATGTCCATTTTATTAATTTTGTATTCCCTTTATAAGTACATTAGATAAATAGAAAAGACTTAAAGTAGTTTATGAATAATACATTATTCAAATGTCCCGTAAAATCAGCCAGCGCTTAGTTTAAGATAGGTTATATTTCAAGTTTTGTAACGTCTATTAGTAAAGCTGGATTCAATATATTTAATTAATGTAATGATTTTTAAAAAGATGTAATTAACTGAAAAAAACTTTTTTTTAATCCTATCTTGATGTTAAAGCACTCCTTTTAACGTAATGACAGAATACATTTAGAAATCTGCAAATTCTGTTACTTCAGTTCCATTCTATAATTAATAAATTTCAATAGCTTTAAAAGGAGTAATAAATAGATTTTTCAGTGACTTTTAACATAAACATAAAAAATTATTAATTTGTAAATATTAAACTGCCAAAATATAAATGAAATTATCTAGATTAAATTACTTCAGCTTGTAAGCTTTAATAGCATCAAAGCAATTTAAATTAGACAACATAATTCGAAGCGTTAATTTTAACATAAAAAATGGAAATTATGTAAATAATATCCCTATGCTAACGTATGATAATTAACAAAATCAATTAACTCTGAAATGAATGATATATACAGCTTTTTAACATTTTCTAAAATTGATTGGATTCACTAAGGATTTTGTAAATGCACTATTCATAAATAAATCAGTGTAATGTTTAGAAGAATTATTAACAGTATTCACGATTTCAATGTTATAATTTTAAATGTTTAAAATTTAAAAACCAACCAGTTCAATAGTTTTTTGTTTCAAAAAATAAATTTAACAGATAGATTAAATATACATTGAAACGTCCATTTATCAAAGCCTCATTATTGTACTTAAACGCTTCAATATAAAGAACATTTGCTAAAAAGAAATAAACACAAATTCATGAAATCTGTACGATAAAATACATATGCATAAAGTGAAAAATACACATAAAACAAAAATTTTTGAAAAATGGATTTTAATTCGGGTAGTAACTTTTTTAATACAGTATAGACATAAGAAACATTAAGTTAGAATAGTGTCTAAATAATCAAAAAAGAGAAATAAACGAAAACTGAATCATCGCGCATTTTTTTTTCTTTTATTACTTTTGTATTACAAATCCTAAACTTAAAAAAAAAACTGCAATATAACTTTGTACAAGTTTCTCAACCCTTTAACGATCATAGCATTTTCATTGCTAAGATGTCGAAATAAATGACTGACACCGGTAATTAAGAACAAATATATTTCTAAATAAGATAACGTGATTTTTCACATACAAAATAAAAGGGATATTTTTAGATAAAAATACCGGTGTCAGTGTTGCGTATCGGAATTAAAATTTTGTGGTTTCGTGGCGAAACCAGTGAAGGTTAAAGGGTTAAACCTCTCACTGTTTCGAACGTAATATTCCATTTACTAAGCTCCAACTTTCATCAATATAAATTATATTTAAGGTAATATACCTGTATAGATTTAATGAATATCCAATACATTTTAGAATGATTGATACCCTCAAGAATTACACTCATATTTGTAAATAAGTTTTTTTTAATAATACTTAAACTAAAATGCTGAGAAGATAACATTACAATTTTACCCATTTGCAAGAAGCTGGGAGGGTTATATATAAAAAATATACTCTTCATAAAAATGTTAATACTTTTGTAAGTATCTGAACAAAACATGAGTAATACTTTAGCGAAATTGGAATTTCATTCTTATTGTACCTGAAACTTTAAGATACAAATGATTAAATTAATAATCATATTCATTTTCATACAAACCATTGATAAAGTCAGAAATTGATGGCAACTCCCACCTTTACATTTGAATATTGCACATGCACGGCAGTGAAATAAATTTGTTGTATGTGGACTATAGCTGCCAACTTTTACGCATTATTCCTACCAGAAAAATTTTACAGTAAAAATTGTCATTTTTCATCGTCAAAATCTTATGATTAAGCATTCGAAAAATCTCTGTACAATTTTAGTGGTAGCAAAAATGTGTAAAAGTTGACAGAACGGAATAAAGTTTGTCTTATATGAAGATTTATTTACTTGTTAATGGCAATCAAAATCAATGTTCAGCGCAAAATTTCCTTGTAGAAAATTTGGTTAAATCAAGATTTCATTAAGTTAAAGTTTCACTGTATTCGTTTTGGATGTAGAATATCAGTAATTAATTTCCTAAAATCTTTGAGTGCTGAATGCGCTTTTAATCAATATTTTGCATTTTATTGCGGGAGTAATTAGGATATTTTTTTCAATAAAATCTCATATGAGGTGCACATGTCAAAGAGAGTAAAAAGAAGAAGAAAAATTGGAAATAAATGGTTTAGTTTGGTTTTGTTTTATTTTTGTCGTCCGATTATCTACACTAATGGGATATAGGACCAGGGAGGAGTGCCCTTCGTGGGGGTCTTTCTAAGGGAACCTAACCCGTATTTACGCAAGGTTCGAAGAAAACCACGAAAACTCCGAACGGTTAGGCCGACAGCCGCGATTGGGTTCGAACCCAGCACCTGCCGTCTACAAGTAGAGAGGTCTGAACCTCTCGGCCACTGGTGGGGCCTGGAAATAAATGTACTTTAAATTCGGATCCATATATAATTTGTGATAGTTTATTCTCAAGTAGGTGCTCGGTAATTAAAACATTCCATAGAATAACTTGATTAACCTCTTGAAGGGCAAGCTATAATGTCTGTGTAATTATTATGTACAGTAAAACCTCCATAACGGGCACTCCCAAATAGCGGACACCTCTATTTAACGGATAGTTTTGAAATCCTCACTCCCAAAACTTATATTTTTGTATATTTAACCTCTGAATAACGGACATTCCAAATAGCGGACAGTAGTTTTGGCAAAAAAGAATGAAATTTTTTTTTTAATAAGTAAAAAAAAATAAATTTTTTTCAAATTTATTAGGGCAATGTGTCACAAATTTTGTGATCATGGGGATGGGCGTGATGATAAGTAAATATGGGGATGGGCGTGAAAAAAATCCCGTCTCCCCCTACATTTATTTGTGATCACCCCCCCCCCTCTCGGACTTTTTTGAGATTGCATGCTCTTAAGAAGCAAAAAAATACAATAAAAAGTTATACATTTTTTTATATATATATATAAAGATGATTCAAAAGGATTAACATTACTGACAGAATTAAAATTTCACATGTTAATTTCACATAAATTAAATTAACATGTAATCGCAAATAAATGCACACTTTTGTAGCATTTCTTTTTTCTAAGAATGTAATTAACAATGGATAAAGGTATGAACAATTTCATTTCAGATTTAATGCTTTAAAAATTATTTTAATATTTCTGGTTAATCATATAATAGAGGCTTTAGGACATATTAAAATCGACTAATGAAAGATTAAGCATTCATTAGCAATTTTTCTATCTCTGACGTTTTCACAATAGCGGACACCTCCAAAAAGCGGACAATTTCCGCGCTCCCAAGGAGTCCGTTATTTAGAGGTTTTACTGTATTATTATGTTGTAATTATTTTCGTAAAAATCGAAAAGTTTTATTTTAAATTAAAAAAGGCAGTTTTTGAACATTTTGCTCTGCAAAATTAAAAATATAAAATTTCCTTAAAATTTTCTGGTGATAATCTTGATAAAATTAGGTGGGATAAAATATATGGGGATTAACTCAAGGGATTAACTCTACTTGTACCATTGGCGATTGTTTTCAATTATTTAGCTATTATGCCACTCATCGCATATTTCAGCGATTCACCCCTTCGACCCAGAGAAATCTATTTGAAATAATAACTTGCATCACACTTTATAAACGAATTTATTAGGAAATAAGATTTTGTTTATTTTCAGGTATGTTATAAAAGGGTAAATTTTAATTGCTGATCTTGATGCTAGCAAATTAAAATTAGGTGTGCCTTTTTAAGGAAACAGCTCTGGAAAGGATTACTATGGTAAAGGGTACTTTGGCATCACTGTTGATGCCATGGTGCGCATAGGGTTAAATATCGTTTGTAAAGTAACCATAAATACCATTTAAATTAAAAATACCATTTATTGATTATAAATATCATTTGAATTTATAAATTCTAATTATTATCTAAATAATTGCATATGTATGGAATTTAAAAGAAATGAAAATTACATTACAGATCCTTATGATAATACCGGAAATGTTGGTTTGAACAAAAAAGTTTTTTAACATGGCACCTAAAAATGAGTAATCAATTTGATTTTTTTTGCGTATAATATAGCACACCCAACATCTTTTCTGCTTTCTTCTAGAACTTTCTATGACATATTGCATTGTTAACCGCTTTTGAAGGTCATTTTTGTCTAATTAATGAAAAACTATTAAATATTTCGTTGAAAAAAATATTCCATTAGTTAAATATATTTTATGGTAGATTTGAAAGGATTCGCGAGAACTTTTGTATCTGGAACCAAAGGATTAAATAAGAGAAATAAATTCCAAGTTTTATTTGTATAAAGAAAAATTGTATAAGTTGGTGAATACTTTTTCGAAACTATATGCTTGTATTTTAAGATTTATTACATATGTACAGTATTTAAAGGAAATTAAGATTACACTACAAATCCTTGTGATATTACCGGAAATGTTGATTTAAATTAAAAAAAAAGCTATTTAACAAGGCACTCATAAATGAGTAATCAATTTGATTTTTTTTTTCGGACAATGTGGCACATCCAAGATCTTTTCCGCCTTCTTCTAGAACTTTCTATGACATATGGCGTAGTTAGAGTTTTTGAAGGTCATTTTTGTCTAAATAATAAAAAACTATTCATCATTTCATTGGTAAAATTATTCCATTCTTTATATATTTTTTATGGTGGATATGGAAGGATTCCCTAAAACTTCTTTATCTGGAATACAAAGAGAAATAAATTCTAAGTTTTATTTTTAAAAACAAAAACTTGCATACGTTGGTGGGTATTTCTTTGAACTTATATGCTTGCATTTTAAAGTTTTTACTTTTCAAGAAAAAAATGGCAAAATAATCGAAAAAACAAAACTTACTATTGGCAAAAAGCTTACAACATAATTAAATATCTTCTTTGAAATTTTCTAAAAGCATGAAAAACTTACCGTAATTTCGGGTGTATAAGCCGCAGCTCAAACAATTCTTTTTCGACCCAGAATTTTTTAAGAAACAAATATAACTAATTAAATCGCCGTAAATATTTGTCTTCAATCACTAAATAAGATTTCTGGGTCCAAAATGAATTGTTTGATCCGCGGCTTATTCACCCGAAATTACGGTAAATCATGGTACTACGACGAAAGTTTCAAATTGTTGCTCGCCGGATCCATTAAAATTTTACAGTGATATTGGCCATATTTCATCATTAAATCTTTGCGACTAACCCTTTCCGGCACAAAAAAGTTTTGTTCGTAAAATGAAATAATCTTCTTTAAATATTCATTGAAATAGAAAATTTTTTATTGAAATATTATTCGTGTCATTTGTAAGTTTAACAATAAAATTATTTGTTCCCAATGTCAAACCACCTATCCAGAAATCATTAAAGAAGTTGACTAATTAAGATTATTATAACACAATCAGTCTGATTGTCAAAGTTAGTATACGAATTAAATATTTACAACTAAGCAAAAGACTCACCATGCTGAGAATCAAATCACGATCCTTGGCTTACTGGGCCAATACTTTATCATTTAACCCTTTCCGGCACACTGTGCCCGGTCTGGGATACCTAATTTTAATTCCAAACTTGCAAACGACACCAATAATATTTTAGTAAAATGTTGCTTTTACTAAAATGCTTTTACTAAATGCTTAAATTAAGGAATTCAGAATATTTAAAAAATTCACTTGTGAATTCCGGTGTCAGTCGATAATTTCTCACTTTACTACAGATTTTGCCCGTGCTGAAAAGGGTTAAGATAATTTAAGCCGACAACCGGCGGGCAAAATTTGCTCCAATAATCTTATTTGTCAGCCCTTTGCGGATGAGTGACCTATATACTTGCGGATTAAGGTGCTCAGAATCCTGATTAATCTTACCAGAAAAAATTAATCGTAATTTTTGCCATATTTAATATGGGTATTTCGTGATACAATTAGGTGAAAATTTCTGCTTTAAAAAACTGGAGATAAAAGATTAAATTCGACACGAAGGGACCCCTTTGCAACTGGAGAATTATACGAAATTGTTAATGTTTATCCACTGGTTTTTAAAAACAGAAATATGTGCCTTTTTAAATCGAGAGAATGCTCCAATTAAATAAGTGAATTTTACGGTAAAATTTTACAGGTAGTGATAAAGAAGGATTCTTAAGCCTTTTGCAGCATGTATAGATGTCGCTCGTCCCCAAGGAGGTTAATGAAATCTGGTCTGCCATTTAGACAGCTCAACATAGTAAATCGCTTGTACATTGAAATTCTATGGAAACTCCCACTGTTTACTGTTTCCCCAGTCGGAACTATTCAATTCGTAAATTGACTATTTCTTGAAAACATAGAGGTAACCTGCGGGAGACAATTTGACATCCCTGTAGTAAAGGGACAGGGGACAAAACCAGCAAACGGATCGCAAGACCCGATTGCCAGGGTTAACTCGAATGTCTTACAAGTCAAATTTATTTGCAGTAGTGTGTATGCATAACTACAGCATTACTGGAACGAACTATTTTTTCAACTTGTTTACACGAGCAACAGCAAAAGTATATATTTATATATATTCCTAGATAAGTTTTCTGGTATATGTATTTTTTTTCCATTTCCTTTTATTCTGTCTTGCAGAAATGTTGTGCAATTAATTGTCCCTTATAGGGACGAGAATTTTCCGCTTTTTTCAATACCAGTATAATGTTAGAGAAAATTTTGTTATCTTAAATCCCAGTATTTTTTGACTAAATAAAGTAACATTTTCTCTAAGTTTATACTGGTGTAAAAAAAACGGAAAACTCTCGTGCCTATCCTTATCTTCCTGAGTCTTAAGACAAATATTAAGTGGAGCCACAAAGACCTGTTTGCCACGTTAGGTGCCACTTGAATCACCGGTGACTGATTCTGAAAATTCCGTTGATACTCCGTCTTTCACTGATGACTGACAGTCTAAAATATTTTATAAAACTATATACCGGATGTCCCAAAAATGACCGATGGATTTTAAAATTCAATAACGTGCAAAGAGTGAGAGCTATTTAAAAATTTTTTGCAGGAGGGTTATGTATAATGTCAGGAATTTTTTTACGTAACTTTTGATTTTAGTTCGAATTTCAAACAATAAATGGCGCTGACGGCAATTGAAGCATAAATCGACGCCGAAACTAACCCCACTCAGCACTACACACCTGGTCTTCAATCGCCGTCAGCGCCATCTATTGTTTGAATTCGAACTAAAATAAAAAATTACGCTAAAAAAAACTCCTAAAATTATACATAACCCTCCTGCAAAAAATTTTTAATTAGCATTCGCTGTTTGCAAGTTATTGAATTTTAAAATCCATCAGTCATTTTTGTGACACCAGGTATATGTATATTGTTTTAAATAATTGCTTTAAATTTATTTAGAATTTACTTAATTTTTTATTTATTATAGTATTATACTTTCTTAATAATTACTTAGAACATCATAATTTTTTTAGCTTCAGGGTCAGTCACCATGGCATTCAATGTAATTATATTACTACCAAATATCTCGAAAGATGTGTTAGTCTGTTTTTTTCCCTTTATTATTTTTACTTTTACAAGAAGCTGCATTGAATTCGTTAAAATTTTCGAATTCTGGTTTTTGGCGGATTTTTAATTTTGGGGACCACAGAATCCAAATATATATATATATATATATATATATATATATATATATATATATATATATATATATGTATATTTCTATAAAATGTCTGTCTGTGAGTCTGTGACTCGGTCTGTCTGTCTGTGTGTGATATAAATTTTGTAGGCGCTCTATCTCAAGAACTAACGCTCATGATTTAACCTTTTCGGGACGGGCGATGCATATATGCATCGTCGAAAGGTGCATGTGAAATTTGCTTTTGGCACCATTAATAAAGAAGTGTAATTTTTTACTTTTCTCATTAGAGCATTTTTTGGAATATAAGAAGTAAAAGGAACAGTTTAAAAAAAGTGGTGCTGTCCAAATAAAATTTGTGTAAGGGATGCCGTCTCGAAAGGGTTAATTAAAATTTATATTCTTTCGCTGCCTGATATAGATTGATGCTGCTTAGCTTTTAGTGTAAATCGCTCAGCAGATCCATGGTGTCGTTGCTATGATCCTTTTTTTTCGATTTATGCAACAGCTATATGTCTATAAATAATGCACGAATTTCTATTAAACCTAAGATTCAGTTAGTACATGACATGGATTGATGATCTTACATTTTGGCGCAAATAGCTCAACAAGTGGAACTGACATGTTGAATTTTTCCTAATTTTTTTGCAATAGCTCGTTCTTAAAAACAAATGTACGGTTCTTGATAAAAGAATATGTTTTGATAGTACCTGATATAGTTTGATGCTGATTAGTTTTCGGTGTAAATCTCTCAACAGCTACAATGCTGTTTTCTTGCGATTTTTGCAGTAGCTTTATCTCAAAAATTAAATGAACGGATTTCCATCAAACTTCAGATTCATTTAGTCCTTTGTATAAATTGATGTTGCGTACATTTTGGTAAAATTTGCTCAAAAATGGGGAAAATGTAAAACTGGATATATATTTAAAAAATTAAGACTATCCAGCATTTTAAAATTTCGTTTTAAAATTTATTAATGTTTAGTAGAATCTTAAAATTATAATAAAATTAAAACACGTTTGTCAAGTGAAGTACTCGCTAATCAGAGGGACTGTTAAATTCTAGGCAAATAAATGAAATATTTTTTCTTGTTTTTTAATGAAAATATAGTATTAAGAATAGATAATTTCAGTTGTACAACTTTATTTCTCAATATTGTTATAACTTAATTCTCACATTCTTAAATGGTTACAAACTTTTTATTAAAGAATTATAAAACAATAATATTTTACAAAATAATTTAAATTGATAAATTTACAGAGCTATTAAAATTCCACAGTCATGAATAAATGATGATTTTATCAACTTACAAATCACCATATTCTTAGAGGAGAAATCGTTAAAATATATACATACCTAATGACTACATAACAGTATAGATTTTTTTCTGTCATAAGTATTCCTAAAGGTTTTTTGTTAAATATTTATTTATAAATCATAAAAATGTACGAAAACAATTGACGCAAGTACACATTTAATCTAGTTATCTTCGAAATAAATGAATCATTATTTCGTATTCAGTATCATTATTCTCATCATTTTCACACTAACAGAAAACCTGAAAAGAAATTAATTATAACTTGAGAAAAAATTTAACTGCTATAATTACGTATTATATAATTACGTATAAATGCTAATCTTTATATAATTATCTTTAGTCAAATATCAGAGAATTTCGATTTTTCACTTTGTTTATGTCTTATTTTAAGCTATCATAATTGCGTTACTTAGAGAATTATCGCGTTTTCAGTGACAAAGTTTTTTGAACGTGTTTGATAATTAGTTATTCTCAAATAAAATGCCAGTAGTCAGAGTTGACAAGTCCCCGGCTTTTTGCACACCAGTAAAATTTTAATGAAAATGTTGTTGTATAAAATCCCCAGGATGTTCCAATTAAATAAAACATACTTTTCTGTATTAAAATACCGGTGTCCAAAAACCTGGAGACTTGGCAGCTCTGCAGTAGTGTATTAGCAAAAAAAAAAAAAAATAACATATATTTAGAAGTAACTTTAACCACTTAATGGTCGGATTAAATTACGGTTAAAAGATTCAAATTCATTGTTGCCACCACTTTTCTGAAAAAAATATTCATTTTATGTAATGACAAATAAAACAGTACCAGAATAAAACTAATTACATTATTTTATAAAACTGGTGGGAATCAAACAATTCTGAATAAAAACTGTGAAGCTTGCAGCCCGTGAATGTCTCGGGCGCGACAATTAAGTGGTTAACTTTTGTTAATTTTTACTATAAAAGAAACTCAGTCTTTATATTTTTAACTCTTCTTGCGAAATAAATCTACGTCGGGATAACTTAATTTATATTTTAAACTTATAAACAGCACCAAGAATATTTTAATAAAATTTTGTTTTTTATAACGAATGTTTAGTGCAACAAGTTTTTAATTTCTTAAAAATTCGTATTGTATGTAAGAACTAATGTGATATGATATTTTTCCTGCTTTTCATTTCAAAATGATAGATATCCTATGTATCATTATATAATTAACTTTATTCAAATATCAGTGAGTTTCGATTTTTCCCTTTGTTTTATGTCTTTTTTTAAGCTATCATAATTGCGTTATTTAGAGAATTATCGCGTTTTTTGGCCAAAGTTTTTTGAACGTCTTAATAATTATTCTCAAATAAAACGCCAGTAGTTTCATTAACCCCTTAATTGGCACTTTCTTTTCCGTTTAGTAAATAATATTCTCACCACATTTTTTAAATAAAATATTCGTAACATTTAGTCTAAACATTTCCGCTTTTAACCCTTTCCGGCACACTGTACCCGGTTTGGGATACCTAATTTTAATTCCAAACTTGCAAATGACACCAGTAATATTTTACTAAAATTTTGCTTTTGCAATAAAAGCCTAAAATAAGGATTTCAAATTATCTAAAAAATTCGTTTGTTAATTCCGGTGTCAGTCGAAAATTTCTCATTTTAGTACAGATTTTGCCCGTGCCGGAAAGGGTTAAATAGTATCAAATTATTTTTCAAAAAGAATGCGCTGTCAAAAAGAATTAAGCAAAATGATGAATTAAGCAAATTTGTCTTGCCCGAACGACGTAACGGCAAACCAGTTAAGGGCTTAACAAAAAAAAAAAAAAAAAGAAAAAAAAAGAAAAAAGAAAAACAGACATTTAGGAGTACTTTTTATTTTTGTTAATTGCTACTATGAAAACCCATCTTTCCTTTCTTTTACCCTCTTCGAAAGCGGTGGTTCATTATTGAACAAAAAATTCCAAAATGCTCCATTATTCCAAAATGCTTCATTGGCACCAGACAAATGAAATGAAAAAAATCCATTTTATTAATTGCGTGAATAAACTTTTTTTGAAGTAAATTTGTTTGTAATTTCTGGTGTCAATTACTCATTTGAGCATTTTGCGAAAGTAATTGCCTCCCCCTGAAAGGGTTAACCTTTTTGGGGCAATGAAACCACGTAGGGACCATCTGATTTAAATTTTATATTTACAAACGAACCAAAAAATTTCGTTTTACGATGAAAGTTTAAGCTAATTTTTTAATTTTTTAAAAAAGAATCGTTTGTGATTTTCATTGCCAGTCAACCTTTTCGTCTTTTTACGAATATAACTTTTCTGCGCAAGAAAGGGTTCATATTATACGTACCAGCCTCCGTCTTTTCTTAAAACCAAACCATTATTATTGAAACTGAAATTTATTTAAAACCTTGGAGACGAGCGACACATAATACGTGCCGCAAAACGTCTTAAGAATCCTAGTTTATCCCCATTAGAAAAACAAGGTGGAACCCGTCGAATTTCGACGGAAGAAAATATTTAAGAAAGAACTGTTTCATTGATTTATAATAAACTCAAACCATTAGCTACAATAAAAAATGCATTTTACAATGGTCAGTCTAACTCTCAAACAAATATTATTAAAAGCTAAAATTAAGAAAAAAAGTATTATTTCTATAACACTCAGATGTCCAAATAATTAAACTTTAATCGCATTAGTAAGCAGAAAAATATAATAAAAATCAGTTATTATGATGAAGTTATCAATTGAGTCTCTTATATTTAGTATAAATGCGAATGAACAAAAAAAAGATTATTTCAAATTGACAGGATTTTAGAATTTCACGTGAAATCTAAACCCGTAAAAATTTTCATCATCTCAAAATTTACGCGTGCACATTTCAATTTTTATCAATTATAAGAGAAAATGGCGTTTTTCTGTTGCCACAATTTCAAAATTCGTACTAAAAAGTGTAAAAAAAATTATATGTCAAGAAGAAATTGAGATACAACTTCCAAACAAATTGCTTTTAAAAGTACATTTTTTTTCGCTATACGACGATTTAAAAATTAAAAATGTACGATGTTTATAAGTATAAAATTTGCAGTACCGAAAATTGCAAAACCGAAATTGTAGGGGAAAGTTGCCATTCGCAAAATGACGTATGCGTTACGCACAGATACGTTTGGCCTTTATAATATATATATTTTAATGTAAAATTTATCTTCTTTAATCAGAGCATTTTCTCGGTGTAGTAAGGCACAAATTTCTGTTTTTAGAAACCGGTGACAAAACATTAAAAATATCGTAAAAGGTCCATTTCCCGAAGGGGTCAATTAATGAAATTAATTAAATTTTCATTCTCATTTAATGCGGAACATATTTAATTAAATAAATTTTCTGGTTCAAAATTGACTTTAAAAAATGCCGAAAGCTGTCAACTAGGGTTAATACCGATGTTAAGCAATGCAGACCTTGAAAGAAAGTTCATGTTGTATATAAATTTTAATAGAATCAACTAAAAGGGTTTTAGAGTGTTGGTCCAATGCGTGAAATAAAGGGTAACTCAAACAGTTATAGATAAACGCATGCATAAGTACCGCTTTGTTATTTACCGACATGCACTGCTACATACGCAAAATGGGAATTTTTAATGCGTTTTATATCCTGTATGTTGTTAAGATTGAATGAGTAATTTAACCCTTTCCGGCGCGGACAAATTCTGTTAGTAAAATGAGAAATTATCGACTGACAAAAAAATTTACAAATGACGTTTTAAGAAATAAAGAACTCGTTAATTTAAGCTTTTATTGTAAAAGCAAGATTTTTTTAAAAATATTGTTGGTGCCAATTGCAAGTTTGGAATTAAAATTTGGTGTGTCAAGACCGGATACACTGCGCCGGAAAGGGCTAAGTGAATGAGTAAGAGTGGGATATATTTTATCCCACTTACTTTGAACGAGATTTTCACCAGAAAATTTTAAAGAAATTTTATATTTTTATCTTGGCAAAATGGTAAATATTTGCCTTTCCTTATTTTAAACTAAATTTTTTCAATTTTTCCAATGGTAGCTCAATAATGCAGGTCTATTATTGCTTGCACATCAAGGGGTTAGTTATGATCGCCCATGTGTCAAACATATAGGGTGATCCAGAGTTTCAAGTCTGATCTCAGAATACAAACTTTATTAAACAGTTTTGTACTGGGAATTAAAGTTTTTCAAAATAGAGCTCTTGGGCGTCAAGACAACACTGTCAGCATCTTCTCCAATGTTTATAGCCTCCCTGGATGTCCTCGCTCTCAAGTTTATTAAGAAACTTTCTCGAAGCTGTCTGGATCACTGGAATCGTGTTGAACAGCTCTCCTTCTAGGACTTTCTTGAGCAAGGTAACAAAAATGTCACTGGAAGAGACTTCGAGACTGAAGGAGACATGCAACAGTATTGCAACGCAATTTTGTCTGCATGCGAAAGGCTATTAACTTGCTCAGTCCTGATGTCGCCTGGAGGCGACACTAAAATACACCCTTTAAATTAATTTAAATGCTTCTGCAATCGTCAAATTTACATCTAGGCTGTTTTTTATAAATGTGTGTATGTTAGAAGCATCAATATATCGATTAATGTATCTTTGAAGATGTATTATAATAATTTTAAACTAGTCTTTGTAGTGCCACGTAAATTTTGTCTCAGGACTGAGGAGGTTAAGGAACCTTTGTTGAAGTTTTCTAGATAACTGGAATCGTTTCGAATACTATAATTTCGCGCATATCCGCAGCAACTCAGATAAATCGATTTCCTCCCAGAATTTATTTTAAATAAAATGTGACATGCTTTTGCTTGGCATTTTTTTAATTACTTTTTTGCAATAAATTTTCTGGTCTAAAAAAGACTTAACTGAGCCGCGGTGTATACGCGCGAAATTACGGTTGCTTCTTTTCCAGGACTTTCTTGCCTCGGGTGGACAAAAATGTTTTGGGAAGTCTCTTCCAGAGACCGTAGGAGGCTTGTAACAGTACTGCAACGCAATACTATCGGCGCGCGCAAGGCTATTGAGATACCTAGTCGAAGTTGTCTGGATTATTGGAATCGTTTCGGATAGCTTTCTTTCCAGGACTTTCTTTACCCAGGTGAACAAAATTGTCTCTAGAAGAGACGTCGGAACTACAGTAGGCTTGCAACTGTATTGCCAAGAGGAACTTTGTCTTGTTGAAACTTTGGTGGCGACAACCGGTGTGTGAGAGGGCGCATTGTTGTGATGAGCAATTCAAGGGCGTTGCTACGCCCTACTTTGACGTTTCGTTCCAGGACATTCTTGCCTCGAATGAACAAAAATATGTCGGGAAGAGACGTCGGGATTGTTGAAGGCTTGCAACAGTATTGCAACCCTCCTGTGAGCACACGCAAGGCTATTAAGAAACCTTGTCGAAGCTGGCTAGATAACTGCAATCGTTTCGAATAGCTTTCTTTCCAGGACTTTGTTGACCCGAGTAAAAAAAATTGTCTCTGGAAGAGACGTCGGAACCGCAGGAGTCTTGCAAAAGTATTGCAATGCAATACTGTCTGTGCGCGCAAGGCTATTAATAAACCTTGTCAAAGCTGTCAAGATCACTGGAATCGTTTCGAGTGGCTTTCCTTCCAGGACTTTGTTGCCCCAGTGAACAAAAATGTCTCTGGAAGCGGTGTTGAGACTGTAGGAGGAGTGCAAATGTATTGCCACGTTAAACTTAGGCATGTTAAATCTTTGGTGGCGACAAGAGGGCGCCTTATCGTGGTGAACAAACCAAGGGGTTGCTGCTCCCTACTTTGACATTACGTTTCAGGATCGTACTGAGACTCCGATGTTTCATCACCAGTAACAAATTTATCCAAAAAATTGGAATCATATTGGAAGTGTCTCAACCCGTTTTCGACGGATGTCAAAGACACGCACTCATTCCACTGGTTATCAACTCACTGCAACGGCTGGAAGACATATGACATCAATGTGTTCGGTTTGCAAACACCACACACTATCTGAAATTGTTGGTAGATTGGAAATGAACGTGCAATTCTACTCACAAGGAAGATCTCCATAATGGGCATACTGCGAATTTTTCGAAAAAAAAAATACAAATTAAGCTATTTGTGTATGTAATAAAGGATCAGTCAAAAATAGCGGCGGAATTAGAATAGGAGGACTGTAAAAAATAAAATACTTTCGATTATTTCGCGTGAAAAGATGAAAGTGTCATGCGATTTGGCGAGGAGCATTTTTCCTCGCCATAAGTAAGCGATTTTAATGCAACTATTAGATTTTTACTAGAATACCTATAAATTGCATTTAATGAGTTTAAACATACAGAATGAGAGAGTTTAATATATATATATGTGACAATTTAAAGTTAGGGGGGCAGAAACACCATCGCCAGGTTTCCCTTACTCCGCACAGAAGTCTAGGCCAGCGAGAAAAAACAAAATAAATAAATGTAGAATGTTAAAATAATCACTCCTTGGCTGCTGCAAGTTCAATTTATTAAACTGTAGCTATAATAGAGGGAAAAGCTCCTGTTGCAGACGATAATTTACCGTAACATCCTAAAAATATTCCATGCTTTACTACATCAAGTCGTACTCATGCAAGAGCGCACCCAAAAATCCTTCTTCTCATCTCTCTTACCACCTCTTGAGCTTCCTCTTTTAAATCTAAAAAGAAAATTCTAGCACATTCTCTAACCTCAAACCATCATTCTTTTATGTAAACAGAATTCTTGTCCAGCTACGAAACTATTTTCCACAGACGATAATTTTATTTTTAAAAACACATTATATAACCAATTTATAATCGACTCAGAATTTCTTAGGCAGACGATTTTTATAGATGATTAATTTTAAGAGAAAAAGAAAAGAAATTAATTTATTGATATGCACACTATCAAAGGTTGACGGAGGGAAAATAAATAAATAGAAAAAATAAAATAATGATATTTTTTAAAAGGTATGGTTTTGGAATAAATTTAATAAGACTTTCTTAAAAAGGGTTGATAAAAACATAGAAGAAATGAGTTTTATTTGGAATATTAAGAAATAAAGTTTAATTAAGAATATTTTAAATTTAGAGCCATCTTTTTAAATTTGCGCATACTGGAATAATGTTTTTTAAGGCAAATTAAGAATTTATATCGTCTGCATAAAGATTATCAGATTAGATCTAGAAACAAGATTTTAATTTAATAATTTGAAGTAAGTACGGAATATTATTATAGGAAAATTAAGATAGTATAAAGGTTAGTTTTGGCGAAAAAAATTAAAATTTGTAACATATATATATATATAAATTGCATGTTGCTGGAGTTATTCATTTATAACTAGAAAAAATATTTTCATAAAATATAAAACATTCACACTGAGAAAAATTATTTTCATACTTTTAAACATTTCCAAAAATAAAAGCCAGATGTTTTCATAGCAACATATTCGAATCGACAATGCTCAATTGAACTTTGAGCTTGAAACTTTTTTTATTAATTTAAATTATGAATATCGTTTTAAATCGCAAATTTTGATGGTTAAATTTGAATATACAGACAAATTTAGATATAACAAAATTATACTTGAAACAAACTAAAACTGACAAAGCTAAATTTATTTAAATTAAATCTATCTAAAGAAACTCAACATGAAACTTTTTTTTCGTTAATAAGTATTTGACATAAAAATGTATTTTTTGAAATTGCAATCAGTGGTCAACCGAAAAAAATCGCCAATTAACGAAATCTTCATTATTTTTTTACTGACGCTGTATGGAGGTCCCGCAAGACTTCTTTTATTAACATATATATCATTATAAGAAGAACGTTCTTTAATTATTTGAGATTTTTCGGAGCATGCCCGCATGGATATCTTCCTTGTCAGGAAACAATCAGTCTTGAAATTTCGTAAACACACCCTGTACACAGAATCGAAGAGTAAGAGTATTGTTTCCATTATTCTAGACTTGATAACCTCTCCTATAAGCTCCTTTAGTAAGCTGCCCATTAATGAAACGTCTTTATTTTATGGAAAAATGCAGTTTTATGCTCTTTTTTTAAAAAAAATTAACACATAAATACTATATTTTACTTTTATATACGAATTTAAGTGGGCTCAGGGGTTGAAAACTTTTTAAAAAATCGATTTTTATGATCTAGTTTGAGTATTCATTTAATTCTTAACTCAATGCAGAAAAAAAGCATAAAAATATTTATATTTTTAATGGAGTTACAAGCATTTATGTATCAATACTTTCACAGCCGCACCCATATAATTTCAACTTTAAGTCACGTTTTATCAAAACTTGATTTTTGACGACTAACACCATGATTAAAAAAAACTATTTGATGGAATGGCTTAAATTTCCTTTTTGCATGCATACAACATCATTATCTACAGAATCACTTAAAAATATATCACTTAAAAAATCATTATTAAAAAATCTCTCTAATTTGAAAATTAAAAAATATATATACCGTAATTTCGGGTGTATAAGCCGCGGATGAAACAATTCTTTTTGGACCCAGAAATCTTATTTAATGATTGAAGAGAAATATTTACGGCGATCTAAATAGTTACACTTATTTGTTAAAAATTTCTGGGTCGAAAAAGAGTTGTTTGGTCCGCGGCTTATACACCCGAAATTACGGTACAACATTTTTCATTAAAAATACTCAAAATATTAAACTATCTTAAATATATTAAATTATTCTATAGATAATAATGTTATATGCATGCACAAAAAAAAAAAGTTATTCTATCAAATAGTTTTTTTTTTTTTTTTTTTTTTTTTTTAATCTTGGCGTTAGTCGTCAAAAATCAAGTTTTGAGAAAACGTGACTTAAAGTTGAAATTATATGGGTGCGGCTATGAAAGTGTTGATACATAAATGCTTATAAATCCGTTAAAAATGCAAATATTTTATGCGGTTTATTGCATTGAGTTAAGAATTAATTGAATAATCAACCTAGATCATAAAAAAATTGATTTTTTGAAAAGTTTTCAACTCCTGAGCCCCCTTAATTTCTCTAAAAAGAAAAGAATTCGTTGACATCTAGCTGGTATTATTTACGGTCAAAGAAGAATTTTTTGTTGATATATATTTTTTCTTCAATGCAACTAACTAACATTAGAACCATTAAGAGTGAGTATTTTGATATGAACTAAATGAATTGATTTCGATTAGAATCAAAATTTTCTTTTTAAAAATAAATTAACCCTTAAGCACTGGTGGGCGAAGTTCTTTAACCCTTTAACGATCAAAGCATTTTCATTGCTAAGATGTCGAAAAAAATGATTGACACCGGTAATTAAGAACAAATATATTTATAAATAATAAAACGTGATTTTTCACATACGTAATAAAAGGAATACTTTTAGATAAAAATACCGGTGTCAATGTTGCGTATCGGAATTAAAATTTTGTGGTTTCGTGGCGAAACCAATGAACGTTAAAGGGTTAAAATACCCAAATCTCACATTTGCAGCTGCATTTTGCAAACAAAAAAAATTGTGGTTTATTATGCATTGGGGGACAAAAAAAAATTAGAGAATTTGAAAGAAATTGGGTAGTATATTTATGTGTAATTGGAAATCGAATCTCAGTGAGAGAAAATACGCACAATACAGCGATGTGGGTTTAAGAGGTAGATTGTGGCACTACATGAAAGCAAGATAAATATTTTTTCAATAAAAATTCTGGTTTCAAATGTTTTTTTATATAAAATTTGAGTAAATTTACCAGCAATTTTAACCTTTTGAGAGATAGTGGGATGTATTAGAGCCCATTTAATTTTAATTCAGATTTGCAACATATAATTTTAACTAATTTGTAACTACGTATGCATATATGCACCCTAAAAAAGTGCATACAGCGCTAGAGATTGATCTCAGTGAAAAAGAAATGTAAAGATTGTTCTATCTAATTACGACATTTTCGGAATTCATACACTTAAGTCAAATAATTAACAAAAAGTGGTGATAAATGACTTTAATTTGAGTTAGAGATGATAGAGATGATAGAACGGGTTAATTAAATGTTAATTTAGGACAATTGCTTTTCATTATTTTGATTTTTTTTTCTTTTGAAATTTGTTATAATGCAACATTACATAAACACAATTGCTTGCCTCTGAAAGTGTTAATGCAACTGGGAATGGGCTTCCAAATCAAATATATGTGGGTTGGCGACAGCGTCTAGGGATTATGAATAGTCACTCTCAGTTTTTTGTTAAGACAAACACATTTAATAATAAAAAACGCACATACACAATTTAAAAAAGATACAGTAACTACAAGATTGTATACTCATTACATGTGCCTTATGCATGTCGTTCAGAACAGCAAAGATTTTAAAAGAACATAAAGAGGGTTGCATCCTCACATAACACGGTTCTCCCATCCGAGCGGAAAAAAACAACTGCCCGATTTTTCTGTTACTTCACATGACGTCTTCCCTCTTCGGCCGTTGCCAGATACATAAGAGTGTAAATTGAAACAATGAAAATAAGTTACAGTTATCGTTAAATTACGTACAACAATGATAAAGAAATGAATGATAATAAAGAAATAATAATGACATTTCCCAAAGAGATCGGCCATCCTGCGGGTCACTGGTCTCAGGGACATTTTATAATGGAAAACCTTAATATATACAGATATTATAATACACAAAATACAAAAATGCTTTACAAGTTACATTTTGATAAATATTTTATCATATTAGCAATTTATCATATTAATTTTATTAGGGCGTGGAAATTCGCCAATTTTTTCAACTATTACTAAATCTGAGATTTCTAAAAATATATGTAGGGGCCAAAATATTTATCTTTTCTTAGTTTATCACTACTTGATGACTGATGAAATGATGCATTATCAGTTCTTATTCTTTCCAGACGTACAGCTACGTACTTTGCAAGTAAAAATGGTGATTTCTTAAAATCTCGTGTATAACGAGGACCATAAATTTGATACGCTAATGAAGAATCACCAAATGAATTTCAGTAAAAAAAGTCGAAAAAAACATTACACTAGACCAGGAAACAAGACGAAAATGCATTTTTAGACTTCGGGTTGTAAGAGAATGACAGGAAATAAGAATGAGTGACGGTAAAGAGAATTGCTAATTAGCGTTTAGATAATGTCACTAGCTCTGTTGTATAAAAAACTGCAAGGAGTGAAATAAATATGCTTATACAGTAATACTTCAAATAAGTAACATTTTCCGAATTTTAATATCTTCTTTGAATAATTTCTTATTTCATATGTATATAGTTCGACTGCATCCAACAGTAAAAAATTATTCCGTGTATAAGGCGCACCTAGGAGTTTTGCCCTAATTTTTTGAAAAGAAAGTGCGCCTTATACAGGAGTAAATACGGTAATTCAGCATTTTCGCGATTTAATCAGACAAAAATTTCTGCTTTCTGAAACCGATGTTAAAAGTTTAAAAATTACGCGACAGATGCTTGCCCCGAAACGGTTAAGTACAAAAGTATAACTCAAATGAAAAGCAGAAAAGCAATATAATTTTTTATATCGGTTTTACGTAAACTGTAGTTTAGAAAAAAAAAATGTATTATCTGAAAAGAAATATTTGTTTTAAAAGAAATAACGAAAATTACTAATGCTTAAATAATATATTTAGACATTAATAACTTATATTATCGTCGTTTTAATGTAGAATGATATGAATCTAGAATGATATTTTAATGTTTGATATTATGCTATATTATATAGCGAATTTGTGCATTTTATTATCTCTGCATACACTGTGTTTGATTTAAAAGGAATATCGAAAATTACAAATACTTAACCCTTTCAGGGGCAAGGTACATGTCTTCACAAAATGTTGAAGTAATTCATTGACACCAGTATTCACAAGAAAATTTATTTATAAACTAGTAAAGGTGTACTTTCGCTCATTTAATAAAGGTGAAATTCTCTTTAAAAAATTCGGGTGCCAATGTGACATTCAGGAATTAAAATTAGGTGATGCCGTGGCGGTATCACCGCCCTTCAAGGGGTTAAACAATGTAGTTAGACATTCCAACCTTAAATTAGCATCGTTTTAATTTAGAAACATGTATGGTATAATGCTATATTATATAGCAGATCTGTGAATTTTATTGACTCTGCATTCCCTCTACAAATACGTTGTATAAATAGAAATAATTTATAGTAACATATGAATTATACATTATTCAAATATTCCGTAAAGTCACGTAGCACTTATATTGAATTGTTCTATGTATAAAGACGTGAAGCATGTACTTGAAGAACTGAATTTAATATATTTAACTAAAGGAATGTTTATCATAAGATATATTTTATCTTTAAAAAATATTATGCTTATGGATATTAATGGTATTCAAAATAATGCTTTTTATGTAATGGTACAATAAAGATGTAAGTACCATAATTCCTTACGTAGGCGAACCTCATATAAATTGATTTCATACGAGGATTAATTTTAAATAAAATGTAACTTATTTCAATTTAGCATTTATTTATCTTCTTTTTATTCATTAAAATATACACTTTGAAATAGACTTAACTAATCCGTGGCGTATACGAGAAAAATTACTACGAAGTCGATTAACTAACTGATCAATATTTTTGAAAAAAAAAACTTTCAAATAATGTCTATTTTTTCATGTCATTTACAGAATTTTTCATCCCATATCACCGCTATTTCAAAATAGAAATTTTTGCCCATTTAAATCAGAAGAAATGCTCAAATTAAATAATGCAATATTTACAATAAGATTTTACTGGTGAGAATAATAAACTATGAAAGGAATTATTATTAAACATCGTTAAAAAATTACACCAAAAACATTTCCTTACACTGTTTCCAATTAGCAAACTTTGCAAACTACTTTTTCCAATATTTAAGCCTGGCAAATTTTATGATTACTTAACGAAAAAAAATTTTTTTTGTGTGTTTCGGGTAAAAATCAAAATTTTTTAAAGAAAAAGAAAACCCGTAAAACCGGCAAAAACATCAAATACAGAGAAGTACACAAAAAGTGATAGAAATAAATCTTTTTTTAATTCAAAAATGCCACTTTTATACAGAAACGTTTTCTATAAAATGTTTTTCTTAATGTTATCATCAAATCTATGTTTTTAATAAAGAAAAGATTACTATGAGAAATTTTTGGTGTAACAGGAATTTTTTGAATAAAAAAGACCATATTGGCTTACTGTGTTTTTGTTTAAACTTGCGTCCAAAAATTCCTATGCAATGAATGGCTGTATCACCCTGTATATAAGAGAATAACAAATGTATACATTTCAGTGTTTTAGTGTGTACATTAGTGTGTACAAGCCTTTATTTTTTTCAAACATTTATTTGTAATTCATAAAAAAACACGGACACGATTAAAACTATGATTCATTATTAATCTAATTTATTCTTCAAATAAATGGACCTAATCATCATTCTTTTCATAATCGCGCTCAGAACATGATATCTGATAAAAAAATACTTATTGCTTGATGAAAAAATTAATTACCATAATCAAATATTTTCATGGAGAAATAATGTAGTTTGATATACTTCCAAGTTTTCATTTCTTATTGTCTAATATGTATATGTATAATTCTAATCATCATACAATTATTTTTATTATGTCAGAAACCTTCAATTTTTCGTTTTGTTTTATAGCTTCTTGTCGTTATCGTAATTGCGTTTTAATGAATGATCAACCGACTGTTTTTTAATGTGGTTAAAACTTATATATCTTTAAATGAAAAAATGCAGCAAAAAATTAGAAAAAATAACAGATGTGTATGATTTTATTTTTAATTTTATTTCTTAGCACTAGAAAGACTGTGGGGTTAACTCCGATCTCGAGCAAACGAAAAAGCTTAGAATGAAACTAAAAATTTCTTTCAATTATCTTTTTAACCCTTTCCGGTACAGGGAAAATCTATAGTAAAATGAGAAATTATCGACTGAATTCACAAACGAATTTTTTAGATACTTTAAGATCCTTAATTAAAGCTTGTAATGCAAAAGCAAAATTTTACTAAAATATTATTGATGCTGTTTGCTAGTTTTGAATTAAAATTAAGTATCCCAGTCCGGGCACAGTGTACCGGAAAGGGTTAAAATATAGAATGAAGAAGAAGATTAAGTGTATAACTTAAACAGTTTAAAATCAAATTTCCGGTTTAAAATATTTTTACAAAATCGGCCGAACATTCTATTGTTAATTGTTTCAACGAAACTGCAACCGTTTTTTAAAAAATAACTTTTTAACTTTTTAATATTTCTTAAATAGCTATTAAACATTCTGTCGGCAACGTTGCTACTAGGCTACATTTAGTTTTTATTATTTAGTTTTGAAAATTTTTCCGAAAATCAATGATTTCATCGAAAAAAGAATAATTATTTGCAAGAGGGAATTTTTATTGATACCGATTACTTCATGAAGATAATAACAGGAATTACGAATAAATAAATCGATTCAATCATTTTTACGGTTGTTTTTTTAGGTATTTGTCTTCGTCACTTTTGTTAATCTTCTTTTTTTGTGAATCTCGATTTTTCTTTGTATTCTTGTGAGAAAAGAAAATGTTTTGAAAATATAAGAACTTGATGGAATTCAAAATTCAAGTTGGTTGCCTCTCTTTTTCGCCTTAATTAATATTAATAAAATAAAGCAAATTTTATTTTTCAAAAAAAGTGGTACCAATCAAGAAATTTGAATTTCGAAAAATTTATCTACTGGCAATCCTTCATTGTGTCCAAAAATTAATGAACTAAATTTGTTCTGACATCAGATTCTACTTTTAATTCATATGAATTAATGATGATTTGGTTTGGATGTATAATACAGGTTGAGATTCTAAGCAAACTATTCCCACAGTCCGCATGGCAGCTATATTTTAACATCATTTGCACGGAATTATGTATAATAGTACACTTTTTGACCTTGACGTAAGTTAATCCTGAAAATGCTTGGACTATATAGATGACGATGCTATGCTATACAGCATTTATTAGAATTACTCAAGTTATAATTAACCCTTTTCGGCATATGTACTCGGTCTTGGATACCTAATTTTAATTCCAACTGGCACCAATAATATTTCAGTAAAATTTTGCTTTTACTATAAAAGCTTAAATTTAGGATATTAACACATGTAAAAAATTCGTTTGTTAAATCCGGTGACAGTCGATAATTTCTCATTTTGACAGATTTTGCCCTTGCCATTAACGGGCTGCAAGCGTCACGGCTTTTATTCAGAATTATTTGATTCCCATCAGTTTTATAAAATAATGTAATTAGTTTTTGTTTATGTTTTGATCCACCATATTTTGAAAACTAAAAATCTGTATAGTGCAACTACAGTACTTTAAAACCAGTGCGTCTACGGACGCACTGCTCTCAATCATTAAATAGCAACGAATGCCAAATTCGGTTTAATCCCTTCGCAGGAAGAATCTACAAGCATAATTTACAGGGATAATTCTAAAGAATAGAAAAAAAAAGTTTTTTCTTTCAACCAAAAAGAAAAAAAAGAGAAAAACTTACATTATTATAGAAGATTGAATATTAGAAAAACTTGAGCGGTATATGTACATATTTAATGTTAGCTTTCTTTCCCTACTAATGTTAATAGATTTATGGTATAACATCGTACTCCAACAGATTTGTTCATTTTATTAACTTTGTATTCCCTTCATAAATACACTAGATAAATAGAAAAGACTTAAAGTAGTTTATGAATAATACATTATTCAAATGTCCTGTAAAATCGCCCAGCGCTTAGCTTGAATAGGTTATAATTCAAGTTTTAAAACACCTATTTCTAGAGCTGGATTTAATATATTTAATTAATGTAGTGCTTTTTAAAAGTTGTAATTAACTGAAAATATATTTTTTATCTGATCTTGATGTTATTGCGCTACTTTTAATGTGAGTATAGAATAAATTATAAAATATGCAAATTTTGGTACTTTAGTTCCATTCTATAATTAATAAATTTCATTAGTTTTAAAAGGAATAATAAATAGATTTTTCAATGACTTTTAACATAAACATAATAAATTAGTAATTCGTAAATATGAAACTGCTAAAATATAAATGAAATTATCTAGATTAAATTACTTTAGCTTGTAAGCTTTAATAGCATCAATGCAATTTAAATTAGAGAACATAATTCGAAGCGTTACTTTAACATAAAAAATGGAAATTATGCAAATAATATTATTATACTAACGTATGGTAATTAAGAAATTCAGTTAACGCTGAAATGAATGATAAATACAGCTTTTTAACATTTTTAAAAATATATGGAATTCACTAACGATTTTGTAAATGCACTATTCGAAAATAGATCAATAACAACTATAATGTTTAGAAGAATTTTAACAGTATTCACGGTTTCAATGTTATAATTTTAAAAAACCAACATTTTCATAAGTTTTTCGTTGCAAAAAATAAATTGAATAAATAGATTAAAAATACAGTGAAAGTGTCATCATTGCACTTAATTGCTTCATTATAAAGAAAATTTGTGAAATAGAAATATCTCAAATTCATGAAATTTGTATGATAACATACATATGCTTAAATGAATAATGCACATAAAACAGAAATTTTGGAAAAATGGATTTTAATTCGGGTAGTAACTTTTTTAATACAATGTTGGCATACTATAAAAATTTAGTTACAATAGTGTCTAAATAAACAATAAAGAGAAATAAACAAAAATTGATTCATAGTACCCTTTTTTCCTTTTTTTTTTTAATATTGCAAACCCTAAACTTAAAAAAAAATTGCAATATAAATTTGCACATGTTTCTTACCCTCTAAGTGTTTCGAACGTAATATTCCATTCACTAAGCTCCACCTTTCACTGCAATATAAGTTATATTTAAGATAATATAGCTCTATGGATTTAATGAATTTTCAATACAATTTAGAATTATTGATACTTTCAAGGATTACATTAATATTCGTAATTAAGTTTTTTTTTTATATATTTAAAACAAAATGCAGAGAAAACAACAATACAATTTTACCCATTTGCAAGACGCTCGGAGTATTATATATATATATATATATAATAAACTGTTCATAAAATTTTTCACAATTTTGTAAGTATCCGAACAAAATATCAATAATACATTTGCGAAATTGGAATTTATTCTTATTGTACCAGAAACTTTGAGCATATCTACTTTTAAATACAAATGATTAAATTAATAAACAATTTCATTTTCATACAAACCATTCATAAAGTCAGAAATCGATCGCAACACCCACCTGTACATTTGAACATTGCATATGCACGAAAGTGAAATAAATTCGTTATACGGAATATAGTTTTCCTAGTATGGAGTTTTTTTACATGTTAATGGCAATCAAAATCAATGTTCAGCGCAAAATTTACTTGTAGAAAACTTAAATACGGATTTCATTAAGCTGAAGTTCCACTGAATTTGGGTCTCATAGAATGTCTGAAGATTGTCAGTAATCAATTTTCTGAAAATCCTTGAGTGTTAAATGCGCTTTTAACCAATATTTTGCATTTTATTGCGGGAGTAATTAGGATACTTTTTTTCAATAAAATCTCATATGAGGTGTATATGTCAAAGAGAGTAAAAAGAAGAAAAAAGTTGGAAATAAATGTACTTAAAATTCGGATTCATATGAATTTACAGGTGGGTGTTGCGATCGATTTCT
Organism: Maratus speculifer; assembly: GCA_964019185.1. Classification (NCBI taxonomy): domain Eukaryota; kingdom Metazoa; phylum Arthropoda; class Arachnida; order Araneae; family Salticidae; genus Maratus; species Maratus speculifer. Next base: position 208,686,519 of record OZ025300.1, on the reverse strand, counting down.
GACTTTATGAATGGTTTGTATAAAAATGAAATTGATTATTAATTTAATCATTTGTATTTAAAATTAGATATGCTCAAAGTTTCTTGTACAATAAGAATAAATTCCAATTTCGCTGTTGTATTACTGATGTTTTGTTCGGATACTTACAAAAGTGTGAAAAAAATTATGAACAGTATGCAGTCGAGTCTCTACATAATGAAATCCATCGTTGCATTAAAAAATTCGTTATATAGAGAAATTCGATGTATAGAAAATGATGTTAAAAATTTTATTTAATGTGTAAATTTTGAACAAATATTATTTTTGATCCTTTTAATTAAGAATTTGAAATGCTTAAAAGTAAATATTAACCTAACATTTCATATCTTAATTATTTAAGCAGTTTCAGAAAAGAGAACAGACATTTATTTGAAAGATCAATGAAAATCAAATAAGGAAGACTTGCATTAATTTCAGACGAAGAAATCTGTAATTTTTTGTTGTTTTAATTTTAAAATTGTTGCGCTCTGAAAGAAAGTAAAAGAAAAGAAAGTAAAAAATAAATCTTAAATTTTAGCAAGGAATGAAGAATTGTAGTTAACATTTCCTTCATTTAAAGGCCTCTCTTATATGTGTAACAATCTAATTGACTCTGTTTTGGGAAGGATGTTGAAACGTGTGTGGAAGGTGGGATAAATTCGTTGGATTTAAAGAACAAAGTAGAGGAGTAATATATATATAACTCAGCACCGAACGATAAATCAAATATAAGCGATGGAAAATTGATTCCATATGATTTCGAAGCTTTTCTAAAACTGAATAAATTAAGACCAATATATGAAAAAATTCGTTATATGGAGATAGATATTTCGGAATATATAGACTCTTTTTTAATGTAATCATGCGAAAAGGGGACCGTTCCGACTAAAAATTCGTTGTATAGAAAAATTCGATGTATGGAGTTTCGTTATAGAGAGACTCGCTGTATTTTATATATATATATATATATATATATATATATACTGTGTGTCCCAAAAATGACTGATGGATTTTAGAATTCAATAACTTGCACACGGTGACAGCTATTTGAAAAATTTTTGCAGGAGGGTTATCTATAATGTCAATACCGTAATTTTTTATTTTAGTTCGAATTTCAAAAAATAGGTGGCGCTGACAGCGATTGTATGCCAGGTCGACGCTTCACTCAGCACTGATCACCTGGCCTTCAATCACAATGACATAGAGTTTGATATAGACTTTCAAATAGAAAACGAGGCTTTCGCCGAATCGCCCAATCTTAATTTACAAATATATATATATATATAATCTTATAAGACTTTGGAAAATAAAACTGAAATAATATGAATTTTCTAGCACAGCACGTAACAGAATTAATTTTCTTTTCTTGGAGAAGCTGAAATTTTATATAGAATGGGGTGCATAAACAAGATATGCACCCGGGGACAAAAACTTACCTATACAATGTATTCTATTACACTTTCAAATTAATAGATCCTCATCAAGATTGTATACTAGGGTGGATCGATTGTCTATGGCGAAAAAAAAATTACTATTCATCAAAATCTACCTATGCGGAAAAGATGTTATATTGTACGGAGATTAAGAGAAAAACTAGTCGTTGGGGGCCACCGTAATACTTACCCATCATGGATATGTATATGAAAATAAAAGATGTGAAACTATTTATACAATGCATTGCAATTCATAAACAAAATTTAAATATTGTTAATATACATAGTAATGCTATATTAAAGATCTGCTGATGTACCAATTTCGACAAATTATATAAAACGCCAAACTACTCAAGTAGTACTGAACTGCGTAAAAGAAACATCCTTATAACTCCAAAAATAATAATTCTATTAACTAACAATTAACTGCGTCGGATTAAGAGTCTCATTTCCAATTAAAATATACTTCTGAATTGAAATTTGAATGAAATACAGGGTCATGAAAAATCGAAGAATGTGGAAAACATGATTACAAATATCTCAGCAACTAATAATCCGATCGACTTCGTTCTGTATGCAAAATGTGTGTTATTTTATTGCCTTTTACGTCCATTCCTTAGAACAAAAAAATTAGAAAATTTTTACATACCTTTCATCAGGGCGAATTATTCGAGAGTCCGAAAAAAATAGTTCCAGATAATCGAGGTTGCTGATATTAAATAGGGTTCGTCCCATTCTTACATACTAACTACATACAAAATTTCAAGTCTCTATCTCAATTTGTTCGGGAGATAGAGCGTTTACAGACAGACAGACGGACGGACGGCAAATTTTTTTTTCTAAAAATATGTTTTTCGGAATCTCCACTATCTAAAACGTGTAAATCCGTCAAAATTTTTTTTTCGATTTTCAAAACGATTGCAAGACTTACCCTATACTACGTATGATGGGTAAGTAATAATAAAAAAATTAATTTTAAAATTTAATACTGCCACAAAAGGGTTGAATTTTCGAAAAAAATTTAAAAAAGACCGAATTTTGATTAGGTTATTTTTGTCAAAACTAATTATTTTAATAATTTTTAAAAACCAACAATGCGGAAAAGATGTTATATCGTATGGAGGTTAAGTAAAAAACAATAATAAGTAATAAATTCTAAATTTAATACTGCCACAAAAAAGTTGAAAATTCGATAAAATATTGAAAAAATTGAAAAAGATCTAATTTTGGTTATATTTATTTTTGACGCAAAATAATCATTTTAATATCAATTAAAGCCTACCTTTGCGTAAGAAATATTTTATTGCATGGATATTAAATAAAAAATAAATAAATAAATAAACTAATTTCGATATTTAATACAGCTGCAAGTGATTTAAAGTTTCGAAAAACTGGCAGTTCCAGTTTTTTCAGTTAGGATTTGTCTGCTTGTGTATGGTGTAGCTTAGTGTACATTGATTATTACTGTACCATGGCGTTGTTAAAAAATAAAAAATAAAAATAAAGACAGAGAGAGAGAAAGATGAATTACACCCTATTTGGGTCTGGCTTTGATATGGCAGTAAATATGCTCCCTATTACAAAAAGTTATCAAATTTATATATTGGTATTTAAAAAATAACCGAAGAAAGGAATCGGTCAACATCTATTTATTTACTGCCAGTGAGAAAGAGTTGCTAATAAGTTACAAGTGACCTGTAAATGAGATTCAATCTCAATAATTTACCACAGCAGCATTTTAAGAAAAATGAAACTGTTTAACGACAAATATTGAGCTCTTCTTAATTCTTGTAAAACAAAATAAGATATTGAAAGCTACTACAGTCTTTTGGACCATTTCCGAAAATACTGCCTATTTTTTCAGTTCAATAGATTTTAATATGAATATTGAGCGTAAACTAAACCGACGTATTGATAGCAAACTCACTTTTCTGCATCATCAGCTATCACTGAAAAGCCAAAATGCTGCCGAGCTAGGTGTCACATCACCTGTAGTAACAAAGATTGGCATCAGCCAGAATATTGTACAGTTTGGGAACTTCCGGCTAAGCAGGTTCCTGGTGCACTTCATGATATGGGCATTATCTCAAAAAACTATGAATAGAATGCTATTGACAGAAAAAAAATCGGCATGACAAAACAAACCAAAGACCATTCCATCGTTTTAGCCATTCTCTTTAGTCTTTTGTAAAAGATTATGATCATGGCCATTTTCTTTAAACTTTGATGAGTGTAAAGACAGACTACATCACTAGAAAACAACAGAAGAAAAGTCATAATAGAAGCAGACTTGAGCTTGAAAAAAGAACTTGGTTTCGAATATATTGGTCGCATATTTGTAAATTCTGGGAGAGTACCAAACAATTTGAAAACACAACGTATATTTTTTTTTATCATGTGTTAACAATAATATACATGTAACAAAGTTGGTTGCGATCGGTTGTGACGGAATAGCTGTTAACATAGATGTTAAAGGATGAGTTATTCGAAATATGGAACTGATCTTAAAGCGTCCACTACAATGGTTTTTGTGTTAGTTACACACGAATGAGGTTCCACTATGTCATCTTTTTCCAGCGTGGATGTAACCGCGACTGGGAACAAATGTTTCACTGGTGAAATAGAAGGATTATTCGCAGCATGTTAGAAGCTTTTTGTATTTTCATTCATGTCAGTATATGAATTCTAAAAGCGCACGAGTGAAATCAAACGGTCTGCTGTAATCCTAATCATTAGATTAAAAAATATCTATATTTTCCATTTACCAGCTTTTTGACCTTTTGCGACGGATTACATAGATTTAATTAAATAGGAAAATGTGTCGAACCTCCAATAACTGACGGATTTAGTAACGACATGAATTCAGAAGCAATAGGTAAATCCATCCAATCACTCCAGTGGCAATAATATCTACTATCAATAATATCTATTCACGGAACACTCATTCTACAAAACTAATAATCAAAAGAGTCACGGAAGTATTTTTGCTGTGTATGGACCATACATAAGAGTCGGTTTTATAAAAATCGAACTGAATTACAAAAGCTCATGTCGATTTTCAATACCGAACGTCATTATCACCAATTACAATGTTGACGATTTTTCTTCATTTAATACTAATGAGACTGTTAAATAAGAAACTAAAGTTTTTATCTTGCAATCAATTAAATATCCCCTCATTGCAATAAATGTTAAAAATTCTAAAATTCATATTTTAATTGACAAAAAAAAAAAAAAAAGAAAAAAAAAAAGATTTTTACCGTAAAAACGTTCAAATACATAAATTTGAGCCACATTGCGGCAGATTTAAATTTTGAAATTAATTTTTTTAATTATTTTTCTCATACTCAGCATATAATATAACATCTTTTACGCATAGGTAGGTTTTGGATAATTTTTTAAACTATTATTTTGAATCAAAAATCATCTAGCCAAAATTAGGCCTTTTTTCATTTTTTTTCGAAATTCAACCTCATTGTGGTAGTAGTAAAATTTAAAATTAATTTTTTTAATTATTTTTCCCTTAATCTCCATCCAAGAGAACATCTTTTCCGCATAGGTAGGTTTTGACACTGTGAAAAAAAAATTTCGATCCACCCTATTGTATACTGGCCAATAGGTGTGGCTTTTATACCAAATGGGTTGTGAATTTCAATTGCAGACATCTAAGATGGTGGATGTCAAAATGCAGTGATTTGTTTTAAAAGGCAATCTCCTCCTAACATTAACACAATTCAACTAACCTATGCCTTTAGAACTCTCACGATGACCTTAGATTGGCATTTAATTTTGGCATTTCACTAACGAATTTATAATTATTCTCACCACATTTTTTTAAATAAAATATTTGTAACGTTTAGAGTAAGCATTTCCGCCTTTAAACAGTATGGAATTATTTTTTAATAAACTTATGATGTCAAAAAGCATTAAATTACGAATTGAGGAAATTCGTCTTGCGCGAAAGGCGTACGGGAAATCAATTAAGGGGTTAAGTCAAAATCATTTGCCGCAGCTATAATGCATGGCATGCATAACTACAGCATTACTAGAAGCAACATATTTTGAACTAGTTTTCATCGAGTGCCAACGCGAAAGTATATTCTTATATATATTCCTCGATAAGTTTTCTGGTTGCGTGCATTTTTTTTTCCATTTCATTTTATTCTCATCTTGCAGGAATGCTCAACAATACTGCCTTATCTTCCTCAGTCCTAAGACAAATATTAATTGCGAAGGACAAGAAAGTCCTGTTGAGACAGAAGGAAGTTTTTTTAATTAGCTAATCCTACTAGTTTATTATTTTATTTAAGAGCAATGAATCATTAAATTTTATTGTATTATGTTTGAATGTTAAAATATTTACTTGAGCTGTACAAACAGATTTTTAATTTCATTTATGTGTTTTATCGAAAGACACTTTCGAAAAGATTGATATAAGTATAGAACATCAAAAATAATAAAATATTTTATTATTTTTATTTTATTGAAAATATTATTACTTTGTTAATATAAGGATCTTAAAAGCTTTCCAAAAATGTTAAATTTTATTTAGAATGCCGTATAAATATGACTGAAAGAGATGTCGAATTGAGGGGAGGGTTAGTAATCCCACTTCCCATCAATCCAACATATTTCCGACACAATCCGACATTAGTCACGTGACACCGCCTGTATCCGTCCCAGGAGTCACCTGTCCTAGCTACTTCATTGGATGGTTTCAAAGCTACTATGTCCCTTTAAGCATGATAATCAGCTTCGGTAAAAAATTTAATACTGAAATTGATTTATCTATTCTATTACGAAGGTGATAATAATAGTCTCCGGAAATTAGTATGAAAGCGAAATATTTCATATAAATTAGGTCTAAAGAACAATTACAACAGAATTTTGTAATATTTATTTTACACAAGCTCTAGTTTGTAGAAAGTAAATATTTATTAACAAAAAGAAAAAAATGCCTGTTTTATAATCCACGGTAGTTCAAAATGTCTTTGATGAGTACGTCACATAGTGATAATTGCTGTGGTTGTTCGCCAGTTATTTTTAAAAGTTTTACTTGACCTTATTTAACAGCTTCCCTGATTTGCCCGTACGTCATACGGACAACGTGTTGTTGCCAAACATGATTTATTATTCTCACCAATAAATTTTTATTGTAAATATTGCATTGTTTAATCCGCGCGTTTTTTGTGATACAATTAGAAAAAAATTCTGGTTTGCAAAAATCATCGATAAAAGATTAGTATATAGTCCTAAAGTCCTCAGTCCTAAAACCTTTTTACTACATTAAGCGCCACTTCAATCACCGGTGACTGACCTTAAACTTTACGAAATTTGTGTTAATTTGCATTCTAGTATATGCTCGGTGATTAAAATATTTCATAGACTAAGTTGATTAACACTTCTTGTACCAAATGGAATTGTTTTCAATTTATTTGCTATTACGTCCACGCATCGCATATATCAGCGATTAACCCCTTCCGACGGGGGAGTAAATCTGTTTGAATTAACTAACTTGCAGTAGAATTTATAAACGAGTTTATTAGAAATATGATCTTGCTAATTTTTAGAAATACCCAGTTTTCACACAATTTTACCAGTAAATTTTAAGAATATTTCCGAAGTGTTTCACGGCATAAACTATCGTAAAATCTGTGAATGAAGGTAGGGGCTGAGAATGTTGTGGTTTAAAAATTAAATGTAAATTTTCTTATTTTTAATAGTGGTGCCAGAGTCCTTGGAAATTCCAAGGAGTGTGCGAACCTTGAATACCATTTATTGATTAAAAATACCATTTAAAGTTATAAATTCCAAGTATTATCTAAATAATTACATATGCATAGAATATAAAGCAAATGAATATTACATTACAGATCCTTATGATATTAATGGAAATGTTGGTTTGAACAAAAAAGCTTTTTAACATGGCATCCAGGAATAAGTAATCGATTTTTTTTGCGGACAATATGGTACATCCAACAACTTTTCTGCTTTTTTCTAGACATTTTATGACATATGACATTATTAATCAGTTTTAGAAGGACTTTTGAAGGTCAAATAACCCTTGTCTAATTAATGAAAACCTATTAATCACTTCATTGGAAAAAAATATTCCATTTTTTAGATATATTTTGTGGTGGAAAGTTTTTTATCTGGGGCTAAAAGGATTAAATAAGAGAAATAAATTTAAAGTTTTATTTGTAAAAAACAAAAATTGTATAAGTTGGTGGGTACTCTTTTGAACCTATATGATTGTATTTTATATTTTTTACTTTTGAAAAAAAATTAAACAAAAAAAAATTAAACATTCAAAAAGCATGAAAAACATAAATCATGGTACTTCGACAAGAGTGGAATATAAAAAGTGAGCAACGCTAAATGAACCTTTTTGCTGTTTATGTTGTTTACTTTTTATATTCCATTATATTGCACCAAGCTCCATCTTTGTTGTATTCAATAATAAAATAGAATACAAACTAAAAAAAAAAGGTAATTATAAAATACTTACCAGTCCAAGGTTTATTACCTTCAATAAAGTCAAACTTTGTTAAATAATCTATAGCTTCATTCTTTTTCTAGTTATTTATGTGATACTAAAAACTTACATAACAGTTATATTTACAATATTTACAAAAAATTTGCTTTTCGTTTCCATTTTAACAATCATATTTTAATTTTTCTAGAAGGGGAAAAAAACCCCGCTTCTTCTTAACATCGTAAAAACATTCTAATTCTGAAAACAATAAAAATGGCTGTTGCCAAAATTAAAAGAAAAAATTTAATATTCTAAAATAAATGTTCATGGAGGCTTGCGTTTTGCAATAATCTCAATAACTACGATAAGAGATTCAAATTGTTGCTTGCCGGATACCACTAAAATTTTACTGTAATAATTACCTAATCTCATCATTCAATCTCTGCTACTAACCTTTTACGGCACAGAAAAATTTTGCCTATAAAATGAAATAATCTTCTTTAAATATTCATTGTAATAGCAAAATTTTATTGAAATATTCTTCGTGCCATTTGAAAGTTTAACAGTAAATTTATTTGATACCGATGTGAAATCACTTTTCCGGAAAGTATTAAAGAAGGCTATTTCCATGAGTACTTGTAGTGTAAGTCACAGGCTACGATTTTTGGCTACCAGTATTATAGAAAAAAAATGTGATTAATTTTATTGGCACATTCTCATTAATTGAATAAGGCCGAGCAGACTTTTCGAAAATAACGGTGGCTAACAAGAACCCATGGAATTAACCAGAAGTAGACTATTTAATATTACTTTAACACAATCAAACTGATTGGTAAAGTCAGCGTACGATTTAAATATTTCTGACTGAGAGAAAAACTTCACATGTTGAGAATGGAAGCCAGATCCTTGGCTTCCTTGGCCAATGTTTTATCATTTAAGCTTATTAAGCCGAAAACCGGCAAGCATATTTTGCTGAGATAATCTTATTTGTTAAATTCTTGCACTGGTATACATGCGGATTTAGGTGCTGAGAATCCTGATTATTCTCAGCAGAATTTTTTTTGTAAATTTTATCATATTAAATCTGGAAGTTTCGCGATTCAATCAGGCCAAAATTTTTGTTTTAAAAAACTGGGGATAAACGAATAAAAATTCTGCAAAAGAATCTCCTCGCGAAGGGAACCCTTTGCTTCGGGAGCCTTTTGCAAAACTGTTAATGTTTATCCATCGATTAAAAAAAAAAAAAAAATGTGGCTTTTTGAATTGCAAAAATGCGCCGATTAAGTAAGGCAATTTTACATTAAAATTTTACGGGTGGTGATAAAGAAGGATACTTAAGCCTTTTTCGCGTTTTACGACTTTTAAACGACACGCATGCGTGTCGTTCGTGCACAAGGTGTTGACGCCTTGGGGACGAGCGACACGTATACGTGCCGCAAAAAGGCTTAAGAATCCTCGTTTATTGTCACCGGTAAAATTATACTGTAAAATTTTCCTTATTGAAGCGGAGCATTTTCTCGATTTAGGAAGGAACAAATTTCTGTATTTTTAGACCAGCGAAAAATATTAAAAATTTCGTAAAAGACTCCCGTCACGAAGGGGTTAATAACATCTGGTCTGCCATTTAGACAGCTTAACCCGGGAGGACGCGCGCAGGGCCTAAAAGACCCGGAGTGCCTATGTTTTTTACAACTGCAACCACTAATTTTTTAAAAGTAATCTTCAACTTATTTTATTGCAAAATTTGTAAGAATTGTCTCCGTCTAAATAAAGCGACTGTTTTAATTTGATTTTATTGGTGACAAAGTTAAAACCATTCATACCCTGGGTAAGCGCGCTTTCTCCCGGGTTAACATAATAAACCACAGGTGCAAAAACTCTATGCAAACTCCCGGTGTTTACTTTTTCCCCAGTCGGAAATATTTAATTCATAAGTCGAATATTTTTTGAAAATATAGTGGCATCCGGCGGGACACAATTTGTCATCGTATATTTTTCAAGTCTAATTTATTTTCCGCAGTGTTTAAAAATAACTACTGCATTACTAGAGGTAATTTTTTTCAACGGTTTTACATCGGTTGCTGTTGCTAATGCGAAAGTATATGCTTATACATATTAGTTATATATAGTTTTCTGGTGTATGGATATTTTTTTTTCGTTTTGCAAGAATGCTCAACAATACTGCCTTATGTTGCTCAATCCTAAGGCAAATATTAATTATGAAGGACAAGTATTACGTTTTCTTACAAATAAAGTTGTTTTCAAATTCCGTTGTCAGTCATTAATTTCAACACTTACGCAATGAATTTGTCCTGCGCCGCGAAGGGTTAAGGAGTTAAATCAAAATTATTTGCCGCAGCATTTATGCATAACTAGAACATTACTAGAAGGAACTTTTTTTGAACTGGTTTTCACTAGGCGCGAACGCGAAAGTATATTTTTATATATACTCCTAGATAAGTTTTCTGGTGCAAGATTTTTTTTTTCCATTTCATTTTATTCTATCTTGCAGGAATGCTAAACAATGCTGCCTTATCTTCCTCAGTCATAAGACAAATATTAATTACGAAGGACAAGAAAGACTTGTTGATCTAGAAGAAAGATTTTTAATTAGTAAATCCGATTAGTTTATTATTTTATTTAAAAGCTTTGAATCGTCGAATTTTATTGTATTATGTTTGAATGTTAACCCTTTCCGGCGCGGACAAATTCTGTTCGTAAAATGAGAAATTGTTGACTGACACCGGAATTTACAAAATGCTTTTTTAGAAATTAAGAATTCCCTGGCTTAAACTGTCAATGTAAAAGTAAAATTTTACTAAAGTATTATTGGTGCCGTTTGTAAGATTGGAATTAAAATTAGATGTTGCCGGTGTGGTAACACTGCGCCGGAAAGGGTTAAAATATTTACTTGTGCAGTGCAAACAGATTTTTAATTTCATTTATGCATTTTATCGAACGATACTTTCGAAAAGATTGATATAAGTATAGAGCATAAAAAACAACAAAAGATTTCTTTTCTTCTTATTATTATGGAAAATATTTTTACTTTGTTAATATAAAGATCTTAAAAGCTCTCCAAAAAGTTAAATTTTATTTAGAATGCTGTGTAATTGTGATTGACAGAGATGTCGGATTGGGGGGAGGGTTGGTACCCCCTCCCATCAACGCAACATATTTCTGACACAATCCGACATTAGTCAGGAGACACCATTTGCATCCGCCCCAGGTATCACCCATCCTAGCTACACCATTGGATGGTTTCAAAATTACGTTGTCCCTTCAACCTCTTGGCAACGGGGGGGAGGGGGCTTTAAGGAATTTTTAATGTCTCGTCACCGGTTTTTTAAAACAAAAATTTGAGCCTTATTAAAACGAGAAATTTCTCTGATTAAATAAGGCAAATTTTACAGTAAAATTTTACCGGTGGGGATAAACAAGGATTGTTAAGCTTTTTCGCGGCGCGTATACGTGTCGCTCGACCCCAAGAGGTAAACCATAATAATCAGCTTCGGTAAAAAAAATTAATAGTGGAATTTATTTATGTATCGTGTTACATAAGTGATAATAGTCTGCGGAAATTGGTGATTAAGTACGAAAGCGAAATATTTCATATAAATTTGGTCTAAAGTACAAATATGATAGAATTTTGTAATGTTGGTTTTACATAAACTCTAGTTTGCAACAAATAAATATTTATTAACAACAAAAAAAATCTGTTTTATAATCCAGGATAGTTGTACGGGTTTTTGTAGCGTAAGTCACATAGTGATAATTGCTGTGGTTGTTGGCTAGTTATCTTTGAAAGTTTTGTTTGCCCTTATTTAACCTCTTACCTGATTTGCCCGCACGTCATACGGACAACGTGTTGTTGCCAATCATGATTTATTATTCTCACCAATAAATTTTTATTGTAAATATTGCATTCTTTATACCGCGCATTTTTTTGATACAATTACAAAAAAAAAAAAATTCTGTTTTGAAAAACCGGAGTTAAAAGATTAAAAATTCTGTAAAAGACATGAAAAAATAGTCATTGTTTTTTTATATTGATCAGTTAAGGGGTTAATTAATAAAATATCTCTCATAAAATGTCACATTTTTCTGTTCTAAAATACTGGTAGCCAAAAATCGTAGCACGTGACTTACACTACAAGTGCTTATGGAAATAGCTTACAGCTTTGAATATTAGAAAGACTTTAGAAAATGTGCTATGTTAGAGTCTTTCTTATGTCAACATTTATGCTACAGCATTTCAGTGTATCACATATGTGTATAAGTTGTATATATTATGAAAGCCATCTATAAATATGTTGTATAAATAGAAACGACTAAGAATAGCTATGAATTATACATTATTCAAATTCTCCTTAAAGTCACGAAGCGCGTATTTTGAGATTTTCTGTATCTAAAGTTTTGAAGCATGTAAGAGCTGGATTTAAAGGTAGAAAGGACCTTTATATTTTCAAAAATTAACTATTTGGATTTCATTTCATTCTGAAAGTTGAAATATTTCTCAACAACATCAAAATAAAACTCTTTCAAAAATCTGCATTTTTTTCTTGGGTTAAAATCATTTATAAATAAATGGTGACTGCAATTGAAAATCCGTTCATATTGAAACTTTAGTATGAGCATAGCTGCCCACTTTTGCTCATTTTTCCTAACGGTAAAATTTTATATTAAGTAAAATATAATTTTATTATATTATATCGAAATATTAAGATTAAACAAATGGAAAATCTCTGTAGAATTTTAGTAATAGCATAGCTGCCAAATTTTACGAATTTTTGCTACCACTAAAACTGTACAGAGATTTTCCATTTGTTTAATCGTAAGATTTCGATGATCGACCCTTCCCGGCACGGACAAAATCTGTACTAAAATGAGAAATTATCGACTGACACCGGAATTCACAAACGAAGTTTTTAGATATTTTGAATTCCTTAATTTAAGCTTTTATTCTAAAAGCAAAATTTTATTAAAATATTACTGGTGCCGTTTGCAATTTTGAAAATAAAATTAGGTATCCCAGACCGGGCACAGTGTGCCGGAAAGGGTTAAATAAGACAGTATTTACTGTAAAATTTTTGTGGTAGGAAAAATGCGAAAAAAGTTGGCAGGTATGATATGAATTTTCTCAAACTCTTAAGGGGGCTTAATGGATGAAAACTTTTCCAAATATCGATATTTTTGTGATCTAGTTTGATTATTCAATTAATTCTGAACTCAATGCAAAAAACAACATAAAAATATTTGCAGTTTTAACGAAGTTTTAAGCATTTATGTATCATTACTTTCATAGCCGCACCCATATAATTTCAACTTTAAGTCACGTTTTCTCAAAACTTGATTTTTGACGACTAACACCAAGATAAAAAAAAAAAAAAAAAAACTATTTGATGGAATGGCTTAAATTTCCTTTTTGCATGCATATAACATCATTATCTATAGAATGAGTTAAAAATATAACTATCACATAAAAAAATCATTATTAAAAAATTTCTCAAATTTGAAAATTAAAAAACCCCTTAAAAAATACAACCATTTTTTCATTAAAAATACTCAAAATATTAAACTATCTAAAATATATAAATTCATTCTCTAGATAATGATGTTATGTGCATGCAAAAAAAAAAAAAAAAAAAAAAAAAAAAAAAAAAAAAAAAAAATTAAGCCATTCCATCAAATATTATTATCAAATATATAAAGTTTTATTTAAATCTTGGTGTTAGTCGTCAAAAATCAAGTTTTGAGAAAACGCGACTTAAAGTTGCAATTATATGGATGCGGCTATGAAAGTGTTGATACATAAATGCTTATAACTCCGTTAAAAATGCAAATATTTTTATGCAGTTTTTTGCATTGAGTTCAGAACTAATTGATTAATCAAACTAGATCATAAAAAAATCGATTTTTTGAAAAGTTTTCAACCCCTGAGCCGCCTTATATTAGGAGTTATTGCACCGTTACTTCATACAGGATGGTGAATGGTCAGAAAAAAAGGAACGACTTTACCAGTATTTTCCTATAAAAATATTTTGTGTAACATAAAGGGCTAATGCAAGCGAATTTCATTTTAACAAAATACAGATTTAACATCTTTTTGGCTAGGCTTTTCCTTGCTCACTCTCCATCCTGTATTAATGATGCAGCTGTAAAATATTAACCAAATGTGCATTTTATTATTGTATTCATGCTGATACAACAACAACAACAAAATAATACATATGATTTGTTTTTATTATTTACATTTGCAAAAAATGGATTTATTTTTTTTGTGAAAATGTTAGATTTTTTAGATTATTTGCAAAAATGGAATTTTAAACAAAACTTTTTCTGTATATTTTAGTTTTAATTTAGAAATACTTAAGTTATGACTCTTTGTTATCCAAAAATTGTTTTCTATACGCATAATTTTGAGTTTTATCATGCGCGCAGGACTCAGTGGTTTTAATTAATGCATTAAAGAGAATAATATTTAAATTTTAAAGTTAGATATTGGTTTTATATATACAATATTTATTTTTCTGGACAATATAGCTAACAATATACATTTTAAGCAGAAAGCGAAAAAATTTTCAATTTAATATTGTTTTTGTTTTGATTATTAAAACTATGATATGTTTTCGCTTGTTTTTATAAACTTAAAAGTCCCATGTACCATGAATATATTTTGAAAAAAAGGTTTTTTTTTTTTCAAAGGTTATATTGCACACTATAAGTTTCTTTATCTTATACATATTGATGTTATTCAAAATACTCCTATTAGTAGTGTTGCTTTTTTCCGTTTTAATATGATGGTAATATCGCGCATATTCTAGTTAACCAAACGTAGTGACTTCGAAAAACCAATCTTTTGTTAATAAGGTCCTACTACCGATATATCTGTTACATCAGTGTGAGAAGAATATTAAATAAATAGGAGCTTATTCACTTAATATTAATAGATAATTTATTTAAATATTATTTACAATTACAGGGTTTTATATAACAGACTAAATGTTAGAAATATTTCATTTAAAAAATAGTGGTGGGAATCCGTTATTTTCAATTTATTGAAAGGAAAAGAAATAACCAATTAAGAGGCTAAAAAGAACGAAAAACCTTTGGACAACTTTGTAAAAACTAAAAAGCGATCAAACTTAGAACTTCATAAAGAGGCTTATAATTATAAATTGTGATCATTTTAATAAGATAGCATGTACATTCGAATAAAAATGTTGTTTTTTATAAAAACAGTCCGAAATATCGCCATGTGTCTTGTTTATGATTTGCAGAGTTTTTGTCCATTTTAGGAAATAACTTTTTTTTAATCTCTTATTTTTATTTTTATAAGGAAGAAGTACTGAGTTCGTGAAAATTTTCAGTTCTGGTTTTTGACGCATATACACTTTTGGGGACCAGCAGCGATTAAAAAAAATATGTTTTTACAAAATGTCTGTCAGTAAGTCTGTGACTCAGTCTGTCTTTCTGTATATGATATAAATTTTGTTGGCGCTCTGTCTCAAGAATGAATGCTCAAAATTTAATAAAAATTTATATTCTTGTAATGCCTGATATAGATCTATGCTGCTTAGCTTTTATTGTAAATTGCTCAGCAGGTCCATGGTGGCGTTGCTATGCTGCTTTTTTTACGATTTATGCAACAGCTGTATGTCAATAAGTAATGCACAAATTTCTATCAAACGTAAGATTCAGTTAGTACATGACATGAATTGATGCTCTTTATATTTTGGTGTAAATCGCTCAACAGGTGGAACTGACATGTTGAATTTTTCCAGACTTTCTGCAATGGCTCTATCTCAAAAACAAATGTATGACACTTAATAAAAGATTATGTTTTGATAGTCCCTGATACAGATAGTTTTTGGTGTAAATCTCTGAACAAGTTGCGCTGCTATGCTGCATTCTTGCTATTTCCGCAGTAGCTCTATCTCAAAATATTATGCACGTATTTCCATCAAACTTCACATTCAGTTAATCCTTTACAAGAATTTATGTTGTGTGAATTTTAGTGAAAAATTGCTTAATAGTTGGGTTGAGATGTAAAACTGGGGAATATTTTAAAAATAAAGACATATGCAGCCTTTTAAGATTTTGTTTTAAAATTATTAACTGTTATAAAATCTTAAATTTATAATAAGTTTAAAAACACGTTGCCCACATGATGTACGGGCAAATCAGAGAGATTGTTAAATTCTAAACCAATAAATGAAATATTTTTTTTTATTATTTTTATTGAAAAAATAGCATTAAGAGCCCACAATAGTCACAGAAAAATTACTCAAAAAGACCCGGATGACCATGTAAAGTCTATGGGAGAGTTCTTTTCTAATATCTCGCTCAAATTTTAATATTTTTGCATGATTTTTTTTGCACAAGATAGCTGAGCGCAATCCACAACCGGGCTAGTTTTTACTTTTTCGATTTTGGTTATATATTTTTTATATTACGATAGTTCCAGTTTCAGAACCGGTTTAAACCGGTTTCGAAAGTTAAAGTAATTTTTTAAAGAAAATCTGAAACAAAAATTGAAAAAGTAAAAACTAGCCCGGTTGTGGATTGCCCTCAGCTATCTTGTGCAAAAAAACATGCAAAAATATTAAAATTTGAGCGAGATATTAGAAAAGAACGCTCCCATAGACTTTACATGGTCATCCGGGTCTTTTTGAGTAATTTTTCTGTGACAATTGTGGGCTCTTAAGTATTGATAATTTCAATTCTTTCAATTTCCAATTTTTCAACTTTAATTCTCCATACTGTTATAACTTAGCTCTCACATTCTAAAACCGTTACAGGCGTTTCATCAAATAATTAAAAACAATAATATTTTAGAAAATAATTTAAATTTCTAAATTTCCAGAACTATTAAAATTCTGCAGTCACTCACGAATAAATGATGATTTTTCCAACTTACAAATCACCATACTCTTAGTGGAGAAATCGTTAAAATATATACATACATAATGAGAACATAACAGTATAGATTTTTTTCTGTCATAAAAATTCCTATAAGTTTTTTTTTTAAATATTTATTCATAAATCATAAAAAAGTACGAAAGCGGTTAACACAAACATTCATTTAATCCATTTATCTTGGAAATAAATTAATCATTATTTCGTATTCAGTATCATTATTTTCATCATTTTCACACTAATAGAAAACCTGAAAAGAATTTAATTATAACTTGAGAAAAAATAATTGCCATAATCACGAATTTTATGTGAGAACTAATGTGGTTTGATATTTTTCTTTATTTTCATATCATAATGGTCGAAAGATATGTATGTGAATCATTATATAATTATCTTTAGTCAAATATCCGAGAATTTCGATTTTTCACTTTGTTTTATGTCTTATTTTAAGTTATCATAATTGCATTGTTTAAAGAATTATTACGTTTTGACGGTATTTTTAAACGTGTTTAATAATTGGTTATTCTCAAATAAAATGCCTTAGAAACATTAATAGAGAAAAGACAGAAAAATAATAAATAATTAGGATTATTTTTTACATCTTTACAGTTACAGAAAAACTGTTAGAAATCAATTAAAATTTGGGACAAAAAAATAATAATTGCCATAATAAAGTATTTTACTTGGGAACTAATGTGGTTTCATATTTTTCCTGTTTTTCATTTCATAATGTCCCATAGATTTATATGCTAATCATCATTATATAATTATCTTTTTGTCAAATATCTGAGAGTTTCAATTCGACACTTTGTCTTATTTTAAGCTATCATTATTACGTTACTTGAAGAATATCGCATTTTTTGGCTGAACTTTTTTGAAGTGTTTAATAATTCGATATTTTCAAATAAAATGTAATAGAGGTATTAGCAGAGAAAAAAAGGAAAAGCTAATTTACTATTTAGGAGTATTTTTTGCAAATTCACAATAAAAGAAAACCTGAAAAGAAATTAATTATAACTTGAGAAAAAAGATAATTGCCATAATCACGTATTTTATGTCAGAACTAATGTGGTTTGACATTTTTCCTGCTTTATATTTCATAATGGTCGAAAGTTATATATGCTAATCATTATATAATTATATTTAGTCAAATATCAGAAAATTTCAATTTTTCACTTTGTTTTATGTCTTATTTTAAGGTATCATAATTGCGTTATTTAGAGAATTAGCACGTTTTTTATCCGAATTTTTTTTTTTAACATGTTTAATAATTATTTATTCTGCAGTAAAATAACTGTAATGATCTTAGCAGGAAAAATCAGAAAAAAAGAAATGTTTAGGAGTACTTTTTACTTTTGTAAATTACTACTATGAAAGAAAATCTTTCTTTACTTTTTCAAATTTTCATCCCAACAACTTCATGTCGGGATCACCTAATTTAAATTACATATTTACAAATGGCACCAAAAATATTTTAAAAAAAATTTGTTTTTACATTGAAAGTTTAAAGCAACTTTTCAATTTCTATAAAAATCGTTTGTTATTTACGTCATCAGTCAATAATTTTACCGCTAGAAATGGTTCATACCATAAATGCCTACCTCCGTCTTTTCTTAAAACAAAACAATTACTCTCGAAAAAGAAATTTATTGAATTAAAAAAATAATTAAGTTTCTAAAGACATTCTCCTTTAACACTAAGCTTTATTTAATTAAATAAATATCATATTATCAAACAAAATGTTATAATATAGATAATGAGAAAATTCAGGAAATGACGTATTTTTTTTTATTACAGCCGCCATATAGAATTCCTACGACTTCTCACGATGCCCTCTGATTACTTTATATTTATATAAAGAAGATACTCACCATTCGGTATATTCTTATCACGATTTGCAGATTTTTCACACTTAACACACGGACTAAAACTGTTTTTTTTTAAATATTTATTCATAAATCATAAAAAAGTTCTGTTAGCACAAGTATTCGTTTAATCTATTTATCTTTGAAATATGAGAATCATTATTTAATAATCAGTATCATTATTCTCATCATCTTCACGCTAGCAAAAAAACTTGAAAAGAAATTAATTATAACTTTAGAAAAAAAATAATTGCCGTAATCACGTATTATATGTGAAAACTAATGTGGTTTGATATTTTTCATGTTTTGCATTTCTTAATGGTCGATAGATAGATATGATAATTCCTATATAATTATCTTTAATCATATAACATAACAATATAGATTTTTTGTCTATTATAAGTATTCATAATTTTTTTTTT
This sequence comes from Maratus speculifer, assembly GCA_964019185.1. NCBI lineage: Eukaryota > Metazoa > Arthropoda > Arachnida > Araneae > Salticidae > Maratus > Maratus speculifer. The sequence goes on along the minus strand of OZ025300.1, from coordinate 208,667,387 downwards.
AAATAGTCATTGATAAATCATAAAAAGTACGAAAGAAGTTAACACAAGTATTCATTTAATCCATTTATCTTTGAAATAAATGAATCATTATTTCGTATTCTTTATCATCATTCTTATAAATTTCGCACTAACAAAAAAACAGAAAAGAAAATAATTATAACATTGGAAAAAATAATTATCATAATTACGTATTTACGTTACGTATATCTGACAGTTTCGATTTGTCACTTTGCTTTATGTCTTACTTTAAGCTATCCTTATTGCGTTACTTGAAGAATATCCCATTTTTTAGCCAAACTTTTTTGAACGTATTTGATAATTCGATATTTTCAAATAAAATGTCTTGGAGACATTAACAGAGAAAAAAAGACAAAAGATATTGTTTCTTTAGGAGTACTTTACATCTTCACTCTAACAGAAGGCTTAAAAGAAATTAATTATAATTTGAGACAAAGAAAGGAGCCATAATTAAGCATTTTATGTGAGAACTAATGTGGTCTCATATGTGGTCTGAGACAAAACAATAATTGCCATAATCACGTATTTTATGTGCAAATTAATGTGGTTTGATATATTTCATGCCTTGCCTTTCATAATAGTCGAAAGATAGATATGCTAATCATTATATAATTATCTTTAGTCAAATATCAGATAATTTCTATGTTTTACTTTGTTTTATGTCTTATTTTAAGCTATAATTCCGTTATTTAGAGAATTATCGCGTCTTTTGCCCAACGTGTTTAATAATTAATTATTCTTAAATAAAACGCCATTAGTGGTATTTGCAAAGAAAAACTAAAAAGAATAACATATATTAAGGAGTACTTTTTACTTTTGTTAATTTCTACTATAAGAGAAAATCAGTCTTTACTTTTTTAACTTTTCGGGCGCAATAACTCTACATCCGGATCACTTAATTTAAATTCTAAACTTACAAACTGCGCCTCGAATATCTTAATAACACTTTGCTTATGTCTAGGGTAAAAAAAAAAAAATTAATTCATAAAAAAGTCTTATTTTATTTAAAAACTAATGTTGTTTGATATTTTTCCTGCTTTGCATTTCATAATGGTCGATATATATATATGATAATCTTTATATAATTTTCTTTAGACAAATATCAGAGAATTTCGATTTTTCACTTTGTTTTATGTCTTATTTTAAGCTATCATAATTGCGTTATTTAGAGAATTATCTCATTTTTTGGTCGAAGTTTTTTGTACGTGTTTCATAATTAGTTATTCTCAAATAAAATGCCAGTAGTGGCATTAGCAAAGAAAAAACAAAAAGAATAACAGATATTTAGGAGTACTTTTTACTTTTGTTAATTTCTACTATGAAAAAAAATCTGTCTTTACTTTTTTGACTTTTCGTGCGCAATAACTCTACGTCGGGATTATTTAATTTAAATTCTAAATGTTACTGCAGACAGTAGTAATAATGATGCATTAAGAGCAGCCTTATTATTAGCTGATCTAGTTATATTTCCGATTATTCCATCTGGATCTGATATATGGACATTTAAAACGCTTAGGCTTAAAACTCTTAGCCTTAAACTCTTAAAACTTAGTTGCCGGTGCTCAAAGTTGTACAAAAACCTTAAAGCAAGTGTGCTACATAATAAACAAAACAAACAATAATTACAAACAGCACCACGAATAGCTTAATAAAATATTGCTTTTAAAACAAATGTTTATCGTAACTAATTTTTAATTTCTAAAATAGTCGTATTGTATGTAAGATCTAATGTTGTTTGACATTTTTCGTGCTTTTCATTTTATAATGGCTGATAGATAGATATGCTAATCGTTATATGATTAACTTTATTCAAATATCAGTGAGTTTCGATTTTTTACTTTGTATTATGTCACTTTTTAAGCTATGATAATTGCGATATTTGAAGAATTGTTACGTTTTTTGGCCGACCTTTTTTGAGCGAGTTTAAAAATTAATTATTCCCAAATAAAATGCCTGTGGTACTGGGAAATAACGTACATTTTACTTTTAGAGTACTTTTGTTAATTGTTATGATGAAACCCCATCTTTCCCTTCTAACTCTTCCGTTAATTTCTTCGAAAGCGGTGGATCATTATGGACCAACTAATTTTAATACCAAAATGCTATAGCCACTAGAGAAATTAAAAGAAAATTCCCTTTTTTATCAAATACGCAAACAAAAGATTTTGCTTATTTTGAAGTAAATTTGTTTGTAATTTCTGGTGTCAATCACTCATTTAAGCATTTTGCGAATATAATTACCCTACCTCTGTAAAGGTTAACCTTTCTGGCGCAATGACACCACGTCGAGACCACCTAATTTAAATTTTGTATTTACAAACGCACCAAAATAATTAAATAAAGTTTTCCTTTTGCAATGAAAGTTTAAACTAACTTTTTTAATTTTTAAAAAAGTCGTTTGTGATTTACGGCATCAGTCAACCTATTCATGATTTTACAAACAGAATTTTTATGCGATAGAAAGGTTAATATTATACATACCAACCAGGGATGAGATTTCCGCTTTTTTGCACACCAGTATAATCTTAGAGAAAATGTTATATTATTAAATCGGAACATTTTTGCGATTTAAAAGAACAACATTTTCACTAAAATAATACTGGTGTGCAAAAAAGCGGAAATCTCATTCCTAATACCAACCGCTGTTTTTTCTTAAAACCAAACAATTATTATTGAAACTGAAATTTATTTAACCCCTTGGAGACGAGCCTACGTGCCGCAAAAAGGCTTAAGAATCCTAGTTTATCCCCATTAGTAAAATTTTAATGTAAAATTTAACTTATTTAATCGGAGTATTTTCTCGATTTATTAATGCACAAATTTTTGTTTTTAGAAATCGGTGACAAAACATTAAAAATATCGTAAAAGTCTATGTCCCGTAGGGGTTAACCAATGGAATTAATTAAATTCCCTCTCATTATCACATTTAACGCTAAAAATATTTAATTAAATAAATTTTCTAGCTCAAAATTATTATACTTGATTTTTAAAAATGCCGGAGTGTGCCAACTGGGTTTAATACCGATGTTAATGCAGATGTTGAAAGAAAGTTCAAGTTATGTATACATTTTAATAAAATCAGCTGTAAGCGTTTTTGAGTGTTGGTTCATTGCGTGAAATAAACATGAACTCGAGCAGTTTTAGGTAAGCGCATGCGCAACTCTTGCTTTGTTATTTACCAATGCTTTGTTATATGCACTGCTACATACGGAAAATGGGAATTTGTGATGCATTTTATGTTCTGTATATTGTTAAGATTGAATGAGTAATTTAAGTGAATGACTAAGACTGGGATATATTTTATCTCTCCTAATTTAAACAGGATTTTCACCAGAAACTTTTAACGAAATTGTATATTTTTATCTTTGGCGGCAAAATGGTAATTATTTGCCTTTTCCCACTTTAAACTAAAATTTTTCAGTTTTTCCGCTGGTAGATCGATAATGCAGGGCTATTATTGCTTGCACATCAAGGGGTTAGTTATGATCGCCCACGTGTCAAACATACAGGGTGTGTTCCCAGAGTCTCAAGACTGGTCTCAGAATACAATTATTAAACAGTTTTGTGCTGGAAACTAAAGCTTTTCGAAATAAGGCCCTTGGGCGTCAAATTGTCAGCATTTTTTCCATTGTTTATAGCCTCCCTGGAAGTCCTCGCGCACAAGGCTATTAAGAAACTTTGTCGAAGCTGTACGGATCACTGAAATCGTGTTGAATAGCTTTTCTTCCAAAATTTTCTTGCCCCGGGTGAAAAAATGACTCTGGAAGCGGCGTTGCGACTGTAGAAAGGTTGCAACGGTATTGCAACGTAACACTGTCTGCGCGAACGTCGTCATGCCCGAACGCCGTTCGGGCAAACCAGTTAAATGGTTAAAACAGAAAATATTGCCTATTTGAATCGGGAATGCGCTCGAATTAAATAAGTCGCATTTTACTATATAAATTTACCGATGAGAATAATCAAGGATTTTCAGCACCTTATGCGGAAATTATATCGGTCGCTCGCCAAGCAGTTAAATACGATAGTGACCAACTGGAGGATTCCGCAATATATTTAAGCAGACATGCCAACCTCCGGCTTTTTAAAAATCAAACAATTATACTTCTAACCAGAAATTTATTGAGTCAACGAAATTAAGTAAATTTCAAATGACCCTCTGAGTTAATACTAGACACTTCTAATTAAATAAATTTTCTGGTTCAAAGTATGTTTTCAAGAATTAACAAAGGCCGGAGGTTGGCAACTCTGTTTAAGTGTTTATCTAAATGAATGCTTTCCAATGCAAGCGGACAATTTGGGACGCCACTGGTGTTAGCAGATCTTCCGCGTATATCGGATTATTAAAAGATCTGTACACTAGTATTTAAAATTATGTCGCGTTGTTTATTAGCAGAATTATCTACAATTAAATATAACGAAATAAACTGTAAGAATTTACTGGTATTCAGCGCATTTGGATCTTGATTTACGACACGGTATACCTTGCATCCTTAGGCATCACTGACACAGAGTTTCCAATTTGGTATCCATATTTTTTTTTTCAAAAATATTGAATAAAATACATTTTGCATTTAAGATTTATTATATCTGAAACTATTTTTTGCTTTTTCTGGGTTGATACCAATTTAAAAAAATGAAGGCTGAACTTGGATCCCTTCACTTCCAAAGTGAATATGGTAATTCTTTGGGAACGATCGACACGTATACGTGCCGCAAAAAGGCCTTAAAATTTCCCTTATTTAATTATTGCATTTTTTCGATTTAATAAAACAAAAATTTATTTTTTTAAAAACCGGCGACAAAACATTAAGAATTTCGTAATAGGCTACCGTCGTGCAGGGATTAATTTTTTTTTTCGAATTTCATACTAAACCATGATACCAACAAAATATAAACAAAATGCTCCAATGGTGGGAAAAATTCTTCTTCTCATTCTTTGTTTCTCCAAATTTGGTGAATAATAAAGCAATTAAATCGAATTTATAAAATGCGTTTTTACGATGATTTGTGTAGTATAAACGGTCATCGAATTGGTCACCTCAAAAGAATATATAAACTAATATTACATTCTATTTTCAGTGAGGATTTTTGCATTGAATTAGAGCTGGATTTCGTTCAATATAGGCCTTTTTAGATGCGTATGTAAATGAGTAGCATCTATTGTCGGCTTCTAGTGGTCCGTCTGTCTATTCGCATATAACAGCGCATAAACTATCCAACCGAATCTTTTGAAATTTAATCTACATAATTGTTGCAGATGTTTGTGGAATCATTTAAAATTTCATGGAAATCGAATGAAAATTAAAAAAAGTTATTAATAAAAGTTTTCTTCATTCTGTCAATTGATATCGTATGCAATTAATTCAAACATATTCCATGATAGATAATGTTTTTTGGTTACCACGGGATTACGTCACGGTGATAGAGCCATAAAATTTAATATAGATAATCATAACAAATTTCATATTGTTGCATGTTTGCATAAGAGTGCAAAAGATATCACATTACGACCAAAATATTTATAAAATTAGCTGTAGTACTAACGCACTCCATTTTCGATGTTTGACGCACAATTTTCGAGTTGTTTTTAAAACTGGAACGCTGGAAATTTTACGCAAATGTTATAAAATATGTTTAAAACCAGGAAAAAAACTTGAGATTATTTAGTTTATTTGTTTATCTCATTTCATTGAAACTAATAAATAACTTATTTCTTGAAGATTTGTCTGGTTCGAATCGACAATTACTCCAGTGATCAGTGTCAAATTGACACCATCCTTGCGTTTTAGTGTTAAATGGCATCTATTGATGGTGCCTTTTCCGAACATTAATTATAAATTAATTTAGATTTAAAAATCCTAATCTAATAAGAGATGTAAGTTTTCATACATAATTTATCACTCGAGGTTTTGTCAAACTTCTGGGGAAAAATCCGTTAATTTGTAGTTCACATGTTGTCTATACTTTATTATGATACATAAATATCCTGTATAGTAGGGGTGTGCAATCTGCAGCCCCGCGGGCTACATATATACCACTATTTTCATGCAAAATCATTTATCTAAGAATATGACAGAAAATTTGCTATTAATTAAGACAAACGTCACTTTTCAAATATTCAAGTTTATATTGTAATTTCTGGTTACTTTTTCTGACAAATAGGTTGCGCATCACTACTGTATAGCGGTATTACGTTGTTTAACCCTTTTCGGCACAGGTAAATTCTGTTAGTAAAGTGAGAAATTGTCAACTGTCATTGAATTTAGAAACGACTTTTTTAGAAATTAAGAATCCCTTAATTTAAACTTTCATTGTAAAAGCAAAGTTTTATTAAAATAATATTGGTGCATTTTACAAGTTTGGAATAAAAAATATTTATCCCGGACGCATTTTCAGAAAGAATCACGTTTTGAGCAACAGCCTTGGCGAGTTGGCGAAAGCGAGCACGTTCAGTTAGCAGCATCGCCAAACACAAAATAAACTAAGTTCAAATGTGTCATAAAACATATTATTAATAAAGTTATATTTATTACAAGAGAATCTTTACTACTGTTTTTAAATAACTTCTCAATTTCTTCGAACATAGCGAGTTAAGGAAATAATATTTTTAAATTGAGAAAAAAAAACTATGTTTAGATGTTCTGTGAAATTTAAAACATTTTAATCTTTAAAAGCTCTTTGTTTTAAGCTATGTTTTAATCGTAAACAACGGTGAATAACATTTCCTCATATTATAGTCTTTGCTTGATAACATTTACGGAAAAAAACAAATGAACAATAAGCGCGATCTTTTTGCAGAAGGAAGGTTTGCTATTCGCTAAGCGTTTGACGTCACAAACAAGAAAGTGTGTATAACATTGACTTCATCTCCGTGCCAATCGTTGTTCTGGCGATAAGGTGCTCAAAATGTGATTCTTTCTGAAAATGCATCCCGGACTGGACACAGTGTCCCGGAAAGAGATAATAAAACAGATTTAAACGAATTCAATCTTGAACAGTACAATTATAAGAAATGAAACATAAACGCAGTGATGCATTCTGGGGTACGTTGGTGCACATCACCCCATGAAAATATGTACAATTTATTTTGAAAACAAACTGCAATAATAATCATTTTATTTTTATTTTGTTATTATATTGTTATTCATTTTTAGCCTGTGGAAACGTGTTTAATTTAAAAGTTCTTAAGAATTAGGATTTTCTTAATGTTAATGAAGATCATTTATGTTTAAAATACACATATCAATTAAAATTATAAAATTGCATAATTCAAGATGTTAGATACTGTCTTAACCCTTTAATTCCCATGCTAGAACACGTTCTAGAAATTATGTAGTTCATTTGAAACCAGAAAAATTCAATGGCTAATTTCGTTTTATTTAAATACGGAATGTTATGTTATTGATTAAAGCAAATATTGTTGTTTTAATTTTCTGGTGGGAACTGAAATATACGAATTAAAATATCTCGGGCGGTCTCGGGCGGTTTGGGGTCCAGAGAGTTAAAGCAGGTGAAAAGCAATATATCATTCAAATTAATTTCAAGATTTAACCCCTTGAGGGGCGGTGGTATATATTATATACCACCTACGATTGATGAAGATTTACACCAGAAAAATTTTATTAAATTTCACTTCTCTAACTTTGGTCGAAAACAGTCGAGAAATTGCTTTTCCTCTTTTTGATATAACTTTTTTACAAATTTCCGGTGGGAGTTCAGAATTACACGAACGCAATTGCTTGCCCCTCAAAGGGTTAATAGTTAAACTTATGTTCCAAATAATGCAAAGTTTTATCAACGCTTATCAACCCTTAAAATCAAGTTCTTGGTATGTTAACATGACATATGAACCTGAATATCTCATTTTGTAGAAAATAGCATACATCGTCGGTATCATGATAAACTATGCAATATGAATACAGGGTTGCCAATGTGCTATTTCTGTTATTTCAGTTTTTTTTATGGGTACCACTTTTCTGAAATGGTAAAAATTCCTTCTATCTTTGTCCTGATTACAATGTCGTCAAGGAAGGCGCAAACAAAGAAAATTTTACCATTTTTGACGACCATTTCAGAAAAGTAGTGCCAATCTGAATATGAAAAAAGTAGCGCACTAGCAACCCTGTTTCCATATTGCATAATTTGATTTAGTTCCGATGATATCTGGGTTGCCTGATTTGACCTTATCTATATTTTTGATATTTTGCATTCACATGAACTGTTCCGTAATTTTTTGCTTTCGTTTCTTAACCCCTTGGGGACGAGCGACACGTATACGTGCCGCATAAAGGCTTAACTCTTAAATGCCATGGATAGAACGCGTTCCAAAAAATGCGCAATTCAAAGAATCAGAATTCATACCAGAAAAATCTAAATAGTAAAATTTTCTTTATTTAATTACGAATGGTCTGTCATTAAGTAAAGTGAAAATTGCTCTTTCAAATTTCTGGTGACAATACGGAATATGTGAATAAAACCCCAAAAAAATCGGGAACACTTATGGTATCGAATGTGATACAATATGCATTTAAGGGTTAAGAATTCTCGTTTATCACCATCAGTTAAAATTTTACTGCAAAATTTCCCTTTTTTAACCCCTTGAGGGGCGGTGGTATATATTATATACCACCTACGACTGATGAAGATTTACACCAGAAAAATGTTATTAAATTTCGCTTTTCTAACTTTTGTGGAAAACAGTCGTGAAATTGCTTTTCCTCTTTTTGATATAACTTTATTTCAAATTCCGGTGGGAGTTCAGAATTACTCGAACGCAATTGCTTGCCCCTCAAAGGGTTAATCGAAGCATTTTCTCGACTTAAAATGGCACAAATTTCGGTTTTAAAAACCGGTGACAAGACATTTAAAATTTCGTAAAAGACTCACGTCGCGAAGGGGTTAATGTGATTCCATAAACTTTTGAAGCTTTTCCTGATTCCATAAAAAAATGTCTTTTCAGAATATATGATATGAATTCGGAGTTATAAAATTGAAAGTAGAGGCCAAACTTACAACACCCGAACGATATTTTTACAGCCTAATTCTTTAATTCGATACAGTTGCCATGAAGTACAACTGCACTTCTAGAACATAAATTTGAAATTTAAATGGAACGCACTGGAATAGAGAAAACATATAATAAAAATTAATCTTGTATAAATTTTCTGGTATAAACAAAATTAAAAATTATATATATTTACTTTCATTTGGCCTTCTGAGACATTTTTTATCTGCAATTGTCTGGATTAGTGGAATTTTATAATCGCCGAAACGATTGTTGAATTAAAAACTATGTTTGAGACCTGGAAAGTTTTGTATATATTAGTCTTGTACATTTTGTAAAAGTGTATATTTTCAACTTGTTTGTTGTATATGTTGGAGCCAATACCCGAAATTGGCCAATTCAAGAACTGGCCGGCAACGTTAAAAAATGACTGCCAATTCGCGAACTGGCCAGATGCGTTTGGCCAATCCGCGAACTGGCCAGATGCGATTGGCCAATTTGCGAAATAGATATAAGCACTCGGCTTAATCCTTTCTTACATAGTTGAAAGTGTCTATGAATTCAATAGTCTAGCCGTCAGCCTGTCCGTGATCTAACTCGAGTAAAGTTTCCGGTTAACTTGTAATTGTCATCGTATTGGTTTATCAATTAATTTCGATATTGAAAGGGAATTGTGTACTATTTTTGGTTAATTTAGTTAGGTACACAAAAATATTTCGTTTCAATATAATCAATGGGAATATTTTTTACTGTACATGTTAATGTTACATTGTCTTAATTACAAAAAAATTGGTACTTATACATCATAGTTCGGTATGTCACCAAGGCTTCAAGGCCAGTTCGCGAATTGGCCGGCCAAAACCCGAAATACGCTATTCATTTCATGTATTTCGGGTTTTGCTCAAGAAGCTTGGCCACTTCAGGTATTGGCCGGCCAGTTCTAGAATTGGCCAGGCTCCGGGTATTGGCCGCAACATATATATGCTTTTCTCTAATTGCCACCAAAAATAGATTATTAGTCTGCAAATCCGTTAAAAGTAATTTAAAATTTAAATTATGGATGCTAATATTTAACAAAATTTATCATTTTTTTTTCTAATAATTGAATAGTTTTTTTAGTTGTCACCGAATAAATGTATTTCATATTTTTTATAAGTTTATTTAAAAAAATCATTTATTGTTATATCTGTGGTTTCCGGTAATAACCAGATAAGGCATGTTTTTGAAAAGATTGAGATAATTTGTGACAATGTAACTTTAAAAGAGTACTTTAATCTACCATAGTACTGTAAAATGAAAATCTAATACTTCCTGTCATAGGGAGACTATAAATTTTCATTTAAAAATTTGAAAAAAACAGGTATTATCGGTTAAGTGCAAAAAGTAACTGTAATAACCAGATAATATTTTTATTTATTTCTTCAAATCGTCTATAATTCTGTGGCTTCCGGTAATAACCAGGTAAGGCACATTTTTAATATTTTGATAAATGTTAATAAAATTATAAAATTAAATAAAATTTTATTAACATTTATTTTAATAGACGTACATTATTTTGATAAATACATTTAATAATTACATTATTTTAATAAATGCAAATAAAATTATTTTATTTATATTTATTAAAAATAAATGTAAAACGGTAATAACCATAACGGTAATAACGGTAATAACGGTAATAACGGTAATAAAGGTTACATTTTTAATTAATTCTCAATTAATAAAAACTAATTTTATATAACTATTTTGGCGAAAAAAAGAGGTTCTTATATCCTAGTTGAATGTAGTGAAAATTATTAAGTTTTAATCTATTTTATAAAAGTAATGATAAAAAGACATTTTTGAAAACTTTAAACGTTAGTTACTCAAAATATTAAAAATGTGCCCTACCTGGTTATTACCGTAAGCCACAGATATATATTATTATTAAAGATTTAAAAATAAGGATATTAACTAATTTTTTTGATCTAATCATTCACCAAGATTTTCATATTTTGTAAACGATGAAGAGAAAGCATACATTGTAAATTCTACTAGTTGCAAGTGAAATAACTCAGGAAGCTGTCATAAAATGATACAGATTTTTTTTTCATCGAACAAACAGATTTTCATTACTGCTGAACAGTAATTTTAATAGAAAATTCTACTTTATTTTTCGCGGCTTATGCAAGCAAAGTTTCCGCAAGTGGTAAAATGTATTTTTAGCTCACAGGCTATCATAGCCTGAGAGCTTACCCTAATTTCCTGCCTATAATCCGCGGATCAAACAATTCTTTTTCGACCGAGAAATTTTATTTTGTAATTTAAGGCAAATATTTACGGCGATCTGAGAAGTTATATTTTATTTAATAAAATTTCTGGGTCAAAAAATGATTGTTTGATCCGCGGATTATACGCAGGAAATTAGGGTATGTGCCCGTCCGTTCTGCATGTTCGTTCGTGTGTAACGCGATAACTCATGCTAAAAATATCCGATCCACTTGAAATTTTGTATATAGGTATATCTGACAAGGCGCTTCCCTGATTAGTTTTTGGAGTTCATTCGATATGTATAAGAGGGGGAACGGGGGGCTCATGCCCCTCCCCTTAATAGAATTAAGTAGGTTTTTCATGCAGAATTAAGTTTTCGTTCAAAATTTAGATAGGATCATTCTGATGAGGCGATTCCGTGACTGTTATTAGGTGTTCATTGAATAAGTATAAATAGGGGGAACAGGGGTTCTAATCCCCCCCCCTTAATTTATATAAATGGGTTTTTCAAACAGAATTTTCAGATTTCGTTCAAATCTCTGAATAGTTTTGGAAGTTTAATGGTTAAGTATAAAAGAGAGGGATAACTCATTTTAATTAATATAAATGCTAAATGGGTTTTTATTAAGAATTATATCATTTACTCTGAATTTTGGATATAGATTTTTTATATGATAAAGCATGTCTTTGATAGGTCTCCGATAGGTTCAATGATTAAGTATAAAAAAGAGGAAATGGGAGAGCTGTTTCCCTTTCTTATTTTTTTTTTCGAACGGAATTAACCCTTGAAAATATAAGGCTTTAATGTACAATTAGTATTTGTAGCCTGTGAGCTCAATGCCATCAGTTTAACTGGGCAGTATTCTTTTTTTATTTCGTTTTTTATTGGTGGAATATGACCAGGTTTTAAAAATCTCTTTCACTAACATGAGATTGTTTTGGTTGTTACAATATTGCGGAAACGTAGGGACTGAAGACCCTCTAAGTACCAGCAGTAAATATAATTATTCGTTTGTGACCGTAATTATGACTGAAATTCTATATTCACACTTTGTTTGTAAATTTGTAAATTGTTTGTTTGAAAATTCGTATTCAGAGTTACTAATAGAATTTTATCTCTTCTGTAAGAAGAAGCTTCAATACCGGATAATGAATAGGATGAATAACGGAGGTTTATTTAGATACAGATTTGCATAAAAAAGAGGGTCGCCTTCAAGATTAAATTTGAATCTTTATTTTTTTGCAGATATTGTGCAGCACGCTTGCTATCCGAAGCCGAAGTCCGCGTGAACAATGATCGTATGTTCGTTTAGAACGTATTGCTCGATTAATTAACTGATTGTTACCTTGAATTCCGAATAGTAATTTCAGCAAATGTCTCAAATTCTTATTTGAATTTTTCACCCCCCCCCCCTCGAATAATATATCTACAGATAGGTTCAATTACGGACTTATGTTCATTTTTTTAAACTTTTGCGGCGCAGGGCAAATTCATTGCTTAAGTGTTGAAATTAATGACTGATACCGGAATTTGAAAACAAATCTATATTTATATAAAAAAAAAAAACGTGATATTTCACGCATTCAATAAACCGTAACTGCTTTACCCTAAGACTCAACCGACCAACCCAATGCTCCGGAATATCACGAAATTCCATTTTCTCTTGCTTATCATCTATGCCATAGGTTCCCAAAGGGGGCGGTACCGCCCCCCAGTGGGCGCTGGAGCCTTTCAGGGGGGTGGTAGAGAGTCTAGAGAAAAATAGGGGGCGTTAGGGTCGTCGAGGGGGGCGGTCATTGCATACCTACTTATTTAGGAACTAATATAATGAAAATAGTTGATCTCCTCTACATTGCCTAGTCCGAGACAAAAAACTTAACTGCACCTTTAAATGGAAATCTATACAGACGAACCTAAACCAGAGGGGGGGGGGGCTTGAATTTATTTTACTAATGCCAAAAAATAGCCGTGGAACTCGATGAAGGGCTGTGACTCGAATTAAAAATCATTATGAATTCAAAAATTGTGGAGTAAAAAACTCGCAATAATTGGCAGGCTAAAAGTTTTAAACATAACTATTTTTTATTAACCTGTATTTCGAAAAATTCTGAAGTATGACGATATATACCTGAACAAATGTTTTTAAACGAATCCGTGATTTGAATCAGTTCAAGAAATTTGTTTAACCTTAGTGAAATTGATAAAAAATCGTTATATCTATAAATTTGCTCAAAAGAAATTTATTTAAACTTATATAGGTAAAAATTTTATAATTCAAAATATCTTAATCGAAGAAGAAATGCCAGCAGTACAGTATGGAGTATTTGAAATATGGATCTTAGGAACTCTCCAACTAACAAATTGTTACCTATGTGTTTAATTTGCCAAGAGTTTTTTTCAAATGAAGCCAGGAAGCTTTCTGGCTACAAGAGCATTTGATTCAATGTGTGCTGATAGAAAAGACAAAGATATGTCCTATTTTTACTTTCTTCTATCTTTATAAGAAGAAAGTATTAGATTCGTGAAAATTTTCAAGCTCCGGATTTTGACGGATTTACACGTTTTATGGGTCAGAGATTCCAAAAGCATGGTTTTACAAAAAGTTTGTCTCTTAGCCTATCTGACTGTATGTGACATAAATTTTATAGGTGCTCTATCTAAACAACTAATGCACGGAATTTATAAAAATCTATATTCAGGTATTCTCTGTTATAAATTGATGCTGATTGTATTTAGTATAAATCACTCAACAGGTGACGCTGCTATGCTGCTTTTTTCACGATTTACGCAATGCCTTTATCTCAAGAACTACTACACAGATTTTCATCAAACTATTGATTTAATTATTCCTTGACACGAATAGATGCTGTTTACATTTTGTTGAAAGTCACTCAACAATGGATGCTGTTATGCTGTCTTTCTTTACGATTTCTGCAACAGCTGTATCACTAGAATTAATGCACGGATTTTCATCAAAATTCAGATTATGTGCTGATTATGTTTTGGTGAAAATCGCATAACAGGTGGCACTTTCATTTTGCATTTTTGTCGATAGTCGCAGTAGTCCTATTTCGAGAACAAATGCACGGAATTTCATGCCATTAGAATCCTCGCGATGGATGTAGATTGCCATTTAATTTTGATACCAGGCCAGAGAATTTTGAAGTATTAACAGATGAGATAGAAGAAAGTTTTGAGATTGCCACATCTGACCATTTCAAAGAATGGAAAAGAAAATGTAAAATAGTCAACTGTATCAAACCTTTATAAGTCATCATCTAAACAAGAAGATGACGAACTACGAGCCTCATATATCATTATTTTAATAAAAAAGGATTAAAATTGCACACAGTCGGCAAGAAATTAATCTTGCTTGTAGTCAGAGAAATAATAAAAACTGCTCTTCATCATGAGAAACCGTCTGATAATAGAAATAAAAAGAATACTGCCCAGTTAAACTGATGGAATCGAGCTCACAGGCTACAAATACTAATTGTACATTAAAGCCTTATATTTTCAAGGGTTAATTCCGTTCGAAAAAAAAATTAAGAAGGGGAAACAGCTCTCCCCTTTCCTCTTTTTTTATACTTAATCGTTGAACCTCCTATACTATCAAAGACATGCTTTATCATATAAAAAATCTATATCCAAAATTCAGAGCAAATGAGATAATTCTTAATAAAAACCATTTAGAATTTATATAATTTAAAAGGAGTTATCCCCCTCTTTTATACTTAACCATTAAACTTCCAAAACTATTCAGAGATTTGAACGAAATCTGAAAATTCTGCTTGAAAAACCCATTTATATAAATTAAGGGGGGGGGGCATTAGAACCCCCGTTCCCCCTATTTATACTTATTCAATGAACACCTAATAACAGTCACGGAATCGCCTCATCAGAATGATCCTAATCTAAATTTTGAACGAAAACTTAATTCTGCATGAAAATCCCATTTATATCAACTAAGGGGAGGGGCATGAGCCCCCCGTTCCCCCTCTTATACATATCGAATGAACTTCAAAAACTAATCAGGGAAGCGCCTTGTCAGGATATACCTACGTACAAAATTTCAAGAGGATCGGATATTTTTATCATGAGTTATTGCGTTACGCACGTACGAACGTACATACAGAACGGACGGGCACATAAGCTCTCAGGCTATGATAGCCTATGAGCTAAAAATCCTGAGTAAAAATTCGGTACAAAGAGGAATAGATGGCTAAAAGAATTGAAACATCATTATGTTGTTACTTAAAGACCTGCAAATTTTCTATTCAACTCCTTAGATCAGCATTACCAAATAACAAAAACTCATGGAAGAAAAAAAATCATGAGTTATTATTTGATAAAAATTTGGAAACTGATACAAAGAAAGAATCGATATTTAATACCACGAAGTTAGTCCAAGAGAAATAAATTCTTTATTATAATATTTTGTCACTTGCTACTGATGTTGCTCGAACGACGGGACATTAGGAGTGTTTCATTAACGCATTTTAAACAAGCAGTACTAAATGTATTCTCTGTACATTTCGTTACACATTATCAGCAATTCGTTTCAAATAATTTGATTGAACACCTGTATACGTTGCTTCATTACATTATTAGAGCAATCAATAGAAATAGAAGCAATTCATTGAATGACAGGATATTTTGCCAACTTCATAGTGAAAATCATTTCACAACAAAGGGAAACAATTGTTTTATTTTCAAGTGCAGTTATCACTATCATTTTGCATCTGACTTGCAAATTATTTCAATCAGTTGCTGCTGCACACAGAAGAGTTTTTTTTTAATCCTTCGCAAATGCAGCTACAGCAGTATATCATCGTATTCGGAAGAGGAAATCGTGGAACTCGCAGCAAATGAGAACTGTAAGTAAAACTCAGAAATGGATACCAAGAGTTCTAACTTCAAAACTTTTAATCCGAATTGTGAGGGAGAGTACATAAAATTTTAATTACTTTCCTTTCATCAAATTTCGCTGAAAGTGGATTCCGTGCAGTGGCTAATTTACTATCTAATTAAAGGAACATGCATCTTTGAACCTGACAATTTGTGACTGATGTTGAAGAAAACGGAATCTGACATGAAAAAATTCTTAAAACTCCAATAGCCTCAACTGCTTCACTATTTTTAAAAAATTCTTGTTGGTTTTGTGATTATTTTTCAATTTTTATTAATTTTTTTTCTACATTTTATGGTTGTTTTAATTAACTTCTGCTTTAATTAATAGATTGATAGACAGATAAAATATAAATAATATGCAATAATAATTTAACATTTTGTATAATTATTTGTTATGGATGGGGGGGGGCGTTGGCATTTTTCTCTCTTGTAAAGGGGGCGGTGGAACAGAAAAGGTTGGGAACCTATGATCTATGCAATCAGACATTCGACTTATAGGCTTCCATGGAATGTGAGCTGAAATATAGCGACTCCAGTAGGCACTTCTACTAACACTGCATTGGTTCAATAAACCGTAATTTTTTAAACAAAAATCCGGTGGCAATGTGGCGTTTGGGAATTAATATTATGTGGTATATCTATGAAACCACCGCGCGGCAAGGGGTTAACAGAGTCCGCCAGTTGGCGGTGGAAGATGGAAATATCACCTGTTCCAGAGAGCGCGCAACGGGTCATTTTCAAGCCGTTAAAGGCAGTATTTAAAAAAATATTATAAAAATCTAACACTTCCAATAGCTTACAAATCAGTGGCTTTGTTTTGACCAATCTGAGTGGCGCTGAGTTGTCAGTTTGTCTTTCATTTTTATCCCGAAATTTCAACTTCAGACCGAAAGTTTTCGAAGAAGAAATTTCTTAAATAAAAAATCCTTTTCAAGATACTTCATTCAAACCTTTGGGGATAAGCGACACCTATACGTGTCGAAAAAGGTTTAAGGATCTTTGTTTATCTGCAATGGTAAAATTATACTGTAAAATCTCGATTATTTAATCGGACCATTTTCTCGGGTTTATAAGGCGCACATTTCTGTTTTTAAAAACCGG
Source organism: Maratus speculifer (assembly GCA_964019185.1). Classification (NCBI taxonomy): domain Eukaryota; kingdom Metazoa; phylum Arthropoda; class Arachnida; order Araneae; family Salticidae; genus Maratus; species Maratus speculifer. The sequence continues at coordinate 208,650,102 of OZ025300.1, read as the reverse complement.
TGACAAAATATTAAAAATTTTCTAAAAGGCTCCCGTCGCGAAGTGGTTAACCCTTTCCGGCTCGGGCTAGTAAAGTATGAAATTATCGACAGACATCGGAAATTAGCAACGATTATTTTTAGAAATTAAGAAGTCCTTAATTCGAGTTTTCATTGAATCGAGCTTTCATTGTAAAAGCAAAATTTTATTAAAATATTATTGGCGCCATTTGCAAGTTGGGAATTAAAAGAGGTGTGTCCGGACTGTACACACTGCTCGGGAAAGGGTTAAACACTTCCCTTACTATGGGCATCCATATTCCAATAGTATTTTTTTATTATCACCTTTAAAATTTTATTGTATATTTTATATTACTCATTGCGACCATTTTTTTGTTGTGATTCAATTAGGCAAAAATTTCTATTTTTGAAAAATAGGGGATAAAACATTGAAAAACCTGTAAACGACATGAAAAAATAGACATTATTTGAAAGTTTTTTTCAAACATATTGAGCAGGTAAGTGGTTAAATCATTACTGTTCCAAATGATTATTAGATGCTTTCGTAATTATGTAAACGAGGTGGAACCCGTCGAATTTCGACGAAAGAAAATGTTAAAGAAGGAACTGCTTCATCGATTTATAATAAGTCTACAAAATTACTTACAATAAAATATACAACTTATAATGATCAAACTATCTCTCAAACAAATATCGTATATAAAAAAAACATCTTATATTGATCAGTCTATCTCTAAAACAAATATTATTTTAAGCTAAGAATAAAAAAATAGTATAAAACTCCGTTGTCCATCTTTTTAAATTAAACTTTAATCGTATATAAAATCAGTAAAATATAATAAAGATCAGCTATAAAAATGAATTTATCAATTGAGACACTTATGTTTGGTACAAATGCGAATGAAGAAAAAACTATTCTAAATTGACACTATCAATAGAATTTCACGCGAAATTAAAACACGCCATAATTTTCATCCTCACAAAATTTAAACACGTACTTCTCATATCCGTATTCACCATGTTTAAAAAATGGTATTTTAGTTTGTTCATTTTAAAATCACTTTAACTCAAAACTTGAAGTTATTTAACTGATGAATAAAAACGAAATAAAACCGAAATCACGGGATTTTATAACAGACAATATTTTTTGCAAATAAACGCATTTTAATTTCTATTTTTTTCCAACTTTAAGAGAAAATGGAGCGATTCTGTTACCACAATTGCAAAATTGGTACTAAAAAGAGTAAAAAAAATTAATATCTCAAAAATTAATTTTGATACAGCTTTCAAACAAATTGTATTTAAAAGTATATTTTCTTTTTGTACGACGGTGTAAAAATTTTAAATGTACGATGTTTAGAAGTGTATAATTTGCAGTAGCAAAAATTGAAATACCGAAAGTGCATGGGAAAGAGTTGCCATTCGCAAAATGACGTATGCGTTAAGCACAGATACGTTTGCCCTTTATAATATACATACGTTGCTCCTACAATTATCGTTCATTCCTTTCATCTCTCCGTATATAACAGAGCAAAAACTACCCAACCGAATCGTTTGATTTTTTAATTTACATGGCCACACAAATGTATTCCGTTACATAATATTATAGGGGGAAACGGTGTTTGGGGCGTGTTTTAATTAAAATTAACTATAACACATTTTATGAAATTTATATGCCATGTTGAGATTTATTAGAAGTTATTTTCTGTATAATGGAAAGCTGATATTGTTTACTGTGACACATACAAGTTTTCATCTATTATACTGGTTCCGAAGTATTGTATACTATAACCGCAAGATCTGGATATTTTTAAAACTATTACCCATAAATCTGAATATTTTTTAATTCCTCGTCACAGTACGAATGCACCTCATTTGCTTCGCTTGACGTGCTATTTCCTATTTGTTTACTACAGGTAAAGCTAAATTTTTGCCTTCTTTCTTTACAAAATATTTTGATTGGTCACTCTTTCTCAAGAAAATGATTTTTAAATGCACTATGATTTATGCATTTTGGTCTATTACTTTTCACAACTACATTTGAACAGTAAGAGATCAAATGGCTCACGTTGTTCAGTTTTTTTTTTTTTTTTTTTTTTTTTTTTTTTTTTTTTTTTTTTTTTGAACCAGAGTGATTTTTTTTCCTCCGTTTTTATTAAGAAAATCTCATTTCATACCATTCAATTTTGAAAAATATTTTATACTTTAACCCGGGAGAACGCGCCCTTACTCAGGGTATGAATGCTTTTAACTTTGCCACCAATAAAATCAAATTATAAGTCACTTTCCTAAGACGGACACAAACACAAACAGTATTTTACCATTTCAAAAAAGTGGTGAGAATACAAAATTTCAAATTAAAAAATGTAGCCGTCTGGCAACAGTGTTAAGCACTGGGTGCGTCTTCCCGGGTTATTTGATGCCATATACTTATAAGAGGAATGAAATCAGAATTTCCGGTGTAATTCGGAATTTCTGAATAAAAATAGTGTCAAAATTGGAAACTCTACTTTTGTTGAGATAATTTTATCCTATGCATAAATAATGCGAATAATGGCGTTCTATTCTATTTAAAACTAGATAAGCTGCGTATGCGATTTCTGAAGTATTAGACAGTCCTGTGATTGACGTTTGTGTAGAACAGAGTGCATCCCCCGCTGTTAAAAGTTTAACTAACAGATTTTGGATTTTAGATATTTTTAATCAGTTTCGGAACGAGTGACCTATACACATGACGTTTAAGGTGCTCTTCCTTCATTTATACCAACAATAATTTTTCCTTGTAAATTTTACCTTATTTAATAAGGGCATTTTGGTAATACTAAATAATCTAAAGAAAAGCTGAAACACAATATAATTCTTAATACGTAAACTGTTGTGCTGATTTTACGTAAACTGTTGTTTAAAAAAATAAATGCGTATTATCTTAAAAGAAATATTTATTTTAAAATAAATATTGAAAATTAAAAATACTTAAACAATATACTTAGACATTCAAACCATATTTTAGCGTCGTTTAAATGTAGAAACATATATGTTATAATGCTATATTATATAATAGATCTGTGCATTTTATTGACTCTGCATTCACTCTATAAATACGTTGTATAAATAGAAGTGACATAGAGTAACATATGAATTATACATTATTCAAATGTCCTGTAAAGTCACGTAGCACGTATATTGAGATATTCTGTTTATAAAGATTTGGAGCATGTATTTGAAGAACTGAATTTAGTATATTTAACTAAAGGAATTTTATCAAAAGATATATTTCATCTTAAAAAAATATTTTCTTATGGATATTTATGTTATTCAAAATAATACTTTTTATGTAATGAAATAATAAATTAAATATGTATCTGGGATGAGATTTCAGCTTCTTTGGACACCAGTAAAATTTTAGAGAAAATGTTGTTATTGTAAATCACAAAAATGTTCCGATTCAATAATATAGCATTTTGTCTAAGATTTTACTGGTATGCAAAAAAGCGGAAATCTTATCCCTGATGTGTGTACCGTAATTCCTTACGCAGGCGAACCTCAAATAACTTGATTTCATACATTCATAGGATTCATTTATAAAAAAAAAATATATATAACGAATTTCTGTTTAGCATTTATTTATACTCATTTTTTTAGCAAAATATACATTTTGAAATAGACTTAAGGGGTCAGGTACCCTTTAAAGTATCCGAAAATATTTTTTTTCAAAATATACCTTATAATTAAATATGATTCTTTAGAAACATTAAAAAAAAAACTACATACAAAAATTCGCATTGGAAGGGAATTTATGTCTAAAACACTTTGAGCATTTACTATGCGATTTACTACATCTACTTTACGATTTGATCTTTAAAATCAATTTTATTAAAACTGTGAATTTAATCACTGCGCGCATGATTTATGAAAATGGGATGTTAGAAATTCACAAAATGTTTACTGAATTTGCAAAACGCATAGAAGAACAAAATGACTTATTATTATGTTTCTCAAGTTAGACGTCTAGAATTCACCACTATTTTTTTATTTAAAAAAGCCGGATATTTAGAATTTCTTTAAATAATACTTTTTTTCTCTGAATCTATAAGTTTTATATATTTCACTGTAGGTTGTTCCGAAATCACATTATATCGGTAATCTTTAAAAAATGTATTGGTTTATTTTAGCCATTCAAATGTGAAAAATCATGCGCGCAAAGCATTCAAGAATTATTCTTTCGTAGAAAATAAAATCTTTCAAAATAAATTTAAAAACATTACATATGTGTACATTTTTTAACAACTTTAATTGATAAAATAAACTTTTCTTAACAACTTTTTACAGGTATATAATGAAAAGTCAATTAGATATAGAGTGACTGCAACTCTTATAGATATCACTTTTTCACGATTTTGTTAGTTCAAAAGGTACATGACCCTTTAATTTAATTTACTTAAAACTGATATTTTTTATCATTGCGCGCACGATTTATGAAAATTGGCTGCCTAGAATTTCACAAAATTTATAAAACGTATAGAAGCACAAAATGACCTAATATTATGTTTCTTAAGTTAGACGTCTAGAATTCACCACTATTTTTCTATTAAAGAAATCCCGATATTTCAAAATTCTTTAAATAAAATTCCTTTTCTCTGAATCCAAAAGTTTTAGTTCTTTCATTGTAGGTCATTTCGAAAACACATTATATCTGTACTAATTTAAAAAATATATGTATTCGTTTATTTTAGCCATTCAAACGTGAAAAATTATGCGCGCAATACATTCAAGAATAATTCTGTCGCAGAAAATCTACTGTTTTTAAAAATAAATTTAAAAACTGTATATATGTATACTCTTTTTTTAACAACTTTAATTGATAAAATAAACTTTTCCTAACAAGTGCTTTCAATTATGTAATAGAAAGTCGATTAGATATAGAGTGACTGCAATTCTTATGCATATACCTTTTTCACGTTTTTGTTACTTCAAAAGGTACCTGAACCTTTAACTAATCCGTAGCGTATACGAGAAAAAATACTGTGAAATCAATTAACCTCTTAACTGATCAAAATTTTTGAAAAAAGACTTTCAAATAATGTCTTATAATTCTTTCGTGTCTTTTACAGAATTTTTATTCCTTCGTAACCGCTGTTTCACAATAGAAATTTTCAATCAGTTGAATCATAAGAAATGCTCAGATTAATTAATAAAAAATTTACAATAAAATTTTATTGGTGAGAATAAAAAAATACGAAAAGAGCTATATTACACGTCGTTAAAAGAATGTACACCAAAAACTTTTCCTTACACTGCTTTCTATCAGCAAACTTCACAAACTACTTTTTTTCAACATTTAAGAGCACATGTTTTATGATTTCTTAACGAATAAAATTCTTTTTTGATAGTTTCCGGTAAAAAATCGAAATTTTTGAAAGAAAAAAAAAACACACAAAACTGGCAAGAAGTCAAACACAGAAAATACATGAAGAAAGATAGAAATAGAGATTTTTTTAATTGAAAAATGTCAGTTTTATACCGAAAGTTTTTATAAAAAAATGGATACTTATATGAAAAATTATTATATTTATCATTTATTTATTATTATTTGAAAAATATTGTGAATTTATTATGAAAATTACTATGGAAATTTTTATATATAAAAAAAATTCTTAATGTTATTATCAAATGTATGTTTTAAGTAAAGAAAATATTAGTATAGGAAGTTTTTGGTGTATTTAGAATTTTTGCAAAAAAAAAAAGAGCCATATTGGCCGCCTGGTGTTTGAACCTGAATCCACTTGCGTCCAAAAAATCCCATGTAATAAATGGCTGTTACAGTGCCAATCCCTAGACCAATCCTTAAATTCAGTATTGTGAATTTCGAATCCCCTTGTATGTAAGGAGATAACAAATGTATACATTTCGATGTTTTGATAATTGTTTGTTTTCGATAATTATTTTTTTAACAATTATTACCGTACTAAAATTATACATTATTGTGGCTAAAAATGTTCAGATTTTATGAAATTTCATAAAAATTAGCGTGTACATGAATAAAAAACATCATATTTTTTGAGTGTCTGCAATGCAAAATCGTTCTGTAAGCCTAAAAATAAGTCTGAATCCGTTGTTTTCATAATCTACGCACTGAAGGTGACCTCGAAAGCAGGTGATAATGGACCAGACCACATATAATAAAGTTTTAGCAAAAACCGCAAACGAATCGACTAATTTTTCCGTTTTTTATAATTGTTTGAAATTTAAACCCTCTGAACATAGTTCAGTTTTTGCTACTTAACCACTCCCAACTATTCAGATTTTGAGCTCAAAATTTAAGTTTAAATCTAAGCCTACGAAACCATTTAATGAGATGCAAAATATAACGGCAAAAAATAGTATTAGGATGGATTATTTCGTTAATCCGAAGACTAAAGCGCCCTCTATCGGTATTTTTTGAAATTTATCTTTATAATTCATTTTCAATAAAATACTGACATAAAGAATAGTTTTAGTGAAAACTGCAAATCAATCGACCAATTTTTCCGTTTTTTATAATCATTTGAAATTTAAACCCTCTGAATACAGTTAAGTTTGTGCTACTTAACCGCTTCCAACTATTCGCATTTTGAGCTCAAAATTTAAGTCTAAGCTTACGAAACCATTTAATGAGATGCAAAAAATCAAGGCAAAAAATAGTTTTTCATTACTTCAAAGTCTAAAGCGCCCTCTATCGGCATTTTTCGAAATTTATCTTTATAATTTATTTTCAAGAAAATACCAACATAAAGAATAATTTTAGTAAAATACGCAAATCAATCGACCAATTTTTCCGTTTTTTATGTGTATTTGAAATTTTGGACTCCAAACCTTAATGGCGGCCATATCCTTTGGAAAACGTTTGGGACCCTTGGTTTCCTATTTACTATTACTCGTCTTGATGTGTTCTATCACTCCCTAGCGTATATACCATTTGTTTAGGGACACCCTGTATAACAATGTTCGAACAGTATTTGATGGCGGCGCTTCCTTATCACAGTTCTACGAGGATTGTTCTATTATTGCGAAAGTCGCGAATTGATAGCAACACTATAAAGGCAATTAATAAATTTCTTTATAGAAATTGTCGAACTGACATCAACTTTCATCGGGTAACCTAACCCGTCACCTCCCAACTATCAATTTATATATCACGTACAATCTGACGAAACTTTCAAATTTCAATATCAGTATTCAAGTACGGAGTTTTTTCTTTACCGTAATTTCGCTCGTATACGCCGCGGCTCAGTTAAGTCTTTTTCAGACCGGAAATTTTATTGTGAAAAATTTCGACTAAAAAAGTAAGAAAAATGCTAAGCAAAAGTAAATGACATTTTATTTAAAATAACTTCTGGAGTAAAAATCGACTTATTTGAGGTGCGGCGGATACGCTCAAAATTACAGTACCTGATCTCAAATTTTGAGCGATTAATTAACCCAAAATTACTTCATGGAAAAAAAATCATGTCGAAGAATTAAAAGAAATGTAAAAAAAAGTAGGGCGTTAACGGATAAAACTAAGGTTTAATTTGAAACTTAAAAAAACATATGAAATTATTGCAAAAACTCAGTTATAAAATATTGTACACTAAAGAAATTTTCTGATTTCTCCGAATTTCTCCAATTTTCAAATAATTTGTAATTCGGTCACAACACGACCAAATATTTGCTCAATTTTATTTTGATGTAATAGTGCAAAAATACTGTCTTACTAGAATCTTGAATAAAAAAAAAATCTTCACTGCTACAAAAAGATTTAATAACTAATTTTTGATTAATATTCTGGTACATATAAATGTATAAAACTACTACTATTCCATGCCATGCCTGTAATTTTCTATTCTACAAGGTTCGTACACTCCTTGGAATTTCCGAGGACACTGACACCGCTATTAAAAATAAGAAAATTTACATTTAATTTTTAAACCACAACATTCGTAACCCCCCCCCCCTTCACTCACTGATATTACGATATTCTTCTGCAGTAAAACACTTCGAAAATATTCTTAAATTTTAGTGGTAGAACTGTGCGAACCCTGATTCTAGTAGTAGACTTACAAAAGAAAAAACAAATTTAGTCCTCACAAATTTTTATTAAAGTTTTTTACATAGTTTTTTTCGTAAGTATGCTGGTGAAAAGATTTCTTCAAATGAATATTAAAGTATAAGATATTGGAGGTCGAAGTCCAGCATATAATTTAAATACGTCTTAAATACTATATTTATTTACACGTATTTCTTGGCGATAAGAAGAAAAGGTTGTATGCTGACTGGTGGGACCAACTTCAAATACATTACATTACATTACATACAGCTGCCAACTCATCCGACTTTTTGGCCCGGAAAAATTTAACAGAATTTTTTTACTTGTGGAATCGGCAGATTACGGAATTTTAAATGTTAAAATTTTCTATAAAATTTTTCCGGGCCGAAAAAGCGGAAGATGTTGGCAGCTATGTATATGTATGTACACGGTGTAACTGAACTCTTGGGCAAAACTTTAAGGGATGATAATACACATCAAGACAAACAATATGAAATGGGAAACTAAATGTCCTAAACGTCTTCAGAAGGAGATATGCGCCTTAAAAGCTTAGGGGCCAGAATTTCAAATAAACATTAAAAAAAACTTAAAAATTGGTGGATTGATTTGCGGTTTTCACTAAAACTATTTTTTATGTCAGTATTTTCTTGAAAATAAATTATAAAGATAAATTTAAAAAAATGCCGATACAGGGCGCCTTAGACTTTGACTACTAGACTAGACTTCCACTAGATCTATAGGCCCATCTATTTGAGATTACTATATGAAGGACTCTAATACCTTGCCCAAGTTATTCTAACCGATCGTGAACACCCTGAACGAAAACAATGACCATGTGCCGAGCCATGAGCACCGAACAGAAATCAGCTTACTCAATGCTAATATGGGCAGGGTTTCGTCTCACGTGGTCTCACACGTGGTCGTATGAAATAGTTCAGGGTTTGAAGCTGAATCCAGCTATACTTTTTCGGCGGTTTTTCGCGAAATGGCTTGGCCGGTATTATATAATTGGCTTTGACTGGACTTTGAACTTGAAACAGCTTTAGTTAATTTAAATTTGAATTTCGCTTTAAATCTCAAATTTTGATGGCTAAATTTGAATATAAATATCAATATAACGTTATTATACTTAAAACAAACTAAAAGTTACAAAACCAAAGATATTTAATTTATCTAAACACGTTGAACATGACACTTTTTTTTCTTTTAAAATGCATTTGACGTAAAAAAAAAAAAAAAAAAAAAAAAAAAAAAAAAAAAAAAAAATGCTTTTTATCGCCGACTGATGATAAATCGCCAAATAACAAAATTTTCATTATTTTTTTACGAACAGGGTACGGAGGTTCCTCCAAAATTGTTTTTATATACGTATATATCCTCATGGGAAGAACATCCGTATGGAGACCTTCAGTGGTAATCCTGTTTCCATATTGCATAATTTGATTTAGTTCCGACGACATCTGAGTTGACAGATTTGGCCTGTTTTTAATTCTGATATTTTACATTCACATCAGTTGTTATTATGTATATTGGTTTCTTTACTTAACGACAGACGTTTCGTAATTACATGAAGAAAAATTCTTCATTATGAATCTCTGATATGAATTCGAAGTTTTAAAATTTAAAGTAGTGACCCTACGTACAATCCAGGTATATTCCTTAACTTCATTCTAATTCGATACAGTTGCCATGAAGTACAACTGCACTACTAAAATTTTTAGTTATATTAAATACTGAATAACATAATTGTAGCGAAAACATATAATATAAATTATATCTATATAAATTTTCTGGTATAAAAAAAATAAAAATTGTACATTTTTATTCGGCTTTCCGAGACATTTATTTATCTGCAATCGTCAAGACAAATGTGAAACTAATGGAATTTTATAATTGCCAAAACGATTGCGGAATTGAAAACCCTGTTTGAGACCCGAAACGTTTTCGTATATATTTCTTGCGTAAATTTTGTAAAAATGCATATTTTTCTGCTTGATTGTTTTGAGTACGTCTTTCTATAATTGCCACCAAAAATATATTCTTAGTCTGAATATCTGTAAATATCATGGTAAAGTAATCAGCATCATCTGTATTATTCATTTTTAAATTTGGTACAGCTTTTTGTAAAATATTGAATATTTTTATTTACATCATAATAATTTACAATGAGAATTCAGCGGAATGAAGTTTGATAAATAATTAAAATTTTGAATTATGGATGCTCAATTTTACAAAAAATTATGAAATTATTCCTAATATTTGAAAACTTTGTCAAAACGTATGTCACAAATTGTAAATTACCCATATATTTTTTGATCGAATGTTGTATATCTCTTCGTAAAATATAATGCATTTTACCTTTATATTTTGATATTTTTGCGATCGATATCATTTGCCTTTTTTCGTTTTCTTAGTTGCCGCCGAATAAACGTATTTCATAATGTTTCTAAGAAAGACAAATTATTAAAAAAACACTTATTGTTATATTTATTACAATTAAAGATTTAAAAATAATGATATTATTTTTTTATATAATCATTTGCCAAGATTTACATAATTTATAGACGATGGAACTATAATTAAAGAAGTGGAGGCATATAGTGTAAATTCTACTGGTTGCTCAGTGAAGTAATTCAGGAAGTTGTCACAAAATGAAACAGTTATTTTTTCATCGAATAAACAGATTTTCCTTACTACTGAAGCAAATTTCCACCAGTAATTTTAATGGGAAATTTCACTTTATTTTCGCGGCTTATCCAAGCAAGTTTTCTCTCAATCGTAATTTTTTTTTCTTTTTTTATTGGTGGGAATTGACCAGGTTTTAAAAATTTCTTTCACTGATATGAGATTGTTTTGTTTGATAAAATGTTGTGGAAACACACAGTCCGGATATCTCCAAAGTAAAATACCAGCAGTAAATATAATTATTTGCTTGTGACCATAATTTTGACTGAAATTCTACATCCATAGTTTGATTAAATAAGGGAGAAATTTGTATTCAGAGTTACTAGTATAAATTTATCCCTTCGATTATAAGATTCTGCAAAACCGTATAATGTGTTGTTTGAATAATGGAATCTTATTTGAATGTAAATTTGTGCAGAAAAGAGTGCTTCTTAAAGATGGAGTTTGGGTCTTACACATTTTGCAGAGATTACGCACCATGCTTGCTGTAGGATGCCGTACTCAGTAGGAACAATGAATTAGAATGTATTGCGTCATTTATGAATTGATGGTTACTTTTAATTTTGAATATTAATTTCAGCAAATTTCTTAAATTCTTATTTGAATCTTTCACCCCCTTTCCCCTCGAATAATATATCTACGGTTAGGTTCAATAACAAAGTTCTGTTCACATACTGTTTTTAGAACAGAATGCGCCACTTGGTGGTGGAAGATGGAACTAACAAATGTTTCAGAGAGCCCGCAACGGGTAATTTTCAAGCCGTAAAAGACAATATTTTTAAAAATAATATAAAAATCTAACACTTCCAGTAGCTTAATAATAGGTGGCTTTATTTTGACCAAACTTGGTTGCACGGGATTGCCAGTTTTTATTCCGAAATTTCAGCTTCAGACCAAAACTTTTCGAAGAAGAAATTTATTTTAAGAAATCAAAAAAATCTGATATTAAATAAATTTGAAATTACTCTTGAATTTTCCGGCGTAATACAGAACATTTTTAATAAAAATGAAGGCGAAGCTAGCAAACCTGGCGTAGCATTCTTATTGACAAAATCAAACTAATTATTTTTCAGCAATCGACTTAATGAAATAATATTTAATGTCTTCTATTCTAATTGGCGGATTCTTACAAACTTTACGTATTTGTATTCAGAGTTAAGCGATGTGCATGTGCATAGATTCATATTTTTTTCAATCTATAAATTTCACAATTGTAGAAATTTAGAGAGCACGAAACTTGTCCAGTATGAAATTTATCATTTATTTACGGCAATTAAACTATTACTTCTGACAGATTTAAAGTTCATTTATGAAGAGTTTTTTACACTATTTTCGAAAGGTGATTTCAGAAAATTCTTAAATAAAGTTCCGTCTTCAGAAATAACCACGAAGTTTTGAATAAGGACTCCAGTACTTATAAATAATCATTTAGCAAAAAGCACTTGGATCGCCCCTCCCTCCCCCATTCCTCCCATTCTCTGATCCTCTCAAAGTATGATTTTCTTTTCTTATTTAAGTCCACACTTTCCAAACTAACATCTCCTAATAGGTTGAATAACAGTTTCATTTCAAAAGATAAGGGCTATCCAACCCGGAACCCACGGGTGACATGCCGCACTTTGGTGTTTTTCATATCTCCCTTTCAAATCATTTCTACAAATAAGAATTTCTTAAATAAAAAAAATGATTTTTGAAAAGACTTCTTTTAAACTCTTCCCTATTTTGCCCGTACGTCATGAGGGCAACGTGTTTTTGTTAATCTCGATTTGCCCATACCACGTATGGGCATGTATACTTCAATCGTAATTAATTACATTCACCAGTAAAATTTTATTGTAAATTTTATATTCTTTAATCCCAGCACATTTTTTTTCTAATTGATTCAAATAGGCGAAATTTCTATTTTGAAAAAACTGGTGACGAAAGATTAAAAATTTTGTAGATGACATAAAAAAAAAAATAGACAATATTTGAAAGTTTTTTTTTTTTAAATGTTGATCAATTATGTGGTTAGATATTAGTGTTCCATTGATTAGCAATTATGTAGGGTGATAGCAATTATATAGATACGTAGCCCCTATGGTCGTCGTTCAGTCCATCCTTCTGACTGTCCACACGGCAAAAACTACCCAACCGAATCGTGGGAAATTTAAAATATATAATTGTTGAATAATTTTGTCGAGTCATTTCAAATGTTATCAAAATCGCAAGCATAATGTGATTGCAGGGACCATCAAAACTATTCCGTTACATTATGTCCAAATGGAAAAATAATTTAAAGCATTTTAATGTTACATTCTTTCAAACATAACAAAATTGACATACATCTGTCAAGTATATACGAAAATATGATGTATGCATTCTGTACAATCTGTGATATAAAACTCATATACGTTGCTGAGGTTTACTCGAATTTACTTCCTGTATAATCGAAACAGACAATGTTCACAGGGGCACTTAAAAGATTTCGGCTTCTATACTGTGCACTATTATGCCAAGTACTGAATATTTTAAAAACTTCGTTACAGTACAAACGCTCCTCATTTACTACGTCCAATTTCCTACGACGAGCGATTTCCTCTTTGTGTATTACAGATAAAGCTAAATTTTCGCTTCCTTTAACTACAAAATATTTTGATACGCCTCTCTTTACAGTACTTTTGATAGGCCTCTCTTTATAATAAAAAACTAGCGCACCCGACAGACGTTGTCCTGTCACCGACAGGCGTTGTCCTTCTTGGCACCGACTCCAGAAAATCAAATAAATGTACGTAAATATGGTAATACGCAGAATAAACACTACGCTCTTAATTTAATTTCTTATTGCAGTTATGTAAGGAAATTATTTTTTACTCTTCATTAGTTTTTGAAGTCGGTTCAATTTTTGATAGAAAAGTTTATTTTTCTCTTTTTAGTTAACCCTTTTCGGCACGGGCAAAATCTGTAGTAAAAAGAGAAATTCCCGACTGACACCGGAATTCGGAAACGAATTTTTTAGATATGTTAAATTCCCTAATTTAAGCTTTCATCGTAAAAGCAAAATTTTACTAAAATATTATTGGTGCCGGTTGCAAGTTTGGAATTAAAATTAGGTATCCTAGACCGGACACAGTTTGCCGGAAAGGGTTAAAAGTTAACGATTGTCTGACGTCGGTTAATCAAAATTATAATACAGGAAATATTATTGTAAAGCATACACGTTTGTCAGCAGTGGGGTTCGAACACGCGATCTCTTTCTTCAAGAAGCTGAGCTTAAATCTGGCGACTTAGATCGCTCCGACATTCCGTCCGCACTCCATTCAACGAACGTATTCAACACTTTTAATTAGCAAAAAATCACTAACTATTAGTTTTTGCCTAATTACTAAAAAAGTACTGAATCAATTTCGACGAAATGTGAATCTAAACCATTCTCGAATCTACTGGAACGTACACACAAGATTTCATCAAAATCGGTCCAGTCGTTTAGGAGGATTTCAGTTACATGCACACACACAGATTTTTATATATAAAGATAAGCATTGAAAATTTCAGGTTTTTGCGCCGAAGACATTGCCAAATTAGGAAAATGTGAATTATCTCAAGAACTACTGGACTTAAACAAATATGCTTAGTACCGTTCGATTCAGCATGAAAAAATACACTAAAATATGTTATCAGATGAAAAATAACTACAAAAGCCGTTTTTTAGGGAATTTTTTAAAAGTTCGTTCTTTTTTCTACTCATCATAGGGGTGAAATTTTCGAAAATCCATTTTTAGCGGCACTCGATGTTATAAGAAGTATTTTTACCCCGTTTTCAAGATTTTTGGTTTGGTAGATTTTTTTGTGCTGTGATTAATACGAAATCCTGACTTTCTTTAATATATATAGCACTTTTAATTAGCGAAAAATCACTAACTATTAGTTTTTGTTTAGTTACTAAAAAAGTACTGAATCAATTTCGACGAAATGTGCATCTAAACCATTCTCGAATCTAGTGAAATGCACACACAAGATTTCATCAAAATCGGTCCAGTCGTTTAGGAGGAGTTCAATTACATACACATGCACAGAAGATTTTTATATATAAAGATGAGCATTGAAAATTTCAGGTTTTTGCGCCGAAGACATCGCCAAATTAGGAAAATGTGAATTATCTCACGAGCTACTGGATTTAAACGAATTTGCTTAGTACCATTCGATTCAGAATGAAAAAATGCACTAAAATATGTTATCAGTTGAAAAATAAATACAAAAGCCGATTTTTATGGAATTTTTTAAAAGTTCATTCTTTTTTCTATTCATCTTTGGGGTGGAATTTTCGAAAATCCTTTCTTAGCGACAATCGATGTTATAAGAAGTATTTTTAGCGAAATTTTCAAGATTTTTGGTTCGGTAGATTTTTTTGTGCTGTGATTAATACGAAATCTTGACTTTCTTTTATATATATAGCACTTTTAATTAGCGAAAAATCACTTATTAGTTTTTCCCTAATTACTGAAAAGTTACTGAACAAATTTCGATGAAATGGGAATCTAAACCATTCTCGAATCCACTGGAACACACACACAAAATTTCATTAAAATCGTTCCAGTCGTTTAGGAGGATTTCAGTTACATACACACGCACAGAAGATTTTTATATATAAAGATATACATATATATATATATATATATATATATATGGTTATATATATATATATATACGAGATAGAACCCGTCGAACTTCGACGAAAGAAAATTTTTTAGAAGGAACTGTTTCATTGATTTATAACAACGTACAAAATTAGCTACAGCAAAATATGCATCTTATATTGGTCAGTTTAACTCTAAAAGCAATATTACTTTAAGCTTCAATTAACAAAATACCATTTCTATAAGAGTCAGTTGTCCAAATTATTAAAATTGAACTTTAATCGCATATGTAATAAGTAAAACATAATAAAGATAAGTTATTATGATGAAATTATCAGTTGAAGCTCTTATGCTTGGTAAAAATGAAAAAAAAAATAATATTAATCAAATTGACACGATCATAAAATTTCACGTGAAATCCAAACCCGTCATAATTTTCAACTTCTCAAAATTAACATACGAATTTTTTTTTTTTTTGTGTGTGTGTCAATTTTAAGAGAAAGCGGCGCATTTCTGTTGCCACAATTAGAAAATTCGTACAAAAACTATAAAAAAATTAATATCTCAAAAATAAATTGAGATACAGCTTTCAAACAAATTGCATTTAAAAGTACATTTTTTTTCTCTATACGCCGCGCCGATGTAAAAATTGCGAATGTGCGATGTTTAGATGTATAAAAAATACAGTAGCAAAATTGCAAAACTGAATTGCATGGGAAAGTGTTGCCATTCGCAAAATGACGTATACGTTACGCACAAATACATTTGGCCTTTATAATATAGATTTGCTTGAAAGCTATATCTTTTTTTTTTTTTAAGTTGTTAAAATTTTTGTAGCTTTTTAATACTTTTTTCTCATCATGGCAACAGAAATATTCCATTTTTGGACATTAAACATGGATGAATAAAATAAATGAATGAAATAAAATAAGTTGCGGAATTCAACGAATAAAAAAATTCAGGTGTACTTTAGATTTCCCATTTCTCTGCCGTGGATAGTAACTATTTTCCAAACAGTTAATAATAAATAAAAACTAATAAATTTATGAGAATAATTTATCCGTAAAACACAATGGTCGTTGTTGGCGGGAGCTCGTCACACGCGTTGAGTACTTTGGAGGTTATATGAAAGCACTTATTTAAGTAAACGTGAGAACTACACTTATGTAATTAACAATTAATCATGAAATAATCATCAAAAATCTATAAAATAAAAGCCTAAATCGTGTGACTGTCATCAACAGTTCCGGTCTACCAGACGGTTATTTAAAGGTCTACTAAACGGTTATTTCGGTTCTTTTATGTTACTTGAGTGCAGCTGATAAATTGCCAAACATTCTTTCATCGCCACCATATCATTTAAAATATAAACTTTTCACTCATTTAATTTAAAATGCGTCACTTTAATTTAAAACACATAAATTTAAAATATACATACATCTTTAATTCAGCTCATTTAAAATACGATAACTAAATAAAAAAAATTTTACAGTATAGATCCTTGGAAAGAAAAAAAATATAGAATTTTGCTGCAATTTATTTCACTTGTATAATTACGTGTCCCAATCATAATATACGCACCGAGATACTTAATTTCCATTATTTTGCCTGACATGGTGACCTGGCTATTGTTGTTAATTTAATGAGAAATTTTCTTTTTTCTTTTTTAAAATGACATAAATGGTTTTGTTCTACATAGTTATTGCATAAAATATTATTTATTTATTATTTCCTCTTTCAAATAATAGAAAATAATTTTAAAATATGTGTGTAACTGATATTCAAAAATTAAGTTATCACCAAATAGTTGCAAAAAACATCGCGCCAAAGCCGATATGACATTTGTGCCAAATATTTTTTTAAACATCAAACGTTGTTATTTCTAATTTACATTCTAATAAACATATTTTCTAGGATAACTTCAATTGAAATTAAGTTGACAACTTACTATCCGACTTCATAAAGAAAACAAATGCAAAAGTTTCATTAGCATGAACGGTAAAAAATATTAAACCACAAAGATAATAATTCGCAAAGCATTTCAACAATGAATGGACATGGACACTAATGCTTATGACGTCATAGTATGAAAATTTCATCAATATCGGTTAAGCCGTTTCAGAGAAATTTTTATGGGATGGGCCACCCTTAACACTTAGGGGTATTAAAAATAGATAACAACCTATTCTCAGACCTACTGGATATACATATAAAATTTGATCAAATTCGGTTAAGCCGTTTCGGAGGAGTATGGCAACTAACACTGTGACACGAGAATTTTATATATTAGATAACTCTAAATCTACTATGTTTTATGTTTTTTTCCAATCGAGCTTTTCAGAGTAAAGGTTTTTATGGCTCCCGTTGTTCAGGGAATGTGCATCATAAAACATCTGCATATTGTTATTTCCAACCAGGGATGCCTTTTTTTTTTTTTTTTTTTTTTTTTTTTTTTTTTTGAAGAAAATCTGAATTCATAACAGAAATGCCTAGTAATAATTCGTACACTAAGTTAATGATAATTACTGAAAACAGGAAAAAAATCAGAATTTCCGGTATAATTCGGAATTTCTGAATTAAAAAGGTAGCTTAACTGGCAACCTTATCCATAGTAAGAAAATATTGGCGTATGCATACAAGAACTTGAATAACGGCGCCCTTCGCTATTTGAAACTAGAAAACCGTACCCGCAATTACTTAACAGATTCGCGACGGGATCCTTTTACGGAATTTTTAATCTTTTGCCACCGGTTTTCAAAAACAGAAATTTGTGCTTTATTAACTCGAGAAAATGCTTCCATTAAATAAGGCAATTTTTTCAGTAAAATTCTGCTGATGGGGGAGGAGGTAAATAGGAATTCTATTCTAGGCGTTTTTGCGGGCGCCCGGTATTACGCGCCGGCCATGATTTCTGAAAGTTTGGATAATCCTGTAGACGTTTTCAGTAGATGACAGAGTGCATCTGGTTCTTAACCCTTTCGGGTAAGGGTAAATTCTCTGAGAAATTACTGAGAAATTATCGACTATGACCGGAATTTATAAACAACTTTTTTAAAGAATTAACCTCTTGGGGGTACGAGCGACACGTATACGTTCCACGAACGATCCTTGTTTATTCCTACCAATAAAATTTTACTGTAAAATTTGGCTTATTTAGTCGAAACATTTTCTCAATTCAATAAGGCACAAATTTCTGTTTTTAAAAACCGGTGACAAAACAATAAAAATTTCGTAAAAGAATTTTGTCGCGAAAGGGGTTAAGAATCCCTTAATTTAATATTTCGTTGTAAAAGCAAAATTTTATTAAAACATTATATGTGCCGTTTGCAAATTTGGGATTAAAATTAAGTATACCGTACTGGGCACAGTGTGCCGGGAAAGATTAAAAGATTAATTAAGAATTTTTGGATTTTAAACATTTCTAACCACATGAGATGGAATGACCGGACCGGTATACGTGGCACTTAAAGTCCTCAAAATCCTTCAATTTTACCAAAAATTATTTTTCATTATAAATTTTACCTTATTTAATTAGAGCATTTTTGTAATTCAATTACAGAAATCTCTTCTTTGAAAAACAGGTGGTAGAAAATTAAAAATCAAAGGGCTCTCATCGCAAGGTGTTAATATTATTATCACGACCCCGAACAACGTCAGGCGGATCAGTTAGTTAATAATAAATGCATACTGAAAAAATTAATGTTTAACCCCTTGAGGACTAGTGACCGGTCTACATACCGCGAAAGGCGTTCAGAATACATAACTATTCTCACCCGCAAATTTATATTGTAAATTTTGTCTTATTTAATTCGGTTATTTAAATTAATTATTGGGATTTGATTAAACAAGAATTTCTATTTTCAGAAACTGGTGGTAAAAGATTAAAAATTGCGCGAAAAATGCTTGATATATAAAAGTATAACTCAAATGAAAAGCAGAAAAACAAAATAATTTGTTTGTAACGGTTTTGCATAAACTGTTGTTTAGAAAAATAAATGTGTATTATCTGAAAACAAATTCTTGTTTTAAAAGAAATATCGAAACTAACAAAAGTTTAAGCAATATATTTAGACATTTATAATTTATATTATCGTCGTTTTAATATAGAAACATTTTTCATATTATGCTATATTATATGGCAGATTTGTGCATTTTATTATTTCTACATACACTGTATTTGTTTTAAAAGAAATATCGAAAATTAAAAATACTTAAACAATGTATTTAGACATTCAAACCTTATATTAACATCGTTTTAATTTAGAAACATGTATGGTATAATGCTATATTATATAACAGATCTGTGCATTTTATTGACTCTGCATTCACTCTATAAGTACGTTGTATAAATAGAAGTAACTTAGAGTAACATATGAGTTATACATTATTCAAATATTCCGTAAAATCACGTAGCACTTATATTGAGGTATTCTATGTATAACGATTTGGAGCATGTACTTGAAGAACTGAAATTAATATATTTAACTAAAGGATGCTTTTCAAAAGATATATTTCATACTAAAAAAGTAATTGGCTTAAGGATATTTATGTTATTCAAAATAATCCTTTTTATGTAATGATACAATAAATTAAAAATGTATGTACCGTAATTCCTTACGCAGGTGAACCTCAAATAACTTGATTTCATACATTCATAGGATTCATTTAAAAAAAAATATGACATATTTCTCTTAAACATTTATTTATCTTCATTTTTTTAGTAAAAGACACACTTTGAAATTGACATAAGGGGTCAGGTACCCTTTAAAGTATCCAAAAATATTTTTTTCAAAATATACCTTATAATTAAATATGATTCTTTAGAAACATTTAAAAACAAACTACATACAAAAATTCGCATTAGAAGCAGGGATGAGATTTCCGCTTTTTTGGAAACCAGTAAAATTTTAGAGAAAATGTTGTTATTTTAAATCACAAAAATGTTCCGATTTAATAATATAGCATTTTCTCTAAAATTTTAATGGTGTGCAAAAAAGTGGAAATCTCATCCCTGATTAGAAGAGAAGTTATAATTTATTTAGTTATAACACACTTTGAGGATTTACTATATCTGCGATTTACAACATTTACTTTACGATTTGATCTTTAAAGTCAATTTTCTTAAAACTGTGATTTTTATCACTGGGAGCACGATTTATAAAAATTGGTTGACTAGAATTTCACAAAATTTTCACTGAATTTATAAAACGTATAGAAGAACAACATTACCTGTTATTAGGTTTCTAAAGTTAGACGTTTAGAAGTAACCACTATTATTTTTTTTTAATCCGGATATTTCAAATTTCTTTAAATAAAACTTTTTTTCTCTGAATATAAAAGTTTTATTTCTTTCATTGTAGGTTATTTTGAAAGAACATTATATCTATACTCATTAAAAAATATTGGTTTATTTTAGCCATTCAAATGTGAAAAACCATGCGCGAAATACATTCAATAATAATTCTTTAGCAGAAAATAAATGTAAAAACTTTACATATGTGTACAATTTTTTTAACAACTTTAAGTGATAAAATAAACTTTTCTTAACAAAGGTTTTCAATTGTATAATAAAAAGTCAATTAGAGTTAATTTCTTGGAAACTTGTCATGCCTGTCACACAACTAAAAATCGCTATGCTTGTTGGCCGCCGTTATTTTCGAAAAGTTTGCTTCGCCCTATTCAACTGATGAGATATCCCCGATAAAATAAGTCACATTTTTCCGTTCTAAAATACCGGTAGCCAAAAATCGTCGTTGTGACAGACAAGTTTTCATTGAATTAGCCTTAGATATAGAGTAACTGCAATTCTTATAGATATCACTTTTTAACGCTTGTGTTAGTACAAAAGGTACCTGACCCTTTAACTAAACCTTGGCGTATACCAGAAAAATTACTGTGAAGTCGATTAACTGATCAAAACTTTCGAAAAAAACTTTCACTATTTTTTTCATGTCTTTTACAGAATTTTTAATATTTTATCACTGCTATTTCAAAATAGAAATTATTGCCCAGTTGAATAAGAAGAAATGCTCAAATTAAATAATACAATATTTACAATACGATTTTAATGGTGAGAATAATAAATTATGAAAAAGTAATTATTAAACAGTATTAAAAATATTTACACCAAAACCATTTCCTTACACTAATTCCAATCAGCAAACTTCGCAAATTACTTCTTTCAATATTTAAGACAGACATATTTCATGATTACTTAACGAATAAAATTCTTTTTTGTAAGTTAACGGTAAAAAATCGAAATTTTTGAAAGACACTCCTTCCCCCTCGCAAAACTGGCAAAAACGTTAAACACAGAAAATACATGAAAAGAGATAGAAATAGATATTTTTTATTCAAAAATATCAGTTTTATACCAAAAGTTTTTATGATTTATTTTTCTTAACTTTATCATCAAATGCATGTTTTAACCCTTTGCGGCGCAGGACAGATTTATTGTTTAAGTATTGAAATTAATGACTGACACCGGAATTTGAAAACAACATTATTTATAAATAAGTAAAAAGATATATTTCGCGCATTCAACAAACCGCGAATTTTCTGTACCAAAATTCCGGTCCCAATGTTGCGTTTGGGAATTAAAATTAAGTGTTTTCGTAGATATACCACCGCGCCGCAAGAGGTTAACCCTTTGAGTTCTGGGGTGTAAATTTATTCAAAATTTAAAGTGTC
Organism: Maratus speculifer; assembly: GCA_964019185.1. NCBI lineage: Eukaryota > Metazoa > Arthropoda > Arachnida > Araneae > Salticidae > Maratus > Maratus speculifer. The sequence goes on along the minus strand of OZ025300.1, from coordinate 208,628,047 downwards.
ACATTGGCACCAGTATTTTGCAAAGAAAAAAACGGTTAACGATAAACACGGAAAAAAAAAATGCATTAAACCTCTTTCAAGTAAATTTGGTCAAATATTCTGGTGTCATTGTGACATTTTGGAATTAAAATTATGTAGTAGAAAATTCTACCAGCATAGCTCAAGGGATTAAATAAATAATAGATTAGTATAGGAAATTTTTGGTGTAATTAGAATTTTTACAATAAAAAAGGGCCATATTGGTCACCTGGTGTTTGTACCAGAACACGTCACTTGCGTCCAAAAATTCCCATTGAATAAATGGCTGCTACAGTGCCCTGTACCAATCCTTAAAGTTCGCACCATGAATTTAGAATCACCCTGTATATAAGAAGATAACAAATGTATAAATTTCGGTGTTTTAATGTGTACCTTAGCCTTTATTTTTTTTAAAGCATTTATTTGTAACTCATAAAAAAACACGGACACGATTAAAACTATGATTCATTATTAACCTAATTTATTCTTTGAACATAATCACCATCCATTTCATAATCACGCTCAGAACATGATATCTGATAAAAATTACTTAGAATTTGATGAAAAAATTAATTACCATAATCACATATTTTCATGGAGGAATAATGTGGTTTGATGTATTTCCAAGTTTTCATTTCTTATTGGCTAATATGTATATACATAATGCTAATCATCATACAATTATTTTTATTCAAATGTCAGACCTTTTCAATTTGTTGCTTTGTTTAATAGCTTTTTGTCGTTATCGTAATTACGTTATAATGAATGACCGACCGTTTTTTAAGGTGGTTAATATTTATATATCCTTAAATGAAAAAATGCAGCGAAAAAAATTAGGAAGAATAACAGATGCGTATAATTACTATATTCTTTATTTTATTTCTCAGCACTAGAAAGACCACGAGATTAATTTTGATCTCTAATAAATGAATATTTTTCGTCTGGAAGCAAAAATATATATCAAATATGTGTTTGAAAAAAAAAAAGAAAAAGAATAAGAAAAAATATATACATTTAAGTTAAACATTTTAATTGAATTTTATAGTTTAAAATATTTTACAAAATAGGTCAAAAATTCTAGTTTCAATATAAATGAATCCGCTTTTAAAATAATAATTTTATAAGTGTTAATATTTTATGAATACTTATTTTAAAATATGTCGCCAGTAATACCAATTAGCTACATTTATTTTTTATTTTTATTTATTTATTTACTTTTTTATTGTATTATCTTCATTGGTATCATTTTTTTGTAATTGAAAATTTCTGATTGTTTTTAACTTATTTAACATGATATTAAATAAGGCGAATTTTTCAATTTCAGAAATGTAGATTCAATCAAGTAATTTAAATTACAGAAAAAAGCAGCTTACTGGTAACATTGTCTGAATGACGCATGAAATAAAATTTAGTCATATTAACCCTTTGTATTCCGTTGTCGCAGGTACGGCGACATAGTATGATAGCTAAAAAACTCCTTTGTCGCTTCTGCAGCCACATGGTAAGATAAGGAAAAAACCCGTTGTCGGCGCTGCCTTAGCACATACTTGCATTGCTGGTAAACCATACCCGAAATGACGCATTGCGCAAAGGGTTAAATAATCGTGGGTATTCTTATTTAATACCATACATATATTTTTAAATCTTTGGACACCACCGTCTTTTACACAAATTTTATCCAATTGGCACCATTTTTTTAAATGAGGAATCGATCAAGTGCATGATTTTAAAAATGCGCTCATTAACTCTATAACTGGTTGGCCCGAACGGCGTTCGGGCATGGCGAATTTGCTTATTGTGTAACGGCAAACCCACGGTGGGCGCTATTTGTAACGGCGCACGCACGCTGGGTGTCGTTTGTAACGTTATATGCAGACATAGTCAGTAGTTTAGGTTAAAACAACAAAGTTTATTCAAGTGATAATGGCCAAAGGGAAGTGGAGCAAGTCTAAAATTTTACACACTGAGAACACTATGAACAGCTAAAATCATACTCACAGGCCCCAATCTAGCTCAGTCGTGGCACCGCCTAACACTTGACACTGTCTCCTGGCTGAGCTGTTGAACAAAGCTTAGTTAAACAGCCCGTGGCTGTGGATAATTCTTTATTTCACCAATAATTAAAATGGAACTACTATTAAACTTTCTTACCACGGCCGACTCTTAAATCCACTATCCAAACTCCTTTCCACTTTACTGGAGGCCGTTGCTACTTTCTATTCGTCAGCACTTCGCTAAACAATCATCCACTTCGTTGTCTAATGGCAGAGGTCCGCACTCGCTGGCTGCTGGCTAATGCCAGAGACACACCAGAGACACTCGCTGGCTGCTGGCTAATGCCAGAGAGACACACACACACACCCAAACTCAAGCTTTTATATGCTGCAAACTGAGATACTTCACATTAACATATTACTAATAACCGCGAGCTAACTGCGGAATTCGAAAGAGCACACACACTCTAGAAAGTTAAAGTAAAAGAGAGGATCGATGTCGCTTTTACGCCTACAAAATGTTAAATTATTGACGTCACGATCTCAGAAACACTAGAGTGCCTTTACGACAAAAGGTCACTCCCTCACAACCCCCCCTCGGATTCCGCAGAGAAAAAGGGCTGGGCCAAATGCATGCCCAGAACTTTTTCTTGTTATAAATTTCGAGCCGTAATAAAACACAGTGATGGGTGAAATTTAGCGCCGAAACATAACTTTTAAAATATTAACTTTAACCCATCACAACCAAAAAAAAAAAAAAACTCAGTTTGCCTCAAATATTCACATATTCAATCCAATCATTCTTCTATCTTACAAATAGCCTCCGTAAAACTTCCAAAAACTCGTAAAATTTTCAAAACTAATTACTTCTTTCAAAACAGCCCACTCCACTGGGAGTGCTAAAATTTCTCAAAATACTAAACTTCCGAAATTTTCCTCAATATTGCAATACAACTATAACTTTACCAAAAATTTCCTCCATAAAACTTTAATAATACTAAAATTCGCACCAAGTCCAAAAAACCCAATGCGCAAAAATTTTCCTCATCCAAATTCCGACTTCATCTAGAATTACAATTACTTCATACTAAAATAACTCTGCTATTACGTAATACCTACAAACCCATTAGCCAATGAACTAACTCCCAAAATTCTTCAGAACTTAACTCCACTTTAACAATAATTGGGGCACATACGTACAGCGGCATATCGCTGTGCTTATGCAACAATAAAAAAAATATCAAAAATTTACAAAATGACGTCATCATGCTCTTCATCTGTATTAACTAAAAGAAAAATAGCAGAATCAATACATAACACAGGTATACTTCCTGCAAGAAAATCACATTAACATTCAATTTTTAATACAATACAATTTCAAATTCAAACGCAGCTTAAAACTTCGCAACTTGCGGAAACCATTCCCAACTAAAGTACCAAACGCAACTCATAAAACACGAACGATAAGAAGAAAGTTAATTCATTAAATGTTAGTATAAGAGATAGAAACGCGTGTCAAGGACTTCTTGACCGCAAAACACGTGCGCGTCTGAACCGCGGCGCGTGTACAAAATAACCCAAATTACTATCTGTACTTTCTGAAAATTTAAACATACATTAACATACATTTTATAACACATGAACAATATAACAATATAGTAACATTTTTAACAAATAACACAATTTTTTAACAATAGATCCAGAATTTTTAAAAGCAGTGAAGACCAAAATCTCAAACATACATAAAACTAACAATTTTGTAAACAAATTTTGAACACAATTAAGCACTAATCGTGAGTCCGTAAAAAAATTCCAAAAATGGCCAAAAAGTACCAAACAGTCTTTCTGCTTTCTATTCTTTCACATTGCTACCACATATATCCACTCTAATAGAAATTTAATAAAGAACATTATCACCCAATCATAGAGATGATTCGCTGCTGGCTGGCTTCATACTACAGGATGGTTTTCTCCTCTTGTCCCAGAAACCTTGTACGAAGGATCTTTCGTCATCGGAACTGTATGGTGACGCCACAGTTGACTGTCGTGCCTGCAGCCTGGTTCTGAATGGGTGCCGCGGGATACTTGTAGGTTCCGCTCGAAGACTCTGCTCTGGCCGGTTTGCTGGGGTCACTCCATGGCGAGATTCACACTGTTGATGCCGGTAATCTGAGCGTTGTCTCCTCTTTCTAGATGCACCCGAAGTTACTGAAGATCCTAGACCACGTTTCTTTCCAGACCTACGCTGTTTCTTATTGGGCAAAAATTCCGACTTTAAAGTCCTTTTACCAGTTTGTCGAGTGTCCATACGAAATCTTTTCCGGGGATTAATCACTGAAGATGGTGAACTATTAGATAATGTATGTTTGCGAGGTTGCTGTCTAATAGGTGGAGGAACTGGACAGTTTATAATTTTTTGTCTTTTATGGCACACAGAGTCCGATGTATTTGACACAGTTCTCTTATTTTTATTATCATACTTTGCTCTCGGATTGCTAGGCTTTCGACTTTCAAGAACAGTTTTTGGAGCTGTTTGACCAACTTTTCTTCTTGAATATTGATGAAAAGAATTAGATGAAGAAGTGCTGGACTCGGGACACTCATTGGATCGGGAATTTCGCGAAACACCACTCGACACATGAGAACCTTCACTACCATTTTCTCTAAACTTATAAACTCTAACCTGATCCAAATTAACCGTCATTCTTTCACCATTGACATCAACAACCAAATTATTATTTCGAACTTCCAAAACCTCGAACGGACCTACAAACTTCGGACCAAACTTAGCTACTCTCTTTTGACGACTTGAACTTAACCAATGCTTTTCTACTAACACAAAATCTCCAACTTTCACTTTTAACTCCCTCCTACGCATATTATAATACTGAGCTTGCTTTTCTTGCGCTTTTCCCATTTGAACCTGAGCTTCCTTAACCAACCTCTCAATATCCTGACACATATACTGACTTTCCGCATCCGACACCATAACTAACCTTTGGAATGGAGTAATGACTTTTCTACCCAAAAACAATTCAGCAGGCGTTTTCCCCGTTGACTCGTGAACTGCTGTACGAAGTGCGCACGCAAAATGCTGAAGAAACTGGTCCCAATTTGCATGATGAGAACCAACATATGAAGAAATCATTTGAATTAATGTACGATTTACACGTTCAGCCATATTAGACTGAGTAAGTTCCATACCGACCTCAGTCTGCAACTTTTCACAAAAAGATTTAAAAATATCAGATATAAAATCATAACGAAATGGTTTACTAGCAACTAGTGCGTCAAAACCAATATGAACTTCATTCGTTAAACTCGGTTTATCTGAAAAAACTTTAACAAAATCGACTAAAGACTTATTAAACTCCACCTTCTTAACCTCACTTAAACTAGATTCCTCCAAATTAACTGACACTGAAACAGGCTCTTTCTTACTCACATTCTCATCATTATTCACTATTAACGACTTTTTAAAGAAATCCAAACTAATTCCTCTATCCTTCATATAATCCACACCAACTATACAATGCACTGTTAACCCATCTAACACACAAAACTCCCAACATGTCTTAACCGAACGAATTTCAACTTCCAATTCTACTGAACCTTTATTATCGCAAGCTACTCCCTGTGCTGACTGAACCACAAGACTTGACCTTTTCAACTTCTTATACGAAAAATATTTCCGATAACAATCAAAAGAAATGAACGACTTATCTGCCCCTGTATCGAAGACACTTTTAACGACAATACCATCTAACACAATTAACACTTCAGGTAACTCAACCGGATTAATAGTAATTTTATTTAAACTCACAGAAGGCTTTTCCGATTTAATCTGTGACTGCATACCTTCCGAAATACAGTCACCTACCAGTTTAACTGACCCGACCTCTGAACACATCTCTTTTGCGTTGACCTATTTTCAACATTCTCATCCGAAGTTAATCTCCTTACTTGCGAAGAAACATTCCTGTCCCGTACTCCCCCACTACGATTATAACCACTATTCTGCCTATTTCCATACATATTTCTCTCTCCACTTCTAACATTATTAGCACCACCACCATTCCTATTACCATTATTCGTATTCGACATATTACGACCAAATCCATCATTTCTATTACGCACATTATTATCCGGAAATCGCTGTCCCCCTCTCACAAAATTACGTTCCCCCTCATTTCTCAAATTACTATCCGTGACAGGTCTCTGCCGAGGGCTACGCAAATCCCGTTGATCCGAGCTATGCCGAGTCTCGTACTTCGATAATATCTGATGCATTTCTGCAAAATTCTTCGGTGCTCTAACTTCAATAAAGTCCTGTATATTTGGATTAAAAAGAGGAAAAACAATGTCCAACAATTCCTCAAATGTGATATCTAAATCTAATTTATTTTTTAGTTCAAGCTTACGTAGATAGAATTTTGACGCCGACTCATAAATATTCTGCTTATTACAATAGAACTCTTTTCTCAAAATACTTTTATCTTTAACGGGAGGAAATGCCTTCTTTAACTCGATCACAGTTTGTTCAAATCTTTTCGCTTCTTCCTTAATCAAAAACTTTCCTATATTTTCCAACCACAAAAGTGCTTCGCCCTTTAACGAGCATTTAAGCACTACGTATCTACTTTTTTCAGGTATATTATTGAACAAAATATAATCATCTAATTTAACTAAAAATTCACTAATATCACCCTCACCGGTGAAATACACACGTGGCACAATCTCATAATGTCCGATGTTTCGTTGGGCGCCATTTGTAACGGCAAATCCACGGTGGGCGCTATTTGTAACGGCGCACGCACGCTGGGTGTCGTTTGTAACGTTATATGCAGACATAGTCAGTAGTTTAGGTTAAAACAACAAAGTTTATTCAAGTGATAATGGCCAAAGGGAAGTGGAGCAAGTCTAAAATTTTACACACTGAGAACACTATGAACAGCTAAAATCATACTCACAGGCCCCAATCTAGCTCAGTCGTGGCACCGCCTAACACTTGACACTGTCTCCTGGCTGAGCTGTTGAACAAAGCTTAGTTAAACAGCCCGTGGCTGTGGATAATTCTTTATTTCACCAATAATTAAAATGGAACTACTATTAAACTTTCTTACCACGGCCGACTCTTAAATCCACTATCCAAACTCCTTTCCATTTTACTGGAGGCCGTTGCTACTTTCTATTCGTCAGCACTTCGCTAAACAATCATCCACTTCGTTGTCTAATGGCAGAGGTCCGCACTCGCTGGCTGCTGGCTAATGCCAGACACACCAGAGACACTCGCTGGCTGCTGGCTAATGCCAGAGAGACACACACACACACCCAAACTCAAGCTTTTATATGCTGCAAACTGAGATACTTCACATTAACATATTACTAATAACCGCGAGCTAACTGCGGAATTCGAAAGAGCACACACACTCTAGAAAGTTAAAGTAAAAGAGAGGATAGATGTCGCTTTTACGCCTACAAAATGTTAAATTATTGACGTCACGATCTCAGAAACACTAGAGTGCCTTTACGACAAAAGGTCACTCCCTCACAATTGCATCATATAAAGCTTTTTGACGACACTATTATTTTTAAAAAAAATTTCATACTGTTGAATTGCGGAGATGTTTAGACTAAATTTTGCGAATATTTTATTTAAATAATAGTGATGTGAATCCGGTATTTCCAATTTAATGAACGGAAAAGAATTAACCAGTTAAAGGGTTAAATAAAGCAAATTTTATTTCCCTTTATTATTGTGTCAAAAACAAAGTTTTCAGGGAAGGGTGACGTCGACGCAACTAAAACAAAGGATTGCAAAGGATTATTTTCAGATGGATTTTAAAACCTTGGGGACGAGCGGCACGTATATGTTCCGAAAAAGGCTTACACATCCTTGTTTATCCCCACCAGTAATATAATACAGTAAAATTTGTGTCACTTCACCGGGGCATTATATCGATTTAAAAATATACACATTTCTGTTTTTAAAAACCGGCGACACAACATTAAAAATTTCGCAAAAGACTCCCTGGAGGTTTTAAATGATTCTGAATATAATATACAGGGATGAGAATTCCGCTTTTTTGCACACCAGTATAATCTTAGAGAAAATGTTATATTAAAAATTTCGCAAAAGACTCCCTGGAGGTTTTAAATGATTCTGAATATAATATACAGGGATGAAAATTCCGCTTTTATGCACACCAGTATAATCTTAGAGAAAATGTTATATTAAAAATTTCGCAAAAGACTCCCTGGAGGTTTTAAATGATTCTGAATATAATATACAGGGATGAGAATTCCGCTTTTTTGCACACCAGTATAATCTTAGAGAAAATGTTATATTAAAAATTTCGCAAAAGACTCCCTGGAGGTTTTAAATGATTCTGAATATAATATACAGGGATGAGAATTCCGCTTTTTTGCACACCAGTATAATCTTAGAGAAAATGTTATATTAAAAATTTCGCAAAAGACTCCCTGGAGGTTTTAAATGATTCTGAATATAATATACAGTGATGAGAATTCCGCTTTTTTGCACACCAGTATAATCTTAGAGAAAATGTTATATTAAAAATTTCGCAAAAGACTCCCTGGAGGTTTTAAATGATTCTGAATATAATATACAGGGATGAGAATTCCGCTGTTTTGCACACCAGTATAATCTTAGAGAAAATGTTATATTAAAAATTTCGCAAAAGACTCCCTGGAGGTTTTAAATGATTCTGAATATAATATACAGGGATGAGAATTCCGCTTTTTTGCACACCAGTATAATCTTAGAGAAAATGTTACATTAAAAATTTCGCAAAAGACTCCCTGGAGGTTTTAAATGATTCTGAATATAATATACAGGGATGAGAATTCCGCTTTTTTGCACACCAGTATAATCTTAGAGAAAATGTTATATTAAAAATTTCGCAAAAGACTCCCTGGAGGTTTTAAATGATTCTGAATATAATATACAGGGATGAGAATTCCGCTTTTTTGCACACCAGTATAATCTTAGAGAAAATGTTATATTAAAAATTTCGCAAAAGACTCCCTGGAGGTTTTAAATGATTCTGAATATAATATACAGGGATGAGAATTCCGCTTTTTTGCACACCAGTATAATCTTAGAGAAAATGTTATATTATTAACCCCTTCGCGACGGGAGCCTTTTACGAATTTTTTAATGTTTTGTCACCAGTCTTAAAAAACAGAAATTTGTTGGTTCTTAAATCGAGAAAATGCGCCGATTGAATAAGTCAAATTTTACCGTATAATTTTACCGGTGGGAATAAACAAGGATTCTTAAGCCTTTTTGCGGCACGTATATGTGTCGCTCGTCCCCAATCGGTTAAATCGGAACTTTTTGCGATTTAAAAGAACAACATTTTCACTAAAATAATACTGGTGTGCAAAAAAGCGGAAATCTCATCCCTAAATATATGAAAGTATTAAAAAATCGGCAGCCCATTTTTACGCATATTAAAATGCTTTTTTTTAATAAAAATTAAACGAAACTGAATCGCATAATGAATTTTCGTTGATGTTTCATATTTTTGATTTAAAAAAATATATTTTTTAAATAAACTGTTTCGAATTATATGTTTCGGAATACATATGGTGTATTCCTGATTGTTAATAAATAAGTATTAAATAAACGGTTACTTCAAAATGTTTCGATCGAATTGTGGAAATATTTCAAATGCTCATTGTCAGGCTTCTGAAATTAAAGAGCGTGTGTCTAATTAAAATTAATCTTAATTATATTGTGTTATTTTATTTATTGTATTTTGTATGAACATTACTTTCTACATATCTGGGATTAAGAAATGTTTCTTTTCCTTATATTTGTAATTTGAAACTATTATGCATATAACAGAGTATTTCATTTCATTTTTCAATAATGGGTGAAAAAAGTCCGGGCCAGAATTCGAACCAGGGATGTATTGGCTGAAGCCGCCAATGCTCTACCAACTGAGCTATCCCGGACACGAACACTAGAGGACTATTTCACCCATTAACCTCAAAGATTACTTTATTTGGTCTGATACTCTGGATCAGCACGCAGAATAATTCGAAGGTCAGTATATGGAACTGCAGAAAATCGCTGCATACGAAATTACATTAGATTAATTTTTAAACACGATTATTCAATTGGTAAATTAATTATAACAGAGTAATTTATTCCATTTTTCAATATTGGGTGAAAAAAGTCCTGTCCAGGTTTCGAACCAGGGATGTATTGGCTGAAACCGCTAATAGTACTAGATAACAGTATTTGGTAGAGCATTGGCGGTTTCAGCCAATGCATCCCTGGTTCGAATCCTGGCCCGAGCTTTTTTCACCCAATATTCAAAAATGGAATAAATTACTCTTTCATAATTAATTTATCGATTGGATAATCGTGTTTAAAAATTAATCTAATATTATGCATATATCTCATTATATGAAAATTTGATAATAAAGAAATATGATGTTAAAATTTCACAAGACATTGAATTTTTTGACATACGATTCATTGTTTTCTCATATTTTGATTGACTGATTACCTTTGTATCCGCATTTTTTTGTGTGAAAGTGCAAAAGTGAATTACATCACCATTTTCACATGCGAGGATTTTTTTCAATCTAGCGGGCAACTACATTCTAGAATAGAATATTTTGCATAGTTTTTCCATCTTTAAACTAAAACAACATTTAGTAAGCATGATTGAAGGCGATTTTCCGTTAATCTACAATTCTTTCTGGGGATTAATTTTCAAAGATCATGAGTTTTCAATGTACTTTTAATTGAAGTTAAATATAATTAATATATGTTTTCTAAATATTATCTCTGCTTTCGTAAACCGTTGTTAATGTGAAAATTTCCATTCTTAGTTTACCATTTATTACATGCGATATTTGAATTCAACATGAATTTAAATTATTTTACGTTTGAATATATAGGAACAAACTATTTTTTAATATTAAATATTAATTGGAAATAATTGAAATACTTGGCTCGATAAATGATAATGGTCTGTGGAAATTATTTCTTTAACATGAAAGCGTATTATTTCATATCAATTTGCAGTAAATCAGAAATAAAATAAACATTTGAATATTCATTTTATATAAGCTCTTTTTTAAAAAAATAAATATTATTTAAACAAAAAGAAGAACGAATTTATTTTATCATACAGCTTTAAACATCAGAAATATATGAACAATATCTGTATATATTTATATGTTGGATTATCGTCATATTAATATCAAAATTTATGCTACAACATTTTAATGTAACAGATCTGTGAGTTTTATTCAATCTGAATTCCGCAAATACATTGTATAAATAGAAAAGTCTAAGAGTAGCTTATGAATTATACATTATTTAAATGTCCAGTAAAGTCGCGGAGTGAATAGTTTGAGATATTTTAGTATTAAAATTTTGGAGGATGTATTTGAAGAGTTACCTTTAATATATTTAACTAAAGTGATGTTTTTCAAAAGATATATTTTATACTGAAAGATTCGTTATCTTTTGAATAATAATGTTATTCAAAATAGTCCTTTTAACGTAATGAAATAATAAATTCAAAAGCACACAAACTGTATTATTTAACTTCCATTTGATAGTTATAAATTTTATTAGTTTTAAAAGGAATAGTAAATAAACTTGTTAGTATATTCTAAAATCAACAAAACATATTTTAGTAATTTATTCATCTCCAATATTCAAAATGCAACTAAAATATTTTAATTAATTTGTTTAAAACTTTAATCTCGTTAATGCCATTAAAGTTTATCTTTTAAATGTTATCAATGTCACCAGCAAAATATTTATGGTCTTATAAAATTTGGACCAAAAATTTGAAAAGTGTTACATCTGAAACCCTGCCCTTTCTTACTTGTGTAGTCTGTTTTTTAAAAAATGCACTTATGCCCACTGATAAAAAATATCACGTAGCAGAAAGCTTTTGTTATTAATTTGACTTGACGCAATCAGCTTTAAAAAAAATTTCTACAGGAAACAGAGCATCAAACAAATAAAAACGATCAGAAAAGTGAGGTATTAAATTTTCTATATTTTGATTGATTGATAAATACCTTTGCATCCGCATTTTTTGTGTGAAAATGCAAAATTGAATTATATCATTGTTATCGCATGCGATGATTTTTTTTAATCTAGCGGTTTATTACGTTCTACAAAAGTATTATTCCGGTTTAGTGACAGAACAAATAAAATAAATATTACTGAGAAATGTAGTGGTAACATTCTAAATTTTAAAAAAATATTGCTAAATTGGTAATACGCATGTAAATATCTTTCTCATGCTTGACATCGCTAAGAACACTGTTTTTACACTATGTTCTTGCGAATTGTATTTTAAGCATATAAAGTAACCAAGATTAAATACCAAAGGCTTCAGGTTATCGATAATTTCCTGGCGGATCAGTCGGATGTTTGACATGCTTGCTGTAAATGAATGACAGTAATTATGTTTCCAAAACACATACTGACAGAAAAAGTTGGAAATTGCACGTGAAGCGTAGCAAACGAGGTGCGTTCGTACTATAACGAAGTTTTAAAAATATTACTCTCATATATCAATCTCATAAAATTGTAAATAGTGAATTACAATTAAAACTCTCATCAAACAATGTTCTCCCTATACTATTATGTAATGGAATACTTTTGTGTGGCCTTGTAAATCAATAACAAATGTTCTTTGCATCACAAATTATGTAAAATGTATATTATAATATGTGCTTTATAGTTGCATATAAATTTTATTAAGTTCGAATGAGTACAACACCATTAAAATGCATTTGAAACATTTTCTCCCATTGACTGTAATATAACGGAATACTTTTGATTGTCCCTGTAATTGATCAATGCATCCGATTTTCATAAAATTTGAAATAACTCGACAAAATTATGTAATAACTATGTATTTTAAATTTCGAACGTATAAAATACATTTTAAAATTTTCCTTATTGACTATAATGTAATTGAATACTTTTGATTGCCCTGTAATTGATCTATGCACCCGATTATCAAAAAATTTGAAATAACTCGACAAAATTATGTAATAACTATTTATTTTAAATTTCAAACGATTAAAATGCATTTGAAACTTTTTCCCCATTGACCGTAATGTAACGGAATAATTTTGATTGCCCCTGTAATTGATCTATGCATCTGATTTTCATAAAATTTGAAATGACTCGACAAAATTATGTAATAATTATGTATTTTAAATTTCAAACGATTCGGTTGGGTAGTTTTTGCGTTGTTATATGCGGACGGACGGACAGACGGACAGACGGACGGACTGAGCGACAACAATAAGAGCTACGTATTTACATAATTACGAACGCACCTAAAAAAACAGAATCAACTCGGATATATGTTTTCCGACACTTGTTGAAATAATCAATGATTTAAATAGACTGATTATTTTAGAAATTAGGGAAAGCATGTGGATGCAATAATTCTTTGTGTAAGCATTTGTTCTGTTATAATATGTATAGTATTGTTTTGAACATTTTGCATAGTTTGCCCATCTTTGAACTAAAAAAAGCATATAGTAAACATGATTGAAAACAATTTTCCGTTAATTTACAGTTCTTTCTGGGGATTAAGTTTCGAAGATCATTTAAAGTTTATCCTTTCATTCATATGAGTGTTGTTTTCAATATACTTTTATTTATAGTTAATAATTTATAGTTGTAATTAATATCTGCTTTCTAAATATTATCGATACTTTCATAAAATGTTGTTAATGTAGAAATTTTCATTCTTTGTTTTCCATTTCTTACATGCTATAGTTGAATTCAATGTGAATTTAAATTATTTTATGTTTAAGTATGTGTATGAGTAAACTATATTATTAATTTATATATTAACCCCTTCGCGAAGGAAGCCTTTTACGATATATTTAATGTTTTGTCACCGGTTTTTAAAAACAGATATTTGCGCTTCATTAAATCGAAAAAATGCTTCAATGAAATAAGTCAAATTTTACTGGTGGGGATAAAAGAAAAAAGAATGTTAAGCATTTTGAGGCACGTATACGTGTCGCTCTTCTCTCTCGCTCTATACGTTACATAATTGAAAATAATTTAAATACTACGCTAGATAAACGATAAAGGACTGTGGAAATCAGTGCTTTATTATGATAGCATATTATTTCATATGAATTTACAGAATATCAGAAACAAAATACTTTTTTGAATATTTATTTTATATAAAATCTAGTTTACAGAAAATAAATATGAATGAATCAAAAAGAAGAAAGTATTTGTTTTATCATACAGCTTTAAGATCAGAAATATATGAACAATATGTGTAGATATTTATATGTTGCATTATCGCCATTTCAATGTCAACATTTATGTAAAAATTTAATGTGACAGATCTGTGAGTTTTATTGAATCTGAATTCCTTCAGTAAATACATTGTATAAATCGAAAATTCTAAGAGTAGCTTATGAATTATACATTATTTAAATGTCCAATAAAGTCGCGGAGTGCATAGTTTGAGATATTTTATGCTTAAATGTTTCGAGGATGTATCTAAAATGTTGCCTTTAACATATTTAAATAAAATAATGTTTTTGAAAAGATATAATCTATATTGAAAGATTTTTTATCTTTTGAATATTGATGTAATTCAAAATAGCCCTTTGACCATAATAAAATAATTAATTTAAAAGCATGAATACTGCATTATTTATGTTCCATTTGATAATTCTAAAATTCATTAGCTTTAAAAGGAATGGTTAAAAAAATGCTCGTCTATTCAAAAATTAATAGAATACAGGTAATTTATTCATCTCCAATATTTAAAATTCGACTAAAATATTTAAATTAATCAGTTTAAAAACTTTAATCTCGTTAATGCCATTAATTTTTATATTTAACCCTTTGCGGCGCAAAGCAAATTTGCTTCTTAAATGTAGAAATTACAGACTCACACCGGAATTTGATTTCTTAAAAAATCGTTTGTAAATTCCGGTGTCAGTTGATTATTTTTCATTTTACTACTAATAGAATGTGTATTCGCCGGAAAGGAATAAAATGTTATCAATTACACCAGTAAAGTATTTATGGTCCTATAAAATTAGGCCCGAATGTTATATCTTTAACCCTGTGCTTTCTTATATCTAGTCTGTTTAAACATCATTTACTTACATTTATTTCTATTGTTAAAAAATATCACGTGGCAGAAAGTGGTTGTTATTTATTTGACTTGTCGCAGTTAGCTTTAAAAATTTCTGCTACAGGGGTTTGAAAATCAAATAAATAAAATCTATTAGAAAAATTATATTAATATTTTACAAGACATTGAATTTTAAGACACGCGATCCCTTGTTTTTCCATATTTTGATTGATTGATTACCTTTGTTTCCTTATTTTTTGTGTAAAAATGCAAAATTGAATGACATCACTGTTTTCACACGCGAAGCTTTTTTAATCTAGCGGTCCATTACATTCTGGAAAAGCATTATTACTAACTAATGCGGAATAAATCAAATAAATATTACTGTTAAAAAGTTCAAAAAAGAACTAATCAACATTAATCTATATCAGGAACAATCAAGACATAAATTTTTATTAAATTCCGTGCATTGATTTCTTAGAGTTATTTCATAAATCGTGTAAAATTCAGCATAGCTGCGCCATTTGTTGAGTTATTTACATCAAAATGTATAGAGCATCAACTCATGCCACTTACGAACAAATTGTGAAGTATGATACCAATCCATGCATTAATTATTGAGGTATGGCTGTTGCGTAAATCGTAAAAAAAGCAGCATAGCAGCGATATCTATTGCGCGATTTACACTAAAAGCTAATCAGCAGCTATCTGCATCAGGGATTACGAGAATAAAAGCATTCTAAATTTAAGAAAAAGCTTGCCAAATTGGTAATATTTATATAAATACAGTAAAACCTCCATAACGGACACTCCCAAATAGCGGACACCTCTATTTAAAGGACAGTTTACCGATCCCCACTCCCAACATCTAAATTTTTGTATGTTTAACCTTTGAATAACGGACATTCTGAATAGCGGACAGTAATTTTTGCGATGAAGTATGAGAAATTGTTTTTTAACGAAGAAAAAAAGTAAAAACCTCTAAATTTGTCAGGGCAATGTGTCGAAATTTTTGTGATCACAGATAAATGTAGAGAGTGGGTCGGGTCCCACTCGGTCCTTCCTCCCACGTCCAGTATTAAATTCAGAGGATGGTCCGAGGGACATTACATCCCGGAACATCACAATAACCCCCTCCCATACTCCCCTCCGGAAGATTTGAGATTTTATGCTTTTTAAGAAGTGGCAAAATACAGACAGAATAAAAAAAGAAATAAAAATGATCCAGGAAAATTAAAACTATTGACTTGGTTAAAACTTCACATTGAAAAAAAAACCAATGTAATCTTTAAATGCTAAAGAAAACTTTTAAAATACATTTTTTTGCATGAATGTAACAAAAAGTGTATAAAGCAATGTACCATTTTAGTTTAATTTTTTTGCTTAACAAATAGTTTTAATTTCTGATTAATCATATATTAGAATTTTAGGACATATAAAAGACAATTAATGACACTTTAAGCATTTCTTGGCAATTTTTGAATCTCCGAGATTTTTCCCAACAGCGGACACCTCCGAATAGCAGACAGTTTCCGTGCTCTGGAGGTGTCCGTTATTTGGAGGTTTTACTGTATCTTTCTGATGCTTGCCATCTCTAAGAACACGGTTGTTACACGTATGTTCTTGCAATGTGATTTTAAAACCAAGATGAAACGCCAAGGGCTTCGGACTACCGATTATTTGTTGGCGGGTCAGTCGTGATCCACGGGCCTCGTGTATGAAATGCCTGCTGTAAATGAATGACAGTAATTATATTTCGAAAACACAACTGACTGAAAAAAAACAATGAACTCGGACATTTGTTTTCCGACAGTTTTTCAAATAGTCAATAATTTAACACTAGAGCACCGGGGAGGTGTCAATTCTATGCAGATCACTGGACTAATTATTGATTTGAACCAGAAAAATGTTCAAGAAATACGTTTTATATTAGTTTCAATAAGATGAGCAAATCAAATTAAGTAAAAGAAAAATAATTATTTTTCTAGTTTTAAATATGTTTTACAAAACTTGAGTAAAATTCTACGGCGTTCTAGTTTTAAGTAGACTGATTATTTTAGAAATTAGGGATAGCATGGTGGCTGCAATAATTCCTTATGTAAGAATTAGGTCTGTTATAATACGTACAGTATTGTTTTAAAAATTTTGCATAGTTTGCCCACCTTTGAAATAAAACAGCATATAGCATGCTTGAAGGTAATTTTTCGTTAATTTACAATTCTTTCTGGAGATTAATTTTGCAAAGACTTTTTAAAGTTTATCCTTTCATTCATATAAGTGTTTTTAATATACTTTTAATTGTAGTTAAATGTATTTATAATCTGTTTTCTAACTATTATCCCTGCTTTCATAAAACGTTGTTAATGTAGAAAATTTCATTCTTAGTTTTCCATTTCATACATGCTGTATTTGAATTCAACATGAATTTAAATTATTTTATGTTTAAGTATGTGTATAAGTAAATTATTTTATTAATATTAAATATTAATTGAAAGATAGAGGATAAAGGTCCTTAGAAATCAGTGCTTTAATATGAAAGCATATTATTTCATATGAATTTACAGAAAATCAGAAATAAAATAAACATTTGAATATTTGTTTTATAGAAACTCTGGTTTACAGAAAATAAATATGAATTAATCAAAAAGAAGAAAGAATTTGTTTTATCATATAGTTGTTAATATCAGAAATATATGAACAATATATGTATAGATTTATACGTTGCATTATCGCCATTTTAATGTCAACATTTATGCTACAAAATTTTAATGAAACAGATCTGTGAGTTTTATTGACTCTGAATTCTTTCAGCAAATACATTGTATAAATAGAAAAATCCAAGTGTAGCTTATGAATTATACATTATTTAAATGTCGAGTAAAGTCGAGGAGTGCATAGTTTGAGATATTTTATGCTTAAAAATTTAGAGGATGTACTGAAAGAGTTGCATTTAATATATTTAGCTAAAACTTTTCTAAAGATATATGTTAATCTGAAGGATTATTTATCTTCTGAATATCGATGCTATTCAAAAATGTCCTTTTAACGTAATGAAATAATAAATTTTCAAAGCATGCAAACTGCATTACATAAGTTCCATTTTCAGGGGTGCAAAAATCTAGGCGCCAGAGGGTAGTCTCTCACCGCTAAAATTTTAAAGTTCTTTTCGCTCAAAATTTAATAGCACTCTAGCAGGAATTTTACACGAAATATTAAACGGAGAAAAACGAAATAAATTTTCTGGTGAGAAACTGCCTGCTGGCGCCTAGATTTTTGCACCCCTGTCCATTTTATAATCATAAAATCCATTGGCTTTAAAACAAATGGCACGTAAACTTGTTTGTTTATTCTAAAATTAACAGAATATATTAGAAATTTATTCATCTCCAATATTCAAACTAAAACTAAAAATTAATTTTTTTTCTTTTCGAATTCTTAAATGCTATGTTTAAAATCGAGAAGAAATTTTATTATTTTATATTTAAAATATAAAATAAAATTAATGTGATACTTTGCTAGATAAATGATAATGCTTTTGACTTTTAAAAATTTATTTTATATAAATTCTAGTTTATAGAAAATAAATATATATCAGTCAAAGAGAATAATTCGTTTTATGCGTTCACATGGCTTTGAATATCAGAAGTATATGAACAATATGTGTATATATTTATACGTTGCATTATCGCCGTTTTACTGTCAACATTTATACTAAACATTTTAATGTAAAATATCTGTGAGTTTTATTGACTCTGAATTCCTTCAGTAAATACATTGTATAAATAGAAAAGTCTAAGGAGTAGCTTATGAATTATACATTATTTAAGTCCAGTAAAGTCGCGGAGTGAATAATTTGAGATATTTTATGCTTAAAAGTTTGGAGGATGTATTTGAAGAGTTGCTTTTAATATATTTAACTAAAGTAATGTTTTCAAAGGATGTATTTTATGCTGAGAGATTCTTTATCTTCTAAATATTCATGTAATTCAAAATAGTCCTATTAATGTAATGAAATAATAAATAAAAAAAAACATTCAAACTCTATTATTTAAGTTCCTTTTGATATATTTTTTTTTATAAATTTCATTAGCTTTAAAGGGAATGTTAAATAAACTTGTTAGTTTATTCTAAAATTAACAGATTAAATTCAGTAATTTATTTAACTCCAATATTGAAAATGTGACTAAAATATTTAAATTAGTTTGTTTAAAAAATATTTAAAATTTATTTAAAAAAAATTATTAAAAAAAATTATTTAAAAATGCCACTAAATCTTATCCTTAAAAAGTTCCCAATGTCACCATCAAAATATTTATGGCTCTATAAAATTAGACCTAGAAGATAGATTTTTAACCCAGTGTATTCGCGTGTCTAGTCTGTTTAACCCTTTCCGGCGTAGTGTTATTACTCTGTAAACACCTAATTTCAATTCCAAAAAAAAAAAAAAAAAAAAAAACAGCACCAATAATATTTTAGTAAAATTTTACTTTTACAATGATAGCTTAAATCAGGAAGTTCCTAATTTTTAAAAAAATCTTTTGTAAATTCCGGTGTCAGTCAACAATTTCTCATTTTACGAACAAAACTTGTCTGCGCCGGAAAGGATTAAGCATCATCTTTCTATGCAAAATTTATTTTCGACACCAGCAACTAAGAAAAAACAAAATCGGTTATACTTAATTAGAGGATTTCTCGAATTGTGTATAAAAAGGAAACCTGTTGGATGCGTTCGAAATTATATGCAGTGTGGCCAAAAATGTGGACTTTTTTGAAAGTTTCGTGTTTTTCAATTTTGTGTTCTTGTCCAATATATTAATTTTCACTTAAATACAAACGTTTATGTATCAAATTGAAGGCAACTTAATGTAGAATTTAATATCAAAAACAGTATTGTAACATACCTCCCCCCCTTCGCTATTCTTTCCAGAGCCCAGAGGGCGCTGTTTTCATTGGTTCCTTGCGCGGAACTTTTTTCTTACCCCCCCCCCCCCCAGTGAGTTGTGAGTTAGCCCGGCAAGGAAAGATGTTACACCGTTGACACGAAAATGTTCTACACCTTATCCAAGGTGAATACTTCCCATGTATGTCTAAAACTTCATCTTGTAATCGTGGTATGTGTGTGTTTGTTATGATTTGTGAAATAAATGTTTTTGTGACGTTAAGTCTTCGATTCTTCAAATAACGGTCACAGTATTACAATATCTGTATTCATAGCTGACAACTTTTACACATTTTTGCTACCGCTAAAATTGTACCGAGAATTTCTATTTGTTTAATCATGAGATTTCGACAATTAAACATGAAAATATTAACAATAAAATTTTTGTGGTAGAAAAAATGCGTAAAAGTACAAAAAAGAATGCTCATTTTAGTAGAACAAACAAACACAAATCGTTTTTGAATAAGGACGTGTTTTGTAATAAAAGCGTACTAGCCAATCACAAACATTGTTCTGAGGACCAATCAAAATGTCTGTGAATATAGTTTAGGTTATTTGGATGGTAAAAGAGTTATTGGTGTGAAATATTTTGCATCATATTTTTAATATGATGCATATTTGTACAATTAAAATGAGTATTGCTGTTTTTGAATATTTGAAGTCCTTTTTTTAATTCAACTAATTTTAGACAGTGTCATCAACAAGCAAAAGTAATTGGACCTCTACAAAAAGAAGCCGAATTGTCATATTGAGAGAAAATGGCCTCTCTTATGCTGAAATTGCAAGACAAGTTGGTGGTTCAATGACTTGTTCTGGTGTACGAATGTGCTGTTTACCAAGGTTCGCACACTCCTTGGAATTTCCAAGGACTCTGGCACCACTATTAAAACCAAGAAAAATTACATTTAATTTTTAAACCACAACATTCGCAATTCCCACCTTCATTCACAGATTTTACAATATTTTTCTGCAGTGAAACAGTTTGAAAATATTCTTAAATTTTAGTGGTAGAACTGTGCGAACCCTGTGTTTACGTTAAAAAAAACGAAATCAGACAAAAATAAGACCAAATGAGGCCGAAAAAAATGCACAAGTGCTACTGCCGATAGTGAAAGTAAACGGCTAGTCCTTCAATATAGAAAAATTTCATCAGATGCCATTAGATGAAATGAATGCAGCGGGTATTGCAGTAAATTCAAGAACAATAAGAAGAATGTTTTCAAGATTTGGACTACAAGCTAGAATTCCAAGGAAAAAACCATATTTAAATCAAAAGCAACGCGAAAATCGAGTTGAGTCGAAATAAAAACATTAAATGGTCAGAAAATCAATGGAAGCAAGTAATCTGGAGTGGTGAGAGTAAAATATCACTCTTTAGTAGTGATGGTAGAAAATGCGTGAAACGTTAAGTAGGAGAAATAATTCATCCTGAATGCATTGAAGCAACTACCAAAAAAAAAAAAAAAAATCATAATTTGGGCAGATTGTCTGCAGATGATGTCGGCCGAATTCAAGTGATTGATGGCGTCCGGAATGCCAAAAAATACATCTCAACTGTCCTGGAACCAAAATTGGTACTTTCCATCAGGGATCTCTTCCCCAACAACGCACCATTTATTTTTCAGCAGGATTCAACTCCATTGCACGCAGCAAAAGTATGTACAACATGGTTTCAACATAAAGACATACATATATTACAAGGAAACAGCCCTTTCCAATCCAATTGAAAATTTGTGGCGACGTTTGAAAATTCTTGTATGAAAAAACGTCCATCCGATAAAAGACATCTTATTGAGCTATGATTGACGCTTGGTTCCATGTGATTAAGAAAGATGAACTCCAAACACTCGTTCACTCGATGAAAAGACGCGAAGCTGCCTTAAGAAATAACGGTTATCCTACTAAGTATTGATTGTGTAAGTATTACTTTAAAAAATGCAAATCTAAGATATATCTTACTATTAGTTGCATAACTTATTTTGTAAAACAGATATTGTAATACTAGATTAATTTACCTTCAATTTGGTACATAAACGTTTGTATTTACTTGAAAATTAATATATTCTACAAGCACACAAATCTGAAAAACATGAAACTTTCAAAAAATGACCACTTTTTTGTATCCTATTTTGTATTATATTTTGTCCACATCCACTGTATATTTCTGCTTACAGACGAAATACATTCATTTGGTAGAGATCTAAATTAACCTCGTGATCTTTCTACTGTTAAGAAATAAAATAACGAATAAAGTAATTATACACATCTGTTATTTTTTCTAATTTTTTTTCTGCGTTTTTTTCATTTAAGGATATATTAGTACAAACCACATTGAAAAACGATCGGTCGATCATCCATTATAACGCAATTACGATAACGACAAAAAGCTATAAAACAAAGCGAAAAATTGAAGATGCCTGACATTTGAATAAAAATAATTGTATGATGATTAGTATTATGTATATACATATTAGCCAATAAGAAATGAAATCTTGGAAATATATCAAACCACATTATTTCTCCATGAAAATATGTGATTACGGTAATTAATTTTTTCATCAAGTTATGAGTAATTTTTTATCAGATATCATGTTCTGAGCGTGTTTATGAAATGAATGATGATTATGTTCATTTATTTGAAGAATAAATTAGAATAATAATGAATCATAGTTTTAATCGTGCCCGTGTTTTTTTTTTTTTTTTTTTTTTAAGAATTACAAATAAATGTTTGGAAAAATAAAGGCTTGTACACACTAAAGCACCGAAATATATACATTTTTTATTATCTTTTATATAGGGATGTGATTTCCGCTTTTTTTTAACACCAGTAAAATTTTAGAGAAAATGCTATGTTATTAAATCGGAACAATTTTGCGATTTAAGAGATAAACATTTTCTCTAAGATTTTACTGGTGTGCAAAAAAGCGGAAATCTCATTCCTGTTTATAGAGTGATTCTAAATTCATGCTATGAACTTTAAGGATTGGTTAAAGGCACTGTAACAGGCATTTATCGCATAGGAATTTTTGGGAGCAAGTGACGTTTTCACGTACAAACACTAAGTGGCCAATTTGGCTATTTTTTATTGCAAAAATTCTAGTTACACCAAAAATTTCCTAATACTAATCTATTTGTTTTATTTAAAACGTGTATTTGATAACATTTAGAAAAAAAATTAAATAAAAGTTTTCGGTATAAAACTGACATTTTTGTATGAAAAAAATCTATTTCTATCTCTTTTCATGTATTTTTTGTGTCTGACGTTTTTGCCAGTTTTGCAGGGATTTTTTTTTTATTTCAACAATTTCGATATTTTTACCGAAAACTTACAAGAAAGAATTTTATTCGTTAAGTAATCATAAAATATGTCTGTCGTAAATATTGAAAAAAGAAGTTTGCGGATTGAAAACAGTGTAAAGAACTGTTTTTGGTGTAAATAATTTTTTAACAACGTTTATTAATAACTCTTTTCATAATTTATTTTTCTCACTAATAAAAGTTTATTTTAAATTTTACATTATTTAATCTGAGCTGTTTATTTCAAGTGGACAAAAAAATGTTATTTTGAAAAGCGGTGGTAAAGGATTAAAAATTCTGTAAAAGACATGAAAAAAGTAGACATTATTTGAAAGTTTTTCAAAAATGTTGATCAGTAAAGTAATTAACCCCTTCGTGCCCAGCATCTTTTGCGTAAATTTTAATTGGTTGGCACCACTATTTTTTGAAGATTTAAGTTTAGTTAATTAATCACGAAAATGCATCATTTAAATAAAATAATTATTGCTTTTCTTTTTTGCCGGTGTCAAAAACAGTGCTGAATGCACCTTTTGAAGCGTCCCTAAAAAGGGAAGCTAGGCACTAATGAGTTAATAAACTTCACAGTTTTTTTATTTATTTATTTATATTTTTTATTGTATACGCCATGGATTATCTAAATCTATTTCAAAGTTTACATTTTACTGAATAAAAATAAAATAAATAATTGTTTAACATAAATAAGTGACATTTTATTTAAAATAAATCCTGGTATAAAATTGAGTTATAATGCGGTTCGCATACGCGAAAAATTACGGTGAATACTTTTGTAATTTATTGTTTCATTACATAAAAAGATTTTTTTAAATAACATAAATATCCATGAGCAAAATGATTTTTCAGGATAAAATATATCTTTTGAAAAACATTTCTTTAGTTAAATATATTAAATTCAGTTCTTCAAGTCTTTGCTCCACATCTTTATACATAGAACATTTCAATATACGTGCTACGTGACTTTAGGGACATTTGAATAATGTAACATTCATATGTTACTCTAAGTCACTTCTATTTATACAACATGTGTATAGAGTGAAAGCAGAGTCAATAAAATGCATACATCTGCTATAAATTATATAACATTATACCATACATGTTTCTGCATTAAAACGATGCTAAAATAAGATATTAATGTCTAAATAGATTGTTTAAGTATTTGTAATTTTCTACATGCAAGAAAAAAAAAAGAAAAGAAAAAAAGAAATATAGTGAATGCAGAGTCGGAAAAATGCACTAATCTTACTTATATATATATATATATCCAACAAACATCAGATATTTTTCAGACAGGACATGTTAAGTATCAAACATATAAAGTCAATTTAAAAAAATAAATAAATATCAAAAGCATCGGAAGTTGGTCCCCCAATCAGCGTACTCCCATTTTTTCTTGTCGCCATGAAAAACGCGTTAACCCTTTCCGGCACACTGTGCCCGGTCTGGGATACCCAATTTCAACTTCTAATTTGCAAACGGCACCAATAATATTTTAGTAAAATTTTGCTTTTAAAATAAAATTCATTGCAATTGGCGTTTCAAAAATATTTAAAAAAATCGTTTGTGAATTTCGGCGTCAGTCGATAATTTCTCATTTTAGTAACAGATTTTGCCCCTGCCGGAAAGTGTTAAAAAATAGTATTTAAGACGTATTTGACTTATATGCTGGACTTTGACCCCCGAATATCATATATTTTAATGCACATTTGAAGAAATCCTTTCACCAGAATACTTACGAATAAGAATTACATAAAAAACTTAAAAAAAATAAAAATTTGTGATAACCAAATTTGTTTTATCTTTTGTCAGTCTATCGTTAGAATAGAAATTTACAATCGAATAATGGCGTGGAATAATGGTAGTTTTATACATTTATAAGTACCAGAATATTTAACATGAATTAAATTGAGTTTTGATTAAATCTTTTCGTTGCAGCCATGTGTTAATTGTTTCATATTAATAAGAATTCTAGTATTGCAGTATTTTCGCACTACTGCATCAAAATAAAATTCATCAAATGGTCGTATTGGAACCGCATTACAGATTATTTGGAAAATGGAGAATCCGAAAAAATCAGAAATTTCTTTTGCGCACAATTTTACTGGTTGAATTTTTGTGAAAATCTTGAGATTTTTTTCTTAATTTTAAATTAAACTTTAGTTTAATCTGTTAACGACCAACTTTTTTAAAAATTTCTTTTAATTTTTCGACACGATTTTTTTCCATTAAGTAATTTTGAGTAATCGCTCAAAATTTGAGATCAGATAACGTGAAAAACTCCGTACTTGAATACTGATACTGAAATATAAAAGTTTTAAAGTAAATTTTTAAGACAAAATGTAGGTGATATATATATTGATCGCTGGGAGGTAACGAATTAGATTACCTGGTGGAAGTTGATGTCAATTCGGCAATTTCTAAAAAAAATATTAATAATCATACTGGTGCTACTATCGCGGCTTTCGCAAAATAGAGCAATCCTCATAGAACTGTGATAAGGAAACGCCGCCATCAAATACTGTTCCAACATTTTTATTATTATTGTTATTATTATTATTATTATTATTATTATTATTATTATTATTATTATTATTATTATTATTATTATTATTATTATTATTATTATTATTATTATTATTATTATTATTATTACAGTGAAACCTCCAAATAAGGGACACTCCGAATAAGGGATACCTCTATTTAATAGACAAAACTTCCGGTCCCAGTCCCTTGGTATAGGACGTATAATGTATTTACCTCTGAATAAGGGACACTCGATTTAAGGGACAGTTGAAAATGAGATCAAAATGATTGGTTTTTACATTTCAGATAATGCAATATGACTGTGATGAAAATAAAATACAGATTTTTGTGAATTTATCAAATAGACAGACAGTCATGTGAATTCAGTGGCATACGACACAATTGACGATTATTTATTTACCCACAATTCTGATTTGACATCAGCGCATTTATCCCCATTGAAAGTAATACTGGAAATTTTCAGGATGATTCTGAAAGTGGAGAATAAAAGAAAATTATGAAATAAAGAACTTTACCGATGCTTTTGGGCTGTTCTCAAATCTAAAAGGGAACTTTTATGACACAAGTTTTAATTTATTTTTATTTGGAAATGCCTGAAACTTGCAGGCGTTGTCGTTCAGAAATTATGTGAATGAACTGTTTTTTTTTTTCATTTTCGGGGGACAAACACAATAGATCTTACAGAAGGGGTCATGCCCAATTCGGTCAAACTGGGCATTTTGAACTAAATTTCTACATGAAAGAAGAATAACTACTCAGAAAAGATAAAAAGCGTTTTTGTTATAGGATCAAATTCGCTTACAACTCAATATGTAATTTATTTACCATAAAAGTGAAAACACATTTCGATACCAAATCGCTTTCACAGTCAGGCATTCAAGCTTTCTATTGAAAATGAATTTGTAAATATGTCAAAACATTTCCCACTAGCTGAGCACAGCAGTTGAATACTTTTTTGTAAATGGTCCTGATAATGAAGAACTAAAATTTATGAGTATGATAAATGAGCACTTGAAAGGTTTGTAGTGAAAATTTGAAATTTGCAAAACAATTACTTTTGACTGATTATTTCAAGTAAAATTCTTTTAAATGTTTTAATACTTTTTGCATATACAGAATTTGCATATAAAATAAAAAATGATGACTCAACAAATAATTTAATGATTTAGTAATAAACTGAAAATTTTAATTTATTAATTCTCTATTCTTTTTATGTCTCATTAATGTAATTTATACACTTCGGGTATATTTAAACATCACTTTTAATGATTTGTTATTTTTATATCCTTCTGAACGATTAATCAAAAATATCACTTAAAACTCTGAATAAGGGACACCTCTATTTTAGGGACAAAAGTTCCGGTCCCATGGGTGTCCCTTATTCAGAGGTTTCACTGTATTATTATTATTATTATTATTATTATTATTACTGTTGTTGTAGTGTAAATGGAGAATTAGACAAATTACTGCCGCAAACCCTGCTACAAAGTGCCACCATTTCCAAACGTTTCTTGAAGAACAACTTTGCTCTTCTGAAGCCATTTTTTTCATTAGAGGTCCAATTCTAATTCTTGATTATGCAATTATCATTTATTGTTTCTCGTTTATTACAATTTACACATGTTTCAAATTTAATTTTTTATTTATTAGATTTTGTATCGATTTATTTATTCGTAATTCGTGTTATTATCTTCATGAAAGTAATCGGTATCGGGGTAATTCCAAGAGCACATGTCGTGTAAGTCACATACTACGATTTTGGATACCAGTATTTTAGAACGGAAAAATGTGACTTATTTCATCAGAGATATTTCATTAAATGAATACGGCCGAACAAACCTTTCGAAAATAACGGTGGCCAACTATTTAGCAGTTACTACAAATGTGACTTGTGTGTTGACGACAAGAACTTATGGAAATACCCATCAATAAAAATTCCCTTTTGCAAATAATTATTTTTTTTCAAAGAATTCATTGATTTTGTGGAAATTGCTAAAACTGAATAATAATACTAAAAAATGTAGCCCATCGGCATTACTGCCTACAGAATGTAAAATAGCTATTTAAGAAATATTAAAAAAAGTCATAAAATTATTATTTTAAAAACATTTGCAGTTTTATAGAAACAATTAACACTAGGAAGTTCGGCAAATTTTGTAAAAATATTTTAACGCCTTAATTGGTTAATTCTTTTCCGTTCAATAAATTGAAAATAGCGGATTCACACCACTATTATTTTAATAAAATATTCGTAAAATTTAGTCTAAACGTTTTCGCCTTTCAATAGTATCAAAATTTTCTTTAAAATAATAGTGGTGTCAAAAAGCTTTAAATGATGCAATAAGCAAGTTCATCTTGCCCGAACGCCGTTCGGGAAAACCATTTAAGGGGTTAAACCAGAAATTTGATTTTAAACTACTTAATTTATGCACTTATTTTTTTTCGTCTTCTTCTTTCTACATTTTAAACAGATATTTGAAAGAAATTTCTGTTTCTATTCTAAGCTTTTTCATTTGCTAAAGATCAAAATTAACCTCATGATCTTTCTATTGCTAAGAAATAAACAAAAGAATAAAGTAACTATACACTTCTGTTATTCTTTCTAATTTTTTTCGCTGCATTTTTTCATTTAAGGATACATTATTAATCACAGTAAAAAACGGCCGGTTGATCATACATTATAACGCAAGTACGATAAAGACAAAAAGCTATTAAACAAAGTGAAAAATTGAAGATGCCTGACATTTCAATAAAAATAATTGTATGATGATTAGCATTATGTATATACATATTAGCCAATAAGAAATGAAAACTTGGAAATATACCAAACCACATTATTTCTCCATGAAAGTATGTCATTATGGTAATTAATTTTTTCACCTAGTTATAAGAAATTTTTTATCAGATATCATGTTCTGAGCGTGATTAGGAAATCAATGATGATTACATTAATTTATTTGAAGAATAAATTAGATTAAAAATGAATCATAGTTTTAATCGTATCCGTGTTTTTTATGAAATACAAATAAATGTTTAAAAAAATAAAGGTTAATGTACACACTAAAATATCGAAATGTATACATTTATTATCTTCTTATATACAGGATGATTCTAGATTTTTTGTGAGAACTTTAATGATTGGTACAGGGCACTGTTACAGCCTTTTATTGCATAGGAATTTTATTGGACGCAAGTGTCGTGTTCTGGTACAAACACCAGGTGAGCAATATGACCCCTTTTTATTGCAAAAATTATTATTACACCAATAATTTCCTACACTAATCTTTTCTTTATTTAAAACATACATTTGATTATAACATTAAGAAATTTTTTTAATAAAAATTTTCAGTGTAAACTGACATTTTTTAATAAAAAAATCTCTATTTCCAAATCTTTTCATGTATTTTCTATGTTTGACGTTTTTGCCAGTTTAGCGGGGGAGGGATCTTTCAAAAATTTAAATTTTTTAACAGAAACATAAAAAAAAGAATTTTATTCGTCAAGTAATCATGAAATATTTCTGTCTTACATACTGAAAAAAGTAACATGCGAAGTTTGTTGATTGGAAACAGTGTAAGAAAATGTTTTTGGCATTATTTTTTAACGACGCTTAATAATAACTCCTTTCATAATTTATTATTTTCCCCAATAAAATCTTATTGTAAATTTTGTATTATTTAATCTGAGCATATCTTCTGATTCAACTGAACAAAAATTTCTATTTCGAAATAGCGTGATAAACGATTAAAAATTCTGTAAAGACAAAATAGACAAAAAAGAAAAAAATAGACATTATTTGAAAGTTTTTCAAAAATTTTGATCAGTTAAGTGAATAGTCGATTTCACAGTAATTTTTCTCGTATACGCCACGGATTAGTTAAACCGTCAGGTACCTTTTGAACTAACATAAACATGAAAAAGTGATATCGATAAGAATTGCAGTCACTGTATATCTAATTGACTTTTATTATATAACTGAAAACATTTGTTAAGAAAATTTTACTTTATCAATTAAAGTTGTTAAATTGCATACATATATAAATTTTTTAATTTATTTGCAAAAATAGTAGATTTTCTGCAAAAGAATTATTCTTGAATGCATTGCGTGCATCATTTTTCACATTTGAATCGCTAAAATAAACCAATATTTTTTTAAAGTGTTCAGATATAAAGTGCTTTCGAAATGACGTACAATAAAAGAAATTTACTTATAAAGCCAGAGAAAAAAGTTTCATTTAAAGAAATTTGAATTATCGGGTTTTTTTAAATAAAAATATAGTAGTGAATTCTAGACGTCTAACTTGAAACACTTAATAATAGGTCATTTTTTGTTTCTCTATACGTTTTGTAAATTCAGTGAAAATTTTGTGATAATTTTTGGCAACGAATTTTCGTAAATCGTGTTCACAATGATAAAAATCACAGTTTTAAGATAATTGACTTTCAAGATCAAATCGTAAAGTAGATTAAATGGTTTTAGACATAACTTCTCTTCTAATGCGAATTTTTGTATGCAGTTTGTTTTTAAATATTTCTAAAGAATCATATTTAATTATAAGGTATATCTTTTAAAATTGAGTTTTAGATTGTTTAACCTTCCTACCCTGTTCAAATTTTACTCAATCTTGATAAAAACATTTCACACTAGAAGTGTTATTTAAAATATTTTAATATATTTAATTGTCTTATTTCTCTAAATCTACTATTTAACATTTTTTATGAAAAAAGTTCTGGTTCGAATCTTGTAAAACAAATTAGATTTATGGGTCGATTAGACCCATTCAGGGTAGGAAGGTTAAACTGCACCTGACCCTTTAAGTCTATTTCAAAGAACATATTTTACTCAATAAAAAGAAGATTAACAAATGCGAAACAGATGTAAGTCACATTTTATTTAAAATAAATCCTGGTAATAAATCGTGTTACATGAGGTTCGCCTACGTAAGGAATTACAGTATATACATATTTCATTTATTATTTCATTACATTAAAAGCATTATTTTGAATAACATAAATAGCTATGAGCAAAATATTTTTTCAAGATAAAATATAGGTTTTGATAAACATTCCATTAGTTAAATATACTAAATTCAGTTCTTCAAGTACATGCTCCAAATCTTTATACAAAGAATACCTCAATATACGTGCTACGTGACTTTACGGTATATTTTAATAATGTATAACTTATATGTTATTCTAAGTCACTTCTATTTATACAACGTACTTATAGTGTGAATGCAGAGTCAATAAAATGCACAGATCTGTTATATAATATAGCATTATAACATGCATGTTTCTAGATTTAAACGGAGCTAAAATAAGGTTTCAATGTCTAAATATATTATTTTAGTATTTTTAATTTTTGATATTTCGTGTAAAACGAATATTTCTTTTCAAAAAATACACATTTATACTTCTAAACAACAGTTTATGTAAAACCAATATTAAAAATTATATTTCGTTTCTCTTTCGCTTTAGATTTGTATAAAGTATTAAAATTTTGTACTTAAACAATAATTCCAGTATGTATTTATTATTGCTAGTTGATCTACAGACTTTGCCCGGGCCCATGAAAATTATCTTAACCCCTTCGCAACAAGAACCTTTTGCATAATTTTTAACCCAGCAGGGTGTTTTGAAACCCCATGCCTGAAAATATTTATCAGCTCTCCCTTCATATAAACATAAGTGGCCAGGTCCATCAGTACCTGTTTTTAACGTCACCTTCCTAGACTCTTTTTTATTCTTACAGAACGATTTTCGATGTGCAGACACGAAAAAATATGATGCTTGTGACTCATGTACACCCTAATTTTTATGAAAAGTCATAAATCTGAGTTCGCAATGAGTGCACTTATGCACAATAATGCTTAATTTTATTACAATAAAAATTGTTAAGAAAAATCATTAATTACTCTATGGGAGAAGTTAAGATTTTCGAATAAGAAAAATAAAGGTGGGAGATTTTATTTTTTATTCATTTTTAAAATTAATCAAAGTTAAACATTTAAGTTAAAGTTTTTAATGATAAAGCGTAATTATCACGAATTGCGGACCAGTTTTAATTTAGAGAATAAGTTGTTGTTTTAAATCTTTCAAATGTTCCATTTGAATAAAAGACCATTTTCTGTGTCAAAATACTGGCAGCCAAAAAGCTGGAGACTTGGCAGCTCTGCATTTAATAAGCTTGGGGTGTGCTGACGCCCCATGCACCCGTGTCTTTGGGCTAATCTTTTGCCACCTATTACCAAGAATTTTTATGTAATTGAATTACAAAAATGCTTTGATTAAATAATGTAAAATATGCAATGAAAAATTCTTGTTGGCATAAATGAAGGTTTCAGAGCAGCTTAAATGTCATGTATACCGGTCATTCGTCCCTAACTGGTTAAAAATACTTAAAATCCAAAATCTGTTTATTAAACTTTTAACAGCAGGGTGATGCACTCTGTACTACCCAAACCTCCATCGCAGGACTGTCCAACATTTCAATAATCGCAGACACAGCTTATCTAGTTTCAAATAGCAAAATTGGTTATGTAGTTTAATGACAAGGACAATCAAAAGGTTTTCGCTACATTACGGCCAATAGGAGAAAAAAATCAGGAGCATATTGACCTTCCTACCATGTTCAAATTTTACTCTATTGTGATGAAAAAAATTCACACCAGAATTGTTATTTATAACATTTTAATACATTTGATTGACTTATACTATATTTGAAACTATTATTTAACTTTCTTAATGAAAAAAGTTCTGGTTCGAATCGTATAAAACAAATTATAGTTATGGGTCGATTAGACCCATTCAGGGTCGGAAGGTTAATGGTATTACACTTTTCGAACACAAAAAAATTACCCCACTAAAAATAATCTTAAGATTATCGCAAAAAATCGCCACTTTCTACAGAAATTTTGAGAAAATCTGCAGACTTAGCGTTATCTTTAAAATATCTGCAGAATTTTAAAGATATTCTTAAAAAATCTGCAAAATGGGCCAAATACCTTCGGATTTCCCACAAATTTTAGGCCAAAAAGCTGTAGATTTTCTACAGATTTTTTTTAGTGGGGTAATATGGATCTATGAAGCATATGCTGAAATATGCATTCTGTAAAATCTTTGGTGCAAAAAATTGTTGTTATTCATTTATAGAGTTACACAAAATATTAAAATACATAATGGTATAGAGTGAAACATTGTCTAAGGCGCATTTTAATAATAATAAGCTATTTTACATTTAGGAAATTGATCTACGTCGCTGAGGTTCATTACAAGTTGTTTCCTGTATAATTGAAAGCAGGTAGTATTTACACGGATACACAAAAGATTTCGGATGCACTTCTGTATCCAAAGTAATATGAACCAAGGTCTAAATATTTTTAAAACAAAATATTCCTAAGTATACCAAGTATTCCTGAAAGTTCTTTCTTTTTAATCATTCATATTTCATTAAAAAATCACGAACACGATTAAAACAATAAATCAATTCAATCATTGATGCTTTAAATAAATGAATGATTATTCAGTAAGAATTATTCAAATAATTATAGCTTTACAAGAACAAGGTATCTGAAAACAAATTAATTGATAGGTGCAATATTTGAAGACCAGTTAACCATTTATATCAAATACATATGATAATACTAGAACAAGTTTCCATTTTTTAACAAAAAGTATTCCTAAAACTGTTTTCTTTTCACTAATTCGGAATTCATTAAAAAAGCAAACGATTAAAAGAATGGATCAGTTCAAGCGTTGGTGTTTAAAATAAATGAATCATTATTCAGTAATAATAATTCACATCATAATCGCAATATAAGAACATGGTACTTGAAAAGAAATTATTTATAGTTCTGGAAAGAAAATCTTGATTACCATAAGTAATTACTTTTAGGAGGGAATAATGTGATGTGATATACGGCCTAGTTTTCATTTCTTAATGGCTGATAAATAAACTGTCTAGTCATCATCTAATGAACATTAGTCAAATATAAGAGAGTTTCTATTTTTCACTTTGCTCAGTAGCTTTTTCTGGGTTATCATAAATACCTTAAACGAGACAAATTATCGCGCAATTTAAAAGAGATTAATCATTACTTATTCCAAAATAGATTATTTGAAGACACGCTAATCCTTCATATGTCATATATGTATATACCGTAATTTCGGGTGTATAAGCCGCAGGTCAAACAATTCTTTTTGGACCCAGAATCTTTTAAAAAACAAATATAACTAGTTAGATCGCCGTAATTATTTGTCTTCAATCACTAAATAAGATTTCTGGGCCCAAAAAGAATTGTTTGATCCGCGGCTTATACACCCGAAATTACGGTATATATGATAAATATCATTCATATATATGTATATATGATAATAAAACAAGTTTTCATTTTTTTATCATATGTATTACTAAAAGTGCTTTCATTTTTACTCATTTATCATTAAAAGAAAACGACCACGATTAAAATAATGGACCAGTTCAACTATTGATGCTTTAAATAAATAAGTCATTATTTATTCCGAAATAGAATATTTGGAAACACAGTAATCCTTCATGTCTCATACCGGGTGTCCCAAAAATCACTAATGGATTTTAAAATTCAATAATTTGCAAACGGTGACAGCTATTTAAAAATTTTTTGCAGGAGGGTTATCTATAATGTCAGGAGTTTTTTTTTTTTTTTTTTTTTTTTTTTTTTTTTACCGTAATTTTTTATTTTAGTTCGAATCTCAAACAATAGGTGGCGCTGACGGCGATTGAAGGCCAAGTCGACGCTTCACTCAGGACTGATCACCAGGCCTTCAATCACCTTCAGCGCCACCTATTGTTTGAGATGCGAACTAAAATAAAAAATTACGGTAAAAAAAAAAAAAAAAAAAAAAAAAAAAAAACTCCTGACATTATAGATAACACTCCTGCAAAAAAATTTTAAATAGCTGTCACCGTTTGCAAATTATTGAATTGTAAAATCCATCAGTCATTTTTCGGACACCCGGTATATGCACGTATGGGTGATTCTCAAAATAGGGGACAATTTCAAAAATGAAATCTTAAAAAAATTACTGTTAGCAAAATTTCTGAAAAAAATATGTGTTGTTAATATAGTATTAGGTATACTTTACATGTAGTCAGCAGAGCTAAATATTTAAAAATTAACTTTAAAATGAATAATTAGTATTTTTTGAGCCATGCTAATGACAAAACAAATTGCATGGAATAAATATATTAAGAAATTTTTATTTTCTTCCTATTTAAATATTTTTTTCTACGTTTATTAG
The DNA here is from genome assembly GCA_964019185.1 of Maratus speculifer. Classification (NCBI taxonomy): domain Eukaryota; kingdom Metazoa; phylum Arthropoda; class Arachnida; order Araneae; family Salticidae; genus Maratus; species Maratus speculifer. Next base: position 208,592,822 of record OZ025300.1, on the reverse strand, counting down.
CCTTCCTTTCCAACAAATAGTTTCCATTTTTACATATATACATATAAGGAGAATAAAAACATTACCAAAGAGCAAACTTTGTTTACATGAACAACATTCTGACACTAACAGTGTAAGAAGCTGTCTTAGTGATTTTCTGACAGATTTAATGCAAATTATAGAGATAATAAATGTAATACCTAAATTTATATGTAAAATTAAACCTTAAAAAGGATACAATATAAGTACTGGTTACATTTATGCACATAGGAGTCTTTAGCATGGACAGAAAAACCATGCTAATGACACTGATATTTGTCCATGCTAATGACAAATTTTAATTTAAATAAGATTATGAGCCATAATATAATCACAATGCAATAGTGCTTTCTGGGGCTTTTTAAAACACAAAAGTTCTATGCAAATAAGTAAAATAAAAATTTTAACTATAAAAAAAACATGAAAATTATTATCCATTCTAATGACATACAATTGATGTACTCGCCTAATATTCAACTTCTATTCTTAAAATACAATGCATGCTTCTATTTTCAGGCTGGAATAAAATGGCTACTTGTTGCCATGGAGAAATTTTATGTTTTCAAAGTATTGTCATATGTGAAAATGAAATTTTGATTAATAAACTGCTGCTATAGTATAACCTTGTTTTGAAAACAGAATATGGAGGACAAACTTTAATTCTCTTTTTATAATTTTATTTTTAAAAAGAAATTTATTGGATAAATCCTCTCCTTGATTAATTTAAAAAAAAAAAAACATTTGTTTTATTTTATAAACATGATATTAACTCTTGAAAAAGCTAGTATATACAAGGCACAGCTGCTGTGGACATCCATGCTAATGACATTTTGAACATTTATTCTGTTATTTTAAGGTGTTTTTAACTAAAAAGTGAGTAATTCTTGAGTGCAAATAATGAATAATATTAAGACAAACATATCTAAGTATAAAAACATGACAGAAAACCTCTCATTTTTTTTTGTATGCTGAAAGACATAAATTGTCCCCTATTTTGAGAATCATTCGTATATGTCATAGATGTTATTCATATATACGTATACTAGCAGGGGTGACCGAGCTCAGCTCGGTCAAAATTAACTTTGTGTTCAACTCGATATAGTATTTTCATTGTATCATTCACTCTGCATTATTACAGTAAAACATGTTATTAATAATAGTATTATTTACAAAAACAATCAATAAGAAAACTATGTTTGTATGCGCATGTTCATAAATTTTACAACGAAAGGACATCAATCCAAATCACTTTTTTAGCTCGACTCTGATTAGTTTAATTATGCATCTTCAATGATATTAAGAATGTAGAAGAAATTTCTTCACATTCTGAAAGACAATATTTTTTGCCAGATATAGCCAAATTTGGACACATTCTTTCATTTGGTGCCAAATGCGTGTTTTGGTTTCGTAATCTTAATAGTTGATTTTTAGGCCAAATTTCGCCAGTATTTTGTCAAATCTCGCCAACTTATTGGTTTTTGCCATATTCTCGTGATCCTGACCCTTATTACCGAGATGATCCACTAATCAAATGTGATCAAACATGTGACTTAGCTCAATGGTCTTCAGGTAATCAAAAACAGTAGAGTATAAAATGAATAAAAATCGTGTAAGCCATTTCTTAAGTAAAATTAGCTTGACAGCATTCAGCAATGAAGCGATATGACCCACTAATATAATTTTGTTTAATATGCAACTCAGCCCAATAGTCTTCTCGTGACAAAAGACGTTTCGTTGTAAAATTTAGGTAAAATTGATTGAGTCGTTGATATATATAATTAAAATAACCCGAACCCATTAAGACCTAATTAAACGACCCACTAATTGAATTTTTACGAGCATGTCTCCTAACTCAATGGTTTTCTCTTGCCCGAAAACGATATAATAGAAAGTATACTCAAAATGGTGAGAACGATTTTCTAGATAAAATTAGCATGACCCACAAATGACCCTTATATCGAAATCTCTCGAACTTGTGACCTAGCTCACTAATTTTTGTGTGCCGAGAAACGTTAGATACAAAATTTAGATAAAATCGATTGAGCGAATTTTTAGGTATAAATAGTTTGAACTTGACCAATTATGACCCAAAATGACTCATTAATCGAATTTTCTCAAACATATGACCTAACCCAATGATTTTCTTGTGTCCGAAAACGATAGAATATAAAATTTAGTCAAAATTGCGCAAGACATTGTCAAGATAAAATTAGAATAACCCAAAATTGACCCACTGATCGAAATTTCTCGAACATGTGACCTAGCCCAATGATTTTCTCGTGCCAAAAATATGCTGTATACAAAATTTCGTTAAAATCGATTCACCCGTTCTTTAGATAAAGCTTGACCATGACCCATTATGACCCACAAATGAACCTTATAATCGAAATCTCTCGAAAATGTGACTTAGCCCATTAGTTTTTTCGTGTATAAATATTGTTAGACACAAAATTTTGTTAAAATCGATCCTGCCGTTGTTTAAGTATAAATAGCTTGACCCAGACACTTTATGACCCATTAATCGAAATTTTTCGATCATGTGACCCAGCCCAATGATTTTCTCGTGCCAAAAAATGTTGTATACAAAATTTCGTTAAAATTGATCCACATGTTCTTTATATATAGTTTGACGTGGCCCATTATGAGTCATCATGACCCATAAATGATTCTTATAATCGAAATATCTCAAGCATGTGAGATAGACAATTAGTTTTCTCGTGTCAAAAAACTGTTACATACAAAATTTCATTAAATTTGATACTGTCGTACTTTAAATATAAAAAGCTAGACCCAGACCTTTTATGACCCAAAATGATCCATTAATCGAAATTTCTTGAACTGAGACCTAGTCCAATAATTTTCTCGTGCAAAAGAAATGTTGTATACAAAATTTTGTTAAAATCGATCCACCTGTTCTTTAGATATAGCTTGACCATGACCCATTATGACCCATCATGACCCACAAATGACTCTTAAAATCGAAATCTCTCGATCGTGTGACTTAGCCCATTAGCTTTCTCATGTCAAAAAACTGTTACAGGCAAAATTTTGATGAAATTGATTCTGCCGTTCTTTAAATACAAATAGCTTGACCCAGACTCTTAATGACCCAGTATGACCCATTAAATTTTTTTCTCGAATATGTAACCTAACCCAATGTTTTTTCCGTTCCCGAAAACCATAGAATGCAATTTTTAGTCAAAATTGCACGGGAAAATCTCTAGATAAAAATAGCATGACCCACAATGACCCCAAAAATGACCCACTAACCGAATTTTCTCGAACATGTTACCTAACCCAATGGTCTTCTTGTAATCCAAAACGATAAAATATAAAATTTGGTCAAAATCGTTAGAGCCGTTTTTTAGATAAAAATAGCTTGACACATAATGACCCACGAATGACCCTTATAGTCGAAATCTCTCAAACATGTGATTTAGCCCATTTGTTTTCTCATGTCAAAAAACTGTTACATACAAAATTTCGTTAAAATCGATCACGCCGTTCGTTAAATATAAATAGCTTGACCCAGACCCTTAATGACCCAATATGACCCATTAAAATTTTTTCTCGAACATGTAACCTAGCCCAATGTTTTTCTCGTGCCCGAAAACCATAGAATACAATTTTTAGTCAAAATTGCGTGAGAAAATCTCTAGATAAAAATAGCATGACCCACAATGACCCCAAAAATGACCCACTAACCGAATTTTCTCGAACATGTTACCTAACCCAATGGTCTTCTTTTAATCCAAAACGATAAAATATAAAATTTGGTTGAAATTGTTAGAGCCGTTTTTTAAATAAAAATGGCTTGACCCACAATGACACAAAAATGACCCATTAATCGAAATTTGTCGAACATGTGACCCAGCCCAATAGTTTTCCCGTGCCAAAAAACGATTGGATACAAAATTTCCTTAAAATCGATCCAGCCGTTCTCTAGATATAAATAGCTCGATCCTGATCCATTATGACCCAAAATGACCCAATAATCGAATTTTTTCGAACATATGACCTAGCCCAATGGTCTTCTCGTGCCCGAAAATGGTAAAATCCGAATTTTTGCGAAAATCGTTAGAGCCGTTTTTGAGATAAAATTTACCCACCCACACACACACAATTTTTGCTCGCATTATAGTATAAGACTAGCAGGGGAGACCGAGCTTAGCTCGGTCAAAATTAACTTTGTGTTCAGCTCGATATAGTATTTTCACTGTATCATTAACTCTGTATTATTACTGTAAAACATGTTTATAATAGTATTATTTAGAAAAACAATAATAAGAAAACTATGTTTTTATTCGCATATTTATAAATTTTATTTTATTTTAAAGTTTACCACGAAAGGACATCGATCTAAATCACTGTTTTAGCTCGACTCTGATTGGTTTAACCATGCATCTCGAATCCTCTTAAGAATGTATAAAAAATTCTTTACATTCTGAAAGACAATATTTTTTGCTAGATATAGCCAAATTTGGAGGCATTCTTTCATTTGGCTCCATATACGTGTTTTGGTTTTCGTAATTTTTATAGTCGATTTTTTGGCCATATGTCGTCAGTATTTTGTCAAATATCACCAAGTTATTGGCTTTTGCCATATTCTCGTGACCCTGACCCGTATTATCCAAAATGAGCCACTAATCAAATTTGATCAAGCATGTGACATAGCTCAATCGTCTTCAGGTAATCAAAAACAGTAGAATATAAAATTGCATCAAAATCATTTAAGCCATTTTTTAGGTAAAATTAGCTTGGCAGCATTCAGCAATGAAGCGAAATGACCCACTAATATAATTTTGTTTAACATGCGACTCAGCCCAATAGTCTTCTCGTGACAAAAAACGTTTTGTTTCAAAATTTAGGTAAAATTGATTGAGTCGTTGTTTATATATAATTAGAATGACCCTAGCTCATTAAGACCCAAAATGACCCACTAATCGAATTTTCGCGAGCATGTGTCCAAGCCAAATGGTTTTCTCTTGCTCAAAAACGATATAATACAAAGTATAGTCAAAATGGTGAGTACCATTTTCTATATAAAATTAGCATGACCCATCATGACCAACAAATGACCCTTATAATCAAAATCTCTCGAACATGTGGGCTAGCTCTTTAGTTTTAGCATGCCGAAAAACATTAGATACAAAATTTAGATAAAATCGATTGGGCCGTTTTTTAGATATAGTTAGTTTGACCCTGACCCCTTATAATCCAAAATGACCCACTAATCGAATTTTCTCAAAAATATGTCCTAACCCAATGATTTTCTTGTGATCGAAAACGATAAAATACAAAATTTAATCAAAATTGCGCGAAACGTTGTCTAGATAAAATTAGAATGACCAAAAAGTGGCCCACTATTCGAAATTTCTCGAACATGTGACCTACCCCAATGATTTTCTCATGCCAAAAATATGCTGTATACAAAATTTCGTTAAAATCGACCCACCCATTCTTTAGATATAGCTTGACCTTGACCCATTAAGACCCCCAAATGACCCTTATAATCGAAAGCTCTCGAATATGTGACTTAGTCCATTAGTTTTCTCGTTTCTAAAAATTGTACATACAGAATTTCGTTAAAATTGATCCTGCCGTTCTTTAATTATACACAGCTTGACCCAGACCCTTTATGATCGAAAATGACCCATTAATCGAAATTTTTCGAATATGTAAACTAGTCCAATGATTTTACCGTGCCAAAAAAATGTTGCATACAAAATTTCATTAAAATCGATCCACCTATTCTTTAGATATAGTTTGACCATGACCCATTATGACCCATCATGATTCACAAATGACCCTCATAGTCGAAATCTCTCAAACATATGATTTAGCCCATTAGTTTCCTCATGTCAAAAAATGTTACATACAAAATTTCGTTAAAATCGATCCAGCCGTTCTTTAAATATAAATAGCTTGATTCAGATCCTTTATGACCCATTAATCGAAATTTCTCGAATGTGTGACCTAGCCCAATGATTTTCTCGTGCCAAAAAAGTTATATACAAAATTTCGTTAAAATCGATCCACCTGTTCTTTAGATATAGATTGACCATGACCCATTATGACCCATCATGACCCACAAATGACCCTCATAGTCCTAATCTCTCACACATGTGATTTAGCCCATTAGTTTTCTCATGTCAAAAACCTGTTACATACATAATTTCGTTATAATCCATCTCGCCGTTCTTTAAATATAAATAGCTTGACCCAGACTCTTAATGACCCAATATGACCCATTGAAATTTTTTCTCGAACATGTAACCTAGCCCAATGTTTTTCTCGTGCCCGAAAACCATAGTATGCAATTTTCAAAATTGCGTGAGAAAATCGCTAGATAAAAATAGCATGACCCACAATGACCCCAAAAACGACCCACTTACCGAATTTTCTCGAACATGTTACCTAACCCAATGGTCTTCTTGTAATCCAAAACGATACAATATAAAATTTGGTCAAAATTGTTAGAGCCGTTTTTTAGATAAAAATGGCTTGACCCATAATGACCCAAAATTGACCCACTAATCGAAATTTTTCGAACATATGACCCAGCCCAATAGTTTTCTCGTACCAAAAAACGATTGGGTACAAAACTTCCTTAAAATCGTTCCAGCCGTTCTCTAGATATAAATAGCTTGATCTTGACCCATTATGACCCAAAATGACCCAATAATCGAATTTTCTCGAACATGTGACCTAGCCCAATGGTCTTCTAGTGGCCGAAAATGGTAAAATCCAAATTTTTTCGAAAATCGTTAGAGCCGTTTTTGAGATAAAATTTACCCACACACACACACACAATTTTTGCTCGCATTATAGTATAAGATATGGTGATGAAAGAGGTTTTCATTTTGTATCATAGATAAAGTGCTTTTATTATTTTTACTCATTCATCATTAAAAGAGAACGACCACGATTAAAATAATGGACCAATTTAACCACTGATGTTTTAACCCCTTGAGGGTACGATCGATGAAGATTTACACCAGAAAAATGTTATTAAATTTCACTTTTCAAACTTTGGTGCTTTTCCTCTTTTTGATATAACTTTTTTACAAATTTCCGGTGGGAGTTCAGAATTACTCGAACGCAATTGCTTGCCCCTCAAAGGGTTAAATAAACGAATGATTATGCATTAATAAACATTCACATCATAATCGCACAACAAGAACTCAGTATCTGAAAGAACTCAGTATCTGAAAAGAAATTATTTAGAGCTCAAGAAAATAAAATAACAACAAAATTATTTAGCGTAACTATTTATTTTCAGGGGGAAATAATGTGATGTGAAATATTGCCATGTTTTCATTTCTTCTTTTACGAAATTTTTAATGTTTTATCACAAAAAATACAGAAATTTGTGCCATTTTGAATCAAAAAATGCTTAGATTAAATAAGGTAAATTTTACAGTAAAATGTTGCTGCTGAGGATAAAGAAGTATTCTTAAGCCTTTTTGGTGCAAGTATACGAGTTGCTTGACTCCAACGGGTTAACCCCTTCGCGACGAGAGCATTTTACGAATTTTTTATTGTTTTGTTACCGGTTTAAAAAAACAGAAATTTTTGCCTTATTAAATCGAGAAAATGCTCCAATTAAATAAGGCAAATTTTACATTTCAATTTTACTGGTGGGGATAAAAGCGGATTCTTAAGCCTTTTTGCACCGCCTATACGTGTCGCTCGTTCCCAAGGCATTAATGACTGATTGATATATCTCTAATCATCATGTCATTAAATTTAGTCAAATATACGACAGTTTCTGTTTTTCACTTTGCTCAATAGCTTTTCTTGGGTTAACATAAATACGTCAATCTTGTGTAATATACGTCAATGTGATACAAACAATCACACAATTTAAATTTAGTTAATCTTTATCCCAAAATAGAATATTTGAAGACACGTTAACCGGTTATATCCCATATATATATAATAATAAAACACGTTTTCATTTTTTATAAGTATTCCTTAAAGTATTGTATTTTTACTTATTCATAATTCGTTAAAAAAACACGAACACGGATCAATTCACCCATTGTATTTTAAATAAATGAATGATTATCCAGCAATAACTTTCACATCGTTATTGCGCAATAACGTGGTATCTGAAATGAAATTATTTACTGCTCGGGAAAAAAAAAAATTAATTAACATAACTAATTATTTTCATGGGTTTTCATGTGATGTGATATATTGCCTAGTTTTTATTTTCTAATGGCTGTTAAATGAATATTCTAATCATCATATAATTTACTTTAGTCAAATATCAAATAGTTTTGATTTTTTGCTTTGTTTTCTAGTTAATTTGGGTTATCAGAACGTTAAATGAGACAATTAATCACACATTTTAAAGGAGGTTAATCATTCAATCGCCTGGGTTCCAGTCTGATCAGCTTGGGTTTTTGAAGAAAGAAATACGTTTTTAATTTGTTTATTTCATGAATTTTTAGTTGACCTTTCGTACATCGTTTTTGCCGTTGCGGCGTCATCGTCTTTCCTTACAAAATCTGTTTTTCATACCAGTAATAAAGGAAAATGTAATTTGCCTTATTTAACCCTTTCAGGGGCAGGATATTTTTGCTCCAAAAATGTTCAAATAATTGACTCATACCGCAATTTAAGAACGAATTTATTTTCAAATAATCAAGAGCTATTTTTCAGGTACATTATGAGATCAAAATTGTACTAAAAATTTACTGACGTCAGTTTACAATTTGAACCGTAAAATTAACCGTTTGCAGACTGTAAACGGCGCCCATGAAAGGGGTTAACTGGAGCATCCTTGACATTATGCACAAGAAGAAAACTTCCTTTAGCCCCTTGCGGCGCGGTGATTTCATAGATATACCACTTGATTTTAATTCTCAAACCCCACATTGGCACCGGAATTTCTTTTTTAAGTTTATGGTGTATTGATTGCGTGAAATATAGCGTTTTCTGACTTACAGATAAAGTTGTTTTCAAATTCCAGTGTCAGTCATTAATTTCAACACAAGCAATAAATTTGTCCTCTGCCACGAATGATTAAACTTTTTTCTGGTATCCTTTGTAATATTTGTCTTTGAACAGAGGAGATCTTAATCTTAACACATCTTTGAACAGAGGGGATCTTATGTCTGTGCAGAAAAGGGGGAATATATACATGGACCCCTAAACAAATCTAATATACATTATTTTACAGATGATTATATTTCCATACGTTTGGTCCCAACAATTTTCTTCTATAATAATTTTGTTAGAGAGTTATTACTTTTATGATTCAATGATAAAATTATCTAACAGTAACTCAATTCATTTTTTTAAATTTTATTATGGCAATAAAATCTTTATCAAAATAAACTCATTAACATTTTAACAATTCATGCAGTTATATTAAATAGCATTAATTCAATTAAAATTCTATTCTGCCTAATCGTCAGAAGACCTATTCAAGGTTTAAAACATAGGGCAACATTACTGTATTTCACTTATTTAAAAATACTTTTTAAGCTTTGAGCTATTTTCCATTTCATTTAGAACTAATGAATTTTATTAATTACGAAATAGAACTGATATCACTACTTTACATAAATCTCAATCCATTCTTTCATTAGGTTAAAAGCATCGTTTTGAATAACACCAATTCTAAAAGAAAATGTTTATTTCAGTTATCCTTTAAAAAACATTACTTCATTTACATATGTTCAATTCAATTCCTGAAATACATGCTCTAAAAGTTTGAATATGCAATATGTCAAGCTTAACACTCCGTAACTTTACAGGATATTTGAATAATGTATAATTCATATATTGCTTAACTCTTTTCTATTTACCCAACGTATTTATTCGGAAAGTGTGAAGTCAATAAAGTATTTAGTTCAAACAGATTACAGTACAATACCAAATACACTTTTATATAAAAGAAAGATCTAAAATAAACGCATGAATGTCTACTTCAGGTATTTGTAATATTTAATGTTACTTATTCTTTATTTTTTTAACTAGCAAATTCTCTTTAAACTATAGCTTATGTAAAATGCATGCTTAAAATTTCATTCGATTTCTACTTTTTCTCAAAAATTTCAACGAATATTATATTTTGAAAATTCACGTTTAATGTAAATTACTTCCAATGTTAAGTTTTTCATTCAAGTCGCGTGCGCATGCCAAAATCGAGCATAAAATAATTTGAATAAATATGTAACGCCTACATAGTTTTAGAGAACTTCCCAACTGGAACTGGAACTTATATTCTTAAATTATTAAGTTTTCTAAAAGATTACATAACATTTCTATTTTTTAATATAGAAATTTTTGCTCTGTCTGTCTATAATTGATCTAACGCAGCAGTTCACAACCTTTATTGGTTCGTGAACCATCTCTAAGTAAAAGAGAAAAAAAATCTAGACGCACCTACCGTAATTTCTCACGTAAACGCCGCGACTTAGTAAAGTCTTTTTGAAACCAGAAAATTTATTGAGAAAAAGAAGTCAAATATGTGCTAAGCACAAGCAAGTAATATTTTCCTAAAAATTAATTCTGGTTAGAAATTGAGTTATTCAAGTTTACGTGAGAAATTACTGTAATATGAGGATATAGCTACAGTGCTGCCACACGCAATTATTTCTTAGTCTTGGAAGCACCAGTTCTTCTAAACAGAAATCCTTAACAGATATATTGTCAAGATTTCACAAAGAAAATATACTTCAAAATAATTTTTAGAAAAATATTGGTGCGAACTGATTATAAAAAGAGTCGCCTGTGGCTGGCCTGTTTCCAATAACAATATGGAAACTACTCTATAATCTATATAAACTGTCTACTATCTTATCCTATGAAAAAGGCAAATTTTCATATGAAGGATGCTGTATCAACAAAATCAAAAATAGCTCGTAATTGTAAGTATCATTGTGTATAAGTGGTATAATGATTAAAACAACAACCACATTAAAGATGATGAAAAATACGTTTCATTATTATCAAATACAATTTTGCAATCAACGATAGTTCTGCTCTGGTTTTTTTTCCTATGAAAGCAACGAATAGGTTAAAACTGGTTCATTGTAACTCAGGTCAGTTGTACTGGTCAGCCCTGTAATAATTATTGGGATATTAATCCGTTAATCTTAGTTAATTGTTCCTATTCTTACACAAATTTTATTCGTTCGGCACCACTTTTTAACCCTTTCCAGCACGGACAAAAACTGTTGATAAAAGAAAAAATTATCGCCGAACACCGGAATTCACAAAAGATCTTTTTAGATATTTTGAATTCTTTAATTTAGGCTTTTATTATAAAAGCAACATTTTACTAAAATATTATTGGTGCCGTTTGCAATTTTGGCATTAAAATTAGGCATTCCAGATCGGGCACAGTATGCCGGAAAGGGTAAACCCCTTCATGGGCGGTAGGATATATTTTATCCCACCTAATTTAAATCAGATTCCAACCGGAACATTTTAAGGAAATCCAAGTGTTTATATATAATTTAACTATTTAGAGTGAAACAATTGCATTCTGAAAAAAAAATTAATTCCAATTCTAGCACGTCTGCTTTTCACCATTTTTTCCCTTAAGTCAGATACTGATGCTAAAAATTAAGAAGGATTTCAATGTTATTTTTTCTCCTATTAAAAAAATTACTTTTTCAAATCTTAACCCCTTGGGGACGAGCGACACTTATTCGTGCCGCAAAAAGGCTTAAGAATCCATCTTTATCCGCACCAATAAAATTTTAATGTAAAATTTGCCTTATTTAATCGGAGACTTTTCTCGATTTAATAAGGCACAATTTTCTGTGTTTAAAAACCGGTGACAAAGCATTAAAAATTTCGTAAAAGTCTCCCGTCGTTAAGTATCACATTGATCGCTTAGATAACTGTGACATTTACCAAACGTCTTGCCAATGTGCTTTTTCTTATATTGGTCAGATTAAACGTGCTCTTAGATTTCGTTTAAAGAAGCATAAATAGTATGTTAAAAATCAAGAGCTTAAACGTTCTTCTATTGCTGAACATTGTTGGTCTTCACAGCGTAGATTAAACTTTTTTTCAGCCACCATTATCCATAAGTTTCTTTTTATTCTTGATCTTAATTTTTGGGAAGATTAGCATATCATTAAAAAATCTCAGTCTTTAGCTAATGACTTTTTAAGTACACTGTATCTTGCAAGCATTTTGAAGTCTATAATATTTTCCCCTTTCTCAGTTTTGTTTTGTTCGTTCTCCGGTAGATGTCTCTACTGGTCCACCCGGTTGTTCAAGTTGCTTTCTTCTAATTGGTTACTTTTTTTTTTTTTTTTTTTTTTTTTTTTTTTTTTTTGAAGGATTGCTTCCGTAACAGGTATATAAGCCTGTGTTTCTCTGTCTCTTTGTTTTTTCTAGCTCGTTCAGTTTTGCACTGATGAAGAATTTTGGTACTAGACTCGAAATGGCTGCTTCCTACCTTCTCACGCATTGTTGCGCATTTCTAATCATTAGTTTTCTATTTTTATATATTTAATGGGAATTAACGAATAACATTAATGTGAGTGGGCGTGGCGTCCCAATTGTGTCCTTATGTAAATTAAGTAGTGTTTTTCAAGATGACAAATGAAATAAACTTATTTTTAGGTATTAATATTATTAAAATAACGATTTTAACGCGGAAGAATATATTGGAGTTTATATTAATTTCATTATCTCAGTTCTATTTGATGATTCATTAGCTCTAATAGAAATGACAAATCGTATAAAGAATGATAGCAATGTTTTCGTGTATATTAAGTCTCAATGAAATTTACGCTAATTACTTGAATAGTGTTTCAATTGCATTTATACTATTAATGTCTTTGCTAGAAATTTTTTTAAAATAATAGTTCATTTGTTTCAATAAGAATTTTAAAACAGAAAATAAATTGATTGAATGTTTTCATTACCTTATTGTGGGCAGTATGCATATAAAGCTCACTTAAATATTGTATATTTCCCATACGATTGCATCCGGTCTTATCTTACATTAACTCCAAAAATAGCTGAAAATCTAACGAAGTTTAATAACCGTATTCCACACCAGTATTTTTATTTAGCAATAGTTAACTAATTTATTTAACTTATTGTTATAGAAGGCTCATATTTAGTTCATTAAAAAAATTTGATTTTTATAAATATTATGAATGCAATTGTCGTATTCGATGTCTAGTATATTTGCAGCCATTTTGTTAACCATTTTATCATTTTACGAAAATATATTTTACAAATTATGATTAAAGATTAAATTATTGATTTATACTCAGAATATTAAGTTACCATAACTTCGCATACTCAAATATGCTTGTGGTTCGATATATTTTATCAGAATATAAGTTTTAGCAGCTGATAAGAAGAACTGCTAATTATCCTATACAGGGTGATTCAGCTCGTCGGTGACAAACTTTAAGGATCGATAGAGCACACCTAGACGAACATTTTTGAATAGGGAATGTAGGGTCCCTGACGCGATGGTAAGGCGCTAGGCGCTTTCGAAAATTTGGGTGCCGAAATTCGAAATGTCATAAAAACTAGGGAAATGGTTAGATTTTCTTGCTTGTTGCGTCGAAATGATTCTGTTTGTTTAGACTTTCTTCAGTACCAATTTGATAAGCGTATCTCTTAAAACATGGATAGGGGGCGCTGCAGACTTTGGAGAGCTAGACAACAACTTTAAGCCCGTTATTTTGATAATTTAACACATGCTCGCCAAAGTTTATACTCTAACTTAAAGTTTGAACCCAAAAGTAGAGCCCTGCAAAAAGCGTAAGAGCCGGAATAAAATGTCAAAGTACAGGGTGGTCGAAACTCGAAGGCTCCTAAGAGATAAACAAACAGATTTCTTGACTTATGGCATGCATTTTCATGATTCTGTTTGCTGGGGCTCTCTGAAACTCAGTTGAACGGTACAAAAAGAAACATCGATAGGGGGCGCTTTGGGCAAAAAACATAATTCGTTGACATTTCGGACGCTAATTGGAAACGGGGCGCTACGATCAGTTAGAAACAAAACAAGAGAGTAATTTACTTATCATAAGAAGCTATGAAAACTGCAGTTTGTTTGTTTTTTTTAACAAACATAGCTGGTTTCAATCATGCACAATGCGCGCAATAAAATTTACATAAGGTGCTTTTTGCTGATTTATGCAAAAGATATCGTACCATATCGATATGCAAAAGATACGTAATGCGTAGACGACAACGCGAGATGACGTAGTTGTATGCGCAGACACGTCTTTTGAACGTGCGGTACCTACTTAAGCTTCGGGTTACTTGTCTGCAGATCGGTAGTAGGATGGAACGGTACACAAACTCTGAATTGGCTGACATGCATTTGGCGTATGGCGCTGCTGGTTGTAATGGACGAGCCGCTCAGCGGTTGTACGCCGAGCGTTACCCCAACAGGCAAATACCCTGCCATGCCTTCTTCGCTCGAGTACACCAGAGGTTGTCCACAACGGGATCTTTCGACGGAGGCAGGCCTGAACGGGAGCGATCAGTGAGCACCCCCGACAACGAAGAGGCTGTGCTTAACCTGGTTGAGGACAACCCAGGTCTTAGCACGAGAGATATCGCCAGACATGTTGGCATTTCGCAAGCAACTGCGTGGCGCATCTTACGTTCCCGGAATCTGCACCCCTACCACATCCTGCGGGTGCAGTTGCTCAGAGAGCAGGATTTTGGCCCTCGAGTGGAATTCTCAAGATGGTACTTGGCGATGAGATCCAGGGATCCCCGTTTTGTAAACAGCATTTTGTTTACGGACGAGTTCACCTTCAGCCGGGAGGGAATGTGGAACGCCCACAACAGTCATGTGTGGTGTGATGAAAATCCACATGAAACCAGAAGCCGAGCAGCCCAGGAGCGTTTCTCAGTAAATGTGTGGGCCGGCATTCTGGGGGATTGCCTCATTGGCCCTTATTTGTTACCTGAACGGCTGACAGGTGGAAATTACCTGATTTTCCTGGATCAAGTGCTGCCGCAGCTTCTGGAGGAGGCGCACGTACCCGAAGGTTCCCGTCGCCAGATGTGGTTCCAGCACGATGGAGCTCCGGCCCATTACACGAACGACGTGCGTCTCCATCTAAACGCAAGGTATGGCCAGCGGTGGATCGGGCGTGGGGGTCCAGTTCACTGGCCTGCCCGACTACCAGACCTCACCTGCTTGGATTTCTTCCTTTGGGGTTACCTGAAGGCCGAGGTATACCATACACCTGTCAGCAGTGCTGAAGAACTTGTGGCGCGCATTGTGGCAGCTGCAGGGCAGATCAGAGATACTCCTGGCATTGTTGGAAACACACACTCCTCAATGCGACGGAGGTGCGAAGCCTGCATCATGGCCCAAGGTCGAAATTTCGAGCATCTTCTGTAGTGTTATTTTTTGTAAATAAATTTCCAGTATCATTGATGTTTTTGGTCTAAATTTATTCAGAAGTGTTGAGCAGAGGTAGAAAATGTGTTTTCATTATTACTAACTGATCGTAGCGCCCCGTTTCCAGTTAGCGTCCGAAATGTCAACGAATTATGTTTTTTGCCCAAAGCGCCCCCTATCGATGTTTCTTTTTGTACCGTTCAACTGAGTTTCAGAGAGCCCCAGCAAACAGAATCATGAAAATGCATGCCATAAGTCAAGAAATCTGTTTGTTTATCTCTTAGGAGCCTTCGAGTTTCGACCACCCTGTACTTTGACATTTTATTCCGGCTCTTACGCTTTTTGCAGGGCTCTACTTTTGGGTTCAAACTTTAAGTTAGATTATAAACTTTGGCGAGCATGTGTTAAATTATCAAAATAACGGGCTTAAAGTTGTTGTCTAGCTCTCCAAAGTCTGCAGCGCCCCCTATCCATGTTTTAAGAGATACGCTTATCAAATTGGTACTGAAGAAAGTCTAAACAAACAGAATCATTTCGACGCAACAAGCAAGAAAATCTAACCATTTCCCTAGTTTTTATGACGTTTCGAATTTCGGCACCCAAATTTTCGAAAGCGCCTAGCGCCTTACCATCGCGTCAGGGACCCTACATTCCCTATTCAAAAATGTTTGTCTAGGTGTGCTCTATCGATCCTTAAAGTTTGTCACCGACGAGCTGAATCACCCTGTATTTATCTTTAATTGAATATCAAATAAGTTTATTGTTAGCTTCACATTATAGATTTTTTGGAGATAGGATAATAACGATCAAATATAGAATTTACCAGCTAGATATGCTAGTCTCGCTAAATGTTTCTTAATTATTTCAAACATAGTTTGAAGAATGATTAACAAAAATATTACTATGGTATGAGACATATATTATTATTATCAATATTTTAATTTATACAAAAAAATTCATGTCTATAAAACATGAAAGAATTTTATTTATAATGTCGATTCTGAGAAAATATTTATCATGTTGATGTTGTTAAAATATACATTTAAACGTTATGAAAATATACGTTTTTATTTACATTACATTTTTTATAGCTAAAAAATCAGCAAGCATAACAGGAATAATTAAAAGAGCTTTTGCTAAAATATATATAATTTATATGTCTCAATATATAAACACTTGAAATAAAAGCCAACATATAAATCTCACTTAAAAGTTGCATATTTCCCATACCTACATAAAAGATAGTTATTTTTCTCACTAAAATGAAAACGTTTCAATTCACACCCCTTTTTCAGAGCACTAATTTTTAAACAACACCGAAAACGCGCCGTTTGTAACAATTAAAATCGTAAAATCTTTTTTTTAATCCTTATAAAATAAAAAATATGTAGAATGCGCTAAAAATATGGATAATACGTAGTTGCCAACCTTCAAGTAACATTCCGTAATACGCAGATTATTTTGATTCACGATAACCTCATTTCGAACCTGAAATTTTATTTAATGTATCATTATTTATTTAATTTCAGGTTTCTAAGTGGAACAAATTTAATTTACTTTCTTTCATAAAATTCTCGTTCGGTTTTCATTAAACCAGGGTTAAATTAGCACACGCGTTACGAAAGATTGATGTCATATGAATCTGTGAAATATCGAGTTAAAGATATGGATACTATCGATGTTTTTACTGAGTTAAAAGAGAAATATTTTTACATTTTTTTAGGGCGTTCCGCATTTGCTCTGACTCTTCTACTCTGAATAATGGAATTAAATAGCTAAAATATCTTGTCCTTACTCGTAGTTGTAATCTCTCTGTGATTGGAAAAGCTCTGTATTAATTTAACAAACCCCAACGTCCTCCTTCTGATTCAAATACTCAAAATTTTAACTTCATAATTCTACTGTTTCATTCTCCTTTCGGTTTTAATATTTCTACAATCCTTTATTATTTCAATTTTAAAATATTATTATTACTGGCGTACAGTTCGCGGATCAAGCAATTCTTTTCGAATAAATAAATATTATTTATTGATTGAAGACAAATATTTACGCTGATCTGAGAAATTACATTTATTTTTTAAAAAATTCTGGGTCCAAAATTATTGTTTGATCCGCGGATTATACACAGGAAATTACGGTATCGTCAAATCTATGAATAACATTAAATTATCTTCTATGAAAGACTCAATTGCTACTGTGAAGCGATGGGGTGTTCATTCCGGTTCTTGTTCTTACAAGTTAGTTTATATTGGTTAAACAAAGATAACTTTGAAATTCAGATTAGGAGAGCATCAGAGATATATTTTTAATCAATAAATTTTTAAATCTCACACTGTTTGACAATCTTTGATTCAATTCCTCACTGGCAGGAACTTTATCTCCCCTGCGTTTCTCTTAAACTTGGGTTTTTATGAAGTATGGTTTATTTGGAAAAAAATATTGATAATCTTGTGAATGATTTTTGATCATGATCTTCCCTTTCTCCAGAGTAGAAATTACATTTTTAATTACTTTTTCCCTCTTCTGTTGTCTGTTTACATTTCATTTTGTAAAATAATATTAATATTAACATTAAGGAAATGAAATGCATAAAAGATTTTTTTTTCTTGTGTTTATATTTGCTTAAGTTCTTTAAAGGAGCTTTTGATAAAATAAATAAAATCTATATTTCTTAATATATAAACACATAAAAAATAATTATTTTTCTGATTAAAATGAAAATATTTCAATTTAAATAACTTTTTCAGAATACTAATTTTTGAAATGTAATAGCACCGAAAACTTGCCATATGTAACAATTAAAATCGTAAAACTTTATAAAAAAAACCCTATAAAAGAATGCTTAGCCACCAATTTTGAACTGATATTCCGTAATACTCGGATTTGTTTGATTCAGGTTAACCTCATTTCGAACTCGATTTTTTTTTTTTCACGTATCATTATTTATTTAATTTCTGGATTCTAAGTAGAACATATTTAATTTAGTTTCTTTGCTAAAATTCTGGTTCGAAAATCATTAAAACTTGAATAAATAGCGTAGCGCACGCATTACGGAAGATAAACATCAGGTTGACACCTATGAAATATCGAGCTAAATATGTGGATGCTATCGATATTTTTACCATGTTAAAAGATTCATCACTTTATACCAGAGTTGCCATGTCTCCGGCTTTTTGAAGACCAATATTATTTTACAGAAAATGTCGTTATTTTAAATCACCGAAATGTTCCAATTAAGTAAAGCAAAATTTTCTGTATTAAAATTCTGGTATCCAAAAAGCCGGAGATTTGGCAGCTCTGCTTTATACTTTTCTTTTTTAGGGCGATACGCATTTGTTCTGACTTTTCTACTCCGAATAATGAAATTATTTATCTGAAAACTGTTGCTCTTGCTCATGGTTGTAACCTCTCTTTGATTGGCAAAGCACTGTATAAATTTAACAAGCCTCAACGTCCTCCTGCTGATTCAAATAATCTTCCAAATTTTTAATTTAAAGTTTCCCGATTTAATATCCTTTCGCTTTTAAAATTTCTAAAATCCTTTCTCATTTAATATTTAATATATATATATATATTAAAATACTTACTAATTTTTGTCTCATTTCATCATGGAGCTTCTGCCATGAATAAAAAGGAACATTTCCGCAAAAAACACATGTGCAAATAGCAAACATTGTTCGACTTGTAAGGTTTCTGTGCCCAGGTCACTTTTAATTTTTCGATTGATTGATTTATTTATTGATACTGGTTTTCGAAAAGTGCACGTTTTTTTTACTATATGCTTGCGTACCACCGTTATTTTTGAAAAGTTTGCTTCACCTTATTCAATCAATATGCTATCTAAGATAAAATAAGTCCCTTTTTTTTTAAACACTATTGACCGGAAATCGTAACATGTCACTTACGTTACAAGTACAAATGGAATTAGCCGCTGCACATTATTTTTATTATATTTTAATTTTAATTTAATATTCTTATTTCTACTACGTAAAACCAGTAAAATTTTTGTGAAAAATTTATTTTCTCAAAGGAACTGTCTTCTGCAATACAAATAAAAAATGTCTTGCATAAAACTGCAGTAAACACAGTTTAATGGAGATGTAAGTTATGAATTTAGTCATAGTATCTTCGTAAAAATGAAAATAATATATGAAGTTATCTATACTAATAAAAGATTGTTATGCTCTGTATGTATGTGCGTGTCTGCTATGAATAGTGAAATCTACCGAACGTACAAGGATAAAAGTTAAGACGAAGATAGTGCATGATATATCCGAATGCATTTGCTACTCGTTATCTTTCTTGTAATTAGCTGAGTTATTAATTAAAACTCACGCCTTTGGATCCGGAAACGGTACTAGTGCTTATGCTGAGCCTAATTACAAAGTAAGATGAGATTGAAGAATAATAAGCGGGAAATTTGCTTTTTGTGCAATTTTTATTATTACTTACCCATCGTACGTAGTATAGGGTAAGTCTTGCAATCGTTTTGAAAACCGAAATATTTTTTGACGGATTTACACGTTTTAGATAGTGGAGATTCCGAAAAATATATTTTTAGAAAAAATTTTTGCCGTCCGTCTGTCTGTCTGTCAGTCTGTCTGTCTGTAAACGCTCTATCTCCCGAACAAATTGAGATAGAGACTTGAAATTTTGTATGTAGTTAGTATGTGAGAATGGGACGAAACCTATTTAATATCAGCAACCTCGATTATCCGAAACTATTTTTTCGGACTCTCGAAAAATTCGTTCTGATGAAAGCTATATAAAAAATTTCGATTTTTTTTTCTAAGGAGTGGACGTAAAAGGCAATAAAATAACACACATTTTGCATATAGAACGAAGTCGATCGAATTATTTGTTGCCGAGATATTTGTAATCCTGTTTTCCACATTCTTCGATTTTTCATGACCCTGTATTTCATTCAAATTTCAATTCAGAGGTATATTTTAATTGGAAATGAGACGCTTAATCCGACGAAGTTAATTGTTAGTTAATAGAATTATTATTTTTGGAGTTATAAGGATGTTTCTTTTACGCAGTTCGGTATTACTTGAGTAGTTTGGCGTTTTATATAATTTGCCGAAATTGGTACATCAGCCGTTCTTTAATATAGCATTACTATATATATTAACAATATTTAAATTTTGTTTATGAATTGCAATGCAATGTATAAATAGTTTTCACATGTTTTATTTTCATATACATATCCATGATGGGTAAGTATTACGGTGGCCCCCAACGATTAGTTATTATTATTTTAAATTTTGATTTGATCATTAAATCTATCAGGGTGC
The DNA here is from genome assembly GCA_964019185.1 of Maratus speculifer. Lineage (NCBI taxonomy): Eukaryota > Metazoa > Arthropoda > Arachnida > Araneae > Salticidae > Maratus > Maratus speculifer. Next base: position 208,572,140 of record OZ025300.1, on the reverse strand, counting down.
ATACGTTTCAATGACTTTCAATTATTCAATTTTTTTTAGTTTACCTCCATCGCACAGTGGGGCAAAATCCCGAAAAGCTGGCCAAAATATGAAAATGTTATTCAAATTGTACCAAAATTCGTATACAAGTGTTTTTAAGGATGCTAAGTAAGAATACAAAATTAAAATTTAAAAAAATGGTGGATACAATATGGCGGAGCAAAAATTAAAAATGTCTCGAAAGTTGTTCAATTTATATGCAATTTTGTAAACTTTTCAGGATGCTAATTAGGATTCAAAAATTAAACTTTAAAAATAAATAAGTAAATATTATTAAAGATTAAAAGTAAAAACAATTAGATTTAAATAAAATTTAGATTTTCGAGGATAAACTTAAAAAGCAATTTTCAAAAAACCAAGGCATATTTAATCGAAATTTAAGTACGTTAATGGAAAGTAAAATATTAGACTATTTAATTTTTATATTATTAAAACAAAAACGAAAATATATTCCAGAAATTCACCTTCAGTATCAAGTGTTGTAATAATAAAAAGATTCTTCAGAGGTCAAAGTGTCGAAATATTTAGCAGAACTTGTTGGCGGTATTGGAAGATCCTGTGACTCTTTGGATCAATGATTTTAATTTATTCTACGATAATTTATCTAAACTGGAAATGAAAGAATCTAATGACATTAATGACGTAAAAATATTTTTTTTTCTCGCTACTGCATCTTTGCGATAAATCTTCTAGATAATTTTTTATTAGTTTGTTGCATGATTCTTGAGTATCTTATACTATTTGACAAATTGGCAGTAAAAAAGATAATGTTATTTCTTTGTCATTAATAAGTAGTTTGTGTACTGAAGTAGGCATATAGAGCCAGGGGTGCAGCTCAAATCTACGGGCTATTTGTAAGGAAAAGTCTACGAAATTTATCAAGAAAATGACATGACTACAAGAAATTACTTATGATATAGAATCGTTTAATCAAATCTTCGTATACGATAGTTATAGAAGCACATATAGTTGAGTTTTCAAATAATCGTTGAATTGCATTGCCATCATTTCTGCTTCCAAATCTGGAATTTAGTTTCTCGACGAGAAGTCTTAATTGTAAATGAAATATTTTTTGCATATTTTATTTTGCAATTTCAGTGTTTTTCTTTTCATGCAGAGTACGAGCTTTTCATTTTTTCTATCATGTTTGTCTTCCAGGTGTAAGCCCTCTCTAAACGTTTTTGCATGTAACTTAGATATTCTGAATTCTAATTTACCTCAATCCAATTTTAATAAAAAATGTCAGATTGGTAAGATGCTGTTTTGATGCTGTCTGAAATAGGTAGCAACGTTGAGTATTAGACTAATTCGTTCTTGACGACTATTTCTTCTGTTATCAATGATTGTATTAAATGAAATAAGTTGATTTTCCTGGTGTTTAATACAATCCACCTCAATGACATTCATTGACAGTAGCATCTGTATTTCTTGAAAAAGAAAAATGGATCTTGAGTGGCCCGATAAAATCATTGAAATGGAAATCTCGGAATTTTGAAATTGACGATTCATGAATTTTTCGCAACATTTATGTGTTCTAGTAGCACGGGAGAAAAGAAAAATATATTAGACCTCCTGCAATCTTCATAGCTAAATATTTGTTTAAATGTACTCAGAATAGATGTTTCATCACATCCTCACTTGCAAATCAAATCCAAATTACTAATACAGTAAAGTGATATTCATAATGATTTTTACTCGCATTAATGAAATACGTTCAGTAGTTTGATCTACAAATATTGCCATTCACAAAATAATTCTTCTAATTAGAATAGAAAAAACAAAATTACTACCTATAAAGATAAGAAAATGTATTCTACCGGATTAATAATAGAGAATTATTTTCATTTTTTCATTACTAAGCTTACTTATCAAATTAATGTAATTTTATGATTATAGTACTTATTTACAATATAACAAGAAATAATTTATAATAAAATTGAATAATTCAAAAATTTGAAAAATATTTATCAGCTAAATTATGTGAAAAGTAGTCAATTTCAAAATTTTTGAGGCGGCCGAAAAAAGTGGCATTTTACTTGCGGTTACTAAAATATGTGTGAAATGCAGAAAGGCAGTTTTAGGCAGCTGGTTTTTTATGAATCACTAGACAATAGCTCAAGTTATTATTTCCATTAAATTTCGTTGTGGAACACTGTGGAACATTTAAACTTTTTCATGTTTGAAAGTAAAAAAATGAAAAAATATCTAAAATTTTTTATCAAAAATGACAATGAATTTATTAATTTTTATGTGCTCCATATAAATTTTGTAATACATGCAAATAAAGTACACACTATCATTGTGTGAATCCATTTCAAATCATTAAAATCGGATAATATTATAAAATGTAGCACGCGTTCAGAGAAACTGTTGTTTTGCTGTTTTTGTTCGCTCTATGTGATATCCCTTCAAGCATCATTTTCGAAATAATGCTGCTTGTAAGGGTAAAGCAAAAATCTTTTTATAAATACAGATCATGACTCTCCAAACATTATTCTATCCAACTGTACAGTCAAAATTCCCTAAATCGTAACTTCATTTTTCGACTTTTGGCCAGCTTTTTGGGTTTTTGCCCCACTGTGCATCGGTCAGACCGCTAAGTAAAGTTTAAAACGGAAAACATATTTTTAAATTAAGGTATCTGCCTGCCTTTAAAATGCAATTTTCGGTCAAAAATCCGATTTTCTATATTTGGTTTAATATTAAACCCAGATATTTTAGCTTTCTAAATCAGTTTGAATTGTGTTTCTATCTTGTTTTGAACTCGAGTTACAGGCATTTTAATATTAGTAATCTAATAGGTAAAATCTGGTTTTTAATTGTATTTTGTGCTTTTTCTCAAAATGAGATTTTGCAGATTTTGCTTTATCGCAAAACATCATAACTCGAAAAATCATAATTGTAACTTTATGAAATTTTGCAAAAATACCCTTAAGGAGTTTATTTAGGTTTTGTGCATCTACTATTATGATAGTTAATTATTTTTGCATATTTTAGTTGATACAAGTTATGAATTGTCATATATTTTCTTGATTTTTCTGTTTGTAAAAACTTCAACTTCTATAGTTTTTTAAATAACATACTTATAGTTATGAAAATGCTTCAGTACCTCAAGAAAGTTTCATTAATCATAATAAAATTGACAGAACAAAAATATCTTAATTTAAACCTGAGTTTTGATGTTTTGCAAAAGTGCCATTTTATAGCAATTTTATGTGTGTTTTGAGCATAAAAATGAAAATATTTAATAATATAAATATTTTTCACATGTTATTCATAATTTTTTGCTACGTTCTATAATATAATGCACAGAAGTAGGCAATTTTTCAAATATTAAAAAAAATCCCTTCTGAAGGTAGGCAGGCAACTTAAATACTTTTATGTATTTAAACCCTTGAGGGGCAAGCAGTAATGTCTCTGTAATATAAAATTTCAGCCAGAAAAATCGAAAAAAATATTTTAAAATAAGGAAAACCAATTTTTCAACAATTTGCAGCCAAAGATAAAATGTAATGTATTTTTAAAAGTTTTTGGCGCGCATTTCGATGACGTCAAGGCATTAAAAATGCCGTTTCTAACTTTTTAAAAATAAGTTGAAAATGGATCGTTTTCACAGATTTCGTTTCTCCTATACGCTGTCGCTTTTCTGTGGCGCTGTTTTAGAGGTATCTTATATCAAAGTATATCCATGTAAAGCGATTTTTTTCTCGATCGCTTGGTTTTGAAAAATAAAAATAATTACTACACTGCTCAAAACAATTAAAGGATATTTGAAGTTTTATATAAAATAAAGATATAAACGAATTTTTTTTGCCGAAAATAGAAGAAGAGAATCACAAATGCAAATTTTTCTGGTTTTCAAACTGTGGAGTATGCAAATTTTGAGTTCGACGTCAAAAACGTCGCTTCAGCGGCAACGAATGAAATTTGACTTTCAACTGGATAAAAGAGAACGAAGACAAGGATGATCGGCATTCAGTGATTGCTTTGTTTCGATGAGTACGATGTCTCAGCGAAGTCATTTGACAGATTCAGAAGCTTGGAGAATTGTTGGTAGGTTAGGAGGGAGCCAAACTCAAGCCGAAGTAGCGCAAGCCATTGGAGTGTCACAAAGTGTCATTTCTAGGATCTGGAACCGCTTTTGGAGAGTGGATGTGCAGGCCGAAGACCAGGGCAAGGTCGTAGACGGGCAACAACGCCCAATGAAGATCGGTATTTAGCGTTAACAGCTCGGAGACACCGAAACATGAACGCTACTCTTCTCCAACAACACCTTCGCTCGGCTACAGGCACCACGATTTCAACTCAGACTGTCCGAAACCGACTCCATGCTGTAGGTCTGTATGCTCGCCGACCGATGGTATGTGTTAGATTAACATCAAGGCATCGTTGCGACCGCAGGGAGTGGGCAACCGAGCATGTCAACTGGAGGAGAAATGAATGGAGCAATATTCTGTTTTTTTGACGAGTAGCCTTTTTGCTGTGCATCCAAATAATAGGCGTATTTTCATCTGGAGGGACTGTGGCAGTAGGAATAATCCTGCGTTCGTGCACGAAAGTGTCAGATTAGGCGGTGGAGGAGTGTTGGTGTATGGTGGCATCTCCATTGACGGGCGCACTGACCTCTACATCATTCGAGATGGAGCTCTGACTGGTCGGCGATATAGGGATGAGATCCTCAGACCTATTGTAGTCCCTTACGCTGCAGCAATCGGAAATAACTTCATTTTAATGGACGATAACTGCAGGCCACATCGTGCAAACCTGGTGGAGGATTTCCTTTTCGAGGAAGGAATCGTTCGAATGAAATGGCCAGCGTGTTCTCCAGACATGAATCCAATCGAGCACGTTTGGGACGCTCTAGGAAGACGAGTTTCTGGCCGCCAACAACCCCCACAAACTCTCCAAGAACTGGAAAGAGCTCTTCTGGAAGAGTGGGGCAGAATACCCCAACTCGTCATTAATAGTCTCATTGAGTCCATGCCTCAAAGGTGTTCAACGTTGCTGGCCGCCCGTGGAAACCATACCTCCTGCTGAAAATGATTTTCTTTGAAGAAAACACCTTTTCTTATTCTTTTTTTCTCATATGCACAAATTGTGTTTTTTTCCTTTTGTACACAAATGCGCAAATAAATGCATTTTTTTCTGCCAAACATGCGTAATTTATTCTCATATAACCTTCTATCTCTGTCGACCATGTATCAATCAGCTAAAAAGTTTCCCAGATACAAAATATACCTAAAACTGCAATATCCTTTAATTATTTTGAGCAGTGTATTTTTAAAAAATGCGAGCACAAGTCTTTTTGCAGGTAATGAAGAGGATCATTTTTGTTACCACTTTTCGAGAGAAAAAGTTTCAATGTAAATTTTTATACTAAAATGTAATTTACATTTTATTCTCAATTTTCCATGAACATCTACTGAATTTAGAATATAAATATTATACTACACATAAGAATATAAAGAGAGCTTGAACCGATGAAAATTAGATATGAAACCGAATGGATTTTCTAATATTTATTTTACACAAATTCCTATTCAAAGAAAATAAAAAAGTTAGAAAAATAAAACTATGTCGCACAAAATTGAATATTGCTAATACTTCACATAATGCGCAATATTTCTAAATATGTACACTCCTGGACAAAATTATAAACTCACAATTTTTTTTATTTATTTACATCATAATATAAATAAGCTTAGCTTTACATTAATAAAATAATTATGAATATTTATAATAAGGCATCTAAATTTAATATAACTCATAAATAAAATGGAGTAAGTAATTTAAAAAAAAAAATACATAACTTAAAAAAAAATTACATTATGTGAAACCTGGACAAAATTATAAACTCAAAGTTATAAATTTCTATATTCTGGCATGTTTGATATAAATAAATGCATTTTGTGATAAGAAACTAATAAATAGATTCATTATGCATCAGTACATTTCAATACATCAATACTTATTTTAATTTTTCTCGTAAAATAACATTACATGAAACCTGGACATAATTATAAACTCAAAGCTATGAATTTCTACACTCTGGTATTTTTGATATAAAGAAACACATTTTGTGATAATAAATTAATAAATGGAGTTATTAGGGATGAATCTATTTCAATACATCATTGCATTTTTATAATTTTTTTTCAAAAAATATGAGTAAAATATGAATATAGTACATGTGTAAATTGAAAACATAAAATTATAGAGTTAAAGAAGTGAAAGTATTTTTGAATCCTGGTGCAAAGTAATAATGCATACATTCAAAAATGTGTTGAACCGCCATTTTTCTGAATAAACTTCGAATATGCGACTTGGCATAGATTGAAATTTTTTTTCCAACTGCTCCATAGACAACTGGTTCCAGGCTGAAAGTATAACCATATTTAAATCATTTGTGTTTTGATATTGGTGTCCATTGCGATAGACTATTCGAATGATTGCACTCCGGCAATTTTTAATGGGGTTTAGATCAAGGCTGCGGGCTGGTCAATTCATGATATTTACATACAAGCGCTGCAGCCACTCTTTTGTGCTTTTTGCAGTGTATTGCTGCATTATCTTGCAGAAATACCCAGTTTTCTCCAGCGATCAATGGTTCAAAAGATTATCGTCCAGCATTTACTGGTAGTCTTCTGCTTTTTGTTTTCAATTAAGAAAATCCAGAGCAATTATACCATTTTGAGAAAAACCAGCCCACACCATCACCGATTATTCACCAAAGTTTTGACTAAAGATATGCCGTTCTTCAGACTTGATGTCGTTCCAATAGTATCTTATGCCACCTGGGCCGACTAAATTAATTTTCTTTTTGTCTGACCAGATGATTTGCTCCATTATATTGTGTCCAAATGCTGTTCATAACATAGATCTTTGATTTATTTCTGCATCTTTGGACGTCGACCACTCCATTTTATATACAAAAACCATATTAATAAACCATATTTAACAAAATTGCTTAACTAAAAATTACAAAAATGCATTGATGTATTGAAATATATTCATCCCTAATAGCTCCATGTATTAGTTTATTATCACAAAATACATTTATTTATATCAAAAATATTAGATTGTAGAAATTCATAATTTTGAGTTTATAATTTTGTCCAGGTTTCACATAATGTCATTTTATGAAAAAAAAAACCAAACATGTATTGATGTATTGAAATGTATTGATTCATAATGACTCCATTTATTAGTTTTTTATCACAAAATGCATTTATTTATATCAAATGTGTCAGAATATAGAAAATCATAACTCTGAGTTTATAATTTTGTCCAGGTTTCACATAATGTAATTTTTTTAAAGTTATGTATTTTCTTATTTAAATTACTTACTCCATTTTATTTATAAGTTACATTAATTTTAGATGCCTTAACCTTTAGCTTACGGGGGGATTACCGTAATCCCAAGAAAAAAAAATGCTCAAAAACACGGGGTCGGGATTACCCTTATCTCGAAAAATTCTACCCCTCAAAAATGCTCTGCAGGAAATCATTAGGACCGTTTTGCTCAATAGGTGTCCGACTGCGTATTAATGAAGGGAATTCTGTAGAGAAAATATGAATTATCCTAGGGAAACACGGGGAAGATTACTTTCCAAAAAGTAAACGTTGTTTACGCAGACGACGTAAAGCTATTTCTACCCCAGTTGCTGCAAATTATTTGAAGTTAGTTCTTATTTTTCAGATATTATAGTGACACATTTGACATGGGAAGCAAAGCATAGATAATTTTCAGCGAATAGTCTTATTAGTTTACTATTGCTAATTTTGTTTAGACTTTTGCTTTAAGAATGTTAAAGGCAGCATTGTTATTTTTTCTTTCTTACTAACACACTAAGATATCTTAAAATTTGTACATAATTTTATACTGAATTGGAAAAAACAAATGCTTATATTTATTGCTATTTTAATAAAAATGCAATGCATTTTGTAAAAGCATAGTTAATCAAACAAAAATAGTTTTTTTTCTTTGTACAGTGAAATGAAGGGGGTGGGGGTTACGAAAAAAAAGAGAGGGATTTCTCTCAAATTCCTAAAGAGGTAGGCATTTCTCAATTCATTTTCTTCGAAAACATGTGAAATTAACAGATGTTCTTATACAAAAATTATGCTAAAGAACTTCGTTTTCAGTTATTTAAGAAAGGCAAAAGCATTTTAGAAAGTAGTGTCAAAGTTGGCGCTTTCAACAGAATTTCCGGACGCGACAGCGCAGTGAGGTGGAAATCTGTTTTCGTGTGATAAAAATAGCAAATCGATACGTAAATTATTTATCAAAAAATAGAAAACTGCATTCGTTTCTAATCCCTTCAAAAATCAAACCTGCCATTTTTATGCCGCCACGTCAAAAATTATTCAGAAAGTTTCACTTTAGAAACGAGCTTAATTTTATGCCCACAATCAATAAAAAAATCATGTTTATCCCCTATGTCTGCAACTGTATGTTGCCTGTTTCAGAAAATTCACAATTAGTTGAATTCAAGCAGTATTTGTAAAAAAATTATTTCTGATATTTTTTTTACAAATACTACAAATTCACTGTCTGATTCAAATGAAAAAATATTTATTTATGCAAATCATAATGAAAATTGCATTAATAATTTCTTAGTTAACTTTTTTAACTGACACCAACAAAAAAAGGGGGGAGGGGACTTGAAAGGTTTTAATTTGACACGCGTGTATATTTTATTTTATGTTATATTTCAGCTATGTTCTCCGATTATTGCGAAACTACGCGACCGATTCATGTGAATTTTTTTTTTCTGTGAAGGAGAATATTCTCAGATTGGTCATGAATAATTTTTATGAAAATTGCTGCAATGCTTTTCTAGAAATTAAAAATAAAATTACATAAACACTTTCGAAATATTTCATTTTTAATGATTTTGATCCAGTGATTTAATACTCTCCGTTGCGAAACAGTCACAACCCGGAGTTTTTATCTCACTCTATATGAAGTTATGATTCTCAGTTGCTCAAGGGAGAGCAAAAATACAATGTTTTAATCGTTAAAAATGTTTATGACGTAAACAATCATTGAAAATTTAAAAAAAAATTAAAATTGTAAAGAAATTAAATTCACTCAAAATTTTTGATATACACTCTCTAAATTTTAAGAACTATGTTTTTACGGCTGTGAGAGTTGTACGCTAATACAAGATAGTTCAAAATTCTCAGTCTAATACAAATTGAAGTAATTAATTTCTTTCTTTCTTTTCTTTCATTCTTTTCTTTTCTTTTTTTTCATTATAAAATTTAGCAGTATTATCTTTTACGAATCTAGGAAAAAAAGTGACCGGAAAAAAAGTTTTCGGAAAAAAGTGACCTAAATTACAAAAGCGGAAAAAAGTGACACGGAAAAAAAAGTGACAAGGAAAAAAAGTGACACGGAAAAAAAGTGACAAGGATTGATTTTGGGGAATTATTATTGATTTTGGGGATTCATTGGTTAAGTATGAAAGGGGTATGGGGGGGGCTCATAAATTAGGTAAATGGGTTTTTCATGCTGAATTAACTGTTTTGGTTCAATTTTTGGATATACGTTCATACTGAAAAGACGCTTGCTTGATTAGTTTTGGGAAGGGACGATTACCCCCCCCCCCATCCTTCCTCAGTTAGATGAATGGGTTTTTATGCAGAATTATCCAAAGTGTGTCAAATTTGAATATACAGGGCCTGACTAAGGCAGGGGCATGCGGGGCAATTGCCCCGGGCCCCCGGTTTGAGGGGGGGGCCCCCAAGGAGAGAAAAGTTTATTGTTAAAAGAGGGCCAAATGATATAAAATAGCAAAATATTACCAAAATTCTTTTTTTTTCAATTTTAAGGGGTCTTTTTTTCCTACCCCCTTTGCTTCCCTGCCCCACGTTCCCTTAAAGTAATAGTTACATCATAAGAAAATTAATAGTTAAAATTATTTATCATCTGTTATTATGTATAAAGATGTGAAATACAAATACTGAAATCAGTACTTGGTACAAAATTTATGCATACATACAATAGGTTTGAATTTTAATTTTAGTCACTTGAGTATAATTCACAAACATTTTTAAGATAGAAGGGGGCCACTCTAATAATGTTTGCCCCATCCCCCCCCCCCCACTGTCTAAGTCGGGCCCTGTGAATATAGGTTGTTTTCGATAAGGCTTATATATAGTATATAATGCATGAAGAGTTTTAATGGTTATATATAGAGGGAGAACGGGGGATAACCTTTCTTAAATTAAATTAATAACTTTTTACGCATAATTATCCGATTTGCTTAGAATTTTGGACATAGATTCATTATGATAAGACATATCTCTGATTAGTTATGGGTTTCTTCTGCTTATTATAAAGGGTGGGGGGCGAGCAATTATCTCCCCCTTAAACTAGATAAATAGGTTTTTATGCAGAATTTCCAAATGTATTTCAAATTTTAAATATAGGTTCTTACTGATAAGGTGGATCCCTGAATAGTTTTAAGGATTTGATATCTAAGTATTGAAGGGGAATAGAATATAACCTACCTTAAATTAAATTACTTTTTACGCAGAATTATAGGATTTGCTACAAATTTTGGATTATAGATTCATTATGATAAGGCGTATCCCTGATTACATATGGGGTTATTTTTCTAATTAAAAATTAAGGCGGGTGATTTTCCGATCCCCTTAAATTATATAAATTGTTTTTTATGTTCACTTATCCGATATATTTCATATTTTGGATATATGTTTTTTCTCACAAAGTTAGTCCCAGAATAATTTTAAGGGTTTAATGGCTAAGTATACTGTCAGGTTCTGAGACCACCTCTGCTAAAGATTGGAATTTCCGTTATTTCTCTATCTTAATCTCTTTTATATTATACCGGCTGTGATCTAGAAATTTCAAGGTGACATTCTTTCTTTGTTGAAGGGAGGATTGACAGGTAATCCTCTACAGGTGGTGAGTGAGAAAGACTAGATTGCGGAGAGGCGTGTTCATCCGTCAGTGAGGTATGTGATTGATGAGCTGACAAGCAACATGTCACTAATCAAGAAAGGAATGTGGAATGTGTCCAATGGATAAGCCCCAAAGGGGGTTGACATTGGGGAAACACCGTGATTTGACAAGAGCAAGTCTTATCTCAGATTAGTTCAGTTCGTATCTGGATTCATACATAGAGAGTAGTGTAGGACAGAGGTCCTGATAGGGTGTGCTCTGCGTTGTAGAGCGGAGGCAGTGCGTATCTGGAGAGCAAGGGACACAGACGTCCTGGTGTTTAGTGCTCTGGGCCGAGAAGTGCAGGCCGAGTATCCATGTGTTGGGAGATTCGAAAGTGATCTCCTATAAAGTTAATCTAACGTGCATTGAGTGTGAGGTGGAAGGTGTAATTCGAATAGTACACAGCCAACCTTTACTTTATTTAATTTAATGTTGAACCGGATCACCTATATCTGAGTTGTAATTGTACATAATGGTAAATAGCATATTTAGTGTGTACTTTGGATGTATTTATAAAAGTATTTATATATTCGAAATAAACTGTTAATTCAGTTAATTGACAGCGTCAGTGTTCATTTACACAATCCTCACAGTGGGTGACCGATATCACCTAGTAATATCGGTGGTGGCAGCTATAACTACCACGGACTTTCTTCAAAGTTCTGCGGGCTGACAGGAACGTCCGACATATACAGTGGGGGAACGGAGGATAACCCCCCTTAAATTAATAAATGGCTTTTTACGCAGAATTATCTTATTTGATTCAAACTTTGAATGTGCGTTCATTATGATAAGGCGAACTCCTGATGTGGGTTATCCCCCGTTCATCCCTCTATACTTAGCCATTAAACCCTTAAAACTATTCAGGGATTCACTTTATCAGGTAGAACCTATATCCAAAAGTTGAAATACGTTGGATAATTGTGAAAAAAAAATCTTATTTAAAGAGTAGGGGATTAATCGCCCGCTTTCCCTTATTTAATTAGCAAAAGAACCCCATAATTAATCAGAGATACGTCTTCTTATAATGAATATACATCGAAAATTTGAAGCAAATCGGATAATTCTGCGCAAAAAGCCATTTATTTAATTTAAGGGTGTATTTCGATTCAAACTGCCTATTTTCCGATTTATTTTTAACTTCATTTTTACTCTGATATGCATCAAACTGGCAAATTGTCTTATTTAGAAAGTACACAAGGTGCCGTAATTGTCAATTCTTTGATAAATGCAGAAAATATTGCGAAAAAAGCAATCAAAAACGGCATTTTGAACAGATTTTCCCCTGGCGGGAGATCTGTGAACGAAAAAAAGGGTCATACTGAGAAGAAAATTGTTTATAAATCAAATTCTAATGAATTGAGCGTAAAAATACAGCACATGGCACTTTGTACATCTCTTCAAAAATATCCTCAGCAAGTTTCATGTTTCTACTTTTGAAAATGTGTCTGAAATTGTATCGGAAAATTTCGAGCTGTTGAAGGTGGAAAAGCGTTTTTTTGAATACACCCTTAAGGGGGTTTATCCCCCGTTCTCCCTCTATACATAGTCATTAAACCCTTAAAACTATTCAGGAATTTACTTTATGAGAAAGATCCTACATCCAAAATTTGAAATAAATCGGATAAGTGTGCATAATTTTTTTTAAATCTAATTTAAGGCCGGGGGTAGTAATCACCCGTTCCTTTTTAATTAGCAAAAGAACCCCATAAATAATCAGAAATACGTCTTATCATAATTAACCCATGTCCAAAATTTTAAGCAAATCGGATAATTATCCGTAAAAAGCCATTAATTTAAGAAAGGTTATCCCCCGTTCCCCTTCTATACTTAACCATTAAACTCCTAAAACTCTTCAGGCACTTTATGCTATATATAAGCCTTATCGAAAAGAACCTATTTGCAAATTTGACACAAGTTGGATAATTCTGCATAAAAACCCATTCATCTAATTGAGGACGGATGGGGGGGGGGGTAATCGTCCCTTCCCAAAACTAATCAGGCAAGCGTCTTTTCAGTATGAACGTATATCCAAAAATTGAACCAAAATAGTTAATTCAGCATGAAAAACCCATTTACCTAAATTATGAGCCCCCCCCCTGATCCCCCTTTCATACTTAACCAATGAATCCCCAAAATTCAATAATAAATCCCCAAAACCAATCCTTGTCACTTTTTTCCGTGTCACTTTTTTTTCCATGTCACTTTTTTTTCCTTGTCACTTTTTTTCCGTGTCACTTTTTTTCCGCTTTTGTAGTTTAGGTCACTTTTTTCCGATAACTTTTTTCCGGTCACTTTTTTCCGGTCACTTTTTTTCCGTTTACCATCTTTTACAGCATCTTCTCAAAATGTTTGGTAATTGCGGAAAAATGGAAAATGGTATTCGATTTCTTTGTTTTTAAATAAAGTTATCTTGAATTTTCTTAAATATAAGATTAAGATTAAAAGTTAATTATCGTGAATGTGTCAAAACAGCGACCAGTTTGTATTATAAAACAACTTACCCCCCCCCCCCTTTTTTTTCATCTGTTGATTATTTGCAGCTAATTTAGATTAGAAAGTTCTAAGATAAAAGTGGTGAATCTTTCAATAAATACTCACTGCTATTTTCTCATGAGAACAACCCGCATTTAAACCATTACCGTACATAGTTACGTAGAGATGGTAATTGTATCTAATCCGATAAAGGTGTTTAAATTTGACGTGTGTGATGAGATAAATTGAATCACGGACCCCCTTCCCTTTTAACAGGCTTTCTGAAGATAATCCTCTTCTTTCACGATTTTCTCTGTATTTTGTTTATTGATATTTAATCAGCTTATTTTGAACATTGTATATTTATGTTATTTTCATTGTGTGAAGATAGGGTGAGGCGTGGCGCATTCTATTGGACAGAGATAAATAAGACCACAATACACAAAGTTAGATTTCTACATATGTAGAATATGACTTCTAACAGAAAGAAGGTTGTTAGACATTATGATTACAATGAAATATTAGCGTCTAATTCTCTCAATCCAACCTCCATTTCCCCCTCTCGCTCGCAGAAAAAAGGAGTTGTGGATGCTTTGTAAATGTCAAGCGATTAAAAGAGATGATTATGGATTATATTTGTTTTTAAAAGTAAAATCGTCTGTGAAGATACTTTTATGTTCACATTTCTCTGATATTGGCGCGGAATTTTCTGTATAGATTGGCTAAATAGTGAAAATTGGTCAGAAATTTGAAGAAAGGTGTACAGAATTATTATTATTTAAATGGTTAAAATGTAATCCCCCCTCACTTCTCTGTGAATAACAGGGTTAGCAATATTTTTATTATTTTAAAGACAAAATTTTTTTTTCTGACCATTAAAATAACAAAATTCTGTTCCAATTAAGTGATAAATTGTAAGTTAAACTTATAAAGGAGTTCGTAGTAAGGTGAAACCGTATTAACATGAACACGCTTAACGTGAATTATTTAAAATATGAATTGTTTTCACAGTCCCTTATAAAAACGAATTGAGAGATTCGATACTGATAACATGAATTACTGTTAACATAAACAAAATTTTTATTCCCCTTGAGGTTCATGTTAACGAAGTTCGACTGTATAAAAAAATTTAAGAATATTCAGATCTTGGTGGATTAAATGTTGCACTCTTACTCAAAAATGCATGAATACTAAATTTATTATGATTATATATGTAAATTCAATAATACGGAAATAAAATGGCTCCATCTTAAAAAGGACGTAATCACCATGGTAACCTAGATTCATTACCTATCATGGAATAGCATTGAATAAGTTATATATAGTAGGATTTAACAGAATAAAGGAAATTTTTATCTTTTTAAGTTCTTATTCATTTAATTTGTAATGATTCAACAAAATTTTGCAAATATTATTTATATTAAGTTTCCAATCAGTCTGTATATAATTTTTACCCTGTAATATGTGAACAGACCGATCAAATCACGAATATAGGTGGTGCGTATTTATATATTTACGACATTTCTCCATGGGCCGTAATGTAATAAATGTTTTTGAGTTTCTCTGTAAATAAATTATGAATGCGACATTTTTTATTTTCATTTCTGGACTTCGCATTGTAAATCTCAATAACCTATATGAATAGCAGAATAATTGAACTATATTAACGAAAGTTAAATTTCGGACAGACGGGCAGAAAAATCAAATTCAAAAGCACGTTCAACTATACTGACTCCTGTTAAAGACATATAATTAGTAAAATTTGACATTTAGAATTTCTTACCAGTTGATAAAAACATACTTGAATACTGTTGTACAGCCCTGTATTCTACTACTGTCTTTATAGGCATGCCGTTATTTAGCTAAAATCTAATTAAGACAAAAATATGCCTAAAAGAAATTAAATGACACTGCAAGAGATTATCATCCATAGATGGCAATACATCTAATTTTTGTGTGAACCTGTGTATTATTTTATTGATATTCTACTAACATATCTCAGTATTCTAAATGTATTTCTGCGTAAAAATGCCTAACTTATTTAGTTGTTTTCGTTCATACTTAGTAATCCTTACGAATTTTTTTGTGCAGCCCTGTATATGATGCATAGCCTCCATACATACAACGTATTATGCAAATAAAGAAAAAAGTTAAATTAGAAATTCATATCACAACTAAAATTGCCAGTGATCATCGCTGATGTAGGGGAGAGTGGGGATACTTGAGCATAGGGGATACTTGAGCCACCCCCTTTATCTCTACAGTTGTTCAATTTTTCTTTCTAAAACTGGCAACATGGTAACATATTTATAGTTCTGAACATGTAAAAAAGAAATCATATACCTTGGTACCATTTTTAAAGTATGGTGATTAACCCTTTGAGCTCTGCTGGTAGAATTTTCTACCACAAAATTTTAATTCTGAAATGTCACAACGACACCAGAAAATTCGACCAAATTTATTTGAAAAAGGTTTAATGCATTTTTTCGCGTATATTGTAAATCGGTTTTTTTCTTTGCAAAATACTGGTGCGAATGTGACATCTGGCTCAAGTATCCCCTCCATGGGGATACTTGAGCCACAATGTAAAAGAAAAAGTAAAAATTTATTAGACATAGAAAAATAGTTCAAAATTAATTGAAAGTGGTTTTCAAATGAAGAAAAAATATCAAATTTTCATTTTCAATATTTTATTTTGTTCTAAGAAATTCTAAAAAATTTTAAAAAATTAAAATTTAAAAAATGGCTCAAGTATCCCCATCTTCCCCTACTGTATTTAGGCTACTATTGTAACCGAAATCTTCTGCATGACCCTGTAAATGAATAATAAATATTCTCTGCACCGTATATTCTACACAATGTCAATTTTTGTACTTTTCAGAAATTCATAATAATTTTATTATTTTTGAATAGGATTAGCATCATTAAAATTGCCAAGATTAGAGAACGAATCTATGACAACAACTCTAAACATAATCAGTTTTTATATTAGATCATATGTATTATACATAAAAATATTCTTTACTATTGCAGGATTCACAAAATAATAGATAGAGTGCATTTGAAAAATTATTTTCTTGAATTAGCGTTAAATTATATAGATACGTTTAAAAAGTTTTACCCAAATTAATCTTTCTTCTTCGAAGCAAAATTTTATTTTTAAGTAAACAAGGTAAAACCCGTCGAAATTCAACGAAAGAAAATGTTTAAGAAGAAACTGCTCCATTGATTTATAATAAATCTACAAAATTACTTACAGTAAAAAAAATGCATCTTATATTGATCAGTCTAACTCTCAAACAAATATTATTTTAAGCTAAGATTAACAAAATACTATAAAACTCAGTTGTCCAAATTTTTAAAACTAAACTTTAAAATCAAACTTAATTTGTAAAATATAATATAGATCAGCTATTTATCAATTGTCTCTTATATTTGGTATAAATGCGAATGAAAAAAACAAAATTTATTCTGAATTGACACAATCATAGAATTTCACGCGAAATTAAAACCCGTCATCATCATTTTCACCTTCTCAAAATTTTAAGACGTACTTCTCATATCCGTATTCACCATGTTTGAAAAAACGGTATTTTAATTTGATCATTTTCAAATCACTTTAACTCAAAACTTAAGTTATTTATCTGATGAATAAAGACGAAATAAAACCGAAATCACGGAATTTTATAACAGACGATATTTTTTGCAAATTATACGTATTTTAATTTCTATTTTTTTTTTCTTTAAGAGAAAATGGAGTGGTTATGTTGCCACAATTAAAAAATTGGACTAAAAACTATGCAAAAATTAATAACTCAAAAACAAATTGAGATAGAGCTTTCAAACAAATTGCATTTAAAAGTACATTTTTTTCTCTATACGACGGTGTAAAAATCGGAAATATGTAATGTTTAGAAGTATAAAATTTGCCGTAGCGAAAAATGCGAAACTGAAATTGCATGGGAAAGTGTTGCCAGCCGCAAAATGACGTATGCGTTACGCACAGATACGTTTGGCCTTTATTATATAGACAGCTTTTGTTAGAAAATATATTACACTAAAAACACTTTACAAAAATAAATAAAATTAAAACTGTAGTTATTATTGTTATTATAAAACTAGAAATAACAGTTAATTCATAAAATTCACTAAATATATGTAACACTATTTTAAATCTTTTTTTTAATGAAAATCAAAAGAGAACTACAATAGTAATAAAAAAAAAAATTGAGAATCAATCTTCGATCACAACTGACTTTTTGTTTAACAAATTTTGCGTTGAAATCGTGGCTCTTATTATAAAGACATGATATTTTTTTTATGTTACAAATTTAATTGTTTTTATGCTTTTTTTTATTCTGGCTTTTACACATCACATTTACATCGCAATACAAGAGATTTGTATGCATCTTATCAATTTTTAAATGCCCTTGAAGCGGCGTTTTAACTCAAAAATATTTCTCTAATGTGCTGATAGCGTTTTCATGTTTAGATAACAGCTAATATTTATTACTAGTAATATTAGACTAATAAATTTAGAGATAAAATTATAGTATTATTCGTAAATATTAGTTATAGTGTTAGAAATAAAAACCATTTTGGAAAAATGGATTAAATTAGAAATTACTTTGTTATATGTTATTATATTATTTATTGAAAATTTTCTTCGTTTAATTTTTTTTTAAAATTAAATCGCTATAAATTTATTAACAATGAAACTTAAGAAAATCCATTTTGTATTATTTACTTTTATGAAACTTCAGCGCATTTTATAATAAATGTTGTTTTACCATAAAAATGTTAGCTATTTTGTCTAAAACAAACCTTCATTTTCGTTTTAAAACTTGGCTCAGTACCGATCCTACATATAGGTGAGGAAACAATAGGAAGATACAATAGATAAGATATCTGAGCAACGAGCCCGGAAAAAAGAGGGGACTGTTAAAAATTGAAATACGAGCAGAGATAAGAAGTCGCAACAAAAAATAACTGCTTAATAACGCGTCATAAAAATAATTTAATTCTAAAAACCTGCCTATTATATCTTTTTGTATGTGAATACAATGCGTAAAAAAGATATTAATTTAAACTTTTAACATTCATTTAATACTATATGGCCATTCATAGATCTTTAGTTTAACTTTGCAATTTTTCAACCGTTTTCCTTTTTTCGAAATTAGTGGACGAATTTCACCTATCCCAGATACCCATTATTTGTTTTTTCTGCTTTTGTTTTTCTGTTTTAAAGTATCGTAATAGCCATAAAACAATAATAATAATTATTATTATAAAAACCATGTTTATTGAGTGGAATTGATTCAATAAAGCAGTACACTATTATTGATTTTAGATTTGATTAATAAAAGTTGCTAATATGATTAATTAATGTTTCAAATAACCAATAATTTATTGCAACCGGTAATATGTATTTGGTTTTATTTTTTTCATGTAGAACGGTGGAAGTGTGTGTGTATGTGTGTGTGTGTGTGGGGGGGGGGGTATCTCAAATATCGAACTTCATTGAGCTTCTAACTTGTTCAAAAGAATTATTTCGTTTGATATATATTTTTTAAATAAAGATTTTTTTTAAACAAAATTAATACATGAATATGTTTAGTATTTAAACGATTATTTTGCATCATAATATCTGAACTAAGTGGAATATACACAAATAGATTATATGACGCAAAGAAATCATTAACATAATTTTTTTAATAGCATAAAGCAAAAGATAAATGAATTAATAAATAATTACATTTCAACTCTTAATATATATAGGTTCAGTAAGATTGATATACTTGGCATTATAATGGAAAATTAAAAGTGTAGTTGATTGTGTAAATATATTTTAGGAGACAAACTAAAAATAACTTAAATTGAATCTAAAAAATAATTTATTAAAGTCACATCAGTACGTCATTCGAATTTTAATATTACACCTTTTGAAAGTCAAATTTGGAATTTGAGATATATAAATATTTGCGAGATGTAATTATAAAGAGAACAAGAATAAAATGGTGAAATAAATAAAGCATATATAGATTAAATAACCCTTTCTGGTCTGGTGTTCTGTTAGTAGTACATGGCTTGCAATGGAGTATTATTTTGTTTCAAGAAATACTTTTACTACTATCTACATGTAGTAATGTTAGAGCATGTCTATGCATTTAATGAATGGCTTCATTTATGTTTAGGCATTTAGTAATAATAATGATTATTATTATTTGCTTAATTCTCTCTACTCCGTTTGCGATTCTTTTATATTAAACATACATTTCACTAATTTAAATTTAAAATAAAAGTTACTTCTCTGAAAGTATCATGTGCAATAAAGCGCAAAAAGTATTAGAAAGTTGTAATATCAGTTAAATCTTATTGTAATAATACAACATTTTCTAAACATCTCTAAAAATTCTTCCTTAGCCTATTGTCATATGAATATTATACGAATAGTACTCAAAACAACAACATTCGTTTTCTTTCAGACAATAAAATATACGTTAAACACTAATTACTTTATTTTAATAGCTGGTGTTAAAGTTATTAGCGTAAAAATAATTTTTTCTAAAAACTAAAAAAGATTCGAAAGGGTTAAAAAAAGACAAGACTGGATGAAAAAAAAAATAGCAAACTCTAAAAAACAAATGTGCAAATTTACATTTAAAATAGGGTATAGCGATAACACAAAAAAGATTTGTCCATATGTGTAAAAAGTATGTAAATTGCCAAAATGCGCATCTAATGCAGAGATTTCAAAATAAGCATCTGAGTGTGTAATTTCATGGCAGCACCAAGTGTGTAAAAGTTCTCTGATCTCTTAAAATATACATATGGATCCGTAAATTGCATAAGAATAAAGCACTTAAGCCTACGTAATTTTCTTACACTTATATATCTGTGCAATATTCTTTTCATACATATATTTTTATATAGCACGTAAAATACACATATTTTTATGCAATATTAAAAATACGTATATTTTTATGTAACACGTAAAATTATACAGATTTTATGTAATATGTAATATATACTTATTTTTGTGTAGTCTGCAAAATACACAGATTTTGTGTGACATTCTATTCTTACACACATTTCTTCTTCATATACAAATCTTTATTGTAATATTAAAACATTTAATTGTAATATTTTTAAAAAAGCTTATTTTAGTGTACATAGCTTTATTTATAAATTTTGTTTTGTGTAAATTTTGAATTAAATGTTTTTATGATCACAAAACAAAATTGCATAAAAAAACTCATATGGTCGATGAGTTTGTTCTTTCTTTTATTTCTAAGGCAACAAAACAGTGTATTTCAGAATGTATTTCATCAATTTACATACCCCGTATCGATAGATTCCTTATTTATCGATATATCTGTTTAAATATTAAATAGGATCGATTCTAAGGCAGAATTTTTTTTATTTAATTGATTATGAAAAAAAAATAATAATAATACTGGAATCGTCTATCTAAGCAGCGCCGCAGCAACATTATTTGGCGCCTGCTGCGAAAAACCTTGTTAATTTTCTTTGTAAATAATTGCGTATAGGATGTCGCTAATTAAATCCTGATTTTAAGCAACTGATTTTTTCTTGAAGTCATTGATTTAAATCAAAAAAATTTTAAATGTTTAGAATGACAGTATTAAAGTGTATTAAGATCTAAGATTAATATAATTCGAAAAGTTTTTATAGATATTTTGACTTATGAATACACACACAAAAAAAGCTTTAAAAAATTGCTTCTAGGTTTAATTTCTGAGTCTTGTAAAACATTCAGTATAGTAAATTTGTAAAGGCATAAAAAATATATCATTTAAAAATTAAATATTATTTGCGATGTCATAATTTCCTTTAAGTAATTAAATATTTATTCTTTTATGTAAAATAAGCAAGGCAAGTATAGTAAATTTCTGCAAAATAAGAGAATAAAGAAAAAGAATCTTATTTTCTCATTCTACTTTTGCAGTAATAAACTTCTACCGAATATTGGTGCTAAAGAATAATTGAATAATAACAACTGCTCTATAGCTGTTGTCGAAGAATGTATAAGAGAAAAAGAACTAATTGGTAAAAAATGTTAAACACGGTTTAATTAATATAATAAGTACAACTATTTAAGCACAGCAAAATATGTTCACTAAGAGTTGTATAGTGTTGCTAATTAATATTTTGAGGATTTCAGACATAACTGGCTATTCATATATTTATTCTGTATATGAGTATTAATCGATGTAGCTCATTTTCATACTTTTTCTTTTTGGTAGCATACACGAATATTGTGTAAGCTAAGATTTACGCGATTAATACTAATTTCTGTTAGTACAAATGGAAATCGAGCTGCCAAAATCATTTGTTAGTTATGTTGTTTGTGATATTAATCAAAATTACTTATTTTTTTTAATAGCAGTCTTTTGCAGCTTTTATTATTTTTGTTATTAATTTCTGTTTCCTTTCGGCTATTTTTTAAGTGTGCCATACCTTGCCCTTTTTGAAATTTACAAAATGCCTCCCCCCCCGATTTTTAAAAAATAGTGAAATTTACCGGTAGTTGTTGGCAGAAATTTTTTGTAAAAAACCACTCCATACCGCAGTATTTTTAAATATATGTAGGGGGAACTGGGGTACATTGATACATGGGGCACATTGATACACCCCCTCTACCGCTCACAGGGTCATTACAGGAAGTTTCACAACAGCTCCAAAAGGTGATGCTAGTGTATTCAACTACATACAGAAAATCTTGGAATGATTCAGCTGTTTGATGAAACGGGACGGGTGATTTATTGTTTTTGTTGTTCAAAAGTAAATTTGAGTTGTACAATTGAAATGCTATTATACAACTGTTCCAGTATTTTCAACCAAAATGAATACCCTCCCTGGTAAGTACAGCTACTCTTTATCAGTTCCTCATTATTTATTGTTAGATATATTGTGAAGTGTTGGATTTGAGACTCTTTTTATTCAAAATCGCTGTATGGGGCACATTGATACAGTTTATGACGGGGCACATTGATACAGCCTAAATCCTTTAATAGTTCATATTTTCATTATCTTTTATTATTTTTTTTACCATACACTCTTTAATCCAACCTTTTTTTCACGAAAAATTTCTAATATTAGTTTTTATTGAAGTGAAATAGCTCTAATTTCTTTATATTAGAACATTTTATAGTATTTCTGAAAACAGAAGACGTAGGAACTTACCCAGCATCTAGTGCTAGTAAAACTAATAAAAGAAAAGGACGGCATTCTGGCAAATCTCGAATTTATATCGATTCTCCAGAGAAAAAAGTATTTTCGACATGAGAAATGTTAAGTAAGAGAAACAAACTGCAGAACAGAAAATGATACTTATATTATAAACAGAATTTTTAATATAATTATCCTTTATTTTCTGTTTATGAACCTATTTATAAACAGAAAAACTGGTAATTTTTTCATCTTTCATAAGAAAGAAGATAATTCTGGGGTTGAAGTGCTAGATATGACAAAGTTACCAGGGCCGGATTAAGCACTTCTGGGGCCCGGGGCTACTGGGAACTTTGCCCCCCCCCCCTTACGCTATTGGAAATCTTAAGCCTCCTACCACGATACTGAATGTCACCCCCTCCTCAAATACACACACACACACCTTTGTTTTTTTTTTAATCCTAAAATACAAATCTTAGATTTTGAATATGTATAATGTTAATCATTTTTTTTTCTTTGTTATCTTTAATGGTGCTTTTAAATTCGCCTTTTTTTTCCGCGACCTTTTGACAAAATTTGCAGTTTTCCAGTGATCTTTTTCTGAAATTTGCGTTTTTCCTGCCATTCTATGACGAAATTCGCGTTTTTTCAGTGATTCTCTGCCAAAATTCATGTTTTTTTTAGCGATTCTTTGACGAAATCCGCGTTTTTTTCAAGCGATCCTCTGTAGAAATTTACACTTTTTCCGCGTCTCTTTGACAAACGTCGCTCTTTTCCGTGATCTTTTGACTAAATTTGTGCTTTTCCCGCGATCTTTTCAAGAAATTCGCGCTTTTTCTGCCATCTTTTGACGAAATTTGTGTTTTTTGTGGATGTCTGTCAAAATTCGCGTTTTATCGGCAATTTTTTGACGAAATTCGCGCCTTTTCTTGGTTTTTTGTCAAAATTCGCTTATTTTCGGCGGCGACACTTTTTCTTCTTTGACTAAATTTGCGCTTTTCTCTCAAATTTTTTGTGAAATTTGCGCTTTTTCTGCCACTTTTTGACAAAATTCGCGCTTTTTTTTCCGATGTTCTTTCTCAAAATTCGCATTTTTTTGGCAATCCTTTGACGAAATTCGCGTTTTTTAGCGGTTCTTTGTCAAAATTCGCTCTTTTTCCACAATCTTTTCATTAAATTTGCACTTTTTCCCACGAACTTTTCAAAAAATTCTCACTTTTCTGCCGCATTTTGACTAAATTTACGTTTTTTTCGCCATTCTTTCTCAAAGTTTACGTTTTTTTGGCAAACCCTTGAAGAAATTCGCAATTTTCTGAGGTTTTTTTTGTCAAAATTCACGTTTTTTTCGCGATCCTTTGACAAAATTTGCGCTTTTTCCCGAGAACTTTTCAATAAATTCTCTCTGCTCCCGCCACACTTTGACAAAATTTACTTTTTTTTCGCTATTCTTTCGCAAAACTTGTGTTTTTTCACAACTCTTTGACGAAATTCGCGTTTTTCCTCTGTCCTCTGTCGAAATTCGCGTTTTTTCCCGATGATTTGGTAAATTTTGCTCTTTTACCGCGAACCCTTGATTATATTTGCACTTTTTCTGCAATCTTTTATAGAAAATTGCGTTTTTTCTTTCCTCCCTTTGATGAAATTTGCGTTTTTTTTTACGATTCTTTGCCAAAATCGCGGTTTTTTGTGCCATTCTTTGACGAAATTCATGCTTTTTCCGCGACCTTTTGACGAAATTAACGCTTTTTCCACGGCCTTTTGAAGGAAATTGCGCTTTTCCGCGATCTTGATTAAATCCGCTCATTTTTTGAAGAAATTCGCGCTTTTTTTACGCAACCCTTTTCATTTCGTTTTCATCGCCATTTTTGTTAAACCTGGAAATTTTCGGAGATACAGACAGCAATGACGTCAAATGGCAATTCAAGTTAAGTTGTAAAAAAAACGGCGATTTCGCGCAGCTCTTACACCCCTGTAATTGTTTTAAACGAAACTTTGGTACAACTTAAGCCTCTGCTTGAGGCCCCCTGACTGGTTGGGGCCCGGGGCTGCAGCCCCCTTAGCCCCCCCCTTAATCCGGCCATGAAAGTTACCACAGCCAACAATCAGACAAGAAACAGCCAGAATATCAGGTCATAATATATTTAATTTTGATTGCTTTAATATTGCTTAAAAATAAATTGTGGGTGATTTGAATTTTTATAAATAAATATAAAATGGTTTTCTAACTCATTTTTTATGAAAAATATGCATTGGTATTATTTTGTCGTCATTTTTCTTAAACGTATCAATCTGCCCCGGGGATGGGGCACATTGATACAAATGACTTTTTTTGATTTTTTTAAAATTACATGCAAAAATACTATATAAAACAATGATTGTACATTTTTATAACATACTACACAAGTTTTGCTATCACCTCATGGAAAAAAAACTTGAATTTTCTCCTTTCTTGACACCAAAAAAAATCTTAGAAAAAAACTGTATCAATGTACCCCAGTTCCCCCTACTGAAGACTTTATAAGTACATATATGTACATATATGTAGTAAATATATGTACTCAAGACAAGATAGAACTTTAACTCATGAGAAAAAACAGAATATTATTAAAGCATGTTATTTAATTCTATTTTTCAATTTTTATTTTGTAGAAGTATTGAAAGTTAAGGATTTTATATTTATCATATTTAAGTATTGTTTACTTTTTTTTTCGTTGCTTCTAAACACATTAGTATGAAATAGAGCAGGAGGACCGCCCGCACCGTTCTTTTTGTATATATGTCTGTATAAATATTTCTGTAAGCAGTTTTCCTACATTTTCCTGTATTTTGTCTTCACTTAATTTTTCGGTAATAGTCTGTTTGTCTGAAGCAGCTTAAATTAGGTATACTGCCGAAAAAGAATACATTAATTGTTAGAAATTATTTCATTTTTAGAGATATTTGCTGTAGAATCAAGCTTCAAAAATTTTTCTATAAAATGTAGCAAAATTCTCGATTATTTCTGAACCCTAATGGTAAAATTTATCAAAGCTATCTGCGACAAGTCAAACTAACAGCAAAAAAAAAAATTCTGCAAAGTAATACTTTTAAACAGTAGAAATGAGAGCAAATTTATATTAGAGGTCAGCATGGGCCGGAATTTCCAGGTCCGGCCCGTTCTGGTCCGACACACACAAGCTCTACTATTTCTAAAAAATTCAGGTTTTTTAAAGAATACTGTTTTTTTTTTTTTTTTTAATATTTGTTGCTGAGTGCGAGATTGAATTGTTGCAATTTGCAGTATTGCACCATAGATATAAAAACTATAATTTTTTTTTTTTTTTTTTTTTTTTTTTTTTTTTTTGTGGGCGCGGGGGGGTATTTTAAAAATAAGCTTAATTCTTATTAATAATTAAAATATAAACTAATATGTGTACATACATATCTTTTTTTTTTTTTTTTTTTTTTTTTTTTTTTTACTAGAAGTTGAGGGCAAGGCCATTCTTTTTCTTTATAATAATAAAAGTAATAAATTTATCTTTTTCAACCTAAAGAATTTAAAGCTACTTTTACAAAAAATGCGTCTTATGTTTTGTACATAACTAAATAGGGAGTTGTTTAGTCGCATAAAGACTTTAGTCTTCTAGAAACTTCTTCTCTAACATGCTTTACCAACTTTAATCCTCATCCGAAGCTAGCTTTTTATAGATGAGTCTATATTTATATTCTAACCAATATATTCTGAGAATAAATTTTCTGGTATTTCTTAAAGTTTTCTATAATATTTCTTGCATAATCTGTCAAAGTATTAATAAATATTTTATTAAAAAAATTGGTGTTAATCGAAAAAAAAAATTGCGCAAGAATGAAGATTCTAATATTGCATGGGAAGTGACATTAGACAATTAAGTTTAACCCTTTTTATTTGAAATAAAAATAACAGTTCTA
Source organism: Maratus speculifer (assembly GCA_964019185.1). Lineage (NCBI taxonomy): Eukaryota > Metazoa > Arthropoda > Arachnida > Araneae > Salticidae > Maratus > Maratus speculifer. The sequence continues at coordinate 208,545,532 of OZ025300.1, read as the reverse complement.
AAAATTAGTATTTCTATCAGCTATGTTTAGCGATTCGAAGATGAAAATTACCGGCAAGGTGCCATTTCGTTTCTGCGTCAATGTAGCTGTTGTGATCTCAGCTGATGATACAAACAGTTTTCCTATCTCCGTGAGTCATTACTATAATCCTTTGTATAATGAGAGAGGAAATGGAATGGTATTTCAGTGGGGCTGTTCTATTGTGGATCAGGACAGTTGCTTGAAGACGGGACAGAGCTAAGAATCTGAGAAATTAAAGGAATCGAACAGAACAGGTGTGCAGAGAAGAAAAAGCAATGACATTCTCTGTGTAGTCGTCGAAGAAAGAGGTTGAATTCTCTCAGATATAGTGGAAATGAGGTATTGACTCTCTGAGTGTTTCTGGGAGAGGCGATGATAAAGAATGTAACAACGTGTACGAATGGAATCTACCTCACTTATGAATATGATGTTGACTGTATTTTTATTTTGTAATTAGCAGTTCTAATAAAGAACTTAGGAATGAAATTTAATATAATGATTTATTTCTTTTATATATATGGTAAAAGGGTGGAAACAACGGCCACGACACCACACCGTGTTTCTGCCACAAGGTTCTGAAAAAACTTCTATCCTTAAACAATATTTTGTGCCACTTATAAATGCACTTAAAGCTAGTCAATTTTAAGCATACAAAGGGACACATACATAAATATTTTCAAAAGAAGATAGTCTCCAAAAAATTAAAAATAACATGAGCTATTACATTTGAGGATGGGGGGGGGAAGGTGAGGGAGGTGCCAGGAGGAACTTATCTTTTTAACTTTAATTCGGCAGACAATCGCCATGATCCATGTGGATATTTATTAAGGATCGACCGAAACAAATTTTTAAGACCAAAAACGAAACTGAAACTGAATTTTGATTATCTTTTTATTTTCGGCTGAAAACGAAAATGTCTCCCAAAATTTGTTAAGGGTGTTCTCAACTGATCCGCTCAACAAGCGAAAAACGTTTTGACACATTTACAAATTCATTTTTTAACAGAGTTATAAAATTTTAATGCCTGACTATGAAAGTGATTTCGAATTGAACTTATTTTTTCATTTTATGATAATTAAATTATTTATCGAGTTATAAGCTATTTCGATGACGCAATCACCCGTTTTTCTCCTCTTTTTCGACCGGTTTTTCTGCTTTCGTCGGGAAATATGCTCAAAAGTGTCAACTTTGAAGGCTTGTTATGAAAAATCTATTGTGTTTTTTAAAAAACAAAAGAATGAGTGCAATTAGACAGTTTCTGAATAATAACATCCGCTACTTTCATGCATTTCCGAACAAAAATAAATTAATGCATGTGTCACAAAGTTGCCCTTTTTGATTTAAGAACACACTTAAGTAGTTTATAGATCCATAAATATTCGTAACACTTAATTAATTATACGTTTTTATTAAGTATACATAATTATTAATCTCTAGCCAAAACTTTTTATTTTCATATCAAATTGTAATTAATTCGTCACCAACACGGAACAAAATTTTAATTATGTGAATTTAGTCTAATTAAAAAATATTTAAGCTGTACATATCTCGATTTATCTTTTATAATGATTATCTGATATACCAGAATTTTCTCGAAACGTATAAGAAACATTTCCGCGGTTTCAAATTAAACATTTTCCTTAATGTTAAGCTTGGAACATTTAATGAGTACCTGAAAAACGTCTTCATAGATTAGTCCAATATGCACTGCTTGCTTTAAGAATTGCACTCACATGTTCAGTCAAGCATGACAGGTAATTATAAACTGCACATTTTATAGCAATCAATAAAGAGTGTCTCTTTGAACTAATAGAGCTAAAATTAATGAGTGAGTAATAATGAAAATTTCCAAAATAAGAAACGAAATTTTTGGAATACAGGCAATTTAGGTCGAGTTTCGGATCGGCGGAATGTATTTTTGGCGAAAATTAATTTTCGGTCGATCTGTACTATTTATTCAGTTTACACACGTTCAATGCATGAAAAGTGAAGACTTCAAATAAACTATAACAGAAAGATGACAAGTACAGTGTAACCACTGAATAAGGGACAACTGTGGGACCGGAATTTTTGTCCCTTAAATAGAGGTGTCCCTTATTCAGAGTTTTGATTGTTATTTTTGATTAATCGTTCAGAAGGATATAAAAATAACAAATCATTAAAGGTGAAATTAAAATGTACCTAATGTGTATGAATTACATTAGTGAGATAAAAGGAATTTAGGGAATTAAAAAATTAAAATTTTTAATTGATTACTAAATCATTAAATTATTTGTAGAATTATTGTTTTTTATCTTATATACAAATTCTGTATATGCTAAAGGATTGAAACATTAAAAAAAATATCTTGAAGTAATCAATCAAAAATAACTGTTTTGCAAATGTCAATTTTTCACTACAAAACTTTCAAGTGTTCATTTACAATACTCATAAATTTTAGTTCTTCATTATCAGGAGCATTTACAAAAAAGTATTCAACTACTGTGCTCAGCTAGTGTGAAAGGTTTTGACAGATTTACAAATTCATTTTTTAACGGAAAGGCATAAAACTGGAATGCCTGACTGTGGAAGCGATTTGTAATCGAACTGAGTTTTCACTTTTTTGGTAAATAAATTACCTACTGAGGTATAAGCGATTTTGATCACGTGAAAAATACGTTTATCACCCTTCTTGAATAGTTATTCTTCTTTCATGTAGAAATTCGGTTCAAAACGCCCACTTTGACAATATTTTCTATAAGGTCTATTGCGATCGCCCTCAAAAAAAAAAAAAAAAAAAAAAAAAAAAAAAAACCAGTTCGATTACATATTTCTGAACAACAACGCCTGCTAGTTTCGTACATTTCCAAATAAAAATAAATGAAAACTTATGTCATAAAAGTTGCCCTCTTGGATTTGAGAACAGCCCCATGGCATCTATAAAGTTCTATGTTTCATACTTTACTTTTATTCTCTGCTTTCAGAACCATCCTGAAAATTTCCAACATTACTTTCAATGGGGATAAACGCACTGATATCAAATCAGAATTGTGGGTAAATAAATAATCGTCACTTGTGTCGTATGCCGCTGTATCCACATGACTGTCTGTCAGTTTGCTAAATTTACAAAAATCTGTACTTTCATTTTCATCACAGACATATTTCATTACCTGAAATGCCAAAACCAGTCCCTTTGATCTCATTTTCAACGGTCCCTAAATCGAGTGTCCCTTATTCAGAAGTAAGTAAATTACACGTCCTATACCAATGGACTGGGACCATAAGTTTTGTCCCTTAAATAGAGGTGTCCCTTATTTAGAGGTTTCACTGTAGTAATTAAAATTGAATTATAACTGTATCAAAAATTCTAAGTTTTCAAAAAAAAAAAAAAAAAAAAAAAAAAAAAAATCTGCTTTTGAGTTACAATACTATAATCTATGTTTTTATTCTTTAATTAATAAAACTATCCTCAATAATAAAAGCTATTAAACCAGCAAATTAGTTATTTTATAAGTAAGGAATACTATTATTTTTTATTTTGTAATAATTATCATAATACCTGTATGAAATACAACAGAAATTTATATTTATTAAAATTATTAATAATTGCATTTAATATTATTATTAATGCAATTTAAATTAGCAGTTATTAAACAATTAATTCTCTAGTTAAAACACTATACTTTTTATGTTTTGATTAATAAAGTTATAGTTAATATAATTACAAAAATAATAAAAACTGCAAATAAGTATGCATATCAATTAAAATATGTTTCGACGGGTGTAACATTCTTTAAAAAAAATTTGAAACTGTTTTATCTTACCGGCGTAATGTAACAGAATACTTTTGACTGTCCCTGTATTTGAACTATATATCCGTTTTTAATAAATTTGAAATGACTCATCAAAATTCTGCAACAAATCTATAATTAAAAATTCAAACAATTCGCTTGGTAGTTTTTATGCTGTTATATGCGGGCTGACAGATGGACAAACAGACAGACAGACCTGACGACAACTATAGGCGCTACTTATTTATATAACTACAAACGTACATAAAAAAAGAGTTAAATTTAAAAACGCATGCCGAAGTTGAAAACTCATTTCCAACAGGTATTAATCTAATACAGTATTGTAACGATTTCTTTTGCATGTCTCTGCAAATGAATTAAAACTATTATGAATGTCCAATTATAATTTAATCGTATTTAAATTCAGTGATTTATATCAGTTTCAATACATTTGTAGTAGCGTTATGTCATCAAAATACTCTGCAAACGATTTGCCCCCATACACAGTAATGTAATGAAATTCTTTTGGGTGCCCCTATAAATAAATGATTAATCCTACATACTTCATGTACAATACCAAACATGCTTGTAGGACACTAAATGAGATTTACAAATCCGAGTATATTTACGAGAATTAGAGCGTGGACAGATGGACAGACAAATCGAATGCATAAACACCTTTCAACTTTGTTAGAAAGTGTTAAAAATGAATTCAATCACTTATTTTAAATGTATTTTATTTTTAAAGTACTGACTGTTTTCCTGTATAGATTTTTTTTTATTTGGGCTAATTATGCACAAGATTTATTTTTCATTAGTTAATAATTTTACAAACATACAATCTTTACGAATTTACAGATTATCTACAACTTAAGATTAGATTTAAATTTAATGATAATTAAAAGAAATAAAGTAACATTAAAAGATATAGCTTTCTACACGTGGGTTGTTCAAAACACGTGCCTCACTGAAATTCAGAACTGAACGTTGACTGTATGCAACTGCTATATAATCCCTTGTAATTCCCCCTCTTAATGATCTTCAGGCGCACATCTTGACAGAAGAGATTTATCACATATGTATCCCTGCAACTATCCCTAAAACTTGGCTAGTGGAAAAAACTGCTGTTAAAACATTCAATAAACATTCATCATTTTTTCTATTTATTGTAAAAAGAGACAGTTCGATTACTACTGATATAATGTACTTCATTTAATGACACTTACTTCACAGAAAAAGATTATTTTTTATCACTTATACCATTTAAACTACAGATAAACAACTTTTTAGGGAAGCGAAATTCCCTCTCTCACGACTTTCAAATGATTAACACATGTTCTACAGCTACGCTCCTATCCCCCGCGGTGAATAATCATTAAGAAAAGGGGGTGGAAATGGATGCACTTTTCCCGTAGTGAGCGCACTTTTTGAAATACAGTTCCCCGTAAGCTAATCGTTAATATAAATATTCATAATTATTTTATTAACGTAAAGCTAATCTTATTTATATTATGATGCAATAGAATTAAAAATTTCCTGAGTCTATAATTTTGTCCAGGACTGTATAAGATACTTAAGTTCTATATACATATAAAAATATGTTATAATTTCATACTGTCGCAGAAATTACGCGTTTTATACAACACGCATTCGCTGTAAAAATAAGACACACTTTATAAATATGTGACGTAGTGTATGTTATGAATTATACATTATTCAAATGTCCCATTGCATCCAAGAATGAGCAGCTTCAGATATTCCATATTTAAACTTTTCGAGCATTTTTCTCAAGAGGTAGATTCAATATATTTAAATGAAATAACGCTTTTGAAAGCTTTATGTTATCTAAGGAATTTTTATATTATACTTTATATAGATCCTTTTTAAAATACTTCGTGCAAAAGGATGAAAAAATAAAATGAAATTTGCATTTTTCTTAACCTGATCCTTTTGTTAATTAACAATATTCATTGTGTTTCACAAATATAGTAAAGACAACATTTTTATAATTGTCATACATGCATGTATTACAAGATTTTATTTAAATTCATAAATTATATAACGAAACAGAATTTCGATTTACATATGTTTGTTTTAAGCAATGACAGAGGTCTCGTAAAGTTTTGACAAAGTCTGCGGAATTTCTCAAAAAGTTCTTAATTTCTTGATAAAAAAAAACAGTAATCCAATAAATGCACGCATATCATCGCTAATGATGTAAATGGCTTAACGCATTACTGCCTAGCGTCCCATTTTTGGAACAGTTTTGAAAAATTCAAGTAAGCGCATTTCACACCAGTAAAAAAGGGATAAATAAATACTTTCTTTCTCGCGACAAAGACCTCGATAAATTAAGATAAAAGTTTTTCTTGCTTTAAAAGTGGTGGGAAAATACAAAATTTGAATTTTAACGAAGAAAATAATTCAGGCACTAATGGGTTAAAGAATAGAAATGTGTTAATCATTTCGTACATTTACTTCCTATGATACAGCTATATTCCTATAATACAGCAACTGCTATATTCGATATATAGCAGTTATAAGAACTGCTTCTTGCATCTCATTATAATGATATGTACTTTTAGAAGTAATAGTGTTTTGAAAACAACATTTAAATGGATTTTTTTTTTTTTTTTTTTTTTTTTTTTTTTTTAGATTTTTGCAATAGTTTTCACCTTGTTGAAGTTCATGTGTGAATGTTGACGCAATAATATTTACTTTTTTAATGGCAAATCAAATAATTTCCAAGTTAAAACTTGAAAATAGTGGTGGGAAAGAAGAAAACTTCAATAAAAATAGTGAATTGACAACACTGAAAGTCATCTATATATTATTATAAAAATTATCAAAAAATAACTACATTTAAATACGAGAACAAATGTTTTCGGTTAAATTAACTGTAGATTAAAAAAATTTCTTATTTTATTTCCCTGAATAACAATGTCGACCTACTCTTTTATGTTTCTTATATCTTTCACAAAATGTTCAAGGCATGAAGGTTCTTAACTAGTTCTCAGAATAATTCCACAATTGTGTTAATTATTTGTCAGTATATTATACATATTCTGATACAGAAGAAAAAAATATATATAAAATGTTTTCTATCACAGTAATTTTCATTTTTTTTTTCAATCACGAGATTTTTATGTATTTATAAAAAAAAAACTATTCTTTTTCATTATTTTATAATTTTTCGTGTGCATATCTATTATTTTTCTATTCCAGTTGTTTTATAAACTTGACAACAGAGTTAGTAAATGTTTATTAAATGTTTAGAAAGGTTGTGTATCGATTATTGGTCAATGCTCCAACTCGTATAAATATTCTCGTTACATCACATTGTATGACAAAAATTCGTTAGTGGCGTATTTTAATATTATTTCATTATTCCATGCGCATGAATTATATGCTTATAAGTATATCTTATTTACATAAAAAATGAAAATTTGGCAAACATTATTAAAGTATTTATACTTCCTCAGTTTCAAAACAATTTAAAATCATCTTTTAAAATTAGGAAAATTATATTCAATATTAATACTGCCAATTTCGTAAACAACCTTATGTGGAGGTAGCGTAAAGTTCAGGCGAATTTTTTATATTCTAATAAAACCACTATTTTAAAAATATGCATTACGTACCTCTCTTGCAAGTGCTCTCGAAGCATTTCTTGTTTTAAAAAAGTGGTGCGAGGTATGTAGTATTAAAAATATTCGTCTGTAATTCAAATTTTGCAGTACACCCGCGTATTTAATTGTAAAATTAAGCGATTAAATGAGTTAAAAATGTAATTTGAAATTTTTTTTAAAAACAATATGGTATTTGTAATACGAAAAACAATACGTCATTAATTATAAAATGTTTATGCATTTTATTATGAGTTTACTTTATTTTATCAATCTTTGTTTTTTTTTTTTAAGAAAAAGAAACGTTAATAACTATCCTATTTCACTTTTTGAAAAAAGTCCAGTCTTTCAGTAATAAAAGTCAAGAATAATATTTTCATCTGCCATTCTTCATATTCTATGAATGGTATTATAAATTACAGTCTTTTTTCAAATGCAAAAGTGCTAAATTTCAAATAATGATAGCATAATATTTCAAAAAAGTTTATTTTAGTTAAAAAATTTCTATTAGTATATATATTTTATCTCGATTGATATTATAGATAATTTAATGATATTTTTTATTTTGTGAACGTTATTTTGAGAACGAAATGTGTGTTATTTTTTTCATACTGACGTAGTTAGTTAAAAAAAATGTTCTATTATTACAAGATATGTTTATTGGACAACACTTTCCTTCCATTTTTTTCTAAACAGCACATAACAATAGTATCTTATATTTATATACATAATCAATTGATAGATGATGTAACGGGGGAAATTTTTTAAACTGTTTCTGTTACATCGTTAAATATTGGATCGTTCGGAAAGTGGTATTCATCTGGAAAAATTAAATAGTACCGAAAAATTCTAACATTTAATTAATTGATATTGTTTCTGATATCCAAAGTTGAGTAATTAATAGAAAGAGTTTTCCGGTACGAGTTGATATTCCACAAAGGCGCGACTTTCCGTTCCACCCAATATTACGCGGAGGAGTCTGAACAAAAATTTCCACTGTCGAATGGGGCTAGATTTGAGTATGAAAGTTAAAAAATAATAATAAAATGAGACATTAAAGATAAGACATTTTTTTTATTTTTCCACATAATTACCAAGGACATTGAGACATTTGTCAAACCGCTTGACAAGCTACAAAAACCCTCCTAGTAAAACTCAGGGATATGCATGCGGACGAAGCGTTTGACGGCTTATCCGTATGCAAAGCCCTGATGTTTTCCTGTAGAGCTTTTTGCAATCTATGCTCTGTTTGCACTGGGATACTTAAGATATTTTATGCGATAAGATATTTTATGAAAGTTCCACAAATTTTTTCACTGAGTTTCATCTTGCTTCAGCTAGACACAGGAAGAACCACTCACTCTCACTGGCTGTAAAACATCGCTTTGGTTGGTCCGTTGTTGCAGCTATATTTATTTTAAGCACATGCGCAAAATTTACATTCGTTCAGATCACAGATACAATGACATTGACTGAGATATCTTAGGTAAGCTTTTCCATATAAAACATATTTAATTCTGGGTGGGTACCACTTCAAAAAAGGCGACTAAGATATCTTATTTCTCTAGCGCAAACAGTGTATTATCAAGCAGTATGACAAATATCTAAACGTGCTTAGTACTTATGTTGACAAACAAAGTTGTGTTGTATCTTTCATGTCTCATTTTGTTGTTTGACTTTAATATAGACCTCTGTCCACAGACGCCAGGAGAAACATATAGAAACATCATTAATGATGAAAATATAAATAAATTAAAAAAATATATATTATTATTTTAATTGTAAAAAAGGCATTTGTTACTGTGCAGTTTGTCCGTTATTGTAAATTTGCCTCTTATAATAGACAGTAATTAATATATTTATTACATTATTTATATTTTTTCCCAATAATTCAATTTACAATGCTAATCTTTTGCAGTTTAAATGTATAGGAAATGTATGCTTATTATTACTAAATGTAGTTTTTGTATAAAGCTGTATACCCTCTGTTGACCGTTGGCGAATATAACAGAAAGTAATTTCACATGTTTCTCTATTTAAAACTTTTTTTAAATTGAAATCGTTAGTATATTTAATTACGGAATGTCGCGATAAAGCAAATAGATAATGACTATGGTTAAGTTAAAAAAAAAATACATTAAATAAAAAAAACTTATAACTGTGTGATGGCCACTAATATTTACGAGCCAAGAAATAGGATGATTCAAAATTATATATCATAAATGTAAAGGCACATAGAGGGAACCTAAATAAGAAGATTTTGTATAGCAATCTGGTTGTGTAAAATCAGGATTGAAGCAATAGAGGACGTTTTTCAGTTTGGCGTATAAAAGTGTTCTGTTGGCTTGAATTTCCATTCCTCGCACTGATTTTAAACAACTGGGATCTTTATGCCAATTACGAGCTTATAGACATGCATATCATGCATTGGGGTGCTGAAAAAAATGAGCGGCTGCTCAATGTATATAAACTGATTCCCGTGTAGAAATCCACCGGATTGTCGAACATTAGAGCGTCTTCATCGAAAGTTATGCTCGAGTCTATCGTTTTAAGCTTCCAGATATGATATGAGTACTGGAAAGTATCACAGAATTTCTGTAGTGGAAAAAACAGTATTATGCACAGTAGAGGGTAATCCTTCGACAAGTTTGAATATTGTTGGACGCACAATTTCTTGCGCAGCCCCATGCATGAAATGCCTGCCAGCAAGCTCCGCATAGGGTCCACGAGCATGTTGCTCAAATCCATGCGAGGAATCACGATTCACGCCAGCAAAATCCTTCTTATCCGTGGAAAATACAAAATTGGCGTATTTAGGTTCCCCATACCTGCACGTACATATATGAAATGCAATTTTGAAACACTGTGTATGTAAGCCGACCTTAAATATGAGAAGAAAAACAAACAAAATACCAATATTTTTAAAAAAAATTCTATTTTATCTAATTCCACAATTTGCCAAACATTTCGGATTTTAAACAAGTAGAAGATAACTGGTCAAAAATATAGGTTTTCAATATATTGTGTTATGGTAAAAGCAATTTCGTTTTTTTTCGTATTTTTCAAACTAAATTGATTTATATAAATGAAAAAAACTAATCAGTAATATATGTGCTGTTTTGTTTGATGATCTTTTGGCATTTTTCGGGTAAAACCATAATTCCGTCACTGTAGAGCTTCTGAGAGATCTGGACAAAAAACTGAACAAGGTGATTTTCACAAACCTCTTTTGAAGCCAGCTTAACTCCATTGAGAGAGTTCCACACAGGGCGGAACAAATGGTAATTGGTCTGATCCAGCTTCGGACTATACGGTGAGTGCATCAAAACCTCCCATCCAAGCTCTCTCAGTTTTTGCAGAGTGACTACCGATGGGTATGGTTTAGCGTTGTCGTGATAGAAGACAATGCCTTTCCTATTGACACATTTCGGATGGTTATTTTTTAGTTGCCTGCTTCTTTCCCGTAGTTGTTCACAGTAGATAGTTGAATTAATGGTTTGGCCAGGTTCGAGCAGCTCATGATGGACAATTCCTTTTAATTCCCACCAAACACTCAGCATCACTTCTCTTGGCGTCAATCCGGGCTTTGCCATCGTTTGTGAATCTTCGACCACGATCTTTTTCGCACATTGTTGTCGTACGTGATTCACTTTTCATTCCCCGTAATCATTTGTTTAAAAAATAGTTTGATTTCGTTCCGTTTCAGTAGCAATTCACAAATGAAAACTCTATCCATTAATTTTTTCACTGTTAGTTCATGGGGAATCCAAGTATTGAGTTTCATTTGGTATCCAATTTTATGTAAATGGTTCAAAAGTGTTTTATGTTCGATGTTGAGTTCCGTAGCAATGTCGAGGGAAGAAATATGTCAGTATACCTGGATTTTTTTTAAATCTTTCATCGACCTTTTTAACGATAGTCCGGCCAGGGAAAGGTTCATCTTTAACATCGAAATTTCCGGAACGAAAACGAGCAAACCAATTCTGACTTTGGCGTTTACTTAAGCACCAATCACCATAAACGCTACGCAATTTTCGATTAACCTGCGCCGCATTTTCCCCTTTTCTGAAGTAAAACACTAAAATGTAACGAAAATGATCTTCTGGAATCTCTATTTTTAAACGCAATAACTTTTGACTGATTAAACAGATGTCGCTACTTTTATATTTAAAGTTTTCTAGAGACCTTTCAAACACTGTATAGTATGGCTTAATTGAATAAGTATTACTCGAGATATGCGACTTTAAAGCTATCTATTGGGAAAAACGAAATTACTTCTCTTCCAACTCAATATATATATATTTTTTTTTTCGAATGTATAAGTCGGTTTATTCACGAGTACATAGGTATCACTAAAATCGAACTCTAAATTTTAGCTAATTTAATTATCAAAATCTCCGAATACATAGGTAAAAAAATTCTAAATAATTTTGTGGCAAAAGAATAATAAAAGTCGACAGATATACAATGACTGAAAACAATAATAATGTATTAAAACATAAAAATTCGTTCTCTTTATTCAATGTCTCATATTCAAAAAAATTTCTTTTTAAATTTCTGTCATTTTTCAAATGCAAAAGTGCTCAATTCCAAAAAATAATGGAATTTTATTGCAGAAAAGTTATTTTAGCTAAAATAGTTTCATAAGTATACATATTTTATTTCAATTGACACTCTCGTAAAATTTAATATCATTTTTCCTTTTTAGAAAATTCTTATGAGTTTTTCCCCTTTGAACGAAAGTTTCTCATTGGAATTTTTATTGCATTATATGATATACAATGATAGTTTAGAATGTGAAGTAAAAAAATAACGATGATAACATTGTGACCATTGTTTCTTTCGAATAGTTTATGCAACGCATATTTTATCTACATTATACCCTTAAGCAAGAAATAACTGTATTATAGATTTTCTTTTATTCTGTTAATACGTAATAAAAAGTAGCACTTTTCGAACTAAAATACAAGTCCGAAATTGAGTTAATTTAAACAGTTTATGGACATCGTCAGTAACTGTAGATGGGTAAAATATTATTGGCATGAATTATCATAAATAATGATCGTCCAATCTTTCGGAAATGTTGCGTCAGTAGTGAATTGCATGGAACTGATTATTGTACCATTTTTGGAGAAGATGGCGATGATGATGAATGAGACACTAGCGACATTCATAAAGAAATGCCAATGAAAGGAAGTCATTATAAAGAGTTGCTTGAAAATTCTGATAATAGATTAGTTATAGTAAAATACCATTGAGGACATTCCTGTTTAACCTCCTCAGTCCTGAGACAAAATTTATGTGACAATACAAAAAACAGATTAAAATTATTGTAAAACATTTTCAAAGATGTATTAGTCTATATATCGATGCTTTTAATGTGCGCACATTCATTAAAATGTCTAGATGTAATTTTATCAATTTTCGTTGCATTTAAATTAATTTAACCCTTTAACGATCATACCATTTTCATTGCTACGATGTCGAAATAAATGATTGACACCGGTAATAAAGAACAAATATATTTCTAAATAAGAAAACGTGATTTTTCACATACAAAATAAAAGGGATATTTTTAGATAAAAATACCGGTGTCAGTGTTGCCTATCGGAATTAAAATTTTGTGGTTTCGTGGCGAAACCAATGAACTTTAAAGGGTTAAAGGATGTTTTTTAGTGACGTCTCCATTCAACATTAGGACTAAAAAGGTTTTTAAGTCCTTTTTTTCAAAAGTAAGTATTTTGTGTATTTTTTATGTTTGTCATTTTGTTTATTTTTGAATTTTGGAAATTTCATTAGATTCATGTATAAGCCAACTCCCTACTTTGGAGCCAAAAAAGTTGTCCAAAACGTCTCAATTTACACAGAAATATACGGTATTTTGCTTATAGACCAACTATCTAAAAACGCTGCAGAAGCACGCAATAAGATTATCAGATCACATAGATTTAACTACAGAAGAAACTTTATGTGAGTGGCCTGCAACATGGATGACCTGAACACCCTTGTTTTAACTTGTGACCTACTTATCAGCATGAGACACAACACAATATAATAAAAAGAAAGCCTTTGTCTTCTGAAGTTTTACATTTATTATCAGAAAGTGATATATCAAATGGTAATCGTCTTGAAGACCGATATAGTGTTGAAACTGATGAATAAATAGTTTGATTTATAAAAAATGCTTTGCTTTACCATTTTAACTCCACAATTCAAATTAAAACATAGATCTGTAGTCTTTAGAGCTTTACAAAAATTTTGGTCAGGATTTGGAACAAAACGTCACGCTGTGTTACATTAGGAGTACTTCCGCCTCAAAGGGTTTATATTAATGAAGATATTTTTAGTTTCATATGGGTACGTTGAATGCCAATCACCCTATGCCGCAGAATGCACTAGCTTTTCTAACTCTTCTGAAACAAACAAAATTATATTTTTTAGAAAACACATTGAGTTTGCGCATTTGAGCCCATTTTTAGTAAAATTGAACTTTGTAAAATGGTATTCGTAAAGAAATATTCTTTTTCGATCTTTTTTTTATTTTATGTAATTTTAACATTTTAACGTGTCTTAAAAAATATTGCATATTTTAAAAAAATGTTATACAAATTCAAGAAAAGTTGATTTTTTAAATCATAAATGACTGTACATTAAAATTGGAGAACAATAGAGCAAATTGCATGTTGTTATCGTTATTTAATATAACATGCAATTAACAATTTATCTTAAATTATCAACAATTTTAATTTTCATAATATATTATTTATTTACAACTATTTTTATTGTATCACAATTTGAAAAACGATATGGGGTTATAATATTTACTAATTGATTAATCAGAAAACAGTAAAAAAACGTATGTTCAGTTAGATAACTAAATAAATATACCAATTAGATTTCCGTAAACTTTAAAGAATTAATATTTAATAATAAAAAAGTAAAATTTACATCTGAGTAGTAATACTCTGAGTACCAGTGTGGCTTAAGTTAAATGGCTTAAGTCAAATTTGTTTGGCTTGAATATAGCCAATTTAACGTTCTATATTAAAAAAAAAAAATATTTATTTGTTGCTACTAATACATAAGTTAGTAAATAATAAAGAAATACACAAAGAAATAACTATATTGTTCACCCTTCTTATTGTTTTTGAAATATCTGCGTCTGACAAAAAAATAATAATCATGTTGCATTTAATTTTTATTTCAAAACATAAGATGTTTTATTCAAAATTGTTTTGTTAAAAAGTTATACATTCATGTTCTTAAAAAAAGGAAAAAAAAAATCTTTATTTGAATATTTTTTCAAGTTACGAATAAGAAACCTCTATTCTTATTTGTCATCATTCAAAATATTATTCTACATATCATCTGCGAAGCTGTGAAAATAATTTTATCAAACCTATCTCAATCATATAAATGTTCAACACGTCAATAGTGTGTAATTTCTAAAACTATATTGTTAAAGTTTAGCCCCAAGTGCTCATCAAAATTGCGAAAATAGGACTCCATTTCTATTCTAAGCAAAAAGGATTTTGTATGAGTTTAAAAAAAAAATAATGTCTTTATTCGACTCTTTAAAATAAGAATGTAAGATACAAAAAATGAAAAACGAAGAAAAAGAGAATGTAATAAAATGAAATCAATGAAGATTTCCAATAGAAAACATTCAACACAGTGATGTAAAAATTACAATTTTATTTAGAAAATATTAATTATTTCAAGTTTATAGATGATAAGAAAAAAAGTTAGAAGGTGGTTGTTTAGAACAAATTTCTAAATTTTCTACGTTTTGTAAACCAGTATTATTTTAATACAGATTTTTTTTCTTGACTGGAACATTTGGACGATAAAAAGAACAAAAATGGTGTGAAATATATATATATATACCGGGTGTCCCAAAAATGACTGATGGATTTTAAAATTCAATAACTTGCAAACGGTGACAGCTATTTACAAAATTTTTGCAGGAGGGTTATGTATAATGTCAGAAGTTTTTTTTTACCGTAATTTTTAATTTTAGTTCGCATCTCAAACAATAGGTGGCGCTGACGGCGATTAAAAGCCAGGTCGACGCTAATCCTAGTAAACGAAACGCTTAACTGCATGAAATTTTATCCGACAATTGAGATAAGTACTCTATTAATCGATCATTTGAAGTTATCGATAAATATATTATTTTACGAAAAAATCTACTTATATGTAATGAATGAATTAAAAAAAATACAATGTTCATTGTCCACACAAAACATGAATAAAATGCTACATTCTAAAAAAATATATATTTATACATTTTATATAATTACATATATTTTTATTATTTTTCATTACAGTGTATACGACAAAAAATTTGCAGAGATTAGTTTCGAGCACAATGCAACAGTTAGTCGGAATTATAATTAAACGTTACTAATAATCTCAGTGGAATAATTTTAAAATTTTATGCAAGGGTACAAATTAAATACATCTATTTTAACGAGGAAAATCCTTTCCAAGATTTGGAATTGAATGCATGAGTTTTTATTTTTAAAAATTATAGCTAGAAAAATACTTGAATATGCGCTTGAAAATAAATTTTTAATAGGCGTATATTGAAGCACACCGTTTCTATGTGTCTGGTACTGTTTTAACACTAGAAAAACGGCAAAATTTACTCAATTTTTATAAAAAATATTTCACACCAAAATTTTTACTTAAGACGGCTTAATTTATTGATTTACATTAGAGGTCTGTACGGGCCGATTTTCAATAATGGCATTCGGGCCGGGCCGGGCCTAGTCACTAATCCTTTCGGGCCGGGCCGGGCTTAGTCACTAATCTTTTCGGGCCGGGCTAGGCTCGGGCCTTAATTTTTTTTCTGGAGTATTGATCCGGGCCTAACTTTTTTTTCCGTACGAAGCCGAGACTGATTCCATTCTTCCTAGTTTTCATGGACCAAAGTAATCAGTTCCTATTGAATCTTCCCATATGAAAATGCTTTTCTCAACTTTTTATAAATCAGTAATATTTGGCTTTGTCCAAAAATTTCTGCAAAAAAAGCATATACTTTTAAGTCGTCATTATTCTACAATTAAACATTAGAATTTATCCATTTTAAAGAATGGTAGATTACTACGCGTTTTAAAATAGAATTAAACACACACACACACACACACACACACACACACACACACACACACACACACACAAAAAAAAAAAAAAAAAAAAAAAAAAAAACATGATTATGACGGAATTTTTTTAAAACTGAAAACTGAAAGTTTTAAAATGTTCATCCATGCAAAATGAATACAACAATACGGGAGAAAAAAATATATTAAACATTTACATCTGTTAAGAAGGGAATGCATTTTTTTTCGTTCCAAAGCGATTTCGTCTTTGGAAATTTTACCATATACCGCTTTTTCGATTTTTTGTCTCCATTACAGGGAATATGGATTAATAATACTAGTGATAACTGAAACATTTACATATAACAAACAAAGATTCATTTAAAAGCATAAATATCGCAGCCTACGGCACTTCTGCATAAATGGAGATTATAAACATAGAAAAAAAAAGACTAATATAATTTTTTTTGGTTAGAACTCTTCCATAAGATTAAAGATCAATGTTCTGTAGAAATTCACTCGAGCCGGACGCTAATTTCCGTTTACTCAAGGATACAGCGCTTGGCGAAATTCAATGTGTGCCAAATGCTATTCCACCCAT
This sequence comes from Maratus speculifer, assembly GCA_964019185.1. Lineage (NCBI taxonomy): Eukaryota > Metazoa > Arthropoda > Arachnida > Araneae > Salticidae > Maratus > Maratus speculifer. The sequence goes on along the minus strand of OZ025300.1, from coordinate 208,528,410 downwards.
CATTCACTCCTCTTCCGAGATTCCTTGATAACATCGTACAGTGTCGCCATCTACTGAAAAAAATATATTATACAAATAATTTATTTGAAAAGAAAAATAATAATAAATTTAATGGAATTTTCTTTTTATATACGACCAAATATTAATTAAATATATACGAGTAACTTGTTGTGTTAACTTAATTTGTAAATTTTAATGTATATTTCTTTACATTTCTTATAGTATTTCAGTTTATAATGAATAATATAATAATGAAAAAATAAAAAAAGAACGAAAGAGAGCTGTTATTGTATTCGGATAAATTACATGATAATAGCTAAAAATAAATTTTATTTTGTTTAATTTATTTTCTTGTTAAGTATCAATTCAAGAACTTTATAAAAAAATACTGAGATCTGTTACATCAAATTTTTATTTATTTATTTATTTTACTAATGTGATATAAATCACCAAGTATAGCAATGCACTAAGATTGATAAATAAAAACTTCTTAATGTTGGAAATATATATGAATATATTCATAAATATCAACATATGTACATAGTATGTATGAACTTATACATTCATACATGTCTGCTTAAATATTATGTATGTGTATATTATATAGTTAGGTCATTTAATTATATAGTTAGAAAATGTACGTAATTTCGATATCATCTGTTCCGATCTATTCAGATTTTGATGTTGTACAAATATATCATTAACGTTGATAACATATAAAAAAAAAAGTATAGTTTCCAGATTCTAAGAATCATCAAAAAAGTATATATTTCAATTAATAATAAATTGTATTAAAATTAAAATATTTTTTATACTTGGAAATTTTTCATTTGAAATAAAATATGTTTGGGAATTTAAATCAACTTTTACTTTTGTGACACTGTGATTTAATGCACCCTTCCTATTCATAAATTGATATGTATAAACTAAATATACATGCAAATACTGATTGAATTTGTACAAAGTACAAATACAAAACAAAGATCACGTTTTATATAAAAAAAAAACCACCTTAAAAGTTTTTATCTAACATAATTTTTTTTTTTTTTAATATTTAATATCTTACTAGACACTGAAAATTGAAGAGAACTAATAACAAATCACTAAACGAAAACATTAAAACATTAATTATCTGTTTAAATGATAATACTTATTAATATTAGTTACATATGTAATAATTAATAATGTTAATTAATTTTATAATTATATATATATATATATATATATATATATATATGTATATATATTAATATTAATTAATAAATAGTTAATATTAGTTATATATATTTAAATATTGATAATTTTTTAAAAGAAAAACTTAAATTATGTTTGTGGAAGATTAAAGATTTTCCTTTTTTTTTTCTTAAATTATTATAATTAATTAAGTACATAGAAATATTAAAATTTGAATATTTATAATTAATATTTTTATGTTTCACTACTTTATAATTGTAAATGAAACAGTAATTATTAAAATAAATACTAATAAATAAATAAATAAATATATATATATATATATATATATTGTGTGTGTGTGTATGAATGATGCCTCATTTTAAAACATAAGAACTTTAATAAATTGGTTTTACTAATTTGATATTCATCTCTTACAACACGGTGGTAGCATAACTAAAATAAAAATATTTTTTATTTTATTTTAATAATTATTGTATTTTAAATTATATTTATTTAATTATTAAAAAGCAGAATTTAAAAACTTATATTAATTATTTACATTTATTTCAAATTGCACTTTATGTAATAAAATTTTAAATTAAATTTTATAACTTAATTGTAATTAAAATTTAATTGTCTAATTGACAATAAAACTAATACAAAGTAACTGGGTTTTATAACATTCTTTATTCATTACTTAAATAAAAATCAAAACAAAAATCTACAAGAGCAAGGACACAACTCGCAATCTTATAATTATAAGCTTTCTGCTTTAACCACCTCGCTATGCCTCTGATACTCTACAATAGCTTCCAAGTGCCTCATATACGACAAAAATTGTAAGTAAAATGTCTGAAGCAGCCATGATGCGCGAGAAAATGCGTAGATGCTAGTCAAAACATTTGGCACATCTTGAATTTCGCCAAGCGCTGTATCCTTGAGTAAACGGAAATTAGCGAGCCGGACCGGGTTCGGGCCGAATTTTAAACTTTTTTCAAGACCGGACCGAGCTCGGGCCGAAATTTTAACTTTCGGGCCGGGCCGGGTCGGGCCAATATTTCTTTCGTTCGGGCCGGGCCGGGCCCGGGCCGAAATTTTAACTTTCGGGCCGGGCCCGGGCCTGGAAATTTCGGCCCGTGCAGACCTCTAATTTACATTATTATTCGCTTATGATTTTTAAACTGATTCTATAAATAATTTTCTGGTTTGAACCGAAATATTTTCATTCGGTAGGGATCAAAATGACCCCTCGCCGTAATTCTAGTGTTAAAGATCTAAACATCAAGATACGAAGCAGGCTAACGACAGCTTTAAACAATATATTCGTAACGCTTTCCATCGTAGAGTTGTCGATATGGTTCCAAGTTTCTGGATCGGCACCAAATCTTTTTAGAAAACGCCGGAAATCTCACCGGAAATATCGAAAGATTTTATTTTTTAAATAAGAAACAGCAATTGTCGAGCATTTAGGTGTCTAATCATCGACCAACCGAATGCTACGGAATTTCTGAAAATTCCACCATTTAATTTGCTATTATTCTATGCAATCAGCAATTCGACTCATCGAATCCGATGGAAGGTAAGCTGGAGCAACACGACTCCAGTAGGCACTTCTGATTATCCTGCATTGGTTCATTGGTTGGTGTCTAAGATAAGCACTTTTTTTCTGGTGAGAATCTCGTTTAAACTAGATTGGATAAAATATATCCAACCGCCTTTCAATGGATTAATTATATGTATAACTAAGGCAAAAGCAAGCGAAAATTTACAATTTTTAAAAAGTGGTTCCAAACGAAAACTAATAAATTAAAAGAATCAATGGCAACACTGCTCCGTCGTTTTTACGACATCTTCCTATCTTTAATCAATAATGTTGTTGAACATATCAGGTTAACCTATTTCTTTGTAATTATTTCGTCAAATTATATTTTTGCATACAATATTTTTCGCATTTCATGATAAATAAATAACTAAACATTTTTCGACATTATCTTTAAAATTAAAACATCGTCTACCCCAGGCAATGGATAAATCTTAACGTTTTCTACACCATATGGCGTACACAAATTTTATTTGGCATGCTCCATTTTTTTAACATTACTCTTTACTTGTGAAATACCAAAAAATATTCTAATAAAAGAAAGTAAAACAATATTTTTCACTTAGCAATGCTTCCTCAAAAAATTTACATGCGCCCTTTGACTAAAGCTCACAAATCGCAAAAATGTTAAGAGTTAAATTATTTTTTTTTAATTTAAAATTTAAAATATAATTTGTTTCTATTGTTTACAATTATAAAAAATGTATTAATGTACCATAAAAAATAAATAAAAATATATTTATTAGAATTATTAGAAAGTATCTGTCTTACTTGTTATTTTACAGTTGGAGTAACTAATTAATAATGAAAACCTATAATTCCACCCTCAAGCGATATTTACGGTATTTTTCCATTCTTTACTCAGCAAGCACAAAAATATTTTATACGTTTGTTTGTTTATTTTTCAATATTTTGTCTTTTAGTAATAATTAAAAAAAAGTAGTTGGATGTGCCAATCCCAAAACTTTCTTCTATCTCATACATACATTTTAATATTAAAAAAATAGTTACTCAGTTTAATGCTTTAATAATTTTAATTCGATACCTTACCAAATTTGATTTTCATATTAAATTTCTGCTTCAATCAATTAATCGGAGTAAAACGAATTTCCGTCTCTGCACGAGCCGATGGACAATAGAATAATAGCCAGATTTTTTTTTCAAATTCAGGGAAGACCTACTTGCCTTACCAAAAAATAATCATATACAAAATTTTTAGTTCAGTTTTAGAACTAACTTCATAACTTTCTTCAGATTCAGGGCGATCCAACTAGCCATAGCCATACACTTACACAAAAAATTTCGTTCAATTCGATGCATAACTTCATGTACTTTTGGTCGGTACAATATTGAAAATGGCACAAAAATCAAGATTGCAGCGCCCCCTTCCGACGGATTTTTTTGAAATTCAGGAAGGACCAACTAGCCATAGTCATACAGATAATAAAAAAAAAAAAAAAAAAAAAGGTTCAATTCGATGCATAACTTCATATACTTTTGGTCGGTACAATATTGAAAATGGCACAAAAATGGCGATTGCAACGCCCCCTTCCTTTGGAATATTTCAAAACTGAAGGAGGACCAGCTTGCCACAGCCAAAAACATTCACAAGAAATTTGATTCAATTCTATGCATAACTTCATACACTTTTTGATGGTAGAATGGCGACATACAGACACACAGACACACAGACATTTTGTAAAAACATGTTTTTTAGAATCTCTGACCCCTAAAACGTGCAAATCCGAAGTACGTGTAAAGTCGAAAAAAATTTGGATTACAATACTTTCTTCTATTGAAGATAGAAGAAAGTAAAAAACGTACAACAGCATCAGCTTTCATCAACCCTCCCTCCTCGCCCTTCCCCGATATAGATGATTTTTTAAAAAAATGGTAGAAACCTTCGAAACGCAGATCATCCACACATGCCGACCCCAGTAGCGGCTCGTCAGGGAGTGCTGCATCCGATTTTTCACACCACTAAAATTTAACAGAATCTTTCATATTATTTATTCGACTAATTTTTTTGAATAAATAAAACTAACATTTCCATACAATTTTAGTGGTGTGAATAAATTGATGCAGCACCCCCTGACCAGCCGCTACTGGCCGCCCCCAAATATTGAAAATGATCCCTTTTTTGATTGGGGCTTTGAGAGATATATATTTACGCGTTAAAACATGAAAATATGCAGATTATCATTTACAAATGGTTGACTATATACAAATATATGCAAATACAAAACTATTTTAAAATATTTCAATAAATTAGTATAGAAAAACCACATAAAGTGTCATTTAATCAACCGTCAATGTTATTTTTCGAGAAACAATATTCTCGCAAAAGACAGCAATTTTGACTTCAAAAGTTCTTGCCAATCAGATTCCGAAATGTCAATACCTCGTTGGAAAAAACAAAATATGTATCTGTGCAGAGCTCCCAATTCTCTGGCTTTTTGAACACCAGTATTTTAATATAGAGAATCTTTATTTTTTAAATTTGATTAAGTGGGCGTTTTAATATGACAACATTTTCTCTAAAATAATAGTGGTGTGCAAAAAACCGGAGACTTGGCAAGTCTGATCTATGGAATAACTCGACTACACCTTGATAAACGATTATCCGAAAAAAAAAAATTACATACACATAGCTGCCAACTTTTACGCATTTTTCCTACCACTAAAATTCTATAGAGGTTTTCCATTTGTCTAATCATAAGATTTCGACGATTAAATAAGACAATATTTACTATAAATTTTTTGCTATGGGAAAAATGTGTAAAAGTTGACAGCTATGCATACAAAAATTACAAAACTTTGCCCCTCAAATCCTAATTAGCAATACAAAATTGAGATGATATTTCAAGATCTCAACATTAAACCCCTTTGACCACTAGCGGTTCAAATATGGTTTCATTGCGCATTTAAAAAATAATATTTATTACATACTTTGTTATTGTCCATGTTGTTTTTCTATCAGATGTTTACAGTAAAATCTCCAAATAACGGGCACCTCGGGAGCGCGAAAACTGTCCGCTATTCGGAGGTGTCCGCTATTGGGAAAAATCTCGGAGATTCAAAAATTGTTAAGAAATGCTTAAAGTTTCTTTAATTGACTTTTATATGTCCTAAAATTCTAATATATGATTAATCATAAATTAAAAAATTTTTTAAGCAATAAAGTTGAAATAAAATGGTACATACCTTTGTACACTGTTTATTACATTCTTACGGAAAAAAATGTATTTTAAAAGTTTCATTTGCGTTTAAAGATTACATGTAATTTGTTTTCAATGAGAAATTTTAACCCTGTTAATAGTTTTGATTTTTCTGAATTCTCTTAAAAAAAGTAACTGCTCATTGTATTTTGCCATTTTTTAAAAGCATAAAATCTCAAATCTTACAGAGGGGAGTGGAGGGGGGGGGGCATTATGATGCTCCTGGAGGTAATGTCCCTCCGGACCATTCCCTGAATTTAATACTGAACGTGGGAGGAAAGATTTTTCCCGGTCCACTCTCTACATTTATCTGTGATCCCAAAATTTTGAACACATTGCCCTGACAAATTTAGAGGCTTTTTACTTTTTTTTTCCTCGTTAAAAAACAATTTTTCATACTTTATTCCCCAAATTACTGTCCGCTATTCGGAATGTCCGTTATTCAGAAGTTAAACATATAAAAATTTAGATTTTGGGAGTGGGGATCGTTAAACTGTCCGTTAAATAGAGGTATCCGCTATTCGGAGTGTCCGTTATGGCGGTTTTACTGTATTTTGCTAATCATTCGATCGTTTCAGGCTTTTCGAACACTCTGCATAAATATTGATGCATGATTGACTCAGAAAAGGTTTAGCGTTATTCTTTTGTCAAATCACGTTTTAATTTTTATTTTCTACTCTTTTTTCATTACTTTATTTTTTCTTGGTAGAAATTACACGTTAAAAGATGTTATATGTTGCGATAAACAGTTAAGATAAACGGTCAGCAATTCATTTTTATCTCCTGTTTTTTTCACAAGAAGTCTTATAGTTTTTTTTTCTCATTTCGCAAGCCTCAAGCAGCATCAATGTATTTGTGTTACAAATTTATTTTCTAAAGAAAGCGAAATTGTGCTTGTTTGGTAATATTTGTTTTCATAATAGGTATAGTTTTTCTTTCACAAGGAAAAAAAAGTCTTATATAATTAATTTTGAAAATAATTTTTCCGTATGTCATTTATGTGTATATTATAGTTGAATATAACTGAGAATATGTAATATAAATAAATATATTTTTTAAGTATTCAAGACAATTTGTTCAAAACTTGAGATAGTCTTATCAAAATTACCTTTAGTAAAGTGATTTTTTATTCTTTAAATGTTGAACTTAGAATAAAGTGTTATGTATTATTTTAGTCGTTGTCAATCAGTTATCAAAAAAAAATCTATATACGTGTAATATATGAGGACCCCAGAACCCAAGGGGTACAAGTGTCAAAATTTTGATTTGGAGTAAATTGAGTTTAAAGATAATTGATGTTAAGTTGGAACATCAATAACAATTGAGTGAATTGAAATAGGAAACTTCTACTTGTTGCACTCTGGTTTTTGAACTCTTATTTCAATATTTGTTACAAAATAAAGTACTACAATTTTCTTTAAATGTATAATTAATCAATATTGTTTGTTTTTCATAAAAAAGTGGTTTGCCTCTATAACTCAGCAAATGATAAGAAAATCACTTATATTTCTTTACCTGAAATGAAAAAAGCATATTTTTAGGTCGTCTGTGTATTTAGTTTTTTTTTTTCAATTTTGTCACTTATACTCCTTGGCTTCTGGGGTCCTCATATAAGACATTTGACCCACTTTGTTTTACATTGAAATATTTTGTTAGGAGAAATAAAATCAGTTTTAATAAAAACAAACTTTATACTACATTCTTTTATTAATATAAAATATTTTTGAAACTATGTTATATAAACAAACCTGCTTAGATGGAATTGTAAGTCTCGTGAGAAAAATTTTGTTTCAAGTAGGATTTTGCCAAGACAGGTACAATTGTACATTTGTACAGCAGGGAAAAGAAAGTTTTAAAATTAAATACAATATACCGTTAGAGATAGATCCGTTAACATAACATTTCATGTACGTTTATGTCCCGATTTAACCCGGGAGAACGCGCGCTTACCCAGGGTATGAATGGTTTTAACTTTGTCACCAATAAAATCAAATTATAATACTCTCTTTATTTAGGCGGAGACAATTCTTGCAATTTTTGCGATAAAATAAGTTGAAGATTACTTTAAAAATATTAGGGGTTACATTTGTAAAAACCATATGCACTCCGGGTCTTTTAGGCCCTGAGTGCGTCCTACCGGGTTAAAAACAATTCTACGGTCTTTTTATTTAATTTGTTCTATTTTTTATGAAAACCAACCTGGTAAGTCTAAAGTCACATAGTTTGGCTTCAACTCATCGCATATATCTAGGTAAAATTTTACTACATAAGTTCCCAAAGTTTTTCTCTTAAAGCTATGTTCTTTCGCAGCTGCACAAGTACTTAACTCTTTCAGGGGAACTGTTTACAGTGTACAGATGCTTAATTTTAATGGTCATTCTGACAAATGACACAAGTGTGTTTTTTACTGCAATTTCAATCTCATAATGTACGAGAAGAAAAAAAACTTTTGATTATTTTCATTTAAGTTTGTTCGTAAATTTCCGTGTAAGTTGTTAATTTAAAGAGTTTTGGATTAAAAATGTTTTGTCTCTGAGAGGTTAACTTATTAATAATTTTAATACTGCCGTTTTGATTCTTTTCAGTTCCTTTCAATCTTATCTTCTATTTCTATTTACCTACAGTAGATAATATTTAACCCTTTAACGTTTATTGGTTTCTTTAGGAAACCACAGAATTTTAATTCTGATATGCTACAGTGATACCGGAATTTTAATTAAAAAAATCCATTTTACTATGTATGTTAAAAATAACTTTTTCTTATTTACAAATATATTTGTTCGTAATTACCGGTGTCACTCATTTATTTCAACATATTAGGAATAAAAAAGCTTTGTCCGTTAAAGGGTTAAACGGTAAAAAAAATATTATCAACTTTTTCATTTATACTGATCTATTACTATTATTATTATAATTATTATTATATATTATATAATAATTTATTATTATTATTATTTGGCAATGGATACAACAGCAATTTTTATTTATCTTTGTTTAGTCAGTTTTAAACAGTTTCTTTCACGTCACTTTATTTTACTGTAGCTTTAAAAAATAATTTTACATTATTTATATAGGGGAAGATGGGGATACTTGAGCCATTTTTTAAATTTTAATTTTTTAAAATTTTTTAGAATTTCTTAGAACAAAATAAAATATTGAAAATGAAAATTTGATATTTTTTCTTCATTTGAAAACCACTTTCAATTAATTTTGAACTATTTTTCTATGTCTAATAAATTTTTACTTTTTCTTTTACATTGTGGCTCAAGTATCCCCATGGAGGGGATACTTGAGCCAGATGTCACATTCGCACCAGTATTTTGCAAAGAAAAAAACCGATTTACAATATACGCGAAAAAATGCATTAAACCTTTTTCAAATAAATTTGGTCGAATTTTCTGGTGTCGTTGTGACATTTCAGAATTAAAATTTTGTGGTAGAAAATTCTACCAGCAGAGCTCAAAGGGTTAATCACCATACTTTAAAAATGGTACCAAGGTATATGATTTCTTTTTTACATGTTCAGAACTATAAATATGTTACCATGTTGCCAGTTTTAGAAAGAAAAATTGAACAACTGTAGAGATAAAGGGGGTGGCTCAAGTATCCCCTATGCTCAAGTATCCCCACTCTCCCCTATATATATATATATATAATCATTAACCTTAAATTAGGTACAGTATATAATAGAAAATTCCCAAAACAATTTAATTAAGGAAGCCTTAGCAGTCTGGTCAATCCCCATTCTTATAAATTGGGTCAATCCTCCCTGCATAGCATTTTTGTAAAGAATAGCACATTTTTATGTTAAGCCCAACTTACATTACAATCTTTATGTCTGGATCGAAAGTTCAATATTTGAGCATTACTTAAAACCAACGTACTTATATATCTGTAAGATATTTTTATTTAGAAGAAATCTTAGAAAATATTTCTAAAAAAGGTAATTTTTAAGTTGAAAACGATTCACAATTGAACCTGTTTCGATTATTTCTTAAAAACAAAGAGAATTGTTTGAGCATTCCAGTATTTTTGGTTGACATTTATTGGTAAAATTCTGATATTCTTTTAGCCTCTTGAGGGGCGATGGGATTTATTTCACCCCGCCTAATTTAAAGGAGATTCCCACAAGAAAATTTTAACGAAATTTTATATGTTTAACTTTGGCAGCAAACTAGTGAAAAATTGACTTTTCTTATTTTGAGAAAAAATGGTTTGATTTTTCCGGTGAGAATTCAATAATACAGAGAAATTATTACTTGCCTCTCAAATAGTTAAACATGAAAATTGAGGGTTGGATTAAGCCTATTGTAGAATCAATAGGGGAGAGTGGGGATACTTGAGCATAGGGGATACTTGAGCCACCCCCTTTATCTCTACAGTTGTTCAATTTTTCTTTCTAAAACTGGCAACATGGTAACATATTTATAGTTCTGAACATGTAAAAAAGAAATCATATACCTTGGTACCATTTTTAAAGTATGGTGATTAACCCTTTGAGCTCTGCTGGTAGAATTTTCTACCACAAAATTTTAATTCTGAAATGTCACAACGACACCAGAAAATTCGACCAAATTTATTTCAAAAAGGTTTAATGCATTTTTTCGCGTATATTGTAAATCGGTTTTTTTCTTTGCAAAATACTGGTGCGAATGTGACATCTGGCTCAAGTATCCCCTCCATGGGGATACTTGAGCCACAATGTAAAAGAAAAAGTAAAAATTTATTAGACATAGAAAAATAGTTCAAAATTAATTGAAAGTGGTTTTCAAATGAAGAAAAAATATCAAATTTTCATTTTCAATATTTTATTTTGTTCTAAGAAATTCTAAAAAATTTTAAAAAATTAAAATTTAAAAAATGGCTCAAGTATCCCCATCTTCCCCTACTCTCTAGACCCCCTGACCGCCGAGCAAAAGCACAAAATTTCAATGTTGTTTTTTCTGCAATTTTAAAAAAGTCTAAAAAAAGACTATTTTTGAAACATGACATAAAAAATTTAATTGCAAATTGTAATATAAGCCTTGAGAGTGTTATCCATAACAAAATATTTTAAAACTTCGTTATATTTGTAAAATTATATTAATTTAAAAAAATACTTTTACTGCAGATAAACCTACTGCGTAGTGAACTGAAAAATCAGTTCTCGGCAGTGAGAAAGCTACACTGTAAAAATTGAAGACCCAAATTGGGTTGAAAGATTTCTGGGTATAGTAATTTTCCTGAAATGGTACAGTAAAGATTCCAAAATGGTAGAGTATTGTTCCCAAAATAGATAACCCAAAATGGTTCAAAACAGAGCAGATCTTTATTAACATTAAAATAATCAAAATTTCTGAGGTATAATGTATATACTATCTAAGATGTTTTAATGTCATTAAAAATCAGACTTATTTAAAACGATTTTGTGCTACAAACTGAACTTTCCAAATTGGAACAATTCTGTACCCAAAAATCTTTCAACCCAATTTGGGTATTTTGTTTTTACAGTGTAGTAACCTCTGTATTGCATATCATAAACAAATTCCACGGTAATTCTTATTTGTAGATACTGTCAACAAGTGGAACTTTGTTCTATCAGGTTAACGTGAGTCGAACAGAGAAAAAAAAAATATGCTACATCACTTGAGTTAAAGGCACGGTTTTGGTCTCAAAACATTGTTAGCAACACTAGTGTGAGTTTGTCTGCTCATTGTAAATAATTCGTCACGATTTCACCATGGCAGAATGGAAGAAAATTTCGTAAAGGTGGATGAAAGTTACCCTGATTGACTGTATTAATTCTGAAGTGGCATCGAATATTAATCTCGTTTCTAACGCCTACCAAACAAAAGTATGTAATAGAATTTTGAATAAATACATTTCATAAAACTTCAATTACTGAAGATTAAAACTTTTTGGTAACTATGATCAATCATTTAATTATTCCTACTGTTTACCTTACATAAATCTTAACCCATTGAGGAGCGCGCTGTAGGATGTATTACATCCCAGCAAACTCTAACTTACACCAGGAAATATTTTATAAGGTTTTACTTTTATAACTTTGAGGGAGGGGGGGGGGGAGTCGTCAACAATTTGCTTTTTCATATTTTCAAATATTTTTTCTCAATATTTCCGGTTGAAATTCAGCTTTACATGAACCAATTTCTCGCCCGTCAACGGGCTAAATATTTCTTTTTAATTAACAAAATAATTCAACGAATGCAAAGAAAGTTCTGTTTTAAAGAATTTAGATGTTATTCAGTGACTATTTCATGAAAACACAATCTTTAATAGCTTGAGGGGCGATGGGATACATTTTATCTCATCTCCGATTAACCCTTTAACCCCTTCGCGAAGGGAACCTTTTATGAAATTTTTAATGATTTGTCACCGGTTTTTAAAAACAGAAATGTCTGCCTAATTAAATCGAGAAAATTCTTTGTTTAAATAAGGCAAATTGGTACTACTCTGTTATCCCGTCGACCGATTTCGTGAAATTATACAAATCGCCAATTAATAGCCAAATTATACATATTGACGTAATTTTTATTTTAAATATTAAGAAAACAAATAAAAATAGAATATGAATGAAAATATCAATAAAATGTCGAAATTAAAATCAATCTCGTTTTAAACACGTGTATCGTGTTTAATTGAAGTCATTGAATTGACATTCACAATTTTCCCTTATTGGCATTTAATCTTATAATTTGGCGATAATATTTTGGTCGACTGGATAACAGAGTAGTACCGTCAAATTTTACTGGCGGTCATAAACGAGGATTCTTAAGCCTTTTTGCTGCACGTATACCTGTCGCTCGTCCCTCAAGGGGTTAATTCTCATGATAGAACACGTTCTACAAATTAAGTAACTCTGAAAATCTGATTTTACACTAGAAAAATCCAATGGCTATTTTCGTTTTATTTAGATACGGAATGTTTAACTAAAGCAAATATGCTGCTTTAATTTTCTGGTGGTAATTAAGATATACGAATTAAAATATCTCGGGCGGTTTGGGATCCAGAAAGTTAAAGAATATTTCGAGCAGAAAAATTTTATTAAATTTTACTTTTCTAACTATGAAGAAAATAAAAAGGTCGCGAAACTGCTTTTCTTTATTTTGAAGTATTTTTTTAAATGTCCGGTGGGAGTTTAAAATGACACAAACACAATTACTTTTCCCTCAAAGGGTTAAGTATCAGAACTACGCAATTGTGTAAGCGATCTTAAAGAAAATGAGAAAATGTTTACTCGTTTTCTTAATTTAATGTCGATACTTTTTACCAAAATGTAATCCTATTTATTAGAGGAAATCAGCAAATTGTCTAATTTCTACAAATAATCTCCCATTCTGAAAAGGATACAGAAAAGTATTTAATATCAATTATATTTGAATATATTTAACCATCTCATGCATTCAGGCCTCACATGAAGACAGATGTTTATTGCATTATTAAGCAAAAATATTTTGGCACAGATGTCATATATGCAACATATTAGCGCGATTTTTTTTTTCGACGACTAACTTCGTTTTAAAAGACCACTCACATGCATATTTTCTATTTGTTTTCTATTATTTTAACCCTTTGCAGCGCAGGACAAATTCATTGCTTAACTCTTTAACGTTCATTGGTTTCGCCACGAAACCACAAAATTTTAATTCCGATTCGCAACACTGACACCGGTATTTTTATCTAGAAATATCCCTTTTATTTTGTATGTGAAAATTCACGTTTTCTTATTTAGAAATATATTTGTTCTTTATTACCGGTGTCATTTATTTCGACATCTTAGCAATGAAAATGCTATGATCGTTAAAGGGTTAAGTGTTGAAATAAATGATTGACACCAAAATTTGAAAACAACTTTATTTATTAATATGAAAACGCTATATTTCACGCATTCAATAAACCGTAATTTTTTATAGCAAAATTCTGGTGCGAATGTGGTGTTTGAGAATTAAAATTAAGTGGTGTATTTATGAAACCACCTCGCCGCAAGGGGTTAAAAAGATATAATAATAAATAAATAAAGCTTAATTAATAATTATAGAATAAAACAGTTTATACAATTTAAAATAAGCAAATAAAAGTGAATAAACAGTATTTTAATAGACAAACAACAATGGTTGTGTTACTATATGAGGCAAATAATTGCCATTTTGATGCATATTAATGTGGTGCGTATATGGCATGTGTGCCAATATTTAGAGTATTCATTTATAAAGATCGGGTTTGTTGAAAAATAATAGCTAGCATAGCAGAATAATAGAGTTATTTTATAATAAGTTCTCATTTATCACAAAAAATATTTTTTGTGAATAATGAAAAATAATTTATGCATGAGAGGGTTAATATTTAAAAACTTTACTAACTTATAGTTATAATTCCTTACCTACTCTTTTTACAAAACACTTCAATACTTACAATTTAAAAAATACTATTCCCTTTTCCTTTGCAATTTTTTCCTATAAAGCATTGATAGCCGTAACGTAATATTTGCCAGCAATTTATATTTATGCTCGCTGTATATAAATTCTCAAAACACTATTATTTCTACTCATGCATATTATCTATTAAGAAAAATGGTAGCGCAACATTTCTACAAAAGAAACTTTATATCAAATGATAGGAAAGTCCATATACTTTTCTTCAATTCATGTATTTCTACTTGCAGATATAAATATGTTCCATAATGTGATATAATACCTTCGAAAAAGTAATATCATTTGCATAAAGATCAGTTTAAATAAAGTTATTTTCAGAATTTAACCTTTCTTCTCGCTATTTACTGAAGTAACAAGAAAACTAGCCCATCTTTAAAAATGTTGTGTAGAGTTTCATATTCCAGCATTGCTGAATAAAATAAACTTTAGAAGACCTTAGAGTGTATTTAATCTTAAGTATTCTCTGCTTGATGAATATTATATCTTAGAGTGTATTTGGAAAAATCCAAAAATGCGATTTAGAAAAGATATTATAAAAGTATTTTTCTTCTACTATCATTTCAGTTTTCTCTGCTATGTATGATAGGTAAGTAAGTTTCAATAATGAATAATTTACAGGAATATCATAGGAGAATTTTCAGTTTAAGAACAGCAGAATATTCTAAAATTTGAATACAAAATGGTATAAAATTTCTTATATTTTAATAAAACATTATTAGCATTTTATTTTTTTTTATCAAAGTTAATGGTCTAATGTGAAATATTCTAGGACTTAAAGTTTAAGAATGCAAAATTGTCTTGTTATAAAGCAGTTCTTTGATATAAAGCATTGATAGCCGTAAAATAATATACTCGCCAACAGTTTATATTTATACTCGCTATATATAAATTCTTAAAACACTATTATTTCTACTCCTGCGAATTTTCTACTTAACCCAGGAGAACGCGCGCTTATCCAGGGTATGGATGGTTTTAACTTTGTCACTAATAAAATCAAATTAAATCAGTCGCTTTATTTATACGGAAACAATTCTTACAAATCTTGTAATAAAATAAGTTGAAGATTACTTTAAAAAAATTAGTGATTGCGGCTGTTTTAGGCCCTGTGCGCGTCCTACCGGGTTAAAGAATGGTAACACAATATTTCTGAAAGAGAAACTTTATTTGAAATAAAGAGTGTTACCAGTTGGCTACTTTTTAAAAATTCAGATTTCTTGATTCACATCATTTTTTTCAAACGGAAAAACTCCGTTTGTTTTCGCCTTTATTAATTTGTCATTAAATAAGGCGCATTTTACTACTTCAAAAATGTGGTGCCAGTCAAGAATCTGAATTAAAAAAATAGCGCATCTGGCAACACTGCAAATAATATTAAAGTCATATACTTTTCATTATTTTATGTATTCCCAGAGCTCGCAACGTTCCTAAAATTTTCACACGTTCTGACCATTGTTTTAAATTAAGAATCTTCTAGGAAGGTCCGTTAAACGTCTACAATAGAATTATACAATAAATATTACCGCTTAAAAATTGTGGTAGGAAAGTATGAAAATTTTAGTAACAGTATGAACCCTGTAATTCTTTTTGCAGATATAAATTTATTTCATAATGTGACATACTACCATCTAAGAAGAAAGGCGTATCGTATTTGGAACAGTCTAAATAAAATTATTTTGAAAATTCAAACTTCTGTTTTTTTTTACACAAATAAAAGCTTAAATAGGGGGAAACTACCCTAATTTTTAAAATGTAGATATGATGTGTACAATTTTATATTCCAGAATTGCTGAGTAAAAAAAACTTCAAAAGCCTTTAGAATGTATTTAATCTTAAATATTCTCTGCTAGAGGAATATTATACCTTAGAGCATATTTGGAAAAAGCCAGAAATGCTATTTAGAAAAGATATTATAAGACTATTTTTCTTATATATTATCATATCAGCTTTCTTTGCAAAGTATGAAAGATAAATAAGTTTCAGTGATAAATAACTTTCAAAAGCATTTTCTCAGAATTTTTAGTTTAAAAATTGCTCATTATCCTAAAATTTTAGTACAAAAAAATGTATGAAATGCTTTATTTTTTAATAAAACATTATCAGTATTTTATGTTTTATCGCAGTTAATGTTCTAACGTAAAATATTATAGTATTCATATAAGCTTACTAAATTATATTTGTAATCCGTTACTTGCTATCTCTACAAAACTCTTCTATACTTACAGTTTACGAATGCAAAATTGTCTTTATCTTAAAAAAAAAAAAAATCCTATAAAGCATCGTTAGTCGTAGCATAATATTTGCCAGCAGTTTATATTTATATTCGCTACATATAAAAATAAAAAATATATATTCTCAAAGCACTATTATTTCTACTCATGCAAATTATCTACTAAGAAAAATGTTAACAGTAATGGAAAGTTTATTTCAAATTATATCAAAGGCCATATACTTTTTTTCAACTCATGTATTTCTTCTTGCAGATACAAATATGTTTCATAATGTGATATACTACCGTCTAAGATGTAAAGAGTTTCACAAAACGATCTGTTGAAATAAAGTTATTTTTAGAATTTAACCTGTCTTCTTGCTATTCACTGAAGTAACTGCTTAAATAGAAGAAAACTAGCCTAATTTTTACCTAAATTGTAGATATATATATTCTGAACAGTTTCATATTCCGGCATTGCTGAATAATCTTTATCTTAAAATTCTTTTCTATAAAGCATTGGTAATCGTAACGTAATATTTGCACGCAGTTTATATATATGTTTGCGGTGTATAAATATATATATATATATATATTTTCTCAAAACACTATTATTTCTACTCATGCAAATTATCTGCTAAGAAAAATGGTAACGCAACATTTCTGTAAGGAAAACTTTATTTCAAATTATATGAAAGTCCATATACTTTTTTTTTCAACTCATGTATTTCTTAATGCAGATATAAATATACTTCATAATGTGATATAATACCGTCTAAGAAGTAAAGTGATTAGCATAACTATCATTTTAAATAAATTTATTTCCAGAATTTAAAATTCTCTCTAGTTTTTTGCTGAAATAATAGCTTAAATAGAAGAAAACTAGCCTAATTTAAAAAATGTAGATATGTTGTGTACAATTTCACATTCAGGCATTCCCGAATAAAATAAATTTCAGAAACCATTAAAGTGCATTTAATCTTAAATATTCTCTGCTAGTGGAACATTATACTTTAGAGTATATTCGGAAAAAGCCAAAAATGCTATTTAGAAAAGATATTATGTGATAGTATTTTGCTTATATATTACCATTTATCATACTTTGCAAAACTCACTTCTCTGTTATAAAAGGTAAGTAAGTAAGTATAATGGGACAGCTTAGAGAAACATCCTTGGAGAGTTTTCAGTTTGAAAATTTCTGTTTATTCTAAAATTTTAATACAAAAAGTATAAAAACTATATAATATTTTATTTTTTAGCTAAAAAGTATTAGTATTTTACGTTTCAACGTACTTAATGATCTAATGTAAAAGTCATAGAAGTCTATAATACTGTAATAACATGTTTTGACACAGTTTTTAAACAAAACATTAAACAGAATTTCAAATAAAATAATGTATAATAGATCATTTTACTATTTTTTTAATTTAACTTTTTTAATTAAAAATTTCTACTACTTTTATAAATATTAACGTTTTATCTTCATTTTCCCCCACATTTATTGGAATATACTTTATAAAACGGATTTTTAGATATGTGTGTGTGATTTTACATTTAATATGATTTTTTTTTCTTTTGAGTATTGTAAATAATGAACACAATTTAACAAACTAGGGATGAGATTTCCGCGTTGTTGCACACCAGAATTTTGTTAAAGAAAATATTTTTTGATTTAATCGGAACATTTTTCGCGATTTAAGAGAAAACTACTTTTTTCTAACATAATACTTATCCAAAACAACGCGGAAATCGCATCCCTAACAAACTTCAGAGAGAAAAGTAGAGCTCGATTTAAGAGAAAAATGTTACAATTAAAATTGGGAAATATTTTCAATCTAAAAATAGAAAAAAATGGAACAAGATGATCTGTAAAACTCATGAAATAACCCAAATTTTTGTTAGCTGAAAATGAGGACTGGGGTTTACTGGTGCCTAATCAATCAGGTAAAAACAGGCATTTTTAACCTATTCAATCATCAATTTCATCATTTCAATCATCCATAACCAGTTTTAAAATTTGGGTTTATAACTATATGTTACTTGCTGATGTAATGAAATATGAGAACGGTTTCTGTACAAAGTGTAGACACAATTCCATTCAAGCACTTTTCAAAGCTCCAAATAAACTGAAAACCTTGAACAGATACGATTCAACCATATACTAAATATTTGTGTTCACACATATTTATCTACACCAATTCCTCAACAACCTGATTATATTTATGTTATACTTTAATTATTACTTCATGGTTTATATTCGTTTAGCGTTGTGGAGCTTTGAGACAACACAACAATATATTCTATTGACTACTTTCCTCAGTAATCATTTTGAGTGGATAATAGTATATAATTCTGAAAATATGACTCCAATAAAGCTCAGTTCACATTTTCAGCAAACAAAAATTTGTTATATTCCATGAGCTAACAGATCATCTGATTCCATTTCTTTTCTACGCACATTTTAAGATTGAAAATATTTCCTAATTTTTACTGTAACATTTTTTTAAATCGAGCTCTACCTTTCTCTCTGGTTCCACCAGTTTTTTATATGATTTCATTTCTTTTTCAGATCATTTTTAGGAACTTTATTAATCACCTTCAACTAAAAAACCTAAACTTTTATTAGTATTAGTTTAAAGTTATTATTAGATATATTAGTTTAGCGAAATACCGGAAATAATGCCAAGTTGGCTTCAATTTTCGCGAGTAATTTTGGGCGCCAGATTTGGCGATTTATTACTAAGTTGGCGAAAAACTTGACGACATTTGGCGATAGAACAACATCCCAGATGGTAGTCCCATTCCAGTTTCTCGGTATCTACGCAGATTTTCTTATGATCATAGGTATCTACCCAGATTTTCATAGCTTCATTTTCAAATCGTTATTTTTATAAATATTGAAGTTTTTTTTTCTAAATAATCCCTTTTTAATTGAAATATCTGTATTGTAGCATTAGTTTTGACATTGAAAACACTCAAATAAAGGTGCGATATTGTTTTAACACATATTCAGCTATAGATTATATATAAGGAGCCCAGAATCCAAGGGGTATAAGTGACAAAATTGAAAAAAATGAGTTAAGTGCACAGACTATCTGGAAATAAGTCCATTTATTTGTAGGTAAGAAGTTAGAGTGATTTTTTAATTATATACTGCGTTTTAGTGGTCAGTTACTAAACCTTTTTCCCAAAACTGCGAAACGCGTGGAGGCCAAAGGGTATAAGTACAGTTGTATTCGGTAACGTCTACAGAAGAAGCGCGACCAACAACATACAAAGCCATTTGCCTTTTTAAACATTAAATAAATGCATTTTAATTGTTAAAATGTAAGAAAAACATGCGTTAAGCGTAGATCATGAAACACTTTCCAACACTCTCTGAATTTTTTAAAAATCTTTGCTATTTAGGGTAATAGAGTGTTACTGTCCATAGCCAAATATTTATTCTAATAATTTTGAACTGCCCTGTGTTTTATCTGTCGGTTGATATATACTGAGTAATGGGGAAATTTCGTTTAGCAAGAAAACGCATAACAATTTGAAATTTCTCTTTCAGCAGTTTATACTAATAGATGGAAACACACTTGCATACTTTTGTTTATCCTTTTGTTTACCTTGAACCTTTATTATGTGCTAGTATTTAGCTAAAATTTATTTCAAACTAAAACACTCTTAAGACTACTGAAATCACATTTCCAGAAATTATCATCAATAGATGACCATGTATAAAATTTTGTGCGTGACAATGTATATCATTTTATCTATATTTTACAAGCAGTTCTTAGTAAACTGAATGCCGTTCATCATAGAAATATATGACTTGTTTAAAAGCAATCTTTAAGTAAATTACGCTCATATTCAGTAACCTTTACGAAATCTTTTGTATAGCCCTGTATATGAACTATAGCATATATATTAATGTATACAAATTTAGTGAAACTTAAAAGCGCAGATCATAATGAAAAAGGCATTTCGTCCATCCATCAATCATCATCGATAATATACAGTACGTCGGATAGAATATACCATTTGAAATCTCTTTTGTGTCCCTGTAAATACTGTGTACTTCGCTTTATGTGTGAAATAACTTATATTATGCGTCAGCGATGTATATCAGTTTTATTGTACATGAAAATTGTAATATAACTAAAATATGTTGTAAAAAATTTCTTCTTTATCATTCAGGTAATGTAAATCTTTTTTGTAGCCCTGTAAATAAAAAATAATTATTCTTTTTACCTCATATTTTACAGAATATTTGTTTTAATGCAATTCGTAAATGCATATAAAGTTTACTACGTGACAAGATGTAACATCTTTAAAATTCATTTGAAACGATTTTTCCCATAACCCGTAATGTAACGGAAAATTTTTGATTGTCTCTGTAGATAAACTAACAGTGTTAGAAACTTCATTTGCAACAGGTTCTTGTTGAGGTAAACGAAAATAATTCCCAAAAATTCCCAAAGGGCGCGAACAGACGGACACACAAACTAAAATATTTTCGCTTTTCATCTTTCTCGGAAAATGTTAAAAAAAATAATTTCAATGTTTCAAAATTTATAATAAAATTTTAAACTTATATTCGAACAAAAATTTTCCCTCTCATTCATTTATATCAACATCTTTCAAATTTTTTTCGTAAATTAATTTTTATCTCATAATTTTTCTTTTTTTTAGAATTTATATTAAAAAAAAGTTTTGTCCTTTTATTTATTTGTATCAACATTGCTCTTAATTTTTTCATAAATACTATTTTTTATTTCACAATTTTTCATTTCTTGTGCTCATTTGTTACTTGTACCCTTTAACGTCCAAGAACTTTTCATTACTGCTTAGAAACCAAGGGGTACAAGTGCCGAATGATGATAAACATTGCTTAGTTATAAATATAAAGAAAAATTGTATTCCACTTTATTCCGTTATTAAAATAAGGGTTCAAAGATCACTACGAAATATGCAAAAGTTATGTATCGCAATTCATTCAATTACAATTGATGTTTAACTTTGAACTCAATTTACTCGAAATGGAAATTTTGTCACTTGTACCCCTTGGCTTTTGGGGTCCTCATGTAGATTTATGAAAAATATGTATTTTCTGTTTCGAATGACGTAAATTTCAAAAATTCAAAAATCTATCTGAAGAATCAGAATTTTTATTGCTTTATAAAATAAGAT
Organism: Maratus speculifer; assembly: GCA_964019185.1. NCBI lineage: Eukaryota > Metazoa > Arthropoda > Arachnida > Araneae > Salticidae > Maratus > Maratus speculifer. Next base: position 208,506,600 of record OZ025300.1, on the reverse strand, counting down.
CATGTGTTATCATTTCTTTTTTAAATTATTGAACTGTTTTTAGCTGGTGGTAACTCGAAAGAAATAATTGAATTGGCAATTAAAAAGAAGAGATTTCTATAATGTTAAATTATGGAAGGTATAGCGTTATATAAACTTTAAATAGATACCAATTCCTTAATATTGGATATTTTTTGACAAGACTTTCGAAAGGCTCTTACCTAAATTCAAAGATTTCGAACAAGCTATTACAGGTCGCTGAAAGTTTCCTGATTCGGATTATAATTGAGTTAATTGTCTAATTTTCTTATTGCACGAAAAAAGTGACAAAACAGGGGTTCTGGATGTCCATAATTAATCAGAGGATACGGATATTTTTTGCAGTCTTTGAGGTCTACAGTAAGACACTACGCCTTTTAAATTTCATCGCGATTAGATGATTGAGACCAAAGTTATTAAGAGGCAAAATTTCGACTTTAACATTAGAGATTCGGCTCAGCTCTACTATACCGCACTATCTTGCTGTATGATACATTGAAGCATTAGTTTTTAGCTCACAGGCTATCATAGTCTGAGAGCTTATCTGCCCGCCCGATCTATATGTATGTACGTGCGTGCGTTCGTGCGTAACGCGATAACTCATGATAAAAATATCTGATCCACTTGAAATTTTTTATATAGGTATACTTTGATAAGGCGCTTCCCTGATTAGTTTTCGGAGTTCATTCGATATTTATAAGAGGGGGAACGGGGGACTTATGCCCTCCCCTTACTTGGTATGAATGAGTTTTTCATGCACAGTGATCAGTTTTTGTTCAAAATTTGGATATAGGATCATTCTAATGAGTCGCCTCCGTGATTGGTATTTGGTGTTCATCGGATAAGTATAAACAGGGGGAACGGGGGTTCTAATGCCCCTCCCCTTAATTTATATAAATGGATTTTTCATGCAGAATATACAGATTTCGTTCAAGTCTTTGAATAGTTTTGTAAGTTTAATGTTTAAATATAAAAGAGGGGGATAACTCCTCTTAAATTATATAAATTGGATTTTCTTAAGAATTGTCCGATTTGCTCTGAATTTTGGATATAGATTTTTTATATGATAAACCATGCCTCTGATTAGATTAGGGGGTTCAATGATTAAGTATAAAAAGGGGAAATGGGGGGAGCTGTTTCCCCTCCTTAAATTGTTTTTCGGACGGAATTAACCCTTGAAAATATGAGGCTGTAATGTACAATTAGTATGCGTAGCCTGTGAGCTCAATGCCATCAGTTGAACTGGGCAATATTCTTTTTTATTAATTTTAAAAATCAGAAGCAAAATAAGTTAAAATCAAAAGTTGTTATTAGGTACTGATAGAAATAATCTTAAAAAAGTATGTTCTTTGTGAAATAAATAAACAAAGTCTACTAATATATTTTTTATATCCTTCAGGACGGTATTATTTCATTTCAATTTGCGATGTGCATTTATCAATACTATCAATTTTTCAGCATAGAAATTTTGAGTAACTACCCGCTGACTCCAAGATTATGGCTCGCTATTGCAGTTTTACAATAAGTTTATACGATTTTTAGATAATACTTATACAGGGTGTATCAAAACTCTTGGACAAAAATTTAAGGGGTGATAGTACACATCAAGACAAATAATGTTAAATAGGAAACTAAGGTTCCCAAACGTCTTCCGAAGGAGATTGGCGCCATTAATGTTTAGGAACCAAAATTTCCAATAATTTAAAAAAAAAAAAAAAAAAAAAAAAAAAAATAGAAAAATTGGTAGATTTGTTTGCGGTTTTCACTTAAACTATTCTTTATGTCAATATTGTCTTGAAATAAATTATAAAGATAAATTTCAAAAAATGCAAATAGAGGGCGCTCTAAACTTTGGAATAATGAACAACTAGTTTTTATCTTTGGGAATGATTAAGTAGCGCAAACTGAATTTTGTTCAATAGGGCGAAGAGGTTCAAATTTCAAATGTTTATAAAAAACGCCAAAAAATGGTCGATTCGTTTGCGGATATTGCTAAAAATACTCTTTATGTCAGTATTTCTTTGAATATAAATTTTAGTGATACATTTGAAAAAATTCCGTTAGAGGACGCCTTAAACTGTAGTGTTACCAAGAACTGTTTTTAAACGTTATTTTTTGTATCTAATTAAATGCTTGTAAAAGCTTAGACTTAAATTTTCAGCTAAAAATCTGAATCGTTGTGTTTAATTAATTAGCGCAAAATTAAACAGTTTTCAAAGGGTGGAGAGGGTAACATTTGAACTCCTGAACACAGTTCAGTTTTGCTCTTTAACTACTCCCAACGATTCAGAATTTGAGCTCAAAATATAAGTCGAAGATTTTGCAAGCATTTAATTAGATACAAAAAATAACGGTTAAAAATAGTTGTTGCTTACTCTAAAGTTTAAGGCGCCCTCTAACGGAATTTTTTTAAAAGATATCTTTAAAATTCAATTTTAAGGAAATACTAACTTAAAGAATAGTTTTAGCGAAAATCGCAAACGAATCGACCAATTTTTTCGTTTTTTATAATCATTTGAAATTTGAATCTCCCCACCCAAATTGAACACAGTTCAGTTTCCACTATTTAAGCACTTCCAACGATTCAGATTTTCAGCTCAAAATTTAAGTTTATGCCTAAGCTTCTAAAAAAATTAATGAGATGCAAAAACAATGGTAAAAAATAACTGTACGTTACTCCAAAATCTAAAGTGCCTTCTATCGGCATTTTTTTTTTTTAATTTATCTTTAAAATTTATTTTCATGAAAATACTGACATAAAGAATAATTTTAGTGAAAACCGCAAATCAATTAACTAATTTTTCCATTTTTTAAAATCATTTGAAATTTGAACCTCCCCACCCCCATTGAACACAGCCCAGTTTGCGCTACTTGACCACTCCCACCAATTCAGATTTTGAGCTCAAAATTTAAGTTTTTCTAAGCTTCTAAAAGAATTAATGAGATGCAAAAAATAACGGTAAAAATAATTGTTTGTTACTCCAAAGTCTAAAGCGCTCTCTATCGACTTTTTTTTTTTATTTATCTTTATAATTTATTTTCAGGATAACACTGGCATAAAGAATAGTTTTAGTGAAGACCGCAAATCAATTGACCAATTTTTCCGTTTTATATGATTATTTGACATTTTTGACCCTAAACTTTAATGGCGGCTATCTCCTTCGGAAAAAGGTTTGGGATAATTGGTTATCTATTTAATATTGTTTGCCTTGATGTGTACTATCACCCCTTAAGGCCCCTGTCCTCGCTCGTGGAAACGCTCGCGAGCTAATCCTAGCTAATGCTATTCCTATGGGGAAGCATTTTTCTAATAACTCTTTCGCATTCCGACATTTTTGAATATTGTTTTTGCATTGGATAGCCGAGGTGCATGCCGATAGCGCACCTTTTTTACTTTTTCGATTTTAGTTGCAGATATTTTTAAAAAAGCATTTTCAGTTTCGAAATTGGTTTTGGAAGTGAAACTAACTTTGTAAAAAATATCTGCAACCAAAATCAAAAAAGTAAAAAAGGTGCGCTGTCGGCATGCACCTCAGCTATCCCATGCAAAAAAAAAAAAAAAAAATCAAAAATGACAAAATGCGAAAGAGTTATTAGAAAAATGCTTCCCCATAGGAATAGCATTAGCTCGCGAGCGTTTTCTCGAGCGAGGACAGGGACCTTAACCTTAGGGTAATTCCATGAGCACATGTGGTGTTAATCACATACTTTGATTTTGGATACCAGTATTTTAGAACGGAGAATTGTGACTTATTTTATAAGAGATATTTCATTAATTGAAGAAGGCCATGCAAACCTTTCGAAAATAACGGTGGCAAACAATTTAGCAGTTTCTAGAAATGTGACTTACACGACAAGTGCTCATAGAAATACCCCTTAAGAGCCCACAATAGTCACAGAAAAATTACTCAAAAAGACCCGGATGACCATGTAAAGTCTATGGGAGCGTTCTTTTCTAATATCTCGCTCAAATTTTAATATTTTTGCATGATTTTTTTGCACAAGATAGCTGAGGGCAATCCACAACCGGGCTAGTTTTTACTTTTTCGATTTTGGTTATATATTTTTTATATTACGATAGTTTCAGTTTCAGAACCGGTTTAAACCGGTTTCGAAAGTTAAAGTAATTTTTTAAAGAAAATCTGAAACAGAAATTGAAAAAGTAAAAACTAGCCCGGTTGTGGATTGCCCTCAGCTATCTTGTGCAAAAAAATCATGCAAAAATATTAAAATTTGAACGAGATATTAGAAAAGAACGCTCCCATAGACTTTACATGGTCATCCGGGTCTTTTTGAGTAATTTTTCTGTGACTATTGTGGGCCTACAATAGTCACAGAAAAATTACTCAAAAAGACCCGGATGACCATGTAAAGTCTATGGGAGCGTTCTTTTCGAATATCTCGCTCAAATTTTAATATTTTTGCATGATTTTTTTGCACAAGATAGCTGAGGGCAATCCACAACCGGTCTAGTTTTTACTTTTTCGATTTTGGTTATATATTTTTTATATTACGATAGTTTCAGTTTCAGAACCGGTTTAAACCGGCTTCGAAAGTTAAAGTAATTTCTTAAAGAAAATCTGAAACAAAAATTGAAAAAGTAAAAACTAGCCCGGTTGTGGATTGCCCTCAGCTATCTTGTGCAAAAAAAAATCATGCAAAAATATTAAAATTTGAGCGAGATATTCGAAAAGAACGCTCCCATACACTTTACATGGTCATCCGGGTCTTTTTGTGTACTTTTTCTGTGACTATTGTGGGCTCTTAAGAGCACACACTAGTCACACGGTAAAAGCCAAATGCTAATGATAAGTCTACGAGCGCAATCTTTTCAAATATCTCGCTGAAATTTTAATATTTGTACATGTTTTTTTGCACAAGATAGCTGAGGACGATCCACAACCGGCCTAGTTTTTACTTTTTCCATTTTGGTTATATATTTTTTATATGACGATAGTTTCAGTTTCAAAACCGGTTTAAACCGGTTTCGAAAGTTAAAGTAATTTTTTAAAGAAAATCTGAAACCAAAACTGAAAAAGTGAAAACTAGGCCGGTTGTGTATTCTCCTCAGCTATCTTGTGCAAAAAAATCATGGAAAAATATAAAAATTTGAGCGAGATATTTGAAAAGATTGCGCCCATAGACTTGTCATTAGCGTTCGGCTTTTACCGCGTGACTAGTGTGTGCTCTTAATGTTTTGCCCAAGAGTAGTGTGTTTCCATGAGCACTTGTCGCGTAAGTCACATTCTACGATATTTGGTACCAGTGTTTTAGAACTCGAAAATTTGATTTATTTTATCGGAAAAATCTCATTGATTGATTAAGACCAAGCAAATCTTTCGAAAATAACGGTGTCCAACAATTAGTAATGTGACTTACACGACAAGTTCTCATGGAAATAGCATTTAACGCAGTTTCTCATATCCTGTTAAAAGCAATTTTTTACCTTCCAGAATATGTTAGTTTTTGTTATCATTATTACTACTATTATTATTATTACCGAAGTTGTGTAATGATAAATAAATAAATAAAGGATTTTTATTACTATTATAAATTTTTGAATATATATATATATAGTCTACATGAAGGAAAAATGCCTTAGGATTTATAATGAAAGAGAATTAGTTGTTTTGCCAAAAATTTTACATTTTCAATTCGAAAAAGCAATCATGTCAAAACTGTTTGTATAACAAAAAAGAAAAGAAGAAATCTCCATTGTATTTTAGTTTGGATTACAAGGAAAAAAATCTTATTTTAAGTTTTTCAAAACAGCATGTTATATATCGTCTGAAAATCATTAAGGTAGAACTTGCCTTAGGGTTTAATTTCGAAAAGTATTATGTATAGGTTTAGCTTCAGAATTTTTCCAATATTGCACACAGAAGTTTTATTTATTTAAACAAACAAACAAATAACAACAAAAAAAAATATATGCATACATCCAGGGATGAGATTTTTGCGTTTTTGCGCACTAGTATTTTGTTAAAGAAAATAATATTTCATTTAACCTAATAATGCATACGATAAAACGCGTTCCTAAAAATGCGCAATTCAAAGAATCAGAATTCATACCAGAAAAATCTAAATAGTAAATTTTTCTTAATTTAATTACGAATGGTCTGTCATTAAGTAAAGTAAAAATTGCTCTTTTAAATTTCTGGAGAGAATACGGAATATTTGAATAAAAACCCCCAATAAATCGGGAATACTTATGGTATCGAAAACGATACAATATGCATTTAACCCTTTAACGGTCATAGCATTTTCATTGCTAAGATGTCAAAGTAAATGAATGACACCGGTAATTAAGAACAAATATATTTCTAAATAAGAAAACGAGATTTTTCACATACAAAATAAAAGAGATATTTCTAGATAAAATACCGGTGTCAGTGTTGCGTATCGGAATTAAATTTTTGTGGTTTCGTGGCGAAACCAATGAACGTTAAAGGGTTAAGGGTTAATCAAAACATTCTTGCTGTTTAACAAAACAGCATTTTCTTTAACAAAATACTTGTGTACAAAAACATGGAAATCGCGTCCCTATACTTATATTCACATATGTTACACGTAATTTGTTTTCAAAAATAAAAATTGCATTAATATAGTACAATGGAAAAAAAGAAAACAAGTTAAATAAAATGGAGTCAAATGAATTAGAAAAAACATTCATAATTATCTACATACCGGGTGTCCCAAAAATGACTGATGGATTTCAAAATTCAATAACTTGCAAACGGTGACAGCTATTTAAAAAAAATTTGAAGGAGGGTTATGTATAATGTCAGGAGTTTTTTTACCGTAATTTTTTATTTTAGATCGCATCTCAAACAATAGGTGGCGCTGACGGCGATTGAAGGCCAGGTCGACACTTCACTCAGCACTGATCACCTAGCCTTCAATCGCCGTCAGCGCCACCTATTGTTTGAGATGCGATCTAAAATAAAAAATTACGGTAAAAAAACTCCTGACATTATACATAACCCTCCTGCAAAAATTTTTTAAATAGCTTTCACCGTTTGCAAGTTATTGAATTTTAAAATCCATCAGTCACTTTTGGGACACCCGGTACTAACAATCAATTTCGAGTTAAACTTTTAAAACTATCTGCGGATAGCAGTACAAAAATATTAGAGGATTGTCATGATATTAAAATTAAAAACTATTATTATATATAACTATAACTTGATATTAAAATTAAACATTAATTAAAATAAAAAAAATGTATATTTTTTTCCTTTTTAATTATGAAGTATATAGATCTTATTCTTCGATTGCAGAACTACATAAAAACCAAACACACAAAGCTCTCACAAGATTTGCGTGTTTTGTATATGATACTACTTGAAGTACAAGAGAAATTCAAACCAAATAATATTTTTGCTGTCGGGTATTGGCAAATAATCGCCCAAGATTTATATATAGAGTGGTTATAATTAAAGTTATTCTGTTTGGAAGTACATAGAGTCTGTTCTGGTAGATATATTACAATGAAACTCGTTTCATACATGAAACGCCTACATTAGTTACTCATAAAGACCCGGATGATATTGTTAAGGTTTATGGAGGCGTTATTTTGAAAAATATTGCTCTTATTTAAATATTTTTGCATAGGATAGCTGTGGATGATCTACAACCGGACTAGTTATTACTTTTACGACTGGGGATTCAGATTTTGTTTAATTACTTTAACTTTCGAAACCGGCTCTGAAACTGAAATTATCGTAATATAAGAAAAATGCAACCAAAATCGAAAAGTAAAAATATAGAAGAAGAGTTTTAGATCATTCTCTGCTGTCCTGTGTAAAAAATCATGTAAAAATATTAAAATTTGAACGAAATATTTTAAATTAACGTCCCCATAGACTTAACATTGACATCTTAGTCCCTTCATTAGTTCTTTTCATTTTACGTGTAATAAATTGGAAATATGGGTTTACACCACTTTTTTAGGTCTAAAATATTCGTAACATTTATTCTAAACATTTCTAAACTTTGAATAGTATGCAATTCCATTAAAAAAAATTGTGGTGTCAAAAAGCTTTAAATGATGAATTAAGCAAATTCGTCTTGCCCGAACGCCGTACGGGCAAATGAGTTAAGTGGCTAAAGTTACCACGGGGAAAATAAATTTAAAATATCGCAATGATCATTAAACTTCTTTCCAAAATTCAACATCAGATTCCTACAGTTTTTCTTCATTGTATACGGAGCAAACTACAAACCTGACAAAATCTAGGCCCCTGCGAAACTGCAGGATGAATCCTGGATAAATACTTATGACCTAACTACACATGACTATCATTGTTATATCCTTAAACTTTTCTGTCATTAAACACTAAAATGTCAGGAAATTTTACATAAGTTTTATTGCAAATGTTTAAATCAGAAAAATTATTTATAATTATTTAGTTTCTTTATTTAACCCTTCACGACGGGAGCCTTACATGAAATTTTTAATGTTTTGTCTCCGGTTTTTAAATACAGAAACTTGTGCTTTATTAAATCTGGTAATTGCTCCGTGTAAATTTCACTGTAAAACTAGACATTATTTCATATGTCAATCATTGTCTGAGCGAAGCGAAGTCTTATGCTCATAGTACATAACGATATTAAAAGTAAAAAAAATTCTTTCTTCAAGCAAATCTCAAAAAGTACTTGTCGGATTTTGATTCTGTTTGTACCAGTAGGTACCTATGTAGGTAATCTGGTGAATGCACTAACTACGAAAAATTAGTTCCAAATAGTTTAAAAGTTATTTTTAAAAAACTGATAAAAAAGCACAATTTATTTGCATACGTCACAGAAACTTGGTATGCGTCATTTTTCACCGGCCGGATATTTTCATAGACAACCGAACCAGAATACACGGAGCATATAGTTGTCTGAGCGAAGCGAAGTCTTATACACATAGTGCGTAACGATATTAAAAGTCAAACAAAATTCTTTCGTCAAGCAAATCTCAAAAAATACTTGTCGGATTTCCATTCTGTTTGTACTAGAATGTACCTATAAAGATAATCTGGTGAATGCACCTATTTTAAAAAATTAGTTCCAAATAGTTAAAAGTTATATTTAAAAAACTGATAAAAATGCACAATTTATTTGCATATTTCACTGAAATTTGGTATGCGTCATTTTTCACCGGCTGGATATTTTCATAGACAACCGAATCAGAGAACATGGAGTAAATAGTTATCTGAGCGAAGCGAAGGCTAATACACATAGTATGTTACAATATTAAAAGTTAAGCATAATTCTTTCGTCAAGCAGATCTGAAAAAATACATGTCGGATTGTACCAAACGGTACCTATGAGGTTAACCTACTGAAAGCACCTACTTTCAAAAAAATAGTTCCAAATAGTTTAAAAATTATGCTTAAAAAACTGATAAGAAAACACAATTTATTTGCATACGTCACAGAAATTTGGTGTGCGTCACTTTTCACCGGTTGGATGTTTTCGTTATATTCCCATATTTAAGCACATGGAGAATGGGAAATATGTAAACAATTTTTAAGTAAAATAAATTATATTTAAACTTAAGAAAGAAACTGGAAAATAATTTTGTTATTGTTATTAATTTAAAAGAAAAAATTCTTAATTCTTAGTAACTTAGTATTAGTGTTTGAGATTTTGCGATATCTTTATAATAGCACTTAATAACCGCAAGGCCGACTAGATCTTCTAAAAACTCGTCTATTGGAGATTAATGTATGAAGTCTAACGCCAGAGGACTCTGTATCTTGCCCAAGCAAAAGGAATATTTTAGAACTATTTTGAAAAATTAAATGTTTACTGCATTTTACTATTATAATCAAGGTTCGCACACTCCTTGGAATTTCCAAGGACTCTGGCACCACCATTAAAAATAAGAAAATTTATTTAAAATTTTTAAACCACAACATTCGTAACCCGCACCTTCATTCACATATTTTACGATATTTTTCTGCAGTGAAACACTTCGAAAATGTTCTAGAAATTTAGTGGTAGAACTGTGCGAAACCTGATAATACAATGCCGAAAACAAAAAGAATTTTTAACCCTTAACCGGAACCGTGGGTCCATTTTGACCGGACAAAAGTTGATAAAAATTGAAAAAAAGATGATTTATATACAGGGTTCGCACAACTGTACCACTAAATTTTTATAGTATTTTCAATGTATTTCACTGCAGAAAAATCTTGTGAAAATTGCGGATCGAGGAGGTGTTTGCAATACTCTATTTCTTAAAAATTAAATATAATTTTTTTATTATTAATAGTGGTGCCAGAGTCCTTACAAAATATAAGGAGTGTGCGAACTCTGATATAGTACATGAAACTTTTTTCCAAGCACTTATAATCCATCTAAGTAGTAATTTCATATATATTAGAAAAAAACTTGGATTTTAACAAAAGGGTCCATTTGGACCCAAGATTCCAGTAATGTTGAATAATTTAGCGATTCCGGTTAAGGGTTAAATTGAGTACTCACGAATAAGTGTATATCTGATTGATATTATTCAATTATCAACTTTAATCTTTTTCATAAAACCTATTAGTATCCAAAACGATACACAACTGGGAAACATTCCCATATGGTGTATCCCATATGTGCCTTAAGACTGCATCCATTCTTGTTCCACTTCTTAAAAGATTACAGAATAGTTTTTCATTGTTTTTACATCATTTCTTTAATCCTTTTTCTTTATTTACAAAAGATAAGTACAATTTATTTCATTTAAGCTCGTTTCAATGACAAGATTCTAAGCAATATGTAATATTTATCCATAGCTTACATTTATGTTTGCTGTATATAAATTCCAAAAACTTCTTTTTCTAATCAATCAAGTTCTGTGTTTTCAATGATGATGTTGCTGACTTTAATCAGAAACACTTTATCTGAAATAATATAAATGTAATTTCGCTTTTTCCGTGTCTAATATTTCTTATTAAAGAAAAAACTGTAATTTGTTTCACAATTTACTGCAATATCAAAGTAAATATATTGAGATTTTCATACTATACATTTGAAAGATTGTTTATTTTGGATTTTTTTTGTCATATTTTAGTGGATAACACCTGAAAACCTGATTTTGGCAGTTGACTAATAGATTTACAAGTGTGTTCCTGCGCTCAGTAATACATTTTTTATCTTTTGGTTCCGGAAAACATAATGGTAAACCTATGAGGCAATCTCTAAAATTGGGTTTTCGGGTATTTTCCAGTAAAGTCTTGACAGACCGGCTGTGTTTTGATATATAACTATATAACTAGTCCTAGAATTTCATCTGAAAACTCGATCATGTGATTCACTGTGCTGCCACCTACTGGACTATGTGTTACATAATCTTATTCTATTTATATTTCATGTTTTTTTATAGTTTAAAATTCACAAATAGTATTTTATATATTGCTTTCTTTTACGATTGGGTACCATAATGTAATACCAGCTGGTAAGTCAGCGCTAAGCTTGGTTAAAATTAGCTTTTTCTACACCTCCATATAACAATAAAATTCATTGTATTATAAACTTAAGATGTCCAATAATGAAACATTTTCGAGTTTATTAAAACAATTTTATTGTATTAAAAGTTTATCTGCATTTTTTCTGCTTAAAAGAACGTTTAAATCATGTTTCCACCTTGATTAAAACGCGAAAATCAAAACTGATTCATTTTATAAATCGGGCTTTCAAGGAATATTTTTCATGGAAATGACTTCATGTGAAAATGTGTTTTTCTTTATAATGAGTGTTTTCACTGTTTCTCTATTTAAACTGTTTTAAGTAAAGAAGAACTAAAAATAAATGGTTTAAACTTGGAACTTGTATTTTTTAAGTGTTGTAGTTTAATTTTCATTCAGAAAATTAGAAAAAATCACTTTTGAAAATATTCTTTTTTAAAAAAGTTACATTTTATAAAAATTCTTACTTTAAATATTTTTATTTTTGTTTCAATAATATTTTTCGGTTTACATAAATATCCCTATTATGCATTTCTGTTTACATAAATAAAAAAAATAATGTAATTCTACAAAAAATATTTCAAGTTCTAAGGCTTTGAATTACGAAACTTTTTAAATAAATTTTAAATTTGAAGTTTTTTAATAATATGTATAATAAGTTTTATCACGTTGTTTTGTTTACAAATAATGTGGTTAACCATTAAAAAAAAATAAAATTTTAACTCAATAAATACAAATAATTTCCAACCCCCTTAAATCATTTTATTTTATAACAAGTTTATTTGGAGAAACAATTATTATTAAAACTAGGTACATATTTCTAAATGTTAAATTACTTACATAATTTAAATGGAAAGACATCCTTCAAAATTACGTTTCTAGTTCGATACGAGCTAGTTGAATTATGTATCTCGACATCTTATGGGATTTTATTAAAACAATAATACTTCTGATTCTGATAGCTAAATGTCGCTAAATTGTAGCCATATTTCGTTATATTTCCAGATGTTACCCCAAGCTTATGTTTTGTCATTGGTAATCATGAAGAACGTTTTTCCCGTCAAAGGTTTTTCCAATGTTCCCAACACATTGTCAAATTTGACGAAACGTTGCAGCTTTGTTTCTTACCAACTGTTCAATATCCTTATAAATGATTCAACTTTTTTCCCATTGAAAGTCATTGATCTGTGATGACCCGGTTATAAAAAATCCTCTCAGCATATAAACTCGATCAAAGGTTTTCTCGCAAGCCTAAACGGTATGATAGAAAATTTAATCAGCATCGAAAGATCCGTTTTCAAGTTTCATTCCCACAGAAATGTATTGACGCGTAGTAATCACAGAATGATTCACTAATCGACTTTTCTCATGCCCCAAAACGTTAGAATACAAATTTTAGTAAAATTGTTAGAACTTTTTTTTTAAGTTAACCCCTTGAGGGGCGGTGGTTTCATAGATATACCACTTAATTTTAATTCCCAAACACCACATTCTCACCGGAATTTTGTTAAAAAAAATTACGATTTATTGAATGCGTGAAATATAGCGTTTTCTTATTTACAAATAAAGTTTTTTTCAAACTCCGGTGTCAGTCACTCAATTTCAATACTTAAGCAATGAATTTGCCCTGCCCCCGCAAAGGGTTAAGGGGTCTAAGAAGTCTTACTTTTACGAAGCGATGAATTTCAGTAATATATTAAATTTAATTTTTTTTCAGTCCCTATAAAAAATAAAGCATAAAAATTTTAACATAGATAATTTATTATCTCTTCTATACAAATTATTTTTTTAACCTTTTATAATTTTTTTTATTTTATTGCATTATGTTTAAATTTCGTAAAAAAAAATTCAAATTACTCTTTGACTTGCATTCACTGCGCTCAAGACTGTAGCAAAGCTATTGGTTGAAAAGCCCCCAATTACATTGATAATGATGTTAAACTAATGTCTCGTGAATGTATACATCATTTGTAAGCTATTTATTTATGTTTTCATTTAAAATTTAAATTTTAAAATTTTGAGAAAAATATTTTTTTATTAAAAAATTCCTAGTTTTAAATAAATGAATCAATAAATTGACTACAAATCAGGTATATGTTCAAGATACTTTTTTTGAAGGAATCCTTTGTTTTGCTACAACCTTGCGCTCAATGGATGCGAGTCAAAAATTAATTTTGTTTTTATTTTTTTAATTAAAATTAAACATAAACAAGTAAAACAACATTTTAATATAGAATATTAAAAAATATGTTTTAAGTGGAAGGCGTATTTTTGTATTAAAATTTTAATACATTTATGCTTCATACGAATTGAGAAAAAAATGCAAGATGTTGCTAAGTTACACTTCCAGGTAAAAAGCAAGAATCTTTAGGCCTTTTAAAATTTCCATACACACACAAGACATTTACTCATATTACATATTATAAGATTTACTAGTAGCACATATTTGTATTCGCTGAGTATATTCTGAAAATACTGCATTTTCTACTTATGCAAATATTCTGCTGTGTAACATTATAGAATAAAACTTGAAGTAAGCGATATTTTATCTGAAATAATATGGAATGTCTGAAATAATATCTTTTCTTCAACTATTTCTTTCGAAGCTATTACGATATTTCATTTCAAGCGGTAAAGTAAATATAGGAGTAAAGCGAATTCCAAAGCTTACCGTTTAAAATACCCTAATTTCCTGCGTATAATCCGCGGATCAAACAATCATTTTTCGACCCAGAAATTTTATTAAATAAAATATAACTTTTCAGATCGCCGTAAATATTTGCCTTCATTTACAAAATAAAATTTCTGGGTCGAAAAAGAATTGTTTGATCTGCGGATTATAGGCAGGAAATTAGGGTAGTTATTTTTTTGCATTTTCTACTTCTAAAATCCTCACTATTCTAAATTATATGAAAAAATGAATAAAAATAGTTCAAGTAATATTAAAATATTACATATTTCTGGGATATTTAAGTATTTAAATAAAACAGTTTTTACAATCCGTTTTATCTTTAACAGTTTTCGTCAGATCAATATTATGTGTTCCATATGTACAGGGTTGTTATAATTAAAGTTCGCCTATTCAGAAGGCTCTAGAGCCGGTTCTATGACTCCAAACAAATCAGAATTTCACTAGTACGTAGTTCAAGACATGCGCTCTGCGAAAATGAAAAAAAAATTAGTTAGAATTTTTGTCGGTAGGTGGCGCTGCGCCAATATTTAAGCCGACATTTGCGGATTCCTTTTTTTTCTGGGGATTTTTGAAAGATTCTGTATCTAAAGACAGATGTAAGACAATCTCTGATCTGAAAGACAGTATTAGACTTCGCATTCGCTCAATCTTACAGGACAGTTTACGCAATGCTGTAGAAAGCACAATTCTGAGAATGGAATGCATTATTAAAAAAGGCAGAAGATTTATTGAGCATGTATCATGTTATTCTTCGTTATTTCCTTACTGCCGAGCGACATGGTTTTTTTTTTGTCGATGCAGTTTACATCACATGAAATGATATTCATTTTTCTGTATTGTTTGGAGTCATAGGTCAGGCTCTAGAGTTGTCTGATTAGGTGAACTTAATTATAACAAGTCGAAGTTTGTTGAAACTTTTAAATTTGTGTGTTTCGTCTGGATTCACTGATATTGATATAATCAATCTGCAAACATCACTTTAAATATTGGCGCAGCGCCACCTAGTGACAAAAAATGTGACTAATTTTTTTTCGATTTTTGCAGAGCGCATCTCTTTAACTATGTACTAGTGAAATTTTGTTTCGTTTGGAGCAATAGAACCGGCTCCAGAGCCTTCTGAATAGGCGAACTTTAATTATAACAACCCTGTATAATGAAACAGGTAAAACTGGTCACATTAAATAAATAAATTTGTTTGTATTTCAATTGCACTGCTGATGTAATTTCCTTTCTGGTATAAAAAATACAAATCCATTTATATTATTTAAGATAATACAAATGACAAATGATCAATGATATACAGGCTGTCCAAAAAGTCTGAAATTGGTTGAATAATTCATGAAATATCTATCAGATTAAAGTAAACACAATATTGCCCAGTTAAACTAATGCCATTGAGCTCTCAGGCTATGCATACTAATTGTATATTACAGCCTTATATTTTCAAGGAATAAAGACATTTGAAAAACAAATGAAGAGGGGCAATATCCCCTCCCCCGTTCCCTCCTTTAGACTTAACTATTAAACCTCTAGAGATTCGCCTTATCAGACAGAAATTATATCCAAAATTTAAAATAATTGGATAATTCTTTTTAAAAACTCATTTATCTAATTTAAAGCGGTGTAATTGCCTATTCACTTCATTTATACTTAACAAAACAACCCCACAACTATTCAGCGAAGCGTCCAATCGTGATGAATCTGTATCCAAAAATTCAGCAAATCGGTTAATTCTGCATGAAAAATCATTTATCTAACTCAAGAGTGGTACCTCCCTTTATCCAATAAATTCCCAAATCATATCAGGAAAGTGTCGTATCAGAATAAAATTATATCAAATTTTGAATCAACTCGATAAAGACTGCGTGAAAAAAACCATTAGACTAAAATTATGGGGGGGGGGGGGATCCCCTTTTCACCTCTTCTTTATACTTAAACAAAAAACTAATCTTGGAGGCGCCTTGTTAAAGTGATTCTATATCTAAAATTGAATAAAATCCAATAATTCTGCATGAATATATATATTTTTAAAAAGTTAAAATATTTCTTACTTACTAGTCAAAGGATCTTCTTCACATATGTTACGAGAAAATCTATTTTGATTCGAGTATCGCCATATTATATATAAATATATATCTTAAAGTTCAATGACTTATTATTCACTTATAATACACAACATTTTTTTTTTCTTTTTTGACTTTTTAAAAAGTTTTAGTTGATTTCCCGCCTTCCCGCCTTTACAGGTTCATTTCATAAACTCTCAGGAGCCGGTTAGACATATTATATCCCACCTATTCGGAATCAAGACTTGCACTAGAAACTTTTATTTAAATTTAATTTTATAACTTTGGTGCAAAATAAGGCGGGGGAGATTTTTTTTATATAAAATTTTTTTCCAAAGATCTCGTGGGAATTTAGCATTACAGAAACACAATTATTTACTCATGAGAGAGTTAACTCGATAAAGGTTAAAATGAGAGGAGAATCCGCTTTTTCCGTACTAAAATATCTGCATCATTTAGCTAAAATATATCTGTCATTTAACAATTGAAATCTTATAGTCAAGAAATAGTGGTGTTCAAAAGCTTTTATAAACGACACCTGCAAACTCTTTTTTATCATGCGGTACTCGTCAAAATTGTCAATTAACCCCTTCGGGAGCGTTGAGCAACTGGTATAAATGCAGCATAAGGCAATTAGAATCCTTGATGGTTTCACCAGTAAAATTTAATTATAAAATTTCACTAATTTAATCCGAGCATTTTTCCGATTCATCTAGAAAAAAATTTTCTTTTGAAAAACCCGTGATAAAACTTTAAAATTTATGCTAAAAAGCAAATACCGAAGGGATATATACAGGGTGATTCTAAATTTTTTTTACAATAAAAGAGGGTGATAGTACACATCAAGACAAACAATATTAAATAGGAGATCAAGTGTCCCAAATGTTTTCCAAAGGACATAGCCGTCATTAAAGTTTAGGGACCAAAATTTCAAATAAACATAAAAAGCGGAAAAATTGGTCGATTGATTTGCAGTTTTCACTAAAATTATTTTTTATGTCGGCATTTTCTTAAATTTAAATTATAAAGATAAATTTAAAAAAATGTCGATAGAGGGCGCTTTAGACTTTGGAGTAACGAACAACTATTTTTTGCCGGTATTTTTTGCATCTCATTAAATGTTTTCGTAAGCTTAGGCTCAAACTGAAATTTTGAGCTCAAAATCTGAATAGTTGGGAGTGGTTAAGTAGCACAAACTGAGCTGTGTTCAGAGGGTTCAAATTTCAATCGATTATAAAAAAACGGAAAAATTGGTCGATTGATTTGCGGTTTTCACTAAAACTACTCTTTATGTTGGTATTTTCTTGAAAATAAATTAGAAAGATAAATTTCGAAAATGCCGTTAGAAGGCGCTTTAGACTTTAAAGTAATGAAAAACTATTTTTTGCTGTGAATTTTAGCATTTCATTAAATGGTTTCGTAAGCTTAGACTTAAATTTTGAGCTCAAAATCTGTATAGTTGGGAGTGGCTAAGTAGACAAACTAGACTGTGTTTAGAGGGTTCAAATGATTATAAAAAACGGAAAATTTGGTCGATTCTTTTGCGGTTTTCGCTAAAACTAATATTTAAATCAGCATTTTCTTGAATGATAAATTTCACAAAATGCCGATAGAGGGCGCCTTAGACTTTTAGAGTAGCGTACAACTATTATTTTTAACCGTTTTTTTTATTCTCGTTAAATGCTTTCAAATGCACTTAAATTTTGGGCTCAAATTCTGAATCGCTGGGTGTGTTTAAGTAGCGAAAAATTGAATTGTGTTCGAGTAGGGGGGAGGGTTAAATTTCAATTCCTGAACGCACTTCAGTTTACGCTTTTTTAACCCCTACCAACGATTCAGAATTTGAGCTCACAATTTAAGTTTCCGAAAACATTTAATAAGCTTTTGCAAGTATTTAATTAGAACCAAAAAAGAATGGTTAAAATTTATTGTTGGTTACTCTGAAGTTTAAGGCGCCCTCTAACGGAATTTTTTGAACTTTATCTTTAAAGTTTATTTTCAAGAAGAGACTGACTTAAAGAATAGTTTTATTTTAAACCGCAAACGAATCGACCAATTTTTCCATTTTCTATAATTATTTTAAATTTGAAACTCCCCCTTCCCCTTTAACACAGTTCAGTTTTTGCTACTTAATCACTCCCTACTATTCAGATTTTGAGCTCAAAATTTAAGTTTAAGTATAAGCTTCCGAAAACATTTAATGAAATGCAAAAAATAACGGCAAAAAATAGTTTTTCTTTACTCCAAAGTTTAAAGCGTCCTTTATCGGCATTTTTTGAAATTTAACTTTATAATTTAATTTCAAGAAAATGCGACATAAGGAATAATTTTAGTGAAAACCGCAAATCAATCGACCGAGTTTTCCGTTTTTTATGCTTATTTGAAATTTGAACCCTCAGAACACAATTCTATTTGTGCTACTTAACCACTCCCAGCTTTTCAGATTTTGAGCTCAAAATTTAAGTTTGAGTCTAAACTTACGAAAACATTTAATGAGATGCAAAAAAACCGGCAAAAAATAGTTGTTCTTTACTCCAAAGTTTAAAGCGTCCTCTATCGGCATTTTTTTTAATTTAACTTTATAATTTAATTTCAAGAAAATGCCGACATAAAGAATAATTTTAGCGAAAACCGCAAATCAATCGACCAATTTTTCCGATTTTTTATGTTTATTTGAAATTTTGGTCCCTAAACTTTAATGGAAGCTATAACCTTTGGAAAACGTTTGGGATCCTTGGTCTCCTATTAAATATTGTTTGTCTTGATATGTACTATCACCCCTCTTTTATTGTAAAAAAAAAAAAAAAAAAAAAAAAAAAAAAAAAAAAATTAGAATCACCCTGTATATATATCGCTATACTATTAGACCAGGAGGTGGTAGATTAGACAATGATCTCCAAAAATTAATGGATGAAAATCTAGAAATAGTTAAATCTGGATTCGCATATTAAAACACAATCAGTGTGCCAAGCCATTTCATGATGGAAAACACTTAAAAGCCTGATTTTAGTGGTTGACTCATAGGTTTGTCATTATGGCTTCCTGTTCACAACTCATTATATCTTTATATTTTTGGGTGCAGGAAAGCACAATTGTAAACTTACGCATCAATATCTAAAATTGGATTTTTAGGTCTTTTCCACCAAGATATGACTTCGAGTCAGTCCCATTGCATTTTAATATGCGCATAGAATCCTTGATTTTCATCCGTGAATTCGATGAGGAACTTATACATGCTGCCGCCTCCCGATATATATGGTTTAAAGGCATTATACATGTAATATATAATACGGTATAAAATAATAAATATTTCTACAAATTTTCACTATTACAGTATCATAAACAACTTATTTTTCTTTATCTAATATGTTCACTTTTCTGATATATCACTATAATATACAGGGTGTCCTAGAACTTCGTGTACAAACTTTGAGGGGTGGTAGAGAACATCGTTTGGAACCACAATTACATAGGAAAGCATGGGCGGAAACGTCTTGTTAATCCTTTCATAGCTAGTGAAAATATGTATGAAACTAAAAAATTTTTAAAACAAAACGGCATTGACACCAGAATATTAATATGATTTTTCCATTTATTATGCATGTGAAATGTCTGTCTTTTCCGCGATTTCTGATGTCATTCATATTTTTCCACATTTTAACAGTGGAAGTGCTTGTTCCGTGAAAAGCTCAAAGAAACTCAAAGACACAGTTATGACAAAATGCGAAAAGCAGTGTAGAACGCTTTATTACACACACACACAAAAAAATAAGAAATAAATTTTTTTAATTAAATAAAAAATTATATTTCTTTAAAATCAAGAATCTTAGTAGCTATTCGAAATTGCTTAATGTGGAAAAATATGAACGACATCAGAAATCGCGGAAAAATATTTTTACAAAGAAAAAAAAATACATTTTACATATATAATAATTGGAAAAATCATATTAAAATTCTGGTTTCAATGTTTCTTGGTATTATAAATTTTGTAGTTTCATGTACATTTTCACTGGCTGTGAAAGGGTTAACAAGACGTTTCCGCCCATGCTTTCCTATGTAATTGTGGTTCCAAACAATGTTCTCTACCACCCCTCAAAGTTTGTACACGAAATTCTGGGACATCCTGTAAGAACGAAATAGCATTTCAAATGGCAAAGCAACCTGTGTATATCTCTAATAATCATATAAAACATAATCAATTCTTATGAGTAAGAGACACAGACTTATTTTAAACTTCTAAAAGTAATATATATTTCATTCTTTATCTTCGCTGACTTTATATTAAATTGAAAAGCCGTTCTAGTACATTGATTCTTTAGAATATTTCCTCACATACATACAAATCTTCCGAGCTTAATAACTTCAGATCTCTTGAATAAAATTGAAAAGATTACAGACATCTGGGATGTATTTAAAATTAAAAAGTGAAGGATATTTTAAAAAAATTAATATTTTTACGGATTTATGCATCAACATTATATATTCCATGCTGTTATCAATGTACAAATTGCATAAATGTTTATTTATTGATGCATGCGTTTTTTCATAAAGTTTGAGGAGCAAGCAGTTGCGTTTGTATAATGATGAATTCAAACCGGAACTTTAGAAAAAAAAATCAACTCTTTTCCGCAAAAGTTAGAATTGAAGATTTGAGCATCCCACTAACTCTCAAGAAATTTACTTCTTAGTCCTCTAATTCCCTGGGTAGGATGTTTTCCAGATGTTGCGTAATTCGCAAAATCATAATTCAAACCAGAAAATTTAATTAGAATATTTTGCTTCATTTAATAATGAAATTTCTGTAATTAATTACAGAAAAAAACCACTTAAAATTCTTTTTTTTTTTTTTTTTTTTTTTTTGCAATTGCTGATGCCAATACCTGATAACGAAATAAAAATTCCATTTAATCCGGAAAGCTGGTGGTAGCAGGTCTCTAAACATCTTATGTGTCCGACAGCAGTGTTACTAGACTACTATTTTTTATTCGATTGGTAACTTTTTATTAAAGGAATTATTAAATTCCGTTTGATTAATAAGCCATTAAATAATACGAATTTTTTCATTCCAAAAGAGTGGTACCAATTTAAATTTTAAAAGTTAGCTCGTTTGGCATCACTGATATAGGGCTTATAGACTTTTTGAACCCGGGAAGGTAGCAAAAAAAACTCTTATTAGAATAAAAGGGTTAAGTATGGGTTTTACCATTCTGCAAAAGTTGCACGAATTTGAATTTAAATAGGTAGCTTTCCTGACTACACTTATGTCGGACATGTAGATTTTTCGATCACTGGATGGTAGGAAAAATTATCCCACTGGTATAAAAGGATTAAGTAAGCATGGAGTCTTGCCTCATTGACTTTAATTTATTTTATTCAAATCACGTTTTTAAAAAAATGCCTTACTCTTATACTTATATATTTTCAAGGCGAAAATTCTGTTGAAATTTGTTCAATATTTTGGTGCTACTGAGCATAAAAATATTCACCAGTACTGGTTTTAAAAAATAGGTTTTCTTCAAGTATTTGACGTTATATTGACTTTTATGCATCAACAATGAAATTGAATGAAATTGAATGATAAATTTTGCCATATCATTGAATAAATGAAAATGTAGCCAGCGAGATTTAAAATGTAACAATGTATTGCAGTAAAACATTTAATTTCTGTAAAAATCCAAGTTTTTAATTAATTATCCGTCTGACAATCTTGCAAAAGGGTAAAATTGTAATGTTGTTTTCTCAGCATTTTGTTTTAATTGCTAAAAAAATATGATTCTTTCAAAATTATAGAAAAATCTTATTTACGAATATGAATATTAACCTTTAGTGTATTAATCATTGTAAAATGTATTAATAAAAATCCATTAAATCAACTGAGTTATATCATTTTAATTATTGCTTGCATTGCAGTGAAACCTGGAGCTTAGGGAACGCCTATAGACGGGCTTGTCAGTGAGAGAGTTTTTAACCACTTGGGAACAAGGGTCCGGTAAGGGAGAGTGGGGATACTTGAGCACAGGGGATACTTGAGCCACCCTTATTATCTCTAGTTGTCCAATTTTTCTTTCTAAAACTGGCAACATGATAACATATTTATAGTTCTGAACATGTAAAAAAGAAATCACATACATTGGTACCATTTTGAAAGTATGGTACCCTTTGAGCTCTGCTGGTAGAATTTACTACCACATAATTTTAATTCTGAAATGTCACAGCGACGCCACAAAATTCGACCAAATTTATTTGAAAAAGGTTTAATGCATTTTTTCGCGTATATTGTAAATCGTTTTTTGTTATTTGCAAAATACTAGTGCGAATGTGAAATCTGGCTCAAGTATCCCCTCCATGGGGATACGTAAGCCACGATGTAAAAGAAAAAGTAAAAATTTATTAGACATAGAAAAATAGTTCAAAATTAATTGAAAGTGGTTTTCGATTGAAGAAAAAATATCAAATTTTCATTTTCAATATTTTATTTTGTTCTAAGAAATTATAAAAAATTTAAAAAAATTAAAATTTTAAAAATGGCTCAAGTATTCCCATCTTCACCTATACTTGCCGCAAGAGGTTTATCAAAATAAGTTTATCTCCACCAGTAAACTTTTACTATAAAATTCACCTCCTTTAATCAAAACATTGTCGCGATTCTTTTAAGTTTAAAAAAAAAAAGACGACAAAATTTAGATGAAGAAAAAGTAAAATATATGGCTTTGAATTAGACAATGAACTTTAACACTAGAACCACGGAACCGGGTTAAGTTGACCCAGAACAAATGAATAGATGTAGATTCGAAACAGAGAATTCCTTATAAAATAAGTTATATATACGATGAAGAAAAATAATTTAAATAAATAATTGATTTAGTTTAAAATGAAAACTCTGATATGAAATATTTTCAGGAATCTCGAGAAAAAATTCCCGCGGTTCTAGTGTAAACAGATTGTAATTCTACGGCATTCAGTGTGCTTTCACTTTTGATTTCATGAATTTGCTTCTCTTTTAGATGATTACCCATTGGCATCTGATGTGAATCCAAACGAACATACATCTACGCCCTTGATACAGATAACGTCTTACCTTAAAATAACTAATCCCATAATACTGGGATTGAGCGCTGACACAAATTAGCAATTACCGAAAGCATTTTTTTTTTTTTTTGGTACGTATGTACGATTTTCTAGATTTAGACACCAGTACTTCATAAAAGCTTTCTTTATCTTCCTTAATCGAAGAAATTAAAGCAAAAAATAAAATAAAATAAAATAAAATAAATAAAATAAAATAAAAAACATTATTTACACTATAATTCAAAAAACCGTACACACTCTGAAAAAAATCCAGTTCGACATCATCTTTTTATTTATGCATATATATGTGTGTGTGTGTGTCAGCACTAAGGATTAGTATTTAGAAGACGGTGGATATAATTAAGTTAAACGTCAAATTAAAATCCAATGCGCCAAATTATTAATCAACTAAATTTTCTTCAATTTGTTTTTGGAATATTGAAAAAGATATGCCAATTATTCAAATTACGATAATAATGTGATATTTGACTATGACAATACTGAAAATAATGAAAATCCTAAGATATAGGATGATAATAGTTAAAATATTGAAAATGTCCGTTGTACCCTTTTGACAGTTAAGAGTTCAGAGAATCCAAATGCCTCCTTAAAAAGATATGACATGTGACATTTTGTATTTCGTAATATTTCACAAACATTTCATTGGTATTTTTCTCCGGAGCTACTAAACTGCCTTAAATTTACAAAGACAACAACTAAACTTTTGCCACATACACTGTATGGCCAAAGGTGACCCGCCATTTGTAATTTTAGACATTTTTCTAAATATGAAGATATGCACATGAGGAATTATCCTCAGGTCATACATTTTCGTGAAGATTTCTCCCGAAACTCCATAGGGAGGAATGAACCCATAAAAAAAAAAAAAAAAAAAAAAAAAAAAAAAAAAAAAACGAGTTTTTTTTGGATAATTTTGTCAAAACTAATGTAGCAAAAACGTTCAAAATGTAGATTATGATTAAGTTGTTTATTGTAATAAACAGTGTTTATTTTTGTGCAGATAGCTTGTATACTTGGAGAGAAATTAAATATTTTATAAAGTGAGACAAAAATTTTACGCTTAAAATCTTGAGTTGTGAATGTAAAATAATGTTCTTTTTTGAAAATACGACAACTATGCATAATACCCTGTAATCAGAATTAAAAAATAATGAAAATTGTATGAAAAATGAACAGGTTTACTAAAAATTTTTTCATTGCAAATGCGTAAAAGCTATCAAAATTTCATTAGCATATAGTGTTAGGTCAATGTATTGAGCAACTTTTGTAAAAGTCTTAAAAACACGCCTTGAAAATTCTGAAAGTAATCGTCTATAGAATAAGCAAAAAAAACCATTATTCCCAAAATGAAGCAAAACAAATGAGGGGCTCTATCCATATTATGTTGATTAGTGTCAATATAGAATACACAATATGGAAAGTACTACTATATTGGGATACAACCCCTCATTTTTTTTGCTTCATTTTGGCAGCAATGGATTTTTAGCTTTTCCTTTGGACGATCACTTTCAGAATTTTCTAGTTATGATTTTTAGACTTTCAGAAATGCTGCACTATATATTTAACTAACTCATTATGCAAATAAAATTTTGATAACCTTGACGCATGCGCAATGAAAAATTATTTATTAAATCTGCTTAAATTTTCATACAATTTTTATTACTGTTTAATTCTGATTACAGGGAGTTGTGTACAATTCTGTTTGTCATATTTTTGAAAAATATCATTATTTTACATTAAAAACTCTGCAAATTATAGGCAAAAATCTCGGAAAAACTTGGGATTGATTTTATAAAAAACCTTATTTTTTCGACGTGTACATATGCTAACCGCATAAAAATAATAAAAAAAAATCTTTACAATAATCCACTTAATCATAATCTGCAGTTTGAACGCTTTTACTGCACTAGTTTTGACAGGGTTATCCAAAAGATATTCGTTCTTTTTCAATTTGTTGACGGTCCCCAATGGAGTTTCGGGAACAAATCTTCACTTAAATGTATGACCTGTACTATTATGTTTACACAATTAGAATTTCGGGATAATTTATCATGCATTTTTCTAGATATTTAACAAAATGTCTAAAATTGCTAGTGGCCGGTCACATTCGGCCATAATGTATATGCATATTTTCGAACTTTAACTAAAACTTCGGTAAATTACAAAGAATATGGACTCGTATGGAGTTAAACTCGTTTTGAACCAAGAATTTTTTTAAATAAATAAATTTAAAGACATTTCATGAGTAACATTTAATTAAACACGTAATAATGCACCATATATTTTTTTGTTAGAAATGGGTAAAACCCAGATTCTTTTAACTCGCATTTTATTCAACCCTTCTTGGAAGTTAGCATTTTTTTTTTTTTTTTTGTATGTGCATGCAGGTATATGAATTGGATAATCTATTAACGCCTAAATTATTTTTTCTTTAAAAATTGGCTTTCCCACAACTTTAAAATGTAAAGTAATTAATACCTTATTTTATCAAGTAATTTACCTATTGAAAGAAAGTATACATTTATCTTCATATTTACAAGTGTGAAAAGCGTTTTCTTACCACTAAATGTAGCAATCTAATAGTATGCTACTGGCCATTAAAGGGTTAATATGAAATGTAATAACATATTGTACACTGATCAGTGAAATTAACTTTTTCAAGATATGATGTCACCCGGTCGTAAACACATAATTTTAACTCCAAACTGACAAACATCACCAAGAAAATGTTAATATATTTTTTTTTCTTTTCTAAGAAAAATTGACAAATACCAGTTATTTTCTAAGAAATTTTTTTGTAAATCTTGGTGCCAATCAGTCATTTCATCATTATAGGAACAAATTTGTTTTGTCCTTCAAAGGGTTAAAATGGTCGATTCTATGTTAGTGATGAAAGATGTTTCATAACCTATGCTCTGTTTATGATTTTCTTTATAATTTTTGGCAGTATCTGTGATAATTTTTGATGAATTTCATACACATTTACTGAGAAATGTTTTGTATGACAATCGCTTTTATTTATATCACATTTCTTTAATCCTAATCAGCTTGCGAAAAGAAAATATATAATTAAGATGGATCAAAGGTTGATAACAAATGGACTACGGCTTATTTGCAATCTTTCTGCTTTCTTTTAGTATCCCATAAAATAAATGTAATAAGGTTATTTCTATTTGCTTGCATGTCAAGTTACATTCTCTTTTCATTATTCATGATTTGTTTATAGTGCGATAAAAATAAAAGATTGAGTCATAATAATTTTCTTAATTAAATCCTAATAGATGAATTATGTCTCTAATATGAACAAATCAAACATAATCATAAATAAATAAATAATATATGAAACTTTTATGATTAGCAATTATCAATCAGGGTCATAAAACACATTTATCAAAAAAAAAAAAAAAAAAAAAAAAAAAAAAAAAAAAAAAAAAAAACGTCATCATGATCAGTGTATTTTATTAACCTCATTGTTTTCTTTATAGGGCAATGAAAAACAAAAGATTGAGTCGTAATTATTTTCTGAATTGTATTCCTAATACTTGAATTATGTTTTATATACGAACAAATCAAACAAAATCATAAATAAATAAAATAAATAAAACTTTTATGATTAGCAATTATCAATCAAGAGCATTAAACACATTCATCAAAACATTACATGCCATTCTTATCAGTGTTTTCCAATAACTTCTTTGATTTACCCGTACATCATACGGTTCAAGAAGAGTTTGTTTAATTCGCCAATTAAAGCTTTTGACACTACTAATTTTTTAAACATAATATCATACTATTTAATGGGTTAATACGAAATGTAATAAAATGCATAGCTGCCAACATCGTCCGCTTTTTTGGCCCGGAAAAATTTTAAAGAAAATTTTACCATGGGAAATAGCCGTAATCCGCCTATTAAATAAGGCAAAAATTTCTATTGAATTTTTCCGGGCCAAAAAATCAGAAGACTTGACAGCTATGAAAATGCTATATAAAGTTTAATGAGGTTAACCTTTTCAAGAGTGGTCATGGCACGGCGTGAACAAATAATTTTAGTTTTAAACTGGCAAACGCCGCCAAGAACATTTTAATAATTTTTTTTTTTTTTATGAGGAATATTGTGAAACACTATTTATAATTTTCTAAGACATTTTTTTGTAAATCCAGGTGTCAGTCAATCATTTCATCCTTTTATGAAAAGATTTGTTCTGTCTCTTAAAAGGTTAAAACGGTGAACACTTAGTGATAAAAAAGTGTTTCATATCTTATTCTGTGTGTATGAATTTCTTTATAATTTTTGGTAGTATATGTGATTTTTGTTTAGATAATTTCCACCACATTTACTGAGAAATATGTTGTATGACAATCGCTTTCATTTATATTACATATCTTTAATCCTAATCAGCTTGCGAAAAGAAAATATATAGTTAAGGTGAATCAAAGGTTGATAACAAATAAGGTACGGTTTATTTGTAACCTTTCTCCCTTCTTTTCGTATCACATAAAATAAATGTAATACGATTATTTCTATTATCTTGCATGTCAAGCCACATTCTCTTCTCATTATTCATTGCTTTGTTTATGGGCAATGAAAAAAAAAAGATTGAGTCGTATATATTTTCTGAATTGTGTCCTAATAGCAGGATTATGTTTCATTCATGAACAAATCAAAGATTTTAATGACAAATAACAGAAAAAAATTATAAAAATATAATATAAAAAATTAATTTTGGTATAGATGTATTTGGAGCATTTTCTCGTTTTAATGAAATACATCATTTTAATTCCAAATTGACAAACGCCCCCAAGAACATTTTAATAATTTTTTCTTTTATAAGGAAATTTTTAAAACACTAGTTCTAATTTTCCACGATTTTTTTTTTATTTAGGTGCCAGTTTAGATTTGCGTTTACCCTCAAAGAGTTGAAAATGATGTAAACTTCGTTAACGATTAAAAGTATTTCATATCATATGCTCTATTCATGAATATCTTTAAAATTTCTTATAAGATGCGTGATATTTTTAGATAATTGCCATACATATTTTCTGAGAAATGTGCTGCATGACAACCGCGTTTATTTACGTTGCATTTCTTTAATCCTAATTAGCTTGCAAAATGAAAGTATATAGTTAAGGTGGATCAAAGGTTGATAACAATAATAGACTATGGTTTATTTGTAATCATTCTGATTTCTTTTCGTTTCAAATGAAATAAGTGTAATACGATCCTTTCTATTTGCTTGTATGTCAAGCCACGTTCTCTTTTCATTATTTATTGCTTTTTTTGTTGGACGATGAAAAATAAAAGATTGCGTCGTATTTATTTTCTGAGATGGAATCCTAATACTAGGATTATGTTTCATACATGAACAAATCAAACATTTTAATCACAAATAAAAGAAAAAAAATTAATTAACAATTATGATTCAAGAGCATAAATCACATTAATTTTGAATTATTTTTATTAAGCTGTCTGTCTCTCTATTTAGTGCTGGAAAAACATTAAATCCTAATCTGATCAGTGTTTTACATTAATATATTTTTATGCGACTACTGTTTTTAAAGTATATATCCTTAAAATGTATACACAATATTCAATAATTATGAACACACATGTCAGTAAATCTAGCAATCAAGTAGACATTCTTATACATTTGTTTTATACATTTCTTATATTTTTTTTCCTTGTACTTTTTCTATTTTAATTCCTTATGCGCCGATCGCACTTTAAAAGTATTAAAATAACTCTTTATACAATTAATTTAATAGAACGTTTTGTAGCAATGTAAAAACCAATAACTCCAAAAAATTTTTTGGTTGTAAAAAAGAAATTTTTTTAAAGAATTTTTTTAGTGCTCTATTTATGAATTTCTTTCCATTTTTTTTTGGCATTATATGTGATATTTTTAGTTAAATTTTACAAGTATTTACTGAGCAATGTACTGTGTGACAGTCGCTTTTATTTACATTACATATCTTTAATCCTAATGAGCTTACAAAAGGAATAAATACAGTAAAGGTTAATCAAATGTTGATAACAAATAGACTACGGATTATTTGTAATCGATCTGCTTTCTTTTCGTATCACAAAAAAAAAAAAAAAAAAAAAAAAAAAAAAAAAAAAAAAATGTAATACGATTATTTCTATTTGCTTGCATGTCAAGCCACATCCTCTTTTCATTAATCATTGCTGAAAAATAAAAGTTGTGTCGTAAATATTTTCTCTATTGTAATCCTAATACTTGAATTATGCTTAATACTTGAACAAATCAATCATAATAATATGTAACAAATAAATAAATAACGAACTACCATGAATTACAATTATAAATCAGGAACATAAAACTCATTAATTTTATTACATATTTTTTTTAATTATTTATATTATTATTCAGCAATCTACCTTCTCTATTTACTATTGAGAAAATAATAATCTGATCAGTGTTTCCCATTAATATATTAAGTGCAATTGGTGTTTCTACAAAATATACCTTACAATTAAAAAATAGTATCAAGTAATTAGGATGAGCGAAGCGAATCCTCTACTAGGCTACTCAAATTACATTTTGTCGTACACTTTACAAAAAAATTATTCAATATTTTAACTTCAAATTAAACACAAAAATAAATTATGATCTGAAGATTTGCACAATATAATTTTTTTTACAGTAAAACGTTAAAAAAATTATTATTTTAATTAATTTATTTTACATGCATTGGCACACGGATGCATTTTAGCAAATAAATAAAAATTGAAACGCGTACATTTTCAGAAAAAAATATATAAATCATGGAGTAAGTAATTATAAATAGAATCATGATTAATTTAATAAATAAAATATGTTTTCATTAATCCGCAAAATCGTTTGCACAGATGACACTTAAAAATTTTAAAAGAATTGTATGATGGATTTTTTTTTTTGTAAAGTGGTAACAAAATAATAGTAAACAAATAAAATTAATTGTTAAATTTGTTATATAAATAAAAAACTAAAAGAACTGTGTGAAGTTGTTGCCTCGATTCAAGCTCTTTATAAATGTACTAAATCGAAGTTGGCCGATTCGGAAACGACAAATGGACTTTAACCATTTCTTACTTTATCATTTGGATCTAAAGTAATGTTACGGTCTTATTTGTGGACCGAAAAAGGTTTAGTGAACGGGACTTTAGACTTTGTTGTACCTATTAAAAAAAATTACAAGCCACCAGAACAGATATCGCGAATAATCATGGATAAATTTGAATACTACAGTAATTTAACTTATAAGAATCGGTGCTTACCAATTCCCCCAATAATTAAATTCTGGAAAATGGAAGCATAAATAGCTCAAGAAAAGAATTTCTTCTGCAGTTAGCTTTTGCTGTTACAAATCATAAATCCCAAGGTTTAACATTAGATGTAGCAGTTGTATATATTGAGGATATATAGACACCAGTTGGCTTAAAAACATACGTAACGTTGTCGAGAGTGAAAATCCTTCAAAATTAAGCATTCAATATAAATTTTCCTTATGAAAAATTCTACAATATCAAAAATTCTCAACGCTAACCTGTATAAAAACGAAGAAATTAGAATAAAAATTTTACAGTTAAAAATTCATAATATCAACGAGAGCAGATTTCAAATGTTTTTCCAGAAAATAGGATTTTGAAGAAGCAACTTTCTTCAAGCTCTCTTCAAATATATTATTCTAAAATAGCTATCAAAGATTATTTGATATTAATTACAAAGACTGGAAACATGCATATTTCAAACAACTTTAAAAAACACCAGTAGCTACTGGAAATTGTAAAAACATCTTTAAAAGAGCTTTTAGTTGAAAATTTAAAAATATTTTGTAAAAGTTTGCTTCGAAAATATTTTATTATGCCAGTCTTACATCATAAATAAAAAATTAAAATGCGCCAAAACATAAAAATACTTTTTTTAAAATAAAGATGCAAAAATAATATTTAAAAAATAGTGATACTTTCAAATATCTGTTTTATAAAATAGTGCTTTGCGAATCCAAACAATGCATGGCTTTTGCTAGTTATAAACACACATGTGCGTAAATTCGCCAGTCTCGTAGATAATATTATACATTTCTTATTTTTATTTTCTTTGTACTTTTTCCTATTTTAATTCCTTATGCGCCGATCGCACTTTAAAAGTATTAAAATAACACTTCATACAATTAATTTAATAGAACGTTTTGTAGTAATGTAAAAATCATTCTTTCCACATAGTTGGTTACAAAACACAAAAATATTTTCAAAAGGATGTCGTTTTAGTGCTCTATTGATAAATTTCTTCCTTTTTTTGGTAGTTTTGGTAGTATATGTGATTTTGCTACATATTTCCCCGCACATTTAATGAGAAATGTATTGTATGACGATCGCTTTCATTTAGATTACAATTCTTTAATCTTAACCAGCTTGCGAAAAGAAAATATATACTTAAGGTGAATCAAAGGTTGATAACAAATAGACTACGGTTTATTTCTAATATTTCTGCTTTCTTTCTGTATCACATGAAATAAATGTAATACGATTATTTTTATTTCCGTGCATGTCACATTTTGTTTTCATTATTCATTGCTTTGTTTATAGGGTGATGAAAGAAAAAAGTTTGAGCCGTAATTATTTTCACATCTGTAATCCTAATACATGAATTATGTCTAATACATAAACAAATCAAACATCATCTTAAATAAATAAAAAAATAAAATTTTTCTTATTAGCAATTATTAATAAGGAGTATAAAACACATTTATCAAAAAATTAAATGCCAATCTGATCAGTATTTTCCATGAACTTCTTTCATTTGCCCGTACTTCGTACGGTCAATAAGTATTTGTTTAATCTGCCATTTATAGCTTTTTGACACCACTAATTATTTTAAATATAATTTCGTACTATTTAATGGGATAATACGAAATGTAATAACATGCTGTATAATGGTAAATGAAATTAAGCTCTTCAAGTATGATCGTCAGACGGCGCGAACACACAATTTATTTCAATCAGTTTGAAATTAATTTCAAACTGACAAGCGCCCCCAAGACATTTTAACCCATTAGTGCCTAGCGTCCCTTTTTAGGGACGTTTATAAAAAAGGGCAAAGCACTTTTCACACCAGTAAATAGAAAGATAAATAAGCCGTATTTTTCACCAGACAAATTCCTCAATAAATTAAGATATAAGTCATTCGTCTTTTAAAAATGATGGGAAACCCAAAATTTCATTTTTAATGAAGAAAATAATTTGGGCATTAATGGGTTAGTAAAATTCTGCTTTTATAAGGAAAATTGTGGAACACTAGTTATTATATTCT